>JAKELP010000011.1:7217500-8500000 GCA_029929735.1 Mimosa pudica | reverse complement strand
TACATAAGGGTGGGTTGGTTATATACTCTTATGCGCGTTCCTTCTTCGAACCTTTTGGTATGTATTGCCCCCTAAAGATCAGATCCACCAGACGAAAAAGTAAATTCCGCACTGCTGCTGAGTCGTCGGACTTATCCACCAAGGGATTCGTGGAACGCGCATAAGAGTATATAACCAAGTCTTTTTATATATTAAGTAGCTGTATGAACGTTGTGGACAGTAAAAAGTTATTCGAAGCGGCAGAAGAACCTGAAAAACATAGAGTGTTGGTCCTGCAAGAAGAAAGGTCACTTGAGTTTTGAGTGCCCATAAAAGAAAGGAAAAGGGAAAAAGCCATGATGATCAGGAAAAGGTAGTGTTGGTCACTACTATGGCCCTGTTTGCCAACATTTCAGATAGTTGGTGGATCGGGTCCTCGCATCATATTTTCTTCCGAAAAGAAGAATTTGGTGCAGATATGATTGAAGAACCTAGTTCTTCATATATGGATCATCACATCAATATCGCGCCGTGGCACAGAGAAAGAAAGCATGAAAGCACTATCAAATTAATTATAGAAACACATGAAAATATCAGAACCACATATATAGGCTTGCAAAAGTCGAAACACCAATTATTCTTTCTGCAACTCGATTTGCTGGTTTTTATACTATAGGGCTGGCTCCCAGGCTTTCCTGCTGCCTTTCTTTTTCAATGCCTCTCCCACTGCTTTCATCGCTGGTGCCTCCACCTCTGCTAGTGGTTTTGTGGATTCACCTACTTATGCCTGGGGCTCGACGCCCTTATGGAGAAATAGGTGGTTCTGAATCAACGGGCTCTGCTGCCCCCGTATAGCGACTCTCTGCTGCTTTTACTTAGCAGTTTGCTCCTGCCTTTGTATCTGCTATGAGTGAATCTACTCTGGGGTGAAACAACCACTGCGATTGCCTTTTACCATACCGCCTATATGAATATCTTCAAGTTGCAGATCCAAAGCGAGTAGTTGCTTCAGTAGAGCCAGTTGGTTGATTCCGGCGATTCTGTTGATGAAGCAGTCAATGAAGAAAGACATGGTTGAGTCAGTCAAAGAAGCAAATGCTCTCGCCTTAGGGGAGCATACACACCTAAGGCGAATTAGAGAGACCTGACCTACATTCATTAATCATCTCGTAGGAATTTCCCTTCTCAAGGTAGGTCAAAAGAGCAATTTGGAAGACTCTCTCGAAAGGTGTCTGCTCGTGGAATAGAAAGAGTTCGTTGCATCAACAAAGTGTAGTAGTCAAAAACGCTTACTTAAGCTCATCGATGTGTACTCACTCCTCGGCTGTGAAAGAGAGGGCGCTTCTGAGCTAAATCAATCCCGCACAGGTGATTACCCTGAACTTTACAAAAAATGGAAAGCAAAAAGGAAGACTAAATCCGCTTTGAAAGCGATTCCAGAGACTTCCCCTCCGTTGAATCAAAAGGGTGTAAGAATATTGAAATTTGAAAAGCATTATTATACTTGTGCTTAAAAAAAGAAAAAGAAAAGCATTACTATGCTTAACTTGGGGAAACTTGGAAAAAATTAGAAAATGATCTTATATTTAAAAACAAATTGAAATTTAAAAGTGATTATATAATTAGGAATGAAGTGAGTATTTTCAAAATATCAATTTTTAAATAAAATTATGTTTTTATAACAATGATAATTAAAATATTGGTTTTATTAGAAATTTTACATATAATTTTATAAAATAAAATAAATCCTACATATACCATTTAAAACATTCTTTAAAAAACTTATAAATTAAACTATTCAAATAACTTTCTAGATTGTAAATGAACTATCATAGAATAATAAGCAAGAAAATAGGAGATCAGTTTCAACAACTTTGATCCATCCGTGAGAGTAAATCGAACACTACTTATTGCAGGATACTAACCCACTAAAGCTCACGCTCAATTCCTCTTCATTATCATGTCACTCTCAACAAATAATACGGTTCCCAATAATTGGAACCAGGCATTTCTCATTATTATCGTGATTTTCTGTTTCGTTGTTACTGCCAAAGGGGCCGACAAGGAGTACAAGCTCGGCGATTACTCTCCTTGGATCCAAAAAAGAATCAGTAACTAGAACAATATCAAGAACAAGTGTGGTACAGAGAAAGGAGAAAGAAGAAAGAACTAGAGAAAAGAAACTGATTTCATTCACACTGCCAAAGACGGTTACAATGGTATGTATGTACAAGAGTGTATGCTGACATCAGCAACTACTAACTGAATGTTGATGTCAACAATTACTAACTAACTAACTTGGAACTAACTGTCCAGTGTTATTACAATAGTGCCCTTACTAGCACATGCCTAGCATGTGACTCCTATTACCATATATCAATACTCCCCCCTTAAGGATCCTTGTCCACAAGAATTGCAGAAGTAGGAGGAGGTGAAGTGTCAAAATCCGGAAACTGCTGCTGAATAGCTGAAAGATCCCCGCCAACATTTCTCATAAGTGGACAAAGGCTTCTTTTTAGTGGGTAAAGCCTTACTTGCATAGGCAATAAGGTGGCCTTTCTGAGACAAAACTGCTCCTAATCCTTGGCCAGATGCATCCGCTTCCACAACAAAAGTCTCATTAAAATCCGGCAGTGCTAACACTAGAGGAGACATCATAGCTTCCTTGAGAGCTAAAACGGCAGTAGACGCAACATCACTCCATATGAAAGGAACATCCTTGCGAAGAAGCTCAGTCAACGGCTTCGCTAGTCCCCCGTACTTCCTAACAAAACGTATATACTATCCTGTCAATCCCGAAAAACCTCTCAACTCCTTGATGTTAGTTGGGATCGGCCAACGTGTGAGAGCTTCTATCTTTCTAGGGTCAGCTTGAACTCCTGTGACTGAGATCAAATGGCCCAAATAATCGATCTGGGTTGCTGCAAAACTACATTTAGAAGCTTTAACAAATAGTGAGTGTTGTGTCAAAGTCAAAAAGGCAGTCTCAAGGTGTTGTAAATTGGAATCCCAACTAGGACGGTAAATCAGTATATCATCAAAGAAAACTAATATAAATTTGCGAAGGAAAGACTTAAAAACAGAATTCATAAGGCCTTGAAAAGTTGCTGGAGCATTGGTTAAGCCAAAAGGCATTACCAAAAACTCGTACAAACCCTCATGAGTGTGAAAAGCTGTCTTTTCAATGTCATCCTTATGCATTCTGATCTGGTGATACCCTGCTCTCAGATCCAGCTTCAAGAAATATGTGGCCCCCTTCAGTTCATCTAACAACTCATCTATGATGGGAAGGGGAAATTTGTTTTTTACAGTGGCTTCATTCAACTTCCTGTAATCCACACAAAACCGCCATGTACCATCCTTCTTTCTAATCAACACCATCGGGCTGCAAATGCATTGGAACTCTCTTGTATGATCCCATTATCCAACATTTGAGCAACTTGCTTCTCAATTTCTGACTTCTGCATAGGACCTATAAGGTCGACAACTTATAGGTTGATCATTGCTCAATGGTATGGAATGGTCAAATCTGCGAGACGGTGGTAACCCGCTAGGCTCTTCGAATACATCCTTGAACTTATCTAATATCAGGCTCACATCATGGCTCTGTTCATCCGATAAGGCCTTGCAAAAATACACATCCACCAGAATCTGTGTCAGGGTATGCAACAAAAATAACTGGTCTCCCATATCAACTTCATCCAACGACCACAGCTCGCAAACTACCGATTCCTCCTTCGATCGAATTCCAGCAAACTGCAACAACCTTCCCTCTTTCTGAAATTCGAAAGATTTAGAGTCCAAATCAATGATGAAGCGTCCCAATTTCCAACACCAATGGGCCCCCAAAATCGCGTCATACCCTCCTATCTTCATTACCAAAAAATCAGCTACAAACTCATGCTTGCCTAACCTCCAACCAAGATCTAAACATTGCTTATCCAACTCCACTTGTCTACAATCTGCTACCGATAGTCTTAGAGGTGAACGCACCTGAATCTTTAACCCTAAATGTTTAGCCACAGATGAATTAATCATGTTGTACGTGCTCCCCATATCGATCAAGATGTCCATCGGTCTATTCTTGATATAACCCTTCAATCGGAGAGTCGATGTTCCTCTCTTCCCTTCGATGGCGTTAATGACACCATCTACCGCTACTTGATCGTCACCCATTGCATCCACAAACTATTCTTCCTCCTTGTCGACTATTAGAGTATAAACGTGAGATTCTTTGCAACGATGGCCGATTGAGTACTTTTCTGGACACCAGTAACACAATCCCTTCTGACGACATTCATCCATCTCCTTCTTGGACAATTGCTTCATCGGCTTGGACATACCAGAGGTTAGGGTCTTTTCTTGCACATGTTGGGTTTTATAAAAACTACTTTCTTGTACTTTAGGGCCAACAGTAGAAGCCTTATATCCTGGCCCATCATTATAAGCTCACTTTCTTTCTTTTGATCCACTTGACAGTTGCAATGCTTGGACTGTCATCTCCTACTGCCTTGCCGTATTCATGGCCACCACCAATGATGACGGAGCAAGATTCAGCACCAGCCTCTGAATGTCCTCAAGCAACCCTCCTACAAACATGTGGATGGCGACTTCTTCCCCTACATTAACTTCTGAAAGAAGTTCATCAAACTTCTTCTCATACTCACTCACAGATTGATCCCCTTGCTGCAATTTCTTTAAGGCTATCAAAGGATTCTCCATTCTCACGTCGACAAATTTAATCTCCATTTGTCTAAAGTATTCCTCCCACGGTAGTTCTTGAAAAGAACGGTTTCTCATGAAGTTTTGGTTCCACCGCAGAGCCTGCCCTTCCAAATGGATACTTAGAAGTCTAATACGATGCTCCATGGGTGTGCCGTCAACTTCAAAGAATTGTCTTACAGCGATAAGCCCAACCCCTAAAATCTTCGCCATCAAACCTAGGGAATTCAACCCTACTGTTCTTGGTTGGAATCTGTCACGCCCTAAATTTCTATGGCGCGACCGGCACAAAGTCTAAGGTATTTAAACTTCGTAAGCCATTTTCATGAACCAATACTCCTAAACAATTATCATTTTCATAATATTAATGCATGCAAAGATAAATGCACAAATTGAATCTATAGATAAGTATTATTATTTACAATAATAGTAAGAATCAGTTTTCTTTATAAAGCTAATTATACCTTCCTTCGTCTTAAAGCACAAAGTGTTGTTCCACATTCTTAAATCTGAAATACAAAATACTATATAAATATTTGCAATCTCTTTACACTGACTTCGTATTTAAATTCCCAAAAATAGATAAATATATAAAGATTTGGAATTTAGAAACCTCAGTAGTTTATAATCATACTTGTATTTGAGAGTAAACCCCAAAAGCGTAAAATCAACATAACATAAAAGTAATTTCATTCAAGGTTTACAAAGTAAATATGAAAGCTCATATTTGAAAAAAAACTTGTTTTCTATAGAGGAATTGACACGTAGCGAATAACAAGCGCAGCACAGAGGCCACGAAACAAGCGCAGCTTGAAATCTACAAGTCAAACGCAACCCGAAGGCCACGTAAAACCAGCGTAGCTCGAGACTACGAAACAAGCGTGGACACACAGTCACACGAGGGTAAATAACTAAGTGTGACACAAAGTCACGAAAACAAGCGTGGCAAGCCACGGAACAAGCGTGACATGAAGTCACGAAACAAGCGTAGCTCGAGGTTACGAAAACAAGTCGAGCGTAGCTCAAGACTACGAAAAAAGAGTTCAAGCGTAGCTTGAGAATACGAAAACATTTCAAGCGTAGCTCGAGTATACGAAAACAGTTCAAACGTACCTCGAGACTACGAAAACAGTTCAAACGTACCTCGAGTCTACGAAAACATTTCAAGCGTGGTAAAACCACGAAGCAAGCGTGACACGAAGTCACGAAACAAGCGTAGCAAAGCTACGAAACAAGCGTGACACGAAGTCAAGAAACAAGCGCTTTGTGTCTAGTTCCTCAAAAACGTTTACATAGTAATAAATAAATCAATTTGAAATCAGATATCAAATCTCATCGTCCATATGACTTCAAAATGTTTTGAAGCATGCTTGATGCTAATATACCAAACAATAACAAGTATTCTTGGAAAACAATATTTCCTTGTCAAATATTTTATAATAAAATCCCTTTTATGAAATTTCACAGCATTATCTTTAAACTTTTAAATCATTTTAATGCACAAGTATAAACTATACTTTTAACAAATATAATCAAGAATAATAAAACAAAAAAAATAAATAAATAAATTCTTTAGTCATACAATAAAGAAAACAATTTGATTGGCAACCCACCACCCATGCCAAGAAAAACAAAGCTAAAGAGAACCAAGAGAAATTAATGAGCATAGCACAGAAAGCAAACACATACAGAACACATTTAACGACCCATCCAACAAGTTTTTCAACCAATTAAAAACCCCAATGCAAAGAAAATTCTTCATTCTTCCTAAATTTTAGTCGGCCAAAAACAGAATCCTCAAGGCTATCATGAAAGTGATCATAAAAGTGTCATCAAATAAACTTTAAATCTCCAAGTAAAAATTCCATCAATTTCTCAAAACTTGTGGTCTTGTAACAACCACAATTTTATAACCATTTTTATGTCATTTTTATCGATTTTTTTTTATATATAAATATATACTAACTATGTTAGAAAAGAAATTTTACTTATTAACAGCACTAACATAGTTAGAAAGAATATTACTTATTTCCTAAATTGCTATTTACTACCTAACCATGATAGAAATTTAAATATCTAAGGCTAAAGTATGTTTTTGGTCCCTTAACTTTGGAGAAAATCATGTTTTGGTCCCTTAACTTTGAAAAGTGTGCTTTTGGTCCCTTAATTTTGGACAAGACATTTTTTTAGTCCTTAAACTTTGTAAAGTGTGTTTTTAGTACTTTTAAATTCGATTAAGGTATGTTTTCGGTCCTTTAAATTTGCAAAAAGTCATGTTTTAGTCCCTTAGTTTTGAAAAGGAATGGACTAAAAACATTTTTATCCTTTTTTAAAGGACTAAAAACATTACTTTATCCAAAGTTAAAGGACAAAAAACATATTTTTCAAAGTTAAGGGACCAAAAACACACTTTCTCCAAAATTAAAGGGACCAAAAACACACTTTTCAAAGTTAAGGGACCAAAACATGACTTTGTGCAAACTTAAGGGACCAAAAACATACTTTAGCCAATATCTAAATCATGCCAACTACCTATCATGGTTAGAAAAGGATGAAACTAAATTTTAGACAACATCAATCTAATAAAGTCAAGTTAACAAATAATTCAAACATCCATCAACAGAATTCAATATGTTTGCATCATCGAGTTAAGTATATAAGTTTTGCAGAGATAGTCAACTACAGTATTTTCTAAATAATAAAGACTTATAAAGTATGCAATTATGAAATTAAATATGCAAATCCTAGTGTGGCAATAAAACGTGTCAGCATCTCACTTTAGTGAGTGGTCCCCGGATCCTTCCCTTGATTTCCTACTCCGTTTCTTGCTCCTGTAAAATAATAAAACGTGGGGTAGACCCAGAATCGCAACTACAACCACTTGCTTACGTGCATGTGCATGCCAGCAAGGTGGTGTGTGCCAATATCGTGTATGGTGTGTGCTGCATACAGTGTTGCATGTACATTTAATATAACTTCGTTGCAATTATAAATCAAATGTCAGCTCTCAACAGTACATATATATCCTCATTCATAAACCACAATAAATAACAACACAAAGCAATATTACACATGTAAAATCCATAGCAAATCATAAATAATACTACAACACAAAGTCCAACATTAATAATATTCACAAATACACCAATAATATTACAGTTCAATAGGGACTCACAACTCTAGGTTGATTTACCCTCACTTGAACCGGGGGCGCTCTCCCCAATAACGTTTTTCTCTTTTTAGTCCCTGTGATATAATAGTTCAATAGGGACTCACGACTCAATGGCCGATATACCCTCGCTTGAACAAAACATAAAGGTTCAATAGGGACTCACGACTCAATGGTCGATATACCCTCGCTTGAACTGTTCAATAGGGACTCACGACTCAAAGGTCGATGTACCCTCGCTTGAACAAAATATATCGGTTCAATAGGAACTCACGGCTCGAAGGCCGATGTACCCTCGCTTGAACCGGGCGCCATACACATTAACATTTTTATTCATTTTATGGACCAACAGGGTACCTCATCCCGGGATGGCATAATTATATTATTATATTATCCGTTTTATAAAACAATTCAGAATTCCAACCAAAGTATTCAATAATCATCACATCAACAGTAATAACAGGTTTATCATCTAACCTACATGCTCACTAACATACACATACACGCAAACAAGTAGAAGTAGTTACCTGCAATACTTAGTACACCGTTGTTTTTTCCTTACCCTTGTGGGTTTCCTCAAAATACCTCCTACTAGGTTCTCCTAATATCATACCACACAGTAAAGGATATAAATAGATATCCTTATGTATATTAATTGGCGTCACTCTCATTCCTAGTACTAATACCCACCCCCTTCATGATTATGTTGCTTCTAATTTTTCTTTCTTTTTAAAATGTTAACTTTCTGTACCAATACTACATCATGTGAAGCAGTTAAATAAAGGTGCAAGACTAAAACATATATCCATGTGATACTTTTAATTTAAAGTCAGCATTGCAGCATATGAAGCAATTTCACATACATAATTTTGCACTAAAATATAATAAATACGGCACTTTAAGTACAAATCAGAGACACATAATTTAAGGCCATTAAAATGCAGAAAATGTGTGCACAAGTTTGGTCCTAAATAGCATGAGCTAAAGCATAAAAATTGAAACACAATTTCAAACAAATTTTTCATGCTGTCAATTTAAGTTTGAACTTTACAAATCAAGAAGCTCGTTACTCATGCATAAAGAACAACAATGTCAGGAATTTCCAGAATCAACCATTATCACTGTCTAATGTCCTAATCAAACATGCATCACCCTTCACTTCATTTCTTCACACACCAAAACATATTGAGTATAGGAAATACATGTATCAATTTTTCTTCATGTAAAAACATTGTATAATTTATAAATTTCAAGTAAGCAGGTCCTATTAATTTAAAGTCACATACATTGCACCCACATTTTATTATATTACATTTGACCAAATTAAAGGGATGAAAAAGAATTCATTTCCAACCTTCCACAACATGCAAAGTCTCATATTAATTTTTATCATGTCTTCATTATGAAAGGAATCAATTAGAACATTAACATCATAACAAGAAAAACACCAATCGACCAAACCACGACATTGAACCAGTTCTCTTGGTTTTTAAAACTTGATTATTTATTACTAATCTTAGTTGGTCCATATTTTGGAGTTAAACACCTATTATCTTAACATTTATGGCTTTCACTTAAATACTTAAACATCAACATGTGTTTAGTCTACAAATTTTAATCAGCCGATTTGTGCAGAAATATCCCAAGTAATGAACAAGGAGTCAAAATTGAACAACAACAGATCAAGAGCAAAGAAATCGACCATACAGGGCAAGAAACAAAATTTTAAGCTAAGTAATTCCTCAATCCATAAGGGTCAAACATGCAACCATAACTAACCATATTTCCATCACAATTTGATCATTATCCAAGTCATGTAAATGATTGCAAGGCATAAAGGATTAAGCGTTGTATACTTGTGAACCACCACAATCTTTCATTTGACACAATTTTCATGAGATTTAACCAACATACACACAATCACTTCCATGAACTTCTCATGTACTTAACCAATTTCATTCCACTATCATCAATCCATCATAACTATACACAAGTATCTATCACACAAGTACCAATCTAGCTAATATTTGTTCATCTCAAAATCAAAACAGAATCACAGAGGTAGGGAAAGATTGGAACATTTACAAATCCAAACATACAGAGATACAATGAAATTATAAAATAGTTCCTTTATCAATTAACCACAGTTTCTAACCCAAACTCCCAAAATCAGAATTAATTTCTCTCTCAGGCTCGGCCAGACACAGGAAAAGAATGGAAATAGAGAGAAAGAAGTTACCTAAACTTGCTTATGGGTTTGCATACAAAGCTAAGCCGATTTTTGCCGGATTTCTCGCCGGAAAACAAAGCACTAAGGTTTGTTCGACCTTAAAGCCGCCGTCGTCGCTGCTCGGGTTCGCCGTTTGCCGGAAAAACGTGGCTGGCCGAGGGGGAAATGAAAAAGGAACCCGAAATAAAAGGAAATGAGATCGAAGTTAAAGGTAGAGAGGACAAGAGTGAGAGAGAGAGAAGGTTTACCACCTTTAAACCGCCGTTAGTTCTCGCCGGAAAACTCCCGCCGTCGCTATGATACTTGCCGGAAATTGCAGGGGACGGCGGAGGGGAAACGAAGGCAGTGGGAAGGTGGGGAAGTGAGCAATGATGATGGTGAGGCTAGGGAAGTAGTGAGGAACACTGAAGTGCAGATTTGGGGGAGGTGGCCAATATGCTTGTTTAATGTGTAGGTTTAGAAAGGGAGATTATTATGGTTTGGGCCCAGAAAAATTACAATAATGGCCCAATTTCATTTCTTTCTCTTCATAAGACTAACCCTACTCTTCTTTTAAATTTACATATTTCCTATTTCATATAAATTTAGATATTAAATTTCAATCTTAATAAATTTCCTATACATAAAATTAATATTTTCCTATTTCCCATTGAATATTTCCTATATGTATTATATGTATAATATTTTCCTGTCCTATTAAATATTTCCTATATATATAGGAAATATAATATTTCCTATTTCCTATTAAATATTTCCTATATATATGTATTATATATAATATTTTTCTATTTTATTTGGGATGTTACAGGTCTCGTATCTGAAATTTGACATTCATAGATATAACCAATCTGCTCCTTGCATTCCTTAATATTTAAATCAATCCTTGAGCCATTAACACATATTTCAATAATCAACTTTCCATTGGAGACTTAACTACAATCAAACAACTCTACTAGATACTAACACACTGTAAACCATTACTCACACTTCTTTATTCATCACCTAATTATTTTTCAGTCTTGAGACATAAAAGGGAATAAGAATTAAACTCTAAACTCCAAATTCTCCCTTATCATAACATAAAGTTTGGCTCTCTTAGTGAACACTAAAACATGCTGCTTTAATACCATGAATAGAGAAATTTCTCCATCAACCATTTTCTTGAAATCAAACACTTGTACTACTTCATACCATTTATAACAAATCATAATGTTTATCTAGATAGTTTGAGACACAATATAATTAGAATCACTAGTCCAGAAATTTATTGTTCCTTCTCAATCTCCTAGCTATCACTTCACCTTGTAGCAGAAACTTTTAAACATGTTTCCTTCCTAAATCTCTTCGGCTATTACAATACAAATTTCCAGAAAATTTCTAAGTACACATGCAAGCACAAAACATCAACAATCTTTTAAATAAATCCTTATTCACTGATTCCAAATAAACATCAACATGTACAACAAATTCCTAATTATATTCTTATCCTAATAACATTTCATGTTACAAAGAACATGGCAATAAGAGGAAAAATAATATGATTCTATATCCAGTTCAAATCAACCAACTCCAACTTAAAATCCTTTGCACAATATAATGTAAGTATAAAACTAAAACTTACTCATGAAAATGACTATTCTATTGCAATCTCAACAATTTCAATTACAACACCAACATAAATCATACATACAACACCAACAGTTTCATATACAATGAAATTAACCCAAGACTGCACACACCAACATAAATCATACATACAACACCAACAGTTTCATCATGTCATCATTATTTTACCATCCTAAAGCACTCTTTCTTGCCTTGAATCACTTTGATTTATGTTCTAAAACTCCTAAACAGAACACTAGACACAATTCCCCAAATTGTCAAAATCCTTTTCTTCATTCTTTTTAAGAGATAAATATATGAACCAAAATTTTCTTCTAACCATTTTAACAAACACCTTGTGTGCTCATAACTTACATGCAACTTTCTCCTCCCTTTCAACACTCAAGATTCAACTCACTTTGTAACCCCATCAATCACTGTAGTAGAATCATAGATATGCACAAATAAACATATAGAAACCATCAAATCCTCAAAATAGAGAATAATTTTAGAATCAATCAAGATTTCTATCTTATTCAAACTTCTAATGAATACAAACCCCAAATTTGCCGAATGCTAAGGAATCCACACCATTAGAAACACTTATTAACCTTAGGAGACCCAAACAGAATGCTAAAAACAGTGAGAGAACTTACAATTTCAAAAATCACATTAAACCTTGAATCTTTAACACCTATTTTGCCCAAAATTCCTTCTAACCCAAAAGTAAGCAATCCCAACCAACAGAACATTTAAAAGTCACCTTAATTTGGTTTCAAAACCATAGAATTGTACTCATTTAGCCTAGGGTTCAGATTTTTCAAGAACCTTAATTTCTAAGCAAAAATCAATTTTTTTTTTGAAACAGTGAAAAGAAAGAAGTGAATGATAGAAGTTCACCTAGGTTTATGAGGCTTCAATAGATTCCAAAAGTCACCAAAAACACACTCCAAATCGCTGACTACTCATGCTCTACTTTCCTTTCTTCTTTCACAGCTCACATACATGGGAGGACGGAAAAGAAACAAGAAAGGAGATCGAGGAAGCCATAGTGACTTCTCTCACCACCATCGACGGCGGTGACTCCGTGGCTGCGTCGGGCAGCACCAGAAGAGGAGAGATTTTGAGAGGAGGTGGAAGAATCTAGAATGATGGGAGGAGGGAGTATGTCTCATGGTGAGTATTGTTTATGCGTGTGTGTGTTTCATGTTTTATTATTTTTTTATTTTTTATTTGAGAGGAAGGATGTAGTTGCTTCTAGAATAAAATAGAAATGGAGTATTTTAAATTGGTTTACCTACAACATTTGACCATTTTGCCCATTCTTATCTTTTATTGACTTTCTTATTTTCTACTTGACTAAAGATGAAATAGAATTTAACCCTTTCAAGATTTCATATATTTTCTTGCATCAAAATAATGTGTAGACCTCAGAGTATATTTCCTAAAAATTTCAATCAATACTCTAATCCTTAACTATTTTTTTTAATTTCTATATGAAAAAGGTACATTGATTCTTTAAAAATATATTTATTCTCATTTATTTATTAACAACGATTTTTGGTTCACTAATGACATCACTAAAACCACAATTAATTCCTTATTATCCTTAATTTAAAAATTAGGATGTTACAGAATCGCATAAGAATTCGCCGAGTAATTTCCCATCGGAAAAGAGCCAAACGACGGCATTCCATACTGTTGCGCCGTCAACGACGTACCAGCCTCAGACGCAGGCTGTTTCCCAGCACTAACACTCAGACTCGTCTTCTTGCGATCCATCGATCTCATAAACTCTTCAATCCTAGCATTTGATTTTTTCAAATCCGCAATTTCTTGCGAAGTTTGATCCAATCGGCTAGCTACACTTGCTTGATGCATCTCTAGACGGCCTTCAAGATCGTTCAAACGCTCAACTGATCGCTTGTCCTGCGGAGGCGCCATGGCAAAACAAGCTGGCTCTGATGCCAAATGGTACAGACAAAAGAGAAATAAGAAAGAACTAGAGAAAAGAAATTGATTTCATTCACATTGCCAAAGACGGTTACAATGGTATATATGCACAAGAGTGTATGCTAACATCAGCAACTACTAACTGAATGTTGATGTCAGCAATTACTAACTAACTAACTTGGAACTAACTGTCCAGTGTTATTACAATAGTGCCTTTACTAGCACATGCCTAGCATGTGACTCCTATTACCACATATCAAAGTGTCTTCTTTCCAATGGATTCTGCTCCAATAATGATGATCCTTCCTTGGAGAAGCTCCAGGTAACCTATCTGTTTTGTAATGAAGTATATATATGTCTCCCTCCCTTTAATTGCTTAATTAATTTTTGCATAGGTTTAGAATTATATATGGCCATGATGCATTCTACTATAATTTCTTCTCTTTCCATGGTATATTCATTTCCACATACACAGGTACATTACTAAAGTCAATTAACTATTTAACTTTTCAATTTAAGTTGGATTCTTTTTCACAGATATTAAGGTATTAAAATTACCTACTTTAATATATAGTCCATTGTTTGGTTGATGTTTTTTGGAGAGGCTCGAGGGGAATGGAAGGGAGAGGAGGGAATGTTTTTAAGACTAATTGTGTGTGTTTGGATGGGTGAGGGGAGAGGAGGTTTAAAAGTGAGCTTATCTCAATTTTACACCCTTGAGCTTATCTAAAAGATGGGTTTTTGAAGGTTAGAGATCAGAAAACATATCCTCCCTTCACTCGACGCCCTCTCCAGCCAAACAAGATTTCATTCCTTCCTTAACCTCACTTCATTTAACCCCCTCCTCTGAACCAAATAGCCCATAACGGCATAAATATTTCTTTTTCTATAAAACAAACTTTTAGACACACATAATCAATTACTTAAGTAGCTTATATTGAATCTCAAGATTCCAAATAAATCCAATTGATCTTATATTAAAGGTGGGGTAGTGCATTATTTATTGAGACTCGTGCTCATTATACATGATTGATTTAAATTTAAATTGTAAAGAACATTCAATCTCCTTTTATACTTACATTTCTCATTATTTGAGTAATAATTATATAGTCTCATACTATCTACGTGTCTGTACCCTAATAACTAAGTATATTCCAATCAATAATTAGTTAATTACAACATTCGTTTTCTAAATGTGTGGTCATTATTGGGCGCAGTCTGGGTGTTGTAAGCCTCCAAGTGAGTGTAACTTTGTGAATCAGAGCCCAATAGTGTGGAATAGGCCAAAGACGACTAATGGAAATTACAGTATTAACCCAGATTGTGGTGTATGGGATGATGATCATAAGGAATTGTGCTTTAACTGTGATACATGCAAGGTTGCATTTCTTGAAGACATGAAACTCAACTTGAAGCCAATGATTTATATATTTTCATTTTTCATATTATTCTCGCTATATGGTATGGCTTTGTAGCGACACCCTTCGAGGAAAATCGAAGCGACTCTTTTACTCTCCCTAGATAGAGTAGTTTACCTTGTAATTTGATTATCTACATATATATTGTGGATTATAGTCTTGTTAATTGGCCCTTTATCCTAAATACATGAGACCTCTTTAACATTTTTATCTGAGTTAAAGAAGCAATTTAGGCTTCTAAATTATAACTGTAATTAGAATATAGAGTTGTTTATAAGTAGAATAAATTAATTTGAGAAAAACTATGACTATAGCTGATTCAATAGTAACTGATTTTGCATTTTGATTTCTCCAAAAGAACTTATAGTTAAGAACGAGAGAGAGTAATAGTTATGCTCATCCAAACACTAGTCCAGAAAGTAATAATACAATATAAGTGTATTGAGTTCACTGAAAAATTCCAATAACAAATATGTATCTCACCTGTTTAAATTTATTGTGTAAGTATTCAATATGATATGGGTTGGCACTTATTAAAAAATGTTGTTCGGGAAAACAAATTTAAGGGAAAATCAAGAAGATGGACAAAGGGAAAAAGTAATTATACCTCATAACCTTTTAATAAGTAATTGTTAAAAGAACAAAAATAAAATAAATATATAAATATTGGAAATTTGTACGTTGGTCATTTTTGTGTTTAAGCTACTTATGTACATGCGCTGTTACCACAGTTTCTTTTCATGAATCATTATATGTAAGGTTTTATGTGTAAATTTTAATCTACGTGATATCATAAAAATGTAAAGTGTCATTACCACAACTTCTTTTCATGGAGCTATTTTAATGTGGATATGTCATTTGTGGTCTATCCATTAACAAATAAACATGTAAGGTTTTAAGTTTAATTTTGATGTGAGGTGATATTATAGAAATATTAACTAACTAATAAAAATACCTTTTTCAATCTGTAAATTAATGAAAAACATTGAAAACATTCAAAACGTCACTCTACAACGCCCCGTTGCCCTCTCCGCCACTCCTTTGGCAGTAGAACCTTACAAACTCAGCCTATAATTTACTTAATTCCACCATGGAGGAAGCAACTCTTAACTCCTTTTATACTCACATTTCTGATTATTTGCATGATAAATAGTCCCATAATCTATGATTTTTTACCCTAGCTGATTCCTTCCATAATAAATTAAGTATATTCCAATAATTAAGTAGTTCACACATTCATTTTTTAAATGTGTGATTATTTTTGTTACAATCTAGGTGTTGTAAGCCTCCGAGCACTACCACAAATATACTTTTACATGCACTTATTTTGGTTTAATATGCTTTTTTTAATGGGCTTAATATGCTTTTTTAAATCGCATATAAAGCCGCTGGTAAAGACTATATATGCGCTTTGAAAGCACATGATAGATAGTTTATACATGCACTTTTTATATAAAATTGAATGTATAGGTACCCAGTATACATGCAATTTTGTACATACCCATATACAATGCTAATTAGCTAAATGTTATGTAATTGTAATTAGGGTAAACTTAATTGTAATTAGGGTAAACTTAATTGTAATTAGGGTAAACTTAATTACTTAAAGGTGGTTAGGATCCGAGCTGGGCTTAGTTTCTCAGTGTTTTCTAATCGGTCAATTAAGTAATTAGGGTTACATTAGTTGGGTTTGGGTAGAGGGCCTACTTTGTGGGCCCAATTAGGATTAGAAAAGAGCACATGACTTTAGGATTCTGTTTTAATAAAACACGTGCTTGGAGGGGATAGCAATCAGATTAGGAATAATATAAAACCTGATTGCTTTGTACATTGCAGTGTTGTGTTGTTGTTTTTCAGAAATAGAAAGTTGATTTCTCTCTTGCTCTCTCTCTTGTTCTTCTTCTTCTTCTAACCCTCTCAATTCTTCTTCTACCTCTCTTCTTCTATTCTTTCCTCTATTTTCTTAGTTCTTTCTATACAGAATATTGATTCTGTATCATTGGTATCAGAGCCTAACCTTTCTTGGACCTAATTTCCCAATCTTGAAATTCAAGATTCACCTATATTCATCAAATTTAACCAAACCCAGACCTCAAACCCAGAAAACCACTCAAATTTGAGTATACCCAGACTTTTATACCTAGAAAAAACATCAAATTCAAACAACCCCAGACCAAGAAACTCATCCATATACACTTAAACTCACCGGAAAATATCAGCCTACCCAGAAAATTAGAAAACCCATTGTTATCCTAAGACAACAATCAATCTTTGACCAATCTTGAATGGTGAACACCCGATTTTCTGAAACAAAGATGGCTGACGAACGATTCCTTGCTATTGAAAACCAATTAGCCGAGGTAACCCAGCGACTTACTTCGTTAGACCGTTTGGAGCGATTGTTGGTCAATCTTACAGAACGGGTTGACCGTGAAGCCCAGGATCAGCCGCAACAAAACCATCAACATGCTGGACAAGATGGGCAGGGTGGTCGTGGCAATCATAATAACCAGCCAAGAAACACCCAGCTTACCAAATTGGAGTTTCCCAAGTTTGACGGAGGAGACATGTGTTCTTGGCTGCTCAAGTGTGAAACGTACTTTGTTTTTGATCATACGGCGGAGGGGGAGAAGGTTCGAATGGCTTCCATACACCTTGATGACAAGACTTATCAATGGCACCAAGCCATGGTTCGTCAAGCTCGTGGTCGATTACCTTCCTGGAATGACTATGCATCATTGCTTCAAGATACATTTGGGGAACCCTTTGAGTCTCCAATGGGTAATTTCACTAATCTCCGGCAAACAAGTTCCCTTCGAGAATTTCACACTTCATGGGATGTGTGCACAGCGAAGTTAGATCTTGCTGAGGATTATCTTCTTGATGCTTATCTTGCCGCGTTAAAGCCTGAAATTGGGGGTCATGTTCGGATGCTAAACCCCAGATATGTATTTGAAGCAAGAAGGCTTGCTAGGATGCAAGAAATATTGCTTGAGACCCAAAGAACACAAGCAAGATCCATGTCAACGGTAAATTCTGGTTATGTAGGAAGTTCAGCCAACACCTATAAACCAATGGGTAACTACAAAACTGCCTTACAAACTATGGGTTCCAATAAAAAGGGACCAATGACTTCCTCTATTGCTGTTTCTAGTGGGTTAGAACAGTAACAGCCATATATAATGCAAAAGAAGGTGTTAACACCGGATGAAGAGGCTGAATACCGGGTTAAGAATCTATGTTTTTACTGTCATCAAAAGTATAGTAAAGATCACAAATGCCCTCAATGACAAAAATTCCAGCTCCATTTAATTGAAACAGATTCTGGTTCCTCTGACCCCTCTCTTGATAGTCTTGAGGAATTACCAGAACAGCGGGAGGAAGGTTGTACAGATTTGGGTGAGGAAGATGATCACCCACACATATCTTTGCATGCTATAGATGGTACAAATGGTGTTAATGCTATGAGGATACAAGGTAATGTCGGTAAGCGTCCTATTCAAATTCTTATTGATGGGGGTAGTACCCATGACTTTATTGATCTTAAATTTGCCTTGAAATCGGGTTGGAATCCAACCAATGAAGCATTTTATCCAGTTGAAGTTGCTGGTGGTAAGAAACTCAAGGTATATGGTATGTGGAAAGGTTTTAATTGGCGTATGCAAGGTCTGAATTTTACTTGTGACTTTAGAATTTTGGAATTGAACACTTATGATATGGTTTTAGGCTTGAAATGGCTAAAAAGTATCAAAAATGCTTTTTGGGATTACGAATCTTTGTCTATGTTTTTCTGGTATGAAGGTAATCTTTGCAGGTTGCAAGCATCCCTACCAAGTTCTTGGCATCTTGTAGAAGCGGAAAAGATGCAATCTTTGTCCAACCCTCAACACCAATTTTTTCTCATGCATCTTACCAAGTTCAAGGAAGCTGTTGTTCCTTATTTTGCAGCTATTTCAGGTGCAGAACCCATTCCAACAGAGGTGCAAAGGGCGCTGGACAGATTTCTAGATGTGTTCCAAACTCCAAAATCCTTACCCCCTTTGAGAGAGGGTCATAATCACCATATTCTTTTGCAACAAGGGACTAATCCTATCAGTTTGAAGCCATATAGATACTCTGCTGCCCAAAAAGATATCATTGAAAAGCTTGTGGAAGAATTGTCGCAATCTGATTTTATTCAACCAAGTTTATCTCCGTTTTCCTCTCCTATTGTACTTGTGAAGAAGAAAGACGGCACTTGGAGAATGTGTATAGATTACCGTGAGCTCAACAAGGTAACTATTAAGAATCAATATCCTATACCTCTTATTGATGAGCTGTTTGAAGAACTAGGGGCTGCCCGGTGGTTTACTAAGCTCGATTTGAAGGCGGGATACCACCAAATACGTATGGTGCCGGAGGATGTTCCAAAAACAGCATTTAAAACTCATTCTGGGCATTTTGAGTGGCTGGTGATGCCCTTCGGATTGACTAACGCACCAGCTACTTTTCAATCTACAATGAATGATCTTTTCCGGATGTTTTTAAGGAAGTTTGTATAGGTTTTCTTCGATGATATTTTAGTATACAGCCCTACCCTTAATGATCATGTTATTCACTTGGAGATGGTGCTACAAATATTGAGGGATAATCAATTCTTTGTGAAGTTCTCTAAGTGTACTTTTGTAGCTTCGTGTGTTGAGTATTTAGGTCATTTTATTACAAATGGGACTGTTTTGACCGACCCAAAGAAGATACAAGCGGTGGCGGAGTGGCCTATTCCAAAGACTATAAAGCAATTACGTGGGTTTTTGGGCCTAGCCGGATATTACAGAAGCTTTATTAAGTCTTATGGAACATTAGCTAAACCACTTACATCTCTCTTGAAGAAAAATGCTTTTAAATGGGATGAAGAGGCTACTAAGGCTTTTGAGATTTTGAAGACAGCTTTGACAACTGCTCCGGTCCTTGCTTTGCCGGACTTTAATAAGCAGTTTATTGTTGAATCAGATGCTTGTGGGGTTGGAATAGGTGCTGTTCTTATGCAAGATGATCAACCGCTTGCCTTTTTTAGCAAGGCCTTGGCTCCTAGGCACCAGCACCTTTCAGTTTATGAAAAAGAGTTGATGGCAGTGGTGCTGGCTGTTCTCCAATGGAGGCAATATTTAGAGCGTAAGAGATTTATTATCAAAACTGACCAACAAAGCTTGAAGTACTTACTGGGACAGAAACTCAATACCACATTTTAGATGTTTTGGGTGGCTAAACTTGCTGGTTTTAACTATGAGATACAATATAAAAAGGGGAAGGACAACTCGGCTGCTGATTCTCTTTCTCGGCTGCCAAAAATCCAGCTTATGCACATGGTAATGGATACTTCAAGCCTTGACTTATTGTTAAAATTGAAGGAAGGTTGGGAGAAGGATGATTTATTACAACCATTGATCACCAAGATTCAAGAGAATGGTGGTATATTGGGGCATTTCTCTTGGGATGGTGAGTTATTAAGAAAGAAGGGAAAATTGGTGGTAAGTGATGATAAGTTTCTACGGGAAGATATTTTGAAGAATTTTCATGATAGCCCACAAGGGGGTCACTCTGGAATTCAAGCCACATATCAGCGGATAAAATCCTTATTTTGGTGGAAGCATCTAATTCATGATATCACCGAGTTTGTGAAGAAATGTGACACTTGTGCACGGTGTAAATATGAAGCGGTGGCATCACCCGGAATGTTACAACCCCTACCTATTGCTAGCCGAGTTTGGGAATCAATCACTATGGATTTTATTGAGGGCTTACCTAAGTCCAATGGTAAAGAGGTAATTTGGGTAACTGTTGAAAGATTAAGCAAATATGCTCACTTTTTGGCTCTTAATCATCCATATTCAGCATCTACTTTAGCTCAAGTATTCATGGAGAACGTCTTTAAGTTGCATGGTTCTCCTAAGGAAATTATAAGTGATCGTGACCCGTTGTTCATAAGCAAATTTTGGAAGGAATTCCTGAGAATTCTCAAGGTGGAGCAGAAATTAACATCCGCATACCACCCACAAACCGATGGTCAATCAGAGGTGGTGAATAGATGCTTGGAGACATACTTGCTTTGTGTTTGTTGGGAAAAACCCAAAGAATGGAGTAAATGGCTTTCTCATGTGGAGTGGTGGTATAATACCACCTTCCACACTTCTACAAAAACCACTCCATATGAAATCCTTTATGGGCAGAAACCTCCTCTCCATACACCATATCTTCCTCATAATTCTGTTTTGGATGTAGTGGACCGAAGTTTTAGTGAAAGGGAGGCTGTTCTTGCTATTTTGAAGCATCACTTGCATAGAGCAGCGAATTTAATGAAGCAAAAGGCTGATTCTCATAGATCTAACCGGGAATTTGTTGAGGGTCAGTGGGTTTACTTAAAGCTACAACCATATAGACAGATATCAGTGGCAGCAAGGAGATCTCAGAAATTGGCACCTCGATATTTTGGGCCGTATCAGATTATTCAGAAGATTGGAACTGTTGCCTACAAACTACAACTACCACCTGATTCTAGGGTGCATTCTACCTTTCACGTGTCACTTTTAAAGCTATGTCCTAACCCTGGTGTCATGCAAAGGCATCCACCTATTGATTTTCCAGAAGTGCCTACTGTCATGGAACCTGAAAAAGTGTTGCGTAAGCGGTCTATTAAGCGTCGTAAGAAGTTAATAACTGAAGTTTTGGTGCAATGGAAAGGACTTTCAGATATTGAAGCCACATCGGTACCACTTTATAAGATGCAACAGCAGTATCCTACTTTTGTATTTGACAATCCTTGAGGTCAAGGATTTTTTAAAGGGGAGGGTATTGTTATGTAATTGTAATTAGGGTAAACTTAATTGTAATTAGGGTAAACTTAATTGTAATTAGGGTAAACTTAATTACTTAAAGGTGGTTAGGATCCGAGCTGGGCTTAGTTTCTCAGTGTTTTCTAATCGGTCAATTAAGTAATTAGGGTTACATTAGTTGGGTTTGGGTAGAGGGCCTACTTTGTGGGCCCAATTAGGATTAGAAAAGAGCACATGACTTTAGGATTCTGTTTTAATAAAACACGTGCTTGGAGGGGATAGCAATCAGATTAGGAATAATATAAAACCTGATTGCTTTGTACATTGCAGTGTTGTGTTGTTGTTTTTCAGAAATAGAAAGTTGATTTCTCTCTTGCTCTCTCTTGTTCTTCTTCTTCTTCTAACCCTCTCAATTCTTCTTCTACCTCTCTTCTTCTATTCTTTCCTCTATTTTCTTAGTTGATTCTGTATCACTAAAAGTGCATGTATAGGTAATCCTATACACGCGCTTTGAGTAATTATAGGGAAAAAATGGGGGAGAATCAATACCATCTATTTGTTGACAAACAAATACAAATAAACCATAAGACATATCACACACACACACTCGCTCACACACACACACACATATTGACAAATATATGCATATTACTATACAAGTAGCTTAACTATCATCAAAAGGGATAAGCTTAGCAATTTCAAAGTTGTTTCTACATGATACAAGGAGCTGCAAAGTAAAATGGAACACAGTGCTTCTGAACTGAACCTTAGTAATACCTTGAGATTATACCAACTCTTAACTGTAATGCATAGCTGTGTATATACTTGAGGAGATTTTTCAGATCTTCAGCAACAATAAATTCAAGCCCACAAAGGGTCTTTACAGTGCAGGCAATTCAGATTTTGTAGGGAGGTGCAGATTCCCAAGCATATTCATATGCAGCATAATTTGCATTTTCTCCAAGAAACCATACGTGAAAAGAAGTTGGATTGCGGCAAACTAAAGAAATTTAAATTGATAATTGAATTAATTAATGAGCATAACACAATATTTACTGCAGCTTGGACAACTCTTACGGAACACCCTTAAAGTTAATTAGAAACTTTAGCCCCCAATTTATTAACGAGGCTGACAGATTAGAAATACCAAACTTAGGTTTCTGAAGAAATTCAACCAAAATTCAAATGAACACTCAAATCTTTCCTAAAATTTCAAAACCAAAGCCTGAACATTATTTTTAGTGGATTATTGAACCCCAATCCTTAAACCCCAACTCAAGATTCTTCTCAAACTCGACTAAAAATCAAAGAAAATAGTAAGAATCAAAAAGAAGGTGGTCACCTGAACTCATTTCCTTCTTCTCCATAACAGTAAAAAGAAACTGCAGAACATTAATAATCACATGCTATAACACCATTGAGCTATATCCATGGTTTATACACACATGCATAACAATTAATTTTATACCTTCATGTACCAGCAACAATGAAAAAAAGAGATGTAAGAAGCTTTCTAACAAATATCAGCAAGCTTAAACATCACATGCACACATAAAACAACCCAAATACTACTGCATAAGTTCAGTAAAGATGCTGCAACTATGCAGCAGAAACAGCAGCGGATGTTGCTGCAATTATGCAGCAAAAACAACAGCAAATGTTGCTGCAAAATAGCAAACAGAAAGGTGCTGAAAACTGAAGAAATCAGGAAAAATCGGCAACATAAATTGGTGCCAAATGTAGAGAGAAAGTGATGTTTTGTAGTAGTATAAAGGGCTGATTTGCAACTATTCCAGTAGCAAAAAGGATGTTATTTTGGCAGTGAAAATTTTATTGAAATCAACTCTTAATTCCACCATTACACTCTATGCAGAAACTAGAAACGACATACATTAAAACATTGAAAACTTCAAACAATAATACATATACATCAATCACACAATACATTAAACTGTCCAAAACTTCAAAAATCCCACATGCAAAGTTCGATTAGGATATTAGCAACTTATATCATTATCAAACAGCATAGAGAAAGCAAAGTAACTATGTTGACTCACACAAACAAATCGGACAGAGGAAGCAAAGAAGAAACTTTGATATTTGTAAAACACATAATCTCAAACAAATCTAACATGAAATACCAAATATCAACTGCAGTAGACTCCTACACCATTAAATTAAACAGTTTGAACCCTCATTCCCTAGAAACTAGTCGGCCAGAACTGAGAAGGAAGAACAAAATTTTGAAACATTCAATCTCCCAGAAATTTCTTCATGCATGACTAATCTCTTTACTCTACTTTACTCCTACTTAGGTTAATTAGAATTTTCGACCCCAAAAATCCCCAACACTCATCGATTTTTTTTTTTGAATACCAAAAACTAGGGTTTTGATAAAACTCATTAAGTCATCAAATTAACAACCAAAATCTCTCTCAAACACTAAAATTACAAGTTTAAGCTTCATTTTAACTTATTCAAGCAACCCAAAAACCCAAATAAAGGAACAACCCGGCTTTGTTCCTTTATTTTTTTTTCTTTCTTCATTCAGATAGAAATAGATGGCTCAAAACTTTTCCTTTTAAATTTTTTATCTGACTTCAAGACTGCCTTAGTTATAAAAGGGAATAGAAAAGATGAACTAATACAAAATATATGATTTTTGTCATAAAATAAGAAAAAATACAATAAGTGGGTCCGTGCTACTTTTTCTTGAGGGTGAAGTTATCCTCAGGTTGCTTCTGCCAAAAATAATTTGCAGCCTCTATCCATCTTGGATGAACTACAAACTTCTTCTCTTTCATTGCCCAACGTGCCTTCTCTGTCCCCATATCAGTTGCAACTACATGAGTCACTGACATGTCAATTTCTGTCAAACACAGGGCCCCCATACGCTCTGCCATACCCCGAAGAGATGGTAACATATCATGCACAATGCGGCTGAACACAAGCACACATCCCTTCAACACTTCACTCTTAAGACTCTTCAACACCTTTCTAACATCTCGGTCTGTAGCACCGTCTTCTAGTTCCTACAAAAGGATCATAGCAATGCATGAGTTCAATGAAGATGATCAAAGATTGACAGAATGAATGTGACTTACATTAAAGAATGATTGATGAGCCTGCTTGAGAACGTTGAGAATCCTTGAGAGAGCGCCATCAGACTCACGTTCATCGCTCTTCGACTCTGCAAGGGATTGGCAATTGAAACCAAACTGGCGGCAACTTGAAGCGAAAAAGTGATACCTTTCCATCAGTATCAGATTATCTTTGTGCTTCATCCATGCCTGCAAACAATAAACATTTTCATATTAGATCATGTTGTAGCCAAGAGAATAGAAAACTCTAGCAGTCACTTTCACAGGGCACACATATCCATCTAAAACATAACGGTTAAGCATATTGAATTTTAACTGAATTGGAATGAACTCACATTTTCCGTATCATCAAGAATGAGAACAGCACTTTCTTGTCCCAAGACAATATCAAGGCCCTTTTGATGCCTTTGGGTGCCATCGTCACGGGAAATCACCTTAGAATGGAAGTATTCCCCTTTTGGATCAAGCATCTTAGCCATCTCCAATGCATAGGCCCGATCACCCATGGTATATATATACATCTCGAACATCTCACTCGCATCTTTCAGAAATGTGCGGACAAAAGGCCTTAACTTGGTCATCATATGCATGTAATCCAACTTGAAGAGGCTCCCTTTAGACACATCTGTTCATTTCATCACATGCAAAAATTTAGAAATGCCACATATATGAAAAGTGACTATAACACCAGGACATTAAAGGAGAAATGAAAGCACGGAGTGTCAAAAGAATAATTCACACAATTCAGATGTTCAAAAGTTAGACATAACCTAGTTAATCAAGGAACAATTGCACTTAAGTCACAAATATGAGACTTAATTTCAAAGAGGTCCAATGAGTTGTTACCATTTGTTAATTAAGGTTATTGCACTCGCTAATAGTAGTTATTAACAACTCCTTGGAACCACTTTGAAATTAAGTCCCTTATTTGGGACCTGAGTGCAATTGTCCCCTTAATCAAATTACAAACTCAATATACCATGCTATAAAATATTCAAGAATTGTGTTTTTCTACATAAAAGATGCCAAATACCATTCATAAGGTAAAATAAGCTGATATTCAATAGAAACATAAAAGGTGGAAGAAAAGGAAAACTATTCATAATACACATATTTACAATCAATATGTAATATAAACAATTTTCATTGGCAAAAGCGCACAATTAACAGAATAACCTGCTAGAGAATCTGCCTGGTTCAGTAAATACAACTCTTCTGACTTCAAGTCAACCAATTGAGTGGAGTTCAGCAATGTGTGGTCCAAATCAAGAACCAAGTACAGCTTCTTAAGGCGTAACAAACTATTCATGTCTACATGGCGCATTCTTGAAATTTCCTCATTACCTAGCCTCAAACCCTGTAAATTCAAAAATTTTCTATTGTAACATGGTAAAATACATCAAAGTTTATCTTAGACAGTTAGATGAACTTGCCCATAATCACTAATTACAAGTGATAAAAACCAGCTGATCAATTCATTAAATAATGCAGTATACAAACTTTAATTCAAATTTAGGCTATCTATACCTTGTGTATGTACCCAAATGACACACCAGTTTCCTCAACTAATTTTTGTCCACAGAGTATACACATATCACCAAATGAACCGGGATGTGTACATATGTCTCCCTTCACTCCCTTCACTGTGATCTCTGCAATGATAACACAAGGACAAAAGCCCTCTGAGTCATAAGAATTCTGAGTCTAAGTGACCAAGAAGTAATATAAAGACTAAAGCAATGGTTGATCTGCACTACATTAGAATAGACAATTCATTGTTTGAATTTTGAAACATAACAAGAGTTCGCACAGTAATCTTAGCATACTCATTTGATTTTCTCCATGAAGCACAGAAAAATAATGACTGTTTGATTGAAATGTACATAACAAACAGATAGTGATACAAGCCCTTTGCCTTGACACCAAGCCAGAATAATTTAAGAGTTTTCAGCTACACAAAAAACTAGAAGAAGTTACTATATACCTAAAGGTGGACTATCTATCTCATTTCTTTCTGTCAGAGTTTACAATCATATAATACGCCACAAAAGCACTTAAATAGAGGATGTAAATAGGAAAACTCCAGGAAGTCAGAGTTTACAATGAGAAGGATTGTGGACTCAGCAAACTAAATAAGCACAACAAATAAAATCATCAGACTCACCTAAACTCTCCTCCACAAGTTGTTGTGAAGTCGACTCTTGAGTCTCCTCTATGCCTTCAACTTTTTGTCTTTTACTTCTGCATCAATCAATTTACAGATTTCTAAATTGAAATAGAGAAATCAACGAAATCTGACAAAAGCACAAAACGATAGATAAGCCATAAGACTGATACTAGGAACACATTTAGGGGAACCAACTGTGGATACTAGTTGTTAAGCTCTCTAATCAAAACATAGTACTCCCTCCGTTCCTAAATATAAGATCACTTTAAGGAAGAGAGTTTGTTCCTAAATATAAGATCACTTTCTAATTTGACTCATGTTTTCCCCAAATTACCCATATACTCCCTTCATCCAAAAAATAGTGGTTTGAAGGTGAGAGGATATTTTTAAAACTTAGGTGAGGGGTATTTTGAAAATTTCATGTAATCCTAACTCATTGGAATGTCTTCCTTAATCTCTCCAAATATGCTAAAGTGATCTTATATTTAGGAACGGAGGTAGTATTTAAATAACTCCTAAACCCCAAGATAGCATAATTTCCTATTCCTACAAGGTTTCATTGCATGTTATGTTTTCCTTGGAGAAGAATACCAAATAGCATATAGTCAAGAAACTATAAGAAGCCACATAGATAATTATCAGTATAAAAAATAAAAAAAAAATTGAAACAGGTTGCAAATAAAAAATATGAAAATAAAGTTAAAATTGCCACAATATATAGAACTGAAAAACAAGCATATAATGCTGATAAAAAAAAAACAAGCATATAACAAGAAGAAACAGAATACAAACAAACAGTACCTAACAGGGTGAGAGTAATGTTGACTCTGAGCTTGATTTTGAGTTGATGGAGAAGAATCTGGCGAAGTGGCATCCAAAGTAGAATCCAAATACGCAATGAAGTCATCGCTGCCGGATGAACTTACCGGAGAATCACCCATCTGAAAAACAAAACAAATAAAATTAGATGTGTAAATGTCAACTAAAGCCCTAATCCAAAGGAAGGAAGCTAAGCAATCACAGAATAGAACATTACCTCCAAAACAAACACAATGAAAGGAGAATTTGGAGTTATGTATTAATTCGCCTATATAGGGGAATAATGAGAGGCATGTCGCTGACTTCTCCCTGGGCTAAGAACCCTAATCGGAGTATTCATTTGATTTCCCACTGTTTCTTTTTCAATTTTTCCTCCACTGAAAATCAAGATTTGAATATTGGATATAATAGTAGTAGTAGTAGTAATAATGATAATAATAATAATTATTATAATAATAATAAGGGAAAAAGGCTAGATAAAAATTCTCGAATACCCAAAAGGAAAAATAGGGTGCCTAAATTCCCAAAAGGATAAGGAAGGTCACAGGCACCTAATTGAAATTAGCAAATGTGGGAAAATGACTCAAAATGCCCTTAAAAAAATTGACTGTTTCATAACAGTTATGATTTATAATCTTTCCATTTCCATTTCTCTCCTCACTTTCCATTGACAACCAAACGGACCCCGGTTTCCACCAGAAATGGTGGGACCTCATTTCATGTACATAGTGAAAGTCGGATGTACTAAAAAGCCATTCGATTAAATTGAAAATTAGAGTGAATTGCTGTGCCTTCTTTGTCTTGGCAATGTGGAGAGGGTGGGGCTTCTCTGAAAGTGGGGGCATCTAGGGTGGGCTTTAAGACATAACAAATCCTGTAGATTATTACGACTCAGAACACCAAAAACGTCAAAAGATTAAATGGAGAGGTTATTGATTTTCTTGCTAAAAAACCACTCTCGTCCCTTACCAACAATGATGAGGATGATCAAACCACTCAATGGACTAATCACTACCCTCTGAACTAAGGTAATTTTCATAAAGTGTTAGCAAAAAACAATGTTGTTGTTCGTTTAGCATCCTTCTTAATTATTAAATGCTGAGGAACATTGCTAGAGTAGGGTGAGATGGAGAAGCTGGCATTTCAGTGTTTGAGGGTATGAAAGCGTCAGTTTTCATATAGCCAACCACTATTGTCACATTAATTCATCATAAATATTGTTTAATAATTGCACTACTGTAGGTTAATATAAATCATGTTGTGTACATCATTTTTTGAAATTATTAGTCAGGGATCATTATGCAGAAAATTTCTTAAATGCATATAAGATATAGTATGCATAAACTATTTAATCTCGTGTGCAGTATTTCCTTCCATTTTTCCTTTTTAGTATTAGTACATATTATTTATGTTTACATAACTATGATTACTTAAAGTTGCAAAATCTCTGAATGTTCAAGGATTTTGCAATGTTTATTTTTATCATGTATTTTCATTATATGGTATAACAAGTCTGTGAAAGCTAGCAAAACCAGTGTTCAATATGGATACAAATATCAGCTGCAACTTGTCACACCTAGTTTAATTTTACTAGTTTCTTAAAATATTAAATATAATTAAATTAAAAATAGTGATTTTAGCTATAAAATAGATCTTAATAACTTCAAAAGTTTGTAAAAGTGCCCAAAAACCTGACCAAATGAAAACTTTTTCATTGAATGGGCTTCTTGAAATAATCCCTTTCTAAAAGAAGTTGAGAACAAACAAGCATACATTTCAATCAAAACACCATAAGAATCAACACAAACCAACCATAATCCAAAACAGAAGGTGGAAAAGCCCTTTCCAATCCTGCAAAACACTCTCCCTAACTAGTAAAACTCCAGACTAAGCTTTATCATATCAGACTTCCAATTTTGGTGACAAAACAAAGTTCAAATCAATAAGAGTATTCTAAAAATCAAAGCAGAATGAAATCAAGGAGCACACAAATCTCTCCAGGAAAATCACATAGGTAATATATTTAAATATAATGTATTTACCCATCTTATTAACACAATTTAAGATTTCCATTTCACACTTGTGATACACACACATACACAAATATAAGCAGTAAATATAAGCCATATAAATCAAACTTTGAAAACATCCACATTGCCTATTCAAAATATACAAAGGAAAAGTCAGTGTAAAACAACATGTAAGCTTATAAACACTCAAAATCTAACATTTAATTTGAATCACAAAAGATGAATTATCCTAAACCAGCAAAAGAAAAAAAAAGTGTGAGATGTAATGATGAGATGTAAAAGTTTGTGGGCCCAGAAAAAGTGTGAGATGGAGAGAGAAAGTTTGTGGGTCCGGGATATATGAAAATGACTTTTTTAATTTCCTTTTCAAGTTTCCCTTTCAACTTTCCATTGATCCAAACTGACCCTTAAAGAGTAATTAATGGTGATTCTCGAGTAGTTATTGACAAATATTGAGTAGTTACTGAGATTACTGCCCTTGTATTGTAGTTAATTACCTTTGTATCGTTGTTAACTATCTTTCTCATAACTACTCATGTATTATCGATAACTACTTTATAATCGTCATTAATTACTCTTTTGACACAGTCACAAAGTTCATTTAGGACAAATTGTGAATTATCTCTTATTTTGTCCAAGTTGAAATTGGAGACCCCGTTTTGTCCAATTCATATTCAAGTGTCATTTTTATCTCATTTCCCTATTTTTTTCATTAATTATCAAGGTAATAGATAATAAATTTCTTAAATTGCAATTATTTCTAAAAATTATTTATAATTATTTTTCATTTATTTGGTACCGGGAAGTCCTTAATTATTATTTTCAATCTACTTTTTGGAGGATGTTAGTTATCATGAGATTCTCTGAAAAAGAAATTTGTTATTCAAGTCTGCATCTAAGCCTTTTTACTTGTTTTGAAACTAAATTTTTTTAGACGCCATAGGTGCATTTCTGATGCATAACTATTGCCCTAGGAGACACAATAACATATACTCCCTCCGTTCTTAAATATAAGAGCACTTTGACTTTTTTGGAGAATCCTAAGAAAGCAAAATATGGTAATTAAAAATTGATTTTTCCAAATTTTTTCACTAAACTAGTTTATTTGACTTATGAACTTACATATGATCTAATAATATTTAAAATATATTATGATTAAATTGTTCATTTTTCTTTCTTAGGATTCTCCAAAAAAGTCAAAGTGCTCTTATATTTAGGAATGGAGGGAGTAATTATTTTTCGGTTTAAAGTATGTTTGGCTCGACTTATTTTGAAAAATAAGCCAACTTATTTTGGGTGTGTGGTTTTTTTCTATGTTGGTTGGACTTATTTTTCACTCAAGGTAGCTTATTTAAAAAAAAGGCAACTTATTTTTCTACATGACTTAAAAATAAGCTAAATTAAAAATAAGTCCTTTAAAATAAAAAAAGTCATCCAAACATGTTTATAAGTCAAATGGGAAAATAAGTCACTTTTTGCAAAATTCATTCAAACATAAAAATAGGCAAACCTAGAGCTTATTTTCTAACTAGTTTACAAATAAGCCAGTTTAAAAATAAGACACTTTTTCGCAAGTCGAGCCAAACACACCATTAATAGTGGTAGCCAATTTTTGCCATTGATCAACAATGAGATTTCTACTAATCTTGGATGAATTTCGTCAAGTTGACACTTGAGCGCAATAAGATTAAACATGAAAAGAGGGTAAAATCGGATTATTAACTCAAATGGTAAACTCTAGTTTGAGTTTAGAGTAATTCTTGTCTAAAGTTGGTGCACCATGTCATTTGCGTTTCAATTAATAACAGTTAAACATGTAACCTCTTAGGTGGAATATCCAATTTGACTTGTTATCCTAAAAAAAATCCAATTTATACATTAAAATTTTAAATGATATGTTTTCAAAGTTATGTGTGTGTATACAAACAAGTGTGTCTATGTGTGTGTATGTATTTTTCCCCATTTTCTCTCCTCCTGATTTCTTTTTCTTTCACTTTCTTTCTTCTCCGGTTTTCTTTTCATCCAAGCAGATCCTCAAGTTTATTAATAAATATTTGTTTTTGTATTCAATTAAATAAAAATAGCAATTATTGAACTTAATATGTTTTAAATATATCAACATTCATAATTTATTAACTTAAATAAAGAAATTTCTATTAATTTATATATAAATTTATTGAATAAGGTCAAATAATTAAATAATTAAAATGAATTTTATAGCAAATTAACATTATTTTCTTTAAGGTAAAAACGCAAAAAAAAGTCAATAATTCAGTTGTAAACTCATGAGTTTCTACCGAGTTTATAACCAATAAGAACTTTAGTAACTCATGAGACTATTTGGTTAGTCAAAATTGCAAAAAGGTAAAAATAATAGTGTCAACTCGCGAGATTAACAACAATTTAGAGTATTACATTGACTTATTTGAAGACTGTAATTAATTATATTTTGGAATCCTCTAATTAAAGAGTAAGCCTACATTTATTTGCATGTATGTAATAACAACGTAAACCTTATCACACTCAAGTGGGGTCGGCTACATGGATCACACGACGCCATTTTGCTATGTCCCTAGTTATTCCTGGAGATAAACCTTTCACTAACATATCTCTTTGAATAACTTCATCAAGAGTTCTCTTTGGTCTCCCTCTATTTCTTATATACAGCTCCCTTACCATCTGCTCCACTAATCTTACTAGCACATCTAATTCTCTTCTTTGAACATGTACATACCACCTTAAACGATAATCTCTCATTTTCTCTAAAAATTGGTGTTACCCCAACTCTTTCACTAATGTGATCATTACGAATCCTATCTTTTAGTATATATCCACTCATCCCTCTCAACATTTTCATTTCTGTTACATCCATCTTATGTTTTTGTTGTTTTTTAACTGCTCATCATTCACGGTTTACATTAACTGTTTCCTCCTCAATTACCATTTTTATCGATAATAATCTGTCACCACTTCTATAAACTTCAACCACATTCTTCTTCCATACTTCATCCACAATTATACCTACACCATTCATATGACTCACTTTACCAGTGTACCCAAGTTTATAACCATCAATATCCTTATCCTTTTCACCTACCCATTTAGTCTCTTGTAGACATAAAATGTTTATTTTTGTATCCCTCATCACACCTATTATCTCCCAAGCTTTGTCTTTTAAGGTTCCAACATTCTACGTACTAAATCTAATCCTGCACTCATTCACTTGCTTCTTTATATATCCCTTCTTCTGTAAAATGCTAGACAATGACATATAGCAAAAATGGTTGTGTGTGTCCATGCTTTAAGATTAGACAAATTTTTACGTTGGCTGCCGAAACCTAACACAACCTACTCTTTTTTTATCCGGGCTTAAGACCGGCTATATTATAGGCAGAGTATTACTTACAATAATAACAAAATACAATAAAATAATAACACGAAACACTAATAATAATTAAACTAGCACAAATAATAACAAATAAATAAAGCGGTAAAAAAAATCACAATACAATAGAATAATAACACAATACAATAAAACTATAAAACAAAATAAAATAATAAATAAACAAATAAATAAATAAATAACAAAATACAATAAAACAGTAATCACAATACAATAAAATAATAAATAAAGCGATAAACAATAAAAACAATAATCACAATACAATAAAATAATAACACAATACAATAAAACAATAAAACTAAAATAAAATAATACATAAACAAATAATAAATAAATAACAATATACAATAAACAATAAAAGAGAACCACCACAATATTCAACAATAAAATAAAACAATAAATAATAAATATACTATGAAAACAGAACAACACAATGTTCAACAAATAATATACAAAGGTTAAGATATGCATGAGAAACAAAAGATTTAATAAAACTATGTAAATTTAGTAAAATGTCTTAAAAAGAAAATCAAAATTAATTCATTTTGATAGATTGATGAGGAGAAAGATTATAAGAAATGAGAGGAAGAAGAGAAAAGATCATATATGAATGACATAGATAATACGACAAAAAAAAACTGGGTCAAAACTACAGTTTTCGCAAAAGTAGGAGAATGGGTCAAAAACTTGCAATTTCCGAAAAAAAAACTGGGTCAAAACTGCAGTTTCCTCAAAAGTAGGAGAATGAGTCAAAAACTCGCAATTTCTGGAAAAAAAAACTGGGTCAAAACTGCAGTTTCCGCAAAAATAGGAGAATGGGTTAAAAACTGCAATTTACGCAAAAAAAATAATAAAAACAAAAAAAGAGAGAGAAGGAGAAGAAGAAGAAGAAGAAGAAGATGAAACTATTAAAATTGATCATGTAGCAAATTCAATGATTGGTGATGAAAATTAATTGCACATCATTGTGAGTTAACAATAATAATAAGAAAAGAAGAAAATAGAGGAGGTTGTAAACTTATAATTGTTCATGTGGATAATAGTACAATAAAAAGAAGTAAAATTTAGTAAAAGCATAAGAATGAATAGAATACATATATGAAAGCAGAAATCAAAAGTAAAAACTAAACCTCCATTACTAAAAATAAATGAAAAAGGACACAATAAATAAAGAAGAAGAAGAATAATCAAAGAGAGAGATAGAGAGTACCTGATATTTATTTGCATGTATGTGATTCTAAATAAATGTTTTGGGTGCCATTAATTTCTGCAATTAATATATTTATGGTCTTCCAAATTGGAATACATTAAATCACATAATTATTTATTGCAGAGAAAAATTAATTAGAGAGATGCTCTATGGAGGATAAATAAATTTCATAGAAAATTATGAGGTAAAATAATGCCACGAAAATGGCATCAATCACTCTTTCTCTCCAAACTCACTTATATAGTTAATTATAGGGAAAATTAATTTGTAGTCCCGCACAAAGGACTTAATAATAGAAAAGTCTTATAAACTCCACATATTAAAGAAGGGTCCCTATGGACCTTACTCTAATATACTTCAAATACAAAAAGACTAGATTGTCTCTTCTTCCTGCCCATTAACTTGTTATGCGTGTGCATAATCTTGTCATTCCTACCCATGACCTCATCAATGCTTGCCCATTAATTTGTCACGGGGTGGGTCATGATCTTGTTAGAGTTGCCAATGATCTTGAGATTTTGTTAGTATTAAGTCCCTTATGAGGGACCTTATATTAGTTTTCCCAAAATTTTATTATTTTGAGTGATGGGAACACCAGAGTACAGAGATGATGATGGGGTGGTTAGCAATGCCCTCGTCAAGTGGGGACTAAAACTCGGTTAACCTTTGTTTTTTCTATAAATTAAATAAATATGTGTGTGTGTAAAGGAAAAGAGAGAGTTCGCATGTTCCTTTGGCTTGTTTGCCTTATGAAGCTTCCTACAAGGGAGCTTATTAGTAAGTGGGGCGAAGGGGATAGCTCATGTCCTGTCTGCCACCATGGTGTGGAAAGTCACCTTCATGTGTTGAGAGATTGTCCTATAGCTAAGTTCTTGTGGAGAGGATTAGTTCCAAGCAGTATGAGGTTGCGGTTCTTTTCTGTGAACTGGAAGGGTTGGTTACAACTTAACCTTGTCCATGCCAACAGAGTATCGGATCAACCTGACTGGCCTGAGATCTTTGGGGTGGGTTGTTGGTTTCTATGGAAATGGAGGAACAGCCAGGTTCATGGACATGAGGGGGACATTCCCACTGATATGAGAGGCGCAGTGTTGAAGTTCACTCATCAATATAGAACTCGAGGGAGTGAGCACACTGTTGAATTTTCACCTGAAAAGATTCATTGGATCAACTGGAAGAAGCCGGCACAGGGTTGGTGCAAGCTTAATGCGGATGGTGCTTGGGATTCTGAGCGGAGTGCCGGATGTGGGGGGATCATCCGGGGTGACACAGGGGAATGGATCCGAGGTTATACCCTGAGAGTCAATGCCTTCTCTCCCTTTCAAGATGAGGCATTGGTTGTCCTGAAGGGGCTGGAATTAGCTTGGGATCTTCAAATTTCAAAGCTAGAAATTGAAACTGACGCCCTTAGTTTGGTGAATGCTATAACTGGAGATGAACCTGATATAGATGGAGCAGACCAGGTCCAATCAATTAGAGGGCTACTGGACAGGGACTGGGATGTGACCGTAAGTCATATTTATAGGGAATCCAATAGGTGCACAGATCTACTTGCAAAAAATGGGAAGATACAAGTGAACAAGAAGACCTACTGGAACTCTCCTCCGCCTGAATTAGAGGAAGCTATGTTGTTTGACAGCGAGGGGCGCTATTTCCCTCGTGTGACTGCTACTTAGTTTGGGCTTGGCCCCTTTTATTACCAAAAAAAAAAAGGAAAAGAGCGAGTACAATCCTCATTGTAATACAAAAGTTGCGAACAAATTAATGCTCTGTGAATTTGTGATAAGTCCCTTGAGTTTCTCTCTTCCCTTCTTCTTCCTCATTAGTTCTTTCTGCGACTGCTCTATAATTTCAGAGTGCTTTCTTTCTCAGTTCTTTGTCCCTTCAATGGATTCCGAGGCTAATAACAGGAGAAGGACACTGATCAGTTATGACTGACTACTTTGAAGGCTTACGAGATGATCTTGTCATCCCCATTCTTTCCAACGTCCTCTCCTCTGCTTCATCTCCTACTAGTTTCTCCAACATTCTCCTCACGTAACCATTTCTTTTTTTTTTCTTTCTTTTCTCTTTGTTTGTCTCCACACTCCTTTTCTTTTTCCCATGAGTCTCCTTTTTCTCTCCACATAGAGCTGCAAAAGATTCAAACGACTGGCTTGCCAAGATATCGTGTTGGTCAACGCATCGTCTGACATTTTCTCCATCAAGGCAAAAAATTTGACAGAAAACTATCTTCTATTTCTCGACTTCTGTGTTAAAGCCGGAAACCTCAACGCCTGCTACTTTCTTGGAATGGCATGTATCACTATCGTTATATTGTATTTTTATTTTTATTATTAAAATATTATTATGTTTTCACACTGATAACCTCAATTCCTATTACATTCTCGGAATGGTAAACACTAAACAACATACTCCCTCCGTTCTAGAACAATTTCTCTAATTAATTTGAGTAAATTAAAGAAGTTAGTTGAGTTAGTTATTTATACATGATATTATCAATTTATCCCAACTATATACTTTTATCCTCACTCTTCTTCTTTTGCTTGCTTGTTATTATAGATAAGCTTTGTAGGATAATTTGGGAAAAGTTGAAAAGTGATTTTATAATTAGGATTAAGTTGAACTTCAAAAGTGATCTTATATTTAGGAACAAATGGAGTAATAATTTACTACACATAATCTGTATTTAAATTTCTTCTAATTTCAATTTTTTTGACAAATCCATTTCTACTGTTTACAAAATCGAAGTAGCGGAAAAACACAACTGTTAAAAGCGGCGATGAAATCACATGCGCCGTCTTTGTACTCTCCCGCCATGATTCACTTTAACGGCAGCGGCGATTTAAAATGTGTATTTGATCTTATAGGCGGAGTGAGGTTATGCACACGCGCAGCACTCCTCGGTCACAACGACGCGCTTCGGGAATTAGGTTACTGCCTGATGGACGGTTACGGCGTGAAACAAAACGTGAGGAAGGGACAGCATTTTGTGATTCGAGTGGACGTGGAGAGGGCAAGATCGTGTGAGCTGACGTGGCAGGGTGACGTGGAGGTGAATAGGTTAATGAGGGAGTGGTGTAAGATGAAGGGATGGGGAAATGGAATGTTGAAGATTTGTGGGAATAGTGGGTGTGGGAGAGTGGAAAGTACTAGCTTTTATGAGTTTAAGAGGTGTTCAGTTTGTGGGAAGGTCAGTTATTGCTCGCGTAATTGTCAATGGCGTGATTGGATTATGGGCATAAGGTGAAATGTTTTCCTGTTCCACCTGGGCTTGGGCGTGGGCAAATAGGCTGATGACGTGGAGGGGAATTGGCCGTTGGATGAGGGAGAAGGGATTCTACGGTGTACAATGAAAGGGGTGTGGGATTTTTTAACTTTTGTTTCCTAACTGATGGGTCAAACAAAGCAAATCAAGGCAAAGCCCGGTTGGTTTCGGAATTTTTGAATTAGTAGTACAGTAAATATGACAACAAGTATTGACAATGTTTGTTTGTTTATTTGTTATATTCCATGCGGTACGTTTTATAAGATTCCAAAAAAGGTTTATTTGTTATATTACACGCAGTACGTATTATAAGATTCCAAAAAATGTTTAGTTGTTATATTCCATGGAGTAGGTATTATAAGAGCCCAAATTTATAAGAGCTTATCTAACATTTTCTATTCATACTTTGCCTCTAGTTTTTTTTTTCATATTTGTTAATGTTTATGTATTTTCATGTTAATATTAGAAAAAGAATTAATTTTATATACTCAATTAAGTGTTACATTTTTTAATAAGTGTATTTTGACGACTGAACTTTATATTATATATGGACAAAAGGGAGTATATTCTTTCTATTATCAAGATTTTTTTAAAAAAATAGATTACGGTGCTGTGGGAAATTGAGCAAGAACACAAATGGAATATGGCTCCTTTGCTCCTTTCAAAGTCCCTTTCGTGTTCAGCAATGAACAAGATGAGATTTCTGAATGGTGATGGGATTTCTAAATAGTGGCTTTGTGAATGAGAGTAAGGAGGTTGAAGGTGGCAAGGGTTTCTCATTGCAAGAGAGAGTAAGAAAGACGAGATACTTTTGGCAAGATGAGAGAGACGATTACGAGAAGAAGCAAAAAAGAGTAATTAAAAGACAAGGGCAATCTGGTCTTTTGACATTTGGAGTATATTAAAGTAAGGTCCTTAGGAACACTACTTTAATATGAAAGTTTATGGGATTTTTCTAATATTAAGCCCTTTTGAGGGACCTCATTAATTTCCCAAAAAATTTATTTTGAGTGATGGGAACACCATCAAAGATGATGATGAGATAGTTAGCAACGTATTGCTTCTATTTTTATTTTGAGTGTTTTTTCTACAGTCTGAACATTACATACAGCGAGTATGACTCTTACGTAGAGCGAGTATAACTCTTTTTTCTTCCATAAAAAAAAAGAGAATAACTCTTAAGTAGTAAACTTCTTTTTGTTTTCAATCTAAACAAAAAACCCTTGTTTCCAGTCTGATGGTATATATTGATAAATAAAAGTCTTATTGTATGTTGTACTTAAATGTTATTTATATTAATATTTAGATGAAAATAAAAAACACTGACAAGATTTCCTTTCATTTTAATTGAATTCAGTAATTTTTACTAAATTTATTTTTTGAAATCTTGAATTTGAATTAGCTTGATTAGGTCTTATTTGTTTTTAGGGATTGTTATTTTTTACTGCTTATTTACTTGATATGGATGATCCTAACATTTTTTATCCATTTAATTAATAAAATAAAATTGTGCGGGACAAGTTATTTAACTAGCTATGTAATTTGATTGTGCAAATTATAATATAATGGAGCTATGTAACTTTTTTATGCTTTTTTTTTTGTTAAAAGCTGCTAGGTAGTCCAGTGCCTATCAATTAGTAGCCATTAAATTCATATGCAAGACAGCTACAGGTAGAAGTATTATTTGTATAGCTCATGTTATACTATATCCCAACGTATCTTTACAAGCGACGAGTCACTTACTAGTTTGACTAACTACACCTCGTTAATCCATCAATCTCACCTGTGAAGGTCCATTGAATAATTTTTTTTAATTTTATCCTTATTTAATATTTAGTATACCTCATATTTCTCCATGAGAGCGAAATTTGCAATTGTAGATATATGTTAACATTATAAATAGAATTAATGGAATATTGACTATAATGATTAAACTAAGAGGTTTTTTTTGTTATTCAAGGTATCCCACTCGCGTGTCAAGTGAGACTTGTAACATCCCAAATAAAATAGGAAAATATTATATAATACATAAACATAGGAAATAATTAATAGGAAATAGGAAATATTAATTTCAGGTATAGGAAATTTATTAAGATTGAAATTTAAGATTTAAATTTGTAAGAAATAGGAAATCTGTAAATTTAAAAGAAAGATAGGGTTGACTTCATATAAAGGAGAAACTAAAAGGGGGAGCTTTATGGTAATTTGTTTGTGCCTAAAACCTAAATAACTCATTTCTAAACCTAATGTCACATCTCCCTCCCTTCTCATTGTGTTAAGCGCCGCATACACACACCCTCCTTTTTGATTCATCATCTTCCTTCCCAATACTTAGCCTCCTCCCAAAATCCATTATCACCTTCAAGCATCTCTTTCTCACATCAACAAATTTGCCCCCTACTCTCACAATCGTTCTCTCCACTCACTCCCTCGCTGTTCTTCATCTCCGGCGAACCAGACGCGGCTCCGGCGAGTCTCGCAGCGGCGGCGAGCTTTTCCGGCGAGAAATAACGGCGGTTTAAGGGAGGTAAGGTTCAGTTCGTCCTCTCAGCTTCGTTTCCTTGCTTTTCTCCAAATTCCCTCATCTTTTCCACTTTGATATCTCACATTCTCTTTTCATTTCGGGTTCCTCTGTTCTTTTCCTCGGCCAGCTTTATTTTCCGGCGAGAAATCCGGCGAGAATTGGCCTACCTTTGCATATAAACCCAAAAGCAATTTAAGGTAATTTCCTTCTTCTTTCTATTCCCACTTCTTTCTTGCGTTTGGCTGAGACTGAGAGGAATCAGATTCGGTTTTGGGTTTGATTTAGGGAGTTAGGTTAGAAATCATGATTAACTAAATAAAGAAAACTATTTAGAATTTTATTGTACCTCTGTATGTTTGGGTTGAAAAAGCTTCAATTTTTATGTACCTTTGTGATTGTTTTGATTTATGGGTACTTGAGAGATGGATTCTGTGTATAGTTATGGTTGACCTATGAAAGTGGAATGGAATTGGTTATGCTTGTTTGCTGTTTTAATTTTGGGGTTGACTGAGTTTTGGGTTGGTTACAAATTTCCCTTATTCTCTTCAAATATGTCCGAATTGATTTCATGCTCTTCTTGCTTTAACTGATTTGAAATGTAAAGGATATATATACAATGAATGAATCTGATTTTGATAAATGAAATATAATCATGTGTAGTTAAGGTTCAAACATTTCTATTTTTCTATTGTGCTATTATTGGGTTTTCACCTATTCATCAACAACTATGACCTAAACAAGAAACAATGGAGTTTTAAATTGTTGTTCAATGTTCAGGTTGTGATTTAAATATAGATTGTTGTTATTTTTCCTTCTCTTTTCATGTGCCTATAATCCTAGAAAGGTATTGCATGATTTTATAATGGAAGTGTGAGTGCCTTAGAATTTAATTAAACTACAATGAATTACAAGATAATTAATTGTGAGCAATATATATAATGAAAATTCAAGTTAAACTGCAAAACTTCTTGGATGGTTATTGGAGTTTTGAGTTAGCTAGGCTATGTGCTATTTTGATAATTTCAAAGAGTCTTTTCTTTAAAGTGAAATTGATCTCCACATATCCTTATTAGGTTCTGACTTTTCTTTAGCGAAGTAGCATAAATTATGGAGTTGATATTTGATGGTGTTCTTGAATGCATGAGTTTACAATTTAAGTTGTTAGTTTTGCCTCTGATTTCTACTTGTTGCTATTGTGATAAGAAGTGAAATATGTTAGTCAATATGCAGGATTATAATAAATTGATTGGTAGCATTGTATGTTGAATCAATATAAAGATTTAAAATATGGCTGAAAGTGATTGTAATCATATATTTTGGAACTAAAGTTGTGATTTTGTGATAAAGGCATGAAAAGTTTTGTTTGTCCTCCCTTGGTTGTGATAATTGTTTAAGTATGCTAAGTATATGGAGTTGATTGTAAATCTGAAATTTGTTTATTCAATGTAGTGTAAAGTCTCAATTAATAAACTGTGGATGTTGGTGATTCGTGATTTTACAATTGATTATTTTGTCTTGTTATTCACTTGTGGCCTAATTGTGGGTGGAATTTTAAATGAAATGTAATTGGTTGGAAATCCTTGAATTTTTCATTATTAACCATGTTCTATGAATTGGCATATAACAATAATGTGACATTACTGTTGTTAAGTTGGATTATTGTTGGTGGGTTTTCAAGTGGTATGATGTTCTCAAGGACTTGTCAATATTTGCTTAATTATCTGCTTGTGGCTATTGGTGTACTGTGAGAAGGAATGAGAAATTCTGTTTATTTGAATATGACTTTATGTGGTTTATGATGTATTAATGTAGTAGAGGTTGTTTGAAGTGATACATATGACTTAATGCTAATGTTTGAAGTTATTAAGAATATTTGATCTTACTTTTGCTTTATCATGAATTATGTTTTATGAAGGTTATTGATCATACAAACTTTTAGAATTATAAAAGATTAAGTTAATGAGCTTAATCAGGGGATTGGGTAGTATTATTAGGAACCGAGAGCGACGTTTATCAATAAATATAGAGATTGTTATTTATATTTTTATTGGTATGATATGATAATAGGAAAAAAAACTAGTAAGAGAGGTGTTTAGAGGAATTGTACAAGGATCAGGGAAAACAGTCAGCTGCTAAACGCTCCAGGTAACTACTTCTACTTGTTTGCGTGTATGTGTATGTTAGTGAGCATGTAGGATAGACGATAAACATGTTATTACCGCTGATGTGATTGTTATCTAATACTCTGGTTGGAATTCTGAATTGTTTTATATACCGAATAATATAATAATATAATTATGTCATCCCGGGATGAGGTACCCTGTTGATCCATAAGGCCTAAAATGAATAAAATGTTAAAGTGAATGGCGCCCGGTTCAAGCGAGGGTACATCGACCGTCGAGTCGTGAGTCCCTATTGAACTGTTATTTTTGTTCAAGCGAGGGTACATCGGCCATCGAGTCGTGAGTCCCTATTGAACTGTTATTTTGTTCAAGCGAGGGTACATCGGCCATCAAGTCGTGAGTCCCTATTGAACTGTTCTTTTTGTTCAAGCGAGGGTATATCGGCCATCGAGTCGTGAGTCCCTATTGAACTGTTATTTTTGTTCAAGCGAGGGTATATCGGCCATCGAGTCGTGAGTCCCTATTGAACTGTTATTTTTGTTCAAGCGAGGGTATATCGGCCATCGAGTCGTGAGTCCCTATTGAACTGTTATTTTTGTTCAAGCGAGGGTATATCGGCCATCGAGTCGTGAGTCCCTATTGAACTGTTATTTTTGTTCAAGCGAGGGTATATCGGTCATCAAGTCGTGAGTCCCTATTGAACTATCACAGGGACTAAAAAGATAAAAACGTTATTGATTTATTTACGATTTGCTATGGAATTTACATATGTAATATTGCTTTGTGTTGTTGTCTATTGTGGTTTTTGAATGAGGTTATATATGTACTGTTGAGAGCTGGTAGTTGATTTATACGTGCAATTAAGTTATATTAAATGTACATGCAACACTATATGCAGCACACACCACTATACACGATATTGGCACACACCACCTTGCTGGCATGCACATGCACGTAAGCAAGTGGTTGTAGTTGCGATTCTGGGTCTACCCCACATTTTATTATTTTACAGGAGCAGGAAGCGAAGTAGGAAATCAAGGGAAGGATCCGGGGACCACTCACTAAAGTGAGATGCTGACACGTTTTATTGCCACACTAGGATTTGCATATTTAATTTTATAATTGCATACTTTATAAGTCTTTATTATTTAGAAAATATTGTAGTTGATTATCTCTGCAAAAGTTATATACTTAACTCGGTGATGCGAATATATTGAATTCTGTTGGTGAATGTTTGAATTATTTGTTGACTTGACTTTATTAGATCGACGTTGTCTAAACTTTAGTTTCATCCCTTTCTAACCATGTTAGGTAGTTGACATAATTTAGATATTTAAATTTTTCTATCATGGTTAGGTGATAAATAACAATTTAGGAAATAAGTAATATTTTTTTTCTAACTATGTTAGCTACTTAACTAAGTTATTCTTTTTTTCTAACATAGTTAGCACTATAATTATTCTAGTGAATTAAGTTAGTTCTTTTTCTAACTATGTTAGTATTAATAATCAGTAAAATTCTTTTCTAACATAGTTAGTGTATATATATATATATGTAAAAAAAAAATCCGATAAAAACGGCGTATAAATGTTATAGTATTGTGGTTGTGACAAGACTAATCCATCGTTGTTCTGAAGTCTCATATAGGGGGTAAACAGCTGACATGTGAATTTGCTTCATTTGCAAGAGCTAGGTATTGAACAACCACTTACTTAAGGGAGGAGAATATTTACCACCCACTTCAACCCACCAGGCTAAACTAAGAGGCTTTAATTCTCTAAGTTCGAAAATTATTTTCATAAGGGAGGACGAATGAATATATTTGAGCACTTGATATATAAGTGATCAATATATAATGACCATATTGTTTTATTTAGATATAAGGATAGTCTCCATCATCATCACACACGCATCACATCACATTACTTAAAGAAAAATATTACTATCACATTCACATTTGCGTTTGAGTCCAACGTCAGTGCAGGAGCAATTAGTAGGATCGAACCTCCAACCACTTACTTAAGGAACGAGAGTACTTAACATTCACTTCAACCCGTCAGGTTAAACTTAGAGGCTTTAATTCTCTAATTTCGAAAAGATTTTCGTAAGGGAGGACGAATGAATATATTTAAACACTTCATATATAAGTGATCAATATATAATGACCATATTGTTTTATTTAGATATAAAGAGTCTCGATCATAAGACACACGCATCACATCGTCACATCACTTAAAGACAAATCTTACTATCACATTCACATTTGCGTTTGAGTCCAACGTCTGTGCATTCGCAATTAGTAGGATCAGACCAAGGTCCGTACTTACTTATGAACTCAAGTTCGCAGTCAAGCCCAATTCCACCACAGTTCCCTATTAACGAAATCGCCGTACGACAAATTTCACCTGTACATTATTAATTACAACAATTCTTTTATCAATTATCCCTTTGTCATTAAATCAGGGAAAGGTAAAATGACATTATTTTTTCAACATATGTGAGTGTGTATTTTATTGTTTTGGCCAAACAAAGTGACACAGTGTTTTATTGTGATGAGATGATACCTTCAAGGCTTCAACTACTTTTCTTCTAACAAGATAGAGTACTGATTTCGTTGTTCATGAAAACAAAATATGTGTTGTACATGTACAAATTTTTACCCTAAAAAAATACCAAACTTTATACTTCTGCTTCAAATCCTCAATATATACAACTCAAAATTGAATTAACTGCATATATAAATTACAACTTAACTTAAGTTATTAGACTTGTTTCTTAGGGAAAATCTCAAATAAGTTACAGTTGAATTCAAAAATCTCATAAAGATGAGTAGTAAATTTTGATATACTTTACTAGTTAATCATGATACTTAATTAGTTAAAATGATTTTAAAATTCAATTTTCATTTATATGAGATTTCCCTTTGTTTTAAAAAAAATAAAAAAACCTTCATGGTTGGACAACAAATTCACTTGGTTGAAAGAAACAAATGATTAACCGTACCTTTGACATGAATGTCATGGGCAAATAGAGAGAAAATAACCAAGAAGCTAATGAAGACTCCTCCCAACTTCATGATTTGATTTTGAAGTTCTTCTCAGGTGATGGATGAGTTTTCCCTTCTTGGGGCTTAAAGAGATGGATGAGTACCCTATACTATTGCATTGAGTATTTATAGTCAAAGTCAAGGTTATTAAACACATGAATTTGAGTATAATTGTGAGAAGAATGTAAAATCATATTGCAAACTTTGAATCGCATACACGTAAGAGCTTATCTTGATTAATAAATATATGTTTCCGTATATAATTAAATAAAAAATGTAAAAAATAACAATAATTTGGGTAGAATAAATTTCATTTAGAAAATAGTTGTACTAAATATATCAACATTTATACTTTATCAAACTTCAAATTAAAAAGAAATTTATATAAATTTATTCAATATGGTCAGATAAAAATAATTATAATGAGTTTTCGAGCAACTCAACATGATTTTCCATAAAGTAGAAATGTAAAAAACATATATTTGATATGTAAACTCATGAGTTTTTATCGAGATTAAAGGAAATAAAAATTGAAGTGCCTCATAACACATTTTGATTAAATAGGGTCGTAAAAATGTTAAAATCAGAGAGTCAACTCACGAGTTTAACAACAATGTTTATAGTAGTATAGTCAAGGTCGTCAAACTTGTGAGTTTAAGTAAACTCTTGGAAAGGAGGTAAAATTGTATCTTAGACACGAATCGTAAACTCGTAAGAGTTTATCTTTATTAATAAAATGTGTTTTTTGTAAAAATTAACAATTTGACTCGATGTATTTTAAATATAAATAGTTTACATTAAATATATCAACACTCATACTTAATGAACTTCAATAGAGAAATTGCTATTTAATTTATGTAAAAATTCATCAAATTTAGTCAAATAAAATTATTAAAATGATTTTATGAGCAAGCTAACACAATTTTGTAAGGTGGAAACGTAAAAATGTGTCATGAGGTATTTAAATAATGCTATAAACTCACAAGTTTATGGCATTATTTAATCTCATAATTTTATCTTTATTAAAATGAATTTAGCATGTAAATACGTAAGTTTCTACTAAATTTATTTGCACTTAAAATTTAAGTGACTTGTGACACATTTTAGTTAGGTAGAGACGTAAAAAGGTAAAATCAGAGTGTCAACTCGCGAGTTTGACAATAATGTGTATAGCACCTTACATTACCAATTTGAACATAGCAATTTTATATATAATTTGAAATGTTATAATTAAAGAGTAAGCCTACATTTATATGCATGTATGTGATTCTAAATAAATTGTTCTGATGTCATTAATTCCTACAATTGATACAATTATGGTCTTCCAAATTACAATACGTTATTGAATCACATTATTTTGGACATGAGGAAAAAAATAATTAGAGAGATAGGGGAGAAATAAATTTCATAAAGAGAAGATTATGAGATTAAATAATGCCATGAAAATGGTATATATTACTCTTTCTCTCCAAACTCACTTATATATTTAATTATATTCCCTCCGATGTCTAATCAATCACTTAAATGATGATGAGTTATTAATCAACCTTATTCTCCGAATATTACTCATTTTGGTTTTAGGGTGAAATAATATTTACTCATTTCCTCTTGCTTCTCCCCTCCAGTAAAAGAATTAAAATGAATTTTAGATCAAGTTAGCAAGTTTTTCTATAAGGTAAAAATGTAAAAAGGTGAATAATTCAGTTATATATAAACTTGTGAGTTTCTATCGAATTTATACTTGAAGGAACCCGAACTTGAATAGTGTTCCTGTAAGAACATGAACAAACAAAAGCCGGGAGATCATATTCGCATAGTGAATCACCCTCTCATGAAAGACCGTGAGAAGGAAAGCCAGAATACAGTGGCTGGGGTGTTTTCTACTTCTGACAAATGAACGGGCACCTTTATTTATAGTGGTGACATGAGTGTCACTAAAAAAGGTAGAAATATAACCTGAGGTGTGTGGTTGAGTGGCAAGGACTCATTCACCCTTAACCAATTGTCTGGTGTTCGATCCCTGGCGTTGGGTATGGAGAAGCATTAAATCTCCCAGACCAGTTGTCCCACCCTTTGAGGTGCCTACAAATCAGCGGGGATTAGTCTCTCACTTGTCGAGTGAGGGATACCTTAATCATGTAGAAATATCACTGTCATTATTGCAGTCATTATGACATCAATGATATATTAATGTTGATTTGTTAACTGATTTGATTAGATTTGATTCTAATCAAATCAATCAGCATCAATCACATATTAATGTTGATTTGTTGACTGATTTGATACCAATCAAATCAATCAGCATCAATCGCATACTAATGCTGATTTGTTGATTTTCTACTTTCCTAAAGACAGTCGGAAATCAGACGATCCGGACCATCAAGGGCGGATCCGATTAAATATTTCCAACAATACCCAATAAGAATATTAGTGACTTGTGATACATTTTGATTAGTTAAAATAGTAGAAAGGAAAAAATTAAAATAGTAATAATTTACATATATCCCGGGGTCCACAATTTTTCTCTGTTCATCTCACACTTTTTTGGACCCGCAAAGTTTACTTTCTCATCATTACTTAATTTACCTCTACTTTCCATCATTACCCCTTACAATTAATTTCATTTTCATTTACATTTCCATTATACACTTTCCGTCCAACCAAACAGGTTACCTTTTATATGATCACAAAGACAAAAATATACTTTGGCCAAAGATTGTTTCACGCTTACTGTTGGGGTTGAAGAAAGAAAGTAGGAAAGAAAATTAGCTATCTCTTTGTGAGGGTTAAATTATGGTTAACATGTATGTCTAAAATTTCTAATGAGATCTTGTTGGTTAACGATTTGTACGTATTTTTATAAGAGCTCTTTGATTCTAGAGGTCTGTCATCTGCCCTGACTCTAGTGAGTCTCCTGACCTAACTATACATAATCAAAATAAAAAAATAAGAAAGAAAAACACTGTATACTCACGGATTGTCTAGGTGTTTACTTAATGATGGATTTTCCAATAAATGGTGAATATGGCCACTCGTTAATTATGATTCCAACTTCAAGCATGCAATCATTGTTTCTCCTGTCAAAAATATATATATAAAGAGAGAGAAAGTCCAACTGCATTCCCACATCATTATCAATCATGAGCATGCTTCTTCTTTTATCTTCAGAAGAAACTTCTGCTAAATGTTCTATATAGCTTCAATCAAAAGTGAGACTTATCAATTTAATATTACTTTCAGTCGTAAATGAAAAGGCTAAACAAAGCGTTTGTTATGGCCTTGATTATAAGATATCAATCCATTTTATTATTGTCTAAAACTAATACATTTTATCTTTTCAATTTACAATTCTTTTTCAAACTCTTCATATTAAGTTTACACATTAAATAGGTTTTCTATCAATGTAGTAATTTTCAATGCAAAATATTAAATTCAGTACTTCAGAGAAATTAACGCAGATTTGTTACACACAACTAACTTAACCAAATTTCTTAAGTTTTTTGATTAGTTATATATTACTCCATTATGTTGACCAAAAACCATTGATGTGTAACTGTTTGGAAGTACTTAGTAAAACACTGGTATACGGAGAGACATCCCCAATCAATGAAAGATGAACATGTTGTTATGTTAAAAAATGGGCCTCACTGAGTTTGCTTTGTTATGGTTAAATGGTCCAAAAATTGTGGTCCATGTGTATTTCACTTGCTAAGGGGTCCCTTTAATAAAAGAAGAAAAAATTGAATGAAAATGATGCTGCCCTCATTTTGCTTCTATTCTGAAAAGTGAACAAGCTGAAAGAATTGAAGCGTTTTATTACAATTAAATTTGTCAACAGAAGTCTCAACACATGGACAAGAAATTTGTTTCTTTAGATGCCATATTGATATGATGTGATGCATAGATGTTAGGTCGATCACATGTTATGATCTTTGAAGAAAATCTGATCACAGGCATAAATTTCAATCGAATTTGTCTTCATTCATAGATACATAAAGTCATTTTCAACCTATTGTGGCTCAAATACTATAGAATAAAGCTCAAATTTGACTCTTCAATGATACTTGATATGATATAATTTCATAAAAAAGAATTACTGCAAAATGGTGGATTTCTATGAGGTTCCTAGGGAGGGTTTTAGTCAACAAAAGTTAGATCATAATTGCAGAACATGCCAAAGGCAAGTTTCAACATAAGAAATGACAAGTTTAGGCTTCTTTTTTTTTTTTTGCCATCTTAAACTTCTCACTTACTATTGAGATTTCTTTGGTGTTAAATCTCTTCCTTTATATCTCATAATAATTCTCTCTTTGCTTTATTTGACAGCATAATATAAAAAGAGGAGGAGGCATGTGCTTTTCAATTCTCTTAGGTGCAAGTTTCATCAGTTTAATCAATACAGGATATTTGCCATAATCTGACTTAGAAAATATAATTGAAAGGATAAAAATGCTGTTACGAAGTGATATCATTTCTATCATATTATTGATGGGGTTTAAAGAATTTTGAACTGACATGATTAAACTTATGTTGTAGGGATTAACTAATGGAGTATGCAACTTTCATGAACAGCATAGATAGTATGCATTAATGAAAAAACAAGCAGCAAAAGATTCAGAGATGAACTTCTATATTCCTCAAATCTTTCTTCCCCAACTAAGCATGAAAACCAAAAAAGAAAGAAAGAAAGAAACATCTGAAACAACTCAATGGAAGAAAATTAAATGGTAATGAAGATCAGAAGAAAAACAAACTAATTGTTTATGATATTTCCCCAGAAGCAGGCTCAATATCTTTCAAAAGTCCCACTATCTGCTGCATGCTAGGACGCTTAGAGGGAAGATCAGCAGTACAAAGATAACCAATCTTAAGGGCTTCTTCAATTTGATCACCAATTCCTCTATCACTAATTTTTGGATCAATAGCTCTTGAAGCTTGGTTCTTTCTTACCAATGCTCTCACCCAACTCACCAAAGTCCCTTCTTTCTCCTCAGGATAATCATCTCCAACTGGCTTCTTTCCTGTTATCAGCTCAAAGAGAACAACTCCAAAACAATACACATCAGATTTTGGTGTTGGCAGGTCATATTCAGGTTGCGAAAACTCGGGTGGAACATAGCCGGGTGAGCTTCGAGCAATCTCCTCATCCAAACTGCTTCCAAAAATCTTGGCCAGCCCAAAATCTGATAGTCTTGGCTCCAAGTTATAGTCCAAGTAGACACTGCTAGCTTTAACATCTCTGTGGATGATTGGAGGCGAGCAGCCATGATGAAGAAATGCCAATGCTCTAGCAGTACCAAGAGCAATTTTGTGTCGAAATTGCCAAGATGAGAGTGATAATCCCTCAGAGCTAGCTTTTTGAATTCCATTCATGTCATCTCCTTCTTCCCATGTGTCTGTGCTCCAATCATCTGTCTTCTGCACCCCAAGTGGCAAATCATGAAGGAAGTTTTGTAAGTTACCATTCTCCATGTAGTCATATATGGCAATCCTTTGATCTCCAGCAAAGCAATATCCAGTTAGGGGAACAAGATTTGGGTGCTTGATCCTACCAAGATGCTCAAGTTCTTTAGCAGCTTCTTGATCTGTCAATGTAGACCCAACAACCAAAACTTTAACTGCCACATGAATGCCACTAGGCAGAAAACCTCGGTAAACAGGCCCGAACTTGCCTTCGGCCAAGAGGGTACCCCGGTCAAAATTTGAAGTCGAGTACAAGAGATCAGCAAATGTAATGTTGAGTAATGGCTTCTCAAAGATCACTACTTGGACTGAGTTTGCTTGCTTGACATCAGCCACCCAAGTAGTTGAATCAGTCTGGAATGAGAATGGACCTGAAATGTTCTGCTCTTCTTTGAATGAAGTTTGCTTAATTGCCCATGATTTTGTTTTCCTTCTGCAACCAAATGCTATAAATAAAAGGCCAGAAAGTAGGCAGACCATTGAGAGGGTCAATGCCAAAGCTAGCTTCATCCCCTTTTGTTCATTGGCTCTTTTCAAAAGCTTTGGATCCGCAGCAATCGGGCAATTGTCTGATGATCCATAGAATGCTGCTTGCAGGATGTTGGGGTTGATTCCCAAAGCACAGAAAGATAAGTTATTATAAGAGAAGTTATATTTCTCCATTGATGGTAGTTTCTCCAGCACAGTTTGAGGAATTTCTCCACTCAAATTGTTGTATGAAAGGTCAAGAATTTTGAGGTTTTCACCTCTTAGAAATGGAACTCCACCAATGAGATAATTATGAGAAATATCAAGTGAACTTAAATTACTCAGCTTTGATATTTCAGCAGGAATGTGGCCATGCAGACTAGCTTTGGACAAGTTCAGATATTCCAATCTTGAAAGGTTTTCAAGTTTTGGAAATTCCTGACTTGCAAACCTATTGTGTGCTAGATTTAGGTGTTTAAGATTCTGGGCTTCATTCAGATACTGGAAAATCTCCACACTAAGCCTATTCTCAGATAAATCCAGATAAACCAAATGAGACAAATTGTACTTGAGCTTTACCTGAGAAATCTGACCCTCAAACTGGTTCCTGCTAAGGTCAATGACCTCCAACTGTTCCAAAAACATACCCAAAAAAGAACCCTGAAAGGAATTGGCAGATATGTTAATACTAGTAATGGATTTCAATCCTGAAAAATCTGAATCATGACCATGAAGACTATTCCCAGCAAGGTTCAAGCTTTTAAGGTTAGGAAAAGCAGCTCCAAAACCATCAGGAAGAGTGCCATTAAGCTGATTTAGAGAAAGATCAACATAGACTAGAGACTGACACTGTAAAATCCCAGAAGGTATGTTCTGCTCAAACCTGTTTCTCTCAAGTTTGAGGATCTGTAAACTCACAAGGGAGCTAATAGATTCAGGAATTTCCCCAGAAAAATGGTTGCTAGACAAGTCTAAAATTTCAAGGTGACCAAAGTTACCAAAGTTGCTAGCAACTGAACCTGATATCTGATTTGAGGAGAGGTTAAGAATCTCCAAAGAGCCTAAACTCCAGAAATCAGAAGGCAAAGCAGTGATTTTATTGTCACTAAGATCCAAAATTTGTAACTTGCTGAGCTTGCCAATGGTATTATCAGGTATAGGGCCAGAGAGTCCCAAACCAGAAGCTTTAAACTCAACAACATGTTCTTTATTAGCATCACAGATAACACCTGGCCATGAACAAACAGAAGTAGAGAAGTTGAAGCCTTCTGAAGAAGTTGATGATGATGATTGTGGTGATGCAAAACTCATGTTCTTTAAGAATGCAGACACATAGAAATCATCAGTGTTTGGTTGCTGACAAGCCAAATGCTTAAAGAAAAACATCAAAACTACAATGGAGCCAAATGCACCAAAACCCATTTGAAGAAGGAAAGTGATCACAAAACCTCCAAATAACAACACAGTAACACACCTTTCAGATGGTAAAGAACAGTAAAATGAGCATATATTGGAAAATGGACAGTTTCAGAAAACTACAAAGAGGCCAAAATATTTTACTGCATTAAATTATGAATCTCCATGAGCACAGAAAATAGAATGGCCTAGCTGGGCTAAAAGTTACAGAGATAATGAGAGAGAAGATTATGAAGAAGGAGAATAGAAGGAGAAGGAGACAAGAAAAGTAAGATACTTTTTATCTGGGAAAGAAAATATGTTGTGAAGACAATAAAAGCTGTAGGCTTTTAACGAGTTTTCCAAGACAAATGTGACTGACTACATGCACATATATCTGAACTCAAAACAATGACACAAGCTTTGTCTGATTGACTGCTAAAAACTGAACACTTTTTTTTCTGAGGAAGCAGAAGCTTTTAAGATATGAAGCTAAGTACACACTATAGGGAAGTTAGATTTGGAGTGTTACACTGAAAATGAGCTAGGCGAATTTTATGGAATGCTTTTGTTGGGGAACTCAATGATGATATTCTTCTTTTGCTTTTGCTTTTCTAATGAAAGTTCATTATTTTCTTTTCACACTTTATTTTTCTTTTTGATGGAAGTTATTTCCTTTTCACGCTTTGTTTTTTTTAATGTTAATTTTCATTTCTTTTAAAGTTCATGTTCTACTGGTTGGCCATAACGGAAGTTTAACTATCTACTTGAAAATTTAATTTATTTGGTGTGTTTGTAAATGTCTTTGAACTAATTACTTTCTTTTGGAGCTAATGTTCTTATTGCATGTTAATACACACACCCCTCTCATGTTTTCTTAAATTTTTAATTATAAATATTTAAAATTTGTACCCATATTTACAAGGAACAGATTTCCTACTCATTGTTTTGATGAGTGAGAAAATCATATCTAGAGGCTAATCAAAATCTCATCTAGACAATTAATTAGGATTTATACCATGTGTTTATCAAAATATTTTTAATAGCATCAAATATAAACCACCAAAATGAGAATTAAAGTGTTTGAAACTTTGAATACATTCAACCCTCTCTGCTCATCCTTTTTGTGAGCAGGGAAATCACTTACTTTTCACTTTTTGTCTTGGATATATATAGTATTAACTAGTTGATGAACTTGTTTTAGTTTAGGACATAAGATCACATTTAATTTTTTCTCCTAAATTTATTTTTTTTTCAAATAAGCTAGCAATTGCAAATTTAGAAAAACAAACATGTATATTTATTATAAATAATTAAGGGTTAAGGGTCAAATCTAGCACTCTACTATTGCCAAAAGTTCACCCAACATAAACAAGTATTCGATGGCTCAAATGTAGCACACATCTTTTCAAAAATGGCTCAAATCTAGCATTTCCGCCAACGTTAACGGGTTTGACCGTTAAGTTTGACTTGACCATGCCACGTCACCCGCCACGTCACTCAGTTTTGCCATGTGGCCTGCCATGTCATCCAATAATTGATAGTGAGTGGGCCCATTGGGTGACGTGGCATGCCACGTGGCAAACAGAGTGACGTGGCGGTCGACGTGGCATGGTCACGTCAAACTTAACGGTCAAACCCGTTAAAGTTGACGGAAATGCTAGATTTGAGCCATTTTTTAAAAGATGTGTGCTACATTTGAGTCATCGAATACTTGTTTATGTTGGGTGAACTTTTGGCAATAGTAGAGTGCTAGATTTGACCATTAACCCAATAATTAACTTTATAGTCTCCCTACTATATTATTGAGCTTTTACATTTACATAAAGTACTATACCATTCATACTTTCCGTTTCAATGGGTTAGCTAGGAGTTTGGTAGAAATTGTCAATTGTTGACTTGTAGACTGTCTTATTTTTCATGCTTTTGCTTTTTTTGATATGTTTAATAGTTCATGATTTATGGCTCAACAATCCACCATGCGGGCCCATCTTTTATTTTCATTTTTTAAAAAAAAAGAATATTTTTTCTCAGGAAAAAAGAATAATTCATATCACGTTAGAGCACTATTGTTTGCCCAGTCCCGATTTTATAAATCAATAATTGCAAGATTTTAAAACTTATAACTATTTTAAAATTTAAAATTAAATTTTTAAAAAATATTATCAGGTTATAATTGTTTGATTGTAGAATATTTTGAAAAATAATATTATCAATTTTTAAAATTCATAAAATACTTGTTTTACTTTTATTTATATGCATACATATATGTAGTTGAGTTTCATACAGAAATCTTGTAAGCTTCCTTATTCGATTTTTTATATACTTTTATTTTTCCAATTGTAATCCTATTCAGGCTAATGATTTTGATAAGACGCAAAGCGATCATATGTGCTCATCATTAAATTTGGTTATGCATAATTGCATACAGATGCTTTAACCCATAATTGTGTGTGTGGCCAGTTAAGTTAACATTTTTGGTGATTCTACAAACTCTTTTTTGTAAAGTATAAGCAATGCATTCATGTAAAAAAGCAAAATATAAGAAACCTTTTTTAATCAAGTAACATATTCACACATCAAATTTACAGCTATGCGTGATTGCATGGTAAAAAAGTGAAAAGTTTAGTCAATAGATTTTTGGGTAAAGATGTGGTTCTGATACAAAATTATAACTCAATGAGTGTTTCTAATATCCAACTATTGTGAGGTGTACCAATGCTACATATCTATTGGACATGTGCATTTTTTATATTTTCGTTAAATTTGGATGGATAATAGACACTTGGTAATAAGATCTAAATAATAAAAGACCAAAATGTCCTTCTAATTTTTTTTTTAAATTAAAAAACCAAAGTCATCATCTTCTTTCTTCTTTTCGCTGCAACTATCTTCTTCCTTCTTCCTCCTTCCTCTCAAATATGGTCTCTCCCAACTTTAAAAGTTACTTGAAGATGGAGATGGTATTGAGGAGGTGATAGGAGAGAGCGTTGAGTTTGGAGAAAAAGCGAGCCATGATTTTGTGAATGGAGGAAAGCTACGTTTGAGTTTCCTTTTTTTTATCAAAACGTTTGAGTTTCCTTAAGTATATGTTTGGCACACCCTCAAACCTAGGTTTGAAACCAATATTTGAGCTCAAACCTGTGTTCTGAAATCAAGACATGCAAACATTCATAACTTTTTCAGAATAGTTTTTTCTGTCAAAACCTTAAGTCAGACAAACACTCATAATTTTTTTAGTATAGTTTTTTAACTGAAAACCTAGGTTTGAAGTAGAAAACTTAGGTTTTGTCAGAAACTATTTTTCAGCTTTTTCATAAACTATTCTTCAAGAATCTATATATTATTCAGAAGAGTTTTGCAACTTTTTTTTCATAGAATTATTCTCCAAAAACTATATGCAAACATACCCTAAATTGAGGTTAAATCGATTTTGAGATCCTCAACTTTCTGCATTTTGGTGGTTAAATTGAGGGCTCTTCATTTTGGGAGAGACCAGACCGGAGATAAAGGAGTAAGAAGGAAGAAGATGGATGTGGTGGGGAGGAGAGGTGATAACATTATTTTTCCATTTTAAAAAAATTAGAAGGACGTTTTGATCTTTTCACTTTTAGATCTTATTACTTTTAAAATGTTAACTAACGGAATCCATCTAAATTTAATGGAAATATAAAAACGTACCATCTCCAATGGATATATATCATTGGTACACCCGTGATAGTTGAGTATTAGAAGCGCTCCTTAGTCATATATACTATTATAATTTTGTACCTTTGCCCTATATTCTTGTAATCTTGATTCAATCAAATTAGATTAATGTGACTGCTTTTATTTCATTTTTTTGAACTGGACATTTATTTGAATTTAACACTTATAATTTGGAAAAAATAATGAAATACTGTTTTGTGGTAATGATGATTGAATTGATTGTGTCTTAGAGGGCAATTAATTTTTTTAAGAAAAATAGAATTACACTCAAGACATTAACGGTTGCTGCAGGATATTGTCTGTTCAGTATAATTAAACAGTGCTTGCTGGGATGTTTTACAAGTTAAGTTGAGTGTTGTCCAATACAAAATGATGATAAAAGGATATCCACAATAAACATTATTATTTATCATATATAAATGCCGTTTTCATGTGTATGTGTGTTCATGTGGACAAAACATGCATTTACTGAACAATTCTAAATTTCTAACCACTTGATGTGCACATGGTAACTTGCCATTTTTCATCAACCATATTATATATAATGATTTTCTTACGTAATGAGATAAATGATTTTGTATATATATACATAGGTGGAAAGTTACTTCGGTGCTATAACCTAATCTTTTTATTTTCCTTTTTTCTTGTCCTTAATAGTTTTTCCTAGCTGAAACAATACCAAAACCAAATGATAAAATCTTAGCCATTCATTGTATTAAAAGAAACTTATTAGTCAAACAAATTTTGTATGAACGGTTCAGAGCGAGATAAGAACTTAGAATGTATATGCATGCACGATTTTAAATTCAAATTACTCGTTAATTGGTTTTTATGATGCAAAATATAAGTTGCATACTTTTTTTCTTGAACACGCTTGACTCTCATTAGAAATTAAGAAATTATTTCAAAATATAGGAGTTTGATAACTAATGTTTGTGTATTATAAATTAGTATTGTAAGTTGTAACAAATATGTCGGTTTTACAAAAAATATAGCATGTCTCAATCATCCCATTTCCCATCATGGTCATGGATAAAAATCTCATTTAGTACATATGATGTCCACATGTATAATTCAGGAAATATTATAAACTTGGATATGAATTAAAATAGATTGAGGCATAGAGGTACTGCTGTTAAGATCAAACTAAATCTCTCAACTACTGTGCTAGTTTGTACACTTTAAAACTAGAGGCCAGCCATTTACTCGGGAAGATTTAAAAAAAATAGCGTATCTTCAATAAAAAGGTTACCTTTAATTATTTCTTTGATATTTGTAAAGTAGATATGAAACATTAAAAGAATTTATTATATATTCATATAATCCTATTTATAAGGAAGAGGGCCTTTTTCTATTTACAAGTCAAATTGTTAATTTATGTATGAATGTATAGTTTTTTCATTCATTTATTATTGGTATGATTTTGCTCTCATGTACTTCCTCCATCCCTTAATATTAATATGAGGCCACTTCTAAGATTCAATTTGTCCTAAGTATAAGGTCACTCTTCCACTTTGTCTCATATTTTCATCCATCTTTTTCCAAACTTACCCCATTTTATATTTTTTCACAAACAAATTTTAGATGAGAAAGTCAAATACTTATGAATTGTCTATATATATAATAAATCACCAAGAATGTCACCGAAGTCCAAGTTCATTTGTGGATTTCTGTTTTTTCTAAATTAATTTGTCTAGATAGAGTTATATTCCCTCCCTTAGTCACTGAATATTCTGTTCATAATTTGTTAAAATTGTAAAATGAACATTAGGATTTCCTATTGTGTATTAGTAGAATTTTAATCATAATTATCAATTATTTTATTAGAAAATTAAGTTATTAGTGAATTGTATTAGCTATAAGTAAATTTGTAGGAGAAATTTATTATCTTTTAGGAAGTTTTTGTATTATAAAATGATATCATATCAATAAAATATTTACCGTACTATTCAGTTATCTTTGTTTACATATAATTATAAAGTCACTTTCCACTTTATCTCATATTTTTATCCATCTTTTCCCAAACTTACCCTCATTGTATACTGTTTTACAAACAATTTAGATAAAGTGGTCCTATATTTAGGACAAAGAAAGTAACATATAAACCTGACGGGTTGGCGTTGTGGTAAGTACTCTCATTCAGCAAATTCACAGGCCAAATGTCTATCCCCTATATGAGACTTCAGAATAGCGAGAGATTAATATCACTTGACACGCGGGTGTGGATACCCTTGGGAAACAAAAAAAAAAGAGTAACATACTCCCTCCGGTTCTAAATATAAGACCTAGTTGACTTTTTTGGAAAATCCTAAAAAAACAAAATAAGTTAATTATAAATTGATTTACCTAATTATTTCACTTAGACTAGTTTATTTTACCTATAAACTAATGGATAATCTAAAAAGATATCAAATATGTCATGATTTAATAACCTATTTCGCAACTTTAATCTCTCCAAAAAAAGTCAACAAGGTCTTATATTTAGGACAGGAGGTAGTATACTGTATATCAAATAAGGAGGGAGGGTGTTTACATGGAAAAAAAGGTTAGTGGAGGAGATGAAGACGTGTGATAGTCTAATGATTTAGATGGATTAAGAGGAGGATTAATGAGTGAGTTGGACATAATTAGAATATTCATGATCATGACAGCCACTCCCATTCACCATTAATATTTGTTTCTCTTCCACTTAAATTTCAAATACTGTGTTTTGTGTATATAGTGTGAATATGGATTCTCTTTTGGCCGAAAAAATTATGAGTTCTCTTAATCATTGTAGCATAATTCTTACACTTCAAATTATTAAGTAGTAGTATTATTATTGAATTTTCTAAATCTGAAGGACGATTCTACTTTAAGATCCTATATTTTTGTACCCACGCTATTGGAAAATTTTATTCAAGCATTCATATCACCTTTTGTTCATCAATAAATATATATTGAAATCAAACAAATGCATGAACCATTGAATAATATATCCACAAGACAATTTTAAAAAATGTGTGATTTTCCCACGATTAATGACCTACCTGACTTGTTTTGTCTGATTGAGATTGGAACTTGGAAGTTGGAAGTCATAAGCGGGTTAGGTTCGTATTCATATTTGTTTTTTCAGCACTAACGAGTATTCAATAATCATGATTCCGCTACTTCCTACTAGGTTCTAAAGTCAAACTTTTGTTTTGGCCAAAAAAAAAAGTCAAACTTTTATATTTTAATGTCAAATCTATTCAAATGGTTTCTTAAAGTAATCCATCTTATATAAAGTGATTGGGCCTGCATTTAGGTGTCAGCTAGAAATTAACTGAATGGCTCAAGAAGGAGGTCCAGGCCCTTGTAAAGGCAAGAAACTTCTCAAATTTTTCTGTCATCAAAGACCCAAAAAGGGATACCTCAATAAGTAGTATGGATTACAGACAATGTACTCAACCATTGTTCACCACCAACTTATATCAAAGGTTGAGATTAATCAAATCCTATTAAAAAAGGTCATAGTTGATTCTCCAGTTTTATTGTTTTTATGGTTTTAACTAATCAAAACTTATCGCGATTCACTTAAATTTGTATTAGCTATAAGCACATTAAAAACTCATGAATTTACACATCAAATTTATCATGAATTTACTTTCATATTAATTATTTTTATTTAGTCATATCCAATCAATTTTTCCCCGCTAGATATGGAATCTAGATGAAGAATTTGGATTTTCTTTTTAACTGAAAGATGAAGAATTTAGATGAAGAGATGAGAAAGGGAGAAATTTATGGATCCGGACAAACAGCTAAGATAGATCTATGATAAGGATCATTCATTTTATTTTATGATCATCATTCATTTTATGTTTTGCTTATCTAAAAATGTCGGACGAGAATTAAGTGATCCTTCCTCTTACTAATTTTTTAAACATCCTAAACAAATGCATAACAATATATGTTAACCATTTTTAAAATTCATGTGTGACTCGCGGTTTCAAAAAAAAAACTATTCCTACCATAATTCGAGGAAATCATTGTGACCTTAACCATATAAGTTTATTTTTAAGATTTTCCAGTAGATTCCTTACATTGCTGATCCCAGGATCATTTTGTTATAGTATCCCAAATACTAATAGAGGCAATAATCACTTAGTTACATGTTGATATCAAATTATCATTGAATGATCCATTCAAATTTAGAAGTATGACAAGATTATTGGGATCGAAATATTTGGCCACGCCCACACCAGCTAGGAAAAAGAGACATTATATGACTACTATATCTTTAATGCTCCCACCGATATTTCCTTAATACTCTCTCCAAAGGTCACAAAATTTGAATAGTTTTGATAGAAAAAGAGTTCACTCTTACCTTCCATCATCAATTAATGCATTTTTTTCAATTTTTCTCTAATTTCTTCATATTTATTAATATAGAGTAGTATCATAATAAATGAGCGCAAAATTGAAAAATAGAATCAACTTAAACTAGCTGCTAGTGGTTTCAAGCTAATGAGGATTCAGATCTTAAAGATATTGAAAAAGGAAGATCCAAAGAAAGAGATGAGACTGAGAAAGGCTTGACTAAATGGATATTTTGGGGGTTTCCTATCCTGAATCAACTCCAACCACCAAAGTACCGTGAAGTTTCAAATTGGGCGCTACCTAGGTGTAGAGGGGTCTATGATAGTGTATTTTGAGTCTAAATCACCCTTATTAGTTAGTAGTAGTATATGTCTTCCCATGTGGATTAATTTTTTGTGTGATGGGGTGCTTGCTTAACTTTCCTATGATCTTTATTCCTTTAAAGTTTGTTCACAAACATCATAGGTTTTTTCACCTCTTAAGAGGTGATTGTGGAGCTGCAATTTGCAGTATTTGCATCAAAGAGGGTGAACTCAGGAGAGCACATCCTTGGACAACCACCCCGATTGTGTTATCCTGATATTGATGGTTTGAAAGGTGAGCCCCCACTATCAACCTACATAGGTTAGAGTATTATTTTAATTTTTATGTCATCTCATCGATCTAGCTTGTTAGTTTGCTGAAGTATTTTGGCTTATGTTGAAGTCACATGCTTTGCTCTTGTGACTCTGTTTTCCCTTATGCCATGTAAGTTCATGTTTGTGTCTACTTTTTTTTTAAAACAATCATGTTTATGTGTTCTTAGATATATAAGTCTTGATATTAATGAAGATAAATATTCGAGCAAAAAAAGGAACAATGTATCATAATATCTTTCACTTTATTATCTTGGATGCCAATTTTCATGAGAAAAAGACAAATAAAGTCTTCTCAATTGGTAAAAAGACAATTGAGGTTGCTAAATTGTAAAAATGACAAGTTGGGTCATAGCCATAGGCACCTAATACACATTAATAAATTTGGGCAAGTGACTCAAATGTCCTTAAAAACACACACTTAAGCATGGTTTTCGAAAAAAAAATTTGCAAATTATATACTCCCTGTGTTCCTAAATATAAGATCACTTTGTAAAAGTGGATAAGTTCCTAAATATAAGATCACTTTCTATTTTGTCTCAATTTTGGTCCAAATTACCCTTATACTTCTTAGCTCCCTCACTCCTCTCTCAAATCCCTATTTGTCTTTTAAATTTAAGTGAGGGGTATTTTGGGAAGATCATGTAATCCCAATTCATTGGAAAGTCTTCTTTAATCTCTCCAAATTAGCCAAAGTGATCTTATATTTAGGAACCTAGGGAGTATTTTTTACTCAAATTATGGTAACAAAAAATAAAAAATAATGGACTCATTTTTACTCGACTAGAGTAGAGTAACTAGATCTTTATTCTCACAGTCGAACTTGCAATCCACTTGATCTGCAACCCACAAATATCTGCAATCCACAAAGATCTTTATTACCTTCAAAGATCCCATCTTTGAGCTTCCAAAACCCAAAACTCATCTGGGTTCTCAAAATTTCTCTCCTTTAAACAAATCCCCACATGGGTATTCAAAAAGACACAATAACCTTCAATGTCGGAGGAAGAATCTTCGAAACAACATCAACAACCTTAGCCAATGCAGGCCGAGACTCACTCTTTGGATCAATGTTCAATGAAAGTTGGAATCTTGTCACCAATAATAACACTCCTCACTTCATAGATCGAAATCCTGATTGCTTTGCTGTTCTTCTTGACCTTCTTAGATCCAACGAGCTTCACATTCCATGTAACATCCCAGAGAAGCTTTTGTATAGAGAGGCTCTTTTTTATGGCCTTCTTGGTCATGTCCGTACGGCAAAGTGGGGCCCATTTGATGGGAATAGGTTGACTTTTTCAAGACCGTTGACCGGTCAATCTCCCGGCGACGGCACCGCCATACGCGGTGGACCTGACGGTGGGTGCTGTGTGGCACATGGGAGTATGGTTCATGTGTATGATTGGATGTTGGATGAACATGTGCCTTTGAATCTTGATTTTCAAAGGGTTAATGATGTTGGTTGGGCTGATTCTGAACATGTTGTTGTTGGTGTTAGTGAACGGGTTGGGCGTAGTGATGGTGGAATGGGGCTTTTTAGCTCGTCCACGGGGGAGCTCAGGTATTGATTTTTGTGACTGTTTTGAATTGACCAGTGTTTTGTTGAAAATGTGGAGACTAGATTATGTTATAGGTTGGATCAGTTTGAAGGTTGTTAAGACGTTAAGTGTTACTTGCTGGACCTAATTGACTTTTTTTGGAAAATACTACCTGTGGTCCTAAATATAAGACCTAATAGACTTTTTTTTGGAGAGGTTAAAGTTGCGAAATAAGCTATTAAATCATGACATATTTGATATATTTTTAGATTATACATTAGTTTATAGGTAAAATAAACTAATGTAAGGGAAAAAATTAGGTAAATCAATTTATAATTAACTTATTTTGCTTTTTTATAGGATTTTCTAAAAAAGTCAATTAGGTCTTATATTTAGGTCCGGAGGGAGTATTAAGAAAGTAAAATACTCCCTCTAGTCCCTAATATAAGAGTAAAAAATTTGAATGATTTTGTTCTCTAATATAAGAGTTCATTTCACATTGTGTTTTAATTTAATGCATTTTTTCCTACTTTGCCTCAACTTTCTTTCATATTTATTAATGCTTATGTATTTCTCTCTATTAAAAGTATCATAATAAATATGGGTAATATTGGAAAATAAGCATTAACCTCAGACACCCAACTAACATTTACATGTTTTCTTAAGAAGCGTTTTTTTGCGGCTAGCTCTTATATTAGGGACCGGAGGAGTAAGTCACTTATAAATTAATTTAGCTGGTTTTTTCCTTGAACTATTTTATTGGACCTATAAACAAATAGGTAATCTAAAATATTATCAAGTATATTGAAATTAACTAACCTATTTTATTTCCTTAATCTCTTGAAAAAAGTCAACTACGTCTTAGTAGTTATATATAGGACTGGAGGAAGTATAAACTTACTGGCTACTGTTTTGTTCAACTTTTTTTTGCCCTTTTTGTTTATTCATTCTTATGAGTAATTAATATTGGTATGGGGAACATTGTGATTTCTCTTGTTAGTTACTCTTTTGTGCATATTTGGAATGCTTAACACTCATTTGGATTATGAAAAGGCTCTGGCTGGATGCGAAATATATGTTTGAGATAGTCTAACATTGATTTTAAAGTTGAATCATCTTTCATGATGTTTGTGATTAGGATTTTCTTCATATTTGAACATGACTTTTCAGCTATCATTTTAAGAAGTTTATGTAGTATGTCCAAACATAATTCATATTAAGCTAATTTCCTTTTATTTTAACTTCAGTTTGCGGAAGTCAGTTTAAATAAGATTTATGTTTTTGGCAAATGTTAATCTTAATAAGGTCTATTCTGCATTGAATTGATATTTGAGTGACGATTGATTCTACATGATCAGGCATAAGTTCCAGGTTAGCCATAAGAATCAAGTGAAGAGTTTCACAGCAGGGGCATTGAGTTTCAGTTCAGATTACAAGATATTCTCTAGCTGCAGAGGAAGAAGCAAAGAGTATGGGATTGGTGTTTGGGATCAGATCACTGGGAAGCAGATTGATTTCTTCTATGAGCCTTTCGGGTGGTCACTTGGTGAAGCAGACAAGCTTCAGTGGCTAGAAGGGAGAAATTGCTTACTGGTTTCAACACTGTTCCCCATAAAAGACAATTGTTACATAAGCCTGTTGGATTTCAGAGACAAAAACAACATGGTTTGGTGTTGGTCTGATCTAGGAGGTCTGGTTCCAGCTGGAGGTGATGATAAAAGGGTTTGTGACGCGATAGCAATGGAGGACAACAATTCAATATGTGTGGTGAATGAGTATGAAGATTTAGGGTTTATGGATTTAAGAAATCCTTCTGGGGTGGCTTCTGGTATTAGGTGGAGTTCAAGAAGTAAGTGGATGAAAGGGAAGATGCCAGAGGATTCTTGTTATCCAAAACTGGCTCTGCATAATGGTCAGCTTTTTTCTTCCATGAATGATTGTATTTCTGTGTTTTGTGGATTTGATTGGGTTTTGACTTCTAGCCTTAGAAGAAGTTATGGAGGTTCTATATGTGAATTTTCCATTGGTGGGGACAGGCTTTTTGCTCTACATAATGAAGAGAATGTGTTTGATATATGGGAAACTCCGACGCCTCCAGTAATATGATTCAAACTACAAGAGCTTGCTTGTTCCTTGTTTCTATCATTCTTTTTGTTTGTTTTGGTCCTTTTTTTGTTCTGCTTCTCCTGATATAGTGCAAAGGCTTTCACTTGTATAGTTGTATATAATGAGTTCTTTTTGTTGTAGCTAAATGAGTTACTATTTTGTATTGTATGAAATTTATGTGAATTTTATAAGTACTATGCTATAAATTCTATTTTTCATATTGATTATGAGCAAAGGTGCAAAAATAGCCACCGTAAATTTAAAAATAGGCAACTATAACTCTGGTAAATTGAAGGGGGCAAAACTGTACACTGTAAACTAAAATGGGGCAAAACCATACATTGTAAACCAAAATGAGGCAAAAGTAACATCTCTGTTAGACCGAGCTAAACAGGCATTTTCCAGACGTGGGCTCCACCATCAGTAAATGACATGTCAATTCCAAAATATAACGTGAAAGCTAAAATGCATCTAGTTGAACCCTAAATCACTAAAAACGAACTCTAAACCTCCAAATCATTTCGATAAGAAACTAAATAGAACCCCAAATCATGTGAAATTCACCTTACTTCTACGTAATCATCTGAAAAAATAAAGTCTCATCAAAAAATTAAAGTCTCATCAACATCTTGCACCCTTAAATGTATGACACATCATTTACTGATGGTGGGGTCACGTCTGAAAAACATACGTTTAAATTTACGATGGTTATTTTTGCACATTTGCCCAATTTTGCCCCATTTTGATTTACAGTGTACAGTTTTGCCCCCTTCAATTTACCAGAGTTATAGTTGCACATTTTTAAATTTACGATGACTATTTTTGCACCTTTGCCCATTGATTATTGATTCATATTTGAACAAAAGAAATGATCCTTGTGTACTTTATTTTCACTTTTGCATTATTTTGTACCTTAGAATTTAGATCATTGGGCACTTATAAAGTATAGAGATATGCTGTATTATTGTAATGAAACCTGGCCATCTTGGGAAAGCCATAACGAGAAACAAGTGAAGGGTTAATAGTATTGTTAGTTCTTCAACTTATTGAGGTTTAAAATTGGAAATGAAGTGACATCACTTGAAGAGGGTTAAAAAATATAATGTTAGAACAATTTTAATAACTTAACCATTATTTTCTTATCCCACAAGAATTAGCAGTCGGTGCTTAATAACAATTCAGTGCTTTATAACAATTGCAATTTAGGACAATTTTAAGGTCTTGTGTAAGTATTAAATGGGAGTAATATGCTAGTTTTTTTTTTTTGAACAAAGGAGTAATATGCTAGTTAAACCCCTAAATTTGAACATAATGAAGGAAAGGCTGTTTTTAATGTTCAGAATCTTTTTGATTTGCAGTTTGAATTTCGTAAACAGTTGAGATTAGATCGCGCATGGGTAACTCGGGCACTCGGCAGTTAAGAAGACATTATTGTCAGTTGTATTTTAAGATGCTACGGGTTAACAACTTAACCAGGCATGTCTCTTTTAAGCAAAACACCAAAGGGCAAAAATCCTTTTCTAATCAAAGAAAATTAAGTTATGGGCTGAAATGGCCCTATTCTCTTTATTGTTTTTTTAAAAACTCCGTTCTAATTTCTAAATAGCAGTTAAGAATAAACAATTTCATTTTGATGTTTGTTGAAAATCATGAATAAAAGAATCGGAAATGAAAAAAAAAATTCTTTAACTTATAATTGTACTTCCGAATTTCTTTTTTTTCCTTTTGAAGGAAAAATAGTTTCAATCAACTTAGTTTATGCTCTGTTTCTATAGTTGATTTTTTTAGAAATTCTAAACAATCTAAATAAGTTACTTATAAATTGATTTGTTTCAATTTATTCCACAAAATAGTTATTTGACTTATAAATTAACATATAATGTAGTAGCATAAAAAATACATAATGATTAAAATGTTCATTTAGTTTCCTTAATTTCTGTAAAAAGAAGTTAATTGGCTCTTGTATTCAAGAACTGAGAAAGTATTTTTTATTATTTCTGAATTTGACAAGGACTTTGGTTCTTCTAAAATAATTCTTAAAATTTGAAGATTCTGAAGTGTCTTTATGTGCTTTTAAGCTGTGATTATGTTGTGTGATGAAATGTTACAGTCAATGAAATTAGGTGAGAGATGCAACTTGATGTGTTAGCATCAAATGAATATGCCAAACACGACTTCAACATGCTTCAATATACGAAATATTGAGCTCTAAGCCAACTAGCCTTAGCCATACCAAAATTTAAAAAAAAAATGTCAATTCCAATCAGTTTTACAATTCATTGGCTATTCACTATACTTGGTGAACATATGGTAACACATTTTAACACAAATCATATATCTGAGATTTTTTCAAATTGAGATGTTCCATTAGAATTTTTTCATCAGTAATTGTTTCCTAGACCCGTTTGACGGCCCAAAGGTGGGTAAATCGGCTCAAATGTATGATTGGACTTTTCCCCATGTTTGCGGAAGCTATTAGCTCATTTGTATTGTAACCCAAAATCAACTTAAAATCTCAAGTTAGGCTGTAGTTACTTCTGAGGTGTAGTAAATCACCTACTGTATTATTGCTAAAGCGCTAACTGAGCTTTTACATTGTTATCTGCTTGATTTGCTCTTTGTCTCTTGATATGATCATAAAATATTAAATATATGTATTTTTTAACAACATATCAAAACATAGTGGGCCTACTAGTGTAATATCTTATCAAGCCTTAAAAGCTCTCGGATTCAACTCTTAAAGGAGATACTTGTGTTTAGAAAGGAAGTCACTAACCTCAAAATTTCAGCAATCAGTTGTTCAGATACTTTGTTACATGTTCTTGAAAATAAGTTGATTACCATTCTTAATAAAGATTTATTGCCTCTAAGACATTATTTTATATGACTTGCATATCAAATCAACCATAAAAAAGGCATAGCTTATTAAAGAAAAGAGGTATAGCCTTCACACAATCGAATGGTGTAGACCAATTATGTTAGGGTAGTAGGGTGTGATGAGGTTTATTAGGACCTTATACGTATAGATTTATTTATTCAATATTTATGTCAGTATGTTACTATGTTTCCATATATGTGATCGGAATTAGCAAGTGTCGTAGTTGAATTGTTAATGTTTTAGTTCCAGTGCTAGTTTAGAACAAAATGTGATATAAATCAAAAGCCACCCTCAAGAACTCGACCTACCTTTGACCAAACGCGCATGTCTCTTTCACTTTCACATAAATGATTGTGATCGTTGTAATTATAATTAATGATGTGAACAAATGTTCGTTGATGAGTCAAATATAAACATTTTTGGACCACTTTATGTAGAAGTGGCTGTTTTTACATGATGGAGATAGGATCATAGGAACATGGAAAAGTACACTTTATTAAGGGTTACTACACTACTTGCTACACTTTATTAAGGCTCTCATTTTCGTTTTAACCTTATAAATTTGATTTTATTTAAAAAATTGGCCGTTATAATTTGATTAAATCCTAAACCATATTATCCTTTAAGCAAGTTAACTTATAATTTAAAATTTTAGAGATAAAAACAAAAACAAAGCAAATTCAAACGATAAATATTATGTTTACTCTATATATAGGGATAAAAATAGTTCATAATCTTCAGAACAACGATTCACATGTCAGTTATCCACCCTATATAGGATTTCTGAACAGTGAGGGATTAGTCTCACATGACACGTGGGTGGGGATACCCTTGAGTAACAAAAAAAAATACTCCCTCCGTTCCTAAATATAGGACCTAGATGACTTTTTTGAAAAATTCTAAAAAAAGCAAAAAATAAGTTAATTATAAATTGATTTACCTAATTTTTTCTCTTAGACTAGTTTATGTTACCTATAAGCTAATGGATAATCTAAAAAGATATCAAATATGTCATGATTTAATAACCTATTTAGCAACCTTAATCTTTCCAAAAAAACAAGTTATCTAGGTCTTATATTTAGGAACGGAGGTAGTAGTTCTTAATCTTCTTCATTCAATTTGAAGTTACAAACTTAAAAATTAAACATGATCAGAGTATTTGATGGGCATGAAGAAAGTCTTGATTTGGCCACATACTTATAATTAAAATTTGGGAAGAGAAAAAATATCAAGCATCGATAACAATGATGAAAGGCAAAATCTTGGAGATGAGTTTTGTGTGATAAAAAAGATACGTATCTACACAAAATGGAAACCTCTCCCTTTCACAATAAATGCATAAATCACTTTCTAATGGTCCATTGAGAAATTGAATTTGCCATTAATCCCTCTGATCTTTTCCTGTCCATGTGGTTTCTTCTCTTAACCTGTTTGGCATGGCACATAAGATACAGAGTGTACTGATAGTTGCCACACTGAAGTCTAGTAACAATAGTGCCATTGTGGTGATCACGTTGAAAACGAAGGCCAGTGGCTATTATCATTGATGATCTTTTTTAGGTTGATCCAAAATTGATGATTTTTTTTTCAATGTAAAATTTCCCATCGGAGTGAGAAATATATTGCAGTTTAAAAACTGAAAATTAAAAAGCACATGATAATATTCAAACATAACATACATAAAATAACTAAAACAAGTATAGCAAAAAAAAATAACTAAAACAAGAAAAGGAAAGCAATAAAAATTACACTATTGATGATATTCAAACATAAACATACAAATAATAACTAAATAAAAAAGGAAAGCAATTAATATTACGCCATAGATAACATTAAAACATAAAGATAATGACTGAAACAAAAAAGGAAAGCACTTAAAATTACGCTTCAACTAATATTCAAACATAAGTATAAAAATAATAACAAAAATGAAAAAGGAAAGCAATTAAGATTACACTATATCAGAAGGAATAAACAAATTCAAAATAATTAGTTTTTACATGAAACCCAAAATGCATCTTTAATCAGCTTCAAAGTTGCTTAAAGAACAAAAAATCCTTATTACGGGAAATTAAAAAGTAAAACTTGCAATCCAATTGTAAAGATTAGATGGACAATGACTTTATTTTGCCCTTCGAATAACCACTCTGTATCACTGGACACCATAAACTAACAACATATACAATTTTACCATTTAAGTAAACTAAGTGGTCCAGTTTTACCGTCTGACGACTGTAATGATGACACGTGTCAACATTACATTCACCAGAGGGTAAAATTGGACCACTTTGTTTACTTCAAGGGTAAAATTGTACTCAATGTTAGTTTAGAGTGCTCAATAATCCAGAATGGTTACTTGTAGGGCAAAATAGAGTTATTGCCCAAATTAGATTGACATTACTAGATTATGATCTTTGACTCAGCCACACATGACAAATCAATCACTCAAAAAATTAAGCTAAATTGTCCAATTTTTCTTAATGCATGTTGTTCCAGTTTCAAACCGAAAATTGAAAACTATAAAAAATCGAAACTGAAACTGAAAAATGGAAAATGAAAAACCATTTGTTTTAAGTTGAATTTTTTTATTTTCATGATTATTTTTTTAGCCTTTTTATTGCAATTTGGTCTGTGTGAAAATTCAATCAAAGAAATGAAAACAAAAACATATTTATTGTATTCTATTGTTTTTCGGTGTAGAACCAAAAACTAATGTAAGGAGGCAAAGCTGAAACCAAAACTGAAAACCCAAAAACTATTTGATTTTGTTAAGTTTTTATTTTCAGTTCAATTTTCTCTTTATAGTGCAATTTTGAAGCATTGAAATCACTAAATTGAAACAGTAAAGTCTGATTTATAGTTTCTATAAATACCATCCAAGTTAAACATCAAAATTAATATGAAAACACCTCCTCAAACTTTCTGACAGCCATGCTCCCACCTAATCAGGGCTTTGTTTTTTTGTTTGTTTATTGAAAATGTTTTGTCTATATATCTGTCGGTGATTCTCTCTCTGGTTCCATTCCCAATTTCCCATCCCATGAACTTACCATTTTTTAATCAAAATATTCACATGTACAGATGTACTGCCCACACCTGGCTTTGCGCTAGTTGAAAGGGGAGGACAAACTACTAAGTATCCTACTAAGTATCCGTCAAGTCTTGCGTTCGAATCTTTGGAAGTCTCGTTTTTCGGGCGACCCCGAATTAATCTTCACCCAAAGGGTGTGGATGCCAGGGGCTTCTAAGCAAAAAAAAAAAAAAACTCACATGTATTTTTGAAAATACATACACACACACTCTCTCATTCGTCCGCCTCAAATCCAAATATGATATCTTTATTATTATTTTGAAAATTAAGAAAGTAAAGTAGACAAAAAAAATTATAACATAAGTCACATATAATTAGATTATAAATTTGTTATAAGTAGAGTAAATTGATTTTGAAGGAATCTGAGGTGTGTGGTTGAGTGGTAAGGACTCATTCACTCTTAACCAATTGTCTGGGGTTCGATCCTTGGCGTTGGGTATGGAGAAGTATTAAATCTCTCAGGCCAGCTGTCCCACCCTTTGAGGTGCCTACAAATCAGCGGGGGATTAATCTCTCACTTGTCGAGTGAGGGATACCTTGATCATGTATCAAAAAAGTAAATTGATTTTGAAGGGAAAATAATTATAGACATTTAAATTGATTACTTTTACATCTATAAATTATTCAAAAAAGTCAAAATAGTCTTATATAAGTAATTAGGATAAGAGGGTCTAATACTTAATTGACTTGTTTTCTAAATTACAAGAAAACTAAATAGAATAAGTCACTTATAATTTTTTTGTATGAAATTTTTCTAAAATAATTTATTTAACTTATAAATTAACACATAATCTAATAATACATAACAACGAATTGTTGCCTGTTATCATTTAGTGTCTGTTTGGATACATTTCCAAAAGCTATTCTGGTTTCCAAACCTAGGTTTCACGCAAAGACATCCAAACACTCAATTTTTGGGATAAACTATTTTGAGAAGAAAAGCTAGTTTGGGTTCCAAAAGCTATTTTGAGAAAAACTACATTTTTCTCCTTTTCTAGCTGAAAGCTTCGATCTCTCATCTAGAAAAAACACTTATTTCAAATAAAAGAAACATAAAAAGCTATTCATCCTAACTATTTTTCAAAAAAGTTATATTCTACTCAAAAGTTATTCTTAAAAGTTATTCTCAAAAAGCTTAATCCAAACACTCTCATTTCATCAAAAGCTATTTTTCAGAAAAGTTATTCTACTCAAAAGCTATTCTCCAAAAGCTATTTTTCCAGAAGTTATTCTCAGAAGCTGAATCCAAACAGGCCCTTAAAGTCTCAAGTTCAAATTATAGATAATGCACTCATGTAAGGAGGGAAAGTTACGACATGAAAACCCTGAAACTCTTGTAATTAGTTGATAATCCTATTCCAGTGACACATGATTAAAAAAAACGCCAATTAAATACATATAAAAAATAATCTAATACTAATACTCCCTCAGGTTCTTATTATAAGTTACCAGTTGTCTCTAAATTTTGGTCCTTAATATAAGTCACCAACTGCCATTAACTAGCTCATTTATTAATATTTTCCCAATATACCCTTATCTTAGGAAAATGAACATTGGAAGATGAGAAAAGAGAAGATGAAAAAGACACATGTATAATCATAAAGATAGAGGATTAATGAAGAGAGAGAGAAAGTAGTAGGCCATAGTGATACAGATGGGAGGGCAAAAATGGAAAAGACAAAAAAAAATAAGACCAATTTAATGATGCAACTTCTATCAAGCTTCTTTCCTTGGTATATACAATTTGGGCGGTTGGTGACTTATAAACAGGACCAGAGGGAGTACTATTAACAACATTATTAAATCATTCAGTTAGCTTCCTTTTCTATCAGAATCAGATTCCTTAATTATTTTTAGAAATTCATTAGATATCAGTGACAAAGTAAAGTAAGTAATCAACCATTGTTGTTTGTTTAGCTACTGAACACTGAACCTAAGCCAAGATACCTTTTAAGAGAATGATGAATCAGAGAGAGAATCCCATTACAAAATCCTCCATAAAGCTTCAACCTTTAAACATCACAATCATTCAATACATCAACTCCACCTAAAAATCCCCCATATCTCTCTTCCCCTTTCTCCTTTTGCAATTTGCATCACCAAAACAAAAGGGTATCACCTAATTCTCTCTACAACACACCCCATTTCTTCATCTTCAAGCTTCATATCATAACAGTACTAATCATTATTAGCAAAAGGGTATCATTATATCATCATCATCATCATCATCATCATCATCATCATAGACATGGATGTGGGTAGAAGAAAAGGTGGTGGGGTTAGAAGTAGTAGTGTGGTGCCAGGCTCTGTTTGGGAGAGTAGGATGAAGAGTGATGAAGTAAGAGGTGGGATTAAAGTTTTTAATGGAGAAGAAGAAAGTAAAGATATTGAAGGAGGAGAAGATGGTGGTGGGCCCAGGTTGAGGAGGATTTCAAATGGGAAGAGAAAGACATGGAAGTTAGAGACTTCTGAAGGGTTTGATAGGAGCATGATTCATGTAGCTAGAAGAAGATCATCTGATACTGTCAAGAGTTGTGATGAACAATTGAATAAAGGGGTTGGTGTTTGTTTAGATGGAAGCAAGAAAGTTCCAATTTTTAGTAGGAAGATTGCTTCTTCAGTGGAGAAAAGTGAGAGGAACAACAAAGTCATGAGGAAGGTAAGATCTGAAACTGTTGAGAATAATGTTGGTGTTGTTGATGATGATAATGATGATTTGGTTTGCAAGGATTTGGATTTGTGTCAAGAAAAGGTTATGTCATGTAGTTCAGAAAATGTTGGTGTGGATATATTTGTTGATTTTGATGATGAAGATGGTGAAGAGATTAAGGTGGAGAAGGAGAGTGTGAAGGAAATCAATGTTTCTGAGGTTAAGGCTGTGAATGAAACACTACACAAGAAGGGTATGATTCATAAGCCTGCATCAATGATTCGTACGGCAAGGCAATCTTCTCCGATTAAAAGGCATTCTAGTGTTAACCACAATTTAAGAAAATCTCATTCAAGTATGTGTTGTTTTAATATGTCAAGTTTAATTAATTACATTTTTGGTCTTTCATTCTGTGTTTGATGGTTTACTTGTAATTGTTTTTTACTAGTTCCAAAGGCTGAGAAGCAGCATGGCTTCCCACAAACCTGTAACAAGTTGCATAGTCTAGGTTGGTGATGATCTATTCTATAAATTTCTCAACCATGGTAGTGAAATTTGTTGTTAAAATTTCATTCAATTTCTGACAATCATTTTGCATATTTGTTGATTCTCAGTGGATTTAATCATGTGGAGAGAGGTCTCAAGATCAGCGTTTGTTTTTGGGATTGGAACATTCATTGTACTCTCTTCTTCTTATGCAGTGGATATCAATGTGAGGTCAGAAACAGAAATTCACTGGAAAACAAAACTTTTTTTTAGAGTTCAATGTGATTACTTATATTCTTCTTGTTTCAGAACATAGCTAAAGACTCACATACTTTAATCTTTTGATACTACAGCTCTATTTCTGTGATGTCCTATCTGGCACTTGCTCATCTTGCTGTCATATTCCTCTACAGATCCTTCATTTACAGGTAAGAACCCAAAAACAAGAAATGATTAGGTGACAGAAATTTATGAGTTAAACATTAACTGTTTCTCTCTTTGCTTGGATTTAACTTCATAATCAGGGGAGTTATTAATTTTGATAGCAAAAATAATGTCTTGGGAGAGGAAGAAGCAATTTGGTTAGTAAAACTGATTTTGCCTTACTTGAACGAGTTCCTGTTAATTCTCAGAGCTCTCTTTTCTGGTGATCCTGGTACCACTATGAAGGTAATTTTCATAGAACTCAGAGTACAAATGTTTAGTTTGAATCCATAATTAGTAAATTGCTTGCATAGTTAAATTTTGTGTGTTTTAACTTTTCACTATGTTAGAATGATTTGGAAATTTCTTGGAATATTAAATTTTGGAGCCTACACTTCATAGCTGTGATTTCTCTAATATTGTACAATGAAATCCAGATGGCAGTTTTGTTGTTTGTTTTAGCCAGATGGGGCAGCTCCATAACCATTTGGAAGATGGCCAAATTTGGTAAATTTCCATTACTCACAATTTCACTGGACACAGTTCATAGCTTCATATAGTACTCTAATACTCTAACTCTGATGTATTTGACTTCAACTAGAAGCAAAAGAAGTAAATGAATCTAACAAATATTTCACTCGGCATTGCAAAGTTTCTTACCTTTTCTTTTTCCATCACTTTTATGGCCATATTGGCATATGTTTATCATGTTTACTTACTGCCTCAGGCTTCTTTGTTGTGTTCATGGTGCCAAAGCTTTACTCTCTCTATTCAGCACAGTTAACTTCATATGGTAAGACCCTGAATGTAATATACCTCTTATATCAAATTATTTAATGCAAGACATGAAGATATTGATTTCTGACACAGTAACGTTATGCTTCAAAAAGACTCAAGACATTGCTTTGTCCAGTTCTTCACTGTGTATTATGTAATGTCTGACTCTTCAGTGTACTAGTTCTCATTTCTTTGGCCCACGCCAAAGCCGTTTTGTCTGTATCTATCAATCCATGTCGGCAGTGATGAGCTTCTCATTAAAGCTTTTCCTTAAACAAGTACTATATGTTACTCCATTTATATTCATGTATATAAAAATCTTATATTACTTACTGCATTGGGATTATTTTGAATGAATATAATATAAATTAGATGACATTATTTGAGTATGTAACAATTTTTCTGAATAATGATGTATGAGGATTATAGTTAAGAAGGTAGTTTTGATAACTATGAATTGGTGCAGTGAATTCTTGGGTGAATCGAGTGAGGGAAGGTTGGGATTTATGTGGTCACAAGAAAGCAGTGGGGCTAGGAATCTTTGGCCTTGTGTGGAATCTGTCATCAGTTGTTGTTCGTATCTGGGCAGGTAAGAGCTAATTACTTTGATAGAAAGGCCTGACACTATGTCAAGAAGTCTGTGCCTGTGACTCATTTGGTCTCTGTAAGTTTTAGATATCCACATTTGACATTACACTGCATTTCTAGCATACATACCAATAGTGCAAGGGTGAGCAAAATGTGTGTGTGAACTTGTGACTTAAGTGAAATAACATCAATGACTTGTTTGACTCAACTGTTGAATATTTTAGCTTAGAGTGAGTAATGGATGAATGTTATGAATGCTTGCAGTGTTTGTGCTGATTGCAGCATTAAGATATTATCAACAAAATAAAATGGCAAGAGATGAATGTGGGGAAGAAGAATTAGAGGAGGAAGAAACAAAATTTGAAGTTGGAGTTGAAAGTCAGAGACAAGGGCATGGACTCACTTTTCCTCAAACAAACAAACTGAAGAAAGCATTTTAAGGGCAATCCATGGGGCATGGGGCAGTTGGTCCCACGTTTTGAATGTGGTGTTCCAATCTCAACTGATTCATTCAACCATTAAATCTGAATCTGAATCTATAACAGCTTATAGGGATGACTCATAGCAACTCAGTTTTTTTCTTTTGCTATATCCGCTGTAAATTTTTGTTACATAGAGAGGGTTATTTTGGACTTTGGAGAAATAAGGTGACACTGTATTATATTCTTTTACTGTTAGATTATATAATGATTATTAATTATCAATAGATTTTGTTCTGTAATTGCTACTTCATTATGGTACTAACTGGAAAATAGTACTAGCTAATGGAAGATATAGTTTATAATGAGAAAGACATTAAACATATGAAAATACTGTTTTTTTTGTTAAACATCATCCGATAATCCGGCACCTATTGATAACTGACTAATCCGGACTCAAGGGATAGGAGTGTTACTCACATAGGCGAGGTTTTCGTTTTTTGGTTTAACATATGAAAATACTGTTTTTATGTCAACATGTTTAATAGTTTAATATTTTTATAAGTCAAATAAATAATACCGAATTGTGAAGTATGTTTTTTATGTGTGTATTTGTTTATAATAGTATATTGGGTAAAGATGCACTTTTGGTAACGAATAACTTCGCTGATACTATTGGCATAGTAAAGTGTTTTCAATCTCAATTTGGGGTATAAAAAATAAAATTCGGTCTAATTGTGGTAAGACTGTGAATTTCAATAATGTTGATCGTCTCTATAAAAGTACTTGCTTCTTATCAATTATTCATCAGTGCCACACCTCTTTCGTCTTGCTATATATTTCTCTTGTTCATCCTCCGTAATAGTTCCAATGTAGGATAAATCATGGATTTCTTTACTGTGTTTGAACCCATTAAAAAATGTTGATCTCAATCAATGTTAGATTTTGCATTCATGAGATTGAATTTGAGTGTTAAGGGTAAGATAGTTTGTCTCAGAGAGGAATATAAATTTAGGTTGCGGCAAACAAGAGACAAAGTGTTTACTTATTGTATACAGAAGCAGTTACCCAGATATTACTTTGTCTGGTTGCACCATTGAGAGAGTGATGATTATAATAATGCTTATGTAGAAGTTAGTTCGAGTTTTCGGGTAGAAATGTAAGTTGAGGACAGTGATGACGACCATGACGCTCAAGCATATCCGTTTAATAATGTTGTGTACTTTCATTGGGCAAGGAGATGATGACAGAGTTATAAGAGTTGAAGGACCAATAGCGAAGTACTTACAAAATGAGGCTGCGAGAAATTTTTTCAAATCCATGAGGATGGGATACACCATTTTATGCAGGTAAGTATATAAAAATATATAATAAACTATAAAATAATCTCAAATTTTAATAAAATTCTGTAATTTACTTTTCAATCCTTAAAAAATATATAATTTACTTTTCAATTTTTACAAATAATATGAATCATTTTCCTTTATCTTAAGCTTTCCCATTTGTTAAAATAAGTCATGGTCTCATCATGCAATCACATAATTTTCCATTTAGATTTGCAATTTAGCCCGATAGAAATTGGGCCTAATCTCACCCTATCCAATTCTTCAAATAATGGATTAAAAATTGACAGCAACACTATTAAAATTTCCAAATAATGATAAACAAGGTGGAACTCATGCGTGTGTGATAAATTATTGTGAATCACAAAAAGAATGATCTAATAATAGTCTTAGGAAGAAATTAATTAGGAAGTGATAATTTTTTAGTATCACACGCGAAATTAGTAATATCTTATAAGACTTTTGTGCATTTTGCTGGTGATAAAACCATAAGTTACTGCTTATAACAACTTATATCTAGCCAATACACAACTTAATTTGCACTAACTAAAAGCTCATAAGAAAATGGAGGGGAATTTTAAAATAATTTTGAATTCATAAAAATATTTTTGGAAAAGAAATTGAGTACTTTAAATAAAAATCATACATAAATTGACTAAATAAGACATAAAGCCCTCTCTATTAATCTTTTTGTATGTATTGAGAAACCAATTTCCTTTTAAATGCCCCATTTTTTTATAAATATTAAATTGAAAAATGGATTGATAATAAAAATATTATAATTGGTCACACCTAGGGGTGGGAATAGCCCAGGCAGGCTATCAGGGGCCTATGACTTGGACCGTTAAGGCCTTGGACCGGCCTCCTTATATCCAGGCCAGACCCAGGCCCATGCTTTTTCTTTTGAACTGTTTTGCTTAACAGGCTAGTCTCAGGCTTGAGAAAAAAGCCTATTAGCCTATCAGGCTGGCCTATTAACAATTTAAAGAATATTTATTTAAATAAAAAATTATGTTACTATATTAATTGATGTTATTTTTATTAATTCTTAATATAAAATCACAATTATATCATATTCTATTCTAGTGTGTTTATTGTTGCACATTCTCTAATCATTCATTCAAATGATGTTACCCACCATTCATATTTCTAAACTTCTCATTGAGTATGTTTAATTAATCAGGCCTCCTAACAGGCTAATAGTCAGGCCAGTCCAGGCCACAGGCCAGGCTCAGGCTTAAAAAATTGTCTGTAATAGGCCACATGTCAGGCTTAGGTCGATCCATTATACCACAGGCCAGGCCATTTTGTGACCAGGCCAAGCCAGGCCTGGACCATTCCCACCCCTCACTCACACCCACATATTATAATCATATAATATTTTATCATAATTATGTAATATTTTATTATAAACATACTGATATTTTATATAGTATGTCTCTAACAGATCCCAATTCTATGTTCATTATCAATATAAACTGATAGATAGATTGAATTTGGACGGTTAGATTTTATTTAATTTAATATTCTGAACAATTTTATATTTTAATATATGTAAAATGTGAAATAAAGATGATTTTGTAACTATCATATAATATAAATATGAGTTAATCACTTTAAAATCAACAAATTACAAATTTTAAATGTAAACCATTAATATCAAAATTTTAAGAATCATAGCATTCTATATTTTAACTTTCAATTCCTATGCTATTAAAATAAAATTGACGGCTTTTGTTATCATAATATTATACATTTATTGGAGAAAATTGATCGCTAGGTCCTTATTGATCTGATCCATGAACCTTTTTTAAGATCCCGTTACGTTTAGGCTTGTTACATGCACTAGTCCTTCTGTTAGAGCGGTGTCCTTCTGTTAGAGCGGTGTGAGGTCACGTTCAAGTGGAAATATTTTTGAATTCGACGCAGAAACAAGGTGACCCGTTGATGCTTCATCAGCCTTCATGACTATACTTTGTATAGTCTAATAGCACAACTTATTCTTGATCAAAAAATAATAGCACAACTTATTGGTGCTAAAAGATTCAACACAAACTGAGTAAGATTTTGTGCTTGAGCTTTAAGAATAATAAATACTTGCATCATATGATTTTTTTTATAACAAATTTTTAGAGTTCTTAAATTAATGAAGGGCTAAAGCTTTTAATTGTTGTGAAAGTTTCCTCAAAAAACATGAATGTACTCCCTCCGATCCCTAATGTAACCCAAAATTTGAATGGTTTTGATCCCTAATGTAAGAGCTCAACACATATTCTCTCCTCATTTAATGCATTTTTCCTACTTTACCCCTAACTCTCTTTCATATTTATTAATGCTTATGTATTTCTCTCTCTTAAAAGTACCATAATAAATACGGGCAATTTTGGAAAAGAAGCATTAACTTCAAACACCCAACTAACATTCACATGTTTTCTTAAGAAGCGTTTTTTTTTACGGCTAGCTCTTACATTAGGGACCGGAGGGAGTATTATTTAATAGCATTTATATTTTATACCCCTAGTTAATAGGAAGACAAACATTGGACTAAATGTCAAGTTGGTGTTTTTTTTTTTTTTTGAACTGAAAGTTGGAGTTAAACTCTTGTTAAATGGGTAATGACGTAATTCAGGTTGAAGTTTTTAATTTTTATATAACCCGATAGCTTTAAGGATCATGCAGCACGCAAAAGTTGTTTTGAATCTTAAAATCGTTAAAATTATTAATGTTTAGCATTTATGCTTCCAATTAACAAAGGAAAAAACTAATAGAGTCTGGAATTTTGAGCCCGTCGGGCCAGCCCTTTAGGCCCAACCTTTAGGAAGACTGAGTTTTGATTTTGACACCCAAACAAGAAATGGGCCAAAACGGGCTAGCCCATTGATCCACATACTTAAGCGGAAAACACCCCACCTATTGCCCTTTTTTATATATATTCCATCCTCATTTGCTCTCAAGATTGAATTGAAACCAATACCACACCTCTCTTGGTAAATGTATTGTTATTATTTAGTTTTTATTTAAATTTTGTGTGTGAACAAGTTCATTTGAAAGCGTTGTCATGTGAACCTCATGTATGGAACATTCTATCTAATTGTGAAGCGACTTTTAGCTCTAGTCTCTAGATTTGGTACTTAATTTATGAGTTGCTAGTGCACTTATACTTGGTAGGTTCATATTTAATTTTGATTTAGATGATATTTATGTTTTATATCATGTGATCATATTCACATTTTTTATCATAGTAATACAAACTCAAAAATAGGTGAAAACATTTTTGAAAATGAGGCCCGTGGGCCTAGTTGAGGCCCACCACCTCAAGGGCCTGTTTAGACCCGACCCGATTTCCTAGCTCTTCAAATGAACAATTGCCAACATTGACTAAACATCACCTAAGAGTCAAATCGTCGTTGAATAGATGTGTTACTTGAACCAAACTTTATCTCCCTCGTTGAATGGTTGTTCTACTAAATACATGGAACTCATTGTATTTTAATCACAATAGTAAATGAGTAGAAAATTGTTAAAAGGATATGCAATCGTGGAAGATAAAGTATGCATGTACTCATCAAAGATTTGACTCTTATAGGTTATTTGATATGAGATGGAAAACACCGTTGTCTCTTTGTTACTTGATATAAATAATATGAAATAATATTTTTTTGAACATGTAAGATCTAAATTCAATTTTTTGGGTACTATATGCTCATTTGAGAATACTTTAGAGTCATTTAAGAACCTTGACTAAAGTCAAGCAAACCATCATTCATTCAATAAATGACTAAAATACACATTTCATTTTGTAGGCTATTAGGCTATACTATGAAATGTGTATTTTAGTTATTTAACCTTCAATTTAGTGAATGTTGAGTTTATCAACCACCACCACGAGTCAGATATGTGGCTCACCACAAATGAAATGACGAGTCATCGATCGTGAGTGTATAGTAAGAGTTTCTGTTAAGATTTCTCCAGTTATACATCCCTTTCAATTGTTAAAATTGTCCAGTGCCTGTCAAATCATATTTTTTGTCAAAGTACCAGCCAAAGAATTTGAAGGCAACTCGATTTTATCTGTTTGAATTTTCTTGAATATCATTTCAAAACTCTGAAATATAGTGTTTCCTCAATATATTAAACAAGATTTTTTATTCAAAAATAGGGTGTTTAATCTGTTGCTAATAGCGCGACGAATTACCCAGTAATATTAACCAAAACAAAGTGTTTGAGTTAGTAATATACGTACTAATATTGATCAAAGTCTTGCAGGTCGCAAGATCAATAAAATTGTAACTCAAATAGTACAATCCATCTTTTAATTATAAAGTGAGTCATGGAGAGAACATAGTTTAACAAATTAACTTGATGACATTGAATAACTTCACCGAAAAAATAAAGATAAAAGTATACATTAGCTTATTTTTCAATATAAAAAAATTATATTTTGTTCTTTTGTCTTTTAAAAATACGTTTTTAATATTTAACCATAACATTATTGGTGTCAAAAAATGTTTTATATATAACAATCATTATTATGATGAAAATATTTATTTGATATGTAGTGTTTTGACAACATTGAAATTTTAATATATAATATTAACATTAACATTTTTGTATTGACAGTTAAAGATGAAGACTGAAAAAAGATTTTTTAAGTCAATAGATCAGAGTAATATATTGTAGTATGGAACAATTATTTTTTTTTATTTTGATCAAAATAAAAAGGAGGTTCTTATGAGTTTAATTTGTCACTAAGAAACCGTTATATGATTGAAAAATAGAACATAAAAATTGGTTCTTAACTGAAAATGTGAAAATGGTGCAACATGGATGCTTGCAAGTAATGGTACATATATTGATATATCACCAGCCACTAAAACTCTTCAAAATCAACGTCTTTTTTTATCTGAACATCAACGTCTTTCGCAAACGCATAAACTAATTATACTCTTCTGTTTATAACAAATTAATTAACTCAGTTGTAAGCAATCATGAATTAATATGCATTTTAGTTTGATTATGAGAAAACTGTGACGTTAGAAGTTATAACAATGTGCTGGTGTGAGTAAACTGAAATACTTCATTTAGTGCTAGCTAGTTATAAGATCAAATTGATTTTTTTAGAGAAATTAATAATTTAAAATTAATCATTTTAAAATAACTATATTTATCATTCTTTTCTCAAAACTAAATCATCTTACCTATAAATTAGCATATAACATAATTATTCGTAAAATATGATAAATTATGTGGTCTTTTTTTGCCAAAATTTATGTGAACTTTGTTATCTTCTTAATCTCCATAAAGAAAAAATAACTTAATAACTAGAACCGGAGGTGGAATACACTGTTGATAGCCGATAAATATTTCAACATACGAGTTCTTTTATATTTTCTTCGCTTTTCTTACGTAAATCATATTTTTGAACAATTTTATGCTTATAAATAGTGAGTAACTTTTTAAAGAATATTAATTGCTTTATTTTAAGACTACCACATGGAATTAATAACAATGTGTATTTTCATTAAACTTCCCATTCTACTCATTTGTTTTTCATATTTTAATTAGGGACCGGAGGGAGTAGTTCATTCACACACATACATTATATACGAAGATCAAGATTATAAAACCTTAAACCCAAGGATCTCTATAGCCTTAGGTTGCCACACAAGTGGCAATCAATTTTGGCATTTGACCCTACACCTTAAAAGCTGTCCATATCGACGTCTTTGTCTAATTAATGCCATTTACATATTATCTAAAACCCTAGTCTTTGCTCTCTAGAGTTAAATGGGGAAGAAGATGAAGACGATGACGTTACAGAATCTTCTAGGTTATTGTTGTCTTAACTCAACTAATTAACCCGTCACAGCCACACACGTAGCTAGTGTACTATACCATCTTGATTTTGACCTGGATCGGAAGAGAATGTGTATTATATACGGTATATGGTTGAGCAGTACGTATGATAAATAATTATTAAGAAAAATAGTTTCATACTATTGTATTGTGTGGTGAAAACTTAACTCTTCTGTCTCAATTAACATCACCATGTTTATTTTATTTTGTAGTATCTTTTATATGTGTGACCCTGTCATTTCTACATTAAATATAACTAATAATGCTAACCTGCAACTCATGATGCATTGTTCATAAAAAACATATTGTTTGCAGTATTGATAAGTATTAAAGCTAAACGAAGAGGACCTGATTTTTTTTGGTGAATCTATGTATTTTTTTATTACCTAAAATATAACCTAATGTTTATAGATTTTTTTAGGTTAGATGATATTGTTGAACATTTTATGCGACGCATGATTTGAAGCAGAGATATTGAGAGACAAAGAAATGTGGAAAAATATAGAACTCACGAGTGAAAAGAGACATATTAGGAAGATGGAATGTTCTTGAGACATCTGGCAAACGATAGTTTGTTCTGTTTTTCACATGTCACAATCTGGTATCTCAAGCATTGCTAGCTATTTGTGTGTGTGTGTCCATATATAATGATTATCTATTGAAACAACTTATAATGTGTGTGTATAATTATTGTGCTTAATGATAATAGTCTCTCGTTTTCTTAACGAAAGAGATCTCATAAGATAAAAAAAAATAGAATCGCAAATACAGACATAGAAAGAAAACAGATATGAAAATTAAAAAAAAAAAGCTCGACCGAAGTGTCTGTTGTATTATTCTCTCTAATTTCCCCGTAATATCTCGGGGAATCATCATCAATTTTATTCAAGAGAAAAGAATTCTATGATGAGATTTATCATTAAGTGAAAACGAATTGATCTTTTTTAAAAAAATAATTGTACTTGACAGAGTAATTAATTAACTACTATTACTTTATTATCAGTGCCTTTAAAAACCTAGACGTGATTTTAATATAGTTTTAAAACTTGTTTCTGTAATATTAATAAGAATATCGAACTGAGTTACGAATTTAATGAAAGAGTTATAAGAAGTATTATCAGCTACCACCTTGAAATTAAGAAAATATCTATCAAGATATTATAATATCTTTAATTTAATATTAAGAATGCCTCCCGAGTAATATTTTATAATATTAAGAAAATTTTACTGAACTATAATTTTAGTAGATTTGTGATTTTTTTTGTGTTTTTACTGAGTCGGAATTTTCCTTTTAGAACCTAATATTTAAAACAAAAGGAGAATACGACTCCAAAAGGACCAACAATAATTGAAAGAATAACTCTTATCAAAAAAAAAAATAATTGAAAGAATAATAGAGCTCATCGCGCGCGCGCACAACTTGAGATGTTTAATTAAGATCTACTCTTATACTCTTATAAGAGTAATAATTAACACTTACTCTTATACAGCACTACCTCCATTACTATATACAATGTCACTTTTTCTAATTTTATTAAATTAAATATGTAAGTTATTGTAGTTATTAACACATGATATTACCAATTTATCCTAACTATATACCTTTATCTTCATTCTCCTATTCCTCTTTTGTTAGTTGTTGCTTTTTAAGTATAGATAAGTATTATTAGGGTTTATTTGAAAAACAATTGAGAAAAATTAGAAATTTGCTTATATTTATATACAAATTAAAATCTGAAAGTGGTCTTATATTTAGGAGCGGAGGGAGTATTTGTATGCTTAAATAGAGTAGTGTAACCGGCCAATTGCCTAAATAATAATGATATGGGTCCGTTTGGTTCAAACCACATTGCACCATGTAATGATGTGCAATGCAATGTAATGGTAATGCAATGTAATTTAAATTATAAGGATTGTGTTTGGTTTGTATTTAAAGGGAAGCTGCAATCATTATTTTATTTAAAACTATAATCTAACACAAAGTGCAATTTACCTTCCACCCTATCTGTTAAAGACACAATATTAAACTTTGTTATTAAAAAATCATTTTGTTGGTCCTTATGCATGGTTTAACCTGGTTCTAATTAGTTCCTGTAACTTTTTCTCTTTTACCTTCTCTTAGTAATTTTATTATTCTTGTCAAGAACAGAACGTCACTACAAAAAAAACGGGTCATTCCGGCGCAATCATACCGGCGTTTTGCTCACAAACGCCTATATGAGACGCATATCGGCGTTTCGGGACAAAACGCCTACATGAAAACGCCAATAAATTTGGCGTGCACTTCCCGCCTTTTTTTGGGTACTCCAAACGCCGATATGGTTTTTTATTAAAAAAAATAGGGACCTGACAGTTTTTTTGTCATTTTTTATTCAGAAAAACACATATAGGCGTTTCTGACAAAACGCCTGTCGGCGACTAAATAATATTTTAATCGCAAATAGGCGTTTTGCAAAACGCCTATTTGCATTAAGTGCATTTAATATGCACTTAATGCGCATATCGGCGTTTTGCATGCACTTAATGCGCATACCGCCGATGTTCATTTTGGCGTTTTCAAAGCGTCAAAAAATCTGAGGGTCCCACAGAAATTCTCTCTTTTCTTTATCACTTCTTTTATATATTCCTTCTCCGTTAGATCATGTCTCGGCGTAACGGTAAAGCTCCCATAGACCCTGCAGAGCAGCAGCGATTGAGGGACGAGCAGCAGTGATTGTGGGACGAAGGTGAAGCCAGGCTTATAGAAGAGCGCCGGTTAGAGATTGAGCGGGAGCCTAATCTGCCAGAGGTGTTGCAGTACGCCGCCAGCCCCCCTCTTGCCAGCACCCCTGTTGTCAGCACCCCTCTTGTCGCCCCACCTTGGACTCCTTTCGGGTTTGGTGGTAACCCAGGAGTCACGCAGGACGACCTCTGGAGAGACTTGAACGTCAACATCAGCTACGAACCTCTTGGCGAGCGACACCTGATTCAGCCTCAGGTAAGTCTACTCTTTTCATTTCTGCCTTCCATTTATCTGATCTGATTTATGTTTTCTTCTCGTTAGTAACAACATGCATGCAGGACCATCTGACGTCTAATTCTAACCCGAAATGCAAAAGATAAACCAATAAGCCTTTGTGTGTGTGTGTGTTGTGATTAAAATGCGGCGCGGGAGGAAGTCTTCTAGTACTGGTCAGCTGGTGGATGTTAGAGGTAATTGAATTTGATATTAATTAATAGTTACAAATTTAATTTCTACAATATATATTATCTAATATATTTTTCTTACCTACAGAAATCACTGGCACTGTCACCAGGAGGAGGCTGACGGCGAAGCAGGAGCATGTGCTTCCGTCGAATGAGAAGATTGAGCTGCCATATTACGGCACCACCGGGCAGCCAACGACGGATGCTGCCATTCTATTCCGTCGCCATTGCCGACTGCTCGGCAAGGACTTCCGGCGTTTCCCGATCGACCCGACCAGCTGGAGGAAAGTTTCGGATACCCGCAAAGAGGAGGCTTGGGAGATTATTAAGGTAATACGTATTTCAAAATATTATAATACGTATATTGTTATTATACTTATTATTAAATACGAAAAAATTTCTTTTGCAGGGTAAGTGGTGGGTCCCCGACAGCGTGTACCTGAAGAAATTCACGAAAGGGATGGTCGGGGATAATTGGAAGGATGAGAGAAACAAGCTGTACCAGCTGAAGTCCAGGAAGGGTGTTAAGCCTAGGGAGGAGGTGGAGGCAGACGTGCCCGACGGAGTCGACCCTGACAAGTGGAAGAGGTACATCGCCTGGAGGATGGGCGAGCTGGGGCGGGCCAAGGAAAGGCGCGGTCAGCAGGTTCGGGCACAGCAAGAGGTTGGCTACTCGACTGGGAGCGTACCGTTGATCCGGAGGAAGGAACCGTCGATGACCAATGAAACATGACTTCCTGTTGTGCGGCAGTCTGCGGGGCACCTGGTCCAAGTTGCAGAAGGGACATGCCTTCGCTGTATACGTGTTCCAGCCAGATAACATGCCGAGTTTGGGGAAATCGCTAACAGTCCACATCACAGCGGCGCGCAGTGTGAACATCATCTTGCTTGCGGCGTCAAACGTCTCGACCCCATCGCTCCATAACTCGTTCAGCTCCTGTATCAGCGGCTGAAGGTACACATCGATATCGTTTAAAGGAGATGTCGGCCCTGGAATAATTGTTGATAGAATGAACGAGCTGGACTTCATGCACAACCAAGGGGGAGGTTATATGGCAACAAAACAACTGGCCACATGCTGTAATGTTGGTTGAAGGAGCCGAATGGGTTGAAACCATCAGAAGCGAGGCCTAGCCTGACATTTCTTGGCTCCGAGGCGAAATCAGGGAATGCGTCGTCAAAAGCTTTCCACGCATCAATGTCTCGAGGATGCCTCATCTTGTCGTCTGGGTTAGCTTCTATCGCGTGCCACCGCATTTGCTCAGCCATCTTCGGGGACATGAATAGCCTTTGAAGCCTTGGACGAAGTGGAAAATATCTCATGCTCTTAATGGCACGTCGCCTCTTCTTCTTATTATGCCCTTCACCCTCCACCTTGTATCGGGCAGTGCCACATCGTCTGCATTTATCTAACACTGCGTCAGGGCCCCAAAACAACATACAGTCATACAGACACGCATCGAATTTAATGTACTATAACCCAATCTTTGTGACTGTTTTCTTGGCCTCGTAAAATGACGACGGTAGCTCGGCTCCAATGTTATAAAAGGTGTCTGAAAGCAGCTCAATCACGTTCGACATGGTCGCATCAGATGCGCCACGTTTACACTTATTACTGTACAACTTGGTCAAAAACGACAGTTTAGAGTATCTTTCATTCCCTGTGCAAACACATCTTATGTCATCGCAGGTACATAATATACGAACTTCACTGTAGAGCTACTGAGTCGCTTAAACAGTTAGAATAGATTAAACATTTATACATACCTGGGTACAACGGTTTGTCACCTTCCGTCATGAGCTCAAAGAAATCTCTGGCCACCTCAGTGCGTAAGTACTCCGCGACTGGTCCGTCCACCACTTCATCCCCGCCAGCGCCTGCTTCTTCCTGCATACCAAATGCTTCCCTCACAGTGTTGTTACCCGGATTAGTTGGCTGGCCGCCTCCATCGCCGTCATCGTCACTGTCTTCGCCTTGCATTCGGCCAACGTGAGAACTCGAACCGACTTCTAGATCACCGGTAGTGTCGTGTAATCCATCCTCTCCATGAAATGCCCAAGTGACGTAATATCTGGGAAACTGCTTATCTAGACAATGAACAACTACCTCCTCTCGAGTCTTCCATTTGTCGAACTTACACTTTTCACACGGACACCGTATCTTACCCCGAACACTACCGTGCATAAAAGCATAATCCAGAAATTGATTCAACCCCACCAAGTATTGCGGAGACGATCTAGGTAAAGAGATCCACGATTTATCCAACATTATTGGTTTTGGTATTTCACAACAAAACGACAGATATATGAAAGAATGAGAGGTTTGAGAAAGAATGTGGCAACTGACTAATGCTCTAGACGCATATTTATAACCAATATATCTGACTTTTCCGCGTTTAAGAAATGTAGGTTGTCTGAGGAGTTTTTTTTTAAAAAAAAGGCGTACATATGTATTTTAATATTAAATAATGCATACAGGCGTTTTTCAAAACGCCCATATGCATTTTTACATTAAAATAATGCATATGGGCGTTTCAGCTAAACGCCTATATGCATTATTATGCATATCGGCGTTTCCGCAAACGCCGATATGCATTATTTTAATGTAAAAATGCATATCGGCGTGTGGCAAAACGCCTATATGCATTATTTAATATTAAAATACATATGGGTGTTTGCCAAACACCGGTACGCACCTCCGTTCCCTATAAATAGCACCTCCCTCCTTCAGCAAAGTTGCTCATTATTTTCTTGTTTTCTTTTATTTTTCTTCTCTTTCGTCTCTCCTTCAATGTTGCTGCTGTTTTCATTTTTTGGCGAGTTTTGCTGTTGTTTTTTATTTCTTGGTTCTTGGTGATATTTTATTTTATAATGTTGATCTCTTTTTGATCTTATGGTTTTTCTTTTACAAATTGCTTGTTGTTTGATTTTATATATTTGTGTATAATGTACTATGAATTATGCTTGTTAATCCTTATGTTTATATATATTATTCTTTATGTGTATGTAACTTTGGGATTAATATATTATTCCTTATGTTTTTGAACTTTTTTCTTCCTGGTTTTAAACAATCAGGACGAAAAATGTTTTTTTATTATTTTTTGGAAAACCCATACCGGCGTTTTGCAAAACGCCGGTTTAAAAATTATTATTTTATACCGCACACCGGCGTTTTAGCAAACGCCTATATGCATGAATAAACTAATATTATTTCCATACCCCACATAGGCGCTTGCAAAACGCCGGTATGCATGAATAAAAATAATAACGCAATTAATCTCATACCGGCGTTTGCCAAGTGCCGGTTAGAGATAATAATTAAATAGTTCGCGTATAGGCGTTTTATTTTCCGCCTACACGAGGTAATAATAAAATAATATGCACATAGGCGTTTCCCCAAAACGCCGATGCGCGAATAATAAATTATTTTGTTTGGATGCTCGTATCGGCGTTTGTCACCCTCGTGTAGGCGTTTGGCAAAACGCCGAACTGCCGCATTCTCACGGCAATTTTTTAGGCGTTTTGCCAAAACGCCGTAGCGCCATTCCGCCGGAAAATTCCGTCGATGCGAGGCCCACAAAAACGCCGATATGGACCCGTTTTTTGTAGTGCGTACCTTCTATGCTGCCTAAGATTGTATGGCAATCTGATTTAAAATCGTAATTTATTATTAAATTATTAAATTAATAAACTCCGGATGATACAATTTATCTCTATACAAGCAAAAATTTTAATTGCATTATTAAATTAATAAATTAAACTAGGGGATGATACAATTTGAGGACAGAAATTAGGGTGCTAGCTAGTTTAGTCAGAAAATTAAATAATACTCCCTCCGGTCCTAAATATAAGACCTAGATGACTTTTTTGGAAAATTCTAAAAAAGCAAAAAATAAGTTAATTATAAATTGATTTACCTAATTTTTTCCCTTAAACTAGTTTATTTTACCTATAAACTAATGGATTATCTAAAAATATATTAAATATGTCATCATTTAATAACATATTTCGCAACCTTAATCTCTCCAAAAAAAAAGTTATCTAAGTTCTATATTTATATTTAGGAACGGAGGTAGTATTATTAATCAGCTCTGACATAAGTAATATTAGAATCAAATTCCTTTTCTATAACCAAACAAAATATTGTAATGTTATTAATTTAAGCTAAGGCCAACGAATAATAATACCATGACGACAATTTGGTGGCTTAATAAGAAAATATCTTAGCGCTCTATCATTTTAAAAATTGATTAATTCACTTATATTTTGTCGTTTGCTTGAATGCGATTGTAATCATTTTTTTTCAAAAACAAATTGAAGGTGGACATTAATTGGACTAACGTAATTTTTAGGGAAAATGACATATAAAGCCTGCCTAATTAGAAAAAGGACAATTGAGGTGGGTAAATTGTGGAAATGACAAGTTGAGTCATTTGAACCTAAAACAAATTACCATATTTGGGGAAAAGACTAAAGTGCCCTTAAAATTAAAAACTCATCATCCTTCTTCTCTCTGCAGCTATAATCTTCTCCTCAAACCCTAGCCACCATCTTCTCCTCAAACCCTACCTAGCTCACCCCCACCCATCATCGGCCTCCCTGTCTCCCTCATCTCTCTGTCGTCATCTTCACTCGTCGTCGGCTTCAACAAGGCCCTCTGCACAAGCGATTTCGTCAGAGCGAGTTCGTCATCTTCACCCGCCATTTTTGCTTCCATGTAACATGCCGAATAACCAGAGTAACATGCGTATTAACCACTGTCTCATGCATTTTAACCATAGAAACATGCAGTTTTATTTTCAAAACTTAATCAATGCAACAGTGAATGAACATCTACTTCATCATCTTCATTACATCTAAGTCCACCTGAACTTCTTTTTCCACCAATAAATTCCAGACAAGGTTTTAGGGTTATACAATACACATACATAATTTTCTATTTCATACCCTAAAAGACACCATGACCAAATAAACTTGAAGAGAGTAGTTTTTGCTTCCCTGTAACATGCTGAATAACCACAGTGACATGCGTATTAACCACTGTCGCAAGCATTTTAACCATAGAAACATGCATTTTTTATTTCCAAAACCTAATCAATGCAACAGTGAATGAACATCTACTTCATCATCTTCATTACATCTATGTCCACCTGAACTTCTTGTTCCACCAATAAATTCCATACAAGGTTTTAGGGTTATACAATACACATACATAATTTGTCTATTTCATACCCTAAAAGACACCATTAGCTTTTCTTTTGATCATGAATTATTATAGACCACATACTTCATCATCGTGATTTTTCTTTTTGTTTAGTGTGGGATTCATGTTTGATTGTGTTGTAATATATTAGATTAGTAAAGGGCACTTTAGTCTTTTCCCCAAATGTGGTAATTTGTTTTAAATTCAAATGACTCAACTTGGGCTTTGCACAACTTACCCACCTCAATTGTCCAAGTCCCAATTGGGCAGACTTTATATGTCATTTTCCCTAATTTTTATAGTAGTGTGTCTACATCTCACATATCGCTCCAACTCTGTGCGTAAAAACAATTACTACTTTCATTTCAGGCTGAAGCTTAACGGTTTCAAGAATAATATAATAAAGTGCCAACATCATGATAGTATATGAAAAAATTAAATAATAAATTAATTAAGTATCTTCTTAACATATGTACATGCTCTTTACTTTAATCATAATTATTGGGAGATTCAATGTTGTGACATATATGCTTTCATTCGAATCCTTTTATATGTGTATAGATTAATGATATTATTTAACAATTGAATTAAAAAATATTTATCAATTTTTTAACAAACTACAGTGCATATGTAATGCAATAATCATATCTAACAATGTTGGAAGCATGTTGATCTAGTATATTTAACTTAACATATGAACCAATTCAACATATATATCGTGTGGCTTAATAATAAATTAAATCTGATAATGTATAAATAAAATAAGATGGTTAATTACAAAAATATAAATCCGGATTTGATGCCCTTTGTTACATCCCAAATTTTTAATGTCCAAATATAAGTAGGTAAATAAGAATAAGGAATTTAGTATAAGATAAAAACTCTTATAAAAGAAATTAAGGGGAATGAGTAAAAATAAATTAATCTTGTTGAGGGAGATTAGGAAAATAAATAGGACTTTACAAAAAGTTAAATGGGCATTGTATATGTTTAATTAAGGATTTAAAGGTAGAAAAGATTATGTAATTAAAAGAAATAGAGAGTAGAAGACTAAAATACCCCTCTCTTCATTAATCATCTATATGTCAACAAATACCCCTCTTCATAAAAAAAACACTCACACATATATATACACTCTCATTTCTCACTTTCCCATTTCTATTTCTTCATTTTTCTTCTTAATTTTCGTCCTCCCTGCTTCCACTTCATATACATCACATTTTCCATCCAAAAACCTAGCAAAACTTGATACAATAATCTCACATGCAATTGGTGTTATAGCTTCAGGTGCGAATTTCCTCACTTCCCCATATTGTTTTTCTTAGTTTTGGTGAGGATTTGAGAGATTTCAGTTTGTGGGTTTGGTTATGAACGAAATTAAAAAGGGTTCCTAAGACTATTTAAGTTAGTTTTGTACATGCATGTTAGTAATCAAGTGATATGTCAACAATGTGTGAAGGATTAAGCATGATTTTGGGGTTTGATGGGTTAAACAAATTACATTGCTACTATGTTATTGTTTGTTGCTTTCATGAGTATGGAAATGAATTTAAATTGTCATGCATGTGTGTTTTAGTAATGATTGTAGCTTAAGTGATGTATGGGTTAGAGTTTTGATGATGGGAAATTTAATAACTAAGGTGTATTTATCATGCACTCAAGGTGTTTGTCAAAATGCCTAATAGAGTAAAGAAATTGGTTTTAGTTCACCAAATTTTTGTTACAAAGATTATTCTTCTTTGTTTTTAGTTATCATTGGAAAGTGAAGAAATTACATGAATTGTAATGCATGTGTGTATTAAGTGTGAAGTTGTCTAATGATGTTGAGTGCTTGCATGTGAACTTGGAAAATGATTTGAAGGATGATGATGTTGTTGGGGAATTGTTTAATTGTTGAAATTGGTTTAGGTTGATTTATAATGAATCATTGTTTGTTGTACATAAACCAAAAATGGTTGTTGGAGTAGGAGTGTATTCAATTGTGAACAAGAGGTGTTATATGGATGTTCAAAATTGATTTTTGTTCATAAATCAACATTGACCGAATTTATATTTTAATTAGGATGGAAGAGCTTGTTTGCGTATTCACAAATTTCAAGAAATACCATTGTTATAAGTGAATGTAGTTAAAGGAATAGAACTTCATATTAATTGAAAATGGTGCCAAGTTTATTTTGATTGTGAAAAGAAAAAAAAGGGAAGAACTTTGTGTTGGTGTTTACAAGATTAATGTGCATGTATGCCAAGTTCTATGTCTTTTCTTCTGCTGCAGAATTTTGAACTGATATAGGAGGTATAAATAATTGAATTCTAATACAAAGAAGGGCTGAAAAATAAAACTTAAGTAACTAGGTTTGGTAGGCTAGGTTTAAAGTAGAATTTGTGAATCTCTTGCATGATAATTTCTATGTATGTGCATTGAAAATTCTGACTTTATAATGTCATTTACCAACTTGATTTCTCTTTTCAACTTTTGAATTTAAGGTGTCACTATGTTCTTGGTGATTTGTATGAAGTGATTATAGTATTAAGATTGTGATGAAGATGGTTGGTCTAGGTTAGTAAATTTATTAAGGAATAATGTATAAAAATTGATTCTAGCATTGTGGTTGAGAAATATTTCTTTTATGCAATGATCGAATGATATTGAATTGAGAATGAAACATAGATTCACGCTGCATATTTGTCAAGAAATACCATTGCTTCTCTTTTCTGCACTAACCAAAGGATCAATTGGAATTTGAAAGCTTAAAAACTTATTGTTACTACTTGGTGCATGTATGTGTTAAAAGTCTATAATTCCCTTTGCAAAGTGTTTAAGATACATGTATGTGTGTGTGCATATGAAATCTGATTTGGAAGGTTGTTTGAATTAAAGGCTTAAAAGGGAATCGGGTAGTATTATACGTTCGAGAGAGATGTTTTTGTACAGAATAGTTACTTATATCTATTATTACTTTAGGTAATAATAGGAGAGTTTAGCAAAGAAGTACTTGGAAGCATAGTGAAGAGTAGATAGCAGGAGGAAAGGTAACAGTTTAATTCAATAGTTATAAGCGTGCATGATTATTTTTCAAAAACATGATAATGTTGATCCTAAGAAGAGGAAGGATATTTATCTCAGATAGGTAAATAAGAAAGTAGAGTACTCTAGCATGTTAAGGGCCAGAGAGTTGTTAGAGGGTTCGAGAAGTTGTATATAGTAAAACACTGTTTTAGTTTACTTTTAATTTTGTATCTTTACTTCCTTATGTATCAAAAAAAAAAGTAGAGTACTCTAGGCATCAGGTGGGTCGCTCCCCCTATGCCAAACATTTTCAGAAACCCTACAGGTACAGAATACCTCCATCATTTGACGAATATATCGTTAATAGTGGTTGGTATAGTGAGGCAAGTTCCAATAAGAGATTGGAAAGAGGCAAGTTCCAACAAGAGGTTGGAAAGAGGAAAATATTATCATGATTTAAAAGTAAACTATTGAAATAAACTGTTATTGGGATTCTTTGAATCTCACTGTTTTCAAAATGTTTTTACAGATAAGCAGGGAGAAGTAGATTCTGTGGGAAACTCTAGTGGAAGGTAGGAGGGATGCTTGTTAGGCCCGAAGCTCATAGTAAAATATATTTGTTATATATGTTAGTTATTGTATTTCTATACAAGTTCATAGCTTGTGATGTATATAGGTATAAGCTATCATCTGTGATAGCCAAATTATATTTTATATAATAATATTGTAATAGTTAGACTTAATTATGTTAAGTGTTTAGTTACATTAGATAGTACAGGTGTATAAAATAAAACTAAGTAGTGATTACTAATTTAGCTATTTAATGAATTTATAATCCGCTGCAACTTTCAAGAAACAGATATAATTTCATAAATTGTTTAGAAGCCCAAGTTTATGCAGGAAATTCTTTTAATCTAGTTTTTGAAAATAGAAACGTTTTAATTTATTCATATTTTTGGACTTCTAACATTAGAAAGTGGTTATAAATTGATTATATTGCTACAAATATAGTTGAAAAGGCTAGGATTTTACACCCTTTACCAGGATAACAAGATATATAATTATACAATTATCTTATTCTATACAAATCAAATCAATAAAAAAGAAATATATTTACTACAAATAAGGACTTTACTGAAGGCCTTGTTAATAACTTAATTACTAGGGGAGATTATGAAATTAAAGTTACTTAAATTTAATTCCAGCATATGTTACGTAATATTTCAAAAAAAATTAATACATACCTTTAGATTATACGTCAGTTTATCAACAAGACAAATCAGTTTAGAGAAAAATGATATGAGAAATAATAAAAAAACAATGATTTAAGTATAACCAACTGAAAACTGTTTGGTTCAATTTTTGGAATGGAAGAATAACAAATATGATTCCTCCCCTTTATAACTAAGGTGTCTAAGAGTGAGTTTTGAATGGATAATATTGAGCAATCTAGGAGCATCTCAAAAATCTTTAATTAGCCATTGGCTCCCCATGCCCTGTGAAAAAGATACCTAGCTCAGTTAGAACTGATCATGACCAATAATACATGGTGTTATGATCATCATCAACCATGAAGAAGGACACATGGACGCCGGTTAAGTAAATTTACTGTCCTATGCTTCTTGTAATAATTAATGTTTTGGTTTGAATTTTTATTGTAAACTTATTTAATTTTAATGACGTTTGCTCTTAATACAAAAAATAAAATCTTCTATTATGTAATGCATGACATTTGTTTTGATAAAAAGACAAAATGACATTAATTAAAATCTATTACAAAGGTTTACTAATATCCAAATCATAAAAAAAACGTATTCGAAATTAAACCATAAACTAAGAAATAAAAGTATAAAACTGATAGTAGAGAGACAACATCAATTTCTGTATGAGCACCAGCATGTAAGTAGCCATGAAGAACCAGTGAAGTAGGCGAGAACCACCAGACATCTTCTGAAAATGACGGGAGGTTGGAAAAAGAGAAAATGTAAAGCATGACATTAAGCTTGTTTTTCATTTGTATACCTTTCTATTTTAATTTGTTTGATGCAGTTTTGAATTCAAACATACTTAAAAAATAGATAGTGGGTCATTACTAGTATGCACAAGGTCTATGATAAATAAATTTATGCATTCGGTCTATGTTAATTAATTATTTTATGATATGCATTGGTGTTAAAAAAAAGTATATATGTTATGCATAGAGTAATATTTAGTAGACTGACAAGTATGAGTAGTTCGGACTTGTTAGATAACGTAGCATAAATAATTTCAGACAATAATAAGTTGGATACATGTACTAACAGGCTACACACATACACATGGGCGTGAAAAGTCCCTACTTAAAGTGTTCATTGGTATAGACATTATATGACCATTTTTTTACCATAACATTATATGATATTTATTATACATAGAAATAGGAAGTACTAGTGTTGACATTCTGTGGGATTTAATATACAGAAAATATCCATACTTAAATTCAAATTATATCAAAGCCAATAAAACGTCTAAACTACACCTTTTTTTTAACTATCTTTCTAATTAGCGCATGTGTAAAGTAAATTCAATTTCAACTTATGATGAACCTTATACGTGATAGATATAGTTTAGCAGGCTTATATTACTAAGACACAAGTCTATAATAATACAATATATGCAAAATTGTAAGTTGAACTCTCGAGAATCCTTTAAACTTATAGATATTTTTTCTTTTTTACACTCGTTCTTTGATGTGTATGATGGATAAAAATATGATCCCAAAAGTCTAAATTGTTGAAGATCTTATACGTGTAAATAGATATAGACTGAAAAGATTATTTCCTTAAGAATTAAATATCAAATCACTTTATACTACCAATTTTAATTATTCCACCCCAGGATTTTTTGTTTTAATTTTGCTCGAGAAGTTTGAAAATAAGCAATGTTGACCTCATCTATTAACACTGTTAATTTTAATTGTCTCCATTTTAGAAATTTTAATTGTCTTCATTTTAGAACTTTAGAGTCAAATTAAGACAAAAAAAAGCTTTGGTGGAATTGAAATTATTTGTGACATACTTCCAAGATGGACTTTGTTTAACCTTTCCTATATAAAATTACTCAAATACCTTTTGCAGCAATGGTTAACCCATTTTACTAAGCCTACTGTGGTCTACGTATACGTGCAATAAATAGTTCATTGCATGTAAATAGTGTTGTAAAAAAGAGACAAGATAAGAGTCAAATATAGTTAATGATGGGACCTTGCAAAATAATTGAAGGGTAGGTATAGATGGTTATACAAAATTACACACACAGAGAAAGAGGATTATTGCAAATATGCATTTTGAAAAGAAATCGTGCGGATGGGAGATGGTGACTACACCAGGCATTGCATGTTCTCTACATAAGCCGAGAAAATGACATGAAGGAATAACAAAACCAGTTATATATACAGAAATGCTTGTTCATTCATTGTATCCTCATTACTCTATCCATCAACACATCCTTCATAATTTCACATGCTGTATCCACCCATCACTCACACAATATTAACACCACCATCATCGATCGTCATCATTATTGATACACCTTTAATATGATTTTATCAATCTGTCTTATTTTGGCTCGTTGCTTGTTTTCCGCACCTAGTAATCAAGCATTAGTTGCTCGGTTTTCAAATTCATTTTAATTAATTTCTTTTATATACATTCTTTTAATTGAGACAGATGGGGACACCGCACCTATATTGATGAAGATTCTTATCGTACATTCAGTTTACTTCTATTAGGATTTCCAAATTCAGTGGACCTAACTCTCTTTGATTTCTCTTTCAAATGTATGAAATCCTCTAATGATAGGCCATCGCTTTTTCTTTGAATGAAGCTCTCAATCATAGAGCCGTTGCATACTAAATATCAAGTTGAAAAACATGTATGCTTGAATACACTATATGCAATAACATTTACTACTATACTAGACGGTGCGAGATAATAGTGACTCGCCCAACCAACATGTGTATTGATACATGTTTGATAACCTAATTTTATAATTATAAATCTGTGTATAATTATCAATTTGGGTTTGTGATCAAAAAATAATCAAGTGGAGGCTTTTTTGTTTAATTTTTTGTTGAGAACAGATTTTGTAAACTAATCGATCAAATCTTTGCGCACAATTTGGTTACATGGAAATTTAATGATTTATGTGTTATCGTTGAGCTAATTAATGAAGGGTAATGTTTATAAAATTTTATCATGGATAAAGAAATTAACTTAATGTTATCTACCATTTAAACTTCTTTCTTTATATAACAGCAGTAAAGGATGGACTGGCATTATTGTGTTACTTAAAATTTGACACCCGTGCATTGCGCGGAAGCACAAAATGAGGGGCTGTGTATATGCGGCCAGGAACGCCTCCTTTTCTCTCCCTCATTTTCTCCCTCACTTTCCCCAATCATAACCCTTCATTAGTGATCAAGTGATATAAAATAGGAAGTTCTTAATAAAGAAAAATAATTCCAAATTTTCTTGGCAAGTTTTTGTTTCTTCCAATTTCGTGGTGAATGTGGGAGATTCTTTTCTTAATCTAGAATGGTGAGAGAGAAGAGGGTGGCATTGTGTGGGAGATTCTTAATATTTTTCTTTATTAAGAATCTCCCACATTAAACTTGATCACTATTTTATATCACTTGATCACTAATGATTACAATAGGACAATTCATTGCAGATTCAAGCTCAGATATCAACACTCACACTAAGTTATGAAATTCCCAAGCATCTTCTTCTTCCGTGCTGAAGACACATAGACCTTTTATTTCTTTGGTAGACATGACTCACCAATTTCTTTTTGTCATTTTTTTGTACTACAACCATTTTATTCATAATAATTTATTTTTCGAATAAAATAGCAGTTTATGATTAATAAAGAAAAATAATTCCAAATTTTTTTGGCAAGTTTTTGTTTCTTCCAATTTCTTGGTGAATGTGGGAGATTCTTTTCTTAATCTAGAATGGTGAGAGAGAAGAGGGTGAGATTGTGTGTATCAAAGGAGAAATGGGTTGTGGGATAAGTGAGACATTATGGCCATTAGATGAGATGAAGGGCTATGATTGGGGAAAGTGAGGGAGAAAAGGAGGGAGAGAAAAGGAGGCGTTCCTGGCCGGTGTATATGGGGTGTGTGTGTTATAAACTTTACGAATAGGCATATATAATATATTTGAGAGTCTCATATATAATTAATTTTATACAATTTTAGTTAATGAATTTTTTGCAAGTATCTCTATAGTTGTTTTGAGTATAAAAAAACTTATTTTCGACATGTCACTTGGGATCAAAACTAATAAATGAGATTTTAAAAGGATCATTATTGTTTGTGTGCGTGTGTTGGTTAGACCGGTGAATAATTGTGATTTGTATCCCATGGCATGTAGGCGTGTATGGTCAGGTTACCTACGAATACGATTGCTGCAGACAGGAATGCAAGAACCACACCTCTAAGTAGTCCTAATACAAAAATATGTACAGAATCATGGAATGAATATAATAGAAAGCTATAACATCATAATGAACAACATTAGATAACCAAAAAAACATATAAATAATTAAATAATTAAACAAGACAATAACAGCCATGCAGAGGAGAAATGAAGAAGAACATGCACACATGTGGGACCGATATAAACAATTATATATTTGGGTACAAAGCCTACTGGCCTACACACACACACACATGAGTGTGACCTGAACTAGAAAACGCCTCTCTCAAGCAACGTCTCTCAATTTTTTTCGCCGTGATACAACATATCGATATTCTCAGACTAATTTCTTAATATTCATTTTGTGTGTGTGTGTGTGTGTGTGAATTTCTTAATATTCATTTTGTGTGTGTGTGTGTGTGGTAAATCACTCTTATTAATTTTCCATCACTGGACCAGACTTGAGCTTTCTTAGTTGCGTAGATCTCTTGATGGATTTAAATTTCCCCTTCCTTATTAAGTAAATAAGATTTTGAATTGCAGTGAAATCAGTATGATGGTTCATATATATGTTTAGGCATGAATTTATATAAATATTAACGGCAGGGTGATCGGAACACACAAACACATACAACGTGAATGAGTATATTTCTACATTATTGACACAAAATGAGTATTCCCGAAAATCTAATTCATATCTACATGAAAAAGGACTAATATACAAGAAATGCAATCTGAACCATTCATTTAATTGAAAAAGTTTCGAACTCAAGACCTCACCAAATGATGCATTAAACTACGTACACACACTCATCATCAGGTGTTTAACATTTTGGTCTCGTTTTTTTCCCTTCAAAAACTAGCATTTTTGTTTTTTCTTAAAAGATAAGAAATTGTTGGAGGAGAAATTAGAAAATTAATAAATATATTTACAGATAAATAGAGTAACGTTAACAAGAACAACCAAAAGTCCAAAATCACCGAACCTATCAACCGATAACCTATCAACCGATGGACGTCCATGCGGCAAAAACGGTTCTGCCCTGAGTTGTGTGTTCGAGGAAGATTTTTCAATTTGGGGAAAAAATCAGTTTTCATTTATTTTTCAAACACATTTTAACTTAATTTTTCACATATCATTCAAAATACTTGTAACTCATCGCCTTTAAAAAACTATTCATTAAGTACCGTTTTAGTATCCATACTCCCTCCAGTCCTAAATATAAGACCTAATTGACTTTTTTGAAAAATCCTAAAAAAGCAAAATAAGTTAATTATAAATTGATTTATCTAATTTTTTTCCCTAAACTAGTTTATTTTACTTATAAACTAATGGATAATCTAAAAATATATCAAATATATCATGATTTAATAGACTATTTTGCAACCTTCACCTCTCCAAAAAAAAGTCATCTAGGTCCTATATTTAGGACAGGAGGTAGTATTACATATATTAGAACTCCAGAACTTTTCTTTCAAGAGGCTTAGAACCAAAGTGTTATATTTTTAACCAGGACTTTATACTAATTTTTTGTGATTGTTTTTTGGAAACTTCTATAATACGTTATTTGAAATATACAAATGACACCTATTTGCACTAAATTTCTAAAATGATAGGTAATGACATTGATTGACATATTATTTATGATGTTTAAAGAAAAGTCAAATTAAAATACTCTTAAATATAATAAATAAATAAGCAAATAAATTAAAGAGAGGGTTGATAAATATCGATGAAAAGTTGATATAACACACATATAAAGTAAATAAAATCAAATATAAATTTGATAAAATCCAATAAACAATGGAGGGTACGTTCATAATAAGTGTTCGTTTTAGTTAAATTGGTAAGTAGTGATTAAAAATCGATTTGGTAAACTTTTAAAAACCAGTCGATATATATAGCATTTACTGTTCTTTACATATTTTGAATGACCTTTTCCTATGTTTCATTATATTTTCCCCTTTTGTTTTTGTTTAACTTTTCCTAAAACAAAATTAGAACACCGAACAAAATATACTACAAACATGAAACATCAGCTCAGGCCACTGCATATTCACCCAATTATTGACCGAACCATTCCAAGACAACATAGACACGTGTTACAACCCAATACGTCCCTCCATACAGCTTCATTTTCACGCCACGTGCCACCCACCCATCCAAGGGCAAAATAGTAATCCCAGACACAAAACAACTTTATAAAACCAGAATCCTTCGACATCAAACCAAAGAATCCTTTATGTCCAAAAAAAAAAAAAAACCAAAGAATCCTCAGCCTCCCAAAAAAAAAATTCTAGTTGTAAAATCTTATTATTAGCAATTCAAAACCCAGAAAAAGAAAAAATTTATCATCTTTATTATTTTCTCATGCAGAAACATGGGAGGCTATGGTTTGAGGAACACTGAAACATTCATCGCCGCCGCCGAACGCCGTACCGGCGGCCGGAATTGCCACCGGAAACACGTGGAAGACGGGTGATTCATTTCAATATCTCATCTTTCTTGTAAATACCAAATACCCATTTCAAAAAATTTCACTTTTTTCCATTTCCCATCTTTCTATCCCCTAAAAAAATGTCCCAACAAGACAAAAACTCTAAATCCACCATCCTCCATGGAAAATACGAGCTTGGCCGTCTTCTTGGTCATGGAACATTCGCAAAGGTGTACCATGCTAGGAATTTAGAGACAGGGAAAAGTGTAGCCATGAAGGTGGTATCTAAAGAGAAGGTGATAAAAGTAGGAATGATGGAACAAGTGAAGAGAGAAATTTCGGTGATGAACATGGTGAAACATCCAAACATTGTTCAACTTTATGAAGTCATGGCAAGCAAATCCAAGATCTATATTTCCATGGAGTTAGTTAAAGGCGGTGAGCTTTTCAATAAAATTGCCAAAGGAAAATTGAAGGAAGATTTGGCAAGGTTTTATTTTCAGCAATTGATCTCGGCCGTTGATTTTTGTCATAGCCGCGGTGTTTTCCACCGTGACCTCAAGCCGGAGAATCTCCTACTTGATGAAGATGGAAACCTCAAAGTCACCGATTTTGGTTTATGTTCTTTTTCAGAACATTTAAGGGAAGACGGTATGTTGCATACTCTTTGTGGTACTCCGGCATATGTCTCACCGGAGATAATCAGTAAAAAGGGTTATGACGGTGCAAAATCGGATATTTGGTCTTGTGGGGTTATCTTGTATGTTCTTTTAGCTGGATTTTTACCATTTCAAGATGAGAATTTGGTGGCAATGTATAAGAAGATTTACAAAGGAGATTTTAGATGCCCGCCATGGTTTTCGCCGGAGGCTCGTCGTTTAATCACGAAGCTTCTTGATCCGAATCCCAATACTCGGATTGCGATTTCGAAGATCATGGATTCTTCTTTCTTTAAGAAGTCAATTCCAAGGAATTTGGAGATGAAGGCATGGAAGGAATTGGAAGTGGAATGCGAGGATGATGAATTCGAGAAATTATCAAAGGAGAATACACCAGCAACAATGAATGCATTCCATTTGATATCATTATCAGAAGGGTTTGATTTGTCGCCATTATTTTCAGAGAAAAGGGAGGAGAAGGGGGAGATGAGGTTTGCCACGGCGAAACCAACAAGTAGTGTGATATCGAGGTTGGAGGAGGTGGCAGTGGCAGAGAAGTTTACCGTAAAAAAGAGTGAGACAATGGTGAAGTTGCAGAAGCGAGAGAGTGGTCGAAAAGGAAAATTGGCTATTGCTGCGGAGATTTATGCGGTGTCACCGTCGTTGGCAGTGGTAGAAGTTAAGAAGAATAATGGTGATACTTTGGAGTACAATCAATTTTGCAATAAGGAGCTCCGACCTGCTCTCAAAGACATTGCATGGACGTCACCATTGGATAGCCCAACTCAGTCCGACCTAGAATAAGTTATCATTTTTAGAGTACCGTGAAGATTTGAACAGTTATAGATCATGTTATAAGAGATTAACCTTGGTGTATGTGAGAATCAACCTATCTATTAGTGTGATGGTTGATTTTAGTTAAGGTGATTAAAGTAATCTTGTTCTTGAGAATCAAGAAGTAATTAGAGTTGTTTATTAATGTTTAATGATGGATTGTGTTTGTTTCTGTTAATTTCTCTTGGTTTATTATTATTACCCTGCCTTTTGTTTTGGGAAAATGTCAAATAAGTCCCTCAGAATATCCAAAAGGATAAGTAAGTAACCGAAACTTCCAAAAGGACCATAAAGGAACCAGTACCTATCTGTCATTTTAAAATTTTGCGAAAAGACAAAATTGCCCTCATCCTGAAACACAAATTACGAGAAGAGGGTGCGTGTTAGGGTGAGGTAGGAATTTGTATTTTAGGATGGAGACAATTTTGTCTTTTCGCAAAATTTTAAAATGACAGATAGGTGCTGGTTCCTTCATGGTCCTTTTGGAAGTTTAGGTTCCTTACTTATCCTTTTGAGTATTCGGAGATACTTATTTGGGATTTTCCCTTTTATTTTGGTGTGGTTTCCTTCCAAAAAGGAGGAAACAAAATGAAAAATCAACAATTTTATTGAGTTGATAATTCATCTAGTAATAGGGCTATGGGCGTTTGTGTGTCAATATTAGCTATTGAAGTATTTCATTATTTGGCTTTGCCTTGAATCCTTGTTTAGTGTCTTAATTAGTACTTAATTCTCTTTGCAAATCTTCCTTAATTTAAGAAAGACAGATATATTTATTTTTGATTAAAAATTAAGATCTATATATAATTAAGATACCATACTCTCTTTCATATAAAGTAGACAGACACTATTTTTCTTCTTAATAGCTTGTTTTTCTTAATTTGGTTTGCTTTGTGAGGAAAATTAAGTAAGTGACACCGTAACTAGCTTGATTTTGTTTTAGAACAAGTATTTTACCCGTTCGATGCACGGAGCATTTTTTTTATTACAACGGAGCATTTTTATTTTTAATGGAATATCATATACTATGGGAATATGAAGGTTTTTGGATGTTCAAAATCAATGAATATATTAAGTGATACTTGATGTGTTATTATATAATGATTATGTAAATTAAATTTAGATTACATATACTCCCCTAGTCTTAAATAAAAAAACCTATTTACCTATTTAGATTATATCAAATAAAGTAGTTAAATTAGTTAAAACAACATAATATTACCAACATGTTTTTAATATTAAAATAGAAGAATTAAATTATTCACAATCTAAGGATATTTTGAAAGATAAAATTAAAGAGAATCTAAACTATATGTAATATTTAAAGTACTATTATTGCTACCAATGAATTGTTTTTAAAAATATAAATTTAGATTACATTTAATATTTTCAACTTAACCGAGAATTAAACTCACTCGTGTATAAAAACAAAAGAAGAGTCAAACTCTGCCCACAACCTCCCCATTCCAAACCCCCACCCCCAACCTCCTCCATACGAAAGTGTACTATGACTATATTTTTATTGTAGTTTAACTTTACAAATAATTTCAATTCAGATTACATGTAATATTTTTAATTTGAGTAAAAATCAAACTCACCCATACATAAAAACAAATGAAGAATCAGATTTCAAACCCAACTTCTGTCATCCCATCCCCCAAAAAAATAAATTTCCCTGGTCACCTTCCTATTCAAAAGTTCACTCACCTGATACTGATAGAATCCATTAATTACTTGGCGAAGAATCAAACTCGCCCATTTATAATGCCAATAGAAGAGTCAAACTTCATCCCAACAACGTTCCCTATCCAAAAACCCCTCCAAAAAATAAACTAAATTTCTCCCCAAGCACAGCCCTCAACTAAAAGTTCACTTGGTCTAAATTTTTTGATAACCGATCTTTTCAAATAATTTCAATTTACATTACATAGATTAATTTTAAATTGGTAAAGAATCAAATCAGACTCACTTATTAACAAAAATAAAAGAAGAGTCAAACATGAATGATGTACAATCAGTTTTATGAAGGGGTACATGAATGGTTTTTAATTAATAAAACAAAAGAAGAATTTTTTTGAAGTAAACATGAATGGTGTAAAGAAAAATGTTGGATTATGCATGGGTTTTTGATTAAAAAACTTAATGTTGCGCACAATTTAACGCGAGTAATTTGTTGATGTGTTTAATTTCAGGAATAAGGTCAAAAGGTGATTACGTAATTTTGTTCAAATTATGGAAACATTCGAAGAGCTGAATTGTGCAGCCTTATTAATGAGGGTTAAATTCAAATTGGTCATGTGGTTGCTCTTTTATTTATGACAAAGAATATGACTCATAATGACTAATTATTTTTATGATAATCAATGAGACTCCATTAATACAGTTTTCATGAATAAGTCACAATTGGAACCGGTTCTAGTGTGAACACAAAGGGGGTTAAAACCCACATTTTAAGATATATATTGATGGGTTAGTCCTCTGTAATGTTTGATCTTTCTCTTTTTGTTATTCTTATTTATTTATTTATTATGAATTACTAAAAATTTACATAATAATTGATTTTATATGCTAATACAAGCAGATGATACTTTTAAAGATTTGAATACTTAGGTCAGGAGTATCAGAGCGTACCCAATCCAAAATTCTTATATCATTTACATCACTATTGACTTGTTTGGTTGTATGAAGAAAAGGAAAGTGAGATGAAAATAATTGAAAAGTTAAGGGTTAATATGGTCATTTACATATATCTCTGGCCCACAAGTTTTCTCTCTCCATCTCACACTTATCCTGGGGCCCACAAACTTTACTCTCTCATCATTACCCCTACTTTCCATCTCTTACCCTTTCCATTTCTAATTCTTAACTTTCTTTCACACAACCAAACGGGCTCTATTGGATGGCCCGACTCAATCTGACCCAGAATAGGTTATCAATTTTAGGGGACCGTAGAGATTTGAACATTTGTAAACCAGTTTATTAGAAATTAACTCTTGTGTGAGAATCAACTTATCTATTAGCTAGTGTGATGATTGATTTTAATTAAGGTGATTAAAATAATTTTCTTGTTGTAGAAAGAGAGTCAAAAAGTAATTAGAGTTGTCGATTAATGATTAATAATAGGGTTTATATTCCCAGCTCAGCTCAATTTTCTCATCCTTCTTCTCATCTCCCAAAATGTCGCCGTTTTCTTAAATGAAGGCAAGTAGGTAGTAGCTCAACTAGCACGAGGGTTTCTCTTCACACAAATGCAACCTTTTAGTTTCCTTTCCTTTTATTTTTATTATTTCAGCCTGTTAAGTCATTTCCCGCCATTAGCTCAAACAAAGAAAAAAAATACAATCTACATCTCCTTCCCTCTATCACCCATCAACACAATGGAGGAGGTGGAAGAAAGAGATGAAGGAAGAGAATTGACAAATAGAGCAGTAGAGGAAGAAATGAATGGGTATTTTTTTTCTTCTCTTTGAGAAAATTTTGTTGAAGTGAATTTATTTTTTCATCCCTCTTAAAGTGTGTTTGGCTCGACTTGTAGAAAAGTGACTTATTTTAATGCTGGCTTATTTTTAAGCCAGTTAGGAAATAAGCTCTAAGTTGACTTATTTTTATGTTTGAATGAACTTTGAAAAAAAGTGGCTTATTTTTCCATTTGACTTATAAATATGTTTGGATGACTTTTGGTTTAAAATGGACTTATTTTTAAGGTAGCTTATTTTAAGTCATAGAAAAATGGGTTTAAAAATAAGCTCATTTTAAACCAAAAGTCATTCAAACATGTTTATAAGTCAAATGGAAAAATAAGCCAATTTTTTCAAGTTCATTCAAACATAAAAATAAGCCAACTTAGAGCTTATTTCCTAATTGGCTTAAAAATAAACCAGCTTTAAAATAAGTCACTTTTCCACAAGTTGAGCCAAACACACTTTAAGAGGGAAGAAAAAATAAATCCACTTCAACAAAATTTTCTCAAAGAGAAGAAAAAAAAATACCCATTCATTTCTTCCTCTATCATTTCTTCCTCTACTGCTCTATTTGTCAATACTCTTCCTTCGTCTCTTTCTTCCACCTCCTCCATTGTGTTGATGGGTGATAGAGGGAAGGAGATGGAGATTGAAATTTTTTTTCTTTGTTTGAGCTGATGGCGGAAATGACTTAACAGGCTGAAATAATAAAAATAAAAGGAAAGGAAACTAAAAGGTTGCATTTGTGTGAAGAGAAACCCATGTGCTAGCTGAGCTACTGCCTACTTGCCTTCATTTAAGAAAACGTCGACGTTTTGGGAGATGAGAAGATGGATAAGAAAATTGAGCTGAGCTGGGAATGTAAACCGTTAATAATAGTGTGTTTGTATTTGGTTCATTCTTCCTTAATTTAACAAAGACACATATGTTTAGTTTTGATTAAAAATTAAGATCTATAATTAAGATACTATAATCTCTTTCATCTAAAAGGAGAAAGACAATTTTTGTCTTCTTAATAGCTTGATTTTCTTAATTTGGCTTGCTTGGTGAGGAAACAAAACTTAGTGACATCATAACTATCTTTACTTTTGTTTTTGAATGGGTCAGTCTTCCCAAGATGTAATGTTTGATCTTTCTCTTTTTGTTATTCTTATTTATTTATTATAAATTACTTAATTTAAACATTATATAATTAATTATATGCTTAGATTGCATCAAGCTTTGTATAAAGCAAACAAATACAGTTGGCCAAAAAGGCATACAAATACAAACAAATGCTAGTTATAAAGATATGAATACTTAGATCAGGAGTGTTAGAGTTTATATAATAAAAAATTCTAATACTCCCTCCAGTCCTAAATATAAGACCTAATTGACTTTTGTCTGGAAATGTTAATGTTACATAATATGTTATTTAATTATGACATATTTGATATATTTTTAGATTAGTTATTAGTTTATATGTTAAATAAATTAGTTTAAGGAAAAATTCGGTAAATCAATTTATAATTGACTTATTTTGTTTTTTTATCGAAAACTTATTTTGTTTTTTTAGGATTCTCCAAAAAAGTCAATTAGGTCTTATATTTAGGACCGGAGGGAGTATTATATATTTATTTAAAATTGAAAATGTGAAGGACTCGTGTGTGTAAGATTTTTCAAAACTTTTTCTCAGAACCTTTTGTTTTTTTTATTTTATCTGAAAAAATTGAATTATTGCGTAGATAGTTATCATAGAAAGAAATGAAACAAATTCATGAGCACATTTGAAGGAAAGAGCCATTAGGATCCAATGATTAACAAGCACTATATTTATTGATATGATTGACTATCAACCATTATATTATTATAAATAAATTAAATTTAAAGGTATAGTATGTGGTAATTAACACCATATATATAATGCAGATTTTCTTCAACAAAAAAAATAATTTGTCTCATTTTTCTTTGACTATTTCCCTTTTTGATTTCTAAACGATTGATTTATAAGATTTCATCATGTCATACACTCATACGGACAGAATTTACATTTAACTCGATAATTAATATAACTAATAAGCCTTTGTTACATGATTTTACTGAGTACCTGAGTCTCGATAGAGTTTGATATCAATGTCTATAATCAAACTTCAGCGCCAAACCTCATCACAAAAACTGAGGCATTTCCCATCTCTCTGTCACACACATAAGATCAGATTATGGAAAAAAGACTACCATACCCCTTTTTCCTTTTTGAGTACACCATGGTCCTAACTTAATAATAATGTTACATATATAAGAAGGCCTACTTCAATTGAGCTGTACCCCAAAGAGTCTAACAGCTTTCATCTCAACATTTCTTGGAGGATCAGAATCCATTACTATTTGCTTTCCAAGCCTCTTGATCTCAGCATCATCAGAATACAATTCAGGATTTCTCAACTCAACATCATGATGATGATGAGAAGAAGAAGAACCTTCAACTGTAGTTGAACCACCCATTTCAGGTTGACTAGTCAACCCAACATTGTTATTGTGATCATCAACTTCAATTACTGAACTCATGCTGCTACTTCCAGAAGAATCTTCACCTCCCACAGGATCAATCATGAAGAACTTGCTCACTGCTCTTCCTCCCATTCGGATTTCACACAAGTAAAAGGCAACAACATCATTAGACTTCAAGTCCCTTTCTTTCACAAATTTGCTCCAACCCCTTGTGAACACATAACTCTGGCTGCTCCTCCAGTAGCAGTACCGGAACTTCCAACACATCATCCACCGGTCATAGAAATCCACCTGCACTTCTGGGTGCACGTCGTGGATATTCGCTTCTTCTTCCATTCTTTTTGAAATTTCAGGGAAACATTCGGTAGCATATCTCTTTGGGACGACAATTCTATTCAATCTACCCACATCACTCGGTGTCAGGGTCTTTCGAAAAAGTACCTTGCGTGACAAGCCACCTCCCTTCTGAATTGCAGAAAGGTAAAGACCATAAACACCAGATTCAGTAGTAGATTTTCCATAGTTATCTCCTTGAACTGCTTGGAATCTTGGATGAAATGAGCTACCTCTTAACATCTCAAGTACAGAAGCTTCTCGGTTGTATTGGCCTAGGAAGTTTGGCTCCTTAACAACATTAGTCCAGGGAAAATTCGAGCGAGGCACATTCTCCGGCACCTTTTCAGAATTGAGATTCTTGAGCAAAATCTGATGGCTGCTTGCATATACCTGAGAATCCCGGCTGCAACGTCGTAAGTGATTGTTTGGAAAGGCGAGATAGCGATCACCATTGTTTGGATCCAAGCCGTTGGTGCTCACATTGTCCACACCACTAGATTCCTTGCTTGACATGTCTGCTTCCATCACAATTCTGCTGCAAAAAACCATTCAAGTAAGAACAGTTCTTCATTTTGTGAATTTTAATGAATGTATGCATCCAAAACTTTTCACCTATATATTCATATTGGTCTTGTCATCTACGCATCCTCAATATACAGAAGACTTGTTATGCGAAAGAAAAGACAGCTTAGCTCCCTACTTGTGAGAAGTTTTATGTGGTAAGCTTCAAAATATGTAAATTTTAACTGAAAGATGAATGTAAATAAGTGAGGATAATAAGCTGCAGCTAGATGGCTAGAGAAGGTGCAGGGAGTGCATACACAGTAAAATGTCAAAGCATTAATTCGATTTCTGGCTGCCTATCTAAAACAATTGTCAATCTGAACCTATTATGTAGAAATCCAGAATATCCTTGTTTGTTAATCAATGGACGTACATAAAACAGATTAAAATGGATCACTTATAAAGCACATGATGCAAAATTACAGCAACAAAGCCCCATAAGAATAATGGTAGGGAAGATGATGCTACAGTATTGATTATTGACTATCCTGACAAATTCAAGATATCAGGCGTACAAGAAAATAAAAAAACAGTAAGAAAACGTATTGCATTATCTGTGAAGCATTATGAACAACCAACTTCCGAAGGTTAATGCTTAAAAAAGGAAACTAACATGAAATTAATTGCCTTAAAATTAAAATGAATATATTCCAACTTACTTAATCTGAGTAAAACATAATACAACTCAACGGGCAACTTAAGTGACAATGAAATAAAACCAATCTCAGAATCTCTTTACTAACTTATTTCTTGAAAAAGTTTAGGGAAAAATTGGTAGGTGTACATTTCAGTCATTAAAGTTAGGCAAAAAATACCATGTGTATTACAGAAAAAGCTAATGCAGAATTAAACCATTACCTATATTTTGAAACTAAATGTCAACTGAAAATATAATCTGAAAAACATGCAAGTATCATTTAAGCACACTTCCTTGAAACAAAATTGAAGCATATAGCTGATAAAGTTGCTTGTATTCTTCTATGATTCCATAAATGAGAAAGTAATGTATACAATAGTTAGATTTCATGCCTATAGCAAATTGCCATCTAGTCATGGCTTTGTATTGAAAATTGTTCTCATTGACACTCAGAAAGAAACCAGTTAAATCTTCTTTTGACATTGAATTTTAAGATGAACGGTTCCTTCATATAACATCAGATCAAACTGCACAGTCAAATGTTAAGAGTTCAACACAAACCATACCCAAACTTTGACAAATAACACGTAAGCATTCCCAAGCCCATGAAATTGGTTGTTATGCTTTTGGTTCAGTTTACCTAGGGAAGTACAGAAATGCCATTAGACACAAAGTCAATAGCTATACATAATATGTTATTTGGCATACCTATCATTAAATAAGAACAGTGATTGTTACAAAAAAAAAATAAGAACTGTGATATTTTTACAAAATGATCAACTAGACTCAAGCCAGCAAGAGTTACCTCTATAACTTCTTTATGCAAAGAATAAAGGGACCTGGTTCCGCACAGAATGTTTAAATCAAGATTTGATATTCTATATATACACCTTTTACTCCTGAATATGCGATCTTAAAGTAGCACAATCTCAGTTCATGAGCTACCAAGTAAAGCAGGAAGTAAAAACAGCATTAATTGACCCTGATTAACCATTATTTTTCCTGCAAAAACTGATGTTCATCATAGATGGATCCCAGCGTTGAGTGAAAATGAAGCTCAGAATATCTAATATATTAAATTCACAGGCGGTGCAGCATCATCACAGCACAACTTTTTCTTGTAAAAATGTCTATTATTACCTCATTTAATTGTTAATTATCTTTTATAACTAGTTTGTGGCCCATTTATTCCGTTCGTTTTTTTATGACAAAAATCCTATATTCTGTATTAGTTTATCTTCTCTATTCCCTTCTTTTATAACTTAAAGGTAGTCTTCAAGTCATCATATGAATGAGAAAAGAGATAAAAAGTTAAAAGGAAAGGCTTTAAGCCAACCACTTCTATCTGAATGGAAAAAGAGAGAAAAACAATTAAAGGGACAAAAAGAGGAGAAATCGGTGCACAACCTAAACAAAAGAGAGAGACAAGCACCTTAAGAAGTGAAGAGTACAAGAAAAAAATCAAAAAAGAAAAGGCAAAGCTAGACGCACAACTTATTTACTCTATCATCATATTTGGAGGATCAAGAGAGTGGATCTCATGCATATAACATAGATACAATAGGAATTTAAAATAGTTTCAAATTTTTTAAGAAATATATCGAAAGAATGGGATGAAAAATGCATTAAAAATGGCCTTTCCCAAAGGAGGAGGAGGGTTAATTAATTTTTCAGATCCTTCACATTTAAGAGGTTGTTTTATAAATATATATCTTATGATGGATACTTACTAATAAAGAACTAAACAAATAAAGGAAAACACCTATAAGATAAATCAATAAACAACAAATTAAACAGTAAAAATTACCCAGACAATAGACCACATCGATCACAATCATGTCTCATGACACACTGACAGTACAAGGCAGTCAGTCAAAATCCATAACATACTATTCAATGACATTGATATTTACTGTGATGAGAAAAATCTACCAACTACGATCTCACTGCCTACAATAATTAATGAGAAACACGATGAGATATAAAGTAGAATTCCTCACCAAATTTCCAATTTCTCTACAGGCAATTTGAATGACTTAGCGTTGATAATGATGATCACAAATACACAGTATTGAGAGAAAACACAAAAACATCTAATCTACTAATCCTTGTAAGTAGATTTGGATATGGATACTTTTCCTGAACTTAACTATTATGGATAATCAATGCTATTGCTACATTTATTTTATATCAACGATCTCCTCCTGAGAGATAAAATAACAGTGAGTTATACACTGTATTTCAGATAAACAAGATTTGAGACACCAGCAGATTTAAGTTAATATATAATTTAGTTACCATTCCATGGTTCCTTAGGCAGTAAAGTCAGTGGCCTTTTTATTCTTGCCCTGCATCACAAATTTACATTTAGAGTTATTGTTGGTTGGTAAATATTATGTACTCTTACAATCCTAAATATAAGTCTACTTTTTTTAACTACAAACTAGGTTCTTTAAAACCAAAGGTGGTAATGATTTATAGGACATGCATTTTAATTAGTGGAATGTATGAGGGACTTTCCCTATGCTCGTGTCCCACCAAAGTAGACTTGTTCAAAGTCTTCGAGTCCCTTTTAGGTTTTCCTCCAAGGCACAGGACAAGACATTGATGGGGCTATTATAGGGTAATGCAAGGTTAACATGGTATAGGATAAATTGGGGGCTTTAAAAATATAGATGATGCAATTTCATGTGATTATTTTAAGGAAACTACTAAGAGCAATCAAATATAACAGATCATTCCGAATAAAAAGTGTAATGATTAAGTACTTTACATTTTCAACACACGCACTAAGCTGGGGGGCGGCCTATTATTTGATAATTTTCAACATATACTTTGTTATAGCTGCATAATTTTCTTTTTCATTTTTTATTATAATTTTTGGAAGTTATTATTACCTCAAAAATTTTACAATTATACCCTCAAGTCATGAATATAACACATATTTATCTATTTCATGAATATAACACATATTTATCTATTTTGATGATATTGACAATGTTACTTAAGTTGGTTAAAACTTTATTTTCACCTAACCTCTTTTCCTTATATATCATTAAAGAACATCAATACGGGTAATTTGGGAAAAATAAGAAAGAGTTCTTGTATTGAAGACTAAGCTCACCTCCTTGAATAAGATCACTAATAATTTTTGGACAATATTTCATGCCACACAAAATTATGGGAACAATGTTGTAAATAATCATTATAACCAAGTAAAGGATTGTAACATTAATAATTAAGTACATCTCTTAAATTTTGATAAGATATATATAATAAGGGTATAGTTATATGAGATTTCTGTGTTTGTTACCAATTTTCACATTTGAAAGTTATTGCTATAATTTTAAAGCAGTAATTTTGGGAAGATTATATAAAAGTAAAAAAAAAAAATAGGACAATATATAGATTCATGCATATAACCATATGACATACCACCCAGAAATGAACAAATTCAATGTCTCTCTAAACTTCTTTCGTACATGTCTACAAATGTGTGTATGTGTGCTTGTGTGGCCTGCCAATGTCATTATGTATGTTGTTAGCCTACCAATTTTAAGATGTTCCACCAAAAATTCTTAAGAATTTTTTCAAAAAATGAAAACACTAAACAAATTTAGATTTTCATCCTCTGGGGCGCATTATGTAAAAGATCGGCACATTTAGGAAGCATATTAAATCAGATTAGCTATCAGATTCAGAATTGGTAAATCTTAAACGATAATACATTACACACAGACGATATAAGGGAACGGCAAAAGGGACAATTCTTGGAAATGGGATTTGAGATATTTTTTGGGACTTTACCATTAATAAAATACTCAAAGTTGTAATCTTTCTTCTTAATATAAATAAACCATGGGATTGCTATCAGAAAAAGAAAATTATAAATAATGGGAGTTCTGAAGCCTCCATTGAAATCCCTACTGCATCAAAAACTAAATGAAAACTGGTATGCCTGAGAAACTTTACCTGAGCAAAATCCCTAAAACAAATTAATAAAGTGAACTGGTTTTCTGTAAGTAATTAAACAGATTTTGATATTATATTAAACCCCAAAATAAAAATGAAAATGAAAATGCTAAGCTTGAGAAACTTTACCTGAGCAATTATACTGCAGGAAATAGTTGGGACAGATTTCTGCTTCCTAACACAAAACAGGTAGCCATAAAAATATACAAGGAGAGGTCCAATTACTTGGTATAAATAATAATCAATCCAACAAATTAAAGCGGGGAGAGAGAAAATTGGGTGTCAATAATGTAACAAAAATGCAAATCAAAAAAGGAAAATTGTTTGGAAGAAAATCTGAAGCAATCTGTATATGGAAAATTCATAAATTATCAAACCTGAAAAAGGAACCTTGCATCTTTAAACCCTCCAATTAAGGCAGGTAATAAATGCATTCCACCCCATAAAGGAAAACAACAAAATCTTCCCATATTTAGCTTCTTGATGCACGTTCCCAATACTTTCCTTATCCTTCAAACTCACAAAACTCCCAATATTCGCCGACAAAAAACCATTCAACCTGCACTATCAAAAATACAAAGCTCCCCATTTTCCCCTTTCCCTCCTCTCTCTCTTACAAGGAGAGAAAATGAGATAATAATGAGAATCATTATCAAAGACTGAAACTTTTCAGGTGGGTAAAACATGGGTGTTTTCTGATAAAAAAAAACATGGGTGTTTTGTTTAAGCAGTTTGCATGGTGAATAAGAGGAAATGGACACAAGCGTTTGAGTTGAAAGCTGAAGAAGGAAAGAAAGCAAACAGCTTTCCGTTAAAAAATGAACAGTGAGAAAAAGTACCTTCAAAAATTTCTTTCTTTCTTTCTTTCTTCTGATTACATCTCTTTTCTACTCTCCCCGGGAAGGAGAGACTAGTACCATCAAAAGTCACGCAACAATAATATTTTAAGCAAAAATACATAAAAGATATTATCATCAGCCAAGATTAGACAGATACAGAGAAAGACAAGTCCATAGCAACTAACAAGCTAGCTCTCTTACCTCTTCCAAAAACTCCAACTTAGAAACACAAGTTCAAATTATCACTCTTTTTTTCTGGTCCAGAAAATTAAATCAGATCAGATTAGACACCTGGATTAGTGGATTTTTGTAAGAGATCGAGGTAAGCTAAGGGAATGTAAGCTGATGGGATTAGATTTTGCTTAGATTAGGCGAGAGTCCTAGGTAGCTAGAGGTGCAGCTAAGATATGTCATTTCAAGGGCTATATATTATAGTATTATATATAATATTATATCACCATCACACACTATAAGCTACTCCATATATACAACTGTAACCTAACAGAATTTGACTAAAGAGTAGAGATCTGGTAAGAGAAGAAGGTAAACTTTTTTTTACCATAGAGAAGAAGGGAAACTTAAAGAAAAGGAAAGAGGGAGGAGAAATATGTATGACAGAAAGAAAAGTGAGCACCCACCTGCAAATGTATGAACTCATACAATTGTTATCAGCAGGGTGCTCACTCTCTTCTGTCATTAATCTCTCTCTCTCTCTCTCTCTCTCTCTCTCTGTGATCAAGTCAGATCTAGATTTCTTCATTTTGTATTTATTGACTCTATCTTCTCTGAGGCATAGCAACAAATAGCTTCAAACTTCCCTTCACAACACACACACACACACACAAGAACTAGCTAGAGGTAGCTAGCTATATAGATATAGGTGGGTAGTAATGTAGTAATATTTGTGGGAGACTGTGAGTGGACTGAGTCATATATATTTGCAGGCAGTCTATTCAAAAGAGAGGGAGGAAGAAGATGAAGAAGAAGAAGAAGAAGAAGAAGAAGGTGAGGATGAAGGTCATTAGGTCATGGAAGGTGAGGAGTGAAAATGGAGGGTGCTTTAAACAGAGAAATTGTAGGGTTCGAGAGAGCAAAGGACACAGAGGACAAATTAGTACACGCACACAGATACTGTGAGTGATGATAGCTATGGCTGAAGTGCAGAAAACAAAATTAATTGTTAATTAATGATGATGCATTTTATTTAGGTGATATCAAATATCCTATACCATTTTCACAGTTGCATCGAAAGCATTATAAACCATTTTTAAAAAAATACTAATAAAATGTTGGAATTAATAATTGATTTTTGAAAGATTGATACTATTTTACCCTCTTCTCTCTCGTTTCTAGCCTTTTGATGTGTCTTTGTTAGTTCTTTTAATTTATTGCCATTGCCATTGTACATGTTTTTTTTCTATATGGTCTCTCCCCTTGGTTCTAGAAAGGAAAGGAAACGTCCATATTTTGGATTGATTTACTTTTATTTTCATATTTCTTTACGGCTTTTATGATTGTATTGCTTGTTTCCGTAAAAATAAATTGGTTTAGACTTAAGACGACAATAAGAATTTCTTGTAATAGATATTCATTTTTTTTCCTATTTAGACTTTGCTATTTTTAGTATTTTCATTATTATTGGAGTTAATTCCTTTTGAGAGACCTTTTATTTTATACCTTATATTCCACTTTTCTTACTTTAATAATGAAATATTATGTGTCATTTGAAAACAAAACTTGAGAATAAGTTGTTACACATTCAAACTCTATGTTATAATTGTGACTATTACTTAAAAGTTGTGAAGTGCCCCGTTAGGCGTCTATGTTTCCACGAACCCAAAAATGGGTTGTTCCACATGCTGAAAGACATTTCCAATAATACCCTCAACATAATTAGAAAGATAGACTGGAAGTAGAATGTATGTTGTAATTATATTGTTAACCTGTAGTTGATGATTGGTGAGATCACGGTGGGAATACATGTAGTGCCAAGGGATTCCACGTATGACTTAACCATTCTAGTTGGGAAAAGTTGAAGTAGTAAATTGTTAATAAAAACATAAAAAATATTATAATTATGTTAAAAATTCTTATGCTAAACTTATGGACACTAATATAAGGGATTTCCATATACATTCCCAATGGAAAAGGTTTTAATGGAGATTTAAAAACTAGGGCCTGGGGTTGAGCCGGTCAAGACAGAATATTAGAGGATTAAAGGTCTGAATCGAGGGTCAATCCAAGGTAAAACTAAACACATTAAAATTACATAATTTAATCTATTAATAAAAAATACAACGTTTTTACAAAACTATGAACTTAGACTACATTTTATTAATATATATCACACTAACCACATCTCCTAATTAATTCTTATAGGTTTTTTTAAAAAAATAAATTGATGAGGTCCAAGCTCAAACTAACACTAAAACTAAACCCCTAGATCACCACACCTTATCCATCATTAATCATGCTTCAGCCTCTGACCAATTGTTATAGATCAACTCGCCACCCGCCGGATTCAGCCGGGATATTCCCAAGTTGATTCCTCCCTCAGGTGTGGCTCTAGCACTTGGGTATTGGTTCAATCGGCCGAGCCGGGTTTTTGAGCTATGATTATGGTTATGATTTATTAACATCAATTTTAAAATCGCTATGTTTAAGTTGAAAATCCTTATATGAATGTAGAATTTCATGAGAAAATGAACATTTATGTCTTTTTGTAATATACAAGGATTTCTGAGGATTTGAAAATTCTCAAATATAGGGACACAATTATTCTTTCCATTTTGAAATAATTTATTTAAAATTATCCGTGTTTTAAAATAATTAATCACAATAAAAGAATATGCCAACAAAATGTTAGATGCATCTTAACTTGTTTTTACTAATAAATTATACAGTTGTCATCATGCCAGCACTAATCCAGGAATCTAAACATGACCCTGCAATTCAGCTAGCTACCACACTCGTGTGGACCAAGAAACAGAGGCATGAGGCATTTACAAAACTAATCAGTTCAGAATGAGGATTACATTAGCGATGGATAAATCGTTGCAAGGTGGAAGTATATAGTGTATTGTAGGGGCTTCATGCAAAACCAGAAGTGGGAGTGAGTATGGCTACAACTACAAACTCACTAGTCACAAATGTTCTTCTTGTGAATTGTGATGGTGCAGCTTATTGCCAATTATCCAAGGGTCAAACATTGCTGGTCAAGAGGTTTTAACTCACTTTTAAGAAAAAGATAATTTTGTGCACAGGCATTGGTAGGTTCACGTAGATAACCGACTTAGCCATATGTTAAACGGGTATTTGCAGTTTAGTCCCTGGTAAGGGAAATTAATACTGGAAGGTACCAATACATTCCAAAATAATTATAAAGTCTCAGGGGTCCTTTCCTGCAATTGTTTGCTTAACTTCAATGACCATTTTGCCCTCATTAAAGATGGTTGTCATCTCACTGGTCCCTACGGGGGACTATACTTTCATCTTATGAGGGCAAAATGGTCATTGAAGATAAGCAAACAATTGCAGGAAAGGGCTCCTGGGACTTTATAATTATTTCAGAATGTATTGGGACCTTCCAGTATTAATTTCCCTTACCAGGACTAAACTGCAAATACCTTATGTTCAAAACTTTTGCTTCTCTCAACCTCCTCTTAAATAATCAGTGTTCGAAAAATTGGACTTAAGTTCATTTTATTATAAGAAAGACAAAACAAATACGAGTGTCAGGAATCTAGATTCGGTGCGGTGAACTGAACTGCGAACTGAGTGAGAGAGACAGGTAACGAAAGAATGACCGTTGGATGAAACCGAAGTGGTACCGCTAGATCTTAATTCTGAAGGAGATGGAGATACGTGTCTACAAAAATGGTAAATGCGTAGCACAGAATAAGAACCCAAAGAGGCATATGATGATTGGTGGGGACGAACTAGAAGGGATTCGATTGGATTGGCAGGAGTGGGCAGTGGCGCAGGGCGGTGATTGATAGTTTTGGAAGGGAGCATTAATTTATTTTCATACATATTCCGTACATGATAATATTTTTTTATTTTGAAAAGTACTGTTATTGAGTTTGTATTTTCTTAAACAAGAAATACCACTTAAGTATAAGTAAGAGACTTAATCTCAAAAGCCAAGCTAGATTATGATAAGTATTTTATAAAACATAGCAAAGACATTTCATAATGAGATAAGTGGGAGAGATTTAATCTCAAATCAATCCTAAAGAGTTGTTAATAACTACTGTTAACAACTCTAATAGAGTCTTCATTAATAGGTGGTAAACACTACTTAAGACCTTTTTAAATTAAGTATCTTATTTGGAATATAAATGTAATTATCCATTTTTTAAATTTCTCGATCAATATTAATGTTATTAATTTTAATTCGCAAGAATCCACACGGTGAAGTGGTGAACCATTACCTCCAAGATTCCGACTACTCATTGTGATATATTCATATATAAAATAACTCGCAGCTTGGTGGTTGAATTTATATATATATTTTTTTAAATACCTCCCGTAATTTGCGCCTACTAGCATTTGACTAATTTGAACTTGAGTAATATATAGGATTGTTGCCCATATAGATAAGGTTGTCTTTTCTCCTAATGAGAGCGTTTTCAAACGCGCGAGTTCTCATCCTTACGAGTTGTAGTCTACTTATCAGCTGAACCAACTACTCATTGCTTGATTGAGTTTATATTTAATTAATGGAACAATGATATCCAATTCCGTACCTTTTTATATTTTTATGGGATAGATATTTAATTGATCGTATAGTGTAGTGATCTTCAATTTCATAATTTATTATCTTTATGGGATTTGATGTAGATTTGTCCCAAATATGCTAACATTAAATAGCCAAAATATTTACATTGATATTTTCAAGCTTAGTAAGTCAATATTTTATGCACATATTATTTCTTTATTGAACATAATGTACTACGTCATTTGTTTTATAACCAATTATAATAGACAAATAAATTTAAACCCAGTATTTTCAATGAGTTGCCACAAAGAAAATTAATTATCTCAAAAAAATTTATTAAAGCCAATATTTTCAATGGGTTTTATTTATAAGCTGAAAAATAATATTTTTATCAATTACTAATTGACATTTTAAGGTGCCAAATTGGATTAAAAGTTTCATGTAAGACTTTTTGTTTTTGTTTGTGATTGGGGACCACAAATTAAATAACATGGTACGCCGGGTTCAAATTTTCTTTTTATGATAATCATGTCCAAGGCAGTAAATATATATAAACATAGACATCTCTCTAAATGAGAATTTTAACATCTTTTGTTTTTCTTGTGAATGACTAGCGTTAGATTCCCTCCAATTCTTTTTTTCTTGATACTTCGGAAATAATAGATTCCCTCCAATTCTAATTATAAGAGTGGTTGAATTTTCGTTGATACATCAATTTAAATAGTTTATACTACCTCCGGTCCCAAATATAAGAACTAGTTGATTTTTTTTTTGAAAAATTAAGGTTGCGAAATATGTTATTAAATTATGACATATTTGATGATATATTTTTAAATTATCCATTAGTTTATAGGTCAAATAAACTAGTCTAAAGTATAAAAATTAGGTAAATCAATTTATAATTAACTTATTTTATTTTTTTAGGATTTTTCAAAAAAGTCAACAAGGTCTTATATTTAAGACCGGAGAGAGTATTTATCTTTCTTTCCTTAAAACAAAGTTATTTTAGTAATAAAATACTATAGTATAATTTAATTATATGTCACATATATTAAGATCTAGACTCTTAATTTTTCCATAATCTCCCAAAAAAGTCAATCTTCACTTTTAATTAGGATCGGAGTTGGTAATTACTTGTGCCTTTTAAAATTCTTAAAATCGTTTATTTTAAAATGTTGCGATGGAAATAAAAGAATATGAGTATTTAATATCTTTTTTAAGTTTGTATGCGATTTCACACTTTAAATAAATGGTATTGTGGGCATTTTGGATAAAAATGGTTCTTTTTTTTAACACATTTACCCTCACCAAATGAACCAGTTTAGAAAATAATTATAAAAGGGATCTGAAGACTGAAAGTTGGTGGAGGAAGAATATTCTCTAATCTTCGTTATCATTTTTTCTCATAATCATTAAACTTTAGATTTAAAAATGAATGGTACATTTGTTATATATATTTTATAAAATAATACATTATTTTTTAATGTATAAATGAAAAATGTCAACATTTTAAGTTTTGATTTGGAATGTGTACAATTTTATTATGAAAAATGTGTGTATAAAGTAAACAATTTTATAATAAATATTTATTATAAATCATTCGTATTATTGATCTAATGGTGTATTATGAGTTTAATTCTTAGTAATAGATGTGTTTGAGTATTAATCACATCTATTACTAAAAAAACTCAAACATGTATTTGGATTGAGTTTTTCTTAGTAATAGATGTGTTTTTCCATTTCTCACTTAATGTACTACTTTCACCACTCTTATCAGCTATCACTATTAGTATTATACCCACTATCAAGTACTAGGAGGGCGCTCTAATTTTGGTGAAAAATAATATATTATTTATACATAATTTTTTAAAAACTATTCTTAACGATTGTTTATTATGATAATTAAGTAGTTGAAACCTTATATTCCTCTAATTTCTATTATAAGATGTAGTCAAACTTTTTAAACATAGCAATAAAAATATGTTGATGTCATTTTATTATAGGTATGTTTAGTAAAATTTTCATTTTTACTCATACTCATTTATTATAAACTTTTTGCTTTCCTTAGATTAACTATGAAAAAGGGGTAGAAATGGAAAACAAGCATTCATTGCTTTTACTTTTACTTACCTACATACATATAAATAAATACATATATATATATATATATATATATATATATATATTATATATATATGTATATATATATATATATATATATGAGAAAAGTTTTAATGTTTTATAAAGTAATTTTTATATTTGTAACAAAAAATATAGAATATGAGGAGTGTGAACTGTGAAGAACAATAATTTAGTTGGGACTCTAGAGGGAAGGTGATTATATTGCTTTAATATTAGTCAACAGCCACTGTGGGTGCGCTTCAGTGTACGCACTTAACTTTTCCCCGTCGCAACAATAATTGATAGTCATGCTATCTGGGTCGCTACTTAATGCATGATTAGGGCACGGTCTCCACGATTAATATAGATTATTTATATTATATTATATATCCCATCGCGACTAACATTGTAAAAGTCAAAGAAAAAGTCGGTAAAAATTTAAAGATAATTCTTTCCACATTTTTTAGAAAAATTATTAATAAAACTTGAATTTGCAGTCCACCATGTATAGTTCTTGCTTTATTAGACTCTATATAAATACTCAGTATAAACAAACAAATTTATATTTGATTGAACATTTTGTAGCATCGAGTAAATTGAATATCCACGACAATATTTTGAAACAATTAAATCACATCAAGTCATGCATGGTACTAGTATTTGCTGGCGTAAAGAATTACAACATTTATTTGGAATATTATGAGCTTAATTTAGCTTTCTTTTGCATGTTGTTGCGTGTGTAGAGAGGGCTGTAGATCAGAGTACAATGAATTATGATAAGCAATGCAGGCATGGGTGTCATTTTTGAGTGGGCAAATACAGCTAACAGAAGGCAATGATGTTATGTGAGTTTCGTAAAATTGTTGGAAGATGTGTGTAAGTGTTTTTTTGTTACCTTGTTTAGAAGCATCAAATCCTAAATATATTTTAGTCTGATAATAAGAATTAGTCTTTTATACTCAGTCCAATATTAATTATAGAGTCTAGTCGACTCCTTTTGAAAAATTAAAAATGCAAAATACACAACTTTCAATTGTTTGTGTGTTTGTCTTTTATCTTTAAAATCAAGTTATTTTGCTTATAAACTAACTACATCTCACATATATATATTAAGATTTATGGATATATTTTGCTTTTTTAATATTCCTAAGAAAAGTCAACTGACTCTTTAAAATTAGGACTTGAGGGAATAACTTACAGTGTATTTAACTTACAATATACTAAATTATAAAGACCAATATTTTAAACAAGATAAAATATAAGGGACCAAATTAAAATATCTGAGTTTAAATTTGAGGAACAAAAAGTAAAATGAGAAAAATTGAAGAATGAAAAATTCTTTAAACCTATTGCGTTTTTTTTTTGCCAAATTAAACCTATTACGTATGAATGGCATGATACGAATCATAGTATGGGTTAGAATGAAAAATAAATATAAGTATTTTAAGAATGGTTAAAAGTCCACTTCACCAAGAATTTTTCGCTCAAGATCAATTTAACCCCAAAATCAATGTTTTTTAATGGTTCAAAGTTGACCTAAAAATTTAATGAGTAAAACTATCGCCTTATTTAAAAAACTGAAGTTGACTTTTAAAAAATTAAAGTTGAATAGAAAATAACTCCCTTTTAATACGTCCACAGTAAAATTTAACTAAAAAATACACTCAAAAAAATTAATCCTAAAATAAACCTTCCAATGCAAAATTGACCCTTTACCTTTTAAGTATATTATTATTACTTTTTGTACTTACAAGTGTATGTTAATTTTTTTAAGTAATATATGTGACAATTTGTAGCATATCTTACTTTGGTTTCTTCTCAATCTCATCATATCTTACTTCTGAGTAATATAAAATTACTGTTAATATATATATATATATATATATATATATATATATATATATATATATATATCATGTAATGAAAATCACGTAGGTTTTAAATATATGTGACAATTTGTCTTTGTCTAAAAATTTCACTCATTGAATGTATCAAACAAATTTAATTCATTATTGTGTTTCATTTTTTTTGGCTCGACTAATATGTCTTTATATTATTTTTTCTCATTTTTCACTCATTCTCGTGTTATCATAATCTCCGGTTTTACTCCCTCCAATTCTAAATATAATTTCTACTTACCTAATTTGATTATATTAAGTCTGTTTGGAAAACTCTGAAACTTAAGTTTCAGCTGAAACCTAGCTAGGTTTCGAAATCATGACAGATAAACACTCAAAGCTTTTTCATAGTAGTTTTTTTCTATTGAAACCTATGTTTCAATTAAGTCAGACAACACTCACATCTTTTTCAAAAAAGTTTTTTTAACTGAAACCCTAGGTTTGGAGTATAAAATTAAACTTAGATTTTGCCAGAAGCTATTCTTTTTCCAGCTGTTTTATAAGCTATTATCTAAAATCTATTTTTCCAAAAGAGTTTTTCCAACTTTTTCTCTCCAAAAGGTATTCCAAATAGGTTTTAAGATCAATGCTGATTAAGTCAATTAAAATAACATTGTATATATTACCAATATACCATAAACATCTACTTTTAACTCCACTCAATATTATCTCTTATTGTCTAATATTGGGGAGCATTAAGAAGGATGATTTGAGGAAATTTCGGTAAAAATTAGAAAAAGTCTTATATTTATGACCAAATTAATTAATCCCCTCAAATAAGTTTTATATTTAAAACCGGAGGGATTAATATTATATTATACACATTTGTTTTTTAACCAACGTCTGACTAGTTGTTACACACATAGAAAGGAGGACCGAAGTGAGTAACTAGAAAGTCTCCTATGTGAACTATATCGGGCATGTTTTCATAAAATGCCGCTCGATTGTTGTGTGATTTGTTTGTGATTAAATCAGTCATGTCAAAATATCTGCATATATATGAAATTTATGGTCACAAAAGCAAGATGGAGAAACTGTATATATAGGAATTGAAGATGAGGTATGGCATAAAAGAAGTGGTTGCATTTTCTTTCGTTGGTGCTCCTCTCTTTAATTTTTAGTCCTATCCACTTCATAATCAAACACACAGTGAGTGGTGGTTTGGTTAGGTTGAGGGAATCTATCTTTTTTCTTTCAAGTGAAAAGTCAACTTTTGAAAAACATATCTGAAAGGTCAATTATAAGTTGTGTAGGAGCACTGAAGTGTATGGAATATGTCAATGCATTGACATATTCATCTTAATAATTATAAACAGTGGCAGACATGTCTCATTGCTTGTGGCTTCATCTCCCTCAAACTACCTATAGTGCTGCACCACCACGAGTACAATGAATACTTGCCTCAGTTTTCTTTATAAGAGCTCAAAAATTAAATTGTATAGTTTAAAAAGACAATTGAAATTAGTTAAGAGTAGTGGATACATATGTAAGATCGAAATAATTTTTTTTCTCAAGCTTGTTGTTATTTATAGTACGATAGTTAAGAAAGAAAAATATAGTAGTAATGAAAGAAGGCATGAAAGGAAGAGAGTAAAGAGAATGTTGCATGTGAAAAAGACAGGGAGGGAAAATACAACCAATTAAGGGATAAAAATGATACACACACATTACAGGCCTTCGACAGCGCAGCCTCAAGCTAGCTCTTATAAAAACTCCAGTAAATTAAAAAGATTCCCATAAAAAGGTTTATCATGAAGCTCCTAAAGTTTTTGTCTTAAGTTATCCCATCAATTATCCTTATTACTATAAGAGATAGGAGAGTAATTGTTATGTTGTATGTGTTGCTTCTTATTTATTTAGATAGGATTGGAAGATGATTGAATATTATTTATGAACTACCAATTTTATCTCCCTTAGTTACAAACTCCAAATTTTTTTTTGTTTCTCCAATGTGCATTCATAATTTCTACGACATACTCCTATATTATATTTCTTACCAATGAGGGTATATTATTTGATAAACAAATGGCATTTTTGACATATTTGTTATAGCTAACTAATTTTAACTTTCACGTTAAATAACATAAATAAGTTGTTTCTATCCTATATATGTATGTGTGGGGAGTGAGGGAGGGAGGGAGAGAGATGGTTGAATAATTTCAGGATCGAATCATTGATGAGCAAAGTGTGATTGTAGAGGGTCGGCGTTACATATGGCAGCAACAAGAGAAGCAATATGAAATGTCCAATTGTGTGCCACTATTATAGATTTATACCATATACTAGCGCACTTTTATATGTGTTAAAAAATGTCATGTAAGAAGTGCTGGCGATGATACAATATACATGCTCTTAAAGTGCATGTAATTCATAGACCTATACATGCGGTTTAAGCACATATAGGCCTCAGCATGAATAATAATAGGAATCAGCCTATACATATAGGCGTTCAATTCAAAAAAAATATTTATCTCTCCTTCATAAATTAATACAAAATTTTAATTACTAAAATGTAAAAACTCAATTCATACTCTTATGTTTGTGTTTAATACAATATGCCACATGTCATCTTCTTTTTTCCCAGAATTCATTTCACTTCTCATTATTATTCAATATTAGGCTCTTCATTAATATTTTTTTCTTAATACAATTAAATAATTGTAAGATTTAAATATTTTGAGATAACATGATAGTTTTAATGGAAATGCAAGATTGGAGTTCAATCCCATATATAGTACTAGTATTAGTATTGACCCTCTAAATTTTATTAAGAATAAGCCATATTGCTTACATTGTCACTAGCATAAGAATTGGACATCGGTTATGAGAAACAAATTTAGAGCTCAGAATATAATATCGATATTATATTCTAAGCTAAAAGGATTTCGATATCAAAATCCTTTTTATTTCAAAAATAATAAACCAAAATCACAAATTGATATATAATACTCCCTCCGTTCCTAAATATAGGACCTAGATGACTTTTTTGAAAAATCCTAAAAAAAGCAAAAAATAAGTTAATTATAAATTGATTTACCTAATTTTTTCTCTTAAACTAGTTTATTTTACCTATAAACTAATGGATAATCTAAAAAGATATCAAATACGTCATCATTTAATAACCTATTTCGCAACCTTAATCTTTCCAAAAAAAAGTTATCTAGGTCTTATATTTAGGAACGGAGGGAGTATAATGTTGCATTTGAATATTTGAAACAGATTTCTTTACTCGAATTAGTTAAATAATTTTTATTGCTCATGTTCGTAAGTCATTAGGACTCTTCTAATCTTCATTTCGAAATGTACCAAATGGATCCTTCCTAATTCATTAATTATTCTGAAATGATCCTCTTCGCTCTTGCAATTCCTCGAATGATCCTTTAATGTAAGACTGCTATACTTTTGGTAATATATTTTCCATTCCATGCAAAAAAATGTAAGACTGCTATATATTTAATGATAGTATTTTTTTGGTTAAGATATTAATATTATTGTTGGTCCGTCCTACTGTTTGGCTGAACTTTAATTCTGATTATACAGTTTCAAATGAACAATTTTTGTTCTCTGATCTATTGAACTTACATGGAGTTTATTATAACAATCATAATCAACATTACCTAAAATTATAGGGACCACTACCAATGGGTAGTTGGTTGAACTGGTAAGTGAACTACAATCCTCGTAAGGATGAGAACGCGTGTTCAAATCTCGGGAAGTGCTGTCATTTGAAGAAGGGACAACCTTGTCTATGCGGGCAACACTCCTACCCCTCGAGTCCGGATTAAACCGGGCAGTGATCAACCCAAAAAAACAAATACAAATATTGGGACCACTTGTAAAAATCATATTAAATCCTTATAAAAATATAGGGATAAAAAAAACTATTTAAAATTATTTAGCCCAAGAATCAAAATTTGACCTATTAACCTAATTACATAGGGCGAAAACCAAAAAACAATACATAACTATTGATCCAGGAACAAAAATAGTACATAACTATCCCAAGGTACAAAAATGATACCCAAATTTTACCATGTGATCAAGAATGATATTTTGACTAATATGACAATAAGATTATACATGAAAAGTCCAAAATGCCTTTATAAAATTATTCGCCGTTCGAGTAAAAGTTTATTTAATTTATAAGGGCATTTTGGACATTTCATGTCTAATCTTAATGTCATATTAGTGAAAATATCATTCTTAATCTCATGTCCAATAGTTGAGAATTATTTGTGTACCTTAAAATAATTATATACTATTTTTATTCCTTAGCCGATAGTTATGTATAAATTTGGGTCTTCGCCCAATTACATATAAAATGTGATCCTCCGACACTAGACATAGTCCAATGATAACACGACTACGTTTTTTCTTTTGTGAGCAAACACGACTACGTTTCTTAACACATAGAAATCTACGTTTGGTTTGAACATAGTTTGAACCCTTTAATAGTCTGTTTGTACTATGTAGTCTGTGGATCTTTTTGCGTTTTTGAGCCAGAAAAGTCTGTTTGTACAAAAAGGGACAAGACTACTTAGTGTAGATAATGGGCTGTAAAAAGCCTATCCATTTAATACGGGGCTGAAAATGGAATGGGCCCATTAGCTCTCAACATTATTCATCACTTGGGTCTGCTCTGTATTCCGTAAAATCCCAACAACCCATTAACTGTGTGTGTGTGTGTGGCGGGGATAAAGGATATTTTCAAGTCATTTTGGATTTAAAATCAATCATTTTCAAATTTTAGAGTGCAAAATGTTGTTACTCCTCATCAAGACAAGTGACTTTTTCTAAATATATTAGCTCTGCATTTTATCTTAAATTTACGTTTGTCAAACATAAAAATTTAATATTTTCATTTCTAACTCTCTATTATGTATTTATCATATCTGGAACGAACTAAGGGTCTTCTAATATGGTGGAATGACATCTACTTTTTAGATGAGAAGTTACAGGTTCAATAGTGTTTGTAACCTCAAGCTATTGATGCTTGTTCCTTTGATTCAAAAAAATTATACCTTGAACAATATCCAACGATGATTTGTAGATGTTAAAAAAATTTGTTCATAACATGTTAAAAGATGTTCGGTCTAACTTTTTTATATCCATTATATCCAGTTCTTCGATTATATATATGATCATGCATGCATCTTCTTTTTATGTAGATTTATAAGTAAATGAGTGTTAAAAAATACAACATATATATGGCATGTAAAAACTAAAAAAGGACACACTGCCAAATGTGAACGTGGGGGTGTGCAAAATTGAGACGGAAAATATTTTGTTCTACGCAGTACTCTTGACGTAGTAGTTCGTTTCCAAAATTATACTTTTACCCTAAAAAAATTACAAAATGTTTTTGGGATTTTCCCGTCCCTCAGGACAAGACGGAAACCTCGTCCGAGCCTTTTTCAGGATTATGGGATATGAGACAGGGGTGTCCCGATCCCATCCCGTCTCGTGAACACACCCTATGTGAGCGGAACATTTAATGTTATAGGGGTCCAAGTATTTTCCTTCAACAATAGATTGGATGAATATATTGTTTTTATCTAGGTCAAATAAGATAAGGCTCCAATTTGGGGAGATCACCCAATTAGACTCAATAGTATATAGAGAAGAGAAAAATTACACAAGCAAGGTTATCAAACAAGTTTTAGATGTATGAAGCTTGTGAGTTTAACAACAATCGCTGTGTACATTCTTTTTTCCCAACAATCTTAGTATGTAGATGTATGAAGCTTAGGGGATGTCGACCTTCACTTTATTTTTCATTATAATCTGCTGGAATGCTAATTTTCTAATTAAATCGAAAAAATTAATTTCAGTATTAAAAAAGGCATTACATTTTTCAATAATCATTTTTGATAGATCGGTTCAATATTCTCAATACTTTCACATAGTTGTATAAAAGATTCTCTTTGAGAATCTCTTACTTTTCACTGCAGACTTAATTGTTATTTAAACAATCATTTCAGATTTCCTGTTTTAATTAGAATTTTTCAAAATCACAATTAGTAATATTTTTACTTGTATACTTAATACTCTTTATATTCTTCTATAGTAAATAAATCATTGACATTAACTATAAAGCTTGCAAAATTAAAAATTCGATTTAATACAAACTTACCAACTCTACAATGTTCTAGTTTACCTACTAATAATAAGTCTAGAAAGAGATTATTGAGTTGTGTTTCATCACCTAACCTTTTATATTTAACAATCATAGTTGGGAAATAAATATAATTCTGATTAGTTAATTATTGAATAAGGGAACGATTGCACAGAGTTTTACTATCTATTAATTAATCTGATCAAATTCCACTAACAATATCTACATATAAAATTCATATGATTCAGAGTCGCGATTGATTGGGTGAGCTTGGGATCATATTATTTCACAGAGTTAAAACGTCTTGAGACTAAAATTAAAGTGATTTTGACACGAGACAGCTGGTTTGCGTTAAAAATCACAAGAAAAATGAAGTCAACAAGGTGCTTGATTAAGTATAAAAATTCTACTTATATCATAAGTAGGTGTTTCGTGCCAAAATTTTGTCTTACATAAAAAAGAGTAACTAACATGTTTTACACAAATAAAAAACACTTTTATCATCAATTCTATTATAAAATTTAAGAAGTTTGCAATTGTAACCCTGTTTTTTGTAAACTCTTGCCGTATAAGAATAATTTAGCACGTAATAAATGAAATATAAAATTGTGCATTTACATAAAAAAAATTAATAACATGATACATAAGTTTCAAATAAAACCTTATCTAAATTCTAAAAAAAAACTTATATTAATATATAAATAAAACATTATCTTTGTGTTCTAGAAATATGGAATGTAGGGTAATTAAATTATGATTATAGGGACTTCAAGGACCTAGCAAGGCACGATTAGCTCATGTAGCATTATCACCGACTCGAATTTTGTGTAATCCTAGTTTAGAGTCAACACTCACCAACCAAGCACTAGCAATAATTTTTGTTATAATAATTAGAATTATAATTTATGTCTGTCGTGCACTACAAATTGATTACTAATATATACGAGCTTCAATAAACCATCATCAGAAAGGAATATTTTGAGCGAAGGAGAAGAATCTCCCATGTGTCCCGAACAATAGAACAACACCAAACTCACAAAAAAATACTAGTATGTTGTAACACTTCCATATATACTAGTATTACTTAAATGACAGAAGCCACTTGACACTGTGGAGAGACTGCTAATAAATTCAGCGTTGACTTACTAATTTTTAATTTGAGAATATGTATAAGATATTGAAACAAGTCGTTGCCCTGGCCTATTCACCTTTTTTTGTGTAGGATGATAACAAATCCAGTGATCCATATATAAGCGACAAATGAACATTAAGAAGGAGAAGAAGGAGAATGAAAGTCTAAGAAAGACAATGTGTGTGACAAGGGAGAATTGAACAAGTAAAAAATGAGAGTGATATACGTTGTCCAATTCACATAAAATAAGTCACATTTCATATAGCACTATGTGTGTGTGTGATATTTTTATTTGTGGTATAGGAGCCCAAGTTACATCAAAATCTTACTTCAGGATTGAGAATTTCACAAATATAGTTTTGAGAGTTCCATTATAAAGAGAACAAACAAAATGAGGTGTTGGCAATTGACATCATATCCTGAGAACATTGAGGATATTGTTATCGAACTCACGAACGAGTTTTAATGATTTTACCATTCTCATAGTTAGTTTTAACTTACAAAATTGTGTAAGCTCACTCTTTAACTCGTTATAGTTGGAAACTGGACTAAATTCTTGAGTGGGTTGACTAATTAGGTTCAAATCCCTCACCATAGTAATTATTTTGACCAAAGCCATTGGATGAAAAACCATATGAGACAAACTCATTTGATGTGCTTAGTGCTTTTATACTGATGATGTTTGTTAATGAGACGAAATCCATTTGATGAACAACAACACGCGCACCATTTTTTTTATAAAAGTGATAAATCGTGTAATTAGAGAACATGAAATAGTTAGAGAGCATGAAATAGTAGTTTGGCAGTTGACTTATACCTAATCTTCTTTATGTTTAACATTATAACTTTCCAACTCCCACAAGTCCAATCTGCTCTTTCCCGAATCAGCAAGCCATCGGCTTTTCCCAGCCTTTTCTTTTTTACAAAACGGCCCCAAAATATAAAAAGGATAAAGCCATACAATCCAACCTCCTAATTATTTCTTCATCATCAATTATTCCCATACTTACTTTACCTTTAATTAATTAATGGCATCATTATAATCATCATGAAATCAATAGCAGCTTGTACACAGCCCCACTTGTCATCTTAATTGAAAAGGCATATTAGTACTACAACTACTCACAACAACGACAACAAAAAATTAAAGAACTAAAAGGCATGGCAAGAAACATAAGAAAAAAAAAAGTAATAATAGGAGTTATTATTAATTGACAGAAGAGATGGTGGTGGTGGAGACATATGATTGGGTAGTCTAAAAGTTAGCAGATGCCAAAGTCTACGTAAATACGACGTCGTCTGTGGTCCCCACACGTTCTCAATGACGTCTTATTTTCGTAGACTTCGAACTCGGTCCCACACTCCTAAATTAAAATAGAAAAGAAAATCCACGTCATTTTCTTATCCAAAAAATTCAGCCAACACGTCATCATATACTTTTTTCCTTCACGGCTTGGAAACGGAGGTGGCATCTTTAACTGCCCCGTCATTTGCCACCGTGGCTGACTGTACGGTCAACACTGACATGCTTGGAGATGATGGGCCTTCCCTTCCACTGCCATTGGCGGCGGTGACAGGGTTGCGAGTGGCACACGTGGCGGTGGAGATGGCCGTGGCAAGAGAGATAGGCATTAAGCATAGGCCTTTGCCTTGAAGGTATTGCATGGCAGAGCCCATGTCTTCTTCCATGAGTTTAGCCACTTGATGCTCCGTCATGGTGACCGTGTCGTTGGAAGATGACGCCGCCTGGTTGCCAGTGGAGGTGCCGGCGGCGGCCGCTTGCTGGCTGCAGTCACCTCCTCCTCCCTAAAAGAAACAAGTCAAAAATTGTTATATTAGTGTCGAAATTATAAGACATATATCTATGTAATTACATGATTTGATTAGATTAGCATCTCTTTATTTGTTGCTAATATATGATTTATTTAACTAATTTAACCACATTATGGATGTTAGTCAAGTTAATTAGTATGATGGTTTTTTCTTAGAAAATCTCAATCTCTTACTTAATTATTGTTGAAAGAGTAATAATAAAAATAATTGGCAAAAAGTATTTGAATAGGTTATATTTGAGACGGAGGGAAGGAGTAGTTAGATTAGCGATAGCATGTTTTTTCTCTAAGCAAGCTAATCATATTCATTAACTCCTCCCATCTCTTTGCTTGTTATTTTTTAGGTTATAGGGGCAAATATGAGGATACTTTTAGAGAAAAAAGGATTAAAATATATTTAGAATCAATTTTGTTTTTTAAATTTCCTAGAATTAGTATTGGTATTATTAGACGGAGGAGATGGAAAGAGAAGGTAAAGTGAGAGAGGCGAAAAGAAAAAGGAGAAAGAAAAAAATGGGTGTTGTTAGGGTGTGAAAGGTGTTGTTGAAAAAGGGAGAAAGAGGAATCTGAGAAAGTTGGCACGCGTGCTACTTTATAAATTGTCTTTTTCTAGTGATTTTTTTTTTGCCAATGTCGTTTTCTAGTGATTGAGAATAGGATAATTTTTTTTTTGGCCGAAGAGAATAGGAGAATTGATGATAAGGGAATGGCCAAGTGTGAAGCATGGTTGAGACTAGATAGAAGAGATAAAAAAGTTGTTGGGTTTAGACTTACTCCGACAATATTGACAAAATGATACCTCCCCTGTACTTTATTGCACATCTTCAACTTATTCCCTATTTACTGATTACTGATTAAAAATAAGGGTTTAACAAGTTTAATACTCCTACCAAAAAACAACCTAATGTAGTTCATCTTCAACAACTACAAATCTTACTCAAACATATCAATCATTTGCACATAATTCTATAAACCTAACACACCACTTAAGAAAAGCACTAATTATATTCACTTCAAATTCAAGTCTATAAATCTTTTAACCAGAAACTTTTAGGAGTACTTTTTAACCATTTTCACATTTTATTACATCAAAGGACTGACTTGGTAAGCTCGTGTGTCGTAGGGCCTAAGGTCATGAGTTTGAATAAGTCTTTATGCCTAAAGCATATGTAAGACTGCCTATTATATTCTCTTTTCTAGTACTCTCACCATATGGGACTAGAAATAAGTTGACCATTTTTCACAAAATTACAATATCATTCAATTCATATATACACTTGAACATTGAGCCCAATTATCACAGGCGTCTTCAGGTAAATTTAGGATCATATTTTAAGAAGTTGCATTGTGTTAAAGAAATGAGTGAAGGGGGGTGGTACCTCAGAGGAGATATCAGCAACAAGAGGAGCAACAGCAGCTCCACCCCCCAATCTGCTCATACTCAGAACCTATTCATTTAAAAAATTCATTATCACAAGAAGAATAATTATTCCTAAATGATGGTGAACATACATAATAGAGATCATACATAGCTAGTAATTATATAAGAGTGGCACCTTCACTTGGAGCTGCAAGAACTTGACATAGTCTATGATCTCATCCAGCATTGAAGCCTTGTCTGTCTGTCATTAATCATTTAATTATTCTTATGAAAGTAAGGCACATAGGTGATAGGAGTAATAGAAATACAGAGAAAGACATATAATTTTGGTCACATACCTTGTTGGCATTGGGAACAAGTTCTTGCAGTGCCTTCATTCTCTCTGCAATTCTCTCCCTTCGTAACTGCCACCATCATCACAACACAATATCAGCAACAATTCCAGCAAAATCCTAGTTACTTCAATTAATGAACGTTTTTTAAAAGTTTGATTCTCAAAAAATGAGGACCAAGTTACTAGGCGTATTAAGCGGAAAATGACACATGAAGTAGTTGTTGGGACTGGATTGGAATTTTCTAACTTCAATTAATGAAGTGTCAGTGATAAACAAAATTCAGAGTTTCTCATTGAAATTACTTAAATACCCTCTCTGCTATGCTGTGTGGGTCCGTCGCCTGACCCCTCCTCGCCCTAACCCTCTGCTTCGGCTGCGCCGGAGCTTCGTTCACCGCGGCCCCATTCGCGGCCGGCGCCGCCCCAAAATTCTGCCCCTATAATTCAAACAAACAAAAAATTCACAATCCACCAATCAAATCGAAAAAACACAGAAAAACACTTCTTGAATATCAAGATTTCATATTAAAGATTTTAACTAACCATATTAACTAGTTAAATAAAGATATTCATTAACAACTACAAATAAAAAAAATATTTAATTCTGTAATTCTAAACATATCATTGAACCTGAGGATTGTGAAAATGTTGACTTTGATGGGCATCATGCATAGATCCAGCTAAGCCATTGAAGAGAGATTGAACAGAAGCATCACCACCCTAAAAAAAGATCACACAAAATTAAATTAAATAAAACCAAATTAAAACACACAACGTTAACACAAACACATAGACATATATAATTCTCAAGCTATAATAAAAACCCAAACCCACCGGAATATGAGACCTATTAAAGGAGGACCCATCAACGACGTCGTTTCCAATAGTCAAAGGCATTTGATGAAGAAGCTGACGTTGAAGCATCAAAGCCGCCGTGGACGGAGGAGGAATCTGGTGGTTAGAAAGCTTGTGATCACCATCATAGTGAAAGTCAGAGACACTATTATTAACATTATTAGTGTTATTGTTGTTATTATCATCAGATGGATTGAGTTGGTTGTCCCAAAAGGAAGGAAGATTGGATAGCATTTGGTCTAAAAAGTCGTCTTCAAGATCGTGTGGTTGGATCTGGTGGTGAAGAGAATTCATGGGGGCAGAAGAAGAAGAACAAGAAGGGTTCGTTCCTGGTTGTATTTCATTGTTATTTGGCTGCATAGTTATATATATGTGTGTGTGTGTATGAATGGATATATGTGAGTTATGGTTTATTGTTGAGCTGGATGGATAAAGTTTGGAACTTTTTATGTGGGGATGTGGAGAGTTGAGGAAGATGAAGATAGTGGAAATGGGAAATGAAGGTGTAATGTGATGTAAAGAGGTTTGTTTTGATGAGTTTTAGTTCGTAAACTGACTCTAGGACTGTTGTTTCCGTTGATTCCTTTCATTTCGGTTTTTAGTCGACCACTTCTTTATTGTTACCGTTATTGATCTTGTGTTAAAATAAAAAAGAAATGTGTTATTTAATTAATTAAAATTTAAAAGCAATCTGATTTGTGAGAGAACTAATTTTGCATAATTAATTATTTATTTTCGATTGATAAAATGATTGTCCCACATTTTTTAAATATGTTATTATGACGTAATTTTTCCTTTCGATGAATGGAAAATTGTTAATGGAGAGTTTTATTTTTTTGGTCAGAATTAATGGAGAGTTTTAGAAACTAACAACAACCACAGCCTGACTACTATTTACTCGGTTTTATTTTTGGGTTAAGGTCAATTTTCTCCGGGAAATTTGACTCAATACCAATTTTAATACTCCCTTCGTCCCTAAATATAAGATCTAATTGACTTTTTCTGGAAAATCCTTAAAAAGCAAAATAAGTTAATTATAAATTGATTTACCTAATTTTTTCCCTTAAACTAGTTTATTTTACTTATAAACTAATAGATAATCTAAAAATATATCAAATATGTCATCATTTAATAACCTATTCCGCAACCTTAATTTCTCCAAAAAAAAGTCAATTAGGTCCTATATTTAGGACTGGAGGTAGTATAATTTTAGTTGGACAATTTGGGACAAAAGTCATGAGAAAATATCAATGTAGCATTATTCAAGAATCAAAGTAGTGATTCTTCTATTTACACATTATAAGGCCTAATGTGTGATTCTACAGGCACACACTCTCCTATACACTCTTCACAAAAATACAAGCATTCATCTTCTCTCTACAACTCTTCTATTTACACATTCCTCCACCTCCTAACAAATATAATAAACTATAACAAATTAACTACTTTTTTGTTGTCTTACTAACAATAGCATAACAAGCTAACATGATGCTAGTGGCCCATCAAAAACACTTATTGGTCTTTTGTAAGATTAGGTGTTATAATTTGTCCAAATTGAAATTCAGGCATTTTTATTGGTCTTTTTCAAAGTTTTTCTATTTTTTGTTTCTCATTTTTAAATCTATAGGTTTTGGTTAGTCAATTTTCATTCTTATCAATACATTAGTTCTTATAATCTAATAAAAATTAAACCATTCTGCTTTATAAGGTAGAAACCTTTCTATTAAAATTAAAACAGGGGCGAAATCTTTTTTTATATACATCAAAATAAGGGTGAAATTTAAAGAAGTGACCATTACAGTAACTCGTCATATTAAAAAAAAAATTACCGTTACTCGATTATATATTTAAATAACTGATAATAGAGTTGTTTAGTTTTCACCCGTGTGAAGTCTTCCATTGTATCATATGAATATTTAAAAAAGATAGCATATTATATTTTAGTCAAAAGTGAAAGAAGGCATATAATGATAATAAATTATCAAGACTCTGTCACTACCACATGCGTATGAGAAGGATAATATATAAATCTAACACAGAGTCAATGAATTGAAAAACACAGACGGAAGTTCATTGGTTGACACTTGACACCTATAAATTAATTAAAGGAATTAATATATGTCAAATTATTTTCATTACAAAATATAAAATGTTTTTTTCAACCATACAAGTTATTCTTTACTCACATCTTAAACTTCAGTAGATGCCGAAGGTCCCAAAATCCAAATACTGTATGTTAGCTCAAATTTGCAATCTCTATATGACCAAACTAAGTGACCCTTATTAATTAGAAGTTCATTTTATCATGATCTTTTATTGCCTGTCTTGCTTTCTTACAGACCGGATGGAATGGAACTTAATGAAATAACATTTTTCAAAAATATTGTAAATTCGGTTTCTCAGTGAAAATGTGTCGAATATTATTTAATTCACGATTGATATTTGCACAGCGAGTTCTGGCTTGATTATAACATTTGATCAAAATAATGAAAGAAAAAACTGGTAGTAAGTATGCAACAAATTAAAGGGACAATATAAGTAAAGATCATAATCAAAATTAGCTTTATGTGTGTTATATTTTACCGAGTAAGCGAGTAGTGCTGATTATGGTTATCAAACGCATGAGTTGACACTCCAATTCTATCTAATTATAATGTCACGAGCCATTTAAGTGATAATTTCGGCAATTAAAAACTTACGTGTTTACATGTTAAATTCACCATTTATACCTTTATAATTTACAGAAAATTGTGTTACTACGCTATTAATCTCATTTTAATTATTTATTTGACCAAATTCAATGATTTCAAATATAAATTTCTTTAAGGTCAAAAAAACAAATATAAATTTCTTTGAATTTTTCTATTGAAGTCGATAAAGCATGGATATTGATATATTTAATATGAGCTATTAATATTTAAAGTATATTAAAGTTAAATTATTGTTATTTTTATATTTTTTATTTACTTATATAAGAGAGAAACACATGTTTATTACTAAACGTAAATTCTTTTAAGTTTACGATTCGAGTATATAATCCGATTTTTTATAATTTCCACTAGATTATTTAAACTCACGAATTTGACAACCTTGATAACCATTATATCAATGATATTCATAAATAGATATGTATAAAATAAGAGGTAAGAAGAAATGTGAAGAGAAGAAGGGAAGAAAAGAGAATAGTAAGACAAGAAAGTAGAGATAAAGTAAAGAGAGTATTCTCATTATTTGTAATTCTACCTTAGTTGATTATAGCTTAGTGCTGATAACGTATTATAAAAATAAAAGGTAAGAAGAAATATGAAGAGAAGAAGGGAACAAAAGAGAGTAGTAAGACAAGAAAGTAGAGATAAAATAAGAGAAGTTATCTCATTCATTTGTAATTCCACATTGCAATGACTCATAGCTATGACCTCTATTTATAGGCCTCAATACATTGAATTTTATTCATGGTCACAAAAGAGTAAATATGAAAATAAAGATATTAAAAAAAAATTCCACTACCCATATTCATTAGAAGTTTATAAGAAAAACAATATTAAGAGCTTAAAGTTATATATGGGCATCTCCACGAGTGTAATATTATTTTCATAACAAGATAACTTTTTGCCAAACTTTAATAGGTGGTTCAATTTCTTAATTTATTCATTTTTTGCCAACCAATTCTTTATTTATATTCTAATCATAATATCTTATCTGATCCCCGATTTTTCGTATTACAATCATTAGTGGACATCCACAACGAGACCATGTCTCCCCTAACTCAACTACTCCTACAATCTTCAGATTTAAATTTTACCAATGAATTTATATATTTAATTATTAAAACCTATGTATTTAATAAAAAAATTTGTAACAAAAGAGAAAATAATCAAAATACTGGTTTGGTTCTTCGTATCACTGGTTAAAATATTCTATATATGTGGTTATTCACTTCTTATATATGAAATTTTTTTCCAATCATTCTTTTAGTTTTAAAAATTATTTTCAGCCTTATGGATCAATTCTTAATTCTTCATTATCATTCTCTCTTTTAATTGACAGCCCATTTTATGTCTTTTTTCTACATTGGTTAATAATTTGGGACAATTGTACTTAACTCCCAAGCAATAAATTTAACATTAGATAGGTCCGTTGACAACTCATCTACTTATTAACGAAGATTATTTAAATTGTTAATAATGGTCATTAACAATTCATTGGGACGACATCCACAAAAATAATTCTCTTGGGACTAATGTACAATTATCCCTAATAATTTTTTGCATGGATTTTTATTTGATTAAATTTGAATATTGTTAGAGCACAATTAAAGTGTAACTCTTAAACAAAAGTTTTTTACATTCACAAAGGTTCAAGTTGAATTGAAAATAGAGTTGAGTTCATTTTTCTTTCCAGCATAGAGTTGAGTTCATTTTTTGTAAACCAAAAAAATAGGGCATTCGTAAGTTTCGTTGATATTGGTGTCTAGGAGTAAAACTTGATCAATATCAACTTGATCAATATCTATCGCACACCATTTCTCTCTTTTACTATCTTCAAATGAGAGGAGATTAAATTGGGATGAAGGTGCAAAAATGATACTAAACTTTACCCAAAATTGCATTTCTAATACTAAAGTTTCACGAGGAGCAAAAATAGTACTCAACTTGGGGTCCAGGTGCAAATATAGTATTTTCACTTTAGGGAAATAAAATTTAGATATGAAAATACTCTTATGCCCCTCATTACATAAAAATTTGATGAAGGAGGAATAGAGGGGCATAAGAGTCTTTTCATATCTAAATTTTATTTCCCTCAAGTGAAAATACTATATTTGCACATGAACATCAAGTTAGGTATTCTTTTTGCACTTCGCGATTTAAGTATTAGAAACACAATTTTTGATAAAGTTTAATATCATTTGTACCTTCGCCCATTAAATTGACGACGAGTTTCTAACACTTCCACTTTCCATAATTTAGCTGTCCAAAGGCATCAAATATCCCACTATAACATTATGCATCGACAAATACATTATCGACAAATTCTCCTTTCTATACTATTTCTATTTCTACTTGATTGAGCCTCCAAAACCGTAAGGAAATCGACGTGGTATTGATTTTTAATGTCAAGTACAAGGTTTAGTAATGTCTTCAATTCGCACCCATGATTTCCAAAGCATGAAATTTAGGGTCCGTTTGGTTGGACGGAAAGTGTGTGATGGAAATGGAAATGGAATTGAGTATAAGAGGGTAAAAATGGAAAGTAAAGGTAAATTAGATAATGATGAGATGTAAAAGTTTGTGGTCCCCAAGAAAAGTGTGAGACGAAGAGAGAAAACTTGTGGGTCCCGAGATATATAGAAATTACTTTTTCCATTTCCTTATTTCAATTCCTTTTGCACTTTCTTGCCATCCAAACTAGCCCTTATTGGGAAACTCCCAGATCAAATGTTGGGATATTATTGTGGCTCAACACAACATTATCCTCAACCATGATAGTTCTTTTTGCATCATCACCTGCCCCTCGGATGATTCATTTACACCTCATTTAGCCCACAAGCTTCAATACTTAATCTCTTTCCACTTTATCTTTTTTTGCCATTCTTTCTATTTACCCATTATGAGACGGGCTTCCTCACTTATCCATATTTTCTGATTGCAGGACTGAGAATTTATCATCCCCAATAGGCTTATATGCATATTTCCCCAGCCTAGTCCATTGCACTATCTTTTTGCCACCCACATTATTATTCTCTTTACCACGGAAAGGTATTTTTCCATCTGGCATAATAGCAATTCCACATCAAAGTATGCGGGAAGTGTCAATGTTGCATGTTTTGGTCTCAATCTCACCCCAATGGTCTTAAATTAAACATAGCAATGTTGCCCGAGGTAAAGATATTAAGATAGACCTTTAAATTTAATTAATTAACCATTTTATGCCGAGTTGGCTTGCTAAGTTGGAAGTTGTGATATACAAATAGAAAGTAAGTAAGCGACTTGTTTTTTGAGCAAGTTCTATTTTCTAGGGAATAATTCTTATATAGTCCTTATAAAAAAGGAATACTTATTTTATAGTAATTATTATGATAATGTCTTTACTAAGTGTTATAACATATACTCCATCATAATCTAATTTGACTATTTCATAGTAATTATTATTTAGTACTTATTTTCAAATTTATCCTTCAAAGGAAAATAAACAATTGGTTAAGGGATGTTGTGTTTTGATATTTTTTAAAACAATTATATATCTCCAAAATTAGAAATTATTGATACAATTTGTTTGTGCTAAGTTGCTATTGACAATTGCAGCTTCAAGCCATTTAATACTACCAAGTCTCTCGTGACTTCATTGTAATTTGATAATTGTTTTGGACTCAGTTGTGGTTAATTCATAATAAGAGACATGGTTGTAATTAAATTCTAATAAGAAACTTGATTGTGATTTTCCCCTTTTAAAAATCAAATGGTAAGATGATAGTATAAAATAGAAACATAAGGAGTGGATAGAGTACAAAAAAATGTGCGATTATAACAAATTTTCTTGTTACCCGTCATATAAAAAGAAACCTAAGACAATACTCCCACCTTCTGGTTCATGATATAACATGGACCGGAGAAGTATGTGAAAGTGACAAATTGCCTTTTAGAAGTCAATATGTTGACTTAAAAGTCCCTACAAATCCTCTTTACCCTAAAGCAATGGGTAAATTTACTATTCAAAAAACAGTACCTCCTTATTTTAATATATCTGTGTGGCCCCCATCTTATTTTTTTTAACTTTCTTTTTTTATTTGATGATTTATTTTTTTCCCCTTCTGTGGTCTCGTGGGCCCCAGGTTGTAATATACTCCATATAAATGAATAAATGGATAAAAATTAAAAAATACAGAGAATAGCCTAATCAGAATTCAGCTCCGCTGCAAAGGTTTTATTTGGTATCTTCGCTTTATGGTGCAGGTTGTATCTGTTGTAGTGTATGAATGGCTTTTGATTTGAATTTCAAATTCAAATTAGAATCGTCCTTTCAAAGCGGCCGCCTATTTCTTCATTGTCTTTATCTCATTTCTTGTCTTTTCTTATCGTGCTTACCGTTCCATAGGATCTTCTTTCCCAGAAATTTTGCATTACGTTGAAGGTGGGAAGAGGTTGAAAAAAATGTTTTAGTATATCTCATAGTATTCAACCGTTCTGTAACTAATGACTTTTGCTTTTTTTTTTTTTTCGTTTTTCAGTTTCTTAATTCAGCTCACAATGTTATTGAGTGTAATGTGTGCATTTAGTTTGTTGTTTTATTTTTTCCCTCCACTCAGGGCAAGTGTGTGTTTGTACCAGTGGAGGGTGATGTTGTTTTGTTCCTTTGCACATGGTGTGGTGCATTTTCTTCTCGTGAACTCTCTTTTATCTTTTTTATACATGAAACAGTACAAGAAACAAAAGGTCCTCGGGCTAGTATTTGAGAGACCAACCCCTCTCTCCCAAAAAGATTCCTCACCAAAATGCCTAACTAACTTTGCTGCCCTCCGAGGTTTCATATACGCGCACTACTCTGCCACTGTCAGAGCTGTCCCCTTATTCCCATTCTGCCCCTGAGGAGTTAGGCCTGTCATTCTCTTTTGGGCCTTTCTCTGATAAACCTTTCCCCAAAACACATCGAGCCCATCATCTCCCACTGCTGCAAGCAACACCTTGTCCTCAAGGTGGAATTTTGGGAATTGGGCCTGGAAGCTCATCAAGTCTTCCCATGTATTTTCGTGCTCAGGCAGGTTCACCCACTTAACCAAGATCTCTGGTGTGCCAGCTCGGCTCCTTCGTGCAGCAACAATCTCCTCAGGTTCTACCACCAGTTCCAACTCTTCAGTCAATCCCCTAGGCAATGGTTGGGAGCGCATAGGTGGTTTGAGTGCCCGTTTCAATTGGGACACGTGAAAGACGTTGTGTATCCTAGCTGAGGGGGGCAAAATCAGTTGATAAGCTACCTTACTGATCTTATCACTTATGGCAAATGGCCCATAATAGCGTGGTGCTAACTTCTCGTTGGGCTTCTTCGCTAAGCTCTTGAACCTGTATGGCTTGAGTTTCAAATAGACCAGATCTCCCTTCTCATACTCCACTTCCCTTCGCCTCTTATCCGCTTGGCTTTTCATTCTAGATTGGGCTTTCTGCAGCTGTTCCTTTAGTTCATCTAGAAGTTAGTTGAGCTCCTTGATTAGTTGGTCCACTTCCTGAACCTTGGAGCTTTGATCGGCCCACCTGAGCAGCGTTGGCGGATCACGCCCATACAAGGCCTTAAATGGGGTGGTTCCAGTGGCACTGTGGTAGGTGGTATTGTACCAGTACTCTGCCCATGGAAGCACCCGCGACCACTTCTTTGGGGTATTGCCAGCGAAACAACGAAGATAGGTCTCTAAGCTCCTATTGACTACCTCCGTCTGCCCGTCAGTTTCTGGGTGGTAAGAAGAGCTGTATCGCAAGGATGTTCCCGCCAACCTGAATATTTCACTCCAGAATTTACTAGTGAAGACACGGTCTCTATCCGATACAATCGAACGTGGAATCCCATGAAGCTTAACAACCTCCCTCACAAACACTTCCGCCACTACATCAGCATCATAAGGGTGGCTAAGGGGGATGAAGTGAGCATACTTCGTCAGCCTATCAACCACCACGAACACTGTGTCAAATCTCCCGCTCCTCGGTAACCCCCCTACAAAGTCCATGCTGATGTCCTCCCATGTGGCCGAGGGAATTGGCAACGGTTGTAGGAGCCCAGCAGGTTTGAGTGCTTCATACTTATTTTTCTGGCAGGTCTCACATCCCTCGACATAACGCTGCACATCCTTCTTCATTCCATTCCAATATACAACCCCAGCAAGTCTTTTGTACGTTCGCAAATAGCCGGAGTGGCCCCCCATCATTGAGTCATGGAATTCCTTGATCAATTCCGCTGTTCTTGGTGACGCCCTGGGCAACACGAGTCTTCCCTCCTTGAATAACACCCCTTTTTTAAGCTCATACCCTATCAAATCCTTGCTTCCTTGTAGAAGCTGCTGCTTGATTCCTCTAATCTTCTCATCCTTCTCTATCTCTTCTTCTAATCCCTCCATATCATCATACTGCCATACGGTCACAGCTTGCATTTCCATGGCCATTTCTCGCCGGATAGCGTGTCCGCCGCTCTATTCTCTTTGCCTGGTTTATACTGGATCTCGAATCGATACCCCATGAGTTTTGATACCCATTTCTTCTGATCTGGAGCTAATATCCGTTGCTCCAGCAGGTACTTGAGGGCCCGCTGGTCAGTGCGAATCACAAAAGGCCGACTAGACAAATAATGTTGCCACTTCTTTACGGCCATGACAAGAGCCATCAACTCCTTCTCATAGACCGAGCTCAGTTGGAGGCGCTCCGATAACTTCTGACTGTAGTATGCAATTGGCCGCCCTTCTTGCATAAGGACAGCACCCAATCCAGTGCCGGAGGCATCCGCTTCCACCTCAAACGGCTTAGTGAAGTCCGGCATGGACAACACGGGTAGAGTGGTCATGACCTCCTTGAGCTTTTCAAAGGCTGACTGAGCTTCTTCACCCCAATGGAAAGCGTCCTTCTTCAGCAGTTGTGTTAACGGGGTTGCAATCTTACTATAGCCTTGCACAAACTTCCGGTAGTACCCGGTCAACCCCAGGAATCCTCTCAGCGTTTTCAAGTTATGGGGCTGAGGCCAGCTTACCATGGCTTCAATTTTGGAGGGATCAGCTTGCACTCCTTCTGCCGATATGATGTGCCCCAAGTACTCTAACTTAGTCTGCCCGAGAACACACTTCTTTGGGTTCACCACCAGCTGCTGTTGCTGCAATGTCCTTAGAGCCACCCGTAGATGCTCCTTGTGCACTTCCCGGTCTTTACTATATACAAGGATGTCATCAAAAAACACAAGGATAAACTTCCGCAAATAACTTCGAAAAATATCATTCATCAAGGACTGAAAGGTAGAGGGTGCGTTTGTCAATCCAAACGGCATAACCTGAAACTCGTAGTGGCCGTCGTGAGTTCGGAAGGCGGTCTTGGGCTCATCCCCTTCTCTAATTCGGATCTGATGATACCCGGATTTCAGATCGAGCTTGGAAAACACGGTGGCTCCTCCCAATTCATCCAATAACTCATCGATGGCCGGAATTGGGTACTTATCCGGAACAGTGATGTTATTGAGTGCCCGGTAGTCCACGCAAAACCGCCAGCTCCCATCCTTCTTCTTCACCAATAGGACAGGGCTTGAGTACGGGCTGTTACTGGGGTGGATAACTCCGGCCTGCAACATCTCCCTCACTAACCTCTCTATCTCAACCTTCTGGTGATACCCGTACCTGTATGGCCGAGTGTTGGTTGGCTGTGCTCCCTCCCTCACTACTATCGCGTGGTCGCATGCTCGTCGAGGTGGTAGCCCTCTGATTTCCCCACAAACCTCAGGGAATTCGTTCAGTATCTCCACCATCTCAGGGTCATTTGAGTTCTCTTCCTCGGCCTCCCCTTCAGTCATCATTCTCAGCTCCACCAAATAGCCCTCACCCCTTTTGCTAATCGACCGCTGTATCGCCTTATAGGAAGCCGGAGCCTGTACCAACGATGGATCCCCTCGCAGGCAATGCCACCTCTTTCCCATTCGGATCTTCATATAAAGTTGGCTCCAATTAACCCTAGTTTCGCCCAATGAGGAAAGCCAAGCTACCCCTAGTATGACATCGACGTTGCCCAAAGTGAAAGGATAGAACGTTTGGCAGATCCTCATCCCTTGCACTTCGAGTTCGATCTGTGGGCATTGTTGATCAGAAATCATCTGGCGTCCATCTCCTAGGGTGACCCTATAGCGTCCAACCCGCTTAGTTGGTAGGTTTAGCCGCTCCACTAACTCTGAGGATAGGAAATTATGGGTGGCCCCACAATCCACTAACACTGTTACTGGGCTCCCTTGCAATTTTCCCTCCATCTTTAGGGTTCTCTCCCCTGTGAGGCCCGCAGCTGCAGCCATAGATAACTCTAATGAGGCCATTTCCTTGTCAGGTCCATCTTCCTCCTCTTGGGCTTCCCCCTCCTCATCAGGCCCATATTCCTCCCCTTCCTCCATCAGGATGACCCTCAACTGTTTGTTCTTACACTTATGATTGGGCCCAAACTTTTCCTCACATCTAAAGCATAGGCCCAACTCTCTGCGCCGGTTATACTCCGCATCCGACATTCGCCGACGTGAGTAATGGCTGCTCGCACTTCCCACCGTCGCGTTACTCTGTTGGCTGGGTCTCCCTTGCACCGTTTTATCCTCATCAACGACGCGCCCCCCTACTGTCACCTTGGATGGGGTGGTTCCCCCAACGCCTTTGCTGGGCTCGGAGAGGCTGTACCGGGTTGGAGTGGATTTGAACTCACTCCACCGTGGCACGGTGTTGCTCTTCGCAGCTCTGTTCTCCCTCCTCTCTTTGAGTCTATCCCTGACCTGGTTACGGGCCTCCACCTGGCCAGCATAATTCATTAACTCCTTGAGGCTTCCAGGATGCATTAGCTTGACATCGCATCGAATTTCATCAGCTAAACCATTCATGAAGGCTCCCTTGAGGACATCCTCCGGCGCGTTATGTAGGGGTGCCGACATGGCCTCAAATTGCTCACGAAACTCATCCACTGTCCCTAACTGCCTCAAAGCCATCAGCTGCTCGTATTCGTCTCCAATTTGTTTGCAATGGAAACGTTCAGTCACCTCTGTTTTGAATTCTTGCCACGACCGGACCGGAGTACGAGCTTCCATCCATTGGAACCAGGCCAACGCCTTCCCCTCCAAACTCACTACTGCCGCGTCTAGTCTCTCTGCCTCCGTTACTCCGTTGACGGTGAAATAGCGCTCGACCCTGAAGATCCATCCCAGAGGGTCTTCGCCCTCAAATATGGGAAGCTCAAGCTTCCTATGTTTGGCCCCTTCAGGTTGTCCACCACCTTCGCCTTCCCCTTGCGACTCATCGTCTCCCCCTTGGTGTTCTCCGTTCCTCCGGCCTTCCCCTTCCGGTGTCGGAGTCCTCCGTCTTTCCAAGCGGTCTAGGAGCCTGTTCAACGTTCTCTCAATCCCCGCCAGCCTCTCATCAGTGACACGTTGCAGGGTAGTCTCCATCCTGTCCAACCTTTCTCCTTCAACCGTCTGCCACCTCTGAACCTCCTCCATGGCCCTTTCCAAACCTTCGACTCTTCCCTCCATGCGCGTGTTTACCATTCCAGGACAGTACCGCTCTGATACCAAGATGTTGGAGCTGCTTCTTTACCAAGTTACAGAATCACAAATGTGGCCAAATATCTATTAATGGATATAGAATTCAGGGAATTACACACACTAATATGGCAAAATAAACAGTACAAGAAACAAAAGGTCCTCGGGCTAGTATTTGAGAGACCAACCCCTCTCTCCCAAAAAGATTCCTCACCAAAATGCCTAACTAACTTTGCTGCCCTCCGAGGTTTCATATACGCGCACTACTCTGCCACTGTCAGAGCTGTCCCCTTATTCCCATTCTGCCCCTGAGGAGTTAGGCCTGTCATTCTCTTTTGGGCCTTTCTCTGATAAACCTTTCCCCAAAACACATCGAGCCCATCAGATGGTATTTATTGTTAAATTTCCCCATCTCACAGAATGCATCTTTAAAGTATTGGCATGAAGGATACAATTATATTTACTTTGTTACAGTATTTAGATACCATTTTTGTTGCCTTTGTAATCATGGATTATGTAGGCAATCCTCAGATCCATAATTCATTCAATGCAACTAAAGTTTCTTTCAACTCTGCTATAAAGGAAATTAAGGACTGCTGGACAAGTATGATACCGTGCTTGCTATGCTTAATTCTTGCATTAGTTTTCCTTATTACAAGGTAATCGGATATTTAGTTGGCTTAAATATTTGTCTTGGAAAGAAGGGAAAAAGAGCTAAATTGTTCAATCCCGATGAGGCTTAGTGGGACCCAAAACAAAAATGGTAATGAAGTATCCCATACACCAACTTTTACACGAAGAAAGAGAGTGCTAATTTCATATATCTCTTATCAGCCCATGGTGCGTAGTATTTTTTTCTTCCTTCTCCAAGATTCAGAAGATTCCATATATGAAATAATTGCTTCACATACCCGTCTTTGTTAGAACATCTTGAAGACAATGAATACTTTAACGAAAGAGCAATACTTGGTCCTACACTTGATTTGGTCAATGAAACTAATAACTACATGTGTTCTTTGCTACCAGGGAGGAATTTGTATTTACAAGTAGTGATTCTGTTTCTAAATCAGATGATGCATTTGATATGGATGAGGAATTGTGTGATGCTGATTTTTTGAATAATCTTAATTGTTCCCCTTAAGTTAAATGATTCCCCTTACCAAATGTATTATTAGTTCTTCATCTGTGTAACATTTGAATTTTACTTCATGATTTAAAACTACTCATCTTAAGTGAAATGATTCCCCTTACAAATGTATGCATATAATTTATCGCCCGGGACATTAATGCTAGTTTGAAAAAAAAGGCACTGAAAGACTAGGTGATTGTAGGCTTGCTTTGTTGATTGTGAATCTGTGATATCACATTAATTCTGAGCTAATGAAAAATTTTAGCACATTCAAGTTTAAAATTCAATAGTGAATAGTTGATATACTGAACATGCAACTGGAAGAGGATTTATATTCCTTAAAATATTAACAGAGACACAAGATATTGAGATGCACTTGTTGTCAAATCTCAGTACAATAAGTAGACACATTATCACAATCATTATTATATATAGGTTTGAATCTCAGCTTCCAAACTCAGAACTAAACTCATCTGCAGTTTTTGCCAACTAAGACCCTATCAGACAATCTTAGAATAACACTTTCTACCTCTTAAATTTTTTATTTCAACACAAATAATAAAAAATTAACCCATGGTATAGGAAGGTGTGGGCAAGTTAATCACAGTGGTCTTGACCTTAGTCATCATGTTTATGCTGTTTGTAATTCCTTGTGATCCAATTCCACTGTCTTTGATACCCTGCAACAAGAAAAGAATTTCTCAGCATTATTTTGTTTGACTTCCTTGGTCAAAACAGTAATGTTTTGATTGTAATTTTTACAAGTAGTACAATATTCAGAAGTTACAAAGAATATAATTGGTTCACCTGGAAGGGGAAATGATCCGGTCCTCGGGCTGGGGCCGAATTTATCTGAACTGTTCCAGTCTCCATTGCATCACTGATCAAAATTGCTTTGTTCACATCCTTTGTGAAAACACAACCCTGCACAGGTTGATTGATCTAAGTTATTACCATGCCTTACATAAATATAATTTGTTCATAAAAAACAATGCAACAAACTTGCATGAGACATTTATACATGCAAAAGAGTGAGAGACCATTTTAATTTGTTTAGCTTTTATCATAAAATCTATCTAATACCTGAAGTCCAAAATTGCTGGCATTGCAATGGTGGATTCCTTCTTCAACAGAATTGATTCTTATGACAGGCAAGACTGGTCCAAATGGCTCCTCCCATGCAATTCTCATATCAGGCCTGACATTATCCAAAAGCAAAGGCCAAATGAGATTTCCTTCTCTCTTGTACTCTTGGCAGAATGTTGCTCCCTTCTCTTTAGCATCCTTTACAAGTCCTTCGATGTAGTTCGCCGATGACTCGGTCACCACCGGAGTGATATCACAGTTGTCTTCTGGTGGACCAACAGTCAGTTTTGCCACCTTGGCCTTAACTTTCTCCACCAAAGCATCAGCAACAGATTCCATCACTAGGACAACCTTCACAGCAGTGCACCTCTGACCACTATAATTGCAATACAACAACTTATTAGAAAATATCAAGTCTCATGCAAACCAATTAGAAAATGAATTAAAGGTTTGTAACCATGTGCACTTGATGGCTTAGAGATAATTAAAATATGGGAATTAACACTAAATTCTGGTTATCAAGAGAGAAACATGATAGTGTATTTGAAAAAGGCCTCAGTATGAAAAGTCATACCTGTATGAGAAGCCTCCTTTTATAATGTTTGAAGCTACCAAATCAAGGTCAGCATCTTCAAGTACAATGCATGCATCTTTTCCTCCTAACTCCATTTGCAGAGGGATCATACCGGCCTTCTTCGAAATCGAAATGCCAGTATCTCCACCAGTGAAGCTGAAATATAGAAGAATGGTGAAAAGCTAGAAATAGAAAACTAATGTACAGTTCATATGAGTAAGGAATGTGATTTGCCATTTAAGCTCCAGATATGAAAGGAATAAGCTGTTACCTTATACAGTTCGCTCCTGGATGCATTGTAAGGAAATCACCAATCTCAGAACCTTTGCCAGTGACACAGCTGATTAAGCCCTTAGGAAAACCAGCCAAGTGAAAGCAATGCACCATATGCAGACAAGAAACAGCTCCCTGAAGGACAAGAACATAGAAGAATCAGAAAAATAAGCTTCATTGATAAATTATCCTTGAAACTTCAAAGTTAACCATACACATTCACTCTCCAAAATTTAGTTGCATTGAGAGCCTCATGTAAATGGCATTGGGAAGAGGTATATAATCAGTTTCACAGGACCAGAACTCAACTGTTATCTCAAATACTATTTGTGCATACTAATTTCTATTCTCTTGCCATTTCTGAAGCTTGGCTATTGGGATCTGAGAGTTGACAATCAAGGTATTCACAAGACCATGGAAAATATTGTTAGTTCTTGTCCCCACCTCAAGCACACAATAGTCTTGGAGTTTTTTGGGAAGAAAATGGAGAGAGCCTCTATAATAGAAAATTGAAATAGTTACTTAGAGTTGTTCCATTTGTTGTTATTTTCTTAGTTATCACACTAATTCATACAAAGGTTTTCTGGATGAATTATATCATAGACACAAAAGTATATATAAGAAAAGAGGGGAGAAATTAACTGAGTTATGGCTCACAAACGAGCATTGCCTATAGATGAACCATCCCATGGAACCTCATGTACTCATGTAGTCACTTATTTGACAAATCTATTTACTGTGACTTGCATGAACAAACCTAACAATCCAAGCTTCCTTTGACTGAGTTTTAGAATTTATCTTGAGAATAAAGGATTTCAATTATTTTCATATGAGAATTATTACCTGAGTAGGAGGCTTGAGCACAAGTGAGTTTCCAGCAATCAGTGCAGGGGCAATTTTTGAGACAGCAAGATTTACTGGATAATTAAATGGGGGAATGGCCAAAATTACTCCCAATGGAATCTGAAAAAAAATGGATTTGACATTGCTTAAATTTTGCATCATGTACAAAACTTAACAAGAAAGAGTGATATCAAATGACTACTTGGCAGAACACTGTATTAATTTTATTTAATGTAACTAACAGTAACTATAACAATGAACTGCCATTATAGTGTCTAATATCTAAAGATATGTGTTTAGAAATATACTCTCAAATGAAAATATATTTTTCACGTGGTATTAACTATTAAGGTATTCATGCATCCTGATTTTGTTTTTCTTAACTCCAGTACTTTGTGGAAGAGATAGTTCTACTTCTGAGTATATGCATATTGCATACTGTCTCAAGTGTTTAGGAAAATATTCTTCGTCAAAACTAGAAGTTTTGGCTCCTTACAACTTTTGCCCTTCATACAACTTATTCTAGGACTGAGATTGTCCGCCCAGTTATCATACTTTTGCATTTAGCTCATTATTCATAAAGTAGTGACATGAGAAGAACAAGACTTTTTCCCTTTTCTCTAGTTGTGCAGAATAGCATAAAAATTTGTGGTAAAGAGCAAATCATTTCACTGTGAGGTGAAATGAAAAAGATTCAAATCAAAAAAATGGCTGGTCTAGCACATGCATGCATGATGCAAAGGTGTGTGTATCTGTAAGTATTGATCAACTTTCTTCCTTTCTTCTTTTGGTAACCATAGTAGTCCCCCTCCATGATTTAGAATTTATTCTGCTTTTATATTCTCCCATTTAAATTAAAGTAGGAACTTTAATTTGAAACAGTTGGTTCACATGTGAAAGTTGAAGTGTAACATGTACACTAACAAAAATTTGCTGAAAATATACCTTTGATGTAAGACAATACTTGGTCCTTTCATTTCCAGGAAAACTATCTGATACCAAAAACTTCCCCTCTCCCAGAATCCTCACCCCTTCTTCAGCACAGTAAGAAACCAGATCTCCAGACCTCACAACCTTCATGAAAAATTAGATAATTAAAAAATTAAGTAAATAGTAATCACTAATTTTCCAATTTCATTTTCCATTCTTCTTATAAACAATCATATTTGTTTAATAATCAGCCAGAGAAACACAGAAGAATTTGCACACCTCAGTGACTGAATCTTTAGCTGGCTTTGCTATTTCCTTCACAAGGCACTCTGCAATTGGAGATTTATGTTCTTTAAGAATAGCTGCTGCCTTGTGAAGAAGCTCAGCTCTCTTCCATAATGGTGTCTTTGCCCATGACTTCTGTGCAGATTTTGCTGAATCCATCACCTTATTAACCTCTTCTTGTGTACAAGCTACAAACAATATCATAAAGACCCTCAATTAGCCATCAACTTACCATATCTCTACTGCAAAACACCATGCATCCCATCTTTTGAAAACACTATTAATACTTCAAATCATGCCAATTTTCAGTCATTAAAATGAGAGAAGTTAGATGATGAAAATCTTGAGTCTTGAAAGTGAATTACCCTGAACTTTGTATTGAGTCTTTCTGGTAGTTGGATTAATGATAGGAACAGTTTTTCCAGAAGAAGACTTCTTCCATTCTCCATCAGAGTAATACTTGTACACTTCTCCATCAAAAATGTCAGCAAAAACTCCAGTGCCTGCCATGTTTTAGAGATACCAAGATACACAAAATAGGGAAAGGATCAGACTTTTCTCTTTCTCCTCTTAACTCCAACAAGTTGTGAAGTTGTACTTATATATACATGCAAAGAAAGAGATAGAAGCAGAAGAAAAAAAGATGAAAGGTAGGAGGAGTGTCTGGTGGATTATGTATAGTACAGTTTGGGATATTGTGGGTGGTGGTTTGGTGAGTAAGTGAAGAGAGAGTGATGTTTATGAATGAAGGAAGAGATGTTTGGTTTAAAACTAAGAAGGTGAGCCACGCGTTGGTTTGGCTTTGTCTTCTACATAACTGGTTAGGTGGTTCATAGATTGCCACTTGAGCAGTTGAGCCATTAGATTATCTCATCAGACAGACTTGTGTCTTGACAATTTAATGTTTTAACTAATGCATGTTTGACTTTGTACGTCATGCTATGATTTTTCTGTTAGTGAACTATTGTGTGATGCTCATTCTAGCATCTTTCATTCACATGAACGGTTAAAAGAATATTCCATTTAGAATTTCTCGCCAATATTAGATTATCTACTCTTTTCTTATAGCACTTCCGTTGGTATATTCAAAACCCACGGACATGGTCAACTTGATGCTTGTATTTTTATTGCCCATAGTAATATAAACGATTCTAAATGCAGGACATCAATTTTTTTTATTTTTGAAATTTGTTATTCTCCCTCAAAGCTCTCTCCATAATGATGATGATAATGATGATGATGATGATGATGGGAACCATCCGTTATTTATGTTTACTTATGTGTCTTGTGTTAAGTGTTACAAGTGTCTAGTGTTAACTATATTAATAATAGTTTTAGATGAATAAGATAAGATAGTTATTTCAAGTGCATATTCTTCCTATACCACTAATATCATATGTATTATGCCAAAGCAAGAAATTGATGAAAATAGAACCCATATTTAAACAGGATTTTGTACTCAAACCCGCAAGTTTAAATCTATGATGGTCTAACTTGTCAAACTCATGGGTCAACTGGTTTCTCTATCTCTTTTTTTGGATCTATCATAGCTGCATAACTAGATTTCGAACTCGAGACTACTTGTTAAGTATATCCATGGAATAACCAACATCTATTTGATCTAAGTGCCTGGTGGTCATGTTTTTCTTCCAAATGTGTTTTTCTTAAAACTAATACACATGACTAATAAATTTACTCACCTCCTCCTTTTCTAAATCTATGACATATTTACTAACAACTATGTTAGTTAAGCTAATTTAGAAACATTCTAATAATCTTCCTTAATTTCCTCACTCTTATCATCATGTAATATAATTTTGTAAAAGATTGATGAAAATTATAAATATGCCTATATTTAGAGTAACATTATCTCTTCAAATATGTTCAACATATTTGGAACAGGAGAAAGTATAGTCTACTATCATCTACATTAGAGAATATTGCATATAATTAAATAGTTTACAATTAGAGTATATGAAAACCTAATAAAGTAACTGTTTAACCTAATTGTTAATTATTTATTAACCAGGGAGTAGTATATAATCTTCATAGTTAGAAATATTTCATATCTAGAACAAGAGGGATCGGAGTATAATCCACTATCAGCATCATTCAATTAAAAAAAAAATCTACTATCTGCCACATTAGAGTATATGAAAACCAAAACATATTGTTTACAATTAACTTAACTAATTTATCAGGTTAAACAATTACTTTTTTTGAAGTTTTGAGGTAAAGGCTAAAGTTTTAATAGTTGTCTTGGCATATATTGAATTGGTAAGTGAGGGATACGACGGGGGTATATGTGTGGTGTAGAAGACGCAAAAAATGTGCGACAGAAGTAAATTAATTTATTGTGTGGCTCTTATAAACTTGAACAATTTTTGGTCCACAATGAGATCCGCCCTCACTTGTACTCTGACACGAGATTTATGTTTAAACTAATTTTTTTTAAATAGACCCAAGTCTCTATCATTACAGATGGTATATGATCAAAAGTCATTACAGATTATAGATGAAGAGTGATCCAAGAAAATGAAGAAACTCGAAAGATGTGTAACAAAAGAGTTGAAAATAGTGCAAGGTTAGACTAGGTTAAAGTATGCGTGCTCTTAAATTAATTTATTATATACGCTAAACAGCTCATAAAAATATTGCAGATCAACAACAATATATAAATATACGAAAATTTTGGCAAAAAATATAAATATACGAAAAACTTGTTTCAATTACGTCTTGCAGCATTACATCCTTTTATAAGGGGAGTGGTCCATTATACTCCCTCCGGTCCTAAATATAAGATCTAATTGACTTTTTCTAGAAATCCTTAAAAAAGTAAAATAAGTTAATTATAAATTGATTTACCTAATTTATCCCCTTAAACTAGTTCATTTTACCTATAAACTAATGGATAATCTAAAAATATATCAAATATGTTATCATTTAATAACCTATTTCGCAACGTTAATCTCTCCAAAAAAATCAATTAGGTCCTATATTTAGGACCAGAGGTAGTATATTTATTTCATAAGGACTCGATAAAACGTGAATCATAATAATTCTACATCCTTGAGACCTTGATTATAATTTTTTTATTTGTGGGCTTCTATAAAAGCTAGAGTGATGTCACTGTGCATGTCTATTCATCTTAAAAAAAACTACAAATCATTGGGCATAATAATAAGAGCGAATATGCAAAAATAATATTAAACTTAACCCAAAAGTGCGAGTTCAGGTGCAAATATATTATTTTCATTTGAGAGAAATAAAATTTAGATATGAAAAGACTCTTATACTAATTAAATTTTTCTCTTCTTCAACCTCCTTCACTTCATAAGTGGGATATAGTGATTTCAACAAGTTGCTGTTTAACAAAAAGACCCAAAACTCTTACTAAAAAAAGACAAAAAGACCCAAAAAAATATTCAGAAAAAATAAAATAAAAATCGTAAAATCAAGCCGAAAACAAATTGGTTTTCTGTTATAAATAAAAAAAATAAATTGGTTTCCAGATTCAGTTTTTTATGGTTTTCGGCTTCAGTTTCAGTTTTCAACTGGAGAACTGTTTGCACACCTCAAGTCTCAATTTCACATATGATTTGTGGAAAATTAATAGTGTCATTAGGCGAAGGTAACATTGCTCAATTTTAGAACTTTCGAAATGAATTGATACTATAGTTTCGGGATGAATTTAGCATTTAACCCTAAATAATATGGTCCATTAGATTGAAAAAGTTTTAATTATGAGCTCCATATAAATGTAAAAACCCAGGCCAACGACTGTCACTTCAGATAGTATATGGAAATGTCATCTTTGAACATTGCGAATTTGGATCTATCATTGAGAACAGTACTAGATTGGAATTGATAGTTTCAAAATTATAAACTAATCTATGCCATTCAAGAAAGTAATCTGAATAATTTAAAATTACTATTAAGGCATAATGAAGAAAAACCAAACCCATATTTATTAGGAGAAGAAATAAATGAGGGAGGGTTAGATAAATGAAGAGGTAGGTGGGGAAAAGGGGCTTGTTGGTGTCTTGGTGGTTATGCTTAGATAGTCAGATAGGTGGTATGATATGATAAATGGGACTCACCCCAACGCTGAGAGCCACAAGTAGTTTGTAGGGACCAAAGTTTGGATCGAATTGCGAAGGCCTGATTCATTTGCTTTTGTGGGCCAACTTTTGAAATTGTTTCAACCACATGTTTTGCCAATTCTCTTTCTGGAAAGTTTGTTTCACACATAAACCATAAAAGGTTTAATAAACATTGATTCAATTGATTGAAACCTGTCTTATATAACCAATAGGGCGGTAAACTCAAATCTCACCGTCGAATTATTGGTTGGCGACATATATGAATACTCATATAACTATAAGGACTCTGAAAACTCGAAGACATATTATGACCTTACCAAGTTCAGAACAAAATTCACCACGTATAGCTTCAAAATTTTTCATAACATGCATTTTCAACACAATGATATATCTTTTTTTCATTATTGTCCCTTTACACCCTCCATAGAATTGCTTGCTCGAAATTTGTAGCATGCATTGCACCAAATAATTTCCACAAGTGTCAAGTATTATGGTTGACATTATTTTCGTTGTGGAGGAATGAAATTTAAATTGAGAGTTCAGGAATTGGCATGACAGCTGATATAAAAAAGGAATTGATATGACTGTGGTTCTCGTTTACTTTCTTGAGAGAAAAAAAAAATGAAAACCTAAATTTTGAGATTTAATTGACATGACTGTGGTAGTATGGTTCTCTTCTTTCACTTTTTTTTGGGAGAAATAAAATACAGTGCTTAGCTAGGATGAAAAAGATACCTCACCATAATGAAAAATAAATTAAAATACATTGTCAAGATTTAAAATGTGGGTTTTGGTTATTTAAAAAATGTGGGTTTCACATTTTCACGTGAAAAAAAAAGCATCCATATATTAGGATAAGGTGCTTGATAGGCAAAGTATTGTTATTTTTGTTAAGCATTTCTACTCCAAACCCATACCAAATATAAACAGAACTGAAGCCCAACTTGACTAAGAAATGGGGTTTTTATCATGGAAAAAATGATAAACGACTTCAAAACAATCACATACATACCTCTCTAAATCTCTTAGATGAACCCAATAGGGGCATGGCCCAAGAAAAACCCAAATTTATAGATTCCTCCCGGGCCAAAAAAAATTCTAGATCCCTCGATTTGGATAACTTTTCTTTGTCGCCACATTTTTATTTACCATCTATATTATTTTTAAGGCTAAAGTATGTTTTCGATCCCTTAAGTTTGCACAAAGTCATGTTTTGGTCCCTTAACTTTAAAAAGTGTGTTTTTGGTCCCTTAATTTTGAAGAAAGTGTGTTTTTGGTCCCTTAACTTTGAAAAGTGTGTTTTTTGTCCTTTGACTTTGGATAAAGTAATGTTTTTAGTCCTTTGAAAAAAGGATAAAAATGTTTTTAGTCTCTTCCTTTCCAAAATTAAGGGATTAAAACATGACTTTTGGTAAACTTAAGAGACCGAAAACATACTTAAACCTAATTTAAAAGGAATAAAAAAACACTTTTCAAAGTTAAAGGACTAAAAAGATGACTTTGTCCAAAATTAAGGGACCAAAAACATACTTCTCAAAGTTAAGGGACCAAAACATGATTTTCTCCAAAGTTAAGGGACCAAAAACATACTTTAGTCTATTTTTAATGATGTGGTTTCCAACTTTTTCCATGGTTAAGTCGGATATTTTCTAGAGTTATATTTCAAGTCTTCTTTTTTATGCTAAGAATATTTCAAGTCTTCAACTCTAATATCAAGTATTAAATTATTTCTATAGAAGATTTAGACTGAAAATAAATAAGACAATTGCCAAAAAAAAATTGAAAGATTTTTGTACCCAAAATGTTTCAAGTTTCTCATTTACCTTGAATTATCTTCCCATTATTTACTCTTTTATGAAAATTAAACATGATCTTGGCTATTTACAATGTGTCCACTGGAGTTAAATTTATGAACTTTTTTCTTTAAAAATTTTAGGTGTTTATTATTGATAGGTGTTACGACTTCAACTACAAAATTATTTTGCTAGATTTCTCTATTTATGTTTTGATGCTGATTATTTTTTTCTCCATTTTCTTGTGTAAGATTATTGTTTTTTAGGGGAGTGTCATATTTTTGTATTAATTGAGATGTTTTTTTTGACATCTTCCTATCGATTTTTGTCTACTCCTCTGAAGGAGCCCTTGCTTATATACTAAATTTTCTTTTAATTTCTTTTTCTTTTTGCGAGAAGAGGAAAAAAAACCCTAATTCAGAATGGTTACTATTGTGTATGATTCCTTTGAGACTACCATTAAAGTTTTATGGATACAATTTGAGTTTTTCCTCCCAAAAGAGTACATATACAAATAAATTCTCCAACATTTGAAAATGAGGTATCAGTTTCAACATTTTAAGTGTATGTATCAGATATACGCTTTATAAATGTGTATGGTATAGAGATAACACATAACCAATCAAACAACATATCTTAGTCAACATATTATAAAATGTAAAACATGTGTCTCTTAACTATTGCTCTTACAAGCTACTTTCAACTAATTAATTCAAACAATACTATTAACTAATCATACTCCACTTGGAGAGTGAAAATGGAGGGGAAGAAAGAAGCAAGTTGAAATAGACTATCAAATGGCACTAGTGATGTGGTAGGGTTCATACAAGTTCACTAAGTGCAACTATATACAAAGTGAAATGAAATGCAACCACTCAAGCAAAATGATGTATGAATGCTTGCGGATGCACAAGACAACCACCAGCACAAGCAACAAGTAGTAATTAGTCCCTGCAGAACAAATCAACAAGACAACAGCCAGCACAAGCAGAATATATCCAGTCCAAAACAGTCTTAACAAAAATCCAGTACAGCGAACACAATTTCCAGCAATATAAGGCCAACGAAAGCAACCTAACCTTCTAAAACACTTCTAAAACAGTTTCAACTATACAGAATGTAAGTAAACCAAGTCCAGGATATGACTTAACACCTAAAACTTAAAACTAACTGAAATATCACACAAGGAACAACAAATTAGGATTGTGACTACTAACACCTAAAACTAGCAAGAATATGACCTAAACCGGCAACGGCGCCACTTATCTTTCATCATACCAAGGGAGGCCTGACCCTAATGCTCAAGGGTATAGGCAGAATCAACAAGCCTATGTTCCTCCTCCATTTGTGAAGAATGATGATCCAGCTCGTGCTCCGAGAGACAATATGGTTGGATCTCAAGCCTATGTTCCTCCATCTAGCTCTTCAGCATCTCAGCAAGATATGATGTATCAAATGATGTCGAGTTTAATGGAGAAGATGAATGGGTTTGAGGAGAGTCTAAAGAAGCAGGAAAATGTTACCACCTTAGTTTCTTAAATGTTGAACAGTAAAGCAGAGCAAGACGCAAAGAAGGGAGGATTGCCTTCTAATGTGGTTGTTAATCCACAAAACATGCATTCTATGCAATTAAGAAGTGGAAGGCAATATGGCGATGCTTATGAATATGAGGAGGAAGAGGAGGAGACACAACTACCGTGTGAGGCCGAACTGAATCCTCCTATTGATGGTTTACTTGATGAGGCCGAGAGCCTTCCTATGATAGAGATCGCGGAACAAATGGGAAAAATATAACAAAATGCTGATAATGATAATGGATGGAGAAATGAGAGGTCTAATTTACTTTCTTAATTTTCATAAAAAAAATTAAAGGGCTTGATATCAAGTTACCAAGAAAACGTTATTATTCCCATATCATATGTGTAGGCTTGATAACACTAGCAAATATCAAATCTTTAAAATAAATTAATTTCTCGTTCTCCTAGTATCCTTTTTATACCAATTCAAATTAAAATTTTTTCAGTACAAATTATAATATCTCAAATTATATTTTGTCATCATTTAATATATTTTTTTACTTTAGTCTGATTCTCTTTCATATTTATTAATACTTATGCATTTCTCTCTTATAAAAGATTTATCATAAATAATAAAGGTAAAATTGAATGATGTATAGTAAAGAAATTGAAGGCCGGACCCTTATAAATAAGATATAGAACCAAAGGTATTACATGAAAATCATCATATGAAAGATGATTTTTCTTAAATAAATTTATCGATGAAGAATAAGAAGATTATGTCCTTCTTTGTTTCTAACTGAGTCATAGGTCTTTGTTTCTAACTGAGTCATAGGTCGCATTAATATATTTACTGATCACAGCTTATTTAGTTCAGATTCAACTTTGAACATGTATGTATAATACTTCAACGTTGAATATTGGGTCAATGGCTTAACTTGAACGTGTCACACAAAACACACCTCAAATGGATACATATTTTTGTATGATTTTTTTTTAAATGATTATATTATCACGAAATATATTTACAAGTTATTATCAATAGGGCATAGGTGCAAAAAATAGTCATTGTAAATTTAAAAAAAAATCTAAGACCCTAGTAAATTTAAGGGGGCAAAACCGTACATTGTAAACTAAAATGGGGCAAACGTAACCTTCTTAAACAGAGATGTTAAGTTTGACCATTAATTGACTAGGAATTTTGATGGAACTTATTAACATGGCAATATGTGGCATTAGTTGTCAATTTTCTTGACGTGGCATAAGCTGAAGGGGCATATTAAGACTTAAAACCAACCCAACACAACAGCCAACACACAACACATCGAGCCCCTTCAAAGATCAAACTAGCCCCATTTCGAACCCTAACCTTAGAACCCTCATCGAAATGATTTTTGGGTTTAGGGTTTAAATGATTTGGGGTGGATTTCATAGGATTTGGGGAAGATATGAGTTCTAGTCGAAATGATTTGAGGGTTTAGGTTCAATTTAGATGATATAGGATTCAACTGGATGCATTTTAGCTTCCACAGTGGATTTTGAAATTGACACGTTATTTACTTATGGTGGGGCCCACTTCTGAAAGGTTACATTTGCCCTATTTTAGTTTACAGTGTATGGTTTTGTCCCTTTGAATTTATTGGAGTCTCAAGTGCTCCTTTTTAAACTTACGGTGCTATTTTTACACTCTCACGAAACGTATTTTTTTAAAAATGATTATATTATCACGAAACAATAATATGGTACAATGGATGGAGCACAATACTACTAATAATTCTGAGTTGCGCATAGTTGTAAACACCCATGAGTCCATGACCCAACTATTGTTACATCAGAATGTGTGTAAAAGTGGTATCTTTTAATACTACAAATTAGGAAAAGAGATTGAGAACATTACTAATTGAAAAAAAGGTTGAGAATATTACTAGATTGAATATGATAGTCTAAAAATGGTACTATCTATATCTGTTATTAATGAAGTGTTTAAGAGAAATAAAATATATTTGAAATAATAATTTTATTTTTTTTCAAGTTTGCTCTTATTTTTTGTTGAGTATATGGTATATAGAGAAAAATGATAATCGTGTCATAAATAAGTATGAAAAAGACTGTGAATTGAGAAAATAATGATGGGTAAAGTAAAAAAGTCATTATGCTTTGACAAATTGAGCATGACTAAAGAACCACTAAGCCATTCAAATTATTAGCTCTTACAAATATGGATAGAGGAGTATAGTTTAATCTAAGGCATTAAAAATTAATCTGAATAATTTAAATGTAAAAGCGAGGCTAAAGAAGAAAAATGAAATCCAGAGAAGATTTATTTTGGGGGAGAAATAAATGAGGGAGGGTTATATAATGAAGAAGGTCCGTGGGGAATAGGGGAGCTTGTTGTGATGATGGGATAAGGAATAGGGGAGCTTGTTGTGATGATGGGATAAGTAAATTGAAGCTCACTGTGGCCTTTGCTTCAATGGAATTGATATATAGGAAATAGAATAGGAATTGAAAATTGTAATTTACATATATCTTGGGATCACACTTTTCTTGGACCCACAAACTTTACTTAAATCATTTACTCTGCTTTCTAATTTTACCCCTTCACACTCATTTCTATTTCCATTTCCACCATTTCAATTTCTTCCAAGCAAACGGCCTTGTAAGTGAGAGCCACAAGCTAAGTATTATGTAGGGACTCAAGATTGAATTGATTGATTGATTGAATTGAAAAGGTCTGATTCATTTGTTTTTGTGGGAAATAGTTTCAACTTTCAACCACATATTTTACCAATACTTTACTCCTAAAGTTTTATGTTCACGCATTAATCCCTAAAATTGGCAACAAAATGATAGTGGTAAAAAGTAAACTCATATCTTACTGCGGATTTGAAGATCCTACTGGTTTGCAGGATATGGCTCTGGCGACTCACCATACATAGCTTCAAACTTTCTTTATAACATATACATATATTCCACGTGATGATTGAGAGTTTGGGACCCTTTAGACTATCTATATTCTAGATACATAGGCTCCCCAAATTATTGGCTGACATTTCTGGATACTGATTTCTCGGTTTGTTTTGGTCAGCTAGACAAATTGAATTATCCGGATGGATGATATTGCTTCTTACTACTTACTCCCTCAGTTCCTAAATATAAGATCACTTTAAGAAGGAAAGTTTGTTCCTAAATATTAGATCACTTTACATTACCAAAAAATATAAGATCACTTTCTAATTTGACTCAAGTTTTCCCCAAATTATCCTTATACTCCCTTCACCCAAAAAATAGTGGTTTGGAAGGTGAGAGGATATTTTCTGATAAAAAAAGGTGAGAGGATATTTTTAAAACTTAGATGATGGGTATTTTGGAAATTTTATGTAATCCTAACTCATTGAAATGTCTTCCTTAATATCTGCAAATTTGTTAAAGTGATCTTATATTTAGGAACAGAGGGAATATAAGTTACTTCCTCCGGTTCATGATATAAGAGTTAGCCTCCAAAAAACACTTCTTAAGAAAACATGTGAATGTTAGTTGGGTGTCAAGAGTTAATGTTTTTTTTTCAATATTGCCCGTATTTATTATGATACTTTTAAGAGAGAGAAATATATAAGCATTACTAAATATGAAAGAGAGTTAGGGAGCAAAGTTGGAAAAAACGCATTAAATAAAGAGAAAATGTAAGATAAACTCTTATATTAGGGACCAAATTCATTCAAATTTTGGTCTCTTATAGTATTATACCCATTGGGATTTGGGCCTCATTGGAGTTTAATATTTTTTTTGCTTTCTATATGATAGTACTTCGCTAGATATATTATGGCCTAGTACTCACAAATCATGGGCCTTCAGGATTCCGATGTATATTAGGACAATTCTTTCTTTCTTTGGAAAATATCTTTTCATCAATTATTTAAACTTATAAAACGACAAATAGGTTACATAGAGTAACTTTTAAAAGAAATTACTACTCTATGTCTTTAGATGAATTTCAGAAATTTTGCCAACTTTCTAAGTTGACCTACTTTATACATTGAACTTTACCAATTTTATATATGGGTTTACCAACTCTCTATATATTGAGTGCATCTTTTTCTTAAAACTTCACAAACAACATATCCGTCCAATTTACTCATATCCTATTTTTCCATGGATTTAGTGTAATAAATTATCCTTCACACACACATGTATTTTAGCGTGTTTTGTGGCATTTTCACATTTGTGATACTAATCCAATTAATATCACCCAGATCTTTAAGAAACTCAATATAGTTAAATGATTTTTTGATAATTTAATTATGATTAATTCACTTATTTATGTATACCCCACCATGTTCTAAATATTGTAATGGAGGATGATAATAATAATGGTGGGACGCAGTTTCAGTGTCCGATTTCGGGGCTCGAGTTTAAAGGGAAGTATAAGTTCTTTGCTTCGAAGAAATGTGGTCATGTTTTGAGTGCCAAGGCTTTGTTGAAGGAAGTTAAGTCATCATCTTGTTTGGTTTGTCATGAGGATTTCTTGGAAATGGATAAGATAGTGATCAATGGGAGTGAGGAAGAGGTGGCAATGTTGAGGGAGAGAATGGAGTATAAGAAGGGAAGGAGAGTAAGAGTGGAGTGAGGGTAAGTGGTAATAAACATGGTGTGGATGTTGATAAGGCTTCAGCTAAAAGTGGATTGAAATGGAAATGGTGCAATGAAGCGTTTCAAGGCTGCTGATAGGGCCCCTGCAAATGCTAACGAAGAAGTTTATGCATCAATATTCACTTCTTCAAAGAAGTCAGATTTTAAGGAAACATTTGCTTGTAGATCTATTCCTCTTGGTAGAAATTGATTGTTGCATCAGGCATGGAAGTATGTACTACTTCCTACCTACCTACCTACTAGGGTGTGTTTGGGAAATGTGGTGGAGAAATGTTTTTTTTTTTCAACATGGTTTTTTAAAAGTTGGTTTGGGTAAAAGTTGGTTTGCGAGAAACCATTTATGTTTGGATCCGTAGTTGCAGAAATGTTTTTTTTCATACTACTTTTACAAACATGTTTGGATGGTGATTTTGAGAAACCACTTTAGATGGGAACATGATATTTATTGAATAATACACAATTAAAATATTCATATATTTTCAATAATTTAAAATTAAAAAATTTAATAGATTAAATTGCATAAGGTTTCCAATAATTGCAAATAAGAAAGATTTAATACATTAAAATGCATATAAATTAGAGGTCATGTATATCACATTACATTTGGATGATTCAATTCCATAATTAGTCGTATCAAAGATGTTCTACAACTCGATCTCGAATCCTGTCACGGATACGATTCATGCGAGAAGAAGATGATGTAGAAAAATTTGATGATGAAGCCTCTTGGTTTTGATGACAATTATCTTCATCTATCAAACTTTCATCTTCAGAAACCAGTTTCTCAGAAATAAGCTGGTTGGAGAAGCTCCAAATTGGAGTTTCTCAGAAACCAGTTTCTCAAACCAGTTTATCCAAATAAGCTGGTCAGAAATAAACAGGACCCAAATATGACCAAAAACCAAAAAAATTGTTTATATAACTCAAACCAGCTTTTGGGGGTCCAGAAACAGTTCCCAAACACACACCTAGTCGCCTGTGGTTGTAGTTGCACTCTCTAAGTTCTTGGTCAAACATGTCATATAATTGAATTGCCAGGATATGATTACGAAAACGATGGCTCACCGAGAGAATTAATCTTGAACCTGTGATTTTGTTAGTTTTTGACTATTTGTTCTCGTCATTGGTTATCCTTAGGATATGGATCTGCTTTCTGATATGGAAACACTACTATTTAAGTCATGTGTAAGATCATATTGTGTCTTGTTGAACATAGTATGAAACCCGACTTGGTTTCTTTATTATCTTGAAGGTGAAATGTGAGGTAACTTTTTGGTATGTTTGGATGTAATGGCAGAGTAGAAACTTTTTTCAATTGACTTTTTGAAGTAATATTGGATAAAAGTCATTCATATTGTTTGATGTGATTTATGTTTAGATTTGGTACATTAGAGAAACAACTATTTTAATCTAACTTTTAGAACATTGTTGAATAATTATTTTGATAGGCAAATTCAAATAGAAAATTAGTAAGAAGGACATCATTCTTATTAGAAATTGATTGATGATGTAGTCCATGGCTTAAAATTGTCTCCAATAGGCCATAGGCGCCTGATCAATTATACCACGGGTCAGACCATTTTAAGGTCGTCAGGTTAGACTTGGATTTTTCCCACCCATGTGTAATGACTAATGAATATATGGCATTGGTACCTATTTAAGTTGATCAAATTAAATATATTACTCCCTCTGGTTCTAAATATAAGACCTAATTGACTTTTTCTAGAAAATCCTTAAAAAAGCAAAATAAGTTAATTATAAATTGATTTACCTAATTTTTTCTCTTAAACTAGTTTATTTTACCTATAAACTAATGGATAATCTAAAAATATATCAAATATATCATCATTTGATAACTTATTTCGTAATTTTAAGCTCTCCAAAAAAAGTCATTAGGCTCTACATTTAGGATCGAAGGTAGTACTTAAGTTGATGGACAATGTTTTTTTATTCCGGCACTTTATCTTTTACTTTATTCATGTTAAGGGGCATTCTTAACAACAATTTGAGGTAAGTTGACAGAGTTAGAATACATAATACATTATATTAAAGACCAATATCCTTCATAATTATTTAATAAAAAACTTCCTGATTAAGTCTCATGTTTGAAGACAAAAGGGAATCATCAAGGGATCATATAGCTTTGTTTAGTTTGAATAATCATTTGTATAATGTTTTCTCGTCGTAAAGGTTTGGTTGGGTAGAAATGAAATCTAAATGAGTTCGGAAATTGAGAGCTTGTTTGGTAGTGAGAAAGGAGAGAAAGTGTCATGTAAATAATTGAAAAGTTAAGGGGTAATATGTTCATTTACATATATCTTGGGCCCACATGTTTTCTCTCTCCATCTCACACTTTTCCTGGGGCCCACAAACTTTACTTTCTAATCATTACCTCTACTTTCCATCTCTTACTCTTTCCAATTCTAATTATTTACTTTCTTTCGTTCTACCAAACACACTCTGATTGTTATTCTCTTCTTTTGATATCTCGAGAGAGAACAAATACGGTGATCAAAAAATGGCAAGCATAAGCATTCATTTTTAAGCAATTTATTTAAAAACAATTAATCATTTCTGAATTTCATAAGGAGCCATATTTATATGATTTACATAGGGTTTGGCCTTACATAATTTTGGTCCACCTAAATGATTGCTTAATTATTTGGTAAGAATCAACAGTTAATTAATATGACTCATTTTTTTTTAAAAAAATCTGGATAGCAAATTACGGTTATGTTTATTGGACAACAAAAACCACATTAAAATTATATTGATGATTTTCTTAAATCAAAAAATATAATTCAGAATACCTCTACTTTCGTAGAGGTATTCTGATTATTTACTTCTACTTTCCATCTCTTACTCTTTCCAATTCTAATTATTTACTTTCTTTCGTTCTACCAAACACACTCTGATTGTTATTCTCTTCTTTTGATATCTCGAGAGAGAACAAATAAGGTGATCAAAAAATGGCAAGCATAAGCATTCATTTTTAAGCAATTTATTTAAAAACAATTAATCATTTCTGAATTTCATAAGGAGCCATATTTATATGATTTACATAGGGTTTGGCCTTACATAATTTTGGTCCACCTAAATGATTGCTTAATTATTTGGTAAGAATCAACAGTTAATTAATATGACTCATTTTTTTTTAAAAAATCTGGATAGCAAATTACGGTTATGTTTATTGGACAACAAAAACCACATTAAAATTATATTGATGATTTTCTTAAATCAAAAAATATAATTCAGAATACCTCTACTTTCGTAGAGGTATTCTGATTATTTACTTCTACTTTCCATCTCTTACTCTTTCCAATTCTAATTATTTACTTTCTTTCGTTCTACCAAACACACTCTGATTGTTATTCTCTTCTTTTGATATCTCGAGAGAGAACAAATAAGGTGATCAAAAAATGGCAAGCATAAGCATTCATTTTTAAGCAATTTATTTAAAAACAATTAATCATTTCTGAATTTCATAAGGAGCCATATTTATATGATTTACATAGGGTTTGGCCTTACATAATTTTGGTCCACCTAAATGATTGCTTAATTATTTGGTAAGAATCAACAATTAATTAATATGACTCATTTTTTTTAAAAAAAATCTGGATAGCAAATTAAGGTTATGTTTATTGGACAGCAAAAACCACATTAAAATTATATTGATGATTTTCTTAAATCAAAAAATATAATTCAGAATACCAACAAGAGCAATTGTAAACTCAAAAATTAATGTCCTATTAATTAAATATTACCATTTTGCATGTACTGAAATTGATTTGCTTTTCCATGTATTATTATGGATCATTAACCACAATTATCTCATACATTTATTTGGCTTTCAAAGCATATTATGAGAATTTATTAATATTTGGTCGCATGGCTTGCTTTGTTGGATTGCTCATGGACAATTCCATATATTTTATATACCTCTATTACTCTACACTTGAACACTATTGGAGTATTGGTTCACATGTCTCGCAAAGTGCTGCCTTTTTATTGGTTGATTTGTAAACAAAATTGCATTGAAACAAAATTCCTAAAATAGTCTGTGAATACTTTTAGTCTTTAACTGTGTTGTTAATTTCAGTAAATTTATGACTCCTTATTCAAACGGGACGTGATTATTAGACAAATCCCAGATTTATTACACATGATAATATCTTCACTGATTTGCTGATTTGCCTCCTCTTCGAGATTGCACCTTATTTTCATCAATTTGGAATTTCCAGAAAACAATTTGGAGTAACGTCTCCTTCTTCATTATTATTGCCTCATTGACTATGCATGTAACTTCCTCAAATCATTCCTAAATCTCATTTTTATATCGGGCGTAGGTCTCCTAAATTTGCTTAGAATTTTCGCAACAATATTCAAGAATCACTGAAACGTCAGTCCTTCTTCATTGTAAAAAACTTACCTGAACTTAATGTTTTCATTCATACACTAAAACGGAAACAAATAAAATATTAGCAAATTTGGACACATGTTATATATATCCCCATATATTACTTGAAGAATATTGTAGTTGTTAACACCTCATTAAGAGCAATTGACCCTGAGAATATAAGAAGAAGAACAAAAATATCAATAATATCTAAGTGAATAAAAGCACACAAGAAACTTCTCTCAAAATTATGTTTGCCAATCATTGAAGCCTTGAGCATCATATCCTCATTCTCACGCAAATGATTGTCAGGCTTGCACCTTCCATTTGGGCTTACTCTCTCATATCCAGTTGAGCCCACTTGAACCGTTGGGCTTGTTCCAGTATCTAGCTTGTTCCAGTATTTAGCCCATCCAATACCACATCGGATTTAGTCGTTACTGCCAAAGGAACGAGACTCGGAACATGGTCAAAACAATAAGTGTGTCCATGAAGACGAGCTTTAAACCTATGTATGTGGTGATTTTGAAGATTATAGGATATCAATTTATTCCGAAATTTCCTGATAAGAATCTCATTCTCACCCCAAGAACCTAATATGGAGAAAAACCTTGAGATTTTTCTAGTTTCAAACTTTTTATCCCAACTGCTACCAACACCATACTCATTCATCACCCAAATTTTACATATTTTTGTCACGTTATCACGTTCAAGAACAGCAAGACTCCCATTAAGTACAAAAATACGGCCTCCACAGTAAGATTTAGAATTAATCCCAGATGGCAATAAAATTTTCCCGAACAACTCTGTCGTAAAATTAAAGCTCAAAATAAAGCCATTGCCCTTGTCACCATGAATATACCAATGATAAACCCCATTTAAATAAGACTTACAGTCATTGATATGATAATCATCAGCTGAAATTGGGACCACTACATCTAGTGTCCTCCAAGAATTAGTACTGAAATTATATAGCTCAGCTAGATGCCTTCCCTCCAAACGACGGAGTGGAACTTGAACAACCTTGTAATCTTTTGTAATACTGTCGAATCCAAATCCAAACATGTTAAAACTCAAGCCATTGGGATGACGGGGACACTTTGGAATAATCTTATCCTCTTTGGTTGTTGGGTTCCAAAGGATTAAATCAGACACATCCATCCCTTGGGCCAAAAACTTTTCCAAGTCGTTAATAACCACATGAAGACAAAAAATCCCTTTAATTTGACCATGACACCGCAAATATATCTTATGAGGGAGAGGTTCTATGTGCCAGTTAGGCTTATCCTTGGATATAAGGGATATACGGGGCAATGGACTTGAAACGTTCCCACAGATGATAAGTATGGGGTAGCGACTCTTGTTGATAAAATCGTACCATTCAGGATGTCTGGCAATAAAAGAAGGGTTAGTGATTAGTGTGTACCAAGATTTGGCTACATGTTGGAACTGAAGTAGAGATTTTACGGGTAGCCTCACTATGATTTTCTCCATGACATCTTCAGGAAGGTTGTTGCTCAACATTTTTCTTGGTAGTATGAAAATAGGACCTGCTCTCCTTTTTTCGGCAATATGTAATCAACCAAGCTGCTTTTTAAATTGAATTGAGTGGAAAGGGTAAACGTGAAAAACTACAATAACTGTTGGTCTAAAAGCATAAAAGAAAAGAAAGACTACTCTACAACTCTAAAAGGACTAATTTGCTAATTGATTGATAAATTTTAGGGAAATTAAATATATTAGGTGATCTCATGGAAATTCCCTCCAATATTTCCATTTTCATTTCTCCATCATCCTCCACTTCCCAATATTAGGTAATATGTTGTTTTTTATTTGAAGTATATTAAAATAAAGTCCATAGGGACCCTACTTTAATATGTGGAGTTTATGAGACTTTTTTACTATTAAGTCTCTTGTGAAGTACTATAAATTAATTTTCCTTAAAAACAATCCCACCTTTCCCACATGAAGTTTGAGTCCATATCTTCAAAAGAGTCCAATTTGACTTGACACTTTGTGAGTCAAGATTATCGTTGGCATGGTATTATGCAATCTTTACGCTTTTGCATTGAAAAAAAAATATTCCACTTGGTTCATAATTAGGGGTAGGAATAGTTCAGTTCGGCTATCCAGGGGCAGGGGCCTATGACCTGGAATAGTAAGGTCTTGAATTGATCTCTTTATTTTTAGATTGGGTCTGGACCCAGACTTTTTGTTTTCAGATGTTTTACTTAACAAGCCAAGTTCTAGCTTGAAAAGAAAACTATTATCCTATCGATGTGATCTATTAAGAATTTTAATATTGTTTTTAATTAAGAAATCATATTATTATAATTAGAAATGTCTTGAAAAATTTATGGAAAAGTGTTGGGTACTCGAAAGCAATGTTGTAAAAGCCGGACCGGAAGGCAAGCCGGAAAAGGCTTCGGGTCATGGTTCAACACGGTTAAACCGCTAAAACCGATGGTCGGACCGGATAACCGTTGAGACGAAATGTGAGACGGTCGTTCAGTCCGGTTCTTACAACACTGCTCGAAAGTTGTTTAGGGGTTTAAAAAATACGGCAATCTTGCCTCTATCATTATAGATGTTAATATTGACTATTAATTTTAATTTACACATGGCAATTATCATCTATCATCTCATCATTGCACATCAACAAAATCCATGCAAGTCACTTTTTCAATGCCACCATGGGCTTTCTCAATCGCTTTCTTTACCCTGCTATCATTATGTGTGTGTGTGTGTGTTTTTACTTTCTACATCACCTTTCCGAAGAGGAATGATCATGGGAAAATTAAGTGACTTGACATGGATTTTGTTGACGTGGGATGATGAGATGATATATGATATCTTTTTTATCCATGATCAAGGTATCCCCACTCGACAAGTGAGAGACTAATCCTCCGTTGATTTATAGGCACCTCAAAGGGTGAGACAGCTGGTCTGAGAGATTTAATGTTTCTCCATACCCAACGACAGGAATCGAACCCCAGACAATTGGTTAAGGGTGAATGAGTCCTTGTCACTCAACCACACACCTCAGGTTGTCATGTGTGCAAATGAGTAAAAAATAACAGTCAAAATAAACATATCTAACGGCATAATCAAGGTTGCCTCATTTTTATATTTGCATCATTTTTAAAACTTTCAGGACATAATTGTCCCTAAAAAACTTCCAGGTGCTATGCGCCATTCCATAAAAACTTTCAGTGCATTTTTGCCCTTTAACCTTAAATTTTATGTGAGCAAAAAGTTAAGAATATTAGTTTAGACATGGAGAGAAAATATGAAACGAGAATTGATAATATAAAAAGTATTTACTTTAATTTTTATCCTCATAAATAATTTGTTCAAAATATTCTCACGAGTAATTAATCAAGGGAGAATCGATAATTCAAAATATTTATTTTAATTTTAATTAATCCCCATAAAGAATTTTTCAAAAAGATTCTCAGAAGTAATTAACTGTTTCCCACTTTCTTCATCGTTGCTTCCTTCCTTCTTTAGCTTCCATTCTCAAAAGGTATTTTCGTTCATCCTCCATTGCTTCTCTATTTGATTTCGCCTCCATACTTTCCTCAATTCCTACGTTTAATTCTTCGCTTCTGTCTTCCTCTTCCTTTCTCTTTCCAGATTTCACGGATTTCATTCTTAGGGTTTTATAATTCGTCACCTCTTTTTGCTTCTCCCACAAACCCTAGAAATTCAAATCCATCCCAAAATCTCATCACACCATGCAAATCTTCGTTCAATCTCCCGAATTATTAATCCCTTCCCAATCAATTACTATTTCCCCTACTAAAAATCAAACCTTTTCCCACCTCAAACAATCTCTCTTCCCCAAATCAATTTCTCCCCAATTCATATCATCTTTCTATTTCACTCTCAATGGTACCCCTCTCAATGATCAAACCCCAATTTCAATTTCCCAAATTGCCCCTCTTTCTACCCTAATTTTACGATTTAGGTCTCGCGGTGGCGGCGGCGATGGCGGGGCCACCGGAGCGGAATCTCGTGATTGTTACCTTAATATGTATGCTGAGAAGAAGCCTGATAAGGTGGATCCTAATGAGCAGAGATTATCCAAGTGGTTGAATTGTGCTTTGTCTAATGAGCCCTTGAGGGAGCCTTGTGTGGTGGATAGAATTGGGAATGTTTTTAATAAGGAGACTTTGGTGGAGGCTTTGTTGAAGAAGAATTTGCCTAGGGAGTTTAGGCATATTAGGGGTTTGAAGGATATGGTGAATGTTGAACTGTGTTTGATTCCTGGAATGGATAATGATGATAGTAGTAATAATGGTGGGATGCGATTTCGGGGCTTGAGTTTAATGGGAAGTATAAGTTCTTTGCTTTGAAGAAATGTGGTCATGTTTTGAGTGCTAAGGCTTTGAAGGAGGTTAAGTCGTCGTCGTGTTTGGTTTGTCGCGAGGATTTCGATGAAATGGATAAGATTGTGATCAATGGGAGTGAGGAGGAGGTGGCGATTTTGAGGGAGAGAATGGAGGAGGAGAGGGTGAAATTGAATGAGAAGAAAGGGAAGAAGAGTAAGAATGGGGTGAGGGTAAGTGGTAATAAACATGGTGTGGATGTTGTTGATAAGGCTTCTGCTAAAGTGGATGGAAATGGAAATGGAAATGGTGCAACGAAACGTTTCAAGGCTACTGATAGGGTCCCTGCAAATGCTAACAAAGAAGTTTATGCATCAATATTTACTTCTTCAAAGAAGTCAGATTTTAAAGAAACATATTCTTGTAGATCCCTTCCTCTTGGTAGGAATTGATTGTTGCATCTGGCATGGAAGTATGTACTACCTAATTAGTTGCCTGTGGTTATAGTTGCACTTTAAGTTCTTGATCAAACATGTCAATGTAATTGAATTGCCAGGATTATGAAAGTCATGGTTCACTGAGAGAATTAATCTTGAACCTGTGATTTTGTTAGTTTTTGACTGTTTGTTCTCGTCATTGTTTATCCTTAGAATATGTATCTGCTTTCTGATGTGGAAACACTATTTGAATTATGTGTAAGATACTATTATGTCTTCGCATGGTTTATTTACCATCTTGAAGGTGAAATGTGAGGTAACTTTATGTACTGGTGTGTTTGGATGCGTGTTTGGATGCAATGATAAAGAAGTCAGATTTTAAAGAGACATTTACTTGTAGATCTCTTCCTCTTGGTAGAAATTGATGTAGTTTCTAGCAACCTAGTGGCCTGTGGTTTTCTATAAGTTACTTGCACTGTAAGTTCTTGTTCAAACATGTTATGTGATTTGATTGCTAGGTGCAATCAAGTTACATAACATTTAGGTGATGAATCTAATGATGTCAATTGTCAAATGATTGTACTCCCTTTAATCAGTTTAAGTAAACACTAGTAGAATTTGTACTTCAATTAAATAGCTTAGCTTGATGGACATTTACTTTGCCTGTTCCTAAATGTAAGACCCTTTTGGGAGTTGAGTTTGTTGTTAAATATAAAATATCTTTCTAATTTGTCTCATCTTTTATTCAAATTACCCCTATTGTTACTCTTAAAAATAAAAGAAGTGAGTAAGGGAGGGTTAGAATAAAGACAAGTGGGGTTTGGGTGCATTAGTAAGATTATGTGATTTTTAATTAACTTAACAAACATCCTTAATGTAATCAAATTTGATAAATAGGTCATGTATTTAGGAATATATGAGTAATTGCCAATGTGTTATGATTTATGAATGTATATAGTTACCATCAACTCAAAAGCCAGAGTCCTATTTTGTCCATTGAGGTGGAGCTGGCTTCTCAGTTTCACATTGCTTCTATTCACCAGCTTCTCTTTTTGCCATTCATTGCTTTAATGAATGGATATTGATATCTTATGGAGCTCCCCGTTGATATAGACCAAACTCATTCCTGGAACTTTGCTTTGCTAAAGCATAAAATTGATGAGTTGGAACTGTCTAATCTTAGGCGGTCTTCCTTTTTGTTAGTCAATAATTTGGAGAGTGCAGGGCATTGCTATGTACGTTGATGATCACTGTGAAAAAGGCATGAAATTTAGCATCAATGTTGAAATGGCCATTTTCTTCAGCTCAACTACCAATTCCTGATCATAATTCTGCTCAATATATATCTTTCTTATCATGGGGTCTCCTCTGCTTTTCTTCAGCCATTGCTGTCTATTTCCTTGCCTGCTTCTAGATTTATAGTGTGTGTGTTTCATTTATATATAGGGACTAGATGTTTTCTTTGTATAAGCCTAATAGATTGTCTTATTCTTTAGCTAAGTGTCTGTGTATGTGTGTGTGTGTGTGGTTTTTATTTCAATAATGGATAACTATGAAATCGAATAAAGCAGTTGTATTTTGATTCATGAAACAAGAGATATGTTGCCTTCAGATTTCACAATTTGGATGCAGTTCTCATCATTTAGTGACATGAACAATCGTGTGTGTTGAAGCCTGATGCGTGAGTGGAGATGACTGAAAAAATAGTAAAGAAAAAGGACCAAGTATGGGCTCCGCCTCTATACTCTATCGTGTCACTTTCTCTTAAAATTGATTTTTCCCCTCCAAAAAAAAAAGGATTCTGCAGACTTCTCAAACAATGTTACTACTACTTACAAATAAATGGGGCTAAAACAATTTTTCATTAATTCTCTCCCAACCGTGTGTTCTCCTTTGTCTATTTCCTACATAAAAAAAATCACCTTCTCAATGGTTCTAAACTTCTAATGGGATTTTTGATCAAAAAAAAAAACTTCTAATGGGATAAAATAATACTAGTATATTCACTACAAGAAAATCCGGTAGTGGCACCGTATATTATAATAATTGATGCTATTAATAGAATATAAATATAAATTTTATGGTATATATATATATATACTACCTCCGGTCCTAAATATAGGACCTAATTAACTCTTTTTTGGAGAGATTAAGGTTGCGAAATAGGTTATTAAATGATGACATATTTGATAGATTTTTAGATTATCCATTAGTTTAGAGTTAAAATAAACTAGTTTAGGGGAAAAATTAGGTAAATCAATTTATAATTAACTTATTTTGCTTTTTTAAGGATTTTCTAGAAAAAGTCAATTAGGTCTTATATTTAGGATAGGAGGGAGTATATATATATATATATATATATATATATATATATATATATATATATATATATATATATAGACACACACACACAAAGAGTCAAGGAGTGACATAGAGTCATAGACCATCTCCATACACCGGAGTGACATAGAGTCATAGACCATCTCCATACACGCAGGTACATTTAATTTAGCGGCCTGGAAAAGTCAGATTATCCGTAGGGACGAGTCGAGAATGTTTGGCGTTTTACCACACCGAAAAAGAGAGAGAACGAGAGTGTTTGACGTTGACCCAAAAAATGATAGACTTCAACTTCGAGTTGTTTTCTTATTCCTCACGTAATCCAATCTAGCGGTTCTCTTCTTTTAATTATTACTATAAATCCTTTCCTGAATTCCATTACCGTATGTAATAAAAAATGGAATTATTAAAAAATTAAACACACATTTTTTTACAAATAACTAATTAACTCTTTTCCTTAATCTCTATAAATTATTACCATTTCTTATATCAAGGATGGTCAAAATGCCTGAATGACATCCACAGCACATAAGCAAAACTATAAAATAAACCCCATTTGACCAAAAGTGCTCAAACTTAGACTCCTTCAAAAATGGTGCTGTTATCATTGACATATGACAGCTCTTAATTCCAGATAAGATAGGAAGCTCCCTCTCCCACCTCTTATATATATATGTGTGTGTTTATGTTGTATTATGTATGTATGTATATGCATATGCAAATTTGTGTATTATCTGTGCAATTCACATTCTTTTTGCCTTGAAGCAGAAAAAAATACTTGACATAAAAGAGTTTCAAGATATAATTAACCAAACCAAACAACAAAGCAGAAGAGAAAAACAATGGCCAAACACACAGTCTTCATAGGTTCTCTCATCCTTGTACTGCCTTTCTTAATTGTAGTAACAGAGGCAACAGAATACAACGTTGGTGGAAGCTTTGGATGGAACATCCCTCCAAATCAAACTTTCTACTCAGATTGGGCTGCCTCCAAATCCTTTTTCGTTGGAGATTCTCTAGGTACATGTGCTTATTGTTTATCCCAATTTCATATCTTTCATTAGTTCACAACCTGGCACATGTTAGGCTCTCACATGTATCATATTTAGGATTTTACTATAAAACAAAGCCATGTGCTTGTAATATGTATGTGTTACTGAGTTATTTGACAATTTTCTTCTCTTTCTCCTGAATCCCATTTTCAGTCTTCAACTTGACCAACCACCAGGGTTTTGCTGATGTAACAATGGCTGATTACAAAAACTGCAGCTTCACTTACATTACCCCGGTCGTCGACAGTTTGAATGGCACCATATTTACAGTTCCTCTCTTGCATCCGGGTCCTCGATATTTCATCAGCAGCCGCGTCTTTGGCAGCGATGATAGCTGTGCGAGAGGCCAAAAGTTCAGTATCGATGTCAAGTCATCACCATTCTCTTCCAGTCCATCTCCTTCAGCTCAACCACCATCCTTTTATGTTCCAGCTTTGTATTATGGAGTCCTTCCTGCATTCCTCTCCACTATTGCTGTCTATTTCTTATAATTATAAACTAGTTGTGTTTATTGTATTCTTTAAATGTGTATTTACTGGATCTGCCAAGTGTAATCAAGTGTCAATGATGAATTAATGAACTGCTATGTGAAGTCTAAGAACTTTATAGATGAATGGTGCAGTCAGATTTACTTGATTGTGATTCATGAAACTAGAAATAAGTTGGTTTCTGATTTCAGAATTCCCACACAGTTATATTAATTATTGCCGGATGTCTAAATATGAACCGAAAAATTAGTGGCATGCATACATAAATGTCAACTTGAATAAAATTTCCCTATAAAATTGTCAGAGAAATTTTAACATGGCATAATTCTGCAGAGAATCTTAAATACGTCCATTTCAAAACATATTTCAAAATGCTTCAGAGTTGCTGCCTTCTAGGCATTCTGATTGTTGAATTCATTGTGTTGGTAGTTAATTGAAGGACAAAACGACATTTATTGTCCCTCTTATAATTGATTGTTATTTCCCCTGTAAGATAACGATTTCATCAAGAGTCAACTGTACATGATACATGCATTAAGTTCTTGACCCCACCAGGATGGACACCACTCCTCTTAGATACAGCCCGCCACATTTAGTATACTCAATAAAAATGCTATTTATATAGAGTTTAATGCACCTCATAATGCTTTAGGTCTTTTATTTATTGTTCTACCTGGATTATAGTTCCTCAAGATTTATAGTTTATACCCACATCATTTTAATTCCCTCAATCAGATCAAACTGTAAATTTATATATCAAATTTTAAAAGCTTATCTCAGTACACATGCGCCTTAAGTTACATGTTGAGAGACTAAAGTGTAAAGAAATAAATCTAAAGAGCATTTTTTGAACAATCAAGTGATATATAACTCAAAATGTGGATTTTCAAAATGCTTGGACCAAAAGCTCTACGCAGTGAATCCCTGATATGACATTTCAGGTACAAGTAAATTAATTGAGACATTGTTTAAGAAGCTACCAGACTTGATCAGACATGCTGTACTCATATTCAATGTTAAGTGTGAATACCAAGTGATATAATTGTTGACTGCTGTTTGTGGTCCAAGGTAAGGTTCGGACATGGATATTGAATAGCTACAAAAGCTGGTAAACTTTTTCTAACATTGGTTAAGCATCAAACCCTCTTACTAATTTTCCAGCAGGTCAAAGGATGCACCCGCCAACCCATTTTTTTAAGGTGGGCTTTTGATTAATTTAAAAGATAAGACAAACATTTAACAAGATTTTCTCATTAAGTCATTTTCATGTCATAAACCAAAACTTGTCATCTGCATCTAGAGACTGATGATCATGTTTAAGTTTATCCATAACTAACTGAACAACCACAACAGGGCATGCCCCTTAATTATTTGCAATGTCAGTATATTGCTTGAGGCAGAGATTCCAATAACATTTTTTTTAAAAAAAAAAACAATCTTTAGACACATTATTGAATTATATGCTGATTCAGATCGCAAGTCTCACGTGTAAGCTATCTCATGTTTTCCATACATTAAATATGATACTTTCAATTTTCACTCTTGATCTTGAGTTAGCAAGATGTTGGACAAACAAAGATAAGGGTCTTATTTACAATTCATATTCGTGGCAATGCAATTGGCAACTCATCATCAACTTCTAACATTTTTTTTCATAAACAGGGCTACATATAGAGAGAGAGAGAGAGAGAGTCTACATACATTGTGGACTCAGCAGCATCTAAAATCATCATGAATTGCAAAAGCATATATATGCTACAACAGGTAAAGACTGCCTACAAACCTGGCCCGTGGCTTTGATCATGAATCTGGTTGGATGGGACACCTAGTTGCCGGCAAAATTGTCCATCCCCCTCTTCATTGTTACATAAAGGCGCCTTGCGCTTCCGAGAAGAAGCCTCCAAGTTCTGATATTCAACCTCAGAATTGCATCTTGTGTAATTGCAGTCTAAGGTATTAAAACCTGACTTTCTAGGATAAAAGCAAAACTCCTTATTCGTCTGCAAAGATAGATGGCTATACTTGTTGACCTCCTGAGGACTTCTTAAACTAACACAACCAACATCTTCAGTTTCACATGCTGAACTTTTGTCTCTATTGGAACATGGTTGCAAACTCGGACCCAGTCGCAAAGACAAGTCACATTCTCTCTCAGGCGGCATCTCCTGAATCTCCATAGAAGCTTCTTTTGCAGCACTACTACTAAGAGCATATTGGGATCTATTATAAGACAGGTTCTGCAACACACCAAATCTAGCTGGCTCTTGGATCGGCGTAATAACCGGCGTGCCAACAAAGATTTGGTCAGATGAAGTGTTTTCCGGGGTCATCTGAAGCCTAGGCTGTCTGGATTCATATTGAGCTCCATAATACAAGGGATAAACAGACCCCAAATTCATTGAGGGGTTATTTTCCACTGTCAATTGCTGCTGACGTGGATGAGGAAAACCATCTGAGAAGGGATAGTTATATGAGCTCATCAACCTATGATTTTGCTGTGGAAGCTTACTAGAATCTGATATGGGAAGTGCTGAAACAGTAGCAACCTGGGACTTTGCTAAGTTCAATGGATTCCCAGACTGAATAGGCGAAAACTGCGGGCGTATCTCCCCAACAACAACAGTCTTTGGAGATCCAGAAGCTGGTTCTTGCATTCTTGGGGTCAGATAAGTTCTGGGATTATTATGCCTTTCACTTCTTGAAGCTCTAACAGGTTTACATCCCAGGTTAAGTGCAGCTAAGAACAAAAAACATGCACCACACTATGAGCTAAGCATTAACTAATGTTTCCCTCAATATCTATGATATAACATAAACTAACACAGCACTGTTCAAATTTAGAAAATAAATTGATTTAGCAAGTTCCAGAACTGGATCCAGATAAAAAAATGTCAACAACAAAGGGAACCAAAAAAAAAGTAATACCTTCAACACAAGGAGGCAAAAGCTCTCCACTTTCAGCACTCTCATCTCTCCTTATAATAGTGTTAATGGCATCATTCAATCTCTCAGAAAGGGTATCAGGATTCAAATACTCAGCCTAAGCAAGCAAGAACAAAGGGTATTCAGATAAAGAGCAAGCAATGCAGCAAAAGATCTAACAACAAAAACACATTTTTGCAAGCAAAAAACCTCAGAATTTGCTTTGGAGTACATGATTTCCTCAGCCTTAAGAACAACCATAGGAAGCTTCTCTTGCCACTCCTTGTTCTTCTTAGTCCCAGAACTATGAGTCTCATTCACAACCCTAATCAAACACATAGAGGGCAATCAACAAAATGCACATAAATAAATCAAAACTCAAAGGGTACACAAAAAAAAAGCCAAGAACCTGAAAATCTGTTGAATAATGGACCCTCTCATGGGTTGATGTCTCTCGCTATGCCAAGCCCTTCTAACACACTCATAAGGACGAGGTCCAGGCCTTGGCATCTTGAAAAAGATTGAAACTTTAGCACTGAAAATGGCAGAAACAAAGGAAAAAATATCACACACTGCTTATATTGCTATATGTGATGTGGGTTTTGAAGGGTTTTCTTTTTTGGTGTGTGTGTGTGTGTGTGTTGGCAATTTCATTCCCTAAAATGAAATGGGACTGTTTTGTTTTTGGGTAGCTTTCTCATTCTTTTGTTTGTCTTGCCAAATAATTTAGTTGTGTCATAATAGTGTGTGTGTGTTTACCATGGTTTGATTTTGATGTTTGATTTCAATATCTATCTTTCTCTCTCTTACATAGAAAAGAAGAGAGAGGGGTGAAGTGGGGGTTACTATCAAAAAGTACCTGGATAATAAAGTCCATTAAAAACCTCTATGCAGTGCTATGAGCAATGTTGTTACATGCATTTTTATCTGTATATATATTCGTACAACCCAAAAGAAAATGACAAATCCCTCTCTCATATCAACTTCACTATAAAGCATACCCTAGAGAACCCTGTTCACTCTCCACACCTTCAATGTTTTTCACTTTTTCTTCCTTCCTTGCTGCTATACCATTTAGCTTATTTTTCTTTTATCTAGGCACCATTCTAATCTAGTTTCTGTGTGTGTTGGTTTGTTTGGTTGGACTTATATTGAAAAAAGTAGTTTATTTTAAGCATATTGTGTTTTCAGTATGTTTGACTGGACTTATTTTTCAACTGACTTATAAGTAGAAAAAAGTACATTTTCAGCTTATAAGTAGCTTATAACCACCAAACACTTGCCCTTGGTTCAACTGGTAGTGAGTTGTACCAGCTTAACCAGAGGTCTCGAGTTCGTTCTCTAAGAACGACAAATGTTAAATACTTGGTGGTAGAGCTTTGACGCTCCTGTGGTCCTGTCCGGCTCGATCCGGATTAATCTTAACTCCCGATGATCTTCTAGTTAAAAGGAGTTTTTTTGAGGTAAAGTCAAGTTGCATTAAAACAGTCAACATAAGTGTATCATATTAATTACATTAGGTAAAAAGATAAAAGGTAACTAAGCTAAACTAAGGAGTATTAAACAAAAAAAGTAACATGTGGATCTTCAGAGTTACATAAGAAATCCAGGATACTGGATGAATAACTAAAAAGTACTCCCTCCGTTCCTAAATATAAGGGCACTTTGACTTTTTTGGAGAATCCTAAGAAAGTAAAATATGGTAATTAAAAATTGATTTTGCCAAATTTTTTCACTAAACTAATTTATTTGACTTATGAACTTACATGTGATCTAATAATATTTAAAATATGTTATGATTAAATTGTTCATTTTGCTTTTTTAGGATTCTCCAAAAAAGTCAAAGTGCTCTTATATTTAGGAACGGAGGGAGTAGCTTATAATGAACTCACAAATTCTCATATTTTACACATCTAATCACAACTAATCTAAACATGAATTTCATTACAAAACAACCTAACTTATTTTCAAAATGATTTAAAAATAAGTATTTTTCCATAAGTTGAGCCTAACATACCGTCAACATATGCTTAATAATTTAGAGTTGGGGTCCTTTCACTTAGCAACTCATGTTATACTGCTATTGACATTGCTGCATATCCAAACTTGAACTCAAGAAACACCTTAACCGATTCAAGTAAGATGGTATTATTGAGCCTGATTTATTTAATTTATGTTTCCTTATTTTTTGTTTGGGATTGTTTATAATTTGATGATGTGTTTCACATTCCAATGAACTGTTCCATTTCATTGTGATGCACTGATGCTTCTTTTCTGATGTAGACATTCTTGTCGTTTCTTCTGTACAGGTCTTCGTCACTCTCTCCTCTCTCTATCTCTTAAGTCCATTTTGAAATCATCGCATTATGGGGTCTCCCCAGAATTGCTGCTTCAGGGATATGATACTGTTTCCTCATGATTCCCCCATTTGTTAGCTTTATCCATCTCAGTTTCCAAAACCAACGGCTACTCATTATTAATTATTATTATTATATATTAATATAAATCTTGAGGTCCTAATAAAGTGGTAGAATAAAAATCCCACCTAATTTTTGTTTGTTCATGTTTAAAACACACTGACATGTCTGAGATTTGACAACAGTGTTATGGCCCAACTTGTGAAATTATTTTTCAGACAATTTTTTTTCTTGTCTTCAAAGAAGTTTATTAGACACTTTATTTATGTATCGGGAGGGTTTTCCTCAAAGGACGATTCATTAATAAAATAATGGATAAGTTAATCCAAATTGGTTCAACTAATTCAGTCAACTTAGTGTAATCATGTAACTACTTTGGGTAATGGGCAATAAATTATGGTTCGTGTAACTTTGGAAAATGCAGTAAATTGCTGGTCCTTGTGGGCACACTATGGTGTGAACTGTGAAGAGGTATTTTCCCCTTTGATACTATAGATACACAGTTACACACCACTGAAGTAGAGTGCCAAAATCAATATATTGTACAATATTTAAATTAAATTAATCAGTCTTTTTTAATGGGAAATCAATTAGTCATGAAATTTAATTAGTATGGATTATTGCTCTAAACTTGTTTACTGCAGGAAAGAGAAATATCAATAATATTATACGTCATTGCCTAGTTTTCTTTTATTCTAAAACAGCTAAAAATGCGAGTATTGAATTGGTTATAAAATTCATCCCAAAAAATGGTTATGAAATTCAAGTCATTTTTAATATTGATACCAATCTAAAACAGCTAATATTTCTCTTTTTAATCAAAGTGAACTCTAACGTCATATTGATTTTTACTCTCTCTCATATTACCCTTAGTAAATGCATATATGAATAAAAAATAATTAATACCACTCTAGTCCTTTTTATAGGTCCATATTACCCAATTCATATGTTCACTCATTTAAGATGCCGTAAATCAACAAGTTTTTTTCAATTTTATCCACGTTTATGAATGAGTATTTGAATAATAGTTTGTGTATTGTATTTAATCTCATCCTCTCTCTTTCTAGGCTTATTAACAAGGGCGAAATTATAACACCTACAATAGCTCTCAAATTTGACTTATATTAAGAATCAAATGGTACCTAGTTAAAATTTAAATTTTTTGATAAAAATGGTCAAAAATAAATAGTAGAAGTCTTTTTAAGTTATAATATAAGCATAAGGGAAGAATAAGATACTCCTTCCGGTCCTAAATATAAGGCCTAATTGATTTTTTCTAGAAAATCCTTAAAAAACAAAATTAGTTAATTATAAATTGATTTACCTAATTTTTTTCCCTTAAACTAGTTTATTTTACCTATAAACTAATGGATAATCTAAAAATATATCAAATATGTCATCATTTAATAACCTATTTCATAACCTTAATCTCTCCAAAAAAAAGTCAATTAAGTCCTATATTTAGGACCGGAGGTAGTACTATAAGTTTATAACAACCTAAACGTGAGTTGTCATGTTCGAATAAAATACTTATTAATGGGAAACATGGGCAAATAATTGAAGGTACTGAAAATGGGATGAGAATAACAAATGAAAAAAGGGGAATTTGCAGTTTAGTCCCTGGTAAGGGAAATTAATACTGGAAGGTCCCAATACATTCCAAAATAATTATAAAGTCCCAGGAGCCCTTTCCTGCAATTGTTTGCTTATCTTCAATGACCATTTTGCCCTCATAAGATGAAAGCATAGTCCCCCTGTAAGGACCAGTGAGATGACAACCATCTTTAATGAGGGCGAAATGGTCATTGAAGTTAAGCAAACAATTGCAGGAAAGGACCCTGGGACTTTATAATTATTTTGGAATGTATTGGGAGCTTCCAGTATTAATTTCCCTTACCAGGGACTAAACTGCAAATCCCCCATGAAAAAAGCTAGGAAGAGGAGAATGGAACTTAGGATTAGAGGTAGAGTTTGACACAGCTAGCACTGAGAGAATGAGTGACCTAACAAGGGGTACATGAGTGAGAAGTTGGCCACTTTGGTTGCAGCTAGCTAGTGCCTGCCAACTCCCCCTTTAGCCCCTTTTTTAATACATTTTAAATTAAATCCAAAGTATTTAGGGTTTCCATTTTGAAGTTTGATATCTCTCTTTAGGTACAGTACTCCCTCCAACTCAATGTTTCAACACTAATGTAATTTTCCTCCCTTGTCCAATTACCCTTTGGTACTTTAGATTCTAAAGCTTCCACTCCCAAGTACAAAAGCCCTCACCTTTATCCTCCCAAGTCCTACCCAACTACAAAAAGAAAGCAGAGAAAGACTCTCTCCCATCTCTCCCTATTAGCTTTTGGAGGGAGGGATCATAAAGCTTTTGGCTACTGATGGGAGTGGTCTATATCAATTAGCACCCAAGTGAGGAATGGTCTATTGTTATTAAGCAAGCTACCACCAATTCCTGTGCCCAATAATGAAGCTATCAAGTTTATTCCTACCATTTTTCAGCCCACTTTTTTGCTTTCCATTCCACCCTACTACTACTCATCTCTCTCTTCCTAAATAGTAGTAGAAAGTGTGTGTTTGGCAAATACTCCCTCCGGTCCTAATTATAAGTCGTCTTTGACTTTTTTGGAAAATCCTAAAAAAGAAAAATAAGTCAATCATAAATTGATTTAACTAATTTTTATCCTTCAACTAGTTTGTTTAACCTATAAACTAATGACTAATATAAAAATTTATCAAATATGTCATAATTTAATAACATATTTTGTAACCTTAACATCTCCAAAAAAAGTCAAAGGCGACTTATAATTAGGACCGGAGGGAGTAAGAAAGTGGGAAGATAAATAAATAAGCTCAAATTTCAAAAGTTTAGAAAGATACATCCACGCGATGAATGGAACTGTTCCCAATTTGAGATAAGTAAATTTGATTAATATACCCTTACTGTGATGGTTAATACCTTTACAAGAGTGGTTGTACTACTGTTGCTCGAATGGTTGATAATGTTAACCATTATGAGTGAAATTGATATTAATTAATTTTTATTTATATGAAGTGGTGCATTTATTTGAGTGGTTAATACCGTTGCCTTTTCTCTTTTATATATATATATATATATATATATATATATATATATATATATATATATATATATATATATATAATACTCCTTCTGGTCCTAAATATAAGACCTAATTGACTTTTTTTGGAAAATCCTAAAAAAGCAAAATAAGTCATTTATAAATTTATAATCATTTAAAATATAATACTTCTTCCGGTCCTAAATATAAGACCTAGTTGACTTTTTTTGGAAAATCCTAAAAAAGCAAAATAAGTCAATTATAAATTTATTTACCTAATTTTTTCCCTTAAACTAGTTTATTTAACCTATAAACTAATGACTAATCTAAAAATATATAAAATATGTCATAATTTAATAACATATTTTGTAACCTTAATATCTCCAAAAAAGTCAACTAGGTCTTATATTTACGACCGATGGGAGTATTATGGTCTGAAATGTCTACATCTTGGTGTTACAAGAACAAAACGATCATGAGATTAAAAGGGAGATGTGGATGGAATGGAGGCATGAAACAAAAAAATATCATATTGAAGAGGGAGAATGAACAAATATTGAATGAATGAAGGGACAATGTGCATGGAAGAGTAGGGCGATGAGAAGGCATGTTTATATGGTGCCAAAAGCTTTTTGTTATATTTCATTTTCATGTATATTTATGGTCCGGGTATTCCCATACACCCCAACCCACATATTATTCACCATCCCCCACCCCTCCACACGTCACTGCCTCCCTTCTGGCCTGCCCTGGTATCTCTCCATCATGCATATCTCCATCTTGCCTTGTCAAGGCCAGCTAGCTAACTCAGCAAGAATAGGGCATGTCTCACATGACAAACAAAACTAGGTTTCTCTTGAATCGTTAGATATTTTCTTCCGATTAGATTCAAACCATATATGCCCCTTTTCTTTTCTACATTAGCATTTAACCACAAAAGCTCTTTTGAATCACCCATCATGGGTTTAGTGGCGAGGGTGTTGGATTTAAAGTGTCTCTAGCTGTCCACTTTGGCACGAGTTCGATTCCTGGAAATGATACTTAGTTGAGTCTCCATCGCAGCGCTTGAAGGCATCTCCGAAACCAAGGGGAAACCGGCGAGAGAGTTAATAGTTGGCTCTCTTACTCGGTCCATGTAGCCTTGGCTAGGTGCCCTCCCCTTGGATTGGGTTGAACTCAAACTCCTTCCTAAAATTGTGTAACCAAAAAAATAAGAAAACTCTTTTGAATCACCATTTCCTACTTTGTCTTGTGGTTACACTATACAAGAAACAACCACCACTCATAACTTACACCTATTTATAAGAAGGGCAAAGACCCAAAAATGTTATATAATTATTGGCCGAGGAACAAAAATAGTACATAACTATTTCAAGCTACAAAAATGATACCCAACTTTTACCATGTGATAAAAAATGATATTTTCACTAATATGAAAATAATATTAGACATAAAAGTCTAAAATGCCCTTATAAATTAATCGTTGCCCAGTAAAAGTTTATTTAATTATAAGGGCATTTTGGACATTTTATGTCTAATATTATTATCATATTAATGAAAATATTATTTTTGGTCACATGGTAAAAGTTGGTATCGTTTTTGTACCTTGGAATAGTTATCTACTATTTTTGTTCCTTGGCCAATAGTCATGTATCATTTTTGGGTCTTCACCCTTATAATAAATATTTACAGAATGTCTCGATTCTTATCTTTTGATTCCTCATTTTACCACTATTTAATTACCCATATGAATTACTCATTTCACTCGCACGCACACAATTGTTTGTTATAAATATGGTTATTTGCCTATTTTCTTTCTTACACTCTCTCCCCAATAATGATATCTTTGAGAAATAATTATATTTTTATGTATTTATTAACTAATTTTTACTGATTTTTTATGGATATGACGTTGTAACTAGTGAAGTAGCATTAAATCCCAAGATTTCTTTTAACCCACAGCTAGACATTAGAATGTAGGGGTGCACGCAACGGCTACACTTATTTAAGGCCAAATAAAACCTTGTTTATTTAATTAGCAAAGAGGTCAAACCAAAAGCATATTTGAAATCTTATTTATTTGCTTCTATAAATTGAACTATTTTTTCAATACTGCCCTATTTAGTGTGTACATTTTTTATTTACTTGTATAGCGCTCTATTCATTTATACGGGATGCCCCTGCATAACCTCTTATAGCAATTTTAATTCAAGAATAAAAAATGGATAATATTTTTATAATGTGTTTCTTCAATATATGTCTGTGTGTGCGATATACTTTAAATTAAAGCCTATTTGAAACTTATATTTTTACAGGTTCGTGGAAGTCTAAAAACCTACGTTTGCTTCAAAGCATACATCACGAGGTATTGTTAAAGGCTTACAAGGTAATAAGCATTTAAAAGAGTTTTAAGTCTGGCCATACCTTTCACATGCTCAATACGGAGCCTTACAAAACATGCATTCAAACTCAAACCTAAACTCAAAATTTAAGCTCTTGTTACAAGTTCCAACATATTTTATCGAAGTCTAGCCAGATTTGGACCGGTTTCCATCCTTATTTGGTTGAAAGTTGAAACTAATTGAAATCATGGATAATTCATCTTTTAACTTTTAATTAAAATAAAAAATGTATGGAGCAATTCATCTTGAAGAGTTTTTTTTTAAAAAAAAATTAAACATTATATCACTCACAAAAGAATTAGGGCCATGGCCCATGGGTACACTCTTTAGAGGAAAATATATATTAGCATCAATACGATAAATACCAATTTATCTTGAAAGTATTTATGGGGTAGCAATACTATTTAAACAAGTTTCTTTGAGATAAATGTCACTCTAGAAGTATGAAAAATGTATTAATGTCACCTTACACTCATGGCAGCCCTTAACTATATAATGTAACGATCCACGTAAAAATAGAACTGAACTATCTCTGTCATAGAAGTTTTTCCTTTACGTATGATTTCGCCCTAAAAGTATATTAAACCTTTTGAGCAACATTGAGTCAAAAACAATTTGAGAAAAAATTGCTCTTTGAACGAAAAAAAAACTTTTTGGACATAATTGATCCATTACAACTTTTTTGACATAATTGATCCATTTTCATCTACTAGATTACATCTATAACATCTTCATAAATTAAAGGAGACATTAGTGCTACATTTTTTATACTTCCTCCGTTCCTAAATATAAGATCATTTTGATTAATTTGGGGAGATTAAGGAAGACAATAAAATTACATGATTTTCCCAAAATCCCCTCAATTACTTAACTTTAAAAGGAGGAGAGGTTTTCAATGAAAAGAGGAAGTATAAGGGTAGTTTGGGCAAAACTTGAGATAAAATAGGAAGTGATCTTATATTTAGGAACTTATCCACTTCCCCAAAGTGATCTTATATTTAGGAACGGAGGGAGTACTTCTTATGCGACATCAATCCCAATAAAAATTTCACGAATAAAATCTGTAACTCCTGCCTAGCTACTTCTTCTCTAAGGTAAAATTAGTTATTTATCCTTACAAGTTCTCTAAAAATTATAAGCTTAGAATATGTGGTTAATCCCACAAATATCACACTGAAATCTTTGCAAATTTAGACTTTGAATGTTTATGTTCCTTGGCCACGGATCTGGATTATCTCCACCCTTCTTTTCATCCAATGCCTAATAAATTGACACATGTAATATGGAGTATTAAAATTGCTGAGTCCTCCCCCAATCAATCCTCACTTTTCCTACCACTATCTCTCCTCCATCAACTTCTCCCACAACCCCCTCTCCCACCTCACCTTCCTCCACAACACTTTAATCTTGCCAAAACCAGTTTTTATATAAGATTTGAGATTTTTCCGAGGAGATTGAAGAATGGAAATAGAAAAAGATTTGGAAAGAAGTAATAGGAAGTTATTGGTTGATACAACAAATTGGTGTATGTGCATTGGAAAGGGAGGATTTATCGGTGGGGGAAGAAGAATAGAACAGAGCAATGGATCTTGAGAGCAATGTTAGTAAATAGGTCGGTGGAGAAGAATTAATAACAGTAAAGCTACGGCAAGCACAGATCTGAACAAGAGAGAGAAATGAATGGGGAAGTTGTTAGGAATTGGGAGAGAGATATGGTGTGGTGGGGTGTAGGAGAGTGTAAACATGAATCTTATTTTTTGAGGCATGTGTGAGCCATTAGATGAAAAGAAGGGTGAGGATAAGAGGAGGCTTAGAGAGGCTTAGAAAATGGAAGCTTAGAAAATCCAGATCCAAAATTTAGAGGCGGTTGGTGACTTATAATAAGGACCGTAGGGAGTAGTTTGATATGCCTGCAAGCAATCATTTCCCAGATTTATAAGACAAAAGTGCTTCCATGTTTCAAATATAAGACATATTTATCTAATTTGATTAGCTATTTATTGTAAAATTATTTTACAATAAATAGCTAGACTTAATATGAAATGTCTATAGGCTAAGTAATTATTCTATTAGCCTTTAATTTCATAATTTCAAATTCATCTAAAAAAATATGTACAAAACACTCTAGCCATCTTGCTTAGCTTGTTTAATTTTAAGATTATAAAAAAATTAGCTAGGTTAAGGAAATGTTAAGAAAAAATAGAAATGGGTCATCTGATATTTAGAAACAAACTCTCCAATAAATAAGTCTTATAATTAATAACAGAGAGAGGAGTAGTTATATAATTAATCAAGATAAAAATGAAAAGGACAATAAATTATCGTACAAAATATATTGTAATTTTAATATTTATTATGACTTGTTTTATGTGAAAATATATTACTTAAAAGTAGACTAGAGGGATCGGAGTACCTATTTTGCTTGTGACTTTGTGAGTGTTGATGTTTATATCGAAGTTATATGAAGGGTCTAATTTTGTTGTAAAATAATATATCACTCATTTGTCTTTTTTAAATTTAATATTTTTTTCAGTTCAAAAAATTATAATATTTTTTTACTTATCACCATCTTCTGTCAAATAATAAAAGTATCAGCATTGATTACACATTTAATGCATTTTCTTTCGAATATAATTTGAAATTCAAAGGGTTAAAAAGGCATATGTATTACAAATAGCTAATTTAATTGATTATTAAATTCTTGTGAATTAGTTTTTTATTTTTTATACTTCCTCTTGTCTAAATATAAGAACCCACTTGAGTTAAGAGGATGTATTTAGTTCTAAATATGAGACCAATTTCTAGTTTTCATCAACTTTTCTCTAAATTATCCTTATTAATGTTCCTTAATAATAGATGAATAAGAGGGGGGAGAGGGTACCATGAAGGTATATTTGGTTAGAGTATTGGTAATATCATTGTATGTAAATTTTAACCAACTTCACTAACATTTTAATCTAATCAAATCATTAAAATAAGTTTTATATCTATTATCAGAGGGATTATTAAATTGAAATATTTTTCTGGTCTAGAAAAATTTGCGATGGTTGTTTACCAAAATATTGTTGAAAAATTTATGAGTTGGCCTCATACATTAACTCACAACTTTTTATTATTGTTTTATATTTTTTGTTTGTTGAGAATGTTGGAACTCAGAAATTTAATGCGAAATCCAAATCGTGGCTTTTAAACACATAATTTTACTTGGATAAATTAATGGGTTTGTGGAACCCCATAAGAACGAGAACTTGTGTTTGAATCCTGAGAAGCATTCTCCATTGAGAGAAGCTAAGAGACAACTCTGTCAATGTAGGGCAACACTCATATCAGGTGGTGTTTGAAAAAAAAGAAATGAACATTCTTAGTTGGAAACTCGACCCCACTCAAACCTAAATTGATTAGTCAACCATATTATATAATTATGGCTTAAATCTAAGAAACTCTCCTGAACTTTGGACGAGTTGCATATAACTAATAACTCCCTTGATGTTTTTAAAGGTTAACTTTAACCTCCTTGATGTTTTGGTTTACGAGATATTAAGCCCCCTACAACTACTTTTGCGGTTACATTATTAATGGAGAATGCCACATCAGCTTAACAATGATGATGTATCATCCTCTATGGCATATATATAAAAAAAATTAAAAAATCCTAAGAATAAAGAGGTCATTTCATCGTTTTTTTTTTTTAAAAAAAATCGAACTCTCATCATTCCCCCCTTAACCTTGAATCAGGCCTCCTGTTATCGAATAATCGTTTTGCTACTATTTGTTAAAAGAAGACGTGTGAAGGACATGCTCACCCCTGAGGTGATGTCATTGCATAGAACTACAAGAGGAGGAAATGGATGGTGGGTAAAGGAAACAAATTACGATGACTGTAAAAGTGGCTTCTGCAATTATAGAATTCTTGCATCCATATGTGGCTCTAATTCTCTGAGTTTTTATTATCCAAATTCAATCCGATGAGGTACATCTTAATTACTATATTCTTGAGTAGTCACAAATTGAACGAAGCACATACTGAGTTGCAATTTTCTTATTAATTAAGTTATCGGTTTATAAAATTGACATATAATATAGGGTTAAATATCAATTTGGCCACCAAACAATTAACAAAGTATCAATTTAGCCACCAAACAATAAATGGTCTCATTTTGGCCAATGAACAATAAAAGTGGATCAAATTGGACAATGAAGAATAAAAAGGATCAAATTGGCCAAATAGACTTAACAATTATAAAATTATAGGGTTAAAAGACTTTCTTATCCCTCATTTTATTAAACTTGTGGGTCCACTCTTCCTCTTCCCATCCCAAGCCTTTCTCTCCTACCCCGCCCACCACCTACTTCCTCCACCACACCTCACCGTCAAAACCAACACAGTACATGACCCACCGTCATCACCCATTATATACACAAACACAGTATACGAAATCTCAATCAAAGGCATGTGGGACCTTCGCTCAGTAGCTGGAAGTTATAGTAGAACAGATAGTTTATTCACATGGCATGAAACACTCTTAGATCACAGGGATTTCAATCCTCACAAACCATATTCTTCATCTTAAAATAAAAAATCAATACATGGTATAATGAGTATTTGTTTTGCCCAAGTTGGGCGAAAGGATGAGGCTTGAGGTGATCAGGTATGCTATAACAACTATTCTGAAGTTTTGAACCCCAACTCGAAGAAAATCGTTGGATTTGTCAAGCACCTAGTTTGGGGGTTTTAGCAAAATCTGTCTTAAATCACAAAATCTCTTCAGGAAGCTTTCATTGTGGAGCTTAAGCTTGCTCTAATGAGTTTGGAAGTCCTGAAAAAACTCAAACCCAATTTCGTATTCTTCTGTCAATGTCGCTCAAAATCAAAGAAAAGAGGTAGGTATAGAGAGAAGAGTAAGTAATGGTGGTGACTGGAGAGGATGAGGATACAATGGGTTCGACCTTAAAAAACGATGGTGGAGGGAGGTGTTTTGGGTTTATCGGCGGTGAGATGTGGTGGGAGGATGGGAAAGGAAGGCTTGGGATGGGAAGAGGAAGAGTGGGCCCACAACATGTTTAATAAAATGAGGGATAAGAAAGTCTTTTACCCCTATAATTTTATAATTGTCAAGTCTCTTTGGCCAATTTAATCCCTTTTTATTGTTCATTGTCCAATTTGATCCACTTTTATTGTTCATTGGCCAAAATGAGATCATTTATTGTTTGGTGGCTAAATTGATACTTTGTTAATTGTTTGGTGGCCAAATTGATATTTAACCCTATAATATAATATACCACATCATCCTCGTTATTTTAAAGAGTCAATTTTCGTTAGAAAATTAACAGCAAAAGTAACAACAGGGGGTTTGATCTCATAAATCAAAACATCAAGGAGATTAAAGTTAAATCTTTAAACATCAGGGGAGCTGTATGCAACTCAATCTGGCCTATAAACAATATAAAAGGTTCATTTCAGCCACTACTCTACTGGAAAATACTAAAATACCCTTGAGACCTATTTAATATACTCCCTCCGTTCATAAATATAAGATCACTTTGAGGAAGTGGATAAGTTCCTAAATATAAGATCACTTCCTATTTTATCTCAAGTTTTGCCCAAACTACCTTTATACTCCCTCTTTTGATTGAAGACCTCTCCTCCTTTTAAAGTTAAGTAATTGAGGGGATTTTGGGAAGATCATGTAATTTTATTGTCTTCCTTAATCTCCCCAAATTAACCAAAGTGATCTTATATTTAGGAACGGAGGGAGTAATTTTTAAAGATGTGGGTCCCACATATTAAAAATAAAAATTAATCACCCCTACCTCACTCCTCTCTCCTCACTCTTTCACCCACCTTCACCCACCACACTCCTCTCTCTATCCCAACCTCACCCACCGTCAGCCGCCGCCTTCTCCCTGCGCCTCTCGGATCTGCGCCACACAATACCATTCATTCCGTGTGTATTTTTTTTTATCTCAACTTCTCTCGGATCTCCTCCCTGTGCCTCAGATCTCTTCTTTTTTCTATGGCATTTTGACTTTCTTCAGCTTTTCAAGGTGAGAATGACACTTTGAAGTTTTACTTGTTTACTTACTGCTTTCAGCTGAAACATGAAATGAGATTTATTTATATTCCCCCTTTTTTATTTATTTATCTGGGTTTTGTATCCTATTGGGGTTGCAGTAATTTATTGATTTACCTGTCAAAGAAATTTGTGAATTTCCAAATGTGAGTGTGGTAATACAAGTATCCACTCATACTGCGTTTTTACTGGTTTATATGTTCAGCTGAGTAATGTGAGGCTATTTGTAAGCTTATATCTAGTGATTTGGTACTTTGTAAGTTTATATCTGCAAGTTAATTCTGTTCAAATTCCTGTATATCCATTGAAAATTTTCCCCCCTTTCCATCGTTCATTCTGGATTGTTGGGAGAGTGAGAGGAGTGTGGTGGGTGAAGGTGGGTCAAGGAGGGAGGAGGGAGGGGTTTGGTAGGGGTGATTATTTTTTATTTTTAAAATGTGGGACCCACATCTTTAAAAATTATAGTATTAAATAGACCTCAAGGGTATTTTAGTATTTTCCAGTAGAGTAGTGACCAAAATGAACCTTTTATATTGTTTATAGGCTAGATTGAGACCGGAAATTGTTTATAGGCCAAATTGATACATTGGAAATTGTTTGGTGGTGAAATTGACCTTTAACCCTTGTATAGGCCATTAATTAGTCAGCCATACTACTATTTTGTTTTCTAATGTTCAGCTGTATTTGAATTTCCCACAAATCACAAATGGAAATGTGACCCTACCCATAACCGATACTGAAAAAGGAAGGGGAAAAATTATATATATTAAAATTAAAATAACACTGTAACTACCGCAATAAGATCTGAGCAGGTCCTATATGTGACATGGACCACAATTTATTCTGACCCACAATAACAACCTTTTTTAGGACACCAAATTATAGAGTAGTTACTTTTTTTTACATCATTATTATAAAGTAGTTCTTGTTATTATTTTACGTTTCGTATTGAGTGGACATCTTTTCTTTATATTTATAAAAAGAATTAATTGGAATAAATAATTTTATTTATACTATGCTTGTATATATCATGAACTAAAAGAGTTTTTTTTTTGGTGGGCATACATAAATATATACATTAACATAAATTTTATAATGTTCAAGTTAGGTTTTTAATAGAGGGGACAACTTGTTGTGTCCGAAAAATTTTGAGTTAACATTACATCAAAATTTTTTCTCGATGACATACTACTCCTTTTTTTTTTGGAATACAGTTATGCCGTAATCATAATTTTCTTAGTACACTTGACTGTATTAATTTAAAATGTCATTATAGTAAATTAATACAGTAGTAACTGAAAATGAACAACATCATGTTAAATATTGGGTTGTTTTTTAAACAACATAAGCGTGCATCTTTAATTTTACGGTCGAATTAAGGGAAAACTGAAAAGAACAAACATTATGAAAACACAATGACAGTATCTAAACAATAAGGCCACTTACAGACAGCACAAATACAAAGTATAGACATCGATATCTCAAGTGGCCCTTTAACATTATATCATTTTTCTTGGAAGTAAAACCTAAGATTGAAACATAAGCATACAGAATCTTTCAATTTCTATTGTCAAATAAATATTACTAACACATATTGAATTGAGCTTTTTATGTTCTAAACAATAAAACTTAAATAATTATTATTTATAATTTTTCATAAGCAAATTAAACATGCAATGGAAAATAAAAGGCATTGTTGATAATATTAATAAATCAATATTCAATAATCTTGGAAATAAATTTATACTCATATTCCATGACAAATGATAGTATTTATATTCTTCAATGTCATAAATAATTTTTACTTAGATAATTTTTACATAAATATTGACAACCTATATTAGTATTAAATACCTATAAACTTTGGGAGTAAAGGATTCATTCACCATCAATAAGTCTCCCACCTCTCGGATGGGAGTACCTTGGTTTTTGATAAAAAAAAGGAAATACATGCAATATATAGTAACACACATGATAGTAATTTTTTTTAGAAATCTATCTCACTTTTTTTGGGGGGAAAAATTCTGGTGCTTTGCTTGATAATATTTTCATCCATGATCATCAATCAGTGAGGGAAGTGCTGTTTGTTGGATACAAGCAACTGCTAAAACCATGGTCCATGCATGGGATAGATTCGAATGAAACAATTTGAGTGATATAATATTGTGTGTATTTTCAAGTAATACTTTTTAATCCGTGACTTGAAGCCCTATACAGATATAATGAAAGAGGATAAAAATGTTATTCATGATCCCATGATGAATTTACGAGAAGTTTATTCTTGGAAATTAAAAGTACCGTGTCGTACCGTGTCTGTAAGGCAATACCTATATATGTTAACCAAATAACTCAAATAATTATTAGACTATTAAGTCTAAATATGTTAATAAGTCATAACCTATAATATTAGAAATACCTTTAACTTTAATGCAGTAAGTCTAAAATAGTAATTTTGATAAGCAATTTATCTCTTTTTCGGGAAAAAATCGCGTACTCTGCTTGATTTATTCTCATCCATTAATAACGTGTATATTCAAAATATGGCCTAGTCCTTTACATTTTTTACATTATCTGATTTAACTTATTTTTAATTATTACCTTAACCTGCGTAACCTAAGTCATACCTAAACAGGTTCAAAGATCATGTTGATGACTTTCAGAATCTTAGGTTTTTTTAACGCAAAGAGTTAAACACAATGCGTGATCATGGAACAAATATAACTTTCATTCTTAAATATAAGATTAATTTCTCTAACTTAATTAGAGTAAAGATGTTAATTAAGTTATTTATTAACACATGATATTAACAAGTTATCCTAATTATATATATACTTCTATCTTCACTCTCCCTCTCTTTTTTGTTATTATATAGATAAACATTATCCGGTTTAATTTGAGAAAAAAGTAATGAAAATTAGAAAATGATATTATATTTAGGAACAAATTGAAATTTGAAAATGATCTTATACTTAGGAGTGAAGGGAGTATGATTTTAATACAATCAAATTAGGGAAATTGATCATATATTTAGGAATGGATGAGGGAGTATATATTAAGTTGACTTTGCTTTTACATTCTATTCCTATCAGGCATTATTCTTGTTCTCTCCTTTGGATCATATCATTCGTTATTCACTTATTCTCATAAGTATTATACTTATCATTTATCTCCAAAATAACTTACTACTTTATTGATAGACGGGCATATAATCTAAGCATTACATGTATATATCCTGTGTGTGATACTCAAATATTCTATTTGGTTTACTTCATATTTTTTAATAAATAATTAACTGCAGTTCATTTGAAGAACTAAAGAAAGTTTTTTTGGCAGTAACTAGTAAGGACCAATAAAGAAAGTTTAAAGGTACGTTATGATTTTAGACAAATTTTAGCTATTTAACTATCCATCATTGCGACTATAAAAACCCTATTATTATTAGACACCAAAATATCACTCCTCGTCGGCCTCTCACGATCTCTCAAACTCTTTCATTATTCTCACGAATCAATAATTTAAAAATCGTAGTAACCATTTATTGTAATGAATGAAACAGGAAGTAGTGTAATGGTGAAGGCGAATGGGGAAGATTATTGGAACAAGGATATGGGAGAATGTGATGGAGATTGTTCTGCAAGATGCAAAAACGGCTCATCCAAATTGACGAGGCATTGTGTTGGTGCTAATAATATGATCAGATTTGCAGGTGCTTATTAGATGAAGGCAGGTCACTTGTTATGAGTAGGGTGAAAATAGCCTAGGCCGACCTATTAAGGCCTATGAACTGGCCTATTAAAGGTCTAGGCTATTTGGTATTCTAATAGTCCAGGCTCAGTCATAAGCTTTTTTCTGTGCCTATTTGTTTAAAAGGTCAGGCCGAGGTTAAAATAAAAAGCTTATAAAGCCTACCAGGCCAGCCTGTTAAATATAAATCTAGGGTTAATATTCATTGGGCTAGTATTATTAAATTCAATTCTTAATGACTTGCAAGGTTATAGTTGTTTCAATGCTTTGACAAAACATATGTAATTTAGACGAGTTCGAGATTTTAATTAATTTCAACTTGTTATTATGTTTTTTATCGGAGTCATATGTTTTTTGTGTGTGGCTAATTTAGAGCTTGTTTAAATATTGACCTATTAATTTACGGCCTATTACAATGTTATCGTTTATAACCTAACAATTTGTAGTCTATTAGGTCTATCAACTTATGGTATATTAGCCTAAATAAATTATCAGGTCTCTTAATAGGTTTATAATCAGGTCAGACTTTTTAATAGGTCAGACTTAGGCTTGAAAATGAGGCTTATGATAGGCCACAGACCATACTCAGTCTTGTTTACTACATCACAGGCCTGACCTATTAAGGTAGTGGCATAGGCTGGCCTAGACTATTTCCACCCTTAGCTATGAGAAACTAGGACGACATGTAAATAAACGCGACGCCAATAAGTGTAATTCTAGATTGTTCTTCTATACACCCTAATGATTGAACCAATGCTTATTGCTATAAACTAATGTATCCTCCTAGTTATATCTGTCATCTGTGTATGAAAATATAAATGTAGTGATTATCATATAATCAACAACAATATAAGGCATTCGTCGCTGGCTTGTAGGGACTAGGGAGGTAATTGTAATAAAAAGGAACCTTAATATAATCTTTGCCCAAGCTCTCTTATTTGTATCTTGCATTTTCTTTAATTCCTCTATTATATTGGATTAATGAGTTCTTGCGCATGGCTCTTCTTCCCTTTGTAGTGAGCTCATGAATAAAACAAATTCACAAGTCAACTATGTGCCCTTATATAGGACTTTAGGAAAAAATAAGTTTCATTTGACATGCATGTAGAAATATCTTTGAAAAAAAAACTATCTTAATTAAATAATTCCAATAATTATTAGACTTAACTCTAAATATGTTGATATATATCGTTGGGTATGGAGAAACATTAAGTAATTATTAGACTTAACTCTAAACAAAAAAAAACTATCTTAATTAAATAATTTCAATAATCTCACCCTTTGAGATGCCTACAAATTAACGGGGGATTAGTCTCTCACTTGTCAAGTGACAAGTGAGGGGATACCTTGATCATGGATAAAAAAACATATACATATAAATGTAATACGCTAATAAAAAAACACGGCCTGAATGTAAATAAGAAATACGTGTAAATACAGTGGTAACAGTACTAATAATCTACTTTTAGAAATCTATCACTTCTTTTCGGTAAAATAATTCACGTACTCCGCTTGATAACTTCTATCCATGATCATCAACCAGTGAGAGAAGTACAAATTGTTGGATGCGAGTAACAGCTAAGACTACTATATATGAGCTAAGATTAAAATAATGAATTTTGGGTAAGATAGTGTTGTGTGTATTTTCAATTCATACTTTTTGAGACTTGATGAAGCCCTACAAATATCAGTTAAAAACAAGCCCTACAAATATAATGGAGGGAGAGGATTGGATAAAATTGTTATTCATGATCCCGTGATGAACTTATAAGGAGATTATTCTTGGCATTGCAAGGCTAACGTATACGTACGTACCGTGTCCGCAAGGTAACAAATATCTTGATCAAATAACTCGAACAATTGTTAGACTTAAGTCTAAATATGTTATTGTTAATTACCCTATATTACTATAAGCACCTTAATGCAGTAAGCCTGTAAGTACGAAAATATAGTAATTTTGATAAGATATTTATTCTTTTTCTGGAAAAATCTTGTATTCTGCTCGATTCTTTTCATCTATAAAGAGCGTAGGAATCTTTTATTAACGCCTAGTCACTTAAACGTTTAACTTTTTATTTGAATTGCCTTTTAAAATTATCACCCGACCTGGGTTGATCCTAGTCTAGCCATACCTAAACAGGTTCAAAGATCAGTTTTACTTTCTGAATCTTAATTTTTTTAATAAAAAACGCAGAGAGTTCACCAAAATTATTGCGTGATCATATTACCAAATATGATTTAGTGAAATAATTGTCATCGAGGTATTATTAAAATATAATGTCAATATTTATTTATTTTTCCAGATGTCAATATTAATTACATAATATATCATAAAAATATTAATTACATAAATAATTGAATCAAAACTTCTTTTTTGATATGTAACAGAAGGATTTTTATTGTAGTTATATATAAAAGCCTAAAATCAGATCCGAAGAGAAATAGAAAACTTTGTATATCTTATCAAAAGACACAAATACTTTCACAATCATCAAACTCAAACGCATCATCATAAGCATTCACAAATCCAACATATGATTTTTTGACATGATCAAAATGCTTTTAAGTTTATGTTAACAATTGACAACTCTAACTTTTTTCTTAGGAATTAATAAGGTATATTTTGGAAAATCTCCTTATATATACTAGAGATCACAAGTTCAGCATAATTTTTTTTGGACTGAAATATAAAACTTTTCAAGTAGTTAGTTATTACGACTTTCAAATTTATATTAAAAATTCACAACTACTACTATTTCATATGGAAATGATAAATCATATTTTGAAAATATCCTAGTATTACTGTTCAAAAGTTTAAGATATGTATTTCAACCTTTACATGCTGATTATTGCCAACTATAAGTTAACATTTCACAACTCAGCTTTTATTTTTTTTTTCCAGCTTTGTTGAACGTACTTGTGTCTTTTCATAATTTATGAAAATCCCATATTTCTCCTATATTTGATTATTGAGATTTCTCAAACTTTAAGAAAATGATCTATCCTTTTACCTTTTTATGAGAATTATATTTTTTAGAACTTTCCATGATTAGAATGAGTGCGTGGTAAAATCTCTTACCTTTAGGCCTTTAATTAAATGATCAAAAAGTCATTCATTTAAACATATTTAAATCAATAAATAAAATAAAAAATGCATAAAAATAAAAAAAATTAATATTTGCACCCTATAAATTAAGGCTAGGCTTCGTTCATTTCACAACTCACCTTGCTATTAAGAATATTCATCATCTTTTATGTAAACATGGCCAAGATCTCCTTTGTAGCACTATCATGCATTATTATCGTTCTCTTATCTTTTTTTTTTTTGATAAAAGACAAAATGATATTAACTAAAGAGGATTACATAGTTCTAACAATGTCTTGGAAAACAAAAGGAAATGCGGTAAACTGATCATCTGAAAGCAAAGAAATTGAAAGTAAAGTAAAAGGGCGGAGGAGAACGGCAACATCTCGAACAATGATATGTGTGACCGAAGGAGCCCAACAATTGAAGTCAATGCTACGCTTATGAACATTCCAAACAGAGAGACGCTCCTTAGGCAAACCAGAAAGGTGTATCCAGCTGAGGACAGAACGAAAACAACCCAGAGCAAAAAGATTTCCAGGAACGGTAATACGCTTCCATGTGAAAGTTTGAAGATGAGACCCTTCAAAACAGACAAGGATGCGACAGAAACAGGACCTTTGGAGTTTCCACTTCTTGACCAAAACATTCCATTGGTTATGATGAGAGAAATTAGGGAAGGCTGTGGATTGATGACGAGTAGTCAAAGAAGTCTTTTCCTGAAAAGCTAGAGCAGAGAAGGCCACTATTGATTGGGAATCTCTAATAATATCCTGTGGATGAGGAACACGACCTCCATGGGCAACTTGATTGCGTTTCCTCCATATATCATTCAGGAAAGAAATGATACTCTTGATAAGAACCTCATTATCCTTGCTTGATAGAAGAAAGTTCTTGAGCCAAGATAAAAGATCATTAAGTGACAAATGAGATGGAGGGCACATGGAAAAGCAACTGAACCAAGCAGCTCTAACCAAATGGCATGAGAAAAAAATGTGATGAGTGGAATCCGCATCTGGGCAGCCAAAGTGACACAAAGAATTAGCTTGTAAATGATGTTCCTGCAAGACATCCGATGAAGGAATTGCTTTGTTGAGAAGCTTCCATATGAAGAGTAGATGTTTCTGAGGCAAGGAGATGGACCAGAGAAATTTCCAAAAAGGGTCAAAACCTGGTTGATTTTGGAACTTGATATCAAAAAGAAAAGAGAAGCCATCTTTAGCTGAATAGGACCCTGAAGCAGCAGCATACCAAATAAGGGAATCTTTGCTATCAGTAATTGAGACTGGAAGTGACAAGATACATTTAGCGATTGACTCGGGGTAAAGACTTCGGACTAATGGAATGTTCCAACAACGCGAGCTAAAATGATGAGAATGCGTAAGCAGATCAGAAACTAAACTGAGATTAGTTGAGTTCCTAACCGAGCCTTGCATGGGCCACCACAAGGGGTGGTTGATAGGAATCAATGAGCCATTACCGACCTGCCATTTTAAGTGGTTGGTAATAAAAGAGCTACATTGCAGGATATCATTCCAGAGCCAAGAAGTATTATAAGGCCTTTTTAACCACTGTTCTTTTGACCAGTCAATATATTTCCTCCCAATTGAGCTAGAAAGCAGAGAAGATTGATCAGCAGAAACAACTCTCCAAACTTGTTTTGCTAGAAGTGATTTGTTGACAAGCTCCATCGGCCTGAGACCTAGACCACCTTGATTGATTGGGAGGAACAAGTGCTCTTTGTTAGAAAGGTGCATTCTCTTAGAAGAGTCATCCATCCCCCAGAAAAAGTCAATGCACTGACTGTCAATTTTTTCACATATATACCGAGGGAGTTTAATACAAGACAAAACATGAATGTTGACAGCTGCCAGGACAGATTTAATTAATGCAAGTCTGCTAGCTTGAGAAAGCAACTTTGATTTCCAAGAAGCTGTTCTAGAATCAATCGCATTCAAAACATGCTGATATATGATAGACTTGTTTCGCCCAGGATCAACCCAAGTACCAAGATACTTACCTAGTCGACCAGCAAATGGAATATTCATAGTCCTTGACAAATGAAGTTTGTCAGTGTGAGGAACATTGGGACTAAAAATTATGCTGGATTTCTGAAAGTTAATGACTTGACCAGATAAGTCACTATACTTTTGAAGGACTTGACTTACAACTGAAAACCCAGCAGCTGAAGCTTCCGTAAATAGGAGAGAGTCGTCTGCATAAAGAAGATGAGAGATCGCTGAGGCAGATCTACATAACTTAATTCCTTTCCAGAGATTCTGGGACTCTTGGTGACAAATTAAGCATGAGAGCACATTAGCAGAAATAATATACAGATACGGAGACAAGGGATCTCCTTGGCGAACTCCTCTAGTGGGTTTGAAAACACTTGCAATTTGGCCATTAAACAGGAGATTGTATTCTACCGTGGAGATACATTGAGTTATCAGATTAACCCACTTCATGGGAAAACCCATACAGAAAAGCACTGCTGAGATGAAGTTCCAGGAAATACGATCAAAGGCTTTAGAGAAATCAATTTTCAGTGCCGCAAGTTTTCTCCGACCCTCTCTAGAAGAATGAATGTGGTCCATGAATTCCGAAGCCAACATAATGTTATCTGAAATGAGTCTACCTTTCAAAAAAGCACTTTGGTTAGGTGCAATGACTGAAGATAGGATTGGCTTCAAACGATTGCTCAGCAGCTTAGAAACAATTTTGTAAGGAACATTGCATAAGCTTATTGGCCTGAAATCTTTGAGCACTTGAGGATTATCAATCTTAGGAATTAAAACAATATTTGTTTTGTTTAACTCCGTGAGAAGATGTTCCGAGTGCCAAAAAGATTTGACCATTTGAAAAAGGTCCTCATGAATTAAGCTCCAGTGCTTTTGGAAAAATTTTGCATTATAACCATCAGGACCAGGAGCACTATTACCAGGGAGGCCAAAAACTGCTTCCTTAAGTTCTTCTAAAGAAATGGGCTTCATCAGAGAGTGTTGATCCGATTCCGAGATGCAAGGAAGATTTACCATTGCCAGTTCTGAAATCAAGTCATCCATAGAAGGGGAGTTGTCCTCAATATAAATATTTCTATAGTGACTAGCAACCTGATTTGCTAGATCATGGGAATCAGAAATCCATTCACCCTCATCATTCTGTAAGCAAGTAATGATGTTCTTTGCTTTCCTCCTACTGGCTACAGCATGAAAATATTTTGTGTTGCGTTCACCTTCAACATACCACTTCAACCTTGAACGTTGAGCCCAAAAACTAGCTTCACAATCATAAAGAAATTCTAGCTGATGTTTGGTTGAAGCTAAGTCTTGTAAGGATGAGCTAGAGCGATCAGTGTTCGAGTCGATTGAAGCAGAAATATGGAGAAGTTCAGATTCCAAAGCTTTGATTTTATAAGAAAGATTTCCAAAGTTAGACCGACTCCATGAGGATAAAGCTTCCAAAGTTCTCTGAAGCTTACACCTGAAGTTGAAACTTGGAGATCCTCTTGAAACTTGAGACCAACTTTGTTTGATGATTTCATCACACTCCTTTGACAAGTACCAGAAAGATTCAAATCTCTTTTGCTTGAAAGGTTTCAAATGATAATCAGAGCTAAAGAGTAAAGGGCTATGATCAGACGCAGCAATTCCTAGGGATTGAGTATGCGAGAAAGGAAACACCTGAATCCAAGCATTGTTGGAAAGAGCTCTATCCAATTTCTCCATAACTAGCCAATCGCCTTTCCTATTGTTTGACCAAGTGAAGGAAGCGCCTTTTTGTGTGATATTTAGCAGTTGAGCTGATTCAACACATTGCAGAAAGGAGGTCATTCCAGAAGAAGAGCCTGCTGAGCTTAACTTGTCTTCTGGGCTTAAGATCTCATTAAAATCGCCAATCAACAACCAAGGAATATTCATTGATTGAGATGAAGTAGTAATCCAGTTCCAGAAGAATGGCCGAAAAGAAACATTAGGGGGGCCATAAACACAAGTCAAATGAAACCAGGGGGTGGTTGCATTGAATTTGACTTTGCAATGACAAATAGATGGACTTAATTCAACAACATCCACAACCGAAGTTCCTTTCCAAGCAAGTATAGTCCCACCTCCACGATTAACAGCATCAGTACCTAGAAAGGACTCATATCCTAGATTGAATAGAGACTTGGCCGCTTGATTCACAGGAAGTTTAGTTTCAGTAAGAAAGATGAAATCCGGAGAATGTTGGCGAACTAACTTCCTGCATCGATGAACTGCCGTGGTTTTACGAAATCCATGGCAGTTCCAACTTAAGATTTTCATAATGCCCGGGGAAGCTTTTCTTGGGCCGCTTCCCTAGCCACTTTGACAGAAATGAGAGTCATAGAAGATTGTGGAACATAAGCAGAGGAAAAAATGCAGTGATGCAAAGGGATTTGAGCAAGGTCAAAATGAGCCAACCTGCGCTTCTTGAGCCGAGAAGAAACAAGAAAAATTTCTGTATAAGAAGGCCTGTATCTTTTCCCCAATGTCTTTTCACAAATTTTGAAACAGGGAAGTGAAGGGGATAATAATACAGAATTGCTCTCAGAATGAGCACAGTCAAAATGAACCAACCTGCGCTTTTTCAACCTTGAAGTGACAAGAAAAATCTCTGTATAAGTAGGTCTGTGTCTTTTCCCTAATATCTTTTCACCAATTTTGAAACAAGGAGGAGAAGGGGTCAATACAACATTTCTCTGAGAAAGTTGACCATCTGAAGTAGCTTCAAAGAGGACCTTATGTCGTTTACTATGATTCCTGATTCCAAAAACTTCATTATTAGTCTCTGGAGTCAAGTAGACTTCTGAGGTGTTGAGCCTTTGACGCTTCCCTAAGACTCTTTGACCATCCTTATTAAGAGGATACTGCACTGCTTGAGAGGGGCCTGTCTTCACCTTTTTGAACAATAAGGGAGAACCAAATGGAAGGAACTCACTCTTACGTTTACGAGTGAAAGGATGTGAAATGACCGAATGTTTTCTGACAAGGAATTCAACTTGAAAATCATCCAAATTCCTTTTTCTTAGTCGCCCTCCCAAGTCGAGATCAACCTTAACTCCATTATCTTGAAAGTTTGAGACATAGCAACCCAAAAATTCATCAAATTTTACTTTAACGGATTTTGACCCAAATGCAGCAACTTTTGCTTGGAATATTGGTAGGGAGACTAATTGACAATGTGAAGCAACATGCCCAATAGATAGGCAGGAGGGGCAAAATCTCCTTACTTGTTCCAAGACGAGAGAAATTCTCCTAATTTGTCCATCAACCAGAGAAAGATTGTCAAGGTTGCTGTAGTTAAATCCTATTTTTGAGAGGAATATTTTGAATCTCAAGCCATAATCATTGAAGATACTTCTTTTGTCATAGCAAATGAACTTGCCCAAATTGTTGCCAAAAAAAGCTGCTACCTTCTTAGTGTAAAAGGCTTTAGGTAGACCATGGACTTGAACCCATAGGGAAAATTCATGAGCAGATTCGTCAGTCATAGATATTTGTGGATCCCATGGACTTAAAATGATGAAATAACCTTGCAGAAGGCATGACCCATGATGAAGCATAAATGATTGATCTTCTGCAAATTGAAAATGAAGCATGAAGAAATTCTGAAATTGTTGAGCTATCAAAATCCAGCCCCGAAGCTTCCAGTGACTCGTAATCAGAGCTTGAAATTTGGATGCATGAATCTTGCGACTATCCACCACTTTAGCTAAAAGATATTGATGCATGATAAAAAACCTTTTGAAGATATAAGCAGCAAAAAACACAAACAAATAAGCTACCAAGCCACAATAAAAACTCTGAAAATCTGTCAATCAAATTCACAAGCTCCACGACATTCACAAGGTAAGTTGTTCCCCATCAAAGAGAGGTGAAGTGGCAAGCTTAATTTCTAGAGTTTCATTGGCAGCAGCAACTTGATTAGAGATAATTTTGGGGATTTATTCCTTTGGTGATGAGAACTCAACTAGATAGGAATCAGAGCATATATATGAGAAAAGACAATACCACTGAAATAAACAAAAGCTCAAACAATAAGACCTCTCCCCATGACTAAGGCAGCAACATCAACTTCTGTTTTATACAATCAGCAAAGTCCATCAAACATCATGAAAACAGCAGTGATGACAGTAAGATCATCTATCATGACAGCAAAAATCACGAAAAACCAGCGGCAATGAGAAAGCTATTCTCATAGTTTTAGAAGCAAGCTTAAGCTCAAAGATAGTTCCAATTGAGAGGCAGTATTGTCAAGTGAATAAAAGTGGCAAAGAAAATCAAATTTAAATCACCACCGACATGACACCACGAAGAAGAAGGAGATGATCCTCAATTAATCAACAAGTGAGCAGCCTACGATTTTCTAACAATGCTGCTATTTCCATCACAACATAAGTCTGAAGCAAAAGATCATCAACGCTGATGCTTAAACACTAGCATCGTTGACGTGGCCAATGAAACTGAAGGAAGGGGAGCAAACAGTGGAGGACAACGGTGGAGATTCAGTGAAACATTCATGACGGTGTATTCAAGAACAGAGACGAAGGAAGAACACGGCAGCGAACATGGTGACTGGCTGGAGTTTGAAACAAAGACACGGATCTCACGAATTCATGAGCTCAAAAATAATGAAGGAATTCCGGTGAGATTTTCCGGCTAGACAACGCGATTTCCGGTGGAGATAGAGAGACAGAAGCTCCCCTACTTGTGGATCTAGCTGATAAATTTGAAAATCATGAAAGATGAGCTTTGAATTTCATGGATGATGAACTAAAACCCAGAGGAGATGATCAAACGAACGATGTGAAGGGACGATTAATTTGGGGATGAAATTGAGTTAGGGTTTGGGGGGAGAGAGACGAAGCTCTCCAGCCACAGGTACCAATTACTAGTAACTTGAGCCTGTTTTTACAATCTATCCCTATCAGGCATTGTCTCTCCTTACCATACAATTCATAATAGTAATCGTATTATATCGTTATTTTTCTCCAAACTAACATACTTTATTAATAAACTGGCATATAATCTTAGTATTATTGCATGAATTGAGTCATACACACACACAGGCATTATTTAACTAAATATTATATTTTTTTTACTTAATCTTTTTCTTTAAAAATTAACTGTGTTTTATTTAAGAACTAAACAAAGTTCAATACTAGCGATTTCAAACAAATTTAACTTTTTTTTACCAATGAAAAATTTAACTATTTAACTATCGATCATTACGAAGACAAAAAACTTCTTATTGTTAGGCAACAAAACCAAGATATTTTTCATTAATTTAATTACACGTACAAATATAACACTCCTTGTCGGCCTCTCCCGATCTCTCAGAGTCTTCATTATAATCTCAGGCATTAATTGATTAAAATTGTAGTAATTATTTATTGCGATGAATACAACAGGAAACCATGTAATGAAGGTGAATGGAAAAGATTGGAATAAGGATATGGGAGAATGGTATGGAGGTTGTTTTGCAAGATGCAAAATGGCTCGTCCAAATGGAAGAGGCAATTGTGTTGGCGCTAATAATATGTCGAATGGAGACATGTCTAATTGCACTGAGCAAATAGAGTATTCTGATATGTGTTACGAGAATACGTGTAGATCTGATTGCGCTTCTAGACACTCTAATGGTAGAACCACTGCCTATTGCATTAGTTCCTTTCAATGTTTTTGTTTATATACGTGCTAATCATCATCATTGACAGCAATAAAGTCTCCTTATTATCATTATTGGCTTGTAGGGACTAGGGAGTAATTGTAATAAAAAGGAAATTTAATATAATAATATTTGATAGATCAAGCTCTCTTCTCTGTATCTTGCATTCTCTTTCTCAGTTTTATTGGGTTAATAAGTACTCCATCCACTCCTAATATAGTAAGATTCTTTTAAAATTTTTAGAGAAATTAAAGATGTAAAATTAATTACTTTCAATTGTCTATAATTATCTTCCACAATAAATGTTAAACTGATCTATATATTTGCTTTCTTAACTTCCACAAAAAAAATCTTATGTTTAAAACTGGATGGATGGAACCTGAGGTGTGTGGTTGAGTGGCAAGGACTCATTCATCCTAAACCAATTGTTTGAGGTTCGATCCTTGACGTTGGGTATGGAGAGACATTAAATCTCTCAGGCCAGCTGTCACACCCTTTGAGGTGCCTACAAATCAGCGGGGATCAGTCTCTCACTTGTCGAGTGAGGGATACCTTGATCATGGATAAAAAAAAACTGGATGGGTGGAATACTCGCGCATGACTCTGCTTCCATTTTCAAGCTCTTTGTTGCTTATTTAATTTGTTGTAGTCTTTTTTACTTTCTGTTTTGCTTGCTGATGTGGCCTATGTTTAAAGTCATTCTTTTTTATACTTAAATTTAGTTATTTCTATCAATATTTGACTACCTTCAGGACACTTGGAAAAACATATAAAATTACCTAATTTAACTACCTTCTTCAATCTCTCTAAATAAGGTAAAGTGACCTTATAATTATGACCAAAAGAAGTATGTGATAAGCAATACTTAGATTATAATCTATAATTTATAGATGAAATGATGTTTCACCCTTTTTATAAATGAGATGGAACTTTGAAATTGTAATAAGAAATATGTGATAAGAAGTATGTGATAGCACAAGAATTCCCGAAGGTGATGAGAGTGTTTAGAGAGGTTCTCAAAGAGTCTCGAGAACCCTCTCGCTATTTAACACCGAGCATGGTGGATGTTAATCTATCATATGTTTTTTTATTTGTGTGTATTTGTAGTGATTAGAAGGTGATGAGATGAACACTGAAGCAAAATCCGTTAGATATTAACTTTATTTTCATTTAATAATAACCTATGTATCCATCAACTTCAACAAAATTTTACACTCAACTGATCAGGGAAAAAATTCAAACCGGCCGCCTTCATTTTTCTCTCAGCTTCACAATCTAAAACTTGTGATTTTCCCCCAACAGATCTTCAGGTTACTCATCTTCCTTCTCTTTTCATTTATATATATATATCTCCCTCCTCCATAGACTTTCTCCTATACATTCTTTTCTTCTTGCATGTGTCTTTTTTCTGCCATATATCCTTTCTTCCTCGTTAACCCAACTTCAACTTCAAGCCGGTCGTCCTTGTAAAATTCTCTCCAGTAATCATCTTCTTTTCAGCCACGTTTTCTTGCTTTAAATTAAAGCACCGACTGTCAAGAAAAAAGGGCAATGACTTCACTCAATATATAGATTAAGTGACTAATTTCTGTTTCCATTCAATCGTAGAGAAAACTAGGGGGTGAAAATCTAAATGTCATTACCAATGCATGCTATTTATTTGAGAGTGATGATGTGGCTGATTTTGGGTCTAGTCATTTACGAACTGTTACCAAGCTTCCAGTGGTGTTCACAGCCAGCTTCAAATACTCTAATGGATTCCTAGATGCCACCGTCCAGTACAAAGAGCTATATATTAATAAAAGCCATCTTCTCCACATACTCACCAAGCGACAAGTGATATATACTACAAAGAGAGGAAGGAGAATAAAGCATATGTATGGGAAACAGAACGCACAACTATTTACTCCAACAAATAAATGTACAAATTAAAGGGTTGGTAATGAACATTGAATACACAAAGAAATTAATTAAATGGCTCCACCAGAAGTTACATTTTCTATAATAGCATCAACGGTGTTAAAGAGGAAGGTCACGATGAACACATGGAAGTTTAGAAAAAAGAGCATAGGAGAAAGTGAGCATAATGAAGAGATATCGTTCGTTAATCTGGCAACATTTACGGATATGAAATCGGGAAAGCAATATCAACAACATATATATTTCTGAAAAGCAGACATAAGCATCTTAAATCTTATCTAACGAAGAAAAGTAGAGGCTAGGGAGCAGAAACCCTTTAGAATAAGATTGAAAACAATATGCGAAGTACTTCAAAATGCTTTATGAGAGGTAAACAAGTTTCAACATTCAAACTTCAAATTTATTTCCTTCAACTCATCAACCGGGCAAGGAGCCATAGGAGTATGAAACCTGCCGTATGGTGGTGGAGGGCTGAGAGGAGGTGGGAGTGATCGAAGGAGATGGAGGTGAGGTGGAGGTGGCGTGATGCATGGAAGAGTTTAGGGCAGAGAGACATTGTGGGTCAGTCAGTTTTTTATAAGTCAACTGCAAAAAAATGTTTCTTAATAAAATATGTAAAATTTACTTGAATATCTGAAATTAATGATTTTATTCTAATATTGCTCATATTTATTATGATACTCTCTCTGTTCCTAATTATAAGTCTACTTTGACTTTTTTTTTGTGAAAGATAAGGAATCAAATTAGACCTCTAAATTATAACATATAACAAATGTAATTACAATATATGCTAATTTATAACTAGAATGAACAACTTTTAAGGAAAAAGACAATTTAAAATGATTAAATTTGTAACTTTAACTTTTCCAAAAAAGCCAAAGTTGACTTATATTTAGGAACAAATGTAGTACTTTTAAGAAACAGAAATACATAAGTAGTACTCCCTCTGATCCTAAATATAAGACCTAGTTGATTTTTTTGGAAAATCCTAAAATAGCAAAATAAGTCAATTATAAATTGATTTACCTAATTTTTTTTCCCTAAACTAGTTTATTTAACATATAAACTAATGAGTAATATAAAAATATATCAAATATGTCATAATTTAATAACATATTTTGTAAACTTAATATCTCCAAAAAAAAGTCAACTGAGTCTTATATTTAGAATTGGAGGGAGTAATAAATATGAAAGAGATTTAGTGTCAAAGTAGGAGAAAATACATTAAATGAGAAGAGAATATGAGATAAACTCATATATTCCTAACATTTTGAACTAAAACCATTCAAATTTTCAAATTTTGTAGTTTTATATTAAGTACGCTCGGGTATGAATGTATGTGAAAGAAAATAAAAATTTGGGTTAAACCAACTTTTGGTCCCTATGATTTGGTATGATTTGGGTTTTAGTCCCTAAAGTTTAAAAGTGGAGGTTTTGGTCCTTGTAGCTTACATTCATTTTGGTTTTAGTCCCTATACTTTAAAAGAAGGGGTTTTGGTCCTTCAAGTTTCATTTTGTTCAAACAAATGGTCCTGTACGTGACATGTCAGCCCTAACTGTGATGATGTAGTTAGATGAGCAAGCTTACAAGGAAAAAATTATAAATAAAAAATCTTTTAATTAATCCTCTTTTTAAAATAAATAAACTCCCCTTATTTTTCTCTGAACTCCCTATTTTACCCTTCCTCCCAAATTAAATCTCTTCCCCTCTCCAGATCCATCACCATCGTTTTCCTCACCTCTGATCATCTGCAACATCCCCTCTCATTTCGTTCTTCCAATTCTTTTCAAGCAAACATAGCCAACCAATTAACCCCTTTGAAGTTGAGCTACTAAAATGAATCTAAGTTTAAGGATAAAAAAGTTGTGTAGCTCGTAATAATACGATACTGCTTGTGTTTGTGCTAATGTTGTTCCTGGTTTGGTGAAAGCTCAGAGTGACAGAAGGCAGTGGCAAATGGTGAGATTGTTAACATCATCATCAAGCCATCGTTCATCTCCAACCTTCCCTTTCTCTCTCCACTGTTTCCTCACTCAATGCACACACCAAGACGACATTCACGACCCTCCCTTCTCTCCCATAATCCCCAAATCCCCTAAGCCAAACAAACCCACCACCAAAACCTCCAATAAACCCTCCATCACCAAACAAGACTCTAACTTTCCTCTCAAATCACACCTTCCATTCGATTTCAAGTACTCTTACTCCGAGATTGACCACTCCCTTAAGCCCCTAATTTTTCGAGAGTCCCCCAAGTTCTCTCCCTTCGACCATGGCCGCCTCGACCGCCCATGAACTGGCACCTTTGCCCCGGTTCAGGGCCAACCAGACCCGCTGACGTTGAGAGGTGAGGAAGACTATGGTGATGGATATGGAGAGGGGAAGAGGTTTGATTTGGGAGGAAGGGTAAAATAGGGAGTTCAGAGAGAAATAAAAGGAGTTTATTTATTTTAAAAAGATGATTAATTAGAAGATTTTATATTTATAATTTTTTCCATGTAAGCTTGCTCATCTAACCACATCATCATAATTAGGGCTGACATGTCACCTACAAGGACCATTTGTTTGAACAAAATGAAACTTGAAGGACCAAAACCCCTTCTTTTAAAGTATAGGGACTAAAACCAAAATGAATGTAAACTATAAGGATCAAAACCTTTACTTTTAAACTTCAGGGACCAAAACCCAAGTCACACCAAACTATAGGGACTAAAAGTTGGTTTAATCCTAAAAATTTTCATGATGCCACGTAGACCGTTTCAGCTCCCTCCATGCAAACGCGGGAAGTCTACGTTCATTCCCACCTTTCTCTCTCTTCCTCTTCTACGTAAACCCGATCTCATCATCACCATTCTTCTTCTTCTTCTTCTTCTTCTTCTTCTTCTTCTTCTTCTTCTTCTTCATGAATCTCAGATGCTAATGAATCGATAACTCCAATGCAATGGCGAAGAATCCAAACCTATCCTCCACAACCTCATGCAATTTCACTCTCCCACCGCCCTTATCTCGCGCCAATCTCATCTCCGGCGACCTCAGCCCTAACGGCCTCCTCGCCTTCCCTTCCGCCGCCTCAATCTCCATCCTCCACGTCACCTCCATGCAACTCCTCTCCTCTCTCTCCCTCCCCCCACACTCCTCCTCCTCCCTCCTCCACGTCACCTCCGTCAAGTGGTCCCCACACTCCTCCTCTCTCCTCCTCGCCGCCGCCGACTCCCTCGGCCGCATCTCCCTCCTCGACCTCCGCCTCCAAACCACCGTCCTCTCCTTCTACACCGACCGCCGTCTCGCCATCCAAGACCTCTGCTGGCTCCAGTCGCAAAATGACCTCAACGATTTCTCTCTCCTCGCTGTCATTGAAGGCTCTTCTACTATCTCTATATATAACACTTATCTCGGTAGCTGTGTTTGGAAGTATGATCAGAATAATGAGTATTTTTCCTGTGTTCGACGTGATCCTTTTGATTCGAGACATGTGTGTGTGGTTGGACTTAGAGGCTTTGTCTTGTCTGTGACTGTACGTGGTGATAGTGAAGGGAGTGTTGATGTTGAGGAGTGTAGGGTTGTGACGGATTTGAAGGAGTTGTTGAGGTTAGAGAAGGATGTTGTTGTTGTGAATAATGGTGCTTTGACGACGGTTTGTGATTGCTTTCCACGTTATGTGGTTAGGTTTGAGTTTTCGCCGATGTGGAGGTATGTTTTGTTTGTTGTGTTTCCGAAGGAGTTGGTTGTGTTTGATTTGCAGTATCGGAATGTGTTGTTTTCGTCTTCCTTGCCTCGTGGATGTGGCAAGTTTCTTGATGTGTTGCCTGATTTGAATAATGAGCTTCTCTATTGTGCTCATCTTGATGGCAAGCTCAGTACATGGCAGAGAAAACCGTAAGTGTGTGGTTTTAAAATTATTAGTGTATATTCATGCATGTGTTAAGGATTTGTAGTAGGCTGAGCTGTCCATCTTGTTGACTGCCATGTTGGCATTGAAGAGGAAAGGATCGAGTATAAATAATATAATGATCGTGAAAATTGGATTGAAATGGTTCATAATGTTTATATTTTTTCATAGTTTAATTTTGTAGCCTTAAGGAAATGAGAAGAACAGTTTTGTGCTTTTGAAAGGAACAGAGTGTTAGCTAGAAAAGAATATTTTAGTAATCATGTTAGGTTTTCTCTTTTTTATATGCAAAAGTTTGTGCTCTGCAAATATGAACGTATGTTATATCATCTGATCTTTCAGATGAACCTTTCAGCTATGGCGTGCATATGTGTATGCATTTCATTATGTTATATACTACTCTAGTTAACTTTTTTTGAAAAAGTGCAAGTAGTATTTTTAACTGATAAACTGGACGTATAATCTAATAACATATTATAATAAAAAATCTAATAACACATAAAATATACTACCTCCGGTCCTAAATATAAGACCTAATTGTCTTTTTTTTAGAGGTTAAGGTTGCGAAATAGGCTATTAAATCATGACATATTTGATATATTTTTATATTATACATTTGTTTATAGGTAAAATAAACTAATCTAAGGGAAAAATTAGGTAAATCAATTTATAATTAACTTATTTTGCTTTTTTGTAGGATTTTCTAAAAAAGTCAATTAGGTCTTATATTTAGGACCGGAAGGGAGTAATATGTTTAAGTGGTTTATTTCGTTTCCTAATCTCTTTTATAAAATATGAACAACATTTCTTATAGTACTCATTTAAGAATGGAGGAAGCACTGAAAATTAAACAGATTACAAAAAATGATTCGTTTAAAATCTAACGCGTCATAAATTATGAAATGTGCATGTCAGCATGTACATAAAATATAGATGATCGATACAACTTTTATTCTCTTTCTCCATTTTATTGTATCAGTGGTTTTGATAATTTAAGCTCTACTTTCCCCCTATTGGATTATGATTATCTGCACTTAACAGTGGGGAGCAGATACACAAAATCATCTCAGTGGATGAGTTGATGCCTTCAGTTGGTACCACTGTCCCATCTCCATCAGTACTCGCAGTCCTTCTATGCCGATCAGATTCTGCATTTCAGAATATAAGTAGGAGATGTTCTGATGTATCTAGTTCTTTCCTTGCCGATGATTTTTATAATTCTTTTGAACTTTGTGAAGAATCCACCATTATTTCCGAGACTCATTTGATCTGCATCTCTGACGATGGAAAAATATGGAACTGGCTCTTGAGTATTGAAGGGAATGCTGACGCTCAAAAGGTCAATGAGAAGTTGGGTTCGGTCAATGGTCAAAATGCAACATCATCTCTTGAGACCATAACCAACAGGACCGTATCTTCCCCAAACCTGGAATTAGGGAGAGAAACCGAGCATCTTAACGGTGGTCGAAGCTACTTATCAAGCTCAACCTTTAATCAGGAAAATGTTACAATTAAAGTAAGTGTATAGTTAGAGCCTTAAAGTGTACCAAGCATAGATAAATCAATGGCTTACATAAGAAATAAGATCTAGGGCGTACAACCTTTAGCTTTATTAATCTTTTCTTTTTCTTTTTAATATTAGCTTTTAGAAAATCATTATTTTATTATTTTATTTACTGCTCGTAGTACTTTTTGGTCTCGATGTAATTGATTGATTTTTCCCCCTAGGAACTAGGAGTATATCGTTGATTTATAAGGCATTGAACTTCTCATTTTAAGTGAAACATAATTATGGCTACAAAATTATACCCTGCCTGTTATGGATTAAACATGCATCAAGCCCTCTCACAGCACTTGGATCTATTTACCGTGCATGTAACTTTACAAGCAAGTGCTGTTTAGCGATTCCTGCTCAATCTATTTTTACTTTCAAAGAAGAAAACAAAAAAGCTTAATAAAATGTAAAAAGTGAAATAATTGTCAAAATTGTAATTGAGCAAAGTTTCCGTTATTTTCCTGCACAGAAGTGAAGATCAGTTTGGTCTAATGAGCCCTCCTTTTCTAGGGCCAAAGATTTCCAAAATCACAGGGTTAGAATTCTCATTTGTATTTGTCTTATGATCCCCAGATAATTATATATCCTTTTTTTTTCTATCCTGTTAGACAGCATCAAAGTGCTAGGTGGCATCTAGCTAGGACTAAAATGCCAAATTTGACTAACCTGCTAAGAAATCTACCTTCTGATGCAGATCTTCTTAGTTGGACAGCTTCAGATTATCTCTTCAGCAGTAACTTCGCTGGCAGTACCAAACCCTTCACTGACAGCTTCTTTGGCACGTTAGTTTATCTCATTACTAATTCACATACTCGTTCAAATCCTTTATGACTTCTTTATGGACTTTACATAATATAATGCATAGCATGCTTCTTATGTTCATCAATCAAAATCTTCTGATGTGAAGGGGGAGGAAACACACCTGCAATAGCTGTTCCATTGGTTGCTCTAGGAACTGAGAAAGGAACGATAGATTTAGTTGATGTTTCTGCTAATGCTGTTGCCTCAATATTTTCTGTACATAATGGAATGGTTAGAGGACTACGATGGCTCGGAAATTCTAGACTGGTTTCATTTTCTTATTCTCAGGTATATTGCATCTTCTTTTTGGAATGAAGTGTTTTTGTTTCTTGCGAGTCTTCTCAACAAGAGATATATTTCTTATTATGATTAAAAATTTCTTTAGACATTAAATTTTTAATTATTCATATGAAATGATCTGGAAACTTTGGACTTAGGTTAATGAAAAAACAGGAGGATATATTAACAAGGTTGTTGTGACCTGCCTTCGAAGTGGCCTTAACAAGATGTTCCGAGTTATGCAAAAGCCCGAGCGTGCACCCATAAGAGCTTTAAGAACATCATCATCTGGAAGGTGAATAACAAATTTTAGTTATTGTGTTGTCATAATTTAAGACCAATTATCCACAAAGTTTTCATATGTCACGATGGTTTTTAGGAAACATTTAATCTTCTCAAACTTGATATCTAAGGAATTTATTCTTATCTTTTGTGTGATTAAAATGGGAGAATTTATCATCCTATCTGGTCAGATGTATAGGGGGCAAAAAATTTTATTTTTCTTCCTCATCACGTCACTTCCACCCAATTTCCACATAGCAATCTGTGACCACGTCATGATTCAATAATTAGATATCCATAATATTTCAGGTACCTTCTCATTTTGTTTCATGAGGCGCCAGTGGAAGTTTGGGCAATGACTAAAAATCCCATCATGGTAAGCTGGCTGATGCATTTGACACCTATTCCTCTCTTCCTCCTTAATGTCTCTGGTTGTTATTGATTGGAGTGTAGTGTGATGACCAGCTTGTATAATCTATGTGAATATACTTGTGCGTTAATTAGTTTTCATTTCTTTTAATTGCTATACATTTCCTTGTACGTTTTTATCCAAAGTAGAAGAAAAAGCTGTGATCATGTAACAGATATGACTAGGTAGTTTGGTAGTATATTTTTTCTTAATGAAATGAGCAAGTACTAACGGCTTGAAGTTACTAGAAGTTACTAGTGGAATCGAACCCGTAAACTCCCATATAATGGGGAGATGTCATATCATTAGGTTACAAAGCCTCTGGTTTGCGGTATCTTTTTATTAGACAATTCTTGTTATCTTCAAACAAAAATAATTTTAGGCATTATTATAGATTGTCTATTGTAACTCCTAGTGTCCTTTAAAATGAAGGGTCAATATTGTATTGTATACCGGCGTTGCAGTAGAAAGTCGGCTCCTCAATGGTAAATGCAGTCATTATTGGACCCATGTCTATTATTCGCTCCAAAAGCCTCCTGACTGCCAGCAGGAGTTGGCTAACTCTGAATCTATTTGCTCAATTAATGATTGACATTTATTTATACTGGTTTTTCCTTGATAATTCAGCTATCCATTATTATTTTTGTCACTAAGTGCATCAACCATAGCTTCTGTGGGATAGTTGATATAAAGTCTGGTACGTTGAGTTTCAGTGGAATGTCTATAATGCTTTGTATCTGTATGTAGCTTAGATCTTTAGCTCTTCCATTCACTGTAATGGAATGGACTCTTCCCACGGTTCCACGTCCTGCTCAAAATGCAGCTGCTAGGGTGCATACGGTGGAGGCAAAAGATGAGACATGGACCCCAACAGAGTTGTCTTCATCAGATTCAAGTAAGTTGTGTTTCGGAAGTTTTAGATATTATTAGGACTTTAACTAGTCCAGAATCTGTTGTTCCATCATTCTTCATCAAGTTTATATTTCCATGTAGAAGGTACAAGCACCGAGGCATCACATGATGACACTTCTGAAAGTTTTGCATTCGCTTTAGTGAATGGAGCACTTGGAGTTTTTGAAGTTCATGGTCGAAAAATTAGAGATTTCAGGTGTTAGATTTTGATTTTATTATTGTTTTTTTAATCAGAATGGATGCATCGCTGTACCTTTACTTTTTCATGTTATAATGTCATATTTGCATTATACTCCCTCCAGTCTTAAATATAAGACTTAGTTGACTTTTTTTTTTAGATGTTAAGGTTAAAAAATATGTTATTAAATTATGATATATTTGATATATTTTTAGATTAGTCATTAGTTTATAGGCTAAATAAACTAGTTTAAGAAAAAAAATTGGTAAATCAATTTATAATTGACTTATTTTGTTTTTTAGTATTTTTAAAAAAAGTCAACTAGGTCTTATATTTAGAACCGGAGGAGGTAGTACAATAACTTGGAGTTTATGGAATATTAGTTAATATTTACTTGTCTGCAGACCAAAATGGCCTAGTGCTTCCTTTGCACCATCAGATGGATTAATCACTGCTATGGCCTACCGTTTGCCTCATGTGGTATGCATCGTATTGCAAAAGTTGGTTACACATAAGGACTATCAAATTTGATCTAAATAGTGTGGTGATTGTGAGCAACTTAGTAATTCAGGTCATGGGAGACAGGGGAGGGAACATACGATGGTGGGATGTGACAAGTGGACATTCTTCTTCATTCAGTACTCGTAGAGAAGGAATTCTGCGCATCAAATTTTCACCTTTCATTAAAGGGGACAGTAGCCGAGGGCGTGTTGCTGTTCTGTTTTATGACAATACCTTTTCTATCTATGATTTGGTAAGAAAACATCACTTTCATCAGCGTTATATCCTTACTTTGTGAGAGTGTGTATTCAACAAACATAAAGGGTACTTCTATAAAATATTTTCAAGATGGCTCCCTCAAATGAAATTTATAAATATCAATAACTTGACGGGATTGGAACACTCTGTCCAATATTCCGTCTCGAAAAGGTTCAAAACAGGATTTCCATCTCATGTCACGTCCCGTTTGAAACTTTGTCACGTCCCGATCGGGACGGTACGGGAAAATCTAAAAATGTTTTTGACATTTTTTATTAAAAATATTTACTTGTAAAAAAAATTATAACACTTCCAATTTGTAGCAAACAAATAAATTAGTTCAATATTACTTCTACAATACATCTTATACAATATTGCTTCTACAATACATCTTATATATATACTCACACATGATACAAATGACACATGTATTTTTTAAAACAATCATATAAAAACACACACATATATTTGGAATGGGACACGGTCGTCTCGTGGCGAAGATGAATTTTGTCTCGTCCCGAAAATTTACAGGACAGGAATTTCCCTTCCTGAAAAGCCATAAGACGGGACAGGATGACTGGGACGGATGAGGAAAAATTTGCATATTCCTACAAAAAATGACAACAAAATTTCTGCAGCATAGCCAATCATATATACACAGCTTGTGATGAACTTCTTCATAACTTTGATGAATTTATAGTGAATCTTGGTCTTACCAGAGGCTGGAGGCCTCTCTTACATGGAAGTCAGATATCAATTAATTTTATATATATCTAAAGCTTTATTGAAACTGGTTACTGATATTATGATCAATACTCAACTTTATCTATTCCTTAGACCATTATGTTTTTTTTTTTTGCAGGATTCACCAGACCCCTTAAACAATTCATTTTTGCAGCCCCAATGTCCTGGAATCCTTGCATTGGAACTAGATTGGTTGCCCTTGCGTACTAATAAGAATGATCCACTAATCCTGTGCATTGCTGGAGCCGACAGTAGCTTCCGTCTTGTTGAAGTTAATGTGTAAGTGTCAACTCTCTATTGGAGGACATGACACTTTAGGTGGTCTAGAGGTCGACTAGAGAAGTCAATAAACGTTGACTGTGTATATCAGCTTGATATGAGCAACGAGAGAAGTGCTTGTGTATAATCATTTAGATATTTAGTATTATCATCTCCAAGGTGGTTGAAATATGGATTGCTTATAAATAGATGGCACGTTGATGACAATATTTGTTACATATTAGGATATCCTTTTTCAAAATACCAAAGCTTGTTAGGCTACCCAGTTCTCAATCTTTGTCATCAGTGACGTTTTGTTTTTTTTTTTTTAGCAGAATTGACAAACGACTTGGTCATGCACCCCATCTCAGAACTGCAAGGGAGAGATTCAGGCCAATGCCTGTGTGTTGTCCAATATTACTTCCCACACCACATGCCCTGGTATTATGCCATCATTTATTTTTCTTCATTGAAAGATCCAGAGTAAATTATTGGTATTCCTTGTTGGTGCTCAACAATTTAACTTCAAATCTAAAGTTTGTTATATGAACATGATTTATGTCTTTTCTTTATTACATGGTAATCTAAAAGAAAGTAGGGTGAATATCGAGAAATGAAGTCCCACATCAAATAATTCAAAGATAGACTAAGAGTATATATATGAGTTGAGTCTCCACCACATTGGCTTAAGCTTTTGTGGTGGAATGACAAGACTCATATGATATACTCTTACACGCTAAATTCTAATAGTAATCTATGACCATAATGTTTAACTCTGCTTGATGTGTGGCTTTGAAATCGTTACAGGCATTGAGGATGATCTTACAACTAGGAGTTGAGCCATCTTGGTTTAATACTAGTATTACAACCATTAAAAAGAGGCCTCACTCCATACCTGAAGATTCATCATCTAGTGGAGATCTTCGTGCATACATGATTGATTCTCCATCTCTAGGTGACAATGCAGTGACAGAGATGCTTTTGAAAATCCTGGAACCATACCGAAAAGAAGGTCATATCTTCTTATTCATGTATTTTCATCTTGAAGGTTCTTATAATTGGCAATTCATATATTTGATGCTTTCTATCTCCTCTAGGCTGCATACTTGATGATGAGAGGGCAAAGTTGTATGCCAGTGTGGTAAATAAAGGTTGTGCCATTAGGTTTGCCTTTGCTGCTGCAATGTTTGGTGAATCCTCAGAAGCTTTGTTTTGGCTTCAGTTGCCTCAAGCACTCAAACATCTAACGAACAAACTTTTGAACAAGCCTCCACTGAAAGGACATGTAATAGAATCATTCCGCAATGTTGATGAGACATCTATAATGTCAAGGATAACTTCAAAAGGAAAACAAGCAGAAAAAATGGGTAGAGACTTCATGGTAAGTTATTTTATGTTCTATCACTTAACATGCCTTGGTATCTACAACATCCTTTTTTTTGTGAGAGCTGCTTTTGCATTTCAATCTATGTCGTATTTGTCAAATGATTTTGGCATTTTAATTAGCAGAGTCAAGGTCAGCTTAGGGTGATGGCGTTTGACCATAAAGAGTTGTGTCAGTTTGCAAATGAACGCATTTCTTGGCATGAAACTCTGGAGGGTGAAGAAGCTATACAAAACCGTGTGCATGAGTAAGTTTATCCAGCATTACTTGTAACATTTTTTATAATGAGTGTGTTTGAAATTTAATTTTTAATAATCCTAGATGATATACTCACTGGGGAATTCCTTATGTATTTTCAATTATCAGGCTTGTTTCGGTCGGAAATTTAGAGGTTGCAGTTAGTTTACTGCTTTCCACTCCACCAGAGAGCTCTTACTTCTATTTGAATGCTCTCCGTGCAGTTACTCTCTCTTTAACTGTTTCAAGGTCTCTTCATGAACTTGCAGTGAAGGTTTGAGTTTAACTTGGGATATTGAATGTGTTTAGGCATCAAACTTAAAGATTCTGGTTGGCTAATATATTTCATCATGTCATGTTAGGTTGTTGCAGCAAACATGGTCAGGGCTGACAGGTCACTAACAGGAACCCATCTTCTCTGTGCCGTTGGAAAATATCAAGAAGCATGTTCCCAGGTTTGGCCACATTTTTAATGAAATTCCATTAATCTCTGTGCTTTCAAGGATTTAGCACTACAGTGTAGAGTTCTTCTAAACCCAGATGCATATACTACTAATCAATTTTTACCTCAGGTGCATTATCTATCATATAAAACTTTAGGTTAGAGTTTGGTTGCTTGATGCATTTTCCTGCCTAATGGTTAAAAATATCATAATATGGCCCTTCTTACTTGGCTGATAAAAAATATGTTGGGCATTTTCAGTTTAGAAATTGAGTTTGATAGACCCTTGGCTCTTTTAAAACTGCAATAAATAATTAAAAGAAAAATCATTTCAACAGAATGGCCCGATTTTTTCTAAATGAATATACCACTATATCTTTGTGCAGCTACAAGATGCTGGATGCTGGATGGATGCTTCAACGTTAGCTGCTTGTCACTTGAAGGGATCAGATTACGCAAGGTCCTATCTTCTTTTAACTTATTGCAACTGTTTCTTCATATGAATAACTACTTGCATTTTATGTCATAGTCTCATAAGCTATATTTCCTGCATTACTCACTGTGAATTCAACCCATTTTTCACCTTCAATCTGTATTCTTATTTCAGAGTATTACAAAGGTGGGCTGGATATGTCCTGCGCAGTGAACATGATATCTGGAGGTACAATTGTCAGTCCTTTCTTTAAATCTTCTCTCCATGAATTAGAATATCAGTTCAGTGGTCTTATACATGTAGGGCCATGATTTTGTATGTTGCTGCTGGTGCACTGCAAGAGGCATTGGCAGCCCTTCGTGAGGCTCATTTACCTGAAACAGCAGCAATGTTCATTCTTGCATGTCATGAGATCCATGCAGAAACAATGGCCAGCTTAGATGTTACAGATGATGAAAGTGAATACTTTCTACATTTGCCTGGTTTAGATCCCCAGAGTGAAGAGGTCATAGCAGCTGGGGAATATTTTGCACAATATCAGAGAAAATTGGTGCATTTATGTATGGATACACAGCCAACTTTTGACTAAGTGAAGGTCTTTATAAGTTGATCAAATTTTTTCATTTATGTAATAAGCCAGGGGATTAACTCAGCTCAAAAATGTAAGTTTACTGCCTGCTCTCTTGTGCAATGGATCAGAGGCTTGAGGCGGTGACCAAGTTCAGTCCTAGAGGAATTTACAGGAGCAAGATCCCAGATTCTGATGTGAATCTTAATCTTATAGGTATCAGTAAATATTATACATCTTGTATCAATTTTATTTATGTTTGAGAATACAAACATGATTTTTTTGGGGGGAGGGGGGGCTTTAGTACTACGTGTCGAAAATTTTGTTGACAAGTCAAGTTGTTGGCATATGAATAATTTTTTTTCAAATGGGGATACCCTATTATTTTAGTTGACCTCACCTAGTTGGGATAAGACGACTTTGTTATTGTTTATTGATGATACCTATTCTTTAAAAATAATTACTTCTCCAATGATATTGTTGTTAGTATTGGAAAAGTTTGAGACTTATGCTCAAAGGTTAATCCTATGATAAAGTTATTTTATTTGAAATATATTATATTTAGACACACATTAGTACTACTTGGTCCATTCTACCCGTCACTTCAAATTTCATTAGAAAAATATGATTTTTTTAGGTTCTAAATTGTTCTAGACATTTTTTTGTGGATACGGTTTGTTTTAGCATTCATGTGATAATATATTAGTACTCATTTTTTCTTTTAATGAATTGATTTTGCTATATAAATGATTATATGAACAATTGTATATGCTCTCTCCATATTCATATCATAGAAGTTTAAAAATGATCAGATTAAGATTATGCACATCCAGCTATAATAATTATAGCATAAAGGAGAACAGTAGAACTTAAACAACTATTCATAGAGATTAAAATACAATAAAATGAAGTTTGGTATAAGGTTGAGAATGCCAATCTCGTGTTCCACAGAGATCATAGGTTGGGCTTCATACTCAGATTCTGTTTCTGAGTGATAATCACATTTGGCATTTGGAATGGAAACTTCCAATATTTGGCATTTTTTTACTCTTATTTTTTGATGAGAAATGCAAGCTTGGGACGACAAACAATTGGAGAATCTCCTAGCAAAAACGCAATGCTTGCCTTCTAAAAATATGCCTTAAAATTTGGATAAATATTGTACACTCTATGAAATCTATACATTTGACAATGTCCCGATATGTCTGATGTTTCTCTCGTTTTTCTTTCTCTTTTTCTCTCATTGAAGAGACACTAAAATTTTTTTAGTTTGGAAAAAGTTTCCAAACCTACGCCAAGAGATCCAAACGTATTAGAAGTAACATTCATAAGAATAGACTGTGTCGCTAATGCAACACAAAATAAATAATAATAAGGGTCTAGCTTTATTTATATAACATTACATATGTCTCACCAAGCCCCTTGTGATTCATTGAATCATCATACATAGACTCAATTATATTTATTTTGACTATAAACATTTTTAACTGATAAAAAAACTTTCTATTATTTTAAAACATTTTGACATTTTTATTTTTAAAATGGACTAGAATCCATTATAAAATAAAATTGAAATCTCTTGAAAATTCGAATAACTTTACCCTTCTTTTTTTCCTCACCAAATAAATTGTCGTTCCTTGCTCACGAAGAGACCACTTTCCGTGATGATGGATCTAATTTGTTCGTGTTATCAGTATATCACAAGCATCAAAAGTTGACAAAAGCCTAAAGCATATTGAGATAAGGATAGGTGGAACTGTGTCAAAAGTACATTGCACATAGAAAAGCTATATGCTCATATATATTAATATATATGTATATATGTATATTGTATTGCTCTTTATAAATAAAGTCTGAAACAAGAAAAGAAACAAGCTCCTGTAAAACAAAAATCCCCATGGACAAAATCAGAGTGAGAAAATTGAAGTAAAACCTTCCAGACAAGTATGAGTTGGACATAGGGATATAAACAAGGCCATAAAGAAACAAAATTAAAAGGACCATTTCAATGTAGTTTTTAACCTTCTCCACAATAAGAAGGTAACAAAAAGAAAAACAGCCCTTCATAAAAGGTATTGCTATCAAAATGGTGCATAATAGTATCCTCCTGGTTGCCCCATACCACTATTTTGTGGCATTCCATAAGGCATTGCAGAGCCTCCAGCAATTTTAGCCAAACCCACTTGACCTTGCATCCCATTCATCCCATATTGCTGCCATATCTGTTGTTCATGTACAAGCATCTCTTGCTTCCTCTCCATTTCTGCCATTTGCACATAAGAAGGTGGTGGCACTGTAAGTGATGCTGCAAATGGATCTTGTGGCCCTATGGCATGAACCGTACCATCGGGCGCGGGCAAAGCCAGCACTTTAGTGGCATTTTTACTAGGAAGTGCCACACTACTAGCACTTCCACCACTTATTTGTGATGTGCTTACATGTTGCCTCACAGCACCTTGATCATACATGCCATTTAGTATTAGTGAATCAAAACCTCCTGCCAAATTTGCCTTTTGCTTGGACAAATTGCTAGTAGTTTCCACTAGTGCCAGTTCCCAATCCGCTTTTCCCACTTCAGCCGCCGGTGTTTGCCACGCAGAAGTCACTTCAGATCCTCCGTCTGAAGGAAATTCTTCCCAGGAACCTTCCGGTTTTACAGTTGGATGTCCAGAGAACAAAGCAAGAGCTAGTCTATTTCCTTGTTCATCAGCTGAATTTCCTTGATCTCTAAGATCCACTAAATCATTTGTCACTTGTTGCGCAGTACTAGTCTTAGTAGGAGTCTTAGGTTGATCCACTGGCGGTGGTGGTGGTGGTAGTGTAACATTTTCTGGAGCAGGAAGAGCCTTCACTTCATTCATGTTTGGTTCTGATTCTAATGATTCTTTTACAAATGCTTCCTTAAGTTCTATTTTCTTCTCTTGACTTTTTCCCCTATTAGCCATATCCTTCAGAAAACCTTCAAGTGTTCCCAAAAGCTTATCAGTAATCCTCTGAACTTCAGGGTACTCTGATGACCTTGCAATTCCCATATCCTTACACCAATTATAGAAATCTAAAAGTCCATCAATCATCTTCGCCGCATTGACATAACAATCAAAGGCCTTCACACAATATGCATATTCCATCTCTGTGAATCTATCCAACAAAACCCCCAACACCTCACATATCTCTACATACAACTTAAAGCTTTCCCTCACAATTTGGTAAAGAGCAACAAGAATGAGCCTGCTATTTTTCGCAGCACCACTCGGCCTACAACCCAATACGCGATCAAGAATCTGAAGCAAACGGTTCAACCTATCCAAAATCCTCTCAGGTTTCATATCTCTCACAGGAGTGATCACATTATTCTTCTGATCTTTCTCAATGCCTTCATTCACATCACCATATGACCCCATCCTCCCACCCATCCCATTAACATTAAATCCATCCCTCTCTCCAAATCTCCCTTCAGATGATTCAACGCCTTTCAAATTCTTCAAATAGGCCACAAACTCAACCTTCTCATCAAGATACATAGCATACATCCTCACAAAGCCAGCATGATCCCAAGAATGAGAATGAGCCTCATCTCTAAAATCAGACATATTCAAAATCCTCAAACCCCTCCTAGAAGAATACACGATCTCCTCTTCAAACATAGGATGGCCATCAACCAAAATCCTATGAACAAGCATCAAAGCCTTGAGAGCCACAATCCAATCACGTGTCTTTCCAAGCCTCTTTGATATAGTGATGACACATGCAGTGACATAATTACTAGAATAGGAAGTGAGATTCAAAATCTCTCTTATATATTTATCATCAGCAGGGATTTCCTCATGACTTGTGGCTTTGACTATTAAGACTTCAAGGTCAGGGGCTAAATTGCCTGCAACTTTTGCTATGCTAATACTAGTTTGGTCCTTTACCACCCCAATTGCCTTACGAATTGTGCTTGATGCCATTAGATATTATAAAAAAAAAAACCAACTGGGTATACAAAAGTTTCTTACTTCAGAGAAATGGAAGGCAAATTGATGAAATAAAAAAAAAGTACACTTGGAAGTGATAACTAGGATTATATTACGTACGTACGTACCTTGTATAATGGAAGATCGGAGGAGAGAGAAGAGAATGCAGAGAGAGAGAGAGAGAGAGAGAGAGATGTGTGTTGAGTTTGAGTTTGTGAGGACATGCAAGGAAGAAAGTGTAAGAAGAAGTCTGTGTTGTGCGTAAGAATGATGAAAGAGAACAAAAGAGGACAGTGATGACTCAGAAAGCGCGTAATCTTCGGGCAATCAATCTTCTTACCTAAGATATCTTCATTCTCGTAATTGTCGAGTTACTACATGCTATGAAATCTAGTGGATTGTTTGGAAATTTTTTTTAAAAAAATAAAATAAGTCACGTATAAATTGATTTACCTTAAACTAGTTTAGTTGATTTATAAATTGAAAGGTAATCTAAAAAATATCAAATATAGAGAAATTAACCAACCTATTTTGATTCCTTAATCTCAAAAAAAATTGTTTAAATTGTCAAATGGGCATTTTATTTAAGACTGGAGGGAGTTGGTCTTTTTATAAGTTACAAAAGATAATTAATTTGTAATGAAAAAGAAGATAATTAAAGAACGTTATTATTGTTGTAGTATATATATGTTATATTATTCTTCTTGTGGTTAGTATAAGATGCGGTTAGTGTTTAGAAAATTATAATAAAACTAAATATGTCACTTATAATTTTATTTGCCTGAAAATTTTCTCCACAAAAGTTTATTTTTAATTTTTAACTACTATATGATGTAATAATATATCAAATTTTATGATTAAATTATTTATTCAACTCACTTAATTTATCGAAAATGGTAATTAGGACTGGATTGAACAATAGATTATGTGTTAGCATATAGGTTAAATAAATTTGTCTGAAGAAATAATTTAGCCAAGACAATTTTCAAATAATTTATTAGATATTTTCAAAAAAGAATCACATAATTCTTATATTATTGAAGGCATGTGTATTATCTTCTACTTAAAACGCGATCGTTTTGCTTGTTGCCGTTATGGACATCTTCCATAGGTCACGGTCATTGTCTTTTTGTTTATTATTATTTATTATTAACATCGGTTATGGTTTACAAAGTACTCCCTCTGTTCCTAAATATAGGACCTAGATGACTTTTTTGAAAAATCCTAAAAAAAACAAAAAATAAGTTAATTATAAATTGATTTACCTAATTTTTTCTCTTAAACTAGTTTATTTTACCTATAAGCTAATGGATAATCTAAAAAGATATCAAATATGTCATCATTTAATAACCTATTTCGCAACCTTAATCTTTCCAAAAAAAAAGTTATCTAGGTCTTATATTTAGGAACGAATCATCTATCATCTATTTTGAATAATTACTAGCCTGCAAGAGTATTGTGAATTGTTCTGTCATCTGTATTTATATAGTTAAGTTTGTTTTGTTGGATTAATTAATATTTTTTTGATTTCTTCTTCTTTTTTGTTTTTTGCTTGTATTTAAGATTTCTTATTTCACTATTTACAAAGTAAACTTATTTATGCATAGTGCCTGCAATAGCAATGCGAATCGTTTCTCTTCTTTTATTATTTTGTTATACACTCTCTTCTTTTATTATTAGTTTGATACGTTAAGTATTTTTTTTTGAATTAATGAATATTTTTAAGATTTCTTCGTTCACTATTTACAATGTAAATTTATTAATAAAATTACTTGTCTTATGTGTTTTAGTATGATGTGTTAAGTTTTTTTGTTGAATTAATGAATATTTTTAAGATTTCTTCGTTCACTATTTACATAAAGTACATTTATTTATAAAATTACTAGCCTGCAAATTAGCAATGGGATCGTTTGTCTTCTGTTTTTTTTTTGGTCTGACTTCTGTTTTTTATTGTATGCTATATTAAGTTTGTTATTTAAATTTAATTAATGCTTTTAATATAGATTTATTGAGCGAGTAGGCTGAAGAGTATTTAAGAAAGTTTAATTAAGATTTATTGGTCGTGGAAATGTTTTATAATATGATTAAAAAAGAGAATATACTTGTAAAATATTTTTAATTTATTTGTATACATTCTTTGAAAATTCTTCTTTAATTCTTAATTCTATCACTTTTTTCGTTCGTGACTTTTAAACAGAGGAAATTGTGTGCCTATATTAGTTTCTGAAGTTGAAAACTTCTTTTTGGTGTTTGTTTTAGAAGGCACATTTGACCATATCTTTAAACTTTTAAGTCGTCCACCCAAGTCTATATCCTTCATCTAATTCTTCTATATAAAATATTAAAATTTTATTCATTGCCAACGAGGCTACTTTTTGCTTAGTTTCTTTTGTCTGGGTTATCTCTTGTGAATCCATGTTTTTGTTTAGTTTCTTTTGTCTAGGTTATCTCTTGTGAATATCTAACCAATAGTCCAAGTTTTTGTGGTGATCCAAATTAAATTTGGAAACTTAATTCAGTCTGCGATTTGTCGAAACAATCCGAGAAAATATATTTTCTCCACACAGCATCTTATGTTTAGTTTAATCATTAATGTTCTCAAAAAAACTCTCTAAAAGTCTCAAATATGAAACTAATAATCCAACAGCATGAGGTGGTAGAGTTTCCATTCTAAAAGGTCAAGCGAATTAAGTAAAAAATGGTGACTTTTCCCCCTAGGAAAGGACACAGCACACCAAATAATATTAAGAAAAATAATCTGATGATGATGATGAAAGGTGAAGTATATTCAACGATTGATAGGTCTAAAATAATAATAGCAATTAAGGTGAATAACAAAATGGAACAGAATGTCAGAATAAATCTAGCTTAATCTGGGTAAAAAAAATATTTATAATGACTAGTCAATATACACCAAAGAAAAAGAAACAAATATTAAAAACAGCCCCAACCAAAAGGGAGAAGGCAAAATGCAAACCTTAGCCCTACTCTCTCCAGCACGCCTTAAAAATTTACCCTAAATAAACAGACTTAAGTGTAGTAGTCCTATTGAAACCAAAAAAAATATAAATTCCATGAAAATACAATTTGGTTAGGACTTAGGAAGCCACTAAGAAGGTGATAGGTTTGACCAGGCATATCCTAAAGCTAGCAGCATCTAATTTCCACAGCTTCACCTTTGCACAAGGGAGCGGGATCTCGATCCACAATACATACACTCAAGGTCCTTGGAGAAAGACTACAAGTTCCGCGGTCACCTTTGAGGTTGTTCCGATGCATTGGCTCCTTGAGCGGTGCTCGGACCAGCACCATTCTCTGTTGGAGGTGGAGATCCCCATCTTCCTTCTGATTCTAGTGGTTCAAGAACATATACTCCACCATCTGTAAGTCCTAATGCAAACTGATTGGGTTCGGATGGATGCGCAGCAATAACAAGAGGATGCACTCTCAAGCTGTCAAAAGAAAGCTACTATAAGATACAAGAAGGAAAATAATAACAAGACATATCAATGCACTTGATTATAAACGGCACCTTGGGTTCGGATGGAGATATGCAGTTTGATTTATTCTGCAACGTAATCTGAGGGTTGAGGCGGTGAGAACACCAACACTTCCATCTTCAAAGCTTACATATATTGATTGGCTGTCACATGAATATGTAGCATGTGTGATTAAACCACTAGCTTCTCGAGGAACCCACTGATCAAATAGCAAAAAAATTACAGAATAAGTTAATAGGCTCATGAGACATCTCCTCAAATAAACATAATCTACTCCAAGTAAAATTTAAAAGAGACTTTTACGAAGAGGAAGCACACCTGCTTTAAGCATTCCAACTTAGGCGCCTCAAATATAGCTATTTGGGTTTCATGAACAGCCAACAAATGTATCTGGTCTTGATGGAATTGGACGCGAGTTTCAGCAAGAGGTGCTGGTGCTCGACCAGTGGGCATCTGCAGAAATTTACTTGCCTGCTTTTCCCATCCATCTGTGCTCCAAACGCACAACTGTGGGAAAATTCAACCAAAAAAAATAAGAACAAACTTTACCTATACACAGCACATACAGATTTTCACACGTGCTCATCAAAATGAATAATTTGCCAGCCACAGATGCCATTTAATTTCTGATCCAAACACATACCAGATCATTACTGATCATAATAAAACAGCAAATGATGCCGGGAACATTATTAATGAAACACATTCCCCAATACATAGCCAACATAACAAAAGCTTAGGCTTAAGTATGCACAACCACTACTTGAGCTTTAAACATCTTTAAATAGCCGCGGCAACAAATGACAACCAGAAAACTACATTTTGGTGGATCAAAGTACACAGCAACAGCAATACACATTAAAAACCTTTACCTGAGAGTCAGCTCCAGATGATACAAGCACATTTAGAACATGAGAAAAAGCAAGACCGGTTATTCTCTTCTGATGACCTTTTATCTTGGTTTTGACCTTGAATGAAAAATGAAAATCACAGGTAAGCTTAGAAGTTCCTTAATCTAATATTTTATCAAAACTCAACCAACTATTAAGTAATACCTCATCCACCCGGACATTGTAAATTTGTATAGTAGAGTCATCCATGCCAATGGCAATAACATTGTTGTCTTGAGGATGAAAAGCAAGAAACGTAGCAACAGGGGGTGGTGGCATGAAAGTTGTCATTGTCTGCATTTAAGAAGCATATACATGTTAACCACACATAAAGTGTTAGTATAATTAAGACAGGAGGGAGTGATGTTTTAGGCTGGGTGAAAGGTTTGGAGGGGGGAGGGGGGAGCCAACATCCATGGATTTTAAAGCCACCAAAAAATGAGAAAGAAATGCGAGTGGGTGAGAAACCTCATTAAAAAATAGCAACTATCTCAAGTTATTTTGTGCCATCCTTGACCTATAAATAATGTTCCAAAAAGATCAGCTAAAAAATCGAAAAAATGTTACTGAAGAGGCACACTTTCAATCTCAATTGCTGTGTCAAAGAAGAAAGCATATCTTTATTGGGAAAAGGGGAAGGGGGATGAAGAAAGGAAGCATGGCAGCCATGCTAACCCTGATTCATAATTCTTCGATGTAAATTCATTATTCAGTGCCATCCAAAGCGTAGGAGCTAATAAGATAAATTTTCTTTTGCCCTTTTTGGAGAGGCACTAACATAAAGACAAATATTCAATATTAAATAACACTATTCAGTTCATACAATAAAGGAAAAAATGCAAGTAGAAAGAAAGGAAGCTGTTTACCTTAAATGTCATCATATTGAAAAGGGAAATTTTCCCCCCAGAAGCAGACATAACATAGGAGTCATTTTTTGAAAGTGCAAAACATGAGACAGCTTCCTCTGCGTTTGTCTCACTTTTATCATTAGTCATCAATATTCCACTGGATGGTTGCCACAGTTGTGGTGCAACTGCTGTGGTGGTCTGTTTGCAAATGTAATCTTGTTATTGAAAATTTTCTGAGATACTACACAGGTAAAACGGTTCCAAGAAATGATGAAATGGAAATACAACCATGTATCACAAAGCATCATTACCTTCCCTGTAATATTCCTCTCATTTTTCTGCCATTTCCAAAGCTTGTGAACCGCATTTGCTGCTAATGCCAATATGGCAACCCCTTGATTCGTATAAATTAATCTAGCAACCTGAGATGATATTTAGTGTTAGCCAAGACATACCTCTGCCATTTCATTCCCCTAAATGCAAATCAACAGTTTTGCTTTTTCACTTGCGGGATGATGTACATATTCGACTTGCATTGGAAGAAACTTGTGTGCAACATTATCTGCATCATGTGCTGGTAGAGACTAAAAATCAATTTTAAAAAGAATATCTCACCCTTGTTGGTGATAAATTGTCAGGAAGCTTCAGAGCACGGCATTGCGATAATTCAGTAATTTCTGTCATTTTCCAGATCCTAGATTTGTCAACAGCTTCATCGGCAATTCTGGGTTTTACATCAGCTAAACTTCGAGAATCATTATTCTACAGAGAACACAGTCAATTACTGGGTCAATAAAAATAATAGAAAATAAACCAATGAAGTTCAAAATCATGCACAGATTTATAATATCAAATAGAACTCACAATTCCAACCATGGCTGCCACAGGAGGAGCTCGATCAGCAAGACTTGTTCCCACGGCTACATTATTAGAAGTGAATGTGCCAATAGGAGGTGGCTGAGCCTGAATAAATAAGATGGATTCAACAAATGTAATCTAAATTGGAAGTTTGGAACAAATAATCTTATATCTGAACAACCCACCTTCACAACAGATGCAGTAGCAACTCTAGAGGCATCAAATGTACGATTTTCTACTGTCCTTAGTAGCCTAACTCCATCTGCATTGGCTAATATTTTGATTCCATTGTCATTTGTGGAGACAGCCAACAGTATTCCTTCCTTGTTAAATCTAATACAAGGAGAAGGCTGCAAGTTCCAAAAGCAAGCCACATTTTACTTTACAGGGAAGGATTAAAAGGGTCAACAAAAAATAAAGACATTACAGTCATAACCTGCAATCCGCCTTCTGCCTCTACAGTTGTCAACAGGTTTGTACTATCCATGTCCCAGAATTTAATCGAAAATTCATCACCAGCAGCTAAGAACCGATTCTTAGTGGTATCAAATTGCACAACACCTACAGATCTCTTCCCAAGACCATTATAAGTACGCCTGACAGCTCCTTCACTTTCATTCCATTCCACTAAAAATGATTCCCCTTCTTTGCTTGTGCCGCATGAAAACAGCCTAAGAACCACACATAAGTTCCAACAAATAAGCACATCACAAATAATGCATCATCTAAAGGTGGTTTTATGATTTATGTCTAAACCTTGTTCCATCGGCACTATATGCCATTGTGGTAGTTGAATGGCCTGGTGCATCATAGTCAACCCTAGACCCCATGTTGTCATACAACCAAGCTTTTATTTTTCCATCAGTCGCAGTTGAAAAGATGAACTGTAAACCATATAATAGGATCAGGCAATATATAGGTCCAAGAGAAATTGAATGAGTGAATGCTACAAGAGCATAAAAACCAAAGATCAACATGATCAAAACTTACATGAAAAGTAATTCAATAGAAATACAAGTTTTTTCTGAAAAAAAAAATTGGTCAATCCATTTCGATCCCCACTTGGTGAGAGTGGAGGGAATATTCTAGGCAGCCTTACCTCTGCTTTTTTGCAGAGAGACTGATTTGAGCTCACAACCTCAATCCCCACGGAAAACAAGCTTACCGCTGAGCCAAGCCGGCCCTTCCAATAGAAATACTAGCTTTATTAATAAATAATATCTAACAACCACCAAATGTAAGAAGCACAATTTTTAATGTTTAAACATGTTTATTCCATCTGATCATGCTGCTCTTCCATCAACAGTGTCAGACAATTCTACTTGCATAACATTAGCCACATAATGAAGCTAAAAAAATCAGTTAATTACTTAGAGTCCAATTTTGCTTACCTGGATATTTTCTTTCTGATGCGGGCATACAGAATATACAGGTGCTTCATGACCCTCAAATGTGAACTGCTTAGCACCAGTGACTGCATCCCATACCTGCAAACCTTAAACTCTTACAAATGATTTTTATATATCAACCTTAACAAGATATATTATGAGTAACTAACCTTGATGACCCTATCTTCTCCACAAGTAACAACACAAAGTTGCTTGTTTGGATAGGAGAAAGCAAGATCGTTGACACTCCCAACATGTGCCTCAATCTGTCACAATAAAAGCAAGTAAGCAGCATGTAACCAAAAAACAAAGCAAGCAGCAAAATATGTATTACACATATTGCAGGTCTTGATATTTTTTAATGTATAGATATAGATAGGAGAAAGACTTAACAAAAAAAGTTCATATATTTGATAGACAAATGATTCACTGGCAAAAAAAGCAGATTTGCTGGACAACAGAGAGATGAACAACCTCTAGGTGATTCCTAAGATCATCCCCACCATGATAGGAATATAAGTGCACAATGTGCTTAGAATAAGCAACACCTGAAATGTAACAAATCAAATTCAAACTTTTAACTCCTTCAAATAGTGTAAATAAGAAATCAACAAGACATGTCAAGTGACAAAATATGTGATGCACAGCCACACAGAGCAGTAAATATCCTAATAACATACCGAAAAGAGTTCCATCAGGACTCCACATTACACGGTTCACTGAAGATGCGTATTCATTAGACAGGGATGCCTAAATAAGAGTCAAAACAGTTACTCAAAAGGTGACAAGCTGACTTTAAATAGATTCAATAAATATGCAGTGTTTATTAGCTTCAGTTCAAGAAATACACCTGCAGAGGCATTGAGCATACACCAAGGTCCCAGACCTTGAAATTTCTAGAAGCAATCCTCTCACGGCTACCTACATCCCACACCATGACATCTCCCATGCTTGTTCCAACTAACCATCAAGAAAAATTACAGCTTCGTTAATATTAGATTAATTAATATCTGACTAACAACTGAGGACATTACATTCAGTGTACAAGTCAAAAGAAGAGCGGCATTACCAAGAAGTAAGATTTGTTGGAGTGGATGGAAATCCATGCTTTTAACAGTTGACCCTGGGCTTAGAGTCATCACAACATTCTTAGGCAAGTCATCAGACGAATAGGAGCTTTGACCATGGGATTGGCTAGAGTATGCAACAGGAAGCATATTTACCGGTAGATTATTAACCTGCTAGAAAAAAATTAAATGGAGGACAAATTACAAACACTGAATTTTTGCAGAAACTCTGAATGATACACTTCAAGCTGACTTAGATAATACCCAGCATTTTAAAATAAATCCAAGATGCATGATAAATGGCAAGGCAAGCAAATTTGCATTGTACACTAGTCCATCCAATCCAATTAAAATCCTAAAAATCCTTACCACCCCCACCTAGAGAGTTTGGCAGCAACTAAAGTATGTTTTCTTATTCAATAATGTGCAAAGCTTCCCTAAGAACAAATTTCTTAAGCTTCAGTACCTTAAAATTGTACCCTTTACAAGTTCCCGAAGGCATTTTTTAGTTTTAATAGCAAGAGAAATGGTTATGTGAAGATTCCAGAAAAAAAAAATAAACAAAACTTGTAGCTATTATGAAAATTTTGTCTTAATTATTCTCTAACTATGGTGTAGAGTGTAAACACACTTCCATAGTTGAAAGATGAATAAGCTTAAGTCAGAAGGTGTGCTTGCCCCATCAATTTGGGGCACCACAAACTTCCACCAATATTAACAAAATATCAGGCAATAAAAAATAATCTTGAACTTGAAAAGACATATAAACGAAGAGAAATAGAAAATGCTGATATGCATGGTTATGAGATACACATTTTCAATCTTAATTCAGAAAGACAAAAAGAAACAGATTAAAATGCATCGTTTTACTTCATCTGATATGCCAAAAGGCCTTGTCCTCTTCAATACATGTTCTGAATCTGCAGTTTGATAGTCCATAGCTGGGTTATTAGTAGGAGTTCTGGGGCGCTTTAGAAGAGCTGTTGCATAACCAAAAGCGGAATGAGCGAAAGTTTAGGTTGGCAATTGATCAAGTATAAAATGACAAAAGGAGATGGGCAATCATTCAAAAAAAAACATTGAAGAAAAGGGTTGATAACCTAGTCATCACAAACTCTCTACGAAATTTCAACATTTTCTCAGTTCTCTCTATTACTGAATGTATTTTTACATGCATGATTTGATTTACAAAAACCAGCCGAAAATAAGCATGTACATGAAGACAATTCCCATTTTATGTGTCGGTTAAGGCAGACAAAATGTTAACTAGATGTAAAATTACCTGCATTATTCGCAGCAGTCAAACCTATTGGTACAGCAGAAGCAGATGGGTGAGGAACAGGGGATGGGTTGGCCATCCATCCAGCAAGTGATGTTTGAAGTGCCGGTGGTGTCGGCTGGAATGGCTACACAACATATTAAAAGTTTCAGATATCCAGCATTTCCCACTTAAAAGTCACAAATTACCAGTATGAGAATTTTTCATTTCCCTTTACTTACACCATGAGCACCAAGTGGAGGAAAACCCCCAGCCTTGGGGACAGCACCCATTAAAGGATTAGTAACAGGAGATGGAGCCCGAGCACCATTCGGCTGTCCACAACTATGGTCAACAAATAAGGTCTTAATGTCAGGGTTAGGCCTTGGATTCTTACACAGTTGATGTTGCCAGTTCAAACTGCAAGTCCACAATAAAGTAAATAAATAATACTAGCTACTACATGAAGGATAAAACAGATAATGGAATATACAATCTTAATAAGGACCTTTGATTAATTAAAGTCCTCAGCCTAGAGTTCTTCAGCGTCGGAAATTGAAGCTTATCACGAAACAAAGGGTTAGCTTCAATCAATTTCTTAAGCTCAGCAAGCATTATCCCCCTAGCAGACTTTGTATCTCCATACTTAGATAGCTGTTCATTATGTCTGCAAATTCATTCATAAATAACATTGTAATTGCACATTAAAAAAAGAGAGACCATGACATTCTACCAAGCATATATCATCCATACCTAAAGTTATCCAAAGTCAAGAGCTGTGTAATTTCCTTAAAAAGATCCTCATTGAATGCAGCAAAAACTTTCAAGTCCTTAACTAAAATCTCAACCCCTTTCGATCGATCTTGCCTGCAAATGTTCAAAACTCAATTCAATTCTCTCACCCCATAAACAAACAAACTCTAACAAATATCACCAGCTCAACATCATTATAACAACTCACTTATCTAAAGCTTCAAGATACTTCTGCTTCCTTATCTCAAAGAAAATCTTCATAGAGTATCTATTATCATCCACCTTTGTAAATCCAGACAAGTACTTTTCAACCTCTTCCCACTCCCCACCATTCACCATATCCTCAAAATACCTCATATTAAAGAAAAACCCAGATTCTTGCTCCAACCTTAAAATTACCAAAATTTAACAATCAATCAGAAATTAAAAAAAAACAAAAAATTGTCTTTCTTTCAAGAAAAAGAAAAACTTGACATAATAAATAAAATTCCATACTTGTGCACAGATTCCTTAAACTTCTCTTCATCTAAAAACTGAAGTATAAGAAACACAAGTTCTCTGCTAAGAGACGACATGTTGATATGCCAAATTAAAATAATAAAAAATTAATAAAAAAAGAAAATTAAAGTCTTCAGGCAAAGATCAACAAATGGGTCCTCGTTAAACCCTGAAAAATCGCAGCCACCATAGATCAACAACACCTGAACAAAACAAAACAAAACAAACAACCTCAAATTAATCGAAAAAGTGAAAACACACAAAAAAACACCAAATTTCATCAAAAAAACAAGAAATCTCAACATAATAGCCAAAAAAACAAAAAATCTCAAACCTTTAAGAGGCTTCACTACACAGATCGAAGAAGAAGAAGAAAGGAGAGAGAAGATTTTAGTGAAATTTCGCTGTTTCTCTCTCTACTTTTTGCGTGTTGTGAGTCTTGTGGTGAAGTATTTATAGAGGAAAAATTAGGGATTTCAGAATTTCAGACAAGAGAGAGAAAGATAATAATAATAATAATAAATAATGATATAAACTGATAATAAGAAAAGAGAAAATGAATCGAGACGGGTTTTTATTTATAGCGTGAGACACGAGATGAGATGAGATAAAACGGAATCCTATTTTTTAGTGTAGATGTAATAATTTGGTGTGCTTATCACTTATCAAGTGATATGTCGGTGTGGTTATATATATCAGATCGTGGGTCTGCTTATGGGAGTTATCTTGAATATTAAATATGTCAAGATTTAGATTTATGTTTTCGGCTGAACTTCCGGAGACTTTTTGTTTTCTGTAGTGTGTAGTAATTTCCTCTTAGCTGTCTTCCATTTCTTGTTCGTAGCTATTTTCCTTTTGTATCGGAAAAGATTGGAACAGGATTGACTGTTTTGTCAAAACTTTTATATAGGAAATAATTTCGGATTAGTTAATACTTTATGAGGTAATTGCCTTTTGGAAATTCCTAATTTTTTTATCACAGGAAATTCCTAATAATAGTAGATAAGTTATTTAAAAATTAATTTATTTGATTTACTGTATAATCTAATAGTATATAATTTTTATGGTAAAACTGACGTATATAATTTAATGATGGACAAATTAAGTTGTTATTGGTGGGAATAATAGATCTTATATTTAAGATGTGATATCTTTTTCATTGTTTGTATTTGAAATGGGATTCTCATGTTTCCTTTCCTATTGTGCTGTCAAGGTACTTTCATAAATTAATTTCATGTAGAATGTTTTTACTACTTTTATTTAAGAAATCTAAATTCATCATTTCCATGTTTTTTTGCTACTTTTACCTTAAGAAACGAGATTAATTAAGAAAAAAAGACTGAATTATTTATCTCACAATATTACAATTGGGACCTTACTTACGTCATGTTCTTTTCTCCAGGTTCTCAAGTTCTTTTAATATGAGAGTGACATATGTCCTTTTATAACAATCATCCATTCAATCTAATGGCCTATATTGAAAGAACTTGAGAACCTGGAGAAAGGAACATGATGTAAGTTTTTCCCTTACAATTGTTTCCAATTTATTTATTAGAAAAGCATACCATTTTTACGAGAAATCCTTGCATGTGTTCAATGTTTATTTATTTTACAGAGTAAATAAATATTTTTCAAAATTAGTTGAGTTTTTTTATGTGTCACATCAAATTAAAAATTACACAACTTGGTGCACCCCACAAGAATTTCTCTTTGCTTACAATTTTAATATTGTTGCTTTTTTTTTGGTATAGTAAGATACTTATATTTTTTGAGTTTTTAATCTGATATCCTGGGCCAGCCCCAATGTCACGGGGAACTCAACGGGCTCAGACTAATCCAGATCCGCACCGGGGCCTCCACTTAAGGGTAAAGTGCTGGCCAAGGGGCAGGCTGCATTCTTTGAATTGAATTGAAAACAAATAAATGTCAAAAAAATAAATGTCTTTTTATATAAAAGGATAGCTTTGTTTTGGGATTATAATTGGCTAGACTCTACTCTATCGCCTACAGAATAAAATTTAAAAAATAAAAATATATGGTCATGCTAATCACACCCTAAAATATAACACTTCTAATTTCACCAAAAAAAAAATATAACACTTCTAATCTAATCTACCTTTATAATAAATCTGACTAATTTCCGACAAAAAAATAAATCTGACTAATAATAACCATCACAATTGATCATAATAAAATATAATGAATCTACAATTGATCATAATATATAATGAATCTACAATTGCTCACTATATCAAATTTTAAGGTAACTAGAGAAACTCATGTTGTTGGGAGAATACTTTTTTTTGTAAAAAGATTTTAGGAAGGGGTTTGGGCTCAAACCAATCCAAGGGAAGGACACCTAACTCATGATCCACTAGGGTCTGTTTCTGTGGGCTCTGGAGCATGACCAGCAAGCCCACTTTATAAGATTCCTTTTTAGTCACTCACACATATAATATCTATGATGCTCTTCTACTAATAATTATAAGATTCCTTTAACTTTTTTAATGAAAAACTAATATGCAAAACTAATCACTTTAAATGGGGAGTAGTTTGGTACCACTTCATTAGGTTTATAAATATTCAAGTTGTTTGCTTTTCTTTGAAGATAACCGTACTTAGATTAAAGCCTTCAAAATTATTCTCTACTAAATTACTAGTACTTATACTCTACTACTTAAAACTTAAAATCTCCTATTTAAAATTTGAAGACATTTTTTAATTTTTCCCTAAAAAGTGGGATTGGTAGTTAAAAAGGAAGCGATTAAAAAGCACATATCATTAGGAGTGTTCAAGTATGTCCATACCCATTGAGTCCCCCTTTACCCGCCCACATTTTCACCGTTTAGGCCCGTCACATTTTTACACGGGTATGGGCATCTTACAAGGGTACGGGTATGGGCATACCTACGGGCATGCCCTCCTCATAACTAATTTTATTTTGTTGGTATTGCTTAGTTAGAACAAGATGAAATTCAAAGTTTATTAAAAATTGAATGCATACTCTACTCTTTGTGGGATTTTCGTTGGATTTTTTTAATTTTTTCCCTAAGTTTATTTTACATGGGCCGCCCATTTAATTTTGTTGTCCGCCTGTTTATTCTGTGCACATTTATAGCCCGCTCATTTATTAATATTTAGTCCGCCTGTTTATGTTACACGGGTATGGGTACGAGCATATACCCACGGGCGGCCCGAACCCACTCATTGAACACCCCTGATATCATAGTTGTTGACTATTTCAAACTTTTCTATTCCATCCACACATATTTACAGCTTAATCAAAAAAGAAACAGTGCATTACGGATTGCAACTTGTTTTTTTTTTTTTGCCAATGATTGCAACTTGTTTTTTTTTTGGGAAAATGACAATAAAATGACACTTGAATTTAAGTTGGACAAAATGGGGTCTCCAATTTCAACTTGGACAAATAAGGCACAATCCCCAATTTGTCCAAATGAAGTTTATGCCAAATGACAAAACAGTCCTTCACTCTCCTCCCTCTTATAATTAATTGTGTGAGCACTATGCAAAATGAGCTGATGGTTCATTCATCCTCATCCTGATGCTTCATCATCGACAATATGTACCTCAGTAGAAAGCTTGCTCCTTTGGATCAACTCTCTCTTTGCCAAAACTTCCTCAGACCTCTCTTAAACATTTACAGCTTAAAGCAAAATTATAGAAACATCGCGAACTCCTTTCCACAACTCGCTCAATGTATATTCTCAAGGGATTTCAACTTCACGCTCATATTATCAAAGCTGGAATCCAAACCATCCCTCTGATATTCCACCATCTTATTAATCTCTGTTCAAAATCACAGCTCCCCTCTCTACAAGTCAAGTTTTTGAAGAGGCCCCACATAAATGAAGCATTACTTGGAGCTCTGTTTTATATTCTTTTCCCAAAATGAGCTTCGTTTACTTCCCGTTTACTTGTTCTTCAATTCTTTTGTTGAATTGATGTGTTTGTTGGGAGTTCAATTGTTTATATGTATGCTAAGTGTGGAGAAGTAAGACTTGCTTGGTAAGTGTTTGATGAAATGCCTAAAAGGTCTTTGATATAATTGTACTCCTAGTGTGGAGTAATTGAACGAGATTATTTGGTTTTTGATGAGATAGACATTAAACCTTGGCATGTGGAATGCAATGCTAATTGAGGGAGCTTAATTCATCAAGCTTTGTTAGTACTGGTAGTTCTTGGTATTTGGTTTTTAAGGAAACTAAAGGAGGCAGCTCAAATGGTCCAACAAAGCACGGAAAGAAGTAACAAGAACAAGGAAGACATATTGTACATGGTCCTTCACAAACCATACCTACTACGTCTATGGGTAAATGGAGCTCTGATAGAAAACTCTTCATTGGACTACCTTGAAGGAAAATGTAATTTGATTGAATGGAGTTGTTACACTATTGTTGAGAATATACCTCATTTGAGGCAATATTATTGTTTTCACTTTCTATGTTAAAATTGAGGATTATTTTTTGATTAGTAGTTTTCTTTTATCTCTTCAAGTTGTATAAAATTGTTTTATCAATTTCAATGAATGATATTTTTTCGGCGAAAAAATAAGACATTTGTATAAACTTGGCAGTAAATTGCGAAAGTTCGGTAGTGAACGGCGATACTTGAATAGTGAATGACGATTCTTGGGTAGTGAATAACATTTTGGTTTTTCAGGCAAGTAGTTAGCAAAAGGTGCTAACAAAAGAGAAAACGTGACAGTTAATTGTGATACTTTGGTAGTAAATAGTGATAGTTGGGTAGTGAATTGTGATTCTTGGGCAGTGAATGACCTTTTGGTTTTTCAGGCAGTTAGTCGAAGGTGCTAACCAAGGGAAAACATGATAGTTAATTGCGATACTTTGGTAGTAAATAGCGATACTCGGGTAGTGAATTGCGATTCTTGGGTAGTGAATAACCTTTTTGTTTTCCAAGCATGTAGTTAATCAAAGGTGCTAACCAAGGGAAAACGTGACAGTTAATTGTGATACTTTGGTAGTAAATAGCGATACTCGGGTAGTGAATTGCGATTCTTGGGTAGTGAATAACCTTTTTATTTTTTAGGCAAGTAGTTAATCAAAGGTGCTAACCAAGGGAAAACTTAGCAGTTAATTGCGATACTTTGGTAGTAAATAGCGATACTTGGGTAGTGAATTGTGATTCTTGGGCAGTGAATAACCTTTTTGTTTTTCAGGCAAGTAGTTAATCAAAGGTGCTAACCAAGGGAAAACTTAGCAGTTAATTGCGATACTTTGGTAGTAAATAGCGATACTTGGGTAGTGAATTGCTATTCTTGGGCAGTGAATAACCTTTTTGTTTTTCAGGCATGTAGTTAATCAAAGGTGCTAACCAAGGGAAAACTTGACAGTTAATTGTGATACTTTGATAGTAAATAGCTATACTCGGGTAGTGAATTGCGATTCTTGGGTAGTGAATAACCTTTTTGTTTTTCACTAAAGTTGAGAGCAAGGCAGTTAATGGCGATACTAAAGAAGTAATGACGATACTTAAGTAGTAAAAAACGATGCTTGAGAAGTGAACGATGTTTTTTTTAGTCAAGTAGTTATTCAGAGCTTAAAATGGTTACCAGTGCAAAACACAACAGTTAATAGCGATACTAAATTAGTGAATGACGATACTTGCGTAGTGAAAGGCAATGCTTGAATGATGTTTTGTTTTTTTTTAGTCAAGTAGCTACTCAGGTCTTAAAATGGTTACCAATTCAAAACATGACAGTTAGCGGTGATACTAAAGTAGTGAATTGTGCTACTTGCGTAGTAAATTGCCAAACTTGGGTAGTTAATTTGGGTTTAACATGGTTATAAATTGCAACTGGTAGCTTCATAAATTGTACTTCTAAAGTAGGTGTCTGCAGTACATAAATAAGAAGTTATTAACCAATTCAATAATCCATAAATACATAAATGAGAAGTGAAAAACATCTAAAACAACCCTCTTAATTCAAAAGTGAAAACGATAAAAAATCTTGTCCTGACTTTAATCACCTTCTTGTTTTTGCTTTCTTACTTTCTCCAACTATGAGTGTTGTCTTGTGTTGCGCCTCACCATAGCTCCATATTTTGTTTTAATGCCCGTTCTCTTGCAGCACAGAACACATCATAAGATCCACACACGTCCCAGTCTTTAGCAAGTCCAAGCAATTCATCCTCCTTTGCAAAATCAGGCTTCTCTATCTCAACTTCATCACCACAAAAGCCTAAGTCAGCATCTTGTGCATTATAATATTTTTCATCAAATGCAGCCTTCGTCAATTATTCTTACTCTTTATCATAAGTTTTTTTTCCACCTTTGTTAACCAAATCTAATTCCTCCTCCAACTAAAACAAAAAAACAAAAACGGAAAAACTGAACAAAAATCGATTTTCTTCACATCAGAAATTGAAAGGCACAGTCCTAATAAAAAGAAAGCAAAAACTGGCCACTATGAATAATTAACAGATGGTCAAAGCTTGATAACAAGGACAGTCAAAGCTTGATAACAAGGACAAGAGTGAAGGAGAAGAGGAAGGCATGAGCTGCAAAGGTAAAAATTTCAAAACTAAATCCTGAGAATTAAAACATAACCAAGAAAAAAATATCTGATCTTTCCAATTCAAAAATTCAAAAAATTATAAAGGTCGGGCTCATTGAATATTGATAGAAAATCAAAACAACTACAATGAAAAAGGCATGAAACCAAGACAATCTTGTACTGATCTAAAATTGACATGAATTCACAAAACCAAAAAAAAAATCTGGAAATCTTGGGGTGCAACACCAGGAAGGTAAAAACAATTACTATGAACAACAAGTAGAACACACACAATTAGCTCTTAGCTGATCCTGCACTACCTCCTCACCAGACTCAAAGTCAGGAAGTTTGTAAACAAACTTTGGAATGATAACATTCAGTCTCATTCACATACAACACAATTTTTTTTTCAGTTTGACCTTGCATTTCACCTTGCACAAATTTTGTTCAGTTTGACCCTGCATCATTCAATACTTAGTAAGTCATTCAATAGCCAAAACAAAGGACAAATAAAATTTACATTACTTATCTAATTTCACCCTACATTTCACAAATAAAAATGATCCAGTCACCAAAAATCCATCATCACTCTGCAATTTGTTTTTCTGAAGCAAAACTAACAAATCAATGCAAAAACAAGGTAGTTTCAGTTTCAAACTTAATCACCACTTGCAGAAGTGAAATAAACTATATCTTTCTCATATCATATGAACAATGAAACAAATTCTCCAGATAAAATATATTGTTCTCAAATAGTCTGTCAAAACAAAAGGTAGGGAATTTCATAGGTTGTAACAAATCACAACATTTCCTCAGGAAGTGCTTTATGTTTAACCATGAATTCACCATCCTCTTTAGTGAAAATGTAGTTTGTGACATGAAACGAAACAAATTTTGCCAACTTATCTCGCCAAATAGAACCATAGAGACTCTTTGATTCTAGTTCAGTATCTAAAATTAAATGATTCAATCGCTCATGAGTGAAACATTTTTTGGGTTTATTAACATGAATATGAAGCTGACCAATGTATGAGCATATATATCAAGTATACATTTACCGCAACAAGACTGTAATTATCTTTTAAGTATTCACAAAGGGCCAACATCAAAGCTGTTTTCCTGCAAGGAGAAATAGTAATTCATAGCCCATCAGCATCAATCAAACATTATTTGAAGTAAAACAGTGAAGTTACAGCAAAAATACCACGATGATGACAGCTCAAGTGTATAATTTTCCTTCATATCCAATCCATGAGTATACATTTGAAGGGAATAAATATTAAGAGGAGAGCATCTGAAACACCATTTGTTTGAAATCTAGGAACTTTTTGCCTGTAACATATGAAAGTAGCAGCAAGAGAAGAATAAACGAGGAAATAGGATACAGATACCTAATTTCGACGGGGTCACCAATACAAAGTGCTTTATGATATTAAATGAGCAATTACTCTAAAATAAACACATAATATTCATATTACTCACAATCACAACAAACAAGCGAAACAAAATGAAAAGGAAGAGGAGGGGAATCGAGCACACCATTTTCTCATAATGAAAAGTAAAACCGACGATTTTTGCTTGATGAGTTTGATGAAGAAGAAGCGAATTTTGACTGTTTACCCAAGTTCCAAATCTCAGTTCGCATATCAAAATCCAGGTCCGAGTTTTTCCTAAGTTTGTGATTGTTCAAGTTTTTCTTCTCCTATTTCGTTTCAAGTTGTTCAAATGTACAAGTCAGTGGGAGCTGGATTGGACGGAGAAGAATGAAGTTTGGTTCGATTAAGGAGATGAAGGAAGCTGGGTTCTAGGTTTCTTTTTGTGTTGAACAAGTGGGAAGCATTCTATGAAGAAGATAAAGGGGGTGATAATCTGATGAAATAAGACGGGGCATTTGGGTCATTTCACACAAACTTCATTTTGGACAAATAGGGGATTGTCCCTTATTTGTCCAAGTTGGAATTGGACAATCCCCTATTTGTCCAAGTTGGAATTGGAGACCCTTATTTGTCCAAATGAAATTCAATTAGCATTTTTCTGTCATTTTCCCTTTTTTTTTGGCCAATGATTGCAACTTGTTGCCAACTCATTAAGTCGTCAAGTATATATCTAATATTTTCGTTGTTCAAGATTCCATTGTAGTTATTTGGTCTTCACGTTCAATGTGGGGGGACTCGTATTTCGGGTTTTCACTAAAAACAGTATATTTGATCATTTAAGTTTTCTGATAAAAAAAATCATTCTTTTAATTTAATTTCTCAATTTTTATTTAATTGTTTCACATTACTTTTAATAATAGTTCATTAAATATCCAATATCCTCCGAGTTTTTTTTTTTTATCAAAAATATCCTCCGAGTTACATTTCCCTTTTTCACTTATTTGATTTCTATACTTGCGCGCTTTAACATGTGCCCCATCCTGTTTGTGGACATATCATTTACATTATGCACTCATTTTATAATTTTTTTAAAAAAAATAAGGCACATGCGTCTCGCACTGCAAAAAATTACTCGATTCTGGACTCCTGGTACTACTTTGCGACTATCCACCTTATAATTGACCTTTACGCTAAATAAAGTAATAATTATAAAATATAAATTATGAGAAGACCTTATTGTTTATATCGTCCCTGAAATCTCGTAATCTAAATTACCGTTTACTTTTTTAAAAATTAATGTTGGTTTTTAAGAAGTACTGCCCTATCAAATTAAATAAGCTAGTAAACTTGTTGGTTAAAAGAGCCAAAATCTAATCAGGTCAGCCCGACTTGTTTTTTGAACTAACTATTAATTTACTTATTTTAGGAAAATATTAAGTTACTTTGCTCCATTCAAATTGTATAAATTGAAATTTTAACTTTACTTACCAATATAAATGAGCCAAATCGTTTATTGTATTTTCAAATATTTAATTTATGGGGTGGGGCCGTGGTTGTGTTAGCATGTCATGAAAGGGGGAAATTAAATACATATGCCTTATAAATAAGAACAAATGAGGTCTTTTATTTACCTTTCAAATATTAAAAGGGGAGAAAATAAATGTGAATAATAGTTATTGCATAATAAAGCATACGTGTGAAAGAAAAAATCAGAACGGTGTTGTTTGTACCAAAATACTAATTTTAACATAATAGTTATTATTCAAACATATATATTTGTTACTGATAAAAAACATATATATTTGTAAAGAACAACATATTATTTATCAAATAAACAAATATACACATTTTTTTCCAAATGCATGCACAATTGCACGTATTTTGTTGGAGTCTCAAATATGTCTAATAGGTTTTTCAATTCTTACTCAAATCATGATCTTTTAGGATTTTAATTTCTTTACACATTCAATATTTGTTTTAGTTTTTTCAAATGAGTAAAAAATATAAAATATTTCAAATATATTTTTATTCACGGTATTATATAGGATTTTATTAGAATGATGGGTAAAATGGTAAAAAAAATATAAATTTAATTTTTATATATATATATATATATATATATATATGTATGTATGTATTTAGTGTTATTTTAGAATATTCCTAAGGGTATTAAAGGATCAGACTATGATGGAGTATTTTAGAATAGAGAAAACACAAAAGTCATGTCAATGTATTTTGCTCCAAAGATTTATTGGTATATTCCCACCTATATAATGTTGGGAGGGCCAATTAATCACAAAAGTGGAACTCAGCCCATCATCTACCTCCAATCCTAATTCAGTTCTTTTCACGATATTTTCCTATTAATAAACATTTTAATTAACTTTTTAATATGTAAAATTAAGTTATGTTGTGAACCGATGCGTCTTATTTGTTTGCATTGTATTTTTGTTTTTCTTGAAAAAAAAATTGTGTACGATAATGAGAGGTCATGGTCCAACATTAATGAGACACATAAGCCAAGAATTTATCATACAAGTTACAACCTAACCCACATAAGGAAATCTCATGTGGTGCTTCAAACCGCGCATGTTTGGACCAACTTATACACGTTAAATATATGTGTGGATAATTATTGGTCAAATAAAAGTTGTTGAAAGTAATCAATATGTCTAAAACATATTTTTTCCCAACTTTATTCTTATTTGTGAAGAAGATAAGTGGGATGGTGATTGTACGGGGAAAATGAGTGGTTATATATGGGGATGATTGAGACTTGAGAGTGTTGTCAACAAATGAACAAGAGGTAAAAGTGGAAAAAATACCATAAATATTTAGATCATTCACATTGGCTTATATTACAAAATATATAGATCATCTTCCATCACATTAATTTATATTGTGAGACAGGGATCATATAAAGTGTAGTTTTATGGAAAGAAATTGATGGACTGTACGTTTTAATAGGTAACCCTAACTCAATTAGTTTTATCAATCCCACCCAAAATAATTTATCAAACTGTCATATTAAAGTCCTGGAGGTACTCAATTTGGACTCATGTGTTGGAAGCTATGGGAAATTCGGAACAAGCGAGTATTCCAAAATGAAAGTGTAACATCCCAAAATTTTAAACAATTAATTAATGATCATTAAGTATAATTTTAAAGGTCTTATGAGATTTGAAGACTCATTTATGATGTTGAAATTGAATTAGTGGGTGGTTTGAATAATTATTAGGAATTATTATACAAATTTAATTTATGTTAAGGTTATTAATTTGGAAATTGAACCAAGAAAATTGGATATTTTAAAATAAAATATTGGATAGTGGCAAAAAACATAGCTCATGCAGTTGATTTGTATGATTACAAGTTAAACAATATGATTTAAATTATATATGTATACATAAAACAAAAAAACAGACCCTTCTCAAATGTGATGAATTTTAAAAGGGCCGAATAAGGCCGAAGTGGGATAACATGCTGCACGTTGTAGAACACTTAAAGGGGAGGAGGAATCGCCTCATATGTAAAGATGAGTGAGAGGGAGTACTGCCCTGAAAATCAAAACAGTGAGGGAGTAAGAAAGGAAAAGAAAAATGGAGGTTCTAGGGTTTGGGTTTTGAGGAGATCCAAAAATCTGTTGGGGCTTAAATTTTGGAGGTAACTTTCTCTTTTTCCTCTCATTTGTTTAAATTCTATATTTTGGGCAAATATCTCACCTTGCAAGGCTAGGAAAAATTTAGGGTTTAGTCTAGATTTTAAAATGTACTTGTTATAAGAGATTATTTGTCATTGGAAATTGAACCAAAATTGTGGAATATTTGCCCAAAATTGTGGAATATTTGCCCAAAAATTTAGGTTTAGTTTATATTTTGGTCATGATTCTTGAAATCTTTAAGCCTTAAAAACTTTGGGTTATTATGTTTTAATTGAGTTTTGTCTTATCAAAGATTCAAAAACAGTGAGAAATCCTCTTTATTGTTGTAGTGAAGTGAAACTAGATGGTATTGATAATTTAGAATAGCTTATTTGAGTGGTATAAAGGCTTTGAGATCTTAAGTCCTTAGTTTAATTATTGATTTAAGTTAACTTTGGAAATTTATCTTTTGAGAGGAAATTTGGAATGATATTGTTGGATTAAACTTGAAATTAAGTTTTGGTTTCTATTGAATTTAGGAAAGACAAATCTTGGTGAATCATAGGAGTTTTCTTGATTCTCCAAATTTAGTGTTACTAAAAGATATTTGATTTTTACCAATAGGTAGTTGGTTGAGCTGGTAAGTGGGCTGCAACCCCCGTAAGGATGAGAACGCGTGTTCGATTCCCGGGAAACGCTCTCATTGGAAGAGGGGACAACCTTATCTATGTGGGCAACACTCCTACCCTCGAGTCTGGATTAAACCGGGCGGTGATTAACCAAAAAAAATATATTTGATTTTTTACAATAAGTTCAAAGGTGATGATTAATAATTCTTAAATTTTGAAATCCTTTGAATCTTGGCTAAATCAAGTTTTAGCTTGTTAAAGTATCAAGAACTTTGAGATATTTGTATTTAATTTTGAAAACAAGTGTTGCCAAATGGTTCTAAAATCTTGAATAGGTTTATTGGTGTTAAATGGATATTTCTATTTCTATAAAGTCTTGAATGGTGTTTTAGTGAGATTTTTGCCAATACAAGTTTTGAAAATTTGATCATGGAAAGATGTTTTTTAAGCCTAATTTGTTTTTGGGAATTGAATGGTTATTGTAAGTTGATATAGGTTTGTTGGTGATATTTAGATGATTGGATTTTGATATGTTGGATTGGAATTGAATTTGTGGAAGTGGCCTAGAGTTAAATTGTGTATCAGGAAATGTTTAAGTATTTGAATTGCATTTTTGGATCATAGTTAACAATTTCTCTTTAAAGCTTGGGATATGACTCTTGAGCTTGGGTTGTTTCTAAATAACCTTATTGTGTATAAACAATAAATGATACTGAATTGTTGACTTTCATTGAATGTAGAGTCTCGATTTTAAATATGTTGAGCACTATACCGACCTCACTTCGGTAACAATTATTTGCTTCAGAAAGGTAACCACTTATTTGTCTTATGGGTGTGTGTGTACATGATTGATAGATTAAAGAAGGTTTGTGAGCCTTATGGTATATTGGTGAAATTGGACTATATATTCTTTGTGATTGTCTATATATATATTCTGCTATGAAAATTGGTAAATTGCTATGACATTTGAGACAATATTGTGATATTCACTATATAACTGTGATGGTATAAACTTCTAAATTCTTGTTGCAAATGTGTTATAATATATTTGGTAAATCTGTTGTTGATTTGGCGCCCTATGAGCTTTGGCTCACTCCCCTTCACGTGATAAGGTTACCCGATGGCCGTCGGGTTAACCTTTTGGGCTAGTACTGACGTTTGGAATCACAACTGATGGTTTTGTCAGTACTTGGATCTGTCTCTATGGAGACGTTTGGATCTTATTGGATCTGTCATTTAGGGCGTTTGGATCTCGTTGGATCTACCCTTTGAGGTGTTTGGATCATTCTTGTTAAAATGAATTGCTTACTATAGGAATTATTGTTTTGGCATATTATGGTTTCATGATAGATACTTATATTAGGACTTGATTGTGTTTATGAGTACCTTGTTATACATGTTGGCATGTAAGGCAAAATGGGAAGAATAAGTGTTACTGGGACTCTGTCTCACTGATTGCTTTTTATTTTCAGCTTCGAGTTCAATGTTAAATGAAAGGGCAAGAAACTAGAGAAAACTCACAACATGTGAGATCATTGAGTATTCTCTCGTATTATGTATATTGCCAAACACTAGGCTAGGCATAGTGGTATATTCTAAGACATGTCCTCTTCTACCTGACAATTTGCGGCTTGAGACATTGCAGTTTATTTATGTTTCTAAAATTTGGTTTCACATTATATGCAATTGATTTCTAGAGACTAGAGAATTTTACTTGATATGTTTGGTTTTGGCCACCATGGATTGAGTTAGTGGCTCCTTTTGTGATGATAATTTTGTGTTGCAATTATGATGTTTGAAATATGTTTCGCAAAGAAAGATGGTAGTCGATTTTGACAATGATTTTAATTACCATGTTAGGCATATTCTTTTTCTAATATGGTATATTTAGTTTTCATAAGGACATGGTTTCATATGTTACAAACTTTCTAGCATTGTTAGATTAAATGAGTTACCTTTAAAATTTAATAAACATGTTAGTATTTAACCTTTTCTAATATGGTTAATCATTTATTATCCATGATAGCTTTCCCAATTATTTAGCAACGTCTTTTTCTATCATGTATATATTATTCGAAATTTTATAAGGTTTTTTTTCTATTAACTATGATAGATCTTTTTTTATCATAGTTAAATTTGGATATTGAATAATCTTTTAATTAACTACGATAGAAGATTTTGATATATCATCTCTCTTTTCTATCGTAGTTAAGGTATAAAGGTACTTACTAAGGATATAATTATATTTAGATTATGTTAAAATTGTAATTACTTGGAAGGATTTTACAGAAAGCATGAAAGTTGAACCTGTAGCTCTGTAAATGTTCTAGTTTAACATACACTTAGAGCTAGTAACATTTACCGACTTTTTGATAAAGGCCGATAGGTTTCCTTAGAGGCCTTATTAGTTTGAATACCCTGCATAGATGCATTTGAGGCCACTTTTTGAAAGGCCTGTTTTTTGTAACCATGTACAGTTTCAGCCATGATATAATTAATATACTCCATTTTCTGGAGAGAAAAAAGTCCTCGAGTTACTTTTTTTTTTGTGGTCAAATGGAGTGATGCTGGCATCAAATTATTTAATTATTATAAAATTTTATATTTTATATGTAGTTGGATGAAAAGGACATGGGTATGCATCATCCTCAAGGCGTAGAAGATACTGAAATTTCCATAACACGAAGTCAGAAATAAAGAGTGATAGAGAAACAAACAAGTATATAATAAATTTTGAACGCTTCCTATAAATAGTAATAGAATTAAAATATTTTTATTCGTTTTTTGAACAAAACAATTAATTTTTTAGAAACTAATAACAAGTCCCATATAAAATAACTTATTTAAGATATAAAATTGCTAGTTACACAAAATTGTTATTATGTGATCAGATATTATATCATCAGCTCATAAATTGTTACTGATAATCGTCATTCGTCAGGCTAAGAATTATTACCATTAGACCAAGAGTTATTATTATGAAGCCAGAAATTTTTATCACTTGATAAAATCCTTAGTTTGATTAAAGAGTTTTGTGTGACCCCAATCACCTCATCTTAATTAAACTACTCCCACCGATTTTAAATATAAGACCATTTTTTAATTTCAATTTGTCCTTAAATGTATTGTCACTTTCTAACTATTCCCATTTTTCCCAAATCAAACCTAATACTCTCTCCGTTCCTAAATATAAGATCACTTTAGGGAGGATAACTTGTTCCTAAATATAAGATCACTTTCTAATTTGACTCAAGTTTCCCCCAAATTACCCCTATACTTCCTTCACCCAAAAATAGTGGTTTGAAGTTTTTAAAACTTAGGTGAGGGGTATTTTAGAAATTTCATATAATCCTAACTCATTGGAATGTCTTCCTTAATCTCTCCAAATTTGCTAAAGTGATCTTATATTTAGGAACGGAGGGAGTAATATTTATCCATATATAATAAACAAACAAAAGAGCGATAGTGGGGATAAAAGTACTCCCTCCAGTCTATAATATAGAAGCCCAAAATTTAAATGATATTGATCAAAATATAAGAGTTTACCTTACATTACCTCATCATTCAATGTATTTATACCTTTTTTACCACAACTCTTTTTCATATTTATTCACACTTACATATTTCTCTCTTAACAATATCATAATTTTTTTGATCAAAATTAATAATTAATATTAATAATATCATAATAAATGAGTGCAAAATTGGAAAACTAGAATTACCTTCAGACATCAAACTAACTTTTACATGCTCTTATATCACAGATCAGAGTGAGTATAAGGTTAATGTGAATTAGTAATATCATGTGTTAATGACTAAGTTAAATAATACCCGAATCTAGCCAAATTATGGAAAGTAGTTCTATATTTAGAAATAAGAGTATATTAAACTATTTTCACCATTAAAAAAATTTATTACCAAAAGAACTATTTCCATCTATCTAATTTATTTTAATTTTTTAATGAAAAAAGTAGAGAAATTTGAGGTGTCAAAGAAAGACACTTCATATAGAAAGCGAGTAGCAATTGTCGGGTACTCGCGAGAGTAGGGATCCGAATAAGGAGAAGGCACTTTCGCATCAATTGTTTTGCAAATAAAACAGACGTGTGACCTACGTCTTCGATTTATCACATTTATTCTCGTATCGTTTCGTATCGTTGTTTCTCACGATATATCAATGAAAGCTTGAAAATATCATATATCGTCTTCTCTTTAGGAAGTTATCGCACGTCCTTTCACAGTGACGCAAGACATTTTAAACGGTTCCAATCACAACGCTTTTGTATTTATTTAGCCTGCAAACAAACACAATAAGGGCATCAATCACATGCAAACGGCTCCACCTTAAATAAAGTGAACCTTTCTCCTTATTTTACCCTTTTGCCCTCGGATATATCACATAATTGCAACTGCAATGCCTAAAATTCATCGGCCTTGATAAGAAACAATGTACAATGCCAAACACTCTCATTTCATCAAAAACTATTTTTCAGAAAAGCTATTCTACTCAAAAGCTATTCTCCAAAAGCTATTTTCCCAGAAGCCATTCTCAGAAGCTGAATCCAAACAGGCTCTTAATTAGTAATTTTAGTTTTTTTAATATCTACAAATCAGTTAATTAAACCTCACATGCATTAATATCAAGTATAATTTGATTTGATTTGTTTGATATAGATTATGGTTTGTATAACTTCTTTGTCTTTTTTCTGATTTTTTTTACCAATCCTTCTTTTTCTTATTGAGATTATCACTTACTCTACTCGTAAAATAAAGTAAGTTATAATATTGCTTGTACTAGAACTAGAATTTTGTCAATTTACTATAACTAACGTGCATACTTGTACAATAATGTTTTTTATCTTCGGCTTTAATGGATTGTGAGCAGTAGTATATTATTTTATGGATTAATTGCCTTGATTTTGACTTTTACACGTGTCGTCCCTGTGAATTCGAATTTTTCATGGATAAATGGGATCCACCCAATAATATTAATTATACTTTATGTTTTTCTTGCTAGTTTTATTTTTCCACAAATCACAATATATCTTAATTCAGATTAGATCCCGTGTTATGTGTATATATTCTGTTCACACCTGTCGTGAACATTAATGTGATCAATTTGGTTTTTAAGATTAAGATTTCAACCCAATGTTACTAGTCTAGGACAGGTTGACAACAACGAGTTAGATTACTTACATGAATATATAACATATAGTAAAATTAAAAGGTAATGACAATTAATTTCTTTTTCAAACCATTAATAATGACTTTTTCAAATATCCCAATTCGCATATATGAGGATGGAGTATAGACAAGTATATTAAAAAGAACATCAAACCTTTTCAACCGGCAAAGAATCTGCACTACAAAATCATTTTAAGAAAAAACAATGAAATTTAGTGTTATATTAATAAAAATATGTTGTCGGCAACATGTGAGCATTTTTTAATTAATGTTATAATTTATAATCCTCTTTTGAATTGCATATATACCCCTCTAGTTATTTATACTATATAAACTTCATCGGGTGAGCTCAAAAAGATTGAATTTTAAAAAATGGTTAGAATTTTAAACAACAATAAATATGTGGAAAATATTTTTTAAAAAAATTACCCCTGTTCATGGAGTGATTAGGTTAAATTTCCAAATAAGCATACAATGTAACTTACCAAATGTAACATACCAAAAGAACCAATCCTATATTAAAAAGGGTAACTCTTAATTTTTTTCAGTCTTTTCTATAATCGTCACAAAGAAGCAGCTCAAGGGCAAGTGTTTTCGTATTGTGTAAAAAAAAGGATCATTAATATATGAGTGTGTGTGGGTGTATTTTATATGGATGGGAGGGTAGGTGGGTAAAAATTAGGAAAAGTGAATAAAGGAGAAAATGAGGAATAAAGGGACTAAAATGAGAAGGAAACGAAAAGGAAGGGGCTTTCAAAGTGGGGCCACCAACAAAATGAAAATTCAAAGATGGGAAACGTTAAATTTGATTTTTAATATGCATATTCGGTTCCCTCAATATATGTCGCTCTCCAAAAGTTTTTTTTCCTCGTGACTTCATGCCTTCATGCCCCGGTCCCTTCCCACTACACTATCCCCTTCACCCCTTGAATGTATAGTAGCCATGTTATTTCATATAGAAGTTATAGAAAATTCTACAAATGTTAATGAAACGACTTCTAAATTAACTTGTCATTTTTTTGTTAAGATCTCAAATGCATTGATTACTTTTTTTCAAAGGACGTTCCAATGTCAGAAAGTTTCTTACTGAATTTTAAATGTCTTGGAAATATTATTTTATAGTTGTTATCCCCCAAGTTAATGGATAAACAAGCATTCCTTGTCAAATCAAACAACACGTGAGATTAAATATATGTTAAATGGAACATGACTTAAGTTAATGTTCTTAAATAGCTCTTTCAGCTCATAGTATAATAGTATAAGAGTTTAGTCGTTAAAACACGCTTCCTAAGATAACATGTAAAAATTAGTTGAATGCTTGAAGTTAATTATTTTTAAATTTACAATATTACTCATATTTATTATTATACTACTTTCTTTGATTTGCAATATAAGAGTCCAAAATTGAAAGATTTTTATCCAAAAAATAAAAGTTCAAATTACATTTTCTCTTCATTTGATGTGTTTTCTCCTGCGTTGCACCTAATAACTCTCTTTCATATTAGTTAATACTTATGTAATTCTCTCTCTCTTAATATTTTTCATAATTAGGGGTGGAAATGGATCAAGCCTGACTTGACCCTGATCATAAATAGGCCCGGTCTCTCATGTAGTCAATTAGCTTAATTCTGACATGTAGCCTATGGTAAGCCCTTTTTAGGCCTGAACCTAGTCTATTCAAAGATTGTGCCTAGCTTGAAACTTGTTAAGAAACTTATTATCAATAAGCTGCCTAATAAGTCTAACATAGGCTTATAACTTGAATAAAATGTTAAAGTACATTTGTTTACGCTTCATAGCAATGTAAAAACTCAAGTCAGATTCAAAACAAGCAAGTAGACATCGAGAAAGCTAATATTCTCATATGTCGAAAAAGGAAATGGTGAAAGTGAAGGGAAACAATCATAAATACACACGTGTAATTTTATTTTAATATAGGGTACAAAATTAATATACTAAAAATAAAGAAATATATTTGCTTTAATATATAACAGGTCCGATCATAATAGGCTGGATCATAATAGGTTATTAGACATAATAGACTTCTCTAAAAGGTTTAAGTCTGACCTGCTTAGTAAAAGAGACTTCAAAAGTAGTCTACGTCCGGGTATGAATAGGTCTTTAATAAGCCAAGCCTAAAAACCCTATAAGGGTTTGACTTGTTTCCACACCCATAATCATAATAAATATGAGTAATAATGGAAAAAAGAATTAACTTAAAATAACCAATTAATCTTTTACATGTTTTGTTAGGAGGAAATATTAAGAAAGAGAAATGCATAAACATTAAAAAAATATCAAGTAGAAAAAAACATTAAATGAAGAGAAAATATTTTGTGAGTTCTTATATTTTATACTAAAACTATTTAAATCTCGAGCTCTTATATTTCAAATAAGGAGTTCCTTAAAGTTTTCAAGAGCACTTAGCAGTTGTTTTAGATTTTAGGGCAATGGCCCTATTTTATACCCAAAGTAACCACCTTGTACCACCCACCACCATAAACTAACAGGTGGTACAATATTACACCCAAAGTAACCAAAGTGGTCCAAAAATACCCTCAACCGACAGTCTTCAACATTTGACCGTTAGTTGGATGATATGGCGTCCACGTGTTATATTTTTTCCACGCGGCACCTGTGCAAATGCCACCCGGATGCCCACGTGTTATATTTCCCTTGTTTTATATATCCCAAATCGAAAACCTTAGGTCTCTCTGCCATCAACACAAGGGAAAAAACATGGTAAATATAACACGTGGGCATCCGGGTGGCATTTGCGCAGGTGCCGCGTGGAAAAAATATAACACGTGGGCGCCATATCATCCAACTAACGGTCAAATGTTGAAGACCGTCGGTTGAGGGTATTTTTGGACCACTTTAGTTACTTTGGGTGTAATATTGTACCACCTGTTAGTTTATGGTGGTGGGTGGTCCATGGTGGTTACTTTGGGTATAAATTAGGGTCATTGCCCTAGATTTTAAATAACGAGTATATGGATATTTCTTTAAGGTAATTTTAGATTTGCGCTGCAAAAGTAGAAACTTAATTTGCTTGATACTTTAATAAAGAAATGAACTTTGCCTAAGCCCTAAAGCTCCCTGCCGAAAAAGCAAACTTTGCGTGATACTAATTGTTTTACTAAAAAAACGCATTGGAAAGATTATTCTGTGTCTGAATATATATATTTTTAAAAAGTTTGTTAGCTCTTAAATATTTCGAAATTAAATATACTAATGAATCAATGTTTTTAATTTTTACCACTCATGCAGTTAAGCTAGCAGAATAAGTAAATATAAGCACTATTTATTCGGGAAAAAAGTTTACATATGGATATCTGTAATTTGAAAATCCGGTAGAAATTTAGAATCTTACTCTTGTCAACAACTAACAGTTTTAATATAGAAATACATTGCATTCGTAAAGCCACAGCTCAGCGTTACATCGTCAAATTATTGAATACAGTAATATTTTTTTAACTTTTCATATATTTTAAAAGATTAAGTTTAAAGGTTAAATCAAAGTTATAAATTATAATTCAATCAAGCTACATTATTGCATATAACTTTATTATAAAATTCCTCTCAGCTAACTAAAATCCTATTATCTAAAATATTACCCTTCTATTGACAAGCAACTGTACAGCAATTAAAAAGTTTTTTTAGAAAAAAAGAATTACAATGTTACGGGTCAAAATTAATAATAATCCTCCCTTTATTACTTTTTGATAGTAAATAACCATAGAGAATGGATGGGAGTGAGAGAATATAACAAATCATGCACTATATAAGTTTAAAGTCCAAAAATTATATTAACTTTACCCGTAATGACTAAAATATATTTCCTTGATCTTAGATTTATTAATAAATGACTAAACTATAATTATGCTGGCCAATGGACTACGTTTTTTGGGGCCGAAAGGGGGACCACATTTTTTTATTAACAAACCTAAGAAATTCGGTAAATTTGCCAATCGGCCATTAATTGCCAGTAGAAATGTCAAACAATTTCATGCATTAATTAAACACTGAAGTTGAACAAGATTAATGTCAAAATCAAATGCCTTGTGGATGACATTCACTGACATATAAGAGATCAACGATCAATACAATGGCAAGTAATGCCCCACTGGCTGAGCCTGAGTTGTTATCATCATATATTCATATTTGTTATGTTATCTTTTCGTGTAAAATATCATTCACATTGGGAAATCATTTTAATTTGACGACACTGATTTAACTGTGTATTTGATTTTTTTTTATTTTAATAAAGTGTCGATTGGGATATACTCTCCTATGTCCTTTTTTTATAAGGTATAACATTTCTAACATACCAATAAAATTTGTAAAATGCATTAAATTTGTCATAAGTTCAAGTACTCCTTCCGGTCATAAATATATGACATAATTGAATTTTTTTGGAGAATCTTAAGAAAGATAACTAAGGTAATTAAAATTGATTTTTCTAAAATTTTCCACTAAAATAATTTATTTGACTTATAAACTAGCATATGATCTATTAATATACAAAATATGTTATGATTAATTGATTTATTTTGTTTTCTTAGTATTCTTCAAAAAATTCAATTAGATCTTATATTTAAGTTATTTGGTTCCAATTTTGGTAAAAATCTAAATAACCAAATAGAGAAAATTTTTAAGAATGGACCAAAAAATGATAACCATATTAACCGAAACCGAATTGACCACAATATTTCGGTTTGGTGTGCTTAATAACCGGATTTAAATTTAACAATTTTTCAAATACGATTTTTTTTAAATAAAAATATTAAATGCATTTTAAGTTTAATATCATCTATCAAACATATTGTTAATCATAAAGATTATATAATTAGGTAATATATATTATAATATTTAAATATTGATCATTTAAAAATTAATATTTTATATTAAATATAGGGAAAAAGACAGATAAAGACTCCTGAATGCCCAAAAGGATAAATAGAGCGCCGAAATTCCCAAAAGAACAAGGAAGGTCACAGGCAATTAATTGACATTAGCAAATTAAATGTGGGCAATTACTCAAAATGCCTTTAAAAAACTAGTTAAAAAGTCAAACATGATTATAAATCATAATTATTTATAACTTCTATGAAGCAAACAAGTTTTTAAGGGCATTTTGAGTCATTTGTCCACATTTGCTAATGTCAATCAGGTGTCTGTGACCTTCCTTGTCCTTTTGAGAATTTAGGCACCCTATTTGTCCTTTTGGGCATTTGGGAATCTTTATCTGTCTTTTTCCCTTAAATATAACTGAATTATATGTATTTCAATTATTCGGTTTAACCGATTTTTTTTTAATAATCGTACCAAAAACGAAATTTTAAGGAAGGCTAAAATATACTTTTGATCCCTTATGTTTGCATCAAATTTCAATTTATTCTTTTACGTTTGAAAAATATACTTTTAGTCCTTTTTTGTTAACACCGTTAGTTTCACTTAACGGAAAAATATTATTTCATAATTAAATGGGGTTATAAAATGATAAATTTTGAAAATATAAGAAAAATTACACTAAAATATTTAAGTTTAAGCATTTTTTTCGATTTTTAATCATAGATTAACCATTTAAAATTGCCAAGTTAGAATATTCCGTTGGATAAATTAACGGTGTTAACAAAAAAGAACTAAAAGTGTACTTTCCAAACATAAAGGACTAAATTGAAACTTGATGCAAACATAAGGGACAAAAAGTATACTTTAGCCTTTAAGGAATAACCGACCCAAATCAACCGAACCGAAATCTAAACTTTGTTCAGTTTTCGGTTTTCTATTCTATTTGCTCACCTCCTAACTCGAGAAGAATTAGAAGGAGAAATTTGTCTCACAAACTTTTTTTCTACATCTCTTGTGCTTATGCTTGTGTGAAGGGGATCGGATGAGAGATTAAAAATTATTGGGTGTAAACCTTGGGTAAGATTTGTTATTCGGGATTTCCTAAAATCGCGATGTTAGCGAAACTCAAATTTGAGTACTTTAAATTCAAATTTAGTGGTAGTCATTAAGGGTAATAATGTCATTTTTGAATTTTTTTTTTCTATACCACCATTTTCAATAAAGCAAACATAAAATTTTCCACTCCATTCAATTACATTCATGTGTGTACCAAACATATTTCGATTCTTTTTAATTTCATCCTTCCTTTCAATTCCATTTGTTCAGAATATTTCATGTAAACCAAATGAGCGAGCACATGAATAGAAAAATAATCAATCAAGTTATTGGCAAAAATATCAACGCAATCAAGATTTTAGTATCCTTAAAATAAGTAACTTTAATATTGAATTATAATATTGAGTTGTGGGTACTATTAAAGAATAATATTGCTAATAGACTATTATTTAAGTTACAGATAACATAATTGATAATAAAAAGGGTCTTTGTCAACAAAACCTTTGAATTTGGGGAAGATTGGTCAACACCGTTGATTCTTAGTAAATACTCCCTCCGGTCCTAAATATAAGACCTAATTGACTTTTTATGAAAAATCCTTAAAAAAGTAAAATAAATTAATTATAAATTGATTTACCTAATTTTTTCCCTTAAACTTGTTTATTTTACCTATAAACTAATGGATAATCTAAAAATATATCAAATATGTCATCATTTAATAAACTATTTTGCAACCTTAATCTCTAAAAAAAAAGTCAATTAGGTCCTATATTTAGGATCGGAGGTAGTATTACTTTTGTGACCAAAAATTTGTGGGCAAACAGAAGTAACAAACATTGTCATATTCATAATTGAGTATTTTGTGCACAAGTTTGATGCCTAGATTACTCAATGCATTTTTATGTTAAGCACCACTTGATAATCCGTCGCCAATTAACAACTGACTAATCTAGATTCGAGTAGTACATGTGTTAATATAGCCAGGGCCGCGAGGATCGGACTTCTCTCCTAATGAGAATGCTTTCTGAGATTTGAACATGCATTCTCTTCTTTATATGGGTGAACTCACTCACCAACCCAACCAACTGCTCATTGGTTATTGACTGCATTTCTTCTACAACAAAAGTTGTTCTTGAACGAATTGAATTATCACTAAAGGGAAGAAAGTTCTGCCAATGATCTCTTATAGTCATGCATACACATACATATGTGTGTGTCTTCACTCCTTTCGTGCTTTGATACTTCATTGGGAAAATGTTATTTAAATCTCTCCGAATATACAAAAGGACAATTCAGGAACCTAAACTTCCAAAAGGACCATGAAGGAACTCAGACCTAGTTGACATTTCAAATTTGTGTGAAAGTACAAAATTACCCCATCATTAAACAAAAATTACTTCTCACCCTAACACCTCATTTCCTCTTCTCCATTCACGCATGAAGTTCTGTCGTTAAAGCCCGAAGTTCACATTGTTAAAGCCCGAAGTTCTGTCGTTAATCGTGGAAGTTCAAATGGGGTGAATGGAGAAGAGAAAATGAGGTGTTAACAATGTGAAGTAATTTTTGAACTTCCACGATTAACGACAGAACTTCGGGCTATAACAATGTGAACTTCGGGCTTTAACGACAGAACTTCATGCGTGAATGGAGAAGAGGAAATGAGGTGTTAGGGTGGGAAGTAATATTTGTTTAATGATGGGGTAATTTTGTCCTTTCACACAAATTTGAAATGTCAACTAGGTTCGAGTTCCTTCATGGTCCTTTTGGAAGTTTAGGTTCCTGAATTGTCCTTTTGTATATTCGGAGGGATTTAAATGGCATTTTCCCGGCTTCATTTCCCATATTAATAACATTAATGTTGTCACATGATACTGCTTCATTCATATATTATAGGGCGAAGGCCCAAAAATGATACATAACTATTGGGTAAGGAACAAAACTGATACACAACTATTTCGAGGTACACCAATGATACTCAACTTTACCATGAGATCAACAATGATATTTTCACTAATATGACAATAAGATTACACATGAAAAGTCCAAAATGCCCTTTATAAATTAACTAAACTCTTTTTTATTCTTTTCCTCACCAATGACCATCATCTTTACTGGTTTCTCTTTTCTTCCTTCTTCACTGGTTTCACGTGCATTCAAGAAGCCGTAGAGGAAGAAACAGGGCGGGTGGGGCTGGTCGAAGGAGGGGAAGACTATGATGGAGTACCAACTTCTTTACAATTGTTATCTTCTCTCCTTCGAGAACCAACTTCCTCTTCTTCTATGTGCTATGGATGAAATCTACGGTGTGCCTTTGCCGGCGGATTTCTCCGACAGGGCGTTGATGACGCTGGAGAATCTCATCTTCGCTCTGACAATTACCACAGTTTTCTCCCCTTCTCTTCCTCCGTCGGCGGAGGCCGCTTCCATGACCGGAACCACTTGTACGAATCCGATGACTTTCTTTCCGCCATTACCGAAGCTGAGTCACTGTCGCCGGCGTCTCAAATTCAAACAGAACACAATGTCTTCGCCACTTCCTCTCTCATCAATTATAGAGATTTTGAAGCCGTAGTCGTCAAAGAATTATTGAATGGATGCATTGTTCATAAGAATTAGTTAGTTTTGCTAATTAACAAACTGTTGAGCAATTCTACCATAATAATTTGTTGAGATGAAACGTATTTTGGTGTGTGTGTGTGTGTGAGGCAGGAGCACTTGCAGAAATGGCGTGCGCGTTGACCCAAAAATTAAACATTGGTGGTGGCCAAGAGAAATTAAACATTATTCATCCAACAATTTCTTTCCCCAAATTTTATTCACTCTATTTGTTAACCCATAAAACAATTATTGTGCTTGATTCAGTTGGTGGCTGTGGCGGCATTGGAGGTGGCGGGTTTGGAAGATGGGTGGACTTTGTCACTCATGGTGTTGGGAGAGAAGAAGGAAGAAGGAAGGAGATGATAGGAAGAAGGAGAAATAAAGAGTTTATTTAATTTATAAAGGGCATTTTGGACTTTTTATGTGTAATCTTATTGTCATATTAGTGAAAATATCATTGTTGATCTCATGGTAAAGTTGAGTATCATTGGTGTACCTCGAAATAGTTGTGTATCAGTTTTGTTCCTTACCCAATAGTTATGTATCATTTTTGGGCCTTCGCCCTATATTATATATCATCCTTTTTCAGCCGTGAACTCTCCCCCTAAGGTAATATGAGCGTAATACATAAAAACTTCAAGGAAAATATGCAATGCACAATAATAAGGAATGTCACTTATGGAAGAAATTGGTAAAAGACCAACAGTCTACAGAGTATATATATGTGGCCACAAGCATATAGCAATATCACATTTTACAAATCGAACTTATTTTTTGAAATTTAAAAATTCAATTGAAATGGTTTTTTGTTGGATTAAAATGCTTATTATCTCGAAGTGGTTAATATAAAACTCCAATGACTAATTTATAAAGATAATAAAAGTATGCTTTGATACTAACAAGCCGTGAGTTTTTTATCGATACAAGCAACATATCTATAAGAGTGAACTTTGACCTTTCAAAATGTGTGGAATGGCATCCAAAGTACTACTATATAACGCTAATATTCCGCTCCTATCTTTTGTTTTTATCAGAAATATTCCGCTCCTATCTTAAACACCCACTTATATATCGACTTCAAAGTCAACTATATATTTCAGGCGAAAAAAGTCAATTATATCCATATCATTATTTCTTCACTCAAATGGTATAATCAGTCTCATGAAAGTGGTTCACACATTATTCCAATGGGAAACAACTCTATTTGTCACCAGCGGTGAATTTTTTGTTCTAAACGTAAATTATTTTCTCATTTTATCTATTAAAATATTTATCATTTTTCCAAAATATTTTTATGATTTATAAATTAATATAATTAAATATCACACAACAATAAGCAATTTATTTCACTTACTTAATTTTTTAATTTTGATAAATAAATCTTAGGGTGAATGCGCAGATTTGATAACTAACAATAAAGCCAAGTGTATCGAATAAAAAAAATGAATTTGGAGTAGTAAATGGGATAATGATAAATTAAAAAGTTTGTAAATTTGTCAAACCCACTTTCCAAATTTTTAATGGAGTTAGGGCTGGTTTAAAGGCATTACCAAAGTTGCAACATTTTCAATTCATGTACACACAGATAGTACATGAATTTTTGATATAGCTAATGAATATATATCTCTTTCCACTCAAAAAAAGGCATTACCAAAGTTGCAACATTTTCAATTCATCATTTTACTACTAGAAATTCAATTTTCTGTTTGGTACACCTGACTTTATAGTTTGTTACCAAATCTGCACAATTCACCTTTAATTAAATCTTACCTATAAAAATAAGTTATTGTTCCTGTATAGAGTTTCTCCAGTTTGACTATCAAAATAGTGATCACACTGAAAAGAAATTCTCCGATATTTTTAGCGATGCACTCATTCATAGAAAAGCCAAGAGAAATAATTTAATTTTGCTGATATTATTATTATATTAAAAAATCACACTGTTGCACACACATTAAAAAGTTTATAATTAATTTATTAATCTCCTGTTATTATCACACTGATAACTTACAAAACGCACAAAACACTTGTTGATAGCTATACATAACATGAAACAAGTTTGCAATATACTACCTTCGGTCCTAAATATAGGACCTAGATAACTTTTTTTGGAGATTAAGGTTGCGATATATGTTATTAAATGATGACATATTTCATATATTTTTAGATAATTCATTAGTTTATAGGTAAAATAAACTAGTTTAAGGGAAAAAAATTAGGTAAATCAATTTATAATTAACTTATTTTTTGTTTTTTTTAGGATTTTCCAAAAAAGTCATCTAGGTCTTATATTTAGGACCAGAGGGAGTATTATAAGAGTTAAGAGTGTAATGATACCTTAGACCGGATAAGCATTATTTTTAGGGTAAAAACACTGATCTAATAATTAACTATTTCAATTTGGGAAAAAAATAATAAATGACTATTTTGCGGTGCATAAATAATAGCCAATTTTGTGACCCGGTGCAAAAATAATAAAACCGGTACTAAATGTTAATTTGTAGTTTTGTGGAACATTTCTGATATTATTTTCTAAAGTAAAAATATATTTGTACCCCCTCACAATTAAAACCAACACTTCTTTCTTATGTCATTTATCTTCCCAAGCTAACTAGTATCAGCAAAGTTTTAATTGGGAGGGGCAAAAATGTATTTTTTACTTTGAAAATAATATCAGAAAGGTTCCACATAACTACAAATTAACATTCAGCACCAGTTTTATCATTTTTACACCGGGTCACAAAGTTAGATATTATTTATGCACCGTGAAATAATCATTTATTAGTTTTGTCCAAACAGAAATAGTTAATTATCAGATCAGCGCTTATGCCCTTATTTTTATCACGCAGTACTTATTTATAATTTTATAGAAGTTTAAATTAAACCTCTCTATAACTTTGGTCAAGGCAAACAACATGTAAAGTATCAAACGGTCAGTCATCAATGGGCTGGTTAACAAACCTTGGACCGTATTCCACGCTATAAACAAAAAGGCCTGATTGTTTTTGTTTGGGCCAACAAAGTCCAAAAGTCATAATTTTTTTGATGAATAAAAGCGAGCACAAGAAAAAACTACTCTTAATATTGTTAGACATATATATTAATATATTTTTATATGTCATTTTTGGGAAGCTCATTGGAAAAAAGATCCTCAACCTCGACTTTTGATAAAGGAACACAAATTTGCCTCATGTTTCGGATTTGGGAAAGTTTCAGGCACATTGCTTCTCTTTTTAAAGATATAGGAGCAATACAACCTTACACATCATTATTGAATCTTTACATGTCATTATGTTGATTGAATTAATAAAGGTATCATTTTAAATTTCGAAATACCAATTACTAAAATAGATTTCACTTTGAAATTGCACCGGTTGATGCAATGGTAACGGGTGGAAGAATCTAGAGCCGTGTAGTTACTAGCTAGTTCACATCTTTTTTTGAACTGAGTTACTAGTTCACATCAAGGCTTACTTTTTTATATTATTATTATAAATAATAATTATAATTATTATTACTACTCCTCCTCCTCCTTACTTATGGCTTTAAATATATGCCACTTTTACTTAATTAATTTAATTAAGTTAAAGATGTTATCTAAGCTAATTAACCTGTTATGATTTTTTTAAAACACTAACAATTTTCCTTAACTATCATCTCCCTTTTCCTATAATTAAATTTGACTCCAAACTTATGAAAAATTGGGTCGTTTTTGTGAGCTCTAGAGCATGACAAGTAAGATCTTTATTTTGTTCACATAATATATCAGATTTTGCCCAACTTCACTTAGTTATGGAGATGTTTCGTCAAATGTTGCTACTAGAAGTTTGGAACTATAATTGAGTGGTGCTCACTAGCAATTGAACACTCGCAAGATAGTCGAATGTCCAACACTTTCACCGACTAAACCAAGAGATGATGGGTAAGTATCGTGTCCCTTTTACTTGATTATTGTTAAGTGAGAAATAAAATAAACCCAAGATTCAATACATGAATGAATAAATCACAATTACAAGAACTTTTTTTGGCTGAACTATAATGACAATAATAAAACAATAGATCTGACATATTGGATTTGTCACTTGCATATATTTTTGATCGAAAATGAGGCTTTCTATTATTTGGAAATCAAGATTACAACTGAAGTGTTCAAACAGTAGTAAAAATTAAAGGGAAAGCATATAAAAAAAAGACACATCCAGTTGTTGTAGAAAGCATTAGTCAACTCCCCTTCTTTGACTTGAAGTACTTGGAAATGTATCACATGACTTCTGGAAATCATCCGTCAGAATATTAAGCAAAGAAAGTGATGGTTGTGACACCCACCCCAAAAGGCACACTTCCTTAAAAGCCTCTGTTGCTAAACAATCTGCTGCAATATTCCCATATCTAGGAGAAAAGTGGACAGAAAACCCAACGTTTGACTCCACGAAGTTAATGATATCTTGAATAATTGCCCTGCACTTCCAATCATAAAGATCAGGTTGTTGTGAATGAATACAAGTCACAAGTGTCTGACAATCAGATTCAAATTGGATTTTATTGTGACCCAAATCAGTAGCTAATAACATTGCTCTCTTCAAAGCAAGAGCTTCTGTCATGAAGGCTGAAAGAGATTTTAGCTTGTCAATGAAGCCCCATTGAAAAGCTCCAAATTCATCCCTACAAATGATGTCAATGGCTGCATATTGAGTTGTATTAGAGAAAGCTCCATCTGTATTAATTTTCAGAAAACCCATGGGGGGTCGTGTCCAAATCTGCAAGGGAGTACCAGGATGTGGAGATGGTATCTGATTATATCCAGTAGCTTCAAAGAATTCAGAACTAAACTTTTATGGATGTAGGCTAATAAAAAATGCGCTGCAGACTAGTATTAGGAGATAAATTTGAAAAAAAAAGACACCTCTTATAGGGAAAAAACACTAACGAATCCCTTATTGTAAGGATCCAAGAGTAAATATAGTTTGGAACTTTGGATCATTAGAATGATATGATAAAATGCTCAATTTCTTTCCTTTCTTTTGAATAAATACACGTTAACTAACGATTTTTCTTGAATAAAGATGCATATAAAATTTATCTCTTGCCAAAATTATATTTGGCTGTGAAAATATTAATTTGATCATGTTCAGATCCAAAAATAATCGATAAAAATTAGTTGTAAATGTGAGTTCAAACTATTGTGAACACGAAACGAAAGTGCAAAATTAAGCATTAAACATGTGTTTGGGTGGGGGTGCAAATAATAGATTTGTGACTTGGTTTACTTTTGCTATCGATGTCTGTGGCACATGCATACTCTTACATTTCATATATAGAACAATTTCAGAATTATATATTAATATATTTTTTAAACCAGCTTTACAGTAATTTTATCAAACTTTGTAATCCAAATTTTGTGTTTATTACTTAATTTTCGGCTAACAACTAATGACCAACTCAACTTGCTTTCGGGAGATCTGACTGTTATTGTCATCCCCCTTACTTCTCATCGTATCGCAATTTTGATTTTCTTTTATTAGAGATAATCCATTAGAGCGATAATTCATGACAAATTTAATGGTAATTTTAATATTTTTATTAATTTCGAAGTCGGATATTGGCGGTCCTATAATTCTGAAGTCCGGATTCTATTTATAAGGTAGAAAAAAAGTTTAATTATCTACTAGTTGATTGAGTAGGAGCGTTGAGAAAGGAAACGAAGGTGCTACATGGAACATATATATAAAGAATAATGATATTTATGTTAAATATAACTCCATATTTATGGATTTAATTACAGTTAACATTGAGAGCCTGAAGGGGTTAGCACTAGTTGAAATCAACTTGCTCTCTTGACCAATTTGAGCCGTTGAGCACACTGGAGAAAGTTTCTGCAATTAACCACAGATTTCAACATTAATTAATTAGGTTAATCATTTTAATTAATAGATAAGTAACGTCAACATAAAATTAAAACATATGAGCAGATGATATGCGGCACTCATCATTCCCTAATCCGTATGCAATTTATTTAAGGGAAAAAGACAAATAAAGTCTTTTAAATATGTAAAAGGACAATCAAGATGACTAAATTTCAAAAGGACAATCAAAATCACAGACACTAAATTAATCACTGCAACATCTCATTAACAATATGCATATTTAACCATTGCATCATCCATATTAATAACTAGAGCTAGCAATTAATCACAGCAGCTTCCTCATTAACCACAAAAACATTCTCATTCCAATTAACAACTAGAGTGTTGTTAATTGACCTTGGTTGTCCTTTTGGAAATTTAGTGACCTTGATTGTTTTTTTACATATTCAGAGGATTTTATTTGTCTTTTCCCCTTTATTTAATCTTATCCTCGATCGTGAAAAAGTGATCTCTAGGTATATGCCTAATTTGTATTATTTAGGGTAATGACCCTATATTGCCCTTCAAGTAACCATCCTGGACCACTGGACACCCTAAACTAATACCGGGTACAATTTTACCCTTGAAGTAACCAAAGTGATCCAATTTTACCATCTAGCGAATGTAATGTTGACACTTGTCATCCACGTGTCAACATTAGATTCGCCTGAGAATAAAATTTTACCACTTTGATTAGTTCAAGGGTAAAATTGTACACATTGTTAGTTTAGGGTGTTCAGTGATTCAGAGTGGTTACTTGAAGGACAAAATTGAGTCATTGCCCTTGTACCCTTATAGTATTTAAAGAGATCATCATCCGATCTTATTTTACAAGTAACGTTCATCATATTTTATGAGCATATTAAAAATAGCACTAAATCTTAATTATTAGCCAAGCCTAAAAATTTATCAAAACAAAAAAACTAATCCTAAAAATTTGGTAACACTAAACTAACTGTATATTTATATTTTCATATGAAACTTTAGTTTTACATTCATGCTCAAATTTGACTGCAATTCCTTTGTTGCTTTACATATTTGTAAGTACATAACCTACTAACTACTAATTAATGCGGTAGAGTAATTAATCCGTGAAGTAAACAATCAAATATCAAAGTGATGACTTACTTCCATGGTAGATCCTCTGCAAGCAACCAGTCACCTTCTCTGTCCTGATAAGCTAACTCATAGAACTCTGAATGATCATTACCTGTTTTAATTTATACCGATAATAAGTCAGATAAATCAAATTCCACTCAAATCAACAATAATCTCTCTTCTCCAAATTCCATCATGAATCACATACACATTTATATGGACTTACACTTTCCAAACATGGAGATCAAGGTTTGCTTGAGCTTGTGAAAAGAATGATGCAAGCTAAGATCAACCTTTCGTCCAATCCCTTCTCCCTCCATCCTCACTTTCACATAATGACGAATCCCTGAAGCCATGTCATCTTCTTCACTATCAAACCGAAGCTTCTTCCTTTGTGACATCAGTGGAGGCCACCCCACTGCTCCACATTCTCCACCATCATCCCCATCACATCTGTCCCACATATAATATGTCATTAAATTAATAATCATATATATCCACATGCAAATATGTATATAAAATGGATAGAGACATAGTGAATAGGTAGATATGTACTTGGTGGTGGTTACAATGGAGGAATTAGTGGTATGGAGGTCGTCATCAAGGTCAGCTAATTCATGGGAAGGTGTTAAGGGTAGGAAAGGAAGTGTGGTGGGAATCAAAACGTCGCCGTCTTCTTCGATGAAGCTGCGTTTTTTGGTGGGAGAGATTGAGAATGAAGAAGAGAAGAGATCGTCTTCATCATTATAATTAGAAGAAGAATCAAAGGTGGGTAGAGAGAGGCCTAGGTGAAGTTGAAGGTCCATGCAAGAAAGAAAGAAGGAGAGAATGAAGATGGCAAAGTTGAAAGAGTACAACAAGATTTAAGAAGAGAACAAGCGTGTGAGGATTTAAGAGATTGGGGGCTTTTAAATATAAAGGAGGGATAGAGAGAGAGAGAGAGAGTGGGAAGAAATTGAGGGGTTAAAGTGTCATTTTCGATGCAGGGCTTTTAGCAGACCAATTTGTCCGCTTGAAGCTTCATTGTTTAATGAACACAATATGAATAATATGAATGAATGATTTTGATTGTTCCAAATCTTGTGATCCAACTCCCGGTTCACAAGCTATATTATTTACTACTACAACAACTCTTTCTTCTCTCTCTACTACCCAATCAATTAAAGTGTTTCAAAAGCGCCATGTTCCGTGATATTATATAGCTTAGTATATTATTTTACTTGAACAATTTTTCATGTAATCTGGACTCAATTTAAATTAGTATCTGCACTTTGATTTGGTAAATCTCAACTCCTCTGATTTTGACCAGGCTACAATTAGAGTTTTATATACGATACCTTAGTCTCAATAACTTTAATCAATATATATAATGTAACTTTTATGTTTTAATATAAAATAAAGTCATATATGTATAACGAAGGTCATGGACTAAACACTGCACGCTCGACCTTGGCTCTCGGTGGTCTTTGGACCTATATGGCCGTTATAGGTGGTTTACATGGATATAGTTTAAGTGGTGCATCTAATTTTGATTGATTCCTCAAGTTTCTTTAATCTGAATTGTTGGTGTGTTTCTCTTAGGCCCTTTTCAGTTATGTATTTGGGCTCTTGTTGTTCCAATTCATTTTTACCATGTAAAGGGGCACTTTGCTCACAAAGCAAGTTAAGGGTTGAAGCTATGATTTCATCTCAATTTATATTTCAAATATGATATTTTATTTTAACGAACTTCATGACCCGTGAGCTTGCATAAAATTTAAGATAGGTCGCTTCATACACACATGATGATTTGTTTAATGTATTAGACAATGATTTGCAATTAAATATTACGAAAATTCCAAAAACACCCATTTAATGTATTCAATATTTCAACAACTTTGCAATCGGATCCAAAATTTAGCTTTAGATATTTGTGGATGGTCAACTTATATATATTGCCTTGATATAGATTAGATGTTTGAAGGAAACATTGAGCACTAAGATCGAAGTGTGTGTGTGTGTGTGTGTGTGTGGAGGATCCTGCGAGAACTTTCATGCTAGATTACATAAGCCCTTGATAGATACAAAATTAATAATTAAATAATAATTAACAATAATAGAATAATGTACACGTGTTAGTATCAAAATCAGACACAAGGACAGAGAAGGAACCAGAGGGAGACAAGAGGAACCGACAAAAGGAGGGTCATGACTCAAACTTGCCTTATCCACCGCACCCCACAAAGACAATGACCATAAAACACAAACACGATCAATAAAAGAATATACAATGCAACATATATATGTTCCCTACGTGATTTCTTGTTTATTGGGTTCTGCTTTCTTTCGTTTGAATCTTGTTTATGTGTCGCATACTTTAACCTCCAAACTTTTCAATCTCATAATTGAATGATATTTTTCTTTGAATTTTCGTAAGCAAGTAGCATACTCTATCTCATTTTACCACACAGAAAAACAGGCTTTAATTGAGTTGATAGGAACTTCAGTTGAAAATTGAATATCAAGCTGGATAAAGTCGTACGAAGCATAAATTGGGGAAAGGAAAAAAATCACACATTTTTTATTTGTTATGTTTATTCCTTTTTAAAAACAATATGCTAATAGTTAGCTTATAGACATAAAATTTTTTACTGTATCTCCTGTATTTATCCTTTCTTAAAATTAGTTGGCCTAATATATAAACTAATATACACTCTAATGTTACATATAAATATCTTAAAGACATATATCATGTCTCACCTATATATTATAATTAGGATGTTAAGTCATACACGATCTTCAATCATTGAGTCCATATATATCACTGTTAAACTTTAAGTTGTCTTTGCTCATAGTTTCATAAGAGATTGATTTGAGTATTTTAGTATATATAGACGAAATCAAAAGTTTGTTCAAGTATGTAAAAACCTTCGTCAAATTTATATATGAATCTATAGAAGTCAAAATTAACGACTTGAAACATATTGACCAAAATCAAAACTCAATTTAAATATAAGGTCAAACATTAATATTAACTCGATCAAAAAAAACATTAATATTAACCCTTTTATACAAACAAATGATTAAAGGACTGATTACTAACATGTATAGAAAAACAAATATACTTATGACTGATGTATTGTTTATTACAGGAAACCTTCTTTCAAGGGATGGTGGAGTCAAGATTATTAGATAATTAGGAGATCGAAATCCCAAAGCAAAAGTTAACCTCAGCTCCTTGAGCATAAACAAATTATGGTACACGAAATTGATAGTATCACATAAATGGTTTAACCAACAAGTGATGTCTTGGTGAAACTTTTGAGAAGTATAACAAACTGTGTCTAACAATACCATATAAATCCATTTAGATAATTGATCGATGGTCCAACATTTTGACATTAAAACCAAAGAAGTAAAAAATGCAGCAATTGCAGTGAGATCCATCCGGCCCTATTCGAGAATAGCTTTTTTTAAGTGTTTTTCTATAAGACGGTACTAAACGTTTTGTTTTTAATTTATCCATCGATATTCAACGTTATTAGCAAATTAAATGACTAATTAGATTCACAGGAATATAGACCTACAATGGGAAAACCTCACCACCTCCATGTAATTATCCAGTCAAGTTGATTTAAACTCTTTGGTGATTCAATCACTTTTAAAAAGCTAATCAAATTAATGAAAAAATGGACTTAATTATGAACAAGTCCCAATAACAAGTGATAAGAATATCCACAGTCATTTTTTCTACCGACACTTCTCATGCTTTTCACTTATTATTGGCTGTTAATAATTCCAAAAAAAAAAAAATACACCATCCGTTTCTTAATACAAAATATAGTTGACCTTTACAGAAAATCTTAAGAAAACTAAACAATTTTTTAATGATTCATTCATTCTGAATTTTACTTCAAAGTTCAAACTACTAATTTGCTTAACTTATAAATTATTATATAAATTTAGTTTTCCTTAACTAAAAAAAAGTTCAACCATGTTTATTGAAGGAGAGAGGGAATAAATTGATAGAAGCAGTAAACTGGAATAAATATAAGATGGGGGCCATGGTCCAAACAAAGTGCCCACAAAACAAGAATTGAACAAACAGTTTGGTGAGAGGAAGAAAGGCACGGGGATTTCACGTGATCCCACTCCCACATCCATTCTCTCTTGTTCATCACTTAACCCCGACTTTGGTTGAAGCTCACGTGTCCAAATGGTCCAGCTCCACATAGACAGGACCACTATGTCTCTTAAACCCTTAATATCACTCTTTTGAGTGGTTCTTATTTGAGGCCAAGTCTCCATCCAAGTTTTCTGTGTTTCTTAATTATATAGATTTGGTTGCTTCATCTCACACTTCCCTCTTCTGTGTTTTGGGGTTGTGTTGGATGTCTCTGTTTTAAAGTCAAAATGAGAAGGTACAATTATTATCAAACGTTTAACAAACACTTGTTTCAAGGACTCAATTGCAGTTTTGCCCTGTTTTCAAGTCTTTTGGTTGTAATTATTTATTGATCATCGCCTGCCTCATGGTGCTTGGTCCCCACTGGTTGCCAATTTCTTCACGAGCAACTTTCATTTGCAGACATGGTGGTGTTGGACATGGAATATGACGTTTATGCATATCAACATTCGTTTTAAAATTTTACTTTTAAGTAGCTGGTATAAATTATAAGAATAGTTTAATCTTTATGAAAAAATTTATGATGATATAAAATTAATCACTTTAAATTGTCTATAATTATTTTCTCTTTGAAATTAATTTATTCTACTTATAAACTAATCTAGTTACATCTAACACATATTACTAGCTCCATCCCTCAATATAATCTAATTTTTACTAGATCACTATATTAGAGAAAACTATTAAAAATTTTTGAAAATATTCAACATGTTTGGAACATATTTTTTTTCCAAATTTTACCCTTACTTATAAAGAGGATAAGTGAGGTGGTGTTTGGATGAGAAAAAAATAAGAGAGTGTGTAGGTAAAGGGAACATGAGAGAGAGTGTTGTCAATAAAAAAATAAAAATGAAAAGAAAATTAAACGATCACACAAAAAACAACATTAACTTATATTATGAAACAAACTCTCACCCAAAACATTAACTTATATTGTGGGAGGGAGGGAGTATAATTTAATGGTTTAATTCGAGAAAAATGAAGTATCTTAGGGAAAATTAATTTTAAGTCCCACCCAAGACACATAATATTAGAAAGGTCCACCAAAATAGGGTCTCAAGAGACCGTACTTTAATTATGTTATAACACAAAAAGGCTTTTATTCCATCTTTATTAAATTAAAAAGGCAAATTCAAAGGGTATAAGAGTTTTTTTTTGTATTGTAAAATAATTAAAGTAAGGTCCCTTGAGACCCTTCTAAAATTTGGTCAATTGGTGGGATCTTTCCAATATCATGTGTCTTGGATGAGACGTGAAATTAATTTTCCCAGTATCTTATATATATTTAGGATCGGGCGGAGAGTATTTTCTTCTTGTTTTTTTTTTGTCAAGGCCATTTTTTAGAATATGTTTTCTCGTCAAGGGGATTATTTAATATTTATCAAGTTTTCAACTAAGGATTTAGAAATGACTTTACTAAATGACTTTACTATATATCTTTGGGTGTCTATGAGGTAAATATATAAAATGACTTCGATCTCACCTTATAACAACATGCTTTTTAAAAGCCTTTGTGATTTCCCAAGCACCCATGACTAAAAGCGCTAAGGAAATGTAAGTGGAAGTCATTTTTATGAGTGAAGAAGTAAATATATAAGAGCAGTTTCAATTTGAGTATATATATATATTATAACTTTTACTCTATGATTTTTCAACCAAGTAGAACCCTATTCAGTGTTTATTCCGCGTTGGTCGGATAAACCAGCTGACCAGGTACGGTTGAGTTGGACGCTAGGTGAGGTCAACTTCAATTTCACTTTGTTAATAATGATATAAAAAGATGTTACTTCTGTGAATAATGAATCAAATTTAATTTAAAAAACAGAACTAAATAGACAACGCGGGATCATCAAGATAGATTTGGCTGATCACTCAAAGTGGTATCACGGATTCAAATGATCTAATCGTCTAACTTACTGCAACAACAACTCAAATGGCAAATGTTGACACTCAAAATGACAAAAGAACAACCAAATTTTTTAAAGGATATTTTTGCTCAGTAAAAGATTAAGACAACTCTTGTTAAGGTTGCCATAAGTTTTGGACAGCTCTGCTCATTATTGTGACTGGATCATATGGTACAAGTCAAATACTATGATTGATTTAATCTTATTATATACAATAAAAAAAAAGGAACACACCCACACATATTCATTACTAGCTAGTAGAAGTCTGTGGTTAGAAAGGTGGGTCGGAGGTAAAGGACTGATCCAAGGCCCAGAACAATAATTCTATTTGTTCATAATAGTCAGTACCCAGTCCAAAATCATGGGCAGTTACTAGTTAGTTCAGTATTTATCTTATTATAGTGTTTGGTTTTCATTGTAAATGCCCATCAAAGAAGATAGAAGAGCATGATGCTTTATAATTTGAAGTTCAGGAGATAAACTTTCATAAATTTTAAAATAAATATAAATAAACTAAAGTTCTTAATAATATATAATTAGATCATTTCAATCTCTGCACATCATTTGCAATTCAACATTCAAATATTCTCAGACCATTTGATTAACAATTTATTCAAACATTTGGCTATTACTAGAATATAAGGGTGCTGTGTAATTCACGTGGCGGGCCTTACTAGTGAAATAAGGCTTGTTATTGATGTTATTTGAAGTTCAAAACATTCCTTGACAACCCAGTTGAATAATAGACTACTTATGCCGACACAAAGATGGTGGCTTAGCTTTCTGTATCAAGCAATGCGCCTAATATTCCAATCAATAGTAAAAACAGAAAAAAAAAAGGCACATTTCATGTTGTAAAGACAGAAACATATCGATTCCAAGTGGAGTGCAAGAAGCCAAGGAGAGGGACATACAAAAACCACTTTATATGAAGAGAGTGGGGCCTTCATAGTTGAATGATTGAGTGATGAAGGGACTACTTTCACTTTTCAAGGGTTAAGTTTCATGTGATTCACAGGGGAATAACAAAAGTTGGAATATTAAAATACCCTTGATTTTTAGGTGCAAATCAATTGTGAACAAAATATTCAGCTATTATTCCACTCAAAGATGTTCAGTTGGGGGAATCTTAATCTTATCAGGAACCCCACCAAACATGCATGCATACATGCCAGCTTAAAAGTGACTTGAAAAGAACCCTTTAAAACCAGTATTTATCACAGTGCAGTATTTCGTCCCGTTTTACTCCTCAAAAACCAAAACATTAACAAATGATCTTCCAAATCTAAATTATTTCAAGTCATCCAAATTCTGTCTTTCTCTCTCTAATTTGGAAAGAAGGAGCCAGAAACATTATATTAGCTACAGTTTCCTAGCCAAAGAAAAAATAAATGAAAAAGACAATGCTATATATGAAAAATAATAATGCGAAGCAAAGAACAAGGCTCTTTAATTTATTCTACATGTACGGAGGGAGACATAAGGTGGTGGATCAATATTTGCCTTGCAACACATGACGGAAAGGCCAATATCAATCAATAGATCATGGAGAATTATTAACAAAGCACATACAGTAACAAATAATGAAATGTGTCAGAGTTATTTCAACTTTTAATCTTTGATTGAAGAATACTCCCACTGCTCCAAAATATAATTAAATATAAGATCAATTTCACTGTTTTTTCTTTTCTGTGGAGATTTCACCAATTAATTTTAACACATCTTGCATGTAATTATAGTACTGTATAAGATATAGTTTATAGGTAAGATAATTAATTTTAAAGAAAAAAATAACTATAAATATATTTTAAAGTGATTTATTTTGCATAATAAATTTCTTTAAAAAAGTTAAAGTGATTTTATAATTTGAATAGCAGGAGTATTTCAAATGCAAGATCTAAATCTCGCGGCCAGTTTTCTAAAGAGGGAAAACTTGAAGGGTAGTAATTGAATGGTTGCTAGCCTCGCGTTTTTGACTGCTGATTAGAGCCTAGAAGAAATACCTTTTGACCAGGTACTTGATGAATTGAGAACACCCCACTCCCCAAACAAAAACAAAGCACGTGTTGGTATATTGAGTATTTTGGCTTCAAAAAGATGTATAACTGTTGATACACAAATATATCAAATCAAAGAATAATGACTTTATTCAGAATGGGCGGATGAACCCCTGTGATAATACAAGAATCAGTCGCCTAGACTTTAGTCGACTAGCGAAAGAGTGAAATAGAAAGTACCAGATTCAGAGGATATTGGATGCCCTCTTTACATGGATTGTGTTTCTATATATAGGTTACAAATTTCCTTCCCGTTGGAATAATTAATTCCCATACTTATGGGTATTTCCGTTTTGATTCTCATAAATATGGAAGTTACAAGAAATTAATGGGCGGTTACAAAGTATCTTTGACCAGCATTGATGCACTTGTCGACCTTCTGGCGCTTTGGGCCCCTTCAGACTTATTTTCTTTTTGGGCTTAATGGGCTTCCTTCATTGAACTGAATTATGTCGTAACACTAAGTCCCCCACTTCTTGATGACGTTGCGCGTAGTCATTGGGAAGTAGCGGTTTGAACATCTAATGGCTGAGATCAATCTGACGCTTCGCTTGCTCACGTCTGACGGCTTGGATTCATTTCTCCTGAAATTGGCGCTATTTTCGCAAAACTGGCGCTCTTCCTTTTATATTTGAAGCTCTCCTTACTTGTTTTTTCGCTTCAACTTCCATCGCCCTAGATCATCCTCCTCTCGAGCGCTACCCTTGTTTCCTTTCCAGGTATCTTCTTCTTCTTACTTTTACCTAGAACATGTCTGGTTCCGATTCTATTCCATCGCATGTGAGTTATCCAAGTGAGGATTCTCCCAACCTGTCTGATTCTGAGTCGAGTAGTAAAACTCCACAAAACATTAGTAATCAAAATGTACCCTCTGAAGGTACGAGTTCGAAATCGCCACCCCTTAGGTCACTAGTTAGGGTAATACCTGAGGAAGTAGTTAATACAGAAACCAAAAGGTCTTCTTTGATAACTGATTTAAAACCTGTTAAGTTGAAAGTGATTGAATCTAAGAAGTTAGAGGAAAAAAGCTTGTATTTTTTCAACCCCCTAGTGCCTTTTAGGATCCCCAAAAATCATGAAAGGCTTGATTCATTTTCTAATACCACTATTGCTTTAAGCGTAGAAGCTTTTCGCTATGCTAGTTGTTTTCCTGTTCCCCTTATCATTGAACAACTCTGTGTGCATTTTGACCTATCCCCTTCTCAGCTTATGCCCCATGTTTGGAGGGTTGCATTAGTAGCCGACATTTTAGGGCGTCACTTAGGTGTTCCCCTTGACCTCCTAGATGTTTTGACCTCTTATTCTATTAGTGAAGTCAAGGCTTCTTCAGGAGAGGTTAGGGCAGGGATTTACACTTTAATCCGTAATCGCAAGGGGCTTGAGACTTGGACTTCTGACAAAGGCCCTAACGACCGACAATGGGATGAGAGGTTTTTAATTATTCCAATTGCTAGCCTAGAGCCTCCTGGCGTCAAACTCAGAAAGGAATGGCGTCGTCTAAGTAAGACGACTATCCTTATTTCTCATTCATAAATTATCCTTTGACACTCATTCTCATTTCATTTTTATTTATAGGTGACAAGCAGCTAAGTTATTCTCATCCTATTGAAAAGTCCTCCACCGACAAGATCAAAAAGATCCTCGCTCTTCCAAAGGATTCTAGGCGTTTTTCATCCATCATCTCAGGTAAATTTTAACTTTTAGCATAATTAACCTTTAGAATAATTTTAGAAATGAGAATTGTGCAAAAGTAATGACAATTTACCATATTCTTTGTAGGGAAAATGCCTCCCAAGTTGACTGCTGCTGAACGTGCCCAATTTAGGGCTGAAGCGAAGAATGCTGCCGCTTCTGAAATCAGGAGTAAGAAAAGACACTCTGTGAATGCCGCCGCTGTTACTCCCCCTACTGTTACCGTTCCTCCTCCTCTTCCTCAGAGTGAGAACCTCAGTCCTGCTAAAGCTAAAGGCAAAGAAACAGCCATTGCCGTAGCTGATCCCCCTGCCACTAGAAGTAAAAGGCCTAGAGGAACTGGTCCTCCCGGGATTGTCATCCAAGAACCTTCAGTTCACTCTGCTCCCCCGTCTCCTAAGAAACTCAAAGCCGCCTCTGATTGGAGCTTACAAAGTGCTTCCCAAGACTTAATCTCTCCTGAAGAATTGAAGGGCGTTGATCTTTCTCTTCCTGCTGAGGCTTCTGCTTTTCATAGAAAGCCTTGGGCGATGACCCTGGACATCCTGCAGAGACTACCAACCCCTACTGATAGGGCAACTTTTCAATCTCTAGAGGTGACTGAGAATATTGATAACACGATGAGGAACCTTTTCCTGGTAATCCACACAATTCACATTTTTTCACTTAGTTAATATTTGTAAATACCATATTATTACTTACAAAATTTGTGAGCCTTTTCAGGCCCTAGAGTTCATGTCCTTGCATAGAGAACAAGTGAAGTCCTTAGTCACCCAGGATCGTCTTGCCCAGCTGGAAGCAGATAGGAGTGAAAGGATTGCTGTTCTAGAAAAAGAATTACAAGCTATGCAATCTCTGGTTGACAAGGGGAAACAATCTTTGGCCAAAGAGAAATCAGCTTCACTTCAAAAGACTGACTTAATTAATAACCTTCGCAGAGGTGTTGAAGAATGGAGGCAAAAGGTTTCTGAGCTTAAAGATATCAACACCAACCTGGGTGGGCAAATCTCCAACAAGGCGCGAGAAATCACAGAGCTACTAGTGGAAAACAAGGCCCTTAAAGACAGAACAAAATACCTGGAGGGGGCCATTGCTGAAGTGGAGATGAGGACGCAAATGGAACTCATGCTGGAGTACAAGGAGGGTAAACATGTCAACTGGGACCCTGAGGCCGTAATTAATGAATATTATGCGACATTCCCAGACCCTTTTGTTTCTTCTCCAGAAAATGAACCTCGCAGTCCCCCAGCCCAAGATGGAGGTGGCAACACTGATGAAGGTGGCAACACCGATGCTCCAACCGCTTAGCTTATATTTCATCTTTGTTTTGCTTTAAATCTCTGCTGTTTAGGCTTTTTGTTCTCTTTCCTTGAACTTTCTTTCCCTGGATACTGTTGCAGTCATATTTTTATTAGTTTTTATTTGCATTTGCAATTTCATAACTGCTATGAATCTCAGCATAACAAGTTATCTCACCCGTTTTTGAGTTAAACGACTAGCATACTTAGATGCTTGGTTGCCAACTCTCGTTTGGGAAAAAGCATTACTCTCTTTTGAATTAATCGACTAGTTCAAATGCTTGGTCGACTATCCTGTTTTGAGTAAGCATGGTCGACTGTATTACTTGAATTTTGTCGACTTAAGCTATTTATGACGACTTAGTCATTTAGCTTGGTTTTTGAATTTTCGTCACCTATCATCTGGGGTAACTTCTTTGCAACCTGCAATAATCATAAACAAACTTTTTCGTTTTGACTATGGATCAGAATTTCGAGTGCTGCAGATTAACGCCATGATACCATGATCCTGCTAGCACATTATTCATCATTTTCCAAAGTTCTTGACGACTTTGTTAATATCAAGCAATCTGCATTCAATATCAATATTAAACTCATGGTTAAAAATAAAATTTTTTCAAATGTATGGCATTCCAACTCCTTAAAAGTTCTTTACCATTTTTATCGACTAATCTATATGCACCAGGTCCTGTAATTTCAATTACTTTATAAAGACCTTCAAATGTTTGACTCAACTTACCATCTCTACTTTCTTCAGTATTCTGAAACACTTTCCTAAGAACCCAATCACCTACTTTAAACTGTCTTTCTCGAATATGTTTATTCCAAAACTTAGTTGCTCTATTTTGATAAGCTGCTATCCTAATCAATGCTTGTTCTCTTCTTTCGTCTAGCAAATCTAAATTTAATTGTAACCCTTCGTTATTAGTTTCTTCTCGTGACCACTTATACCTTAATGAAGGCACCCCTGCCTCTACAGGGATCATTGCCTCCGTCCCATACACCAACGAAAATGGTGTTTCACCAGTCGACGTCCTTGACGTTGTCCTATATGCCCATAAAACAGCTGGCAATTCTTCGGCCCATCGGCCTTTAGCTTTATCTAACCTTTTCTTTAGTGAGTTAACTATGGTCTTATTACTTGATTCAGCTTGCCCATTTGATTGAGGATTTCTAGGTGTTGAAAATTTCAAGTGAATATGCCATTTTTGACAAAATTTCCTAAAACTTTTCCCAATAAATTGTGACCCATTATCACATATTATATCTTTTGGTAGACCAAACCTACAAATTATATTTTTCCACACAAAATTGATTACTTCTACCTCTCTAATCTGAGCAAATGCAGCTGCTTCTATCCATTTAGTGAAATAATCTGTGACTACTAGTAAGAACACTACATTCCCAGGGGCTGCTGGAAACTTCCCAACTATATCCATCCCCCATCTCATGAATGGCCAAATGGGCGCAACGGTATGTAATTTTTCGGGTGGTAACCTATTTACATTGGAATATTTTTGACAACTATCACATTTCTTAACTAATGCTATTGCGTCACTCTGTAAAGTGGGCCAAAAGTAACCAGCTAAACGCACTTTCCTCATAAGGCTTCTACTACCACTATGATCCCCACAATCTCCTTCATGAACCTCCCTAAGGATATAATTTGACTCTGAGGGGGACACACATTTTAATAACGGACCTCCTGCATATGACCTTTTATATAACTCATCCCCTAATATGGTAAATCTAGCTGCCCTAATAATTATTCTATGCGATTCGTTCTTATCGTTTGGTAATTGTCCATCTTTTAGGTAGGCGACTATAGATGTTCTCCAATCCCAAGTCAAATTATTACTATTTATCAATTTATCAGAACTTTCTAACGCTGAAGTTGTCAAAAAATATAAGGGAATATGTTTATCTTGATTAGCATCTAAAGTTGATCCTAAGTTGGCTAATGCATCAGCTTGTTGATTGTCTTCTCGACTAATCTGTTTTATTTCAAAACTCTCGAATTTGTCTACTAAACTTTCCACAATACCTAAGTACTTTTTCATTCTATCATCCTTTGTTTGATAACTTTTTTCAACTTGCTTTGAAACTAACTGTGAATCACTACAGACTATCAAGGATGCTATTCTTAAACTTAGAGCTAATTTTAAACCAGCAATTAGAGCCTCATATTCTACCTCATTATTAGTTGCTTTAAATCCACATTTTATAGCTTGTTCTATTTTGTCTCCATGTACGTTCTGTAAAACAATTCCTACCCCTGTACCTTTAGAATGGGTGGAACCATCGACATGCAACTCCCATGGAGCTTGTCTAGTACTTTGTCGACTCTCGCCTAATGTACTTTTATTTATTTCTTGCTGCAAATTAGGGCTAAACTCAGCTACAAAATCAGCTAATGCTTGAGATTTAATTGCTGTTCTAGGCAAATACGAAATATCAAATTCTCTAAGCTCTATTGCCCATTTTACTAGTCGACCAGATAAATTGGGTTTATGCAAAATATTCCTTAAAGGATAATTAGTTACTACCACTATAGGATAACATTGAAAATAGGGCCTCAACTTCTTAGAAGCTGATACCAAAGCTAAAGCTAATTTCTCCATTAAAGAATACCTGGTCTCCGTGTCAAGTAGCGCCTTACTCACGTAGTAGACTGGATGTTGTTTCTTTCCAATTTCTTTTATCAACACCGCACTTACTGTACTTTCTGCCACAGCTAAGTATAAATACAACACTTCACCTGCTTCAGGTTTCATCAACAAAGGTGGACTACTTAAATAACTTTTCAAATCTTGCAGAGCTCCTTCTGCCTGATCATTCCATTGGAAATCTTTGCATTTTCTCAAAGTTTCAAAAAATGGTTGACACTTCTCGGATGACCAGGAAATAAAACGAGTCAAAGCAGCTAGACGCCCTGTTAGTTTCTGAACATCCTTAACATTTTGAGGAGAAGGAATTTCCATTACTGCTTTAATTTGTGCTGGATTAGCTTCAATCCCCCCTTTTGAAACAAGATACCCTAAAAACTTTCCTGACTTTACCCCAAAAGAACATTTTTCAGGATTTAATTTCATATTATACTCTCTTAATAAATCAAAAGCTTGCTTCAAATGACCAACGTGATCTACTGCTTTTAAAGATTTAACTAACATGTCGTCTATATAGACTTCCATAGTTTTTCCTAGATGTTGATAAAACATTTTATTCACTAACCGTTGATAAGTTGCTCCTGCATTTTTCAAACCAAATGACATAACTTTATAACAATAAGTGCCTCTTTCTGTTATAAAAGATGTTTTCTCTTGATCATCACTATGCATTAAAATTTGATTATACCCAAAAAAAGCGTCCATAAAACTTAACAACTCATGACCTGAAGTAGCGTCAACTAGTGTATCTATATGAGGCAATGGAAAAGAATCTTTCGGACATGCTTTGTTTAAATCTGTAAAATCAATACACACTCTATGCTTACCATTCTTTTTAGGTACTACTACCACATTAGCTAACCAATCTGGATATTGTACCTCCCTTACTGAACCAATGTTCAATAATTTGTCAACTTCATCATTTATAATTTTATTTCTTTCATCAGGTGCGAATTTCCTTCTTTTTTGCCTGACAGGTTTAAACGACGAATTCACATTCAATCGATGAACTATTACCTCTGAGCTAATTCCTGTCATGTCCTCATAAGACCAAGCAAAACAATCCAAATTGTTAGATAAAAATGTAATTAGTTCTTCCCTAATTTCTTTACTTAAATCTGCTCCAATTGATAAAGTTCTCTCAGGTTTTTATTTTCCTTCTTTTTTGCCTGACAGGTTTAAACGACGAATTCACATTCAATCGATGAACTATTACCTCTGAGCTAATTCCTGTCATGTCCTCATAAGACCAAGCAAAACAATCCAAATTGTTAGATAAAAATGTAATTAGTTCTTCCCTAATTTCTTTACTTAAATCTGCTCCAATGGATAAAGTTCTCTCAGGTTTTTCAGGAATCAAAGAAATTTTCTCCAATTCGTCACCTAAGCCCCCCTTATCCGTTGGAGACAGATTCTGTAATTGCTATACGGGCTCAAGACTTTTTGAAATTCCTTTTAAAGCAGTTTGATAGCATTCTCTTGCAATTCTTTGTTCTCCTTTAATCTCCCTTACCCCCCATGGAGTATGAAACTTGATGGATTGATGCAAAGTAGATGGTACAGACCTCATTTGATGAATCCATGGTCGCCCTAACAACACATTATACGCTGACGGGCAATCCATCACCTGAAATTTGATTAGTTGATTGACACCCACAGCCTGGGTGACTAAAGAAATTTCCCCTACCGTTCTATCTGGTGCTCCATTTCCGAAAACCAATATTGTGGGTGCTTGTATAATTTGAAATTCTAAATTTAACTCTTTGACCGTTTGCAAATAAATTATATTAACAGAACTACCTGCATCGATTAAAACTCGTTTGACATTGCAATTAGCTATCATTAAAGTTATTACCAAAGCATCATCATGATAAGAAAACATTTGAATCTCACTACTCTTAAAAGTTATTTGTTCATTAATATTACTAGTCGACATAACGTCGCCTAAATAACTAATTGATGAATCATAATTAAACAAAGAACGGGCATGTCTCTTTGCAGCAGAATATGTACTTCCACTTACCTCAGACCCACCTATTATCATGTGAATGGTACGAGCATTCTGAGGTGTAGTCGATGAATGGACTGGCTTTTGTTGTGCATCACCTGTACGAGATGTATTTTTATTATTTTTAATAATATCTTTTAACATACCTTTCTTTATCAATTCCACCACTTCTTTTCTTAGTTGAATACAGTCTTCTGTTCTATGTCCATGGTCGTCATGAAAATGACACCATTTATCTGGATTGCGCTTTTCTGGTTCGCGTTTAAGCTTATTGGGCCACCTAACCGAATCGCCTAGCTTCTGTAATGTGTTCACTAATTCCGCCGGGCTTACTGAAAAATTATGCTCACTCAATTTGGGCACGGGCGGCTTCTTGGAATCATCACCGTACGATCCTCCTCGATTACCTGTGGAATAAGGTTCAGATCTCCAATTCTTACCTCGAGATTGTTGGGATCGCCTATCGACATAACCACCTTGCTGCGTATTTTTCTGTCGCTCAGCTAATTCCAATCTAAATTTTGCATCATCTTCCTCCCACCTTATTTGAGCCCAAGCATAAGCTTGTACTTCCACCCAAGTCTTAACTTGATGCATAGTGAGTTCTTTATAAAGTTGCGAACCTGGAAGCAAACATCTACGAAAAGCTTGTACAGCTATAAATTCATCACAATTTGGAATACTTACCATTTCTTGAGTAAACCTAGTTAATATTTCTCTAGTAGTTTCATTAGGCCTTTGTAATATTCTATACAAATCATCTGATGTCTTAATCAAATTACGACTACTAGCAAATTGCTGCACAAACATTTCAGTTAGTTGACTAAACGAATTAATACTACCTGGCATGAGGTTTGTCCACCATGGCAATGCTGGACCTATTAGGCTAATGCCAAAACCACGACACATCGCAGCTTGACGTTTTTCAGCAGGTATGACAGCAGCCATCATAATTTGTCTGTATTGTGCCATATGCTCATCAGGATCTGTTTTTCCACTATACTTTGGCAAAACAGGAAACACAAAACGCTCAGGTAAATCAATTAAAGCAATTTGATCGACAAATGGGCTATCTGAATAATTTCCCAATCTAGCAGACTCGAATGGTTTTCTAATTCCTGGGATTTGCAACACTGTTCTTTCAAGAGTTTGCACTTTCTTCTTCAAATACTCTGTTTCAGTGGCACGTGTGTCACCTGTATAAGTGGATGCTTTTGTGGATTCTTCTTCCTCAGATCCTGCATCATGACCAAAATTGTTATGCTCAGTATCTTTCTTACCTCCTCCTTCAGAATCGTGAGGAATATCATCCTCGCGCTCTTCTTCATTCTCAGGATGCTTATCAGCAATGGCATTTATTTTTTGGTGTAACTCTTGATTTTCCTTCTGCAATCGTTCCAGAGTTTCAGTTTGAATGGCAATGGCTTCGCTCTGCTGTGTAACAAATTGCTCCTGCCTAGTCATCCTTTCAGATTGTTCAGTCAACTTTGCTAGAATTTGAGAGAATTGATCACCATGACTGGGTTGTTCCATTGCAAGTGAATTGCCAAAAAGACGGTAGCTTGTGTGAAAAGACTATCGTCCCCACGGTCGGCGCCAAATGTTGATACACAAATATATCAAATCAAAGAATAATGACTTTATTCAGAATGGGCCCTCCCGGGTACTTTCTATTTCACTCTTTCGCTAGTCGACTAAAGTCTAGGCGACTGATTCTTGTATTATCACAGGGGTTCATCCGCCCATTCTGAATAAAGTCATTATTCTTTGATTTGATATATTTGTGTATCAACAATAACTAGGCCTCATAAATTATTAATGCAAACCACTTCTTATGTCCATCACAACCGGAAATACTAAGAAACTAAATAAGAATCTTTCAAGCTCAAAATTCATAGTTTAACTATCAACACCCTAATAATATCAATAAACCAAGTGTGATTTAATTTGTCTAGTTGTTAACCTCACTTTTCCGCTTAGTCAGAGATCTTGAGTTCGAACACTGGGAATGCAGTCTGCCCCTTGGCCAACACTTTACCCTTAAGTGGAGACTCCGGTGCGAACTTGGTTCAGTCTGGGCTCATTTTAAGTTCCCTTGACATTGGGGCTGACCTAGGTTATTAAATTAAAAACTTAAAAGAAAACACCCTAATAATACCTATGATGGCAATATTGGAGTACAAGTGTCCCCCCCAATACTTGAGTTTACTACATTTATTGCTTTACATTAATTACGCTCGCTAAGTAATGAGAATTTTTTAGAAGTATGGCAATACAAACTACTGATTTGTCGGCTTTGAGATATGTATAGAATTTGGTTTTCTTGTACAAAAAGTAACTGCCCGAGAGTTGCAAAGAACGAGAACCAAAAAGGTAAAATGGCAAAAAGGTACAAAATATTAATTATCAGATAAAGATTATAAATTGAAGAGACTTTATAAGTCCTTGGCTCCTAACCTCAACAGCTAGCTTTTGGAGTGTGGTTCTCTTAAGGACTTGTACTCGTTACAGTGTATGTGACAGTGTCGATTCTTAACATTATATCCATCCATGCAAGTACTATTGAAAAAGACGGCAATCTTATCATAAGGTAAAGAAATCACCACCAAAATTGCCAGCCACCCACGGGTCCAACTTAGCTGATTCACGCATCTCACTGTGCAAGGACATCAACTAACTCAATTATACGTGCCTCAATCTCAGTGCATTGGTGATTGTCCCACTCACCAATCTCCACATACTGACGTGTGTGGTATATATACTCGAATAAAGGTATTAGTAACATGACAAAGATTTAATTATTGAAGTACTGCGTGCTGGTTCATGTAAAAAAAAAAACAAAATGAACAGGATTGGTTCCATGTGCGCTGAGACAGCATTAGTTACGTTCTCTATCTATGCTATCATAATAAACCAAATAGACAGCCAAATAACATTTCTAACCAAAGCCACATGCATTTTCCATTGTCACGAAGGTTTTACATGACAAAAAAAGGATATCAAAAGGCATAGGCCATGTATTTAGGGTATGACCAGATTGACGGGCTCTTCAAAATATGTGACTTTAATATTATTTTTAAAATTCTTATTACCCTTAATTCTGAACTAGTTCATTGCATTTTTCTTCTGTGACAAAGGTAAAAAAGATCATAAAGTTAGAAATTTGAGCCGCTCCTGAATCAATCAAAATATACCTAAAGCACTATGCCAAATCTTAAATCAGGCAAAAGCAAAGGGTGCTTAATTATTCCAATGTGTCACTTCCTTATAATTGCAGCCATTCCCAGGTCGCAAAAATGAATTTATTTGACTGTCATTTTCTCATTCCTGGCCCAGAAGAAGGGATTCGGATACTCTCAGTGTCCTTTTTCTCCTTTTCTTCTCAGAATCCCCTCTTGGGGTATTATTTTACCCATTGAGATTCATCTAATTAAGAGCTTATAATTTATCACTTGTACCATTAAAAATAAATCTAAAATGTATTATAATATAAAAAAATTTTAGCATAAAAAATTTCAACTATCTAGACCTATTTCACTTCAATATAAGGATCTATAAGAGATACAGACTTGTCCAGTTAACTGTAAAATAATTTCACAATTTGTAAAATTATTTTACAGTTACTGTAAAATTATTTTACAGTTAACTGGACAAGTCTGTATCTCTTATAGATCCTTATATTGAAGTGAAATAGGTCTAGATAGTTGAAATTTTTTCTCACAAAAAGTGCTCAAAAATAAAAAAAATTAAAAGTTCTTCATTTATTTTATATTATAATACATTTCTTTAATTTTTAATGGTACAAGTAGCAAACTATGAGCTCTTAGATGAATCTCAATGGGTAAAATAATACCCCAAGAGGGGATTCTGAGAAGAAAAGGAGAAAAAGGATATTGAGAGTATCCGAATCCCAAAAGAAGAATGATATTGAGTGAATTTCCTCTACGGTTCTATAGTTTAAGAAATATAAAAAAAAACATGACTTTACATGCATTTCAAATTCATCACTACTGGTCATGGGATTTTCTCTTTCTTCCTTTATCTTTCTGAAAGTCTTTTGGAGAAATATGCTTTAAATAGACAAATTATGATTATTTAAAAGCTAAAGTTAATAGAAAATCTGGGGCCCTCACTATCTTAACTTTTTCACTTCATGATTCATGCACGAGAGCAATCACATAGTTAATTATGACTTATTACGAGTCTCATTCTCATATATATAAATCCCTCTTGAAATTTCACTCTTGAAATTTCACTTTGTTTCTCACATGCAGTTTATAAAATATACTCATAAGTCACCTCATGGAAAGCAAAGGAGTGGCACTGAAGTCACAGCCCAAAAAGAATATGTGGAAGCCTGAGGAAGACTTGGTTCTGAAAACATACGTTGAAGCTCACGGTGAAGGAAAGTGGGAAGCAGTTTCAAGAAATTCAGGCAAGTTTATCTCTAACGATATATATATATTCCTATCTACGGTCTTCATTGTGTTACTTACTTCAATTAGTTTTTATGTTCTTCAAATAAAAAAAGTCTTACCTATTACCATTTGGCTTCCATCATCTCTTGTTAACAGACGTAGAGGGTTTTTCTCATGTAACTCACCCGTTTATTAATTATTTTAAAAATTCCAGGTCTAAATAGAGGAGGGAAGAGTTGCAGGCTAAGATGGAAGAACTATTTGAGACCTGACATTAAACGTGGAGGAATGTCTGAAGAAGAAGAAGACCTCATCATTAGACTTCATAAGCTTCTTGGCAACAGGTGCGTATATTCTCTCAAAGCTATTAATATACACCTAACTAGTATTCAATAATATGACACCATTATTGACCGACTAGTCATAGAATCCAAAAAAAAAAATGAGAATATCACAAAACAAAAAATTATGTTCCCTTAATTCATAAATATAACTTTAAGTTGACTTTTCTGTAGAGATTAAAGAAGACAAACAAATAGTACACTTAATTTCAACATATAGCACATATCATACTCTTTTGAAAGAAAAAAATAAATATAGAGATTTTGAAGAAGTTAATTTTGCATCATTAACATTAACGGTTCAACAATGTGATTATCATGATGATGTGATAGCAACGTGAGTTGGAATTCGTACCTCTTGTAGATGGTCACTGATAGCTGGAAGAATACCTGGAAGAACAGATAACGAAGTGAAGAACTACTGGAATACCCATTTGAACAAGAGTTGCCCTGGAGGCAAAAGGAAATCCATGATAGATTCAAACAAAGATGAGCAAGAAACCAACAAGAAATCACGAATAATCAGTAACTCCACCTTTGAGGATTCCACAAGCATAGCAGAAGAGACAGGAACGTTGGATACGATGAAAGAAGAGAAAAATAACATCACAAACTCCTGGATCGACGAAATGCAGAAGTTCCAATGTGATTAGCTAGATTTTCCTATTGTGGATGGGAACAATAGTGAGGTGTTTGATTTTGATGATGAGGCTTTCATGAGGAATTTGGAGTCTAATGTGCTGTTTGAAACTGAAGGTTTAGAGTATGGATGGTTATAGTGCAATGCGCACGAGCGATATAATGCTTCATGCCATAATAGTGAGAATAAAGGGATGCATGAAGCAATGAGTAGTTGTTTGAACTGGTAAGTGGGTTATAACCAGTAAGAATGAGAATCGTATTTGAATCACAGGAAGCACTCTCATTGAAAGAGACAAAAACCTTGTATATATATGTGAGCAATACTCTCACCCCTCAAATCCGAATTAGTCGGTTACCAATAGGCGTCGGATTACCGGACGATGATTAACCAAAAAAGGGATGCATGAACTATATATGCTGACTAAAAAGCTTCCAACTTCATGACTTAAGATGATCTTACAAGAGAATAATATACTTGTCAATTCCTAAAATATAAGTAAAAAATTAACGAAGTTAGATGAACGATTTGATCTTGACGCATTTTGTGCACAAGTAATAGATTATATAGTATTTTATATATAGGTCAAACAATAAACTTGTTCATTGAAAAATTCAATCAAATCAATTAATAAATAACTTATTTAGACTTCTTATAATTCTCCAAAAATGTTAATTGCCCCCTATACTATAGCAACAAAGGATGTACTATGCATGTGCTTAAAACATTTTTAGGTTCATTATTTATAAGAAAGAGAAAGAAGAGTAAGTATCAATAAAAAAAAATTTGCATGTTTTTTTGCACGCAATCTCACCATCCTAGTTCATATATGCATTAGGGAGTTGCGTTTGTTCCTAGATATATTTGAAAATCTTAACACTTCCTCTATTCTTAAATATAAAATCTATTTAGTGACATAGGTTTTTCTTCAATCCCTCCCCCTCCCCCTAATAAAAATTATCCTTATTGACGCTCTTCAATGATAAAGAAGAGAGTTAGAGGGTGACAATAAAGGTAATGGTTAGGTATCATCACATGACTTTTACTAATTTCATTGAATATTTAACCAAATTAAATAATTAGGTATTATATTTCAGAAAAGTGGGAATATTAACTAAACAGATCACACTCAGTGATTGTAATAATATTTAAAAGTGTTAACATAAAAGTACTAATTTATCGAATAATTATTAAATGATCAAAATTAATTAAAGTTTTGATCCTATACATCTTGTGAACGTAGTGAACGGGATTAGTAAGTTACTAACTGCGCCAAATGCCAGTGGATAAAAAAATGTAAATCATATAAAGAACTCTTATTGTTATGTCAATTATATCCTAAATTTTAATCATTTACAAAAAAAAAAAAAAAAACTCAAATTGCTTGTTTGTTGTGTGTAATCATCATCTTGTTAGCTAAAAAAATTGTACAGTATAACACTATAATCCATTTCACCACTAAGGAATGATTTGCTAAAAAAATCTAGACATCATTTGAAGTTCAATATATCAGAGTCAGACTATTTTTGCCGACACAAAAAACAGCTAGCTTTCTGCATCAAGCAGGGCCCCCAATACTCCAATAGTAAAAACAAAGAAAGAAGCCAACGAAAGGAACATATTAGTTCAGAAAAAAAAAACAGTAGAGTATAAAACAAGTAAATTTCAGGTTGTAAAGAATATAGATCCAAAGTGGGGTGCAAGAGGCCAAGGAGAGGGAAATACAAAAACCACTTTATATGCAGAAAACATGGGCTTCATGGGTAAATTATCATTTTTTGCGTAGAGCCCCGGTGTCCCACACCCTTTGAGTGCAGACTAATCCGGAGTCGCCCCGTTGTTGGGACTTCCCAGGGTTTGAACGCAAGACCTGGCAGGTACTCAACATCTTGCTCTCCTCTTTCAACCAGCGCTCCAAGACCCCCTGGGCGGTATATTATCATTAATTATATGCAGGGGAGACCAAAAATGGAGTATTAGAATCCCCTAGAATTTTTAAGAGCAAATCAATTAATTTAGTTCTGTGATCTGCTGTTTGTATTGGTTATCCTTCAGGCTTAATGCTTGCCTATGTATTACAAGAGAAATAACATTATGGGAATAACCATATTCTACAACACTTCATCTTCTAGTTGACAATATAATGAAGCATCATCTATAGGTAATGAAGGTGGGGTTCCAGGAGGTATTCGAGCAGCACCATCTTCACCAGCCCATACACAAAGAGCCTCTGCTTCCATTATGCTTAAATCAATGTCAATCTGACCACTTAGCTCATTTATGAACTTCAAAAGTGTGTCAAAGTCCATCTTCTCCCCCATTATTTTACTGCGGTTTCTTTTCAGGATTGCCACACATATATACAGCTGCATATGCTCTGAGGGATAATGTGTCCATAGTACCTCCCATAAACGCATTGTACTCTCGAAGTCAAGCTCCCTGAAATGTCAAGTGACATGTTAGTTTATGCCTTGTTTAGCAACAGATTATAGATTAAATGAGAAAGAAGAAAAATACATTTAAGAATCTAAAGGCATACACTATTCACATAGGTCATAGTGTGAATTTATTATGGATCTATGACAGTGATATAAGGAATATGACCTTTTAAATTGAATCAAAACCCAGCGGAAACAAAAGAAATAATTCAGGCAGTCATGCTGCTCAAAATATTTATGCAATGGACTATCCAGCAACTCTACCAACTGCAACAAGGAAATGTAATATTCATCAGAAATAGCAAAGGAAAAGGGCAAAAATACATGCAGTATAGAGTTTCCAAGATATATGCAGAAATCCGTTAGTCGATGCACTATCAGACTAAGATCATCAGTACAAGCTTCTATTAATGAAAGCTTCAATATAGTTTGATTTACCAGACGCCTCTTCATAACACGCAAGGCTCCTTTTAAGAACTTATTGATAATAGTTACTATTTTCTCTATCAAATTGAGGTTTAAAGGAGACCTCATTATACAAGGGATGTGATAACGGTCACTGGAATAAAATGTGCGACATTTTTTGTTCATAAAAGGATATTATACTTGTTCGACAATGGTGACAGCAATGCCATTCAACCAAAAAAATCTCATTAATTATGATACATTTGACGGGCATGCAAATAAGAGCATGAACTCTTTGCACAGGAAACATCTTGTTACATAAAGAAAGCTGTCACACAGTGTGTGTGTGTGTGTGTGTGTGTGAGAGAGAGAGAGAGAGAGAGAGTGTAAACCTTAGATAAAGCAAAAAGTTGAGAGTGCATGCCATTTTGATCACGATTGAAGTTGGGTCCAAGACGCTCCATAAGTGCCGCGAAACACCAAAATGCCTCTGATTCATCCCCCATTACAAAAAATATTGGGGAAAGAAGATCGCTCATACCCTGTACAGAGACATAAGTATAATAAGATTGCCTAAGAGCACATCTCAAATGCAACCCCCCTCCCAAAAAAATAAACACATAAAATCAGATCAGAGCGGGAAGGGGTAATGGAAAGTAGAAAAAAATGAGGGACATCAACTCGATTCATGGAACCATAAGTATGAAATACGTCAGGCATTACCATATTTCTACCAAGGTTGCCTTTAACAATTCTTTGCTTAATTAATCATTTAACATTCAGGATAACCAAGAACTGGAATATGCAAGAGAAGCAGTCATCAACTCAGATTTCACAGAACATTTTAAAGTGAACAAAAAAACAAAGCAAAATTCTGGCGTTCAATGCATCAAATTGACAAGTACCTGACAATAACCAAGGTCAAAGTTGTAGAATGAATAAGTCAACAGGATATCCCGCAGAACTTTCACGTTTGGATTATCATCCCCATCATAGAAAGCAAGCAGTCTGTCAGTCCTCACCTTCAAGAACAAAAGAAGTTAAAATTATATGTGCATCATCCAGCAGCTCTTTTGTAGTCTTTATTGAAAATTCATAAACATATGAACTAGCTTCCAGCATACCACATCTTTGTCAATTAGGCCTTTCCTCTCTCTGAATTTTGTGAATCTTCTAGCCTGAGCTGGGAGGATACTCTATCGACAAAAAAGCATACATAAATTATTTTTAATTTGCATAAAAATATTGAAAACTATGCACATTAAAAAAAGGTATGGAGTAGAAACCTGCCACTGGCTCTTTAAAGTCTCATACTCTGACTTTTTGACTGACTTCAGATATTCCCTCTCAGCATATGTTGAATCATATGAATAATACCCCAACAGAAATCCCCAAACCTATAATTCATACAAGGACTTGTAAGGGAAGAGACCAATTTTAAAAAACTCACTTTGCTTGAAATCATCACATTTATTATTGTACACAGACCTCTTTCCGTAACCCATGGTCAAGCCCGCCATAAAATATTCTCTTTCTTAGAGCTTCTGAATCTATAACTCGTCCTTCAGAATCCAAGAAGCCAGCCCACTGCAAAAATTTGACCCCTTCAGAATGCTCATTATTTTGTATTGTAATGCATCAGCAAACTTAAGAAAAGCAAAAAAAAATAAGATCCAAAGTTTTAGAATCTATAACTTTTTAGTTGGCACACCACAGAAGTCAGAACCATAGGTTGTAAAACTCGAGTTGCATGAAAACTTCAACTAAATTCATGAATGTGAAATCCCATGTTCCAATTTCTCAGGGAGCCAGCCTATTATGCTATCTTGATAAATACTTTCCACCTTATTAATTTTTATTACATGTAATTTCATCTTTATGAAGGGTCGGCTTAGCTCAGAGGTTTGAGGTCGTGGGTTCGAATCAACCTCTTTGCATGAAAAAAGGGTTAAAACTGCCTAGTATATTCCCTTCCCTAATACCCTCACAGAGTGGGGAATAAAACTGGATTAACCGTTTTTCTTATAATTTCATCTTAATAAAAGAAAAGAAGAATTGTATATACAACATTGATAATCATAAACAGAGCATTTCCATACCAAATTCATTACAGAAAGATAAAAATATAACTTACCTCATCATAAACTAAAGACATTTGCCGTGGTTTTCCCCATTCTTTTGCTAATTTATCAAACTGCACCCAAGGAAACAAAAAAATGACATCAATATTGTTGGGTGTAAAGAAGAAGCTAAGTGAAAAAAATCACCTGCTGAAATATAAAAATATGATATGTATACTAAATCAAGCTTCAGGCATGCATTTTCAAAGAGCAACAATCAAAGCAATGACCCCAAACAACCAAATTTGTCATGACTGGCATCTATTCTTACAGATTAAAAGAAGCCACAAAAGCACCACTGAAATGAAATCAACATACTAAAGACAATTTTCCATAGCACCTTTGTCACCTGACATTCAGATAGAATTATTATATACATCTTTCATACCTCCAAATGCTATTTGCGTTGATAAATTTTAAATGTTGGCGTGATGACAATACACTTCTTTTAAATTATACACTGAGAAGCATGTCTGACAACACAGCATAACCAGTATTTGTGAAAGCATAAGTAACTCATCATTACAAGGGAAAATAAAAGCTTAGTAATAAATTCCTTCCAAGCCATAAAATATACCAAACAAGGTTTTGAACTCAGACACCATATGTGCCAGGTAAACATTCTAGGCGAAGGGGTCTAAGACTTCATATAATGGAAATAACACCTATAAATAGGGAGGATTACCTCCAGAGGATCTGAGGGAACAGGACTTTCATCAGGAACATTATTTCCTACACTGGAAGACTTCTTATGATGATTAGAAGAAGTCTCATCAAAACTTCCATCATAGGCACTGTGTCCATTACTCTGATCACCAAAGAGTTGTGAAGTTGTTTCACGAGCGAATTTGGTCACAAGAGAGAATTTCTCCAACACTTGAATAGAAATATCTCTAGCAGGATCATTAACTCTACGTCTTGGTCTTCCATGATATAGAGAAACAGTGGCACGTCCATCATTGGAGCCATTGCCAATCATCTCTTGGTTCTCATTCGAAGTGGACTCATTAACTGATATACTTGAAGATTCGCAAGCAATAGAAACAGCCCTAGGCATCTCCAATGAAGACAAAGTCCTCTGGTAGTCAATCCAAGAAAGAGAAAAATAAGAAAGCCATGATAAAAGGGGCAGAAAAATCAAATATATGTAACAAAAGATTTAGAGACCTAAGGAGAAATACCAAGTGTGAGCACTTAATTTCTTCCTATATGCTAGAAAATACCTAAAAATATGCATGCTTCTATAAACTAAAAATATTTAGAAGTCAGACACCAGAATGACATTTTTAGAGGCCATCCATCAAATATTTTGCTTATCAAAATAATATAGGAATATTAAGCTATTAACCCATAATTACAAGTCACTAATTACATGAACTTTCCTGTATATAACAGAGATATTATTAGAGATCCGGCACATAAACTACCCAGTTGCTATAACCAATCAAACAACTCAACATGCAAACTGCATACCTGCAGAGGACTCTTAAAATCATTCACGATGAACACATTTGCATCTTCTACAGACCTGGAAAATATAGAGAGAAAAAACAGAAGAAAAAAGAAATTCAAAATATATCTGCCTGAGAATATCCATCCATTTACTATCCCATTAAATCACTTAATTGCCCGATAGGCCATACTATAGGAATGAGTTCTATAAGCGTATTCAGCAAATCTGGCCTTTTTAATCTTGAAACCAAGAGAGACAACTCTACAAACTATTATCTGAGAAAAATACTATCTGGAGGCAGAAAATGACTACAATTGTAAATTGATTCGATAAGTGCAAGTAATGGGATTCAAATTACTATTTGAAAAGTCTAAGAACTAAGCCTCACAAAGTCCATCCTTCTTTAATTCAAAGTATATTTAAGTTTTCAAATATATCATAAAGAGACCAGTAATTGAAACATCAACAAGCGAGGGAAAAGAAAACAAATGCAAGACACTATCCAGAAACTAACCTCACAAGAATTACATGTTGCTTTATTGTAGCGAAAAATTCTTTGATTCCTCCATTGTAGAAGTACAGAGGTGGGTGTGCAAGTCCTGCAAGAAATCCCCCCCACAAAATGCATAATGAGTAATTCTTTTTTCAAAGAAAAAAGGGTTCAAATGCCAGTTCACTATGCAAAAGGGTCTTTAATACTGTTTTATTCAAGAGTGACTCCACATTCAATGAACAAGTATTCCATGGATCTATTTATTTATTTAAAGGTTGGTCACTTTTCTAGCTTCTGTCAACTTACACATTGAAAGGAAAATATCGCAGGATGCCATATTAGTTCTCTTCACCAACAAAGTAAATGCATCTACTACATAGTAAAGAGACAAAAGAAAAGATAAATGCATATGTATCTTCTTCCCATGATGCAAGGAATAAGAAATTTAAATCCACATCTTCATAATAAAACATTGATTCTACTATCAGTGTGTCAAAATTCAAAATGGATGGACAACAATCCCACACTTCACCATCTACGATTTATCAAAGCATCATACATGTGAGAAAGAGAGAGAACAGAAAACACTAACAAGGAGGAATAAAACAGTGATTACAGGAGAAGGATAATAAACAAAATTAAAAAATCTGTGAAGTTCATTTACTCGACTTACCTGATGACATAACAACAATGATATATTGCCAACCTAGTGCAGGTGCATGCCTTCGAATAGACCTGATATCAGTAAAAGGTACCTCCCTTATGGTGTAAAGATTTCTGTCTACACAAGAAAGGAATAAAATTTAAGCATATACTATTCCCTAACTATATAAGCAAAATATCAAAGTCCAAATGCAAAATACCTTTCTCAGACAGCATGGCATTTGAATTATTCCCTGTATAAGGTATCCATGACTACAACAAAGAGAGGATACACATTTCCATTAACAAAAACAAAAAATCACTCACCCAAAAGGGTTAAAGTGCAATCCTACTAATGAACAACTGTCAACAGTACATCCAACAAAAATAACTATCAAAAGGTACAATTATACTAGTAAAATTTTAAAATAGGCGCGGATTAGCTAACACCATCAACCTTATAGACTTTTACCGTTAAAATTTTGGTGACCTGCAATGTTGACTTTTATCGTTCAACTTATACACATTCATTTGTGTTGACCAACAAGCACCTACTCCCTCCAATCCTTATTATAAGAAATTGAATTCCTACAATATTTGGTCCTTAAAGGTACCAACCACCGCATTGAATGTTCTTTTCCCACTTTACCCCTGTTACTGATGGAGATTAAAAATTGAAAATGTGAAACATATCATTTAATGAAAGGTGAAGTTGGAAAAAGTGGCATATCTAACATAAATTTTAAGACTCAACTATCATTCCTTGGTTTGTGTGAAATATGTAGTTGGTGCCTTATAAGGACCGGAGGGAGTATTTTAAAAGTTCATTGGTATATCCACACCTTCTAATACTTATTTATGCTAGACACAACTTAAACAATTGTGAATTGTGCATTGGTAGAATTACACTTAAACTCAAAAATAAAAACAAAAATATAACAATGAATGTGTACCATAAAGAGAGAAGGTCCTTGCTTAATCAACTTCATTCTTCCACTAATCCTTTCAGAAGCAAACTGAGTAGGATGAATAGCAACATTATCCTTCATAAAAACTACCTCAGCAGTATCTGCCTCACTACATAAACCTTGTTTAGTACCATCACTCTGCAGTATTACGCTTGAACATGCCTAATACAAATCAATAAAACCACCAAAACTCCTTACATGAGTTAAATTCACAATCATCCTTAAACAAACAACATAGTTTCCAACAAATTCATCAAATTAACCTAAAACTAACAAAATTCAATTACATTAAATAAATAAATAAATAAATATGGAAATTTATTATTATTACCTGTTGCTGCGATGCTGCATAATCGGAATCATCAGATAAATCATGAAGCTCTGTTTCTTGCATCGCTAATTTCACAGAGAGAGAGAGAGAGAGAGAGAGAGAGAGAGAGAGAGAGAGATGTGATTTGAGGGAAGAATAACAGAAAGAGGAAGGTGTGAGAAATTTTGAGGAATGATGAGCGTTGGATTTTGAAGGGGAGAGAAATGAACGGACGAGATTTATGCTTCGTTGTTAAGGTATTATGTTGGAGTTCTTTCACGTTTCGCTTGGAAAAATGTCGAAATGAATTAATGTTGTCTTGTCAATCTCGCGAGAACGAGGTTTCTTACTTTATTTTGTCCAAAATATGATAAAAATAGAGAGTTGTTTATTGGGAAAATTAATTTGAGGTCCCCCAACAAGGGACTTAATACTAGAAAAGTCCCAAAAATTGAAAATATTAATGTAGGGTCCCAAGGGACCTCACTTTAATATACTTGAAAAGTGAAAAGACAGTTTTGTCCCTCCTCCTTCTTCTTCCCCACTCCTCATCCCGACCCCCGCCGCCGCCGCCACATCCCCGCCGCCGCATCCAGATTGCCGCCTTCCCCGGCCACACCCCTGCGGCGGCGGGGGTCGGGATGAGGAGTGGGGAAGAAGAAGGAGGAGGGGCAAAACTGTCTTTTCACTTTTCAAGTATATTAAAGTGAGGTCCCTTGGGACCCTACATTAATATTTTCAACTTTTGAGACTTTTCTAATATTAAGTCCCTTATGGGGGACCTCAAATTAATTTTCCCTTGTTTATTTGTCTATAGACCAACTTTGGTTTTTTAAAGGTGATATCAAGGATGTGAAAGCCGGACCGAGCCGGACGGTCCGACCGGTCGGACCGTCGACCGGCCACCATAGCGGCTCGTCCTAGGCACGAAAGCCGTTTTCCTAGTTCGGCTGCTTTGGACCTCCTCGAGCCGGCCAACGAGCCGGAAGTCGGCGAAAAACCGGAAGCCGGAACGGCTATCACCGATCCGGCCGCCCCCAATTCGTTAGAAAAAAAAACGGGCCCAGCCTTTTCCCAGTGACAGAAAACGGTCATGATGCCTTTTTCTGATGACAAAAAGAAAAACCAGAAGGAGGAAGAGAATGATAGGAGAAAGAAACTGAAATATTTAAGGAAAAAACTTACATTTTTCTTTAAATATTGAACTTGAGAGTTGAGATCGATGAAAAACCAGAATGAAAACAGAAGCAAGTTTGAAGTTTACTCCCAGTTTTTCCTTTCCTATCGTTGAAGAAGACGAACAGATCTGAACACTTCATTTTTCTCTGACTATTGAACTTGTACAAGGAGAGAAGCAATGTAAAATAAAAAAATTTTACTCCACTTTGCCCAATGCAAGAAAAGTGGAGACTGGATAACGCTTTTTTCCAAGCTAGTCAATCTACTACTGTATGCTTCTTTATGAGTGATAAATGTTTTTTTCCTTTTTCTTTATTTTCTATTTCACCGTACCGTTTGGAGTACAATATTATTATCTTGCAAGTAGTTTGGAAAATTTTGATTATCTTCTTTTTTATTTTCTATAATTATTACTTCCTAATCTTCATTCTTAATGTATGGTGAGACTTAATTGTAGAGTATATTTTGATTTGAGAGTAGATTTCCATCCTATATAGTAGTATTTTTATTTGTGACTTTGCTTAATTTCATCCTAATTATATTAAGTTATTAAGTATTAACAATATTTATATATTTAATTTTGAATAAATTATTACGTCACCGGTTCGACCGAACGGTCCAACCGTTTCAACCGTTTCAACCATGACCCGCTCAGTTTTCCGGCTCGACGTCCGGCTCGGGTTTTAAAACCTTGGGTGATATCTTATTGGTTTTTATGATGGTTAATTGTGGAAAGTAGAAAGTAATATTTGTCAAAAACTAAAAATTAATGTTAACTTTTGTGTGAATAACTAGTACTATTATTGTAGGGACTGAATGATTGTAGGCATGAATATTTTGATTAAGCATGTGATTATTATTTTACTCCCTCCGGTCCTAAATATAAGACCTAGTTGACTTTTTTTGGAGATGTTAAGGTTACAAAATATGTTATTAAATTATGATATATTTTTATATGAGTCATTAGTTTATATGTTAAATAAACTAGTTTAAGGGAAAAAGTTAGGTAAATCAATTTATGATTGACTTATTCTGTTATTTTAGGATTTTCCAAAAAAGTCAACTAGATCTTATATTTAGGACTAGAGGGAGTATAATTGAATCAAGGTATACATATTTTTTTAAAAAAATTTATTCACTACAAATCTTACCCTTGGATTGGCTTCGTGTTGACCTATTGAGCTTCCGATTATTATATTGACCAATTCAACTGACAATCTAGGTTTACTGACTTTGGTTTTTTGATCGTCACTCTTTTTTGCTTTTTTATCTGAAGTTATTAGTGAATTGTGTTAAAATTTAAATAGGTCCCTCTACACTATCAACATTGAACCATATTAACATCATTAATTTGTACAACAATAACTTTCTCAACTAAAGGTAAGGTAGGGGAGGTTATTAAAGGGAGTGTAGGATACCTTCATTTTCCCTATCAAACAAGGATCTCCACCTCTCCCCAACCCTTCAAAATGATGTTTGATTACTACTTATACTTATTAGTGTGTTTAGGGATCACATTGGGAGCTTAAAAGCACTATCATGCCTGTGAGAAGCAGCATTTTGACTTTTCATTAATGTTTGGGGATCACTTTTCAGTTGAAGAGTCTCACGGCACCACAGCTCAAAAGCTAGAAGTAACTTTTTAGGAGCTTTTGAAAAAAAAATTCATTTGGTACCATGGAGAGATAAGGAAAATAAGGAAAAAAAAGGAAGGGTCCTAGTTATCTTTAAAACAAAAAATTAAAATAAAGTCACTTATATAACACATATCTAAACATAAACCGCACCACACATTCTTACTTTTAATCAATTTCACTTCTAAAAAAGTCATGTTAAAGAAAAAGTTATTTCTCCACGAGATATCCAAAGAGCACCTATATCTTTTTCTAATCATTGTTTGTATGCACATGATGTTTTGTTACCTTCACAATCTCCGATCCTCTATCGGCCTTAGTTGTATGAGTTTTATCATTTGAACGTTATTGATTATTGATTTTTGTAAGAAAATAATCCCTATAATAATATTTTTTTGGCCAACAATCTCTATAATAATGTACTCCTATGGCCGAAGAAGCTTTTAATGAGAAAAAAAAAACTACCCAAAAACGTTTGCTCAAAAATCTCCTCTCCCCCGCCCAAGGGGGCGTAGACTAGCTGGTAAGAAAGGGGAAGGTAAGGCGCCGCATACTTACCAGGTCATGGGTTCGAACCCTTGGGAAGTTGTCACCCCCAAATGGGGAATCCCGGCGGTGACTTCGGATTAGTCGGTTCCCCGAAGTGGGGCCGGACACCGAAGTCTCTAAGCAAAAAAAAATCTCCTCTCCCCCTGTTATATACTCCTGTTTTATATATGCATGTAAGGCGAGGGAGGCCAGGTAAAACTCAATGGATCATACACTAGTGTGGATCACATTTATGGGAAGATCCAAATCAATCTCGAGTTATTCAATACGATTGCCATTTCTTTTTGGGCTTTTCCAATGATGGACCTTCTTCTCCTTTGTTTGGAAGGTAGATTATGCTAAATTTTTTTTACCTGAAAGTCTAGTTCAGTTTTTAGTGCACGTTATTTAGCCGCGTCTTGAGGTTCACCCCTCCCGCGGGCCCCCACAAAAAAAAAAAACCAATTTCACAGAGCATGTAAATAATGTCAAATATTTTTAGCCATATATATAATTAGTTCTAATAATAATTATGTTTGTGGTGGCAGTTTCATATCCATGTCGTTGGTTCCTTCAACACATATTATAATTGGGGTTGGGTCACTTCATAGCTAGAGAGAAATTGTGTGTTTGTCATGAACTGCATTCTCCTCATCAATATGTAGCGATTGAACAAGACATTTTGCAACTTTTTGTTCACAGGAACATTAATGTAATGGTCTTTTTTCGTGTTATTGCGTTTCGATCTTTTGCCCAACAAAATAATAATGAACTAATTCATCACCACATACACTTCTCCTAGCTAGCACCGACCAACACTTATAATTTTGATGGGAGCAAAAGATGACCCCTATTGTTGGGCATATACATGTTATGTACAAGTTCCCAAAACAAAAGTTAAAGGATCGGAGTTGATTTTATGAGATGTTTTATAGTTTTTTTTATAATTGAACTTCGATTAAAATACAAATATATATCTAAACTGATCCCGGGTTATTTGAATTCAGCTACATATCTTCATTGTAAAGATGAGCATGAGCACTCGTTCGCTCTAAATTGTTCATATTAATCTGAATATATAGTCCAACTTTATTGTTTTAAAGTTTATAATTTTAATTGAAAACAGTTTTAATGGGCGCAAAATCGAAATAAACATAATCTCTATACCATCATTTTGTCTAAAAAAATTTATTTAAAATTATAAAGTTTTAAAATATTTATCATTCTAGCGAACGTTAAAGCTGGTTCCAACTACATATATATATGGACATACTTGTGTGTGAGAGAGCATATATAAAACTTTGTTTGGTTTTAAATATAAGATCAAGTTTATTTAAGGGCGAGTTCACCTAACAAGGAGATATATAATTTTCAATGGCTTAAAGAAGATATAATAAAAAAAACCAAAGATGTTCAACTTAAAAAGGAGTTGAAGGACTAAATAGTAGTAGCGATAATGAATCTAAAGGTTAGTTTGACAGCGAGTTTTTTTACGGCGAGTTCACCCACTAACCTTCTATAGATTTGCTAATTTAGCCATTCAGGATTCTTTTTTTTTAAAAAAAATAAAACTTTGCATTTAAACTCGAAGGTCACATTTTAAAAATGGCTAGCTAGTACGTACTTAGCTATGGACTAATTCTAGAGCTTGACATAGAGACATTCTAAGTACAAACAGAGACTTCCACACGCATATGTTGATGTGTAAAGTGAGAGAGATCTTCAGCTATAAAAATCCTGTAAATTAGTGTGTGTGTGTGTGTGTGTGTGAGAGGGGGGGGGGGCAACTTGAGTTTGTGTAAAGAGAGATGTCTTTCTTTGTCCTCACAAGCAGACAAGTGAGCTAGACTTGATTGCCATGCATGACTGAAACACACACATACACATTATAGAGTCAAAATCTTATTTAATATTTTTATTTTTTGTCAACCTTTTCCTCCCTAATTCCTTGTTTCATGGCTGAATATTAGACAAAACTCCCAAGTGTTGCACTTTCTACAAGGCCTGGATTTTCACATCACAAAGTAGTTGTTCTTATTAAAATTATATAATTATTAGTGTTTCCGAACTACCACACTCATAAACACAAAAAGAGGTGCAACAAAGTATAGTGAGAGACAAAGGGGGAAGACTTATTGATTGAATTATTCAAAGATATTCTATTGAATAACAGTGAATCATAGGAAGGCATGTTAGCTTTTTGTTGGTTAGAGGAGGGGCCAGCATGCCCCCAACTTAGCTTTTAGGAATGTTAGTTATAAGTGGAAACACACGCTTGCAGTCATAAAGACCAGCTAGCATGTTTGATTATAGCTGCTCGGGCAAATACAAGTTTTCATGTGTGTGTGTGTGTTACGTTTTCTATGAGGCTCTAGCTGGTTTTATAGTACATTTAAGAAATAATAATGAATATGTGAAAGCCCCACAAGAAAATCATGCTGTATTATAGGATTTGAATTTCTCTATATTCAATTTTTCATCATTCATCCCTTTTCATTAGGTTTGGAAAAGAATTAATACTAAATATATATATATATATATATATATATATATATATATATATAAAAGCATATCATTCAATTAAGTAAACATGTAGAGAGATTTGTTGTGAAAATAAATTTTTCAGGGGGCCAGTACTATAAAACAACCTGAATGAGTGCTACGAGTTAAAAGGGAAAATTTATTCTAAGAGATTGGTCCAAAATACGAATGCATCACAAAAAACTAGTATATATGTTAGATGAGTCAGAGTAATCCTATTTTTTGGATATTAGCCTTGACTTCTCAATGAAAACACCAATAATATGATTTTCAATCACTCCAAAATTTAGTATTTTAATTTAGATGTTAATTAGATCCCATTAAACTTAGAAGATTTTTCGATATGGAACCCATAACATTATTACATGTACCCACATGAAAAAATGTGGCTTATATAATAATAAGAGGGTGAAAGATTAAACTTAAAAGCATGCAAATCTTGCACACATTTTTGCTTCAAGATGTAGACCCATTCACATTCACACTTGAAGGAATGTGAGAATATAAAATGGTGGGAAATGTTGATGATGAAGGTAATGGTATAGTAGATTTTGACCGGTGAAAAAGGGAGAGGGTCCTAGGATCTGGTGATGAAAGAAATAAAGAATGGTTCAAGGCGTGAGGGAATCTGTTTTTGGGTTGTGGCACGCCAACTTATCGCCTCAAATCATGACCACCAGACACTTCTCTCTACCTCCCCACTCCTCTCTTTTACTATTCTCAAGTCCTCTTTTCTCTCAAACATGAAATGCATTACTTTAACGGAAAAAACTTGCGATATGAAAAGGTCTTATCTATCTTCATTTGATCCGAGTTAGTCTAAGACCCTATGAAAGAAGTTAAATGAGATAGTGTCATGATATCAAGTACCCACATAAAATGAATTGTGCCTCTTTTCTTTTAGGACAATATAATTCACCTAGATCCTAAATAAGAGGCATAATTTCAATGAGGTCTCAAGGAGTTGTTACTACTTGTTAACGAAGGCTATTGCAGTTGTTAATAACAGTCATTAATTAACAACTGCTAGAAATTTATTTGAAATTAAGTTTCTTATTTGAGACTTAAGTACAATTGTCTCTTTCTTTTAATACTATTTTCTCATGTCGGTCCCACCCGATCTAACTCGAATTTAGATTAGTCAAAGTGTGCTAACACTGAAGGGAAAAAAGTTTAAATGTCACGCCCCCATTTTTGAAGAATGAAAGGAAATTTTATAGATAGAATAAAATGTTACACTGAGATTTAAGATGATGACTGAAAAATAAATTCACTTGATTTTTTTAAAATATAATAGAAAACAAAAAGAGGAAGAAAAGGCAAGAGGAAGCAGAAACCAAGAAGAGTGTCTGCTAGGAGAGGTCCAAGGCAGGGCTGCTTTAGCGCCGGTGTCCCCGCTTTTGTTGTTTCCCATTTTCCCCTTAATTCCCTTTTCATTCTGTTTCTAACATCCCTTACCTTACTCTGCACCTTCCCACACTATATCCCCTTCCCTCACATTCTACATTATGTCTCTGACTCTAAATATATACTTTGACCACAACAATCTTTTCAGCATATATGTATGTGTGGATATTATTACTTATAATTATGTGGAATATAAAGTATGGGGATGAAAATAAATTAAGTAGAGCATGATTCATTTGTAACTTTGCATAGCGTATTATATTTGAGTGAATTAGGTACATGTTGACTAATAGCAGTCTGTTATGCATGCTTCCTTAATTTTTTCACAAGAAAAATCAACTTGATGATACAACAATTGAGACGCGAGAGAGGGAGAGAGTACATTATATATATAGTACAAGTAAGTATCTTCTTTTGTCACTGACTAAAAGACTGATGGTCGTTGCTATAGAGTGGAAGCATGATGTAAAAGGACAATAATTAATGCTAGAAAGAAAGGGGTACAAAGAATAATAGAAAGGAGTTATTCGGGTATGTATGTGTTTCTTTTTTTTTTTGTATATTATTTTCAGTGTGTTTGGAGAATATTTTCAGGTGCATGCGCAAAGGTTTGATTTGTATTGAGTAGAAACTAAGCATGAGAAAACCCTAAAGCACTCGTTGCTCCCTCTTGTTATCATTCCACTCACCTTCTTCACCTTCTCATCCCGAGGCAAAAACCCAACCCCCTTACCTTCTTATACATACATACCGTCTCTCTCTTTCACCATTAAACCTTGACCAACATCTTTCTTCTTCTTCATCAGTCACACACACACACACACAAACATACACACATCTGGTTCATCTTCTTCTTTTCACTGACCTGTTTTGTATCCTTCTTAATTCTGGTTATGATCTGATGTGTATGATTATGATTACCGTAGTCTCTGTGTTTTAATTTTATTCACAATGTGGAGATCCCACTTTGGGGTTTGCTTGAAATACAAATTTATAATTATGTGACTTTTATGCTTTCCACTTAATCAGTTTCATATTTATTACCCTTTTGTAATTGTAGCTTTAATAAATATATACATATATTTGTTTATACTGCGTCATCATGCATTGATTTTGAAAGCCACTACTAAAAAAATTAAATTGTGATTAATTAGCTAGCTGTGCATATATATACATATGTATGCATGTATATATAGCTAATGATCCCCTAAATAAACACCACCAAAACATTATATGATCGTGTCGTCTTCTTCCCCCAACTCCACCATATACATATCATATTCTTGCTTTAGTTGAACATGACCAACTAAGTTTTTGTCATTTATGGGTCCATTTGCATTAGTTTTTCTGTAATGGAACATTTTGTTTTCTTATTCTATCTTCTGCTTTTTAATCCTATTATCAATTTGTCCACTTATGTTGATGGTGAACATATTGAAGAAGTCGATGATCGGTCAAATCTTATTCATGGAAGAATCATGAATATGATTGAGATCATCATCGATCAATTTCTTTGTGTGTGTGTGTGTGAGTTTCTTTATGGTCAAAAAATGATGTATGGGATGTGGGAAGCAGAGAAAGCGATATTGGTGAGGTTCAATCTGAAGACGGATTTACATGTAGCTGCAGTAATACCATCTCAGATTGAGCCGCGCCAATATCACTTTTTTTCTCTTTAATTGGTTTTCCCACCTTACGTATCTATCAATCATCCCACTTCATCATCGATCAGAGAGATATATTCTCTATATTTTAAGAATATATTATTATTATTATTATTATTATTATTATTATTATTATTATTATTATTATTATTATTATTATTATTATTATTATCATCCGTTCCCTTGATCTCTGGGACGTTCAATAAAAAGAAAGATTCTCAAGTGACATGCAGGGCATATGTGTGTATAGACGTAAACATGTGTTTTTGATTTTCTTAAGTTTACTTTCTTATTGAACTGGAGATTGTTTGCTTCCAATGGAAAGGGAGAGATATATAGAGGTATGTAATTCAATTTAAATTCTTCCATCAGTTTGGTGTGAATAATGAGTTCTTGTGCAAGCTTACAATTTATGGCTTTATATTTATGATTGCTTTCGTAGATATGTCTCATTGATCGAGTATTAGTTCACAAGGCATGTTTACAACTCTTTGGTGTTTCTTCATTATATGCAGGGTATGTTGTGTTAATAGGAATAAGAATGTTGAGTTAAGCTCTTTGAGAGTCATCGTAAGATAATACTTCATGAAATCTATGTGTGTCATCAGTCATGAATCGATGTTGTCTGAGCTAAGAAACCAGTCAGGTATGTCCTGAGTATGAGTAAATCAAATATATATTAATGCGTTAGCTTGGTCCTCTTTATAGTTCAATTTTCCTTAAAATGGACCTAAAATAATTAAACACTGGAGGTGAGGTGGTAACATAGTTAAATTTGATAGATTAAGAAAGTTATTGAAGTTAGTTAAATTCATATGATACTACTATAGTAGTAATCTAACAATCTATCTTTATTCATACTTTCCATCTTACTTGTTTATCACTGAAGAACATCAATGAATAAAAATAATTTAAGGAAGGTTAATAAGGATAATTTAAGAAATATTGGGGAAAATGAGCTAGGAAGGATCTTAAATTTAGGGACAAACTCACCTGAGATCCTCTATTTATTAAGAGAATAGAGGGAGTACACCTTATCTTGAAATTGTCATGATTATTATTGTTTTTGTTGAGAACACTAGTTGGGAAAAATGCGAAAAGGGGTCTTAAATTTTTGGGAAGATACTGTTGGATACCTAGCTATATGTAGCATCATCTTAAAGTTTTGTCTAGGGAACAAAATGAGGAAACATGGGAAAGTTAAATTCACTGTTGCAGTTACTGCTGTGTGTGTCTGTGTCCACGCACCTTCATGTTATTTTCTTCTTTCTTTACTGTTTTACTTTGCCCTTTTCCCTTTTCAATTTGTTAAAAATGATTTTGAATACATTCATATATTGAGACAATATTTAATGGTCAGCAAGAATATGTAATTTTGATTTTCTATGGCATCATAATCAGGTAGCTAATTTGAATAGAAATTAGAAAAGCTTATTATGTGGCCATTTTGTGTTAGCTAGGATGTTCAGTTATATAGCCAGTTATATCTTTAGTCAATGACAATACTTCAGTGTGAAATTTTTGTAGACTAAAGTATGTTTTCAATCCCTTAACTTTAGAGAAAGCCATGTTTTGGTCCCTTAACTTTGAAAAGTGTGTTTTTAGTCCCTTAATTTTGGAAAAAGTGTGTTTTTGGTCTTTAACTTTGAAAAGTGTGTTTTTTGTCCTTTAACTTGATAAAGTAATGTTTTTAGTCCTTTGAAAAAAATGATAAAAATGTTTTTAGTCTCTTCCTTTTCAAAATTAAGGGACTAAAACATGACTTTTTGCAAACTTAAGGGACCGAAAACATACTTAAACCGAATTTAAAAGGACTAAAAACACACTTTTCAAAGTTAAAGGACTAAAAAGATGACTTTGTCCAAAATTAAGGGACCAAAAACACACTTTTCAAAGTTAAGAGACTAAAACATGATTTTCTCCAAAGTTAAGGGACCAAAAACATACTTTAGCCATTTTTATATCGTCATCAGTCTTCATATTTTAAAAAAAAATATAGTTTATTAATAAATATATTAAATACTTCTGAATTAGAAGTTATTAGTGGCATGAAATAAACAATTATAAAAAAAATTAATGATCTTAATTTAAATATTATTGTCATTTGATAGTGGTATTCCTGTTTGTAATTAGTAGACACGCACTGGCACCACAAAAAAATTAGGCGAAGTGCATCCAAGGGTTTCCTTGATTCAGGGAGACTCAATATTTATTTAATTTTTATGAAAATTTAATATGTTTAATTCGAAGACTATGGTACCTAAGAATAACCAAAATATATATAACATATATAAAAGGGTGAAGTTGCAAAAATGATACTAAACTTTACCCAAAATTGTGTTTCTAATACAAAAGTTTCGCGAGGTGCAAAAATAGTACCCAACTTGGGCTCCGGGTGCAAATATAATATTTTCACTTGTAGGAAATAAAATTTAGATACGAAAAGACTCATATGTCCCTCATTAAATTTTTATTTGATGATGGAGGAGTGGGGGGCATAAGAGTCTTTTCGTATCTAAATTTTATTTCCCTTAAGTAAAAATATTATATTTGCACCTTGACCCCAAGTTGGGTCCTCTTTTTGCACACCGCGAAATTTTAATATTAGAAATGCGATTTTGAGTAAAGTTCAGTATCATTTTTCACCTTCACCCTATCTTAAAGGTAAAACAAAAATCAATCTACTGAATAGTGAAGTTATTTATTTATCATATTTTTTATTTGATAACGTAATTAATGTATTAATACACTATATAGTATACATACAATAAAGTTCATATATACTTTTTAGTCAACATAAAATAAACTTTTATTTGATTTTTTTGGACTAATAACTTTTATTTGATAAAAGCACGGAGGTGGTGAGCTTGACGTTCAATTCCTCGCCCATAAAATAAACTTTTATTTGATTTTTTTTGGACTAATAACTTTCATTATGTTTTTGCCCCGCCTTTTTTTTTGCGAAAATTAAGCTTTGGCCCTCACTGCCATTAACCATTTCTTTTTGAACCTGTGAAAATTACGTTTTCCCCTGCTTTTTTTTGCGAAAATTACGTTTTGAACCTAACTGTCATTATCCATTTCTTTTTAACCCGCGTTTTTTTTGCTTTCTTAGTGCCTAAATTGGCGAAAATCACGTTTTAAGCCCTAACTGTTATAACTATTTTTTTTTGCCTAACTAGGAGAACTTGAGTCTATTCAGTTTCTGGAAATTATGGTTTTTTTAAAAAAACAAAATTCTTAAATTAATTTTTGTTTAGTTCCAGAAAGATGTATATGACTAAAATTTTGACTTTATGATTGATTTAATTAATTTATGTCATGGATTTTAGCATGTTTAGTTATTTAGCATCATTCTTTAATTGTTTATATTAAAGAAAAATTAATCTTGACTATTAGCATGTTTTTGTGACTTCGTGTCATGCTTGGTTATTTACCCTCGTGTAACTGTGTGTCCACGCTTGTTTTGTGACTTCATGTCACGTTTTGTTATTTACCCTCGTGTGACTGTGTGTCCACCGAATACACCGTCTATATTTATAGCCGGTCCCAAGCTCGGATAAAATAGTAGGGTTGTGTTAAGCTTCGGCAGCCAACGTAAAAATATGTCGAATCTATTGAGCATGGACACAAGCATTGTTTATATCAATAGGTCATTGATTGTTTGGTACCTCACAAGGGCTATCACACTATCATGAGAGAAGACATATAAAGAAACAAAAGGTTCAAAGAAGAGAAGTGGAGTAGTAAGAATAATTGATCAAAGGGTATGGAATCACTGCAAAAGAAGGAGAGGAAGATCAAAGAGAACTCTTAATGAAGTTATTCATTGAGATCTTTTGATGAAAGGTTACCTCCAAGCATGACTATTGATAGAACACAATGACGCCGTGTGATCCATGTAGCTGACCCCATTTAATTGGGATAAGATTTATGATGTTGTTGTAGATAAATAATTAAACATTAAACAATTAATAAAATCCAAATTCAAATAACATTTCGTGGTACAATATATTTCCTTTTTTTTCTTTTGATAGAAAGGAAAGGAATAACAAACAACAAAACACAATATTTTATTTAGACCTTCTTAGCCTATTTTATTGCTGCTTTTTAGACTTTATTCAGATAGTGATACCGTAAGTAAACAATTTGAATGCATTGGGTTTTTTTTTTTTTTGAACTGAATGAATGCATTGGGTTGGAGGAAATAATTTTTCGAAAACGTTATGAGCCATATATGGTTGTCTACGGTTGTGCATTTTCGCGTATATATTTGTCACTATACAATCTCATATATATCCTCATGACCATATGCATATGATCTCATCAAATATGCTTAATGCTTATTACCGCCAAATAAACACTTGATTAAAAAAGGAGTTCGAGTCATGACAATAATCCAGTAGTGTAAAATATTTGTTGATAAAAATTTGCTATCATTATTGTCCTTGTCTCACTCTATTTAAACTGGTTTCAATTTCAATGCCTTTTTTTTGATTTGGTTGTTGTTGCTTTTTTTATAACCAATAAGTATCCCCTACTGACCCATGTCCCTCAGCAACAATGTATCCAGAGCTCTATCCTCTTGGCTTAACAAATGAAAACCTGGAAATTGGAATCACATCCAACTCTTTCTTGGCTAAGTAATCAGAAGCCTTATTAGCTTGTTTCCCCATCTACTCACCCTCTTGAGGCTTGACTTCTACTTGCCAGTCCCGAGCAATAAGATGCTTGGCTTCGTCAATCAATGTTTTATCTTCATGAGTATCAATTAGTGTCTTATCTTCCACTAATTAATGCTTAGCTTATTGTTTAGATATCAATTTATTTGATAAAAAATTGCTTAGCTATCATTTCTTTGTATGCACCTACATTTAATTAAATGCAATAAAAAAATATAACATTATTATTCCTTTCTCGTTTGCACCAATTATGATTTTTTTTCCAAGACTATCTCATCTATGTGTCAAGTGTAACTAATTCATCGCTACTCTGAAATCTCCTATAGGGATAAAAAATTATGATTTTAAATCACATAATTCCATTCTTGTCTATGATGATTCTAATTCATTGTTAAACTTTCGGGTTGAAATTGAGATCAAAAAACTTTTAACGTGAAATTGAAATTGATGGCGATAGCTTTGTTGGTGTTCACTTGATAAGGTGCTTTTTAAAAGACAAGCTCAACTCCTTTTGTTCCTTACACTCTTGTTTTCTTACTAAATTCAATTAGTTTTTTAGGGATAGTTTTATACTTTTATCACTGTTTTCCTCCCAAAAACATACCTCTCGTAGCTTGTTTAAATTGAAAGCTTCAAAGCTGGCTTTAGAAAGATTTAATTAATGAGTGAATATATTGTATAAGACTTATCTGAATTTCGATTTACGCACAACAAACCATTTCAATCTTTCCAAACTTGTTGATAAATCCAAACAGACTTCCAATTATAGAATGAAATTTTTTTTGGCCAAAAATTATAGAATGAAACCTGATATTTTTTTTTAACAGTTATGGTCGGCCAATTTAAAAAATTTCAAAACATTATTTAACTATAACATATACAGAATATATCTAAAATATTTAGACGTGCTGCAATTATATTTTAAACAAAAGTATAATTATATGAATTGGTTTAAAAGATTATAAATACTCATATATAAGAGTTGAATTAAGAAACAAAATTATTTATAGTCATAGAGTTTGCTTTGGAAAGAATGGAAATCATCATAAAAAAAGAATGAAAATAATAATGGAAAGCTTCCAGCTGCCCGTTCACGGCATTGCCATTCAACCCCACTCATGCAACCCGTGCAGCGAATCTTAATTCGATTTTATTGAATAAAATAATAATTGTCAGTCCATAATAATAATAATAATAATAATAATAATAATAATAATAATAATAATAATAATAATAGTAGTAGTAGTAGAAGTAGTAGTAGTAGTTAATAAAAAACATGCATGCATGATATAAAAAAACATGCATTCATTTTGTATGACTCATAATTTAGGTGAATTCTGTTCTAAGCGTGAATTTAAGAGGACAAGAAGGGGGATGCAAGGAAAAATTTATTTAGTCTTAAAATTATCAACTACAACCTTTAACACTCACTTACTTCTTAAATCATAGTTGTACTTTTATTATAAAATAAGAAAATTACGATATGCAAGGAAAAAATTTTACAAGAAGAACAATAAAAACTACATTAATTCATGAATGTAAAATTTAAAGTTTTAAAGCACAAAATTACTGTTACCCCTCTATTACTATTTCTTATTTCCATTATAGTGGATAACAATTAGATATTATATAGAGAGAATATAATTGTAGTTTTGTTCAATATAGTCTCCTCAAGACAAACATTTTAGAATTTGGTTATTCCACATAAATTAGGTTTTTATAACCACATTAAATACTTAAATTATTAAACTATAAAACTCAAAGGGAAATAATAATAAAATATCTTTTCAATTTAAAGATCTCTTATATATGTATTACAATTGTAATCTTTACTCCAGAAAATTTTCTATCTCAAATTCTAAATTTTAGATAGAGTATTGTACTGTGATTTGCTCTAAAATTAATTGAATCTTTTGATAAATCTAGAAATCAAGTTGTAAGCTAATAAAAGAATTTAGATTGAAAGGTCAAAAAATAAGTTTAAACATTTTGGCAATAATCAAGCAACAAGAGAAAGATGATAATAAAATATGAGATGACAAAATAGGCGACACAAATATAGAGCAAATAAGAGGGAATACATGTAATTGCGATTGCGAGAGTGAGGGTTGAGTGTCCAAAACTATAAAGCTTCCATAACAAGGGAGGCACATGAAATTATGTACCCCCGATGAAAGAGTCAATCAAGAAGGCCTATTGACTCATTGATGACTTGTTTGGTTGATAGGGAAAATGCTAAAGAATTAGAAAGTTTAGAAAGTTTAGGTTTTTGTGTAATTTACATATATCCAGGGGCCCACAAGTTTTCTCTCTCACACACTTTTTCTGGGCTCACACACTTTATTTTTCATCATTACTTAATTTACCCCTACTTTCCATCTTTACCCCTTTCACTTTCCAATTCTTCACTTTCCTTCCCACAACCAAACGGACCCTGAGTCAGATGTTGTAACGGCGTTTTTATAAATAATTTGCAAGTCCAAATTAAATAATTTGATAATTAATTCAAACAGAGAGAGAGAGAGATAATTAATTGAAGAATAATGATGAAAATATTATTTCAAATTTGAAGATTTTATCCGAATTCTTTTTAAAGGGACACAATAAAAGAAAATGTGTTTTGTTGATGTGATGATTTATTTCGAGGAATGGAACCTAAATTAATTAAGGGCATGTTTGCTTCAATGGAATTGATATATTGGAAATGAAATTGGAATTGTAAATGAAAATTTACATATACCAGAGCCCACAAACTTTTTCTCTTCATCTCACACTTTTCCTGAACCTCACAAACTTTACTTTCCCATCATTACCTAATTTATCTCTATTTTACATCTTTACCCTCTTACTCTCAATTTCATTTCCATTTATGCACTTTCAGTCCAACTAAACGGGCTCTAAAGAGAGGGGAAAATGTCATTTAAATCCCTCCGAATATACAAAAGGACAATTCAGGAACTCAAACTTCCAAAAGGACCATGAAGGAACAAGGACCTAGTTGACATTTTAAAATTGTGTGAAAAGACAAAATTGCCCTAACCATAAAACAGAAATTACTAACCACCCTATTGAAAATGATGGGTGTAAGGGTGATTAGTAATTTCTGTTTTATGATTACGGCAATTTTGTCTTTTCACACAATTTTAAAATGTCAACTAGGTCCTAGTTCCTTCATGATCCTTTTGGAAGTTTGAGTTCCTGAATTGTCCTTTTGTATATTCGGAGGGATTTAAATGACATTTTCCCCGAATAATAGGTAGTTGAAAAGGATTGAGTATTATTATTATTTTAGGAATCTAAAATAAAAAGATTAAAATTATAAAATGGCCTGGAAAAATTTTATTTGTCTTTTTCCCGGTCATGAATAGAAATATAAATAAAATAATATAAAATTCAATATTAAGACATCCAATTGAAGAACCCTAATTTTGACACTTTCCTATCTCTATTTTCTTTCTTTCTTTCTTTCTTGTCTTCCCAAACGACTTTCTCGCTGCCTGTCAGCTCTCACCTGTGACCTGTCACTCCCTCCTGAAATCTCCGGTAACATTCCTCCTTTCTTTGCTTTTTCTAATTCACACCAAAATTTGGGGCTTTTCTGCAAATCTTTCATAATACACCACACACCAAATTTTCTTACTCAAATCTTTATTGTATGTAACCGTATGAATCAGATTTCAGCATTTACATCTCAATTCTGATATGGGTTTTGATTCAAATAGGAATCTTGGATTTTCTTGCTCTAGTTATGTCTTGCTGAGTTTGTGTTTGAGTTGAATTTTAAGGTGTTGATGTTCTTTTTGATTTGAAGTGGTTCTTGGCTGTAATTTCAAGAAAAGGAAATCAATATAGGGAAAAAACTGTGGCTTGATTATAAAGATTCCGTTATTTTTAGGCATTAGGTTCAATTTATTGTTTAAAGTTCAAAGGGTATTGGAGTTGGGGATGAACTTATGGTTTTATGGTATTGATATGGAACTGAAATGGTAAGGTGATTGTTCTGTAAGGTGTGGTTTCAGGTTTTGCAAGTAATGTAAGTTATTCAAGGGGGTTTAGCCTATAGTGTGTGAAATGGTATGTTAGAATTAAAGCGTATTTTTATGGATTTTTCATATGCCTAAACTGTATGTGGGTCGAAGGTTTTGATGGGCATGATAAAGAGTATTTCTTTGATGGTTTTAGAAGGGGGTGAGTTAAGAGTTGGAGTGCTGATGGAGATTCATGAGGGTAATAGACATTAGAAAGTTTAAATCTTTATAGTTTGAATAATCATCTTTTAAATAGGGGTTTAGTATGCTTGATATGGGTTATTTTCACTTAATCTAGTCTTGTAATGACATTTTTATCACCCAAAGTAGCATTAGGGGTTTTGTAGGGGTTAATTGCCTAAGCTGTGAACGATAATCTTAATTAGTTGTTAATGGGTGCACGTGTCATATAATATTGATTGTAGATGTTGGTTGTTGGCTCTTGATCGCGGAGGCGACATCACGTTTAATTTTAGCTTAATGGCAAGGAGGTAACTACTTTTGCTTGTTTGCGTGTGTTGGTGTGTTAGTAATTAATTTATGATTTAGATTTGATTATATGACTTTTTTAGTAAAATGAAATCATTGGCATGTGTTGAATGTTATGTGACTCTTATATAATATATATATTATTTTGAAGTTGCTGGTGTGATGAATATTGTATGCTATTGTGGTTGCTTATTTTGTATAACACTGAAATAGAGAATTTTAAGTCATCACGGGATGAGATACCCTGCTGCGTTACAGGGACTAATATTGAATTAAAGAAACACGCAACCACGGTTCAAGTGAGGGTTATGAGTCCCTACTGAACTATACTATTATCAGTGTTTTGTTTCTGTGGTGTTATGTTTTGTTTGACTTGTATGAAAAATGTAGTAGCACAATAATGTATGACTCATGCTTTATTATTTAATATCTGATCTGTTCTGTATATTTGTGATTTCTGCTTTTATTATGTGTATCTATTACATTGAATTATTGGGTTCCTTTTAGTAGTTGTTGTAGATTTATATGTTCATGCAATGTTACGTGTAGTACACACACCACTAAACACTCTGTTAGCACACACCACCTTGCTCGCACACTCTGCACATAGGTAAGTAGTTGTGGTTGCAATTGGGTTACACCCGTTTTATCATTTTTGCAGGTACTCCTAGTGGAGTGATCGATCAAGGGAAGGATCTAGGAAATTCTCATGGACTCAATGAGAAATTCTGGACCAGCGGGAAAGAATGGTATTGCAACTTAAGATCCATGCATCTGTTGACACTTCCTTATTATTGAACTTAATTTTTGGCTATCTTTGAATTAGGATTGTAATTTAGGTGTAATGCATTATTTTAGACTATTTGACTTTTAATTAATTCTTTAGGCAGCTGTTTGATTCCTGTAATTTCTGTTACTGATTGCTTTTGAGATTTTATGCTTTCAAGTATCTTGTAATTAAATAATTAATTAGATTTTTCTATCATGCTATATTGTGAATATAATTAGAATAATTTTAATCATGGTATGTCTAGTTGTGTTTTAAATATCCATGTTAGGAGATTTTTATTTAACATGGTTGATTGTGTTGTGAATGGACAACTTAATAGGAAGTTTCCTTTCTAACATGGATTATCATTTTAAATAAGAAAATCCCTTTTCTAATTATGACAGGCTTTTAATTACAGTATTTTAATTAAGTAAAATACTTTTCCTAACATTGTTAGTTACTGTAGCAATTAGATGATATATATTAAATTAAACTTATAATTAGGACGTAAATATTACAATGACAAGGTTAACTCTAATTTTCTCATGGTTCAACAGGGGTTGGTGTTGAAAAGAGGTCAAACAGGAAGAAGAAAAGGGAAAGTAAAGAGAACAATGAAAAAGTTGTGACAATAGAGGTTCCAATTGAGGAGACTAGTGAGACCAAGGATTCAGAAGTAGAAGCCAGCGATGGTGAGTATGGGCTTTCAGTTGGTGATTTTGTCTGGGGAAAAATTAAGAGTCATCCTTGGTGGCCTGGCCGGATTTATGATCCTTCTGATGCATCAGAATATGCTTTGAAGTTGAGGCAAAAGAATAGGCTCCTGGTGGCTTACTTTGGAGATTGGACATTTGCTTGGTGTCATCCATCTCAATTGAAGCCTTTTGAGGAGAACTTTGAAGATATGGTTAAACAGAGTAACTCTAAAGCTTTTGTGAATGCTGTACAAGATGCTGTGGTGGAGATTGGCAGGCTTTTAGATTTGAGGATGACTAATTCGTGTGTTGCTAGGAAAAGTAAGGCTGAAGTCGCTTCCCTTTTGGCAAAGAACTCTGGAATAAAGGACGGGGTTCTCGTACCTGAGGATGGTATTGAGAAACTTGCAACTGTTCTTTTTGACCCTGGTGAGTTCCTTTCTCAAGTGAAAAAGATTGCGGAGGTCATTGCTATGAGTAGTGTTCTTGAGCTGGAAATACTTAAGGCTCGGCTCTCGGCCTTTTATCTGTTTAGAGGAGGTTATAAGTTGCCTAATTATCATGCGCCCCAGCCGGTTCCTGGACTTGAAGACAATAGAATTGATGGACCTTCAGATAAGGGCAATCGCAATGAGACAACAGTCCAAGGACCCTTTGATGAGGAGCATTCGTTGCCAGCGAGTCCGAAACGTGGTGAAGTAAATCATTCTTCAGGGACTAGATCGCATCATAGAAGGAAACAGAAAAGCATTGCCGAAATTATAAGAGAGGATAATGATCTTCATACCAAAGATAACGATGGGGTAGAAAATGAAGTAGTTAACAGTGGCAAAATAACAGGGTCATCTTCTGGTAAAAGGAAGATGAAAAGGCTTGAGGATACAATGACAACTACGCAGGTGCAGAAGACGCAAGAGTCACCACGAAGTAATGATCAAAATGTGCCAAATAGTGAAAATGGTGGCAGTGGGGGAAATCAATCTACTGATGAGGGCCCATTATCAAGTCTGAAAAAGAAGAAAAAGAATTTGGGTGATAGAAGTGCTATGAGTAAAATGGAATCTGATGGAGCCCGAGCCCCTGTGATAAGAGAAGGAAACTTGAATAAGAAAGAAGGGAAAGAACCAAGTGAGAAGGAATTTTTGTCTAGGGAAAGGAAGAAAAGCAAGTACTTATCACCTCCTTTCACAACTCCAAGCAGAGGCCAGAAAAAAGGCGACAAAGAAGTAACATCGGATAAGGATCCCAGCAAAACTCCAATATCAGAGAAGATTGCTAGAGCTGCTGGTGAGCTCCTAGCTCTAGGGACCCATACTCCTTTGTATAAGGATGGTCAGGCGATTCATGAGACTATTCCTAAAGAAACTGCTGCAAGTCAAGATAATATTGCTAAAAAACCTTCCAAAGGTCATGATCTTTCAGATAAATTAAATTCCCAAATACCAGAAGAAAAGAACAATACTATTGATCTGAAGAAAGTACAGGCTTCTCCAAGGGAAGTTATGACTGAAGTCCGTTTGGCAGCTTTAAATCCGCAAGTTTCTAAGGATATTAATTTTTCTGATAAGATTGTGGGCTTTGTTTCTGTGTTCAGAAGCTCAATGTACCGCCAGGAATCCTTGTACACATTGTTCAACAAAAGTCAACCTGGCAGGAAGAGAAAGAAACTAGAATCTGAACCTGCGACCTTAAGGAAGTCCCAAAAGGTAACTGATCAAACACCATCTAATCATGACTCTCAGAAGGGGAAGGGAAGGAAGAAGACGGACATTGTTTCTGATATGCCGAAAGAAAAGCCGGTTTCTGAAAAGAAGACAGGCAAAATAACTGATCATGACTCTCAGAAGGGGAAGAGAAGGAAGAAGACGGACACCATTTCTAATACGCCGAAAGAAAAGCCTGTTTCTGAAAAGAAGACAGGCAAAATAACTGATCAAACGCCACCAAATCATGACTCTGAGAAGAGGAAGAAAAGGAAGAGGATGGACACTGTTTCTGATACCCCAAAGAAAGAGCCGGTTTCTGAAAAGAAGACAGGCAAAATAACTGATCAAACGCCACCTAATCATGACTCTGAGAAGAGGAAGAAAAGGAAGAAGACAGACACCGTTTCTGATATGCCTAAAAAAAAGCCGGTTTCAGAAAAGAAAAGGACTGCCGAAAAGAGGGTCGAAGAAAATGTCTCAGCTGCAGCATTTACTATGTCATTTGGTTCGGGATCTTCCCTCCCTTCAAAATCTGAGCTTCTAAAGTTGTACAGTCAGTTTGGAGCTCTGAATGAAGCAGAAACAGATGTATTCGGTTCCAGCCACACTGCTCGAGTATGCTTCCTGAAAACTTCTGATGCTGAAGTGGCCTTCAATGACTCGAAAAATGCGAGCCCTTTCGGATGCTCGGATTTGAAATTTGAGTTCAGCGATCACCAAGTTGGATCCCAGCAAAGGGAAGATGGTGGAAAATCTAAGACCAAAGCTTCTTCTTCTAAAAAGAAAGACAGGACAACAGCCAAGCCATCTGCCTCACAGTCACCTATTATTGGAGTATCTAACTTGAACTTCATAAAGCATAAGCTTGAGGCTATGAGCGAAATGCTCCAAGGGACAGAAGGTATACCATCAGATATGCTAAAGAACAGTATAGAGAGCGACATTAAAGGGCTCTTGGAGAATGTGAAAAAAATGGCCGAGTGTTCTTCGACTTAGAAAGAGTCGAGAGACTTGTATCGGTAGTGTAGCTGATCAGGGTAGGTTTAGTAATTTGCCATTTACTTTAGTGGTCTATGTTATCTGAGGATCAATTTGCATGCATAATAGCTGTACACTCAAATTGTTTGTCATAGATGGATCATCAGTTTATGGTCTAGCTATTATATTTTTTGCATGCATAATCTGTATAGAGATCCACACCGTTTTAATATTTTCTTTCTGTCTTATATCATAAAAGCCTGAAAAGATCATGTAAGGATTAAAACTGAAGTTCTTTTATGATAGTTTTTTTTATGTCTTATCCGTTTAATTCCTTCAAAGTGCTGAATCAAGTACCTATATCTGCTGTGAGAAGATCAGAAGATTTCATTATATAATGGGTTTGGAAAATAGAAAAAATCAGTCTGTGGATACCTGCTCTTTTCCCTTTGGGAAATTAAACCAGAGCCAACCAACATATATGAATTTAGTTGTAGCTTCACTTGATCGTTTGATATTTTGATTTCAGAAATGGGAAAAGTGTGTTCGTTCTTGTATGTTGAGTGTTGACTGGGCATTACTTACTGCTTAGAAGTTACTTGAACATTATAGTAGTTTTTTGAAAGTCACAATGGCACCAGGGATACTTAGAATATGTAAATATAGACTACAAAGTTGTAAATCATTCGTGTGTATTGTTATGGAGGTGCTTCTATTCGGCATTCACAAACGGTGGGATGTTAAGTTTACCTATGCCTTGTGCCATTACACAATGAATAAGATTTTGAACAAGAATATTTTGACCTTTTTGAAAATTTAAATTCTGCCTAAATGTTAGAAAGAGGCGTCTTTCTTTTCAGCAGGAAAACCTTCCAATAGACATGTCCATTTTCTCTTTCAACAAGTTTAGGCAAGTTAAATAACCGGATCATATTCATCCAGACTTAAAAATAGCGAATACAAATATACAGATGAGATTATCCACAGCACTATTCTCTTATTATTGGGATTTAACATCAAAATTATGTGATTCCTAGGTAAAATGAGGTTCCTCTATTGTAGTATCTTGTATATTTAACAAATTATGTAGGAAAATAAAAAAGTGTAATAAATTATTTTTTAAACTAAATAACTAATTATTAATTTTGAAATAGTGTGTTTGTGTTAATTAATTAAATTATTAATAAAATAATCGGGTCGGGCCGTCTTATTGGTCATGGAGCATATGCCCTGGTCTAGTCCTACCTAATGGTCGGGTCAGTTTTGTCCTAACATAGTTGGTCTCGAGCTACATTGTGATGGACTTGCATAGGACCGGATCGGGTCATGACGGGTCAATCAGGCTGCCAAGCTTTTGTGCAGCACTAAATATATCTAAGAAATTGTCCTGAATATTGGATAAATACATAATTATTTTTTATAACTAAATATATAATTATTTTGTTAGTAGTTGAAGGCATTAAATTTATATCCAATATTTGGATAGGATGATAGTACGTTTTAAATCATTTTATTTTAACCAGTATGACTCTCGAGTTGACTTGGAGCTGACCCACTAACTCTTCAATCACTCTCTTGTTCTGTGTAGATGTCGGTCCAGGTTTGATAACATTGTTCCTAATAATAAGACTACTTTGACTTTTTTAGGAAAATTAAAGATGCAAAATTAACATATTAAATTTTTCTTCAAAACTAAAGGGTGGATTTGTTATTAACCCTTTTACTATTTAATTAAATTAATTCCCAAATATCCCTTTAGTCCAAAAATAAAATCCAATTAATTTTTTTTAACCAAAAAACTGAATGTTTGCCTATATTTTAGTCTATGAAAACAACATTTAAGAAAAATGAATAATGAGTCACCTATTTTTATATAAAACCAACACGCACGCACGCACGAGATTGGAGAAACTATACTAAAGTCTTAAAAGTATAGCTTACTTCACACCCCATGCAAATTATATGGCCATATTCTAGTTTTATAGATAGAAAATAGGCACTGACCAATTAAACTAGTGTACAGTCCAAAACATGGAGACTACTAACAATGGATTTTGATTATAAATGGATCTGAATGAAACTCATTGTTTTATGTGGAACAATGGAAGCGACATGAAACGAAGTCAAAAAGAGAAGTCTTAATCGGAATGAAGAGTATAGTATACTAATAATTAAGAACACAATTATAATCTTAGTTAAAGAGTGGAGGATCCAAGTGAGAGTCAAAACGAAGATAATTTAATTTTTGGGTAACATATTGTGAAACCATGTGTAACACTCTCCTCTTGGCTTGGTCCACTCAAGTCACATAGATATAATAAATTTGCCCACTCAATCTTTTGTTGCTTTCATCTTATTCACGCACATGCTCACATAATACTAACAAGTCCAACCAAATGGCTTTTTTGACACTTGAGTCGCACCGAATTTTAGCCAATTATGAGATTTGCATTCCCTGGATTGTGATTGTTTACCAACCCTGCTATAAGCAAGCTTTAATTTATCAAGTCTACCTCATATCTACAAGTAATCATACCCATAAAAATATCACTTAGATTTTGTTCAATACAAATAAGTCTAAATGTGCTGGGTTTTGGGGTTCACCGGGGTTTCTGGTTTTAAAGAGCGTTTAGGTACATATTTACATATACAATATATTATTTTATTCAACTCAAAAATAATTAAAAAATTAGAGTTATATAACACTCAGCACTCTAATGCTAATTTTTTTTGTCAGAATTCTAATGCTATTTTCTAATTATATCCAACATCATAATATTATTTTTATAGTGTTATATCTTATTTATCATGCATGCAGATGTAGTACCCTAAACCGTAAATAATACTCCCTCCGGTCCTAAATATAAGATTTATTTGGAGAGATCAATTTGGTCGTAAATATATCATCTATTTCTAATTCTTACCAACTTTTCCCCAAATTATCCTTATCAATACTCCACAATAATAAACACATAAGATAGTGAGGGTGGGCTTAAGGTAGATAACTAGAGTAAAATATCATGTTATTATAATTAATTTAACTAACATCCTTACATTAATGAGTGTTGGACGTACCATGAATATAACATTAGAATGCATGCTGAACGCGCTATATACATGATTAACCTCCTTAAAACTACTGTGAACATAACATTAGAATGCTGCCTTTCCAATAAAAAAATTATGATGTCCAAAAGTGGTCCAATGAGCTACTTTTGACTAAATTAAGAAAAATGGACTGGTCAATATATTCTGAGCCTTTGCGTAATTCATCAGCTTCAGGCCAGAAAACTTAAAAGCTAAGGTCTAGCTAGGAATGAAGAAAGAGTGATCTTACAAAAGTGAGAGAGGGGAAAAAAAGAAGCAAAGCATGAAGCATGATTGGTACTAAAAGTTGCATGTGTCTCCACAACTGACCGCAAACATATTCTAAAAAAATAATTGTTTACTTTGATGTAAAACACGTAACTTTATAGAAGGATACCTTTCACTAAAATTACGAATAAGTTTTTTGAAGTAAAGGCTAGGTTCTCTTTCTGCCTTTCCAATTCAAAATTCTCACTCAACTAACCTACACCTGCATTAACAAAATGCAGTCCACACACATAATTATGCTCTCCATAAAGAACATTATATGCTATGTTAGTTGGTTTCAAGCATATATGCTTATTTTAGTGGATTTTTCTCTTCCACACAGCCCACTTATAGATAGATAGATGCCTTTTCTGGTATTCATAGGTAAACAAGTGTCACTGAAAAACTTGGATGTTTCTTCTTCGGTTAAACAGTGAAAAAGAAAAAAGAAATACACCACTCTCATACTAATGAGCTGAGTGTTATACTAGCATGCAGATTTATAGGTAGACAAACACACACAGAGTTCATTTGTATGCAAGAAGAAAGAATTTATAGAATTGGAGGAATAAAAGCAGACCACTAAAGTAAAATAATGGCATTCCCACAGCTCAAAACAATTGATTAAGGTTGCTGCTGCAAATGATGTTCTCAAATATGTACCTTTTACTAGACTACATCAGTTACAGCATAGGGCAAATAGCAATGAATGCATGTTCCACATTGATGGTTAGCTAGCTCTAATAAAAAGGGCTTAAAGACCAGTATAACATACTCTTCCATGGTTTCTTCTAGCACTGATGGATCCTATTAACACCCAAAAATTACCAAAGCCTGAACTATCCATCTCCACACAACATAAATAACAAAGGAGGCATCCCGGCCTTTGTTCCATTCAATAATTGAGCCAGCAAAAGAGAAGCAAATCACTTCACACCATCATCGATGATGCTTGCTGGTGTTCAAGGGAGAAGTGCCCTTGATGCTCTTGGATTGTGTGTAGGCAAGCTGTGAATGTGGAGTTCCATCTGCTTTTTTTCTTCTTCTCCCTTGTTGAGACGATGAACGCGAATGGTAAGATAGGATTGCAAGATCATTGAGATCCTGCAATGGAGTCAGAGCCTTCACAACTTCATCCATGTTAGGACGGCATTTGGGGTCCCTACTGAGGCAATTATAAGCTAATTGAGAAATTTTCTGCACCCCTTTGAGAGAATAGTTTAGTTCCAAGCGAGGATCTACAAGTTGGTAAAGTTTTCGCTTGTCAGCTAAATATGGCCGAGCCCATGATACCAGATTTTGTTCTCCACTAGGGCGCTTCTTGTCCATAGATCTTCTCCCTGTTAAAATCTCAAGTAATACAACTCCAAAGCTATAAACATCACTTTTGGCTGTCAAGTGTCCTGGTAAAGAAGAAACAGAAATCATATGAATTATTTGCATGTGCTGGTCACAAAAATTAGCAGAAATTATGACACATTTGTGACTTTCAGCACAATAAATGAAGAAGCCTCTGTGGTGTGTCAGATTCCAATATTTTATCTTATCAAAAATTGAGCTACTTACAGATATCCTCTTACCTGTCATGACATATTCAGGAGCAGCATAACCATAAGTTCCGACAACTCTGGTTGAAACATGTGTCTTGTCTCCTTGAGGCCCTGCTTTAGCTAGACCAAAATCTGAAAGCTTCGCATTATACTCCTGTAAAAAGTTTCAAAATGATAATCAATTAAACAAATCTAAAGATTTCAACCATTGATCTAGTAAATAACCACATACCGAATCAAGCAAAATGTTTGATGTTTTGAAATCTCTATAAATGACTGGTTCTGGACCACTATGGAGGAAGGCTAATCCTTTGGCTGCACCAAGTGATATCTTTACCCTATTGGACCATGGAAGAGGCACAGTCCCTTCAAAATGCAAAAACACATCAGCTCGTATTTACAAGTAATGGATCAGTAAGAGATTAAAAGGTTATGAAGTATTCCAGATTCGTCCACTTCATGCAGTTCATTGATCTCTGCATATATTGAGCTTCAGGATGTTCTACTATGAAAAATGTTGCGTGTAATATAACATTCAAAAAAACATCTTTTGAATTCAAGAAACCAGATATAGTAATCTCAACAAAATAATTAAAAAAACATTGAGAGGAGGGGGCATTAGCAGATAAGACATTTTAATATCCTAACTACATAGCGAAAGAGTAACAGGTTAACCATTGACAGAAAGCCTCCCTTATAGAATGTAAATTATATCTCATCAGTAAGGTCACATATTATATATATCCATGTGATTAGTTCATGTCAAGGCAAAAGATAAGCTGTGCTTACTTCTAAAAAGATGATTTTCCAGGCTTCCACGGGTCATAAACTCATAAACAAGAAGCCTCTGATCATCTTCAATACAGTAACCGATAAGTTTCACAAGGTTAGGATGGTGGAGCTGTCCAAGGAAGTCAACTTCAGCCTGCATCAATGAAAAACCATGTTACCATATATCTGAAGTATCTCTTGTGCAATTCTCTTAATAGTATCAATCTACTAACCCAAACAAAGCAGATATTTTACTAACCACCCATTCTCTATGGCCTTGAAGACCATCTGGCTTCAAGCTTTTAACAGCCACCGTAATCCCCGAACCCGGTTTGGCCGGGGCCGTCCCATTTTCTTCTATCCATCCTTTGAACACAAATCCAAACCCACCTTCCCCAAGAATACTATCAGGTCTGAAATTTCCGGTCGCAGCTTTGAGTTCCTGAAAAGAAAATTGAAGGAGCTGGCAAGGAGCCCTGGTTTCCTCAGGTGGGGGTACAGTATTATCATAAGATAGTTGTGCATCATTGGGAGGACATAACTCTCTATTACTAGCATTCAGATAACGTGTCTCAGTTGCTGCATCAAGATAAAAAAAAATGTGATTAACATTAGGGATTAGATAATATAAATTGGAACCAACACATAAAACTGATGACAAACTTTTCAATAATTCCAACAGTACTAGATTTTGCAATTCAATTGAGCTTAGTTTGAAAACCAAAACCAAACTACCTTTAACTAATCACTGGTTTGTCTGTCAGTAAAGCAGTTAAAGAAATTTTAAGTTATAAGATCAAAAGTGTAAGCAGTGATTCATGGAAAGCAGAAAAAGATCAATCCCTTTACAACCCATCTCGTAATTGAACTAAAAACAAAACACCAAAAGATTCCTTGCTTAAAAAACCAGGATCCAAATCAACTTGAAGCTACAAAATTATACCAAATTACCTGAAGCTACAAAAGAAAAAAAAAGGATGAAGAGCAACATGAACTACCAGTACTATGATCAGAGAATGAATACTCATAAGCAGACACAAAAAAAAACATTTTTGAGATATACCCATTACTTGTTGCGACTCGAAAACAAAGAAAAAAAACATGTTTGATGGATTGAAATAAAGATAATAATGGTGAAACTCCACAAAATTATACCAAATTCCCTGAAGCTATAAAAGAAAAAAAAAGGATGAAGAGCAACATGAACTACCAGTAATGAATACTCATAAGGAGGCACAAAAAGGAACGTTTTTGAGAAATACCCATTACTAGTAGAGACTCAAAAACCAAAAAAAAAGTATCCTTGAAGGATTGAAAAAAAGATCATAATGGTGAAACTCTACAAAATTATAGCAAATTCATTGATGCTATAAAACAAAAAAAAAACAGAGATGAAGAACAACATGAACTAGTACTACCAGTACTATGATGAGGGCATGAAAACTCATAAGGAGGCACAAAAAGGAAGATTTTTGAGAAATACCCATTACTAGTAGAGACTCAAAAACAATAAAAAAAGTATCTTTGGAGGATTAAAATGAAGATAATAATGGCGGGTGGGTACCTGCATCATCATAAACGAGACTAGTACGAGGAATAGCGGAAGGAGAGAGTGAAGAAGAAGCAGAGGGTTTGCACGAACCTCGTACGCCGCGTTTAAGCACAGACCAGCATCCACACTTCTTCTCCATGACCCTTAAGCTCAAAACTCTCATGTGTTTGCCATAAGATCACATAATAACACTACCATAGAGAGAGAGAGGGAGGGAGGGTTGTGTTGTGTTGTGTTGTGTTGTTGGAGAAAGAAGGGAGGGAAGGGAAAGAAGGTGGAGGGTGTTAGAGAATGAAGGCAATGGTATCATCATCATCATCAACGCCATCATCGCAGAGTGTACAAAAAGAGCTTTTTTTGGCACCACCTTTTGTGTGTGTGTGGGGATACCAAGTTACCAACTGTTGCTCTTTTACCTCCTTCCTATATTTTACCACTCCTTCACTAATTCCAATTAACAGAATTATACATTTGTTTTCAAAAAATAACCAAATATATTAAATTCTTCCTCGGTTTCTAAATATAAGATTATTTTCTTAATTTGAGTAGATTAAAAAAGTTAGTTAAGTTAGTTGTTTATAAATGATATTACCAATTTATCTCAACTACATACATTTATCTTCACTCTCCCTCTTTTGCTTGTTATTATAGATAAACATTGTAGGGTTAATTTGGGAAAAAATGGGAAAAGTTTGAAAGTGATCTTCTAATTAGGAACAAGTTGAATTTCAAAAGTGATACTACCTCCGGTCCTAAATATACGACCTAGATGACTTTTTTTTTTAGAGGTTAAGGTTGCAAAATATTAGATTAAAGCATGACATATTTGATATATTTTTAGATTATCCATTAGTTTATAAGTAAAATAACTAGTTTAAGGGAAAAAATTAGGTAAATCAATTTATAATTAACTTATTTTTGCTTTTTTTAGGACTTTTCAAAAAAGTCAATTAGGTCTTATATTTAGGACCGGGGGAGTATTATATTTAGGAACGTAAGGAGTATTAAAGAAAGGGTTAATATTCATTCTGACCAACAAATAATTTACAAAGTCTCAATTTGACCAATAAACAATAAAAAGTCTTATTTTGACCACTAAACAAAAAATAGATCCCATTTTGGTCAATGAACTATTAAAAAAATACTAATATACTCTTTCTAAAATAAAAAATATTCTTTCATGACTACATTTTTATAAAAGGTATGTTAGTATTTTCCAATAGTCCATTGGAAAAATGGGGCCTATTTTTTATTCATTGGTCAAAATGGAACATTTTATTGTTTATTAGTCAAATTGAGACTTAATAAATTATTTATTGGTCAAAATGAATATTAACCGTTAAGGAAAGTTACACTAACACACTTACATAGGGAATAAAAACATGCTTACAATGCTTAACAACTACCTAAAGAAACTAAAATTTTTCAATAATACACCCAAAAACAAATACAAGCATAAAGTTAAAATTCCAATATGAAGATATGACCAAGTAGCATACCATATGGAAATTCTTACACTCTAATGTCATATATAGAAAGAGTCATCAATTATCACAAAAAAAAAAGAGTCATCAATATGAAGTTGGAGATGATTACGTGACCAACTTCCTTTAACAAAATAATACATAAAGGGTAAAGTTGCACTTTATTTATAATACTCCCTCCCTTCGGTCCTAATTATAAGGTCACTTTATCTAATTTGGAGAGATTAAAGAAAATAGTTTAGTTAGGTAATTTTATGTGTGCTTTTTCAATAATACCTCTTGTTCAAAATTATATGGGTGAGAGTATGGAGAATACAATATATTTATAAAAAGAGTATACATATCTATATTTTAGGAAAACATAGACAAATATATGAAACATATGGATAAAACTATAAAACTCTTATAAATAAAGACAAATTAAATATCAAAATTGGCTTTATATTTAATAACATAGAGTGAAATTTTAAGAGAGGGATTGAACTCAAGAGGGCTACTAATGGTTAACTTATAGGTAGTCTTCAATAATTGAAGACTCGTCAAGTGGTGGAATGTTCAGCCTTCTCACCAGTTAAAACAAGGAACAATGGATTGCGATTTTATTAATGTAGAGTAGTGGTAGGAGTGTATGGTACAATGATATAAATGTGAAAAATTTTAAGAAATAAATAGATTTTTTAGAAAAATAGAGAGCATCGATTGTCTTGTTTCATTTTTATATGTTTATAGGCCTTGCAGAATATTTCAAAAGATATCAAGCTTGTTTAGTACATTGCTAAGACATTTCATAAGAAAAAGAATATTTCAACACATATTTGTACTATATGCTCCTACAACAACATTTCATTAATAAAATTATATCTTTTCTCTTGAATAAAATGGTTAGTTCCTCATCCTTTTATCACACTGTTTCTTACAAAAAAAAATACTACTATGTAAAAAAACCTTTTTCATATATCACTAACATTAGTTAAAGTTGGGTAATTTCGAAAAAATTGTTGAATTTATATTCCAAAAAGTACTGGGATAGCTTTAGCTAATATGCATCATATTTATTTACGGGTGCACCTCTTCTTCAATTGTGTAACACATCTAATATATTTAACTATTTGCGAACATCTTCTATTTTACATGTAAGTTATAACAATTTTTTAAACCAGACTTATGAGTTATAACAAAGCAGAATTCTTTTATCTTTTTTTCTTTTTAGTGAATCTTAAACTTTGCTTTCTATTTTTTTTCGTCCAGAATTGAATGCAGAGCACCATAATTATGTGGGTGGAAAAAGAGATTTACAAACTTAAAAGATGATAACTCATATTTTGCATCATCAAAACACTCCAAGTCATGGAAGTGGGAATTTAGATACTGTGTAGGTAATGTGTGATTTTTTTTTCCGCAAATACCTTTGCCCTGACTTTGGTGAGTTGGAGAGGTGAAAAGTGTGCTTACATATTACTACCTTCGATCCTAAATATAAGACATAATTGACTTTTTTGGAAAATCCTAAAAAAGCAAAAAATAAGTTAATTATAAATTGATTTACCTAATTTTTGTTCTTAAACTAGTTTGTTTAACCTATAAACTAATGATTAATATAAAAATATATCAAATATGTCATGATTTAATAACATATATTTTGTAACCTTAACATCTCCAAAAAAAAGTCAATTAGGTCTTATATTTAGGACCGGGGGAGTATTATTTTAACATCAATATTTGAAAAATAAAAATAATCATGTCTAGTAAAGTTTTGGCATTTTGAGAGGGGGGCATCATCATCAATCACTTTAACCAATCAACACCATCATAATCCCTCTCTTGCGGTTAATTTGAAACAGTTACAAATGATCTTAGTCTCTGTTTAATCATTTGGATTCTCTTTTCTGATCTAACAATATTGCCGTCACTAGGTTTGCTTTGCATCTTTTTTCTTTCTTCTATTAAACAATGATAATATTATCTTTGCTTTTAAATATAAGAGCTGATTGCAATTGAAATTATTTAGCAAACATAAAATTTCTTTTCATTTTATCTATTATATTTATCATTTCTCTTGGATTTATATGATTTGTAAATTTATATTTTTTAAAAAATATCATCCAGTAGTAAGTCGTTTTCCCCCATTAGATATTAGACATATTTCTCATTTTATCTATTATATTCATTATAATTCTCTCTAAATTAATTTTGCTTACTTATAAATTGATATCTAATATAATTTTACATATAAGATTTTTAATGATATTTCTCATAAACGTATGCTATAATTAAACACTTTATTTAGCTTTTTTTTAATATGCCTAAATTTCTCAATTGGTCTTCATATTAATGACTCGGGCTAGTGCCAATAATCTCTTAGTACAAAAGTGGTAATTGTATATATCAACTTGTATGTTGCTGTCCTACGTATTCTCATAATTCATTAAGTTACAGGTCTCATGCGATAGAATTGGTACAAACGTGTGATTTCTTTTATTTTTTTCCTTTAAAGAGCTTCTTGTGGTAACCCTTTACCTTCTCTCTCTCTCTCTCTCTAATGTTAATTCAAATTTCAAATGATAGATGACACGTGGCTCAAATCATGAACAATATTATTTCCTAATAAATATTAATCTAGATCATTACCAGAGTCCATACCAGAACCAGACCCGACCTGTGAAAGCCCAAGTAATGGAGCCCAAAACCACCTGCAGGCATCGAAGACCACCTCTAACTTAGTGGGGAGTTATTCCTGAATATTGGAGAGCAAAGTCGTTGAACGTGGGAAAGACTAATCGCAACACGTGGACAAATCCTATCTTGTACCAGAACACGTAATCCTGAACGTGTCGTGACAGTTATTCCAGACATAATTTTAGTTTATATATGATGTCTTGTATTCTAAGTGACACATTGTATTCTCTGTTCAAGAAGAACATCTTGTAAACTCTTTCATTTAATTAATATCAAGCAGTAATTTCCAGATTAACATCTTGTAAACTCTTCCTAAATTACTTCATTTGTTTATTCATTTGTTGCTTTAAGTCTCTTATAAATTCTAAGTACATAGTAGCTACTAACCCGGTACATAACTTATAGACCATCCTGAACTCTGAAAGATGTATGGATGACGATCCACCACATCCCTGAGCAACCTGATTCCAATATCTAAGGTATACCAAACTCTAATTAGGCTTGCACGAACCCCAGACTCTAATTAACACCTATTTTAATCCTAATTCTTCTAACATAACCTGACCGTGTTTGTCTAACCAGATCGCTCAACCAGAAAGATGCATCTACAAATTGCTCACTAGATATCAAATCAAAATACCAGAAGGATGCACAAGTAAGTATGCGCAACTTATACTTTATAAATATTTAATATTAGTCATCCAAACTATTACAACTTCTAAGATCCCAGAATACAACTAGCTAACACTAGTCAAACAAAAACAACATTTACCAGAAGAACATGTTCGCAACATAAAACACAATAAATTACTACACATAAATAAAAACTTCTTCTAAGCATCCTTTCCGCTGGCCTTCTCTCCGTCTACCTCATGGGAATCTCCAGTTCCTTCCTCATTATCAGGAGCTTGCTTCTTGTCTGAACCACGCATCTCAGGAAGAGAATTAACTTCTTCCTCACCACCCGATTCCTCATCACTATCACCAGACGAAGGCATGGAGTAGCCCTCGTCCTGGAACTCTTGTTCCAACTCCTTCAAATCTTAATTGGCACCTCCCCCTGCCTGGAACTCTTTCACCATGCGGATGCGCTCAAACAACATGAATTTTGAAACCTCCCGCCTTTCTCTTTCAACCAGGGCCTCGACCTTCTTCTCGCTCTTACCCCTCTCCTCCTCTAAGTCGGCCAGTTGCTTTCTCAGATCTACGATCGTAGCATTCAACCCCTCAATGGTGATATCAGAAAGCTTCACTTCCTCCCGAGCATCCACGATTTCGCCTTTAGCATTTTCAAGGTCTCGCTCAAGCTGGCGAAACTTCGCTTCCGCCGTGTTCCTGTATAACTTGTGCGCAGCTTCCAATTCCCCCTGCTTCTTCCTCATTTCCTGATCAAACCATTCCAGATTCTTTACACGCTTCACCAAGGTATCACGTTCCATACGAAACATCTCGGCTGACTTCTCCAAATCCCAGAAACGCTTACGCACAGCCTCAGCCACCTGGTTGACCTGTCAAAACCAGAAGCCTTAGTAACAAACCCACAAGAACGAGATGCGCAGAAACACATCTTGTAACCAAAACCAAACTAAAACCCACACCACAAACCTTAAGGGAACTAGTGGTCAATGAAACCAGCAAATCCTGCCCGCCAGTGTTACTAAGAGCCTTCGATGCTTCACCTCCCCCTTGACCTACTTCAAGGATTGCATCCAGATCCATAATCATGGGCTCCGGGGCCGCTGCAAGGGCTCCAGTCTCTTTCGGCTTATCAACCTCCTCCTCGATAGGATCCAGGTTAATAGGTCCCTTCGGAGTCACAGCAGCAGCACGTTTGGTCCTTTTCATCCTGGAAGCCACTGTTTCGGAAGCCACATCACTACTCGACCCACTCTCTGTGCTTCCTCTCTTCTTCTTCTTTCCAGCATCAACCACTTTTAGCTTCAACTTAGGAACCTCAGATTCACTTAACACCAAAAACCAAAAATTTACACAAAATGCAACAACATAATACCCCGGACAAAACGAGTTAGGAAGTAGACAACTATACCTATCTTGAAGATCTTGATATAAGTACGCTTGTCGACCGGAAGGGCCATGATCGCTGCTATCAACTCCTCAAAATCTGGACGCAGAGGAACTTTCTTCTCCTCAGCTTTAACTGCATAAGAGACCAACCAAGACACGGCTCATGTGAGTACAAGACTCTCAAAGCACCACCAGACACCAGAAGCCAAAACCAGAAACAAAAACGTATACTTACATAAATTGTTCCACTCTGTCCTGAGAGGGCCACCATCCGAAACCAAACATCTTTTGTGCACAACCACAAATCTACGCTTCCAGCGCCTGACAGAGTCCCAAGGGGTGATGATCAAAGGATTCCCATCCAACCGGGAAAGGGTGAACAACCCACTAGATTTCCTACCAAAGCTATAACTTGTAAGCAACTCCGCCAGGGAAATCCCCTTCTCCCAACCTTGGGTGATCGCCTCCAAACTCAAAACCACCGACCAAACCATCGGCATCAGTTGAGATGGTGCCAAGTCATAGAAGCGACAGATTTCAAGTATCAGAGGTGGAAGAGGAATACAGGGAAACAACCTCAAGTAATCTATCCCCAGAGTAGTCCAGTTCTCACTACCCCAGTCTAGACGCTCCTCAGATTTTGGCGCTCAAATTAGCAACGACCTGTCAAGACCCAACTCATCAGGAAGAGCGGCCACATCACTCTCAGTGATAACAGGAGCCTCATCGTTATTCTTCTTCTCTAGTAACTTTCCGTCCCTTAGTTCTTCTACCAGATCGGTAGGAATGGGATCGAAACCCTTAACCACAACCTTCTTGGTACCAGAAGATGAAACGTCTCCAACCTTAGTCATATTTCTCTATCCTGATAGATAAAACATCACCACAAACAAAAAAAAAAGGGAGGAAATGAGAGACCCGCTAGCCTTGCTCACATATCAACACACCAGAATCAATAGAACAAAGTGACGAAATGAAAACAAACACAACCAGACAAATGCTCCAGATTAATTTATGCTTACCAGAAAGTTCAATGTGTTGTTGATAATGCAGGAATGGAAACCAGATTTCTCGAGTAAATCGAAATGCCCAGAAACCTTGAAATGAAAGCGAAAGTACAAGGAGTTGCCAAGAAGTCAAATATATAAGACTCGAGAAGGTGCCTGAATTGAAACCTCCTCTATCCAACGGCTAGTCCTTCGAAATCTGAACGGATGGGAATAATTACATCTACCCGCGTCAGCAGGAGCCAGACACGTGTCGATGTAGGGGAGTTAATGTGGTAACCCGTTACCTTCTCTCTCTCTCTCTAATGTTAATTCAAATTTCAAATGATAGATGACAAGTGGCTCAAATCATGAACAATATTATTTCCTAATAAATATTAATCCAGATCATTACCAGAGTCCATACCAGAACCAGACCCGACCTGTGAAAGCCCAAGTAATGGAGCCCAAAACCACCTGTAGGCATCGAAGACCACCTCTAACTTAGTGGGGAGTTATTCCTGAATATTGGAGAGCAAAGTCGTTGAACGTGGGAAAGACTAATCGCAACACGTGGACAAATCCTATCTTGTACCAGAACATGTAATCCTGAACGTGCCGTGACAGTTATTCCAGACATAATTTTAGTTTATATATGATGTCTTGTATTCTAAGTGACACATTGTATTCTCTGTTCAAGAAGAACATCTTGTAAACTCTTTCATTTAATTAATATCAAGCAGTAATTTCCAGATTAACTTTTGTTGTGATTGAATTGTTATTCATTCATTTAGTATTGCTTTAATAAGAATTTTTAGGGCATTACACTTCTAATGTTGGGCAAACAGTAAGATAGTACAATGAAAGGGTTGAAAATTCAGAAATTAGATCATGAATACTTGAAAACAGATTTTGATATATACTGCATGCTCCACCAGATTATAAAATAATGAGTTAATTAGGAATAAAATTTAAGCCATTATCTGCAGAAATGACATATTATGCTCTAGATTTCAAAAGAATATATATTTATATATACACACACATATATATACACGTTCGATCACGTTCATGCAATGTCTGGTAAAATAATAGTGATTATTGAAAATTCGATCACAAGCTCTATAGTTTTCTAGAAGGTATCCAACTGATTCTTACACGTGACTTTAATTGTACAACCGATGATCTAAAGTTATATGATCTAAAATTGTGAGTTTATTTATTATCAAACAAAAAGTTGGGAGTTTATAAACACAATCGTATCATTAATGCAATCCAATCTCCCAACACAATCGTTTAATTAATGCAATCCAATCCAGCAAAACTGACCCCAACTTGATACGAAAATAAAATTGTTTTGATCCATAAAGAGCCAACAAATTGATGTAGACCATGGATTGAGCAATCAAACAAATTGATCTAGTTTTCCCCAATGTTAACATATATAATTATATGTCATCATTTTCACAGGGATGAATGATTCATGGTTTTTGCAAGGCTTATTTTGTCAAACCTCTTCAACCCTAAGCTTGAGGTTATTGTTTTCGTGGTGTATTGAGAGTCTAGCCAGATTCTTGTTTAGATTAGTTTAGATTAGTCACTAGTAGTCTGGCGGACCAAGTTCAACGTAATTATTGATGAAACTTTAACTTAGGTTCTAATATGATTTGCCATGCCCTGTTGTGCAAATCCTTGTTCAATACTCACTAACAACTTGACTTAAGAGAGGCTCAAAATTTTAGCCCATGTTGAATTCTCTCCGGCATTGCATGACATAATTTATATTTTGTATTAAAAAAATTAGTTTTATAATTTTCGTCGCTCAGTTCAATCATTTTTGGGAAAATGTCATTTAAATCCCTCCGAATATACAAAAGGACAATTCAATAACTCAAACTTCCAAAAGGACCATGAAGGAACTAGGACCTAGTTGACATTTTAAAATTGTGTGAAAAGACAAAATTGCCCTAATCATAAAACAGAAATTACTAACTACCCTATTGAAAATGGTGGGTGTAAGGGTGATTAGTAATTTCTGTTTTATGATTAGGGCAATTTTGTCTTTTCACACAATTTTAAAATGTCAACTAGGTCCTAGTTCCTTCATGGTCCTTTTGGAAGTTTGAGTTCTTGAATTGTCCTTTTGTATATTCGGAGGGATTTAAATGGTATTTTCCCATCATTTTTCTATGTTGGATAAGATTTATCAAAACTCGTGTCCCTCTGGTTGAAGGTATGCCCAGACAAATAAGTACGGCCCTTAATTTATCATGTATGAATTATTGAATCACAATTTGAGTCTATATTTTGTCAGCCCAAAAAGACAATGTTCCCGTAATAAATATCATATCAAATTGATTTTTGTAGGATAAAAATGTTAGTTAAATATTTATTTATCAGTTTTCCTCACATTTGATTTACCTTACTTAGATTTGAAGAGAAAATTGTCATGAGTAAGGAAGCACGTCAAAAAGGGAGCTCACAACGATGAAAGAGAAAGAAAAAAATAGGTTAAGTAATTCATCCCAAGCCGATTGTTTCCTTGAGATGATACTAAGGAAGACTCAATGTAATTGAATCTTTTGATGTACTTCTATGTTTTCTATGTACAAAACTAATGTATAATCTAATAATATATAACATATGTTATTATTGTTAACTCATTTGACTCCTATAATCTCTTAAAAGGGTCAATTTAATCTTATATCTAAATTCAGATTCAATAAAAATAATATGTGTTTCTTGAATGAGGACATAGTGACAGATCAATACTAATTAAATCAAGTTAAATATTTGTGCTTGCTACACGAAATCTATTAATAAAATAAGCCATATCACTCATAAATTATAAGCATAACTTCATAATTTCATACCAAGTTATCAATTTTGTTTAGTCAAAGTTAATGCAAAATGTTATACGAATGGGTTTACATGTTAACCTTTTTTGCGAACATACATGCTAAATTTAATTGACTTGACACACACACACATTCATATCCAACACTCATCAAATGTAAAATTGGTGGAAGGTTGAGTCCATTGAGAGTTTAAATGGAAATAATCTCACGCAAAGAAAAAATCTGAAAAAGAAAGCAGACAATTCCAAGTATTATTATGCTTTGGTCAAAACTAATAGAATAAGATGGAGAGCATAATTTGAGTGGCAATCACAATTTACAATAAGAGTCTCTCTTTCACAAGCCAATAAAGCATATATGGGTGGGTGTGTGTGTGAGTAAATACTCTCATCCAATAGAAACAAATCCAAAATAGGATGATTTCTCTTAGAGGATATATTTTAACTACATGCTTGGCAACAGAATTTGTTTATTGAAAAGCGCTTTCCATTTTTAATCTTAATATTATTTTTGATCATAGGTGCTTGGTGAGGGGTCATTTCAAAGGATGAATGGAAAGCAGAAACAAAAATGAAATATTGTAATGGTAATGATGCTTTTGGGGATGAAAAGCAAATGAAAATGCTATTCTTTTTTCCAAAATGTGCTTGCAACTTGAAATGGCCCACCTTTGTTGCAAAAAATAAGTGATGCCCATTGCTCTCTGTGGGTCCTCACCCTATGCCCCTACAAGGCTTCAACAATTCAATTTTCTTTTTACCCATTCGCCACTCACCAAGCTATAATGTCACCATGGGAATGTGGAGAAAGGCAAGGATTTGTAAGTTGCAACCATAACCTTGAAATCAATTTCCACTATATTGGTAATTAAGTTTGATCATATCAACCCATTTTTACAAGGCACTTCATCTCTTTAATACGATACCCATATCGTATTTAATACAAGTCATCATGTTTAAGAAGCTGATCTTAATCCCAAATTCAAGACTCCTTTCTAATTTTTCTTCATCTCTTTACACTGATAATTAAATGAGCCAATAAATATGGGTGTTCACTCATGCTGCAAAGCAATGGAGAAAAATAAAAGATTTGCAAAACACAGGGGAAGAGCAAAATGCATTACTTTATACTCCACTGACCATTAATATAATATCTTATTGACATTTTTAGAAATCCTAAATTTAAATAAATTACTCATAAACTAGTTTACTTGGATTCATTCTCCAAACTATTTCATTTGACTTGTAAACTAATAATATATCATATATGTTATGATTAACCAACCTATTGACCTCCATAACTCCATTAATCTTTTGACTGAAAAAACTCTATCAATCTAAAAAAAATCATTTAAGTCTTATATTTAGGATTTGAGGAAATATTATAATGTTAAGTAATAAATTCATACATATCTTGGAAAAAGTTTGGTAGGATGAGTGAAAAGTCACTCTTGGAAAAGAAAAAGAGAATATGCTTTCGGAAATCAAGGTTTTAAACTGTCTTTTACTACATAGCTGCAAATTGGGAAATGTTAAGAAAAGTATGGCTTGAGAAGAAATACAATGCATGTTCATTACTCTCTTTATTCTTAAATATAGAACATATTTAACAACTTTAATTGAATTAATGACAGTTAATTGGTGGTATTTTTTAAATAAAAAATCGCAATCATCTTCCTCTTTTTATCCCGCATTTCTTAGTTAATTATCATTGGAATAGTACCAATAATCTGATAAAAAAAAGGAATAGTACCAATGAGGATAAAAAATTAAAGAAGGTGACAAAATTAAATTGAGGTCCTATATTTAAGACTAAAACTAACCTCCCAAATAGATGTTTTGTTTAGCACGATGTAGTAAAAGGAAACATTCTTGAAACTTGAATACACCCAATAGAACATGTAATTCATGCACCGACCAACAATATGATAATATGATAACGTCTCAAATATTTTGTCCTGGGTATTACAAGCCATTGTTTCCTCCCTCCATTATTCTCATAATACTCCTTTCATTCCTAAATATAAGATCACTTTAACAAATTTGGAGAGATGAAGAAAGACATTCCAATGAGTTAGGATTACATGAAATTTCCAAAATACCTCTCACCTAAATTTTAAAAATATCCTCTCACTTTCTTCAAACCACTATTTTTGGGTGAAGGGAGAGTATAGAGGTAATTTGAGGAAAACTTGAGTTAAATTAGAAAGTGATTTTATAATTAGGAACAAGCTCTCCTTCTCCTACCTAAAGTGATCTTATATTTAGGAACGAATGAAGTATTTTATATCTAACTTTTCTTTTTCTGATATTACTTCTCCCCCCGCTCAACTCTGCATAAGATTTCGTTTTTTTATCCACTTTTTTTGCCAGTAAGATTTCTCTGTTTTTTTACACTAGCAAGGAAATAGGAGTATAAGATTTCTATATTACACAAAAAGATAGTATATATAATCATAGATTTGCCAAATACTCCTCCTATATTCATAAACATTCACAAGTCCAATAGATTTGACCCAAGCCCATAACAACCTTTTCATCACCAACACCATCCCATGATGCCTCAGCAACCAAGCCTGGCCAGCCTTGTATTTCCCCAACGCCCAAGCCCAGCCAACTTAACAGATAAACCCGGAAAAATAAATAAACAACCGACATGACAAAGAAACACGTGGCAACATCCAATTGGCCACATCCTCATCCATCCCTCTCAAGCACTACGTTTCCCTAATCATGGACCATAAATAGCGTCCCCTAAATAAATCAATGGTGGTTCACTTGTTCATACCATGACACAATCAATACACACGATATATGATACTAGGAAACTTTGAACAAACAAAACCTAATCGCTGCTTCGCTTCTGTAGATATATGTTCGTATGTTCCATACTTTTAACCTAGGAATCTCCGAAGAGGAGGAGAAATAAATTTGAATTGTATGAGCAATTGGGAGGAGGGAGGAATTGGAATTGGGATTGGAGGATTGGAAGAGGAATAGGGAGAGGAGTGTTGTATGCAAAACATGTCTGCCATAGTGTTGGGCAAGAGATCAAACTTTTTCGAAGATTCATCCTCCTCGTCTCCCTCCTCTTCTCCGCCTATCTCCAAGAGGATTCGCTGTTCCTCTTCTTCTCCTGTGCGCTGCTTCTCTTCTTCCTCTCCCCCTACGAATTCCCCAAACTACCCCTCTCCTTCGCTTCTCCTTCATCACCTCTCTGCCCTCTTTCCTGATATGGACAAGCAGGTATATCAATTTCAATATGTTCCTTTCGATCTTGCTTCTAATGTTATTGGATTTGTGCAGGGAAAGAAATATACATGATACGGTTATGCTTTTTGTGTAGTGGCAGTGCTAACTGCTTTTGGATTTGCAAGAGTATGCGTATTGATTTTAGGAATTACTTCATGTGTTCGTAAATATAACACCTGGTTCACTTTTTTGGTAGAGGTTAAGTATGCAAAATAATATAGTTAATTGGTTAGAAAGGTGAGATAAGACATCTCCCCGCCTTCAAGGTCTTGGGTTTAATACTTGGCGCGCCCTACGCGAGCAAACTTCAGATTAGTTGGCACTCAAAGAGTGTCGGATACCGGAGGCTCTAAGCAAAAAAAAAATAGTTAATTGTAACATAACTATTTTAGTATTATATTATATAATAGTTTAAAAGATAAATAAATTAATAGGCAAACCAATTTGTGAGTAGTTTATATTGTTTTCTTAGGATTTTCCGAAAAGGTCAACTAGGTCTTATATTTATGGTCGGAGGGAGTCGTTAGCCCTGGCCAATTTTCTAAACTGATGTTGTTGAATCTTTGAAGGAAAGGCACTTGCTGTTTTCAGGGATGTGAAGATTTGATTTTTTTTTAGATTCTGTTGGATTGAGTTAGTGTTTAATTTTAGATGAGAATGAATGTGAATTGCCGTGTTTTGGTGGGGTTGTAGTTGGTTTGAGATGAAACTCGAGGTTTTTGAAGTGCTGATCATCTTTTGGAATGATTGGTTGAAACTTTGTGTTTTATTAGTTTGGTGTGTAGTGTGGGTAGTGTTTCTGTTAGTTTGTTGTAATTTGTTTAGGCTTTCCAACTTTCGGGCCTCCAATTTGATCCGATTTTAGGATGGAATGAGAGTTTTGTCTATTGTTTTATTGAATGAATTGTCTTTTATCCCAAGAAAAATGAACTGTCATCATGAATCTGGCTATTTGCGGAATATCATGACTCCTCCCTGTTTGAGCGGTTGGGTGTTAACGTGATATTTTTATTTCATTTCAACTTATTGGAAGGAATTTTGCTATTGGCTTGTTCAAATGTTGCGTGATACTTGTTGATGATGTTTCTAGTTTTAACCATTTCGGTAATGCTCATGGCAGCTTCTTGAGAAAGCGCTTGAAGAATGTGGTGATGATTTAGATTCTGCTATAAGAAGTTTAAATGAGCTTCGGTTAAGCTCTGCCCATAAGTCTGTCAGTTCTACTGGGGGTTTATCCAATGGAGTAGTTGACCCAAATGAACAACTTCAATCAGAAGGTATACATCAATTGCAGTCCATGCATCTTGAGATCACATGACAACTTGTAGGAGATTGTAGTAGTTGTATTCTAATGTACTAGATGCTTTCACTTACTACATTTAGCTTTGCTTTTTGTTATTTTCTACCTCATGTTATCATCTCTTAATTAATATGTGGCTTCTATGTCTTGATGATCTCTCGATATGCGACATCAAATCCAGAGTTATCCCTTTCCTTCCATTGTTAAGTTTGTAATTATTATTTGTACATTCACAACCCATTAGTTGTACTTTTGTCTATTTCTTCAAGTTTGAGAATTTGGTGATTTTATAATGAGGGTCAGGTTTCATAAGAAACCCGTCTCATTATACTACATATATCATGTGATTTTTGAAAATAATAGTGACAATTGGTTATAACTTGCAAGAGATTTGTTATTGGGAAATTTAATTAGAGGTCCCTCACAAGGGAGTTAATACTGGAAAAATCTCAAAAGTTGAAAATATTAATGTAGGGTCCCAAGGGACCTCACATTAATATATTTGAAAAGTGAAAAGACAATTTTGCCCCTAGCCTTAAAAAAACTTTACCTCCTCCTCCTCCTCCCTCACCCACCCCCCTCCCCCACCCAGCCGCCCCCCACCCTCCCCCCTCCTCCTCCCTCACCCACCCCCCTCCCCCCTCCTCCTCCCTCACCCCTCCCCCTCCCCTCCAGCTGCCCCCCCACCCCTCCCCCTCCCCTCCAGCCCGCCCCCCCACCCCCACCCTCCCCCCTCGAGCCCGCCCCCCCCACCCCTACCCTCCTCCCTCCACGCCCCCCACCCCCACTCCAGCTCGCGAGCTGGAGTGGGGGGGTGGGGGTGGGCGTGGGGGGCCGACTTGGGAGGGGCCAACGTGGGAGGGGGGAGGGGGTGGGGGGCCGACGTGGGAGGGGGGAGGGGTGGGGGGTGGGGGGCCGACTTGGGAGGGGAGGGTGGGGTGGTGGGGGGGCGCTGGAGGGGAGGGGGAGGGGTGGGGGGGCGGCTGGAGGGAAGGTGGGAGGGGTGGGGGGGGCGGCTGGAGGGGAGGGGGGAGGGTGGGGGGCGGCTGGAGGGGGGAGGGGGGTGGGTGAGGGAGGAGGAGGGGGGAGGGTGGGGGGCGGCTGGAGGGGGGAGGGGGGTGGGGGAGGGGGTGGGTGGGGGAGGAGGTAAATTTTTTTTAAGGCTAGGGGCAAAATTGTCTTTTCACTTTTCAAATATATTAATGTGAGGTCCCTTGGGACCCTACATTAATATTTTCAATTTTTGGGATTTTTCCAGTATTAACTCTCTTGTGAGGGACCTCTAATTAAATTTCCCTTTGTTATTTTAGTAGGCTTAGCTGCTCCACTTATTATATGAGAAGTAAATACTTCAAACACCATTAAATTTGAAACTTTAGTGTCATGTTCCCAAGTTGTTGGCTGCATATCTGTTCCTGAGGTTCCTGTTAACTTGTGGATAAGAATGTTACAGGATGTGGTTTGTATCAGTTTCTTGGCATGAAGGAAAAGCAGTAGTCTTCGAAGGAGAAAATTTTGGTCTTCAGAGGCTTGTTATTCATTAACTGCATGCATTTTGAGCTTAAACAAGTGCTTTTAGTGTTATACATATGGTCTGAATTCTCATTTGTACTTGATGAAAGACTAACCATTTTGTATTCCCATGGTTTTCGTTGTGTTCTGTGGTGGATTTTGAATTCTGTCCATAGTATATCAAAATTGGCATATTTGCTTTGTTCTTGGTTTAAAACATTGCATTGAAGGGCAAGTTGAAGATATCAATGAAAATCTTTCGAGAATGTTTGGTCGATAAATTAAACTTTATTTTTTAAATGATTTTTGACACATGATCATTCGTAATGACATTCTCAGTCATCGATCAGAAGTGGGGGCTAATTTGTTGTTCATGCAGAAATTGCACCACCTGAGGATGCGGCAGCTAAACAAAATTATCCTATGGATGGTGCTGAATGGGTGGAGCTCTTTGTTAAAGAGATGATGAGTGCCTCAAACATTGATGATGCTAAAGCTCGAGCTTCAAGAGCACTTGAAGCTCTAGAGAAGGCCATTTGTACAAGAGTTAGTTCGGAGGCAGCTCAGAGCTTCCAGCGGGTGTGTGATTTACTTCCTGATTTTTTTTTCCAACATATATAATCAACTTAGGGAGAAGGGCCGACTTGGCTCAACGGTAAGCTCGCTTGCCGTCGTGGGGTTTGAGGTCGAGGGTTCGAGTCAGTCACTTTTGCAAAAAGCATAGGTTAAGCTGCATAGTATATTCCTTTTCCCAGCACCCTCTCCAAGTAGGGACTAGAACTGAGTTGGCCCTTTAATATAATCAACTTAGGGAAGGATTGACTTGGCTCAACGGTAAGCTCGCTTGCCATAGAGTTTGAGGTCGTGAGTTCGAATCAGTCACTTTGTAAAAATCAATAGTTAGACTGTCTAATATATTCCCTTCCCCAGCACCCTTACTAAGTGGGGTCTAGAATTAAGTTGACTTCCTTTTTTATATATATAATCAACTTAGGGGTGTTTGATTTATAGCTTAATCATGTGAGAAGAATTGTATCTTGTGAAGCATAAAAGTAATTTCTAATGGCGTTCCCAAATGCTCATTTAGTTGCAATGGGAAGACACGCTCATTCATCCAATCATGTTCGATTTGTCATTCATGTCATCCCACTTGGGTGTATCTTTGAAATCTAATTGCACTTAACTGCCAAGAGGTGAAATGTGCTTATTATTTGGTCTGGTTCAGGAAAATATGATGCTAAAGGAACAGGTGGAAGCACTTATCCAAGAAAATATTGTTCTAAAGCGGGCGGTGGCAATACAGCATGAACGGCAGAAGGAGTATGAAGATAGGAACACAGAGCTACAGCAATTGAAACAGCTAGTAGCTCAATATCAGGACCAAGTAAGAACTTTAGAGGTGAATAACTATGCCTTGACAATGCACCTAAAACAGGCACAACAAAGCAATTCCATTCCAGGGCGTTATCATCCAGACGTTTTCTAAATCATCTTGGATGTGTTTCTTGGCTCTTCCCATGGCCTAAATAATCACGAAGAAGCAACAGAGCCTTTCTTTCTGGAAATTCCTTGAAGTGCATGGTTCTCGCCCATCCATTTTTAATACGCCGTCCCTTGTTATTCTGCGGATACTTATTTATCCCTATGCATGTTCTAAATTTATTTTTTTTGCGCACTGAAATTTGAAGTATACGGGTTCACTATGGTTGTATAGTGCTTATTATGTTTATTGCAGCAGCCTTGATATACAATATTTTGTACTAGCATCCCATCTTCCATGAGAATTATAAAAGCAAACTTTGGCAGACATTAAAGGCATGTGGGATTGAACCATGTTCAAACGTTTATGGTAGAGCTTTTTTCTGTTAGGTACTCTCCTACGAGGATTGAACCATGAGAATTGTAATTGCAATATTGAGTATTGACAGGCATAATTAGATTTAATTGAAATGTTCTTGTTATAGTAAATATCTAGTGTCTATAATTTACTTGTTTGTGTGTGCTGATACTTGAGAGGTGTTGTAAAGCCCGGCCCAATTATGGTCGGATTCATGATTTGAAAAGTTAAAGTGATGTTGTTAGATGGATCATGATTGGGCTGGGCTCTTCACTCTTTGTATCCTTATGATATGCAGAATCATCCAATTGCCTTCACTCTCAAAGTCCAATGCCCCATAATGTCTGGAATAAGATTGTTTCTCATAAGTGGACACCGAGCTTATTGAAAAACATCTCAATCTGTTTGAAATACAAGATTAACGAATGTTTCTGACACAGCATTTAAGTATTCTCTTAAAAAAAAAACAGTAAAGCAATGTAGTATAAAACTAAGGCGCAAGTGTGTACGAGCATTTGAAATAGGAAAGAGAAATTAAATAATTCAGACATAGTGAGGAGAATAATAATCATTAAAAAGAAGCACTCTGGTTATATGCATTTTTCTACGAACAGTTGAGACTTCAGACCCATCCACGTTTCTGATAAAAAAAAAAAGACCCATCCACGTAAATTAATGATCTATATTTTTTCTCTACTTAAAATACACTGATTGATTCAATACTTCGTGTCCCATACCCAAGCTTTATGGTTTTTACAGATCATAATTTTGTCCAAGAAGACAGAAGAGGATTTGATTCTCATAGTAATAAAACTACCCTCGTAGCCACACACACACACACACACATTTTTGCATTGTATAGTAGTGTTCTTGGTCTTTCTCTTTCCTTTCTGAACAGAAACTGTATATACCTGCTTTTTTTCTCTGAATTCACTTATTCACTGACTCTTATGGAGGGCCATCTTCCTCATCTGCATGGTCACTTTCATAACAGTTCATTCTGTGACTGTGACTTAGCTTATCAAAGAGTAAAGATCACATTCATTTGCCAGTACACATGCATGTCCCTCTACTCTTTTAATCCTTGATTGTGACACTAACATTACCTCTTTTGACTACACCTTCTTTTCTCTTCTTCTCTTTCCCACTCTAGTTACCACAACAAGAATCTTTCTTATTTATAGATATATACTCTCTATAGACCACGGTAAGCTAAGCCTAATGGAGAGGCTGGTCTTATATTTAGGGTTTTAGAATGGTATCTAGGGTGCTATTGCTTGTAGGGTTATGCTAAATTTGCTATGCTTCCACAGATTCTGATCATTCCGCAAACATTTAATTTCTGAGCCACGTGGGGTGATGATGGCATCTTCATTATGGAACTGAAGGTCATTGAAAAGAACCAACAATGTATATCTCTGTATATGTGTGTCTGTAATACGTGTAAGTGTGTGTGGGGTGACGAAAGGGAATTAACTGAACAGTTGAACAAAAAGGACTTGGCAGTGGCATTCTTTGGAAAATGCAGAACCCTCTTCAATCATGTTCTCTTTTTTGTTTGGCTCTTTGAAGAGACTTCCCTTCTGTTTGGAGCCATCAAAAAATTCGAAAGACAAACTAGCATCTCCTGTACTTAGATGTGCAAAGAAGAAGGTTAGTGTTAGTATAATTGTAATTAATCATAATATCAAATAAATTTCAATAATTTATCAATGATGTTTTTACTTTTTTATTTGTTAATAACGATCATTTCACTTGTCATAGAGTGTGTTTGACTCGGCTTATTTATTTTGGGTGTGTGGCTTTGAAAATCCAAAATAAGTTGGCTTATTTCTCAAAATAAGCCGAGTCAAACACACTAATAGTCTCATAGACAAGTTACCTGATTTGTTTGATATTAATTGTCTTACTTAGTATGTGGATGTAATTCTCCTTAAATGTTATCCCTTTGTCCCAGAATATAAGTTAATATTGTGCAAATCGCTAAATTTGAGAAAACTGTTAAAAGTTGTCGAAAATAATCAATATGTTTTGAACATATTTTTTTCCACTTTACCTCTACGAAGAGGATAAGTGAGCTAGTGATTTGATGATAAAAAATGAGAGAGTGTGTATGAGAAACATGAAAGAGAGTATTGTTAATAAAAGGCTAAAATGGAAAAAAACATTAAATGACTAGACATACTGTAACATTAGCTTATATTCTGGGATAACTTTAAATCATAATATTAGCTTATATTCTAAGACAGAGGGAGTATAATATAGCATGATAGCCTATATGAGTAGCTGTGAATTCGATTAAAAGATGTGAAACTATTAAAAAATAATAATAATTACATGCACACACATATACATATTTGTAAGGTGTAGTGGCATAGTTATAGTAGTACCATCTAGCTAGTTGAATAGACCTCACAAAGGCCAATCACTTACCTTGTCTCACACTTACATGTGCCTTCTTCATGTCCCACTCATCATTATCAAAACAAAACCCTCCCGCATTATATGGTAATGACCCACTAAACATTAATTATTGCTGTCAGCATACAAAAGTAGCACTTTAGGACTTTCAAGTGAATGGAATGGGTGGTCAAATGGTGAGTATGTGGAATGAGTATGAAATGTCATTTTTTACAAGTGCCCTAGTTTATACTTCATCTGATCTGTAATATAAGAACCCAAAAATTCAATGGTTTCAGCAGTTGAACTCTTATATTAGAGACTAGAGAGAGTCCTTTGTTGTAATAAAAACATTGTAACAAAAAACATTGTAACAAATAGGTGTGTGAATCTCTTTTCTTTTCTTTTTCTCTCTCCACTTCTCTAGTCTTAAGCTATTCATCATCCATCAAATTTTATACTTAAAAACGCATAAAAACATGGTACCACAAAATTTTTACAACAAAATATGTCACTCTCTCTCCACAGCTACTAAAATGTACTATCACTGTATCACATCTGCAATATCTTTCTACTCGTCTCTCATTTATTTCGCTTTTTTTTCCCTTCACATTCAATGGATAGTTAAAATTAGGCAAGCCGAGATAAAGGGCCATAAAAAAAGAGGAGACTCAAGTAATCAATTTGGTTAATAGCAAAATTTGATTTTTGAAAATGTGATTTTTTTACTATAAAAAATCATTTTTTCCTCAATGTATTGATAATTAAAATGTTTAATTGCAGATTGCTTAGTTTTCTCTCTCATAATTTTTTTATGGATAGAAAATTGGTTCCCTTGGTAATTTAATTTTTAAAATCAGTAATGAATGATTAAATTATGAAGCTAAGAAAACATTTAATTTTTATGGATAGAAAATGTAATTGCAGATTGCTTAGTTTTCTCACTATCTGTATTTGTATTAATTTGAGGAGGTTCATGAAGCTAAGAAAACATTTAAGTTTATGGTGCACATTGAATCGATCTCTTTGAAATACTTATATGAATGATTAAATTATATAGGTTTATAATGATAACTAAAATAGGTTTTTAAAAATAATAAATATAAATGCTTTAAAGTGATCTGTTGATATTTTCAATGTCTACAAGCTAATCCTTTGGGTCTCATATATGGTACTCGGGTATTATATCGATTTTGTTGATTGATGATGTTTGATTCTAAACATACGAATTTGGTCCACTTTAATACGCCTCCCCTCATTTGATATTTTTTTTTCTCAAAACACCCTTATAAATAATCAGATAAGAATGACAGGCAACCAATTCTCTTGATCATCCCAATCCAGTTAAGTCTTATATATAGAATTAAAAAATTTATTTAAGCAGAGATTTTTCTCAACAAGTGATGGGGAGTTTAACGAACATTTTTTTTGGTAAAAAAAAAAAAGACAATCTAAGCTGGGTTACAAAGTGAAGTGAGAGATGGAAATGCATGTGATCGACCATATCTGAACATTTCCTTATTTTGGGGCCCTAATAATAGGCCTCATCTTGGGCTGGGCCCCTCTCTCCTTTCTGTCCACATTCTTGATTCTTCCACCCCAATATTCCTCTAATTCTAGATTTATTTTTTTTTCTTTTACCTTCCTTTTAAAATTTAACTTATAACTTCAACAATTTTCATGAGATGAAAAGAAAGGAAATTATGGGGAAACTTGATGGAATGAAGTAAAAGAAATGGAGTACCAAGAAATAGTTTACACATTAATTTATATATAATAGATGAAAGAAATGATAAATGAGAAAAACTAACTACCACACGCTTAGATCAGTTCGTTGGAAAAAGTGTTGGAGTAGTTTAACTTAGGACTTAAGTTTGAGTTTGGACATACAATAAATGTTGATCATATGATAACGGTTCACCCTCCCCAAGACTATATTAGTCTAAGCCGGTTGAGTTTCCATAAATAAGGGTTAGTATGGGATATTAGATTAGAGTACTAAAAAATTAAGAAAAACATGGAGTGAGGGCGACAGGATATGGGAAGGTATAAGACAATAGGAAGCCTCTAAGGAAGGCCCGTGAAAATTGAGAGAGAGAGATGATCACATGGTGCTAGATGCAACGGCGTTAGCATGGTCCCAATCCCGTAATAGTGGACCCCACTTGCTGCATCCGCGTGATCGCCACCATTGCCAATTCTGTACTTCACCGTCCCTGATTGCTTCTACCTCTGCCACCTACGCCTCTACCACCTCCACCTACTTCATCTATTTTTCCCTTTTATAATATATATATATATATATATATATATATATATATATATATGGAGTATATATATAAAAGATCTCACTTAAAAATTAAGTCATTAAATTATATTATAACATATATAATACGTGTTATTAGATTTTAGGTTCGTTTATAAGTTGAATAAATTAGTAGTTTCAAAGAAAAATATAACTTTAGATAGTTTAAAGTGATTAATTTTGTATCTTTAATTTCTTCAAAAAGTCAAAGTATTCTCACAATTAAAAAGTGATAGAGTATCATTCTCTATATTAATGTGTCTTATTTATAAGTTGATTTGAAATCTTATAGCATATATAAGTATTTAAGAGAGATCTTATCATACATGATATAGTTAAGTAATTTATTTAGATTTTAGAATTATTATAAGTTCAGTAAATGAATATTAATTTTTTAGCTGGAAAATATAGAGAGTACTCCCCTTATCCCATAACACAAGTCTAAATTTATAAATGGTTTTGTCTAAAAATATGAGTTCATGTTTGAGTTAGTTAAAGTAATAAATTCATTTTCTCTAATATTGCCCTTGCTAAAATATTATGTTTTTAGAAAGTTGTGTCAACTTTATTCCCTGAGAGAGGATACAAAGATACAACTCCAAGCAAAACATATCATTTATTCTCCACACGCTCTCTTTCTCCTTTTAAATAAGGGCATTTTTTGAAACAAAATTTTCTCCTACATAATCATTGTTTTTACTTAACTTAAACCAATTTCTGGGAAAGCATTATTGGTTGACTTAGACTTATAATATATAATGGGACCGCGAGAGTATTATATTTGAGATTAAAAGAGGGTGCATATTTCTATGGGATTAGAGATTGTGGTGGTCCATGTACAAGGTGTCAAGTTCAAATTCACTTATTGATGCTTAAACACCCTTTGTTTTTTCTCCCAAAAACCAGTGGTGGTTCAAATCTAAGTACTTATTCTCATATCATTACGGTGGAAGATGGTTGATGTACAAGTTGTCAAGTTCAAAATAATTTTTAAAAATATATTTTTGATAGTTTTCCTAGCTAATCCGATCTAAATATATTTGAATATGATCCTAATCATACTAGACATTAAGGGAAAAAAGCGACAGGTGGGGATAAAAATGATAATTGGGTATCGAAATTTGTACAATGCATAAAATAATTACAGCAAAAGACATCTATTTAGTTTTTTTATAAACTTTTTTATGAAAAGACATCTATTTAATTTATAATGGTACAATTGTAAACTTTTGATTATTATAAGGGTTACATTTAAAGCCTTCTCGCGTTATGACCATTTTTCTTAAAAGATTTCAAGGACTGATCATTGATCTTTTCATTGAGGTGACAAAAGTCCCATGGTAGATAAATTGCACTCAGATTTTGAGAAGCAAAAATTGATGGGGGAATTGCAGTTTAATCCCTGGTAAGGGAAATTAATACTGGAAGGTCCCAATACATTCTAAAATAATTATAAAGTCCCAGGGGCCCTTTCCTGCAATTGTTTGCTTAACTTCAATGACCATTTTGCCCTCATTAAAGATGGTTGTCATCTCACTGGTCTCTACAGGGGGACTATGCTTTCATCTTATGAGGGCAAAATGGTCATTGAAGATAAGCAAACAATTGCAGGAAAGGCCCCTGGGACTTTATAATTATTTTGGAATATATTGGGACCTTCCAGTATTAATTTTCCTTACCAGGGACTAAACTGCGAATTTCCCAAAATTGATACATTATAAAAACCCTTAAATTTTCAAAATTACCGAATGGTCTTTTTAAATAAGAAAAATTACCAAATGGTCTTAAAGTATCTGAAGGTAATATAATGCAATTATAACATTATTTCATCAGCCTAAATAATTCATAAAAAAGAAAATTGACAATTAAAGACGTCTTAACTAATGAGTTAAAGCGTTTCGATTTACAACTATAATTGTTCTATATTCTCAGGTAATATCAACATTTTCATTGTAGTCATCATTGACAATTGATAACTATCATAGGTTTTTTTTTTTAAATTAAACACAATTTATATAAACAAAGATAAAATGATACATATAATATCTCATACATTCTCAAGAAAAAACTAGGTTGAGACCTATAGGACAGAAGATAAACTCAAAAAACATGCAAATAAAGCAAAAATACAATTACGAAAACTAAAACAAAGCTAAAAGAAACAATAAGTTGCAACTGCAAGAGCCAAAAGATGATCAGCACTTCAAAGACATGTCAGATCTCAGAGAGGAATTGATGCTACTTGATAACATCTACAGCAAAGCAAAAGGAACATGAAATTACACCATCAACGACTGCCAATTGACAATGACAATCTACGACCACGTCTATAGCTTTTTTTTTATTATTCATGATCAAGGTATCCCCCTACTCGACAAGTGAGAGACTAATCCTCCGCTGATTTGTAGGCACCTCAAAGGGTGGGACAGCTGGCCCGGAAGATTTAATGTTTCTCCATACCCAACGCCAGGGATCGAACCCCAGACAATTGGTTAAGGGTGAATGAGTCCTTGCCACTCAACCATACACTTCAGGGTTTACCACGTCTATAGCTTTAAAGCTATATATTAAAGGGCGAAAGCCCAAAAATGATACACAACTATTGGCCAAGGAACAAAAATAATACATAACTATTTTGAGGTACATAAATGATACCCAACTTTTACACGTGATCAAAAATGATATTTTCACTAATATGACAATAAGATTAGATATGAAAAGTCTAAAATGCCCTTATAAATTAAACATTATAATTTTTGAATATGTGGGACCCACATTCAATAATAAAAAATGTCCTTCTCTTCCTCTTCACCTTCAAGGCGTCACTCTCCGGCAAATCGGAGAGGAACATTTTTTTATTATTGAATGTGGGTCCCACATATTCAAAAATTATAATGTTTAATTTATAAGGGCATTTTGGACTTTTCATGTCTAATCTTATTGTCATATTAGTGAAAATATCATTTTTGATCATATATAAAAGTTGGGTATCATTTATGTACCTCAAAATAGTTATGTATTATTTTTGTTCCTTAGCCAATAGTTGTGTATCATTTTTGGGCCTTCGCCCAATATTAAAGGGGTCTTTGAATTCACAATTAATAACTAATCGTTGAAGGTAACTTGAGGTAATTTCATAAATACATTATATTTTTAAAAGAACTTGCGGTATTTATTTGTCGTCCATGAGACTCGAATGCGATTTCCTTTCATTTTGTATTGGTATTAAAAGCTAGTTAAGGATATTATTTTAGTCGGTATCATAAGATGTTATTTCTTTTGTCTTTAATGTTAATTTTCTTCTAATTGGAAAATATTAATGTCCACCCCCTAAATCGTTAAGAAAGCTCATGATGTATATGATCAATGTCCATGTCTCTTAGTTAAAATTATTTAGTATGCAAATGAAACTTCGAGGTTTCATTATTGGCGTTATTTTTTCATTATAGTTGAGGCTTCCTGTGAAGGGTAGCTTCCTGTGAAGGGTAGCTTCCATTATTGGCGTTATTTTTTCATTATAGTTTGAGTAATAACTCTTGTTAAATGAGTTTGGAGATGGAGGAGAGAGAGTTAGGATCTGTAATGGCCGGAAAAAGTGTAGAGGCGAGTTAGGGGAGATGGTATAGGTGTGACCGTGTGAGGCTGCTGGGTGGAGTTGAGTTGGATTTATTTTAGCCACGTGGAGTTCCGTTGCAATAAATCGCTGCCATACATGATTATTCAAAGATAAATTATAAAAAAGTTTAAAGATGAGGGATCGAATATTTGAGTCAAAACTTTAAGAACCGTATCACGACAAGTCATACTTTAGGGACCCGCCATAATGAGTTAATATTGGAGGATCAAAATATTAATTTTTCCAATGATATATTATAGTAGTAGTAGTATTAATAATGGTAAAAGAAAGAATTAGACTCTCCAATTAGTGATGGCCAAAAAAAGACTCTCCAATTATTAAAAAGATAATTTGATATACCTAATTTCTAAAAGGACATATACAGATCAATGTTATTGATCTAAGTGTCCATTGCAAAATTAAAGGGAAATGTCTAAAAAACCTTTAAAAAATATAGTGAAAGAACTTTCATTGTTAACTATTGCAAATTATAGTTTGATGCTCCTTTGAACACAATAAATATAAATTCATAGATTTGATACTCCTTTGAATACAATAGATAAATTCATGAATTTCAAAAGCAAATGTTGCAAATTACAAAGAAACTTTATTTTTTGATTTCTCCATAAAATAGTGACCTATTATTAGAACACAATAATTTACTCATAAAATTTCAATGAAAATCAGCTAATTATGATCATAATTAATTATTGTCATGAATGAGTTAATCAGTGATGACATTATGGACCATAGTAGAATCATTATTAGCACTAGTAGATCTCAAGAAATATATAGTTTTCCTCATAAACAATGTTGCTCCTCGTGTTTTTATATATGATGGATAATAACATACCTCAATTATTTTAATATAATAGAATGATTTGTTTATGGAAAAAATATAATTTAACAACTCTTCAAGTAGAGAGGCGAATTTAAGTACCAAGTACAGAAAATGTTCAAATAAATAAATTAGTTGAAACTTCAAAATTTAGCATAGTATGGTTCAAAACCTAAACTGATCTAAAATAATTGTGGAGGAGGGAGATGATCCGTACGAGAGCAAATGATTAGAAATTTAGAATAAAAATGAAGGAACCAGCTCGTGGCCTCGTGCACACCTGATTTGTCAACATCATCCTTATGGTAAAATGCCACTTCTGTGGGACCTTCCTTTTCAATCACCGTGAATAAAATAAATACGATCACATCATAGTAAAATTATAAACTTGACCGCTTGAGAGAATTAATTAACAGAACTTTCACAAGCACCTAAATCTTTATGTAACAATTACAAAATAAGATCAGAGCTCCATAAAATTAACCAGAGCTTATGGTTAACAAGACCTTCCCTTGGCCAGTGACCTAAATCCTAAATCATTCGTAGCAGGTTTAAGGGTCATTTTACAAGATAATTTTTTTTTATGAAAAATCCCTTAATACAACTTTACTTTGAGATTTTAGTTAACAAGATGGATTTTCCTTCACCATTCACTAAAAGGAAGAAACTCAAATTAAATCAAGCGCGGTTGGTGTAGTGACAACCTCACTTCACCGCTTAACTAAGGGTCTCGAGTTCGAGTCTTGGGAATGCAGCATGCCCCTTGGCCAGCACTCTGCCCTTAAGTGGAGGTCCACGGCGCAGATCTGGATTAGTCTGAGCCCGTTGAGTTCCCCGTGACATAGGGGCTGACCCAGGATACCAGATTAAAAACTCAAAAAAACTCAAAAAAGAAACTCAAATTAAAGTTCAAATATACACACTCTTGCTCGGAATAAAGCTGATCAAGGTGTTTGGTGTTAATTAATTACATTTGTCAAACAACTCCTCCAACGCAGTTAAATATATTTAGACTTAGTCAGATTTTCTTTTATCATTTCAGTATGATTAATTTGATTTCTCAATTATTTGTTCCTTCATTTCTAATGGGCTCATGTTAAAAAGTTTGACTAGAACTATTGGTTTCTAACGAAAAATAATTCAACACACAACCTCCCATTTATTATATATATAATTTTTTTGTGCACGTCACTATGCTATAAGTTCATTCGCAGCTGAATTTAGTTGAATATTACATATTTAATTTTTTTTAAAAATATACTCACATGCATGTTGAATTTAACAAAATTAAACATAAATAAGGGTAAGTAAGAAAATAGAAAATGAAGGGAAATGGAGATGCGCTGGGAGTGGTTGGGTGGGGGTGTTATCTGTAGAATGATAGATGCAGTGAGTGACTGAGTCTGAGTCTGAGTGTCTGAGTGCAGCGTGTGTCTTTGCAGTCCTTCTTCCTTTCTTTCACTTCACTGTCTCTGCTGCTGCCACACGCTTGCTTGGCTCCACTCTCCCCTTTCTGACTCCCATGCACTCTCCACACCACTCCTCCCTTTGTCTTTTCCTCTTTTCTTTTCTTCTTTCACTTTCCATACTCATTTTCACCTCTCTCACACAATATATATATATATATATATATATATATATATATATATATATATATATTCTTCAAAATATATGTACTCTTATTGGATGGGACAACGTTAACCCTACTCTCTCAGAGGATTAAAGGATGAGAACATGTTTTTGAATCATAAGAAGAGATCTTATTGGGAGATGTGACAACAATACTTATGTAGGCAAAACTCCTAACACTGGAGTTTGATCTGGATTAATCGGTTATTCATAGATGCCAGATTACTGGACAATATTTAACAAAAAAAATTGAATTATTAGAGAGGTGAATTAATGACCCTTGAGGTGGCCATTTTCAATCAATTTGTTAATGAAAATTATAGCCTTCCAAAGTAGTACTCCCTCTGGTCCGTAATATAAGAGCTCAGTCGCCAAAATACATTTTTTAAGAAAACACGTGAAATTAAAGTTAGTTGGGTGTCTGGAGTTAATGTTTTTTTCCAATATTACCCATATTTATTATAATACTTTTAAGAGAGAAAAATACATAAGCATTAATAAATATGAAAGAATGTTAAGGGTAAAGTGAGAAAAAACACATTAATAAATGACGAGAGAAGGTGAGATGACCTCTCATATTTTAATTTGGACCAAAACCATTCAAATTTTGGGCTCTTATATTAAGGATCAGAAAGAGTAGTTTTGTTTTAATCTAAAGGGTTCATTTATAGATTATTGGAACTCTTAAGATCAACTTTCAATGACATACACAATTAAGCAAGATTTGATGGTAAACCTGGGCCTACTTTTTATAATTATTCTTAGACATAGTTGAAACCTCTTATTGTTCATTGTTTTTAGGCTAAAATGATATTTAACTCATAGTTATCACCCTAACTACCACCGCTAACTACCACCACAATAATATCAAGCAGTATATTCATAAATTGTTTTTTATACTAATTACACTATCTCTACTCTTTTGACACAAACATCCTCTTTCCAATATATATTTGAGAGTTTAGAGTTTCATATAATTTAGAATAGGATCTAGATTCTAGAGTAGGGATATGCTACATGTGTATGTGTGTGTTGGTAACGCTGCAATAAAATCTGAGTTATGCAGTCACAACTCTGACTTGCATTTATATACACTCACAGACGATCAATACTGAGACTGAAGCAATTATATGTGCATAATAGAATATGTATAATGTCCTTTTTCACACGCTATAGGTAGACTCAAACGGTAGCCATAGACCCATATACATATATGTTGTACTACTTAGTGACGATAAATATGAGGTGAGAAGGACTTTGCTTTTGTGTATGTGTGTGTCCAAGTACAGAGCAGCTTCTTTGCATAATTCAAAAGACAGAGATATTGATCAGAGTGACACTGTATATTAAACTGCTACTCGATCTATAGATCTGTAGTAATTTGAGCCTCAAAATTGTTAACTGCAATCCTATATGTAGATATATATACAGATCAGAGAGGCTATATGTATATGTATAAATATTATAAGTACCATATGATAAATAATGCTGATAGCATCAGAATAGACCTTACGAGCCACAAGCTAAGGCCTGCCCTCTGATGACTTGCATGTGCATGCCACGCACAAAATCATCAGACTTTAGTTTCTCAATAATCTTTGAAAACTTTTAGTCCTTGTATGGGTAAATTAACCATTTGTGCATGTTTATACATATATTGCATTATTGAATTGAAGTGGAGATGATCTTCTCCAATTTTCTATCTGCGTGCGCATATGTCAGAAAATAAAGTAGGAGGGGGAGTTAGGATTTCCATTAATGAACAAATTAAAGTGCATTGTGTATTATGTATATCTATATCTCATGTACAATATCTCCCTCATGTCCCTTAATTCCGAATCGATAACTTTTTTTTTATATGATCAATCGATGAATTAAATGTCAATTTGATTTTCAATTAAACAGTGTTGCCTATCAAGTGTACACACTTGCTTAGCTTGTACTACTTGGACAACAATATATTTAAACTTGAAAAACTTTGCAGAAATGATGGAAAAAGGAGAGTTCAGAATATAATGGAGAACTGCTGCGCTGAGACTGAGAGTAGCAGTGGGACTGTAGTTTATTGAGACTGCATGTGACCTATTCTTTTCAATTCAAACCCATATGAGTGTGCGTGTAGAGACCCCAGTCTGAAATTCTCAGAGCAAACCATAGTCAAAAAGCCTAAGAACTCTCCCTAACTTTTGGTTTCTGCTCTCACTTCAATCCAACAAGGTTGTCCCCACCAAGTATACCTGCTTAAGAGAGAATATTGGTCTGCTTAAATATGTTAGATCGTTAAAATTTAATATTAATTTGTGTTAGAATGATGTATATGTGAATATTCAATTTGTAGTTTTTTATATATATGGATCTTAGCTATATGAATTTTATATGACGATCCCAAAGCACTCAAATTCTCTGATCTCTTTCTTGTATCCTAGAGCCGTTGCAAAGTACTCAAATATATTGATTCTGAATAAGAATTTGGCGCCACTTTCTGTCATATTACTATTAAATTTTGCTAGTAAAAGTTTTGTATTTTTTTACTTGTCTATCTGATGTCGTGCGACATACTTTATCTATCCGTCCTGATTTACTTGTTTTAATTTAAATATTCACTTAATATATATATATATATATATATATATATATATATATATATATATATATATATATATATATATATATATTCATCATTTTAAGGTATCACAAATGAACATACTCCTTGTGTCACCGCTGTCATGTTTTTAGCTTTTTGGAAGTGATTGTGCGATACTCCGGAGCATCACTATGAACAAAAATTAAAAACCACCGCATTATTTTATAAAAATCACCGTATTTTAGGGTATCACAAAAGGAATAGAGGATCCTCTGGTCCTTTTTAAAAAATACCAATGAAAAAAATTTGTCCTTATTATAAGGAACAAACCACCGCAGCAGTTGTTTTTTCTCAAATGAATGTTCAAAGTTAAAAAAGTTAAATTATATCATTTAATGAAGAGTATAGATAGGGATTTAATAACCCAACTATTATTCACTGGTTTGTGAAAAATAATAATTAGTGTTTTATAATAAGAAAGTATGGAGTATATGATTTATTAGCCTCTTCATTTTTTTTTCTCAGAATTAGCCTATTCATCAAGTTACATACTTCATGATAAAAAAATCAAGTTACATACTGTATATTAAAGGCCTTGATACTATTTGTTACATTTCTCCACTGTATTTTCCATTTCCTACTTGCCCCTCCTTCTTATATATATGTCAAAGTTCATTTGTATATACTTTCAACCATTCTTTCATCTTTTATATAAACTCAATTATCAAATAACTGATTACATTCACACACGCCACAAAACAAACTAATAACGCAAAAAAACAGATGGCCTTCAGGGAAAATTAGAATTTGTGAATTGAATTTGTGATCAGTTGTGAACTATTATAGTGGACACTAGCTAGTTAGCTATTGCGGCCTAGACTGTAACACGAGGCCCTTCCTCTAAGTGGAAATCAAAATGAATAATTTGGTGTATTATATCATATGCGCTGTTCTCATTTCTTTCCAATACAAACTAAGCAGTTATATTTTATCTATCCTTTTTTTTATTTCAATATATTTTATCTATCCTATATATATATATATAGTCAACTAGGTAGGTACAGAGTTATATTAAAAGATAAATTAAATTATACCCGAACTCGATGATTTATAATCACAGCACTCCTTCATTTTTCCTATCTCTTTCCAAATATACCATTTTTTAGAAAATGTTCGTATTTATTGACAAAGAAAAGGGGGAGAAATTATTTATTAAATGATGTATCTTCTGTTTATTTATTTTGAAAATTTCAAACTATTCTTGATATAAAAAATATATTCTTTATATTTGTCCCTGTTTAAATAAAATAAATTGTATCACCTAATAATATTCACTGTAAAATTTTTAATGTATAAAATTTTAATAAATTTGTCATTATTCTACATCGATAGATTGTGACATTGATATATCGATGATTACATTATCATATTAAAAAAATTCACTATTAATTACATAGAGTGATTGTTATGAAACTAATCATTTTTATAAACTACTCAAAAGGAATAATTAATTACTCCATTTGGTCCTAATTATAAGTCCACTTTGACTTTTTTAGAAAAATTAAGGATGCAAAATTAATCACTTTAAATTGTTCATACATATCTTTTTCTTTGTTCAAAACTAATTTATTCTACTTATATACTAACATATATATTATCTAATTTCATATGACATATATTATAATTTAGTTGTCGAGAGTCATACAGAGAGATCTTAGTTTTTTTTTTAAAAAAAAAGAATCAGAATAAAAAAATCTAACATGTTAAAAAAAATGATGTGGGGGCGCCACATATATATACATGCCAAGTAATATGCCTATTTTTGGTAAAAAAAGTTGACTGTTAGTGCTTGTTATTAACACTAACGGAGGATTTAAATTGCCACACTTTTTTATACTTTTGCCTCAAAGAAAACTTCCAAGTGCCCAACATTCATGGAACAAACCTATAGGCTTAAAAATGCTCTTTTGTCAATAAAAATTTGAGAAGGAAGAGGGAAGGAATTAACAAAGTTAAGGTAGGGAGGCACACAAGATATAAAAACCTGATCTGAGGAGCAGTGAGAGGTCTCGTGCGAAACTGAAGCCAAACCCACTTGCTCCGTACACTACAAATGAAAACAAACTGAATATCAAACTGATATAACTGGTGATGACAAATCCCATGGACCTCACTTCCATTCAATTACTATTCCTTTCTTCTTTCTCCCTTTTTACACCCACATTTCATTTTTTTTTAAAAAAAGTATGCGTATTTCTTAATGTGTGTGTGTGTGTGAGAGAGAGAGAGAGAGAGAGAGATCACTTTGTAATGAATAAAATGAATAAATAAATATTAGGCGAAATAAATAATTTAAGAAATGATGAAGGAGATGATGGGGTATGGGGACCCAAAAGCCACAACCCACCAGCAGCAGCAGCTGCTGTTGATAGGTCCACAAGAGTGACATATGTATACTTCCAAACTTTGCACATGCATGATGCTACACACACACACGTTATTATTCACAATTACTGGGTGTGTTGACATTTTTGTTATCAACCCAACTAATCCTTCATTGCCTATAAAAGTGAAGTGTGTGAATAAAATGTGTGCGTGTATCCCATCATTAGATCTCACCCATTCATTTTTTATTCGTGTGTGTGTGTGTCTATATATATCCTAAATCCGGCTCGTTTACCTTCAAACAGATAACTTTATTGTATGAATGTGTATGAATTTGATATATTTATAGAAAAATGGATTAAAAAGGCTAGTTGAAAATTTGTAATTATAAATATGTGATCTTTGTATCCTAGGGCATCTGGTCTAGCAAAAGACCAATCAGACTATAAAGTGAGAAATGAGTTCGGATCCCACTTTGTTCAAATTAGTTGTTGGAAGAGGCGTCATAATTACAGACACTCGAGGCATTAAATTAGTTGATTTGCTTTGATGTATGATAACAAGATTAATAATACATGTCAAAGTTAAAATCATATGTAGAGGAAGCTCAAATGTTAGTTTATACTACTCCCCCGTCTCTGTATACAAAATGTAATAACTAGGTAATGTTTTAATTTGTATTCATTACATATCAAAAACTTCTAACTTATAATGATTACACCTGTTAAGGGGTTTCTATCCATAGAATTGTTTCTAGCGCAAAGGACTATAAATATATTTTAAGTAAATTGACACATTTTTGACAATTAACTTACTAATTTGATCATTCTTGAGTTTTACCGAGGAAATATAGAGTTCTGAGAGAACAGAGAAAATATTATTGAAGAATGAATCAATATTACACTAATAGACTTGAGTAGTCTATATACATGTGTGTGCGCGTGTGAACCATACAGGAAAACTAGCTTCAAACATAAAACCCACTGTGCCTTAGCCCATAATCAAAGGCACAACTCTATCATCCTATAAAATAATACAATGAACTCTAAAATTATAATACACCTTATATTTCAACATGCCCATCAAACTGTGAACTCAACAAATGTCAAAGTTCTCATGTTGTGTAAACACCCTATTTTGTCCGGACCCTACTAAATTTAAAAAATATAAAAAAAAGTAAAAAAATGAAAAAATAAATAAAAAATAAAAAAATAAAAAAAATTAAAAATAATAAAGATATGCTTTCTTGATTTCTTTCTTGTAAGGCAAGCATAATTCAAATTGTATAAGAGTCAAATATGATGATTTGAATTAGAAAATAAAATGGAAACGAATTATAATCACAATAATTTGATTGTGATAAATAGGAAAGTTTTGAAAGGAATAAGACAATGAAAGGAAATAATGATGCACTCATCAAATTTGATTGAATTATCATCATGGTAATTTGATTAATCACATAAATGAATTAAAGAGGCAAACCCTAGAGTGGTGGCCTATATAAGTTAGTGCAAGAGAGCATAGAGGGAGGATCATTTTTTTTCCTTTGGTGGAGAGGCTAGGTTTTCTAGTGGAGATGATTTTGGGGATCATTTTTTTGAAGAGGACTTAGTTTTTGAGAGAAAAAGGGCTAGGTTTTGAGAGCAAAGAAAAGAGAAAAGAGGCAGTGAGAGGCTCCAGAGAGAAGAATATTAGAAAAGGCACTACACATGTGATGACACACACTTGTATGCATCTAAAGATATGAATTCTCCCTATCTCCTTCTTCTACCATGAAGTATGAATTCTCACTGTCTTCTTCTTCTACCATGAATATATGTTGATATTTGATCATTACTTGGTACATTATTGTGAATAATTTCTTTTTCTCAAATAAATCAACTCTAATAAAATTAAAACATTTATCAAATAATAATAATAATAATTAAATTATTTTCAAAATGGTGTTCATGTTGTGTGAAGGTTTTTACAACCTCCTCAATCATGAATGATTATTCTTCCGTGAGAGATATTAAATCTCCTCAGGAAGTTTAATTCAACACATTTCAAGAAATATATTCTCTAATAAACCATGGGCTTTTTCTTGAATAAAAAATACCAGCCAAATATAAAACTTTATTTCAAAAATCAAAAAAATCATTTTCCTAAAAAACACAAATCAAGTGACACGCATTTCTACCCCGAACTACGTGGGCTTTGATCCCTTAAGGGTACGTAGGCCCTAGGTCAAATCCTAGATCAAGTCCAAAAATGTAAAAAAAAAATTTCTTTTTTTTGTTCTATTTTTATTTTTATATATTGATTTCTCTTGATCATTTAAAATAAAATTAAAATTAAGGTTTTATTTATGTTTAAATAAGTAACTTAGGGTAACTGTTCTCTTGAACGAGTGCTGTGGGGTGCCTAACACCTTCCCCACGCACAATCGACTCCCGAACCCTATTTTTATTTGTTACTATTTTAAAAGGTTTTCCAAAATATCCTTTTAAAAAATTTTGGTGGCGGCTCCATTTTTACATCTTAATTAATTTTTTGGGCGCTACATGTTGGCTAACATTCTCACCTATTGCAAACAAAACATATCAATGAATCAAACATTTGACCATGTATGTGGGAGCATACTTGCTTCAACACATACATGCCACTCAAATCTGTGAGACTGTAACCATGTAGGAGCACAATTGCTTCTACACATACATGACACTTGAATAAAGATTAGAAAATCTATACTTATTTAGTGTAGAACGCAACTATCAACCTTTTCAACGGAATATGCAAAATCTAGACTGAAAAATGTATCTTTAAAACAAAACTAGGAGTATGAAACACAATGTTTCTCCTATTACGCATAATCACACGTGCACCTCCAACAACGATATACCATGATTGATGTAACATCTCAGTGCCCCCCGCTCTCGAAATTGTCCGCTTTGGGGAATCCTCATCTCTCAAGACTTTAAAACGCGTCAAGAGGAGGAGGTATTCATACCTTGACATAGCACATTTCGTTCTCCTCCCTAACCGATGTGGGACTTTACAATCCACCCCCTTGGGGCAGCGCCCTCGCTGACACATTGACCCGAGTCTAGCTCTGGTACTATCTGTAACATCCCAGCGCCTCGCTCTCGAAATTGTCCGCTTTGGGGAATCCTCACCCCTCTCGACGCATTTTAAAGTCATGAGGGGTGTGGATTAGGTAAAGCGGACAATTTCAGGAGCGAGACGCTGCGATGTTACAATTGAAATCCCTTAAAATGGGTAACTTGATTGACATCCCAATAGTCTCACAGACAACATCAATGTGAATCTTCTTTTTACAAGATCCACAATGAAGCTTGTTTCTATCACAAATAACCTCATGGTGAATTTTAATTTTTAGCTTGAATAGCAAGTGAAATTCAAAATTACATAATACTGAATATTCAGATAATGCAGGAAATGCCACCACATAACATTAACCATGTGACAAGCAATAATTAACAGATAGCTGAATCAATTGTTCAAACAATGCGTACTTGGGGCCACTTTTTTTGAATGCTTTGATAAACCAAATACAAAAGCAGAGAAATAACAACCCAAAGAACTATGCATCTGATTTCACAAATCTTTCACTGCATCTCATCATGAAACTTATGGCTGAATACTCCAGACCCCTTTTTATTTCATTTTAAAGCCCTACTCGATATCTTTCATCACATGCATCTTTCTTCATTAGTTCCTCTTCTATTGTTGAATTCATGTTTTCCTCCATACCTACTTCTTGATTCCTTGCTCTAATACCATGTGAGTTTTACAAAGGAAATATAGAGTTTTGAGAGAACTCAAAGAGAATCTTATTGAATAATGAATCAATTTTACTTCTAATATACTTGAGTAGTTTATATATGTGTGTGTATGTGAACCATACAGGGAGACTAGTTTTAAACATAAAACTCACTATGCCTTAGCCCATAATCAAAGGCTCCGCTATATCATCCTATAAATTAATACAATGAACTTTAAAATTACAATACACCTAATATTTCAACAATCATGTCTATAAATCACATCATTAAATTTTGACATTATTGTTCACATATAATTTTGTGGATTTTTTCTCTCGAAAAGTTCATATGTCAAACGGGAGTAGTATAGTCAAAAACTTATTGAATTAGACTATAAAGTTAACAAATTAAGTTTAAGAGTTTTCTTAGTTCACTGAACCATTTTTGTGATTATTTATAAATAAGACTAAAGGGATAAGCAACTTTTTTTTTAATATTTACAAATTTCTTCTCATTTATATACTCATAAGTCACCGACCGCCACTAAATTTTGGTCCTTAATATAAGTCGTCAACTACCACTAACTAACTCATTAATTAAAGTTTTTCAAATATGCCCCCGTCATTAAAAAAAGAGATCTCTGCATTTACTTTTGTTTGCCTCATTATGACTCATTTAATAGTTGTGAAGAGGGGCAAAGATGGAAATGAAAAATAAAACAAGACCAATTTAATGATGTAACCGCCACTAACCGTCATTCCTTAGTTTGTACAATATGGGCGGTTAGCGACTTATAAATAGGACTGGAGGGAGTATGTAGGAGTAGATGGATAGAGCATATATATTATTAATAATGTTAAATGCAGATTGATTTTTGGGGATTTTTAAGATGTCATTAAGGGTTCTCATGGAACCTGTGCACATCTTTAGCCACTTAATACAATAATGGCCTCAAAAAATCTTCAAGCCCTTCTATAAAGCTCTCTAACTGGCAACTTATAATTGTAGGGTGGAAGGAAATAAATTTTGGTCTTTTGAATGTGGAAGTCCTACTCATCCAAATATCACATTCCTACAGTAATCTTTGTTTTCTTTGAACTCTTTCTATATAACTTACAAATTAATCAGCTCCAAATCCACATTATATTGCTTCTTTAGGGAATTAGCAGCCACCAGTTCATTAATTATGCTTTATATTTACTAGGGTGAAGACCCAAAAATGATACATAACTATTGGTTAAGGAACAAAAATAGTACATAACTATTCCAAGGTACAAAAATGATATCAAACTTCTATCATGTGGTTAAAAATGATACTTTCACTAATGTGACAATAATATTAGACATGAAAAGTCCAAAATACCCTTATAAATTAATCACCTACCGGTAAAAGTTTATTTAATTATAAGGGCATTTTGGACATTTCATGTCTAATATTATTGTCACATAGTGAAAATATCATTTTTTATCACATGATAAAAGTTTGGCATCATTTTTGTACCTCAAAATAGTTATGTACTATTTTTGTTCCTTGGTCAATAGTTATGTATCATTTTTGGGCGTTCGCCCTATTTACTAATAATAACTACTTTAAATTAAAAACTACCACTCAAAATCCTAATTAAACTGATCTTATATATTATCTAAATTTTTTTATACATATATGTTATCCAATTTTTAACCCAGCCTATTTAATTTCGATAATACAAATTGTGGCCATTTTATTACTTTTCATAATACAATAAAATCCTATACATATTTCTAATCTCAAATATATATAAGTCTCAATTGTACCTGTCTACACTCAGAGGCCATATAACTTATGTTGGTGATTCATGGTTAACCAATATCATTAAATAATTAACTAATATTCTTCATTACCAACCACAAGCAAATTCTTAGTTACGGCATTATTCAATAATAACAATTAAACATAAACCTAAATAGTGTCAAAGGTTAATTATGATATTTTCATACAGGTATAGCCAAAGGAGGAAAAAGTGAAGGTAAAGGTGGGCACATATTTCATTTTAATTTGGAGCAAACATTTGGCATTAATACCTCAACCACTTCATTGAGCAGTACAATCTTGATTTCTGTAAGTAGCTAGTTACAGATGTGAAGCACATATAGCTGGAAAAAGCCCTCAAGCATCCATATACACTAATAGAACTGCTGGAAAATTAGAAAGTCACTTTATATGCATACATATGCCTACCTTCTTCATATAAATCTTTCTCCTCTTATTACTTCTTTCACCCCTTCCTCTATTTAACTGCTCCTTAAAATTACAGCGAAAATGATTGATTATAACAGAGAATTATATTTAATTTAATTTGTGCACCGTTAATTAATAATGTGTGTGTGCGCGCGCATACAAGGATTGGGGACCATAAAACAACCCATACCTTTAATTTTTATTTATATTTGTTGATAGAATAAAAAGGAAAGAGGAGCTGCTCACATGGTTGCATGTGATGGGAATGGGAAGGTTTTTTTTGCTCACATTAAAATTTAGCTTTTTATGTTTATCTTTTTCCTCTAGCTAGCTGCCTGCTGACCCAGCAAGCAGAGGCCAGCTTTGGAGATGAAATTTTCAATTTTTAAAATTCAAATCCATCGATGGGACGATCCCTTTTATTTTGGAGAGATCAGATGAGTCGAATATTACAGAGCGGCCGAATTTCATTGGTTCCTTTGATTTGTCTTTTTATAGGAAGATTATTGTTGTTTACGCATATGACATGTTTGTGAGTGTTTGTGTGTGTGCATGTGTGTGATGAGTATATATGACCCACTGCGCACTCACCGGCAAAGTAGTAATAAGCCAATTTATGTTGGTGAATTTTCAAAACATTTCTGACTAAATTGAATAATTACACCACACACGAACTCGCAGTAGTTATGGAGTTGGAATTCAAGTTTTAAATAATAATTGAGAGATTCTTTCCACTCTTGGTGGTTTTATTTAGCTTTAATTGGATTTATTAAATTCAAATTTTTAGATAGATATATGCACGCACGTATTATCTAATGGTTGAGTTTTAATTTTATAAAAAGGTAAAAAAAAAAGTACCATTTTTTGAAACAGGAATTCAACCATTAGTTTGTCATATATTATAAAAGACTAACCTCTTCCATTAGACACTCAAAACCAATTAATTATTTGAGCGAGCAACATTTCAAGTTTTGTGACTTTTACTTCCAATAAAAGCGTCTCCATCATGACTTGAACTCGATCGATGCCACAAAGAATCTGACGAAATCCACTAGACCAATTATGTCTTGATGTGGATCTGAGTTCTAACCGGCCTAAACCTAATGTCACATTGTGGGAGGTTAAATATAAGAGAGAGAGAGAGAGAGAGAGCGTGTGTTGAAGTTACTACTATACTTTGACAGCCTTCTCTCACTATAAAGCTGCAGGTAGATGGATTTATAATGGTAGGGTGGTCCATGAGAGCTAGATAGAGAGCTAGGCAGCATTGTAGGCAAATGGGCATGGCCTTATAATCTCTCATCCCCTCTCAATTCTTTACCATATCCCTCCTCACATTTTCTCTCTTATGATAGCTTCCCTTCTTCTCTTCTTCTTCTTCTTCTCCTTCTTTCTGAGTATATTTATTATGATGAGATCTGAAGGTGAATTCTGTGCTAAAAGTCCTGGTCATGCTCTTCCACAGCTTTCTTGAACTTCTTCTGCCTCTTGATTTGTTCATTGAAAGCCCTAGGAGCTCAAGAAAGCTGTGGGATAACATGACAATTCAGGCTTTGCTTCGTTTTCCTTTGTTTTACTTAGATCTTAACTTTTGCCACCATCAAGAGAGAGGGTTGTAGAATTCCCGACCAACCTCCTCGGCGGCGACGTACGGTGGTGAATTCCCAAGTTGCTTGATGCTAGTTTTTATCCTTATCCTTCGGTTTGACTCTGAGTTAATTATGTCTCATTTGGGGTAATTAATTAATTCCTTAACCCCATATCTGTTTGAATTTTTGTCTTAATTAGTTGATTAATTAATGTCTTTCTCTGCAGGCTTGATCGATCTAAATAATTCCATCTCTCTCTCCCCCCCTATCTCTCCTCTCTATGTGTCTCTCTCTCTTTCAGGAAATAAAAGATCTAGTTTACCAGAAAAATTCGCATAAAAGAAGGCTGAAGGTATGGCTGCTAATTGTAATTATTTACATAGATTTAATAGATATTTCTCTTTAAATTATCATTACAAGTGAGGTTAACTAAAGAGGGGAACATGTTATTTAAATGGAGCCATGCAGGGTATAGCAATTATATTGTGGTGAAAAGTGAAAGGAGGAAACTGATAGATTTGAGCTGAGGCTGCATGTGAGGAAAAATTGAAGTTACAGAGATATGGTGTTTGAAGAGATAATAATGGTGCAGAGAGAAAGAAGGAAGATTCTCCCAAAGGCATTTATAAATGATGAAAGTTTCTAAGTGTGAGGGCCGAATCCGCATATCTCTCTTCCTACATTTCTGTGAAAAAGGTTAGCCTTTGTCACCATGTGACATCATTTTTTTTTTCTTTTTTTAAAAAACACTCCCTCTATCTCCCCCACCTGACATCATTTTTATTTTCAATTCTCCCTCACATTTTCACATCTTAATCCTTCTCTCTCTGTACAACCAACTTGATGCTGAAATCACTGTAATTTATGATACCTTGTTGTCACTATTGCTTGGTTTTCATCTTCCCCCCCCCCCACCCCCTCAATTTTCAAACAAACTAATTGCTTCTGATAATTATAATGGGGGATACGAAATTTATCCTCCAAACTCCAAAGGTTCTTGAAATTTGTTTAATTACATGAATGTAACATATTTTTAGTTACGTACAACATATTTTTAATCATGCATGTGTCAAACAAAAGACTTTTACAGTAGAACTAGCTAGAGAATAATTGTACACTTGTACTCACTGAAGATATAAACTGCACCCACTCAAGGATTTGAGTCCTTATTAGTTACCCTTTTTACCTGATACTTAATAGCTACCTTTGGTAATACATTTTTCAAAGTTGTTCAGCAATTTTCCAATTAACGATCCACTTCAATTCTATTCCTCCTCACTTAGATCTATCTCTCAATTTTACCGCCTAAACTATTTCCAGATTAATGATTTACATATCCCCATGGATATTTATTTTAAATCGCATAATTGCAAGCAATCTTTTTATTAATTATATTACTATTTTTTTAATCTGACAGCTAATTACTTCTGCATGTAATTAATATAATAGACCTGTTGATCGATATCAGCAGAGACTACTTTTCTTCTTATATATGTATAGACTCTTGTGTGTGTGCATATATATATAGGATTGAGGACTGATAATCTTGACATGGAAGTTAAAAGAAGGTCTGAAATAATGTGGAAGAGGAATGGATATATAATAACGAAGAAACAGATAAACAGAGAAAATAAGATTAACTCGAAATAGCACCTTTACCGATTCATAAAGAATGACGTTTTTACAATTTGTAATTAAGGTTTTTGCCAAAGGGAATACAACAACTTGTGCACAGAGAGAAGGGTAGGTCCACCAAAAATCAGTTTAAAAATCAGACATACACTCTCGACGACAGAGAGGCATGGCCACGTTTCTGAGCTTCCTAAAAGATATGATTAATATAGTACCCTGTCTCTGTATTTATATTTATATACACGCACATATGCAGTAAGTAACAGTGAAGCATGCCATATATTATTAGTCTCACTTTTACAGTTTTATTTTTATTTTTATTTTTATTTTTATTTTCATTGTTTTGATTGGGCTTATATGTGTGTATTTGTGTGGGGGGAAATAGTGGGAAGTTTGAGCACAGACACACGAAACCTCATCAACTGAGAATCAATCACATGGATCTCAGTTTCATATGAACTGTGACACAACATTGTATGAATACCTTTTTCTTTTGCAGCAGGTGAAGTGAGAAGGGAAGGGGAAAACAGAAAGATAAAAGGCTTATACTCCCTCGGGTCCTAAATATAGGACCTAGATAGAGACTTCATTTTGGTCCTAAGACCTAGATACATTTTTGGTTACCTTTTTCTTAAATTACTCTTCTTCTTCTTAACAACTCCTTTGATAGGGGAGAAAGGGCTACTAAGTAACTAAACTATTTAAGGAGGGTATTATTGGAAAGACATCTAAAATTAAGCCTTCCTTAATCTCCCCAAAAAAAGTTATCTAGGTCCTATATTTAGAACCGGAGGAGTATAACATATATATATATATATGTATAACTATATATATATTTGCATAAAAAGATATGAATTCTGAGCCAAGTTTCGTAGTACGGAATTATTCTGTTGGCTTGCTTTTTTGAGACCATAGAGTTTGAATCCCAGCTTTTGTTTTTGGGAAAGAGAAAATGCAGATTACTACTTGTGATTAACTCGTGTGTATATCTGATCCTATCTGGTGCTCATGCAATGTAGTAGTAAAAGTTATCACTCATTGTATCTCTGTACTTTTTTACGACACAGTAAACCTAGTCATGTAGATTTATAAGGTCATTGGGTTATTATATAAATAGTTAGAAAAAGTGGACTTTGAAGTATTTAATAAGGAAGGCTGATCCAAAAAAGAGGCATTTAAGGAGATATATGCTAAATGATTAATATTACAAGGAAAAATAATGTATTCAAGTGTATAAATTTTATCACATTTTCTTGTCATGTCATGCAAATAAAATATTAATTCCTAAATCATTAGTAAGGAGCATCAACTAATTGTCTGAGTCTAGTCCAAAACTACTGACCTTATAGTATAATTATTAAACCATGGTTTGAAGTTCAAACCATGACAACCAATTCTGGCTCTAAATCATGATTTCATAAAATACATTTTACCAAATGGGTCCTATATATATAGCTATAGGTAGATTATAAGGTTAGACGAAAACTTATTTATGATCCAAAACAGTGCGGCGTGGAATCTACTATTGGAGAATGAGTATTGCAATGCCCCACTTGAGTTTGCTTCCTTTTTCTTCAAGTCGTGATCAGTATAAATAAAAGTTAGCTCACACATCGACATTCTTGCCAGTCTAATAAATAAAAACCACATACTTTATACACACCATAAATCTCTTAAAGCCATACATACGAACAATCAGGAATCAGTTTCCCTATTATCAAAAGAAAAATGACAAGAAATAAGAAGAGTCAAACACATACAGGTTGCCCAAATATCATATGAATTGGTCCAGTTATAATTTTACATTATGTATCTATTACGACAATTTGATAAAATTAAATTTACGTCGTTCAATTGAGATTTACACGATTTAGATATGCTAAGCTTAACCCTCTATATCCATCTTTTTTATCAGTAGAAAATCAGTTCCCGTCATGAATAACCTTCAAGACATTTAAACTTTATAGCTCAGCCTGCCCGTGACCTACGCATTCATGTCACATATAATGATATAACTTAATTGCCAGAGAAAACTTGCAAAATAAAACATGAATCTCTCTATCTGTGTGTGTGCTGTGAAGTCTCTCTCTCTCTCTCTCTCTCTCTCTCTCTCTCTCTCTCTCTCTCTCTCTCTCTCTCTCTCTCTCTCTCGTGTCTGAAGCGGGTAGTTGAGTGAAAGAGAAGGGACAGGAAGGGGAGCATGAAGAGTAGGGTATAGTATTGACGTATGAAAACTGAAGAAACAAAGAGGAGGGCAGATGACAAATAGTAACACTTTTCCCTTTCTGACGTGAAAGTGCCCCAACAAACACTAGCAAAACCATCCATCATCGACACATCATCTTAAATTATATGTGTATGCGTGTATCCAACAGTAAAAGCATAATTAACTCTAACTTCATTAAAAAAAAAGGTACCAATCCAAATATCCAATGGATCTAGCTAGCTAGTCTATTATATTATATTCCTAATTATTATTACAAGTATATGTTTGTGACCCCGGCCCCTCTTTTCCTTTCCTTTCCTGTTTTGAAAAATTTATAATACATATTATAAGTTATAAATGATAAACTAGAGTAAAACCCACACAGCTGCAGACACATTACATAAGCCCTAATAATACTTCGTCGTATTCAAAATATTACTCACTTTCAATTTCTCCACAGAGCCAAGTTAAGATAGAGTGGTTGAATCGATAAGTTGGTCTCAATGTAAAAGATCCTAAATTTACTGCTATTATTTATAGGGGTTTAAGGAAGATTGGAGATTGTTAAGAACCAATTTAAAAATTAATTACAGAGGTGAAACTGACAAACACACATAAACTGTATGTGTTACTTTTTAAGTAGACAATTTTGTGGACCAATGAATTTTTTTAGAAAATGAGTTATACTAATCTATACCGTTGCAAGTTTTTCTTTCTTGAGAAATGAATCGACTACTGCTGTTATTGAAACAATCATAATAAAAAAGTCAACCACGTTTGTTATAGTATTTGATTTAAATTAACGCATGCAGGACACACAATCACTACCAAAAAACAGTAAATTAGCCACGGATTTGCGACGGATTTCCGTCGTTATTTTGCTGGTTGATAAAAAATGTAGCTATGGAATTTGGCATTTAGCGACGAAATTTTTTAAAATCTTTTGCTAAATGCGAAATTCCGTCGCTACAATTTTTTAGTGACCAGCAAATTAGCGACGGAAATCCGTCACAAATCCATCACTAATTTGCTGTTTTTTGTACTGAATTTTTATATGGAGAAATTAAAGGAGGAGGAGGCGAGAGAGGAATGTATATGGTTCAAACTACTACATGTCGTGGAAATTACAGTCTTGACCAGAGACTAATGGGTTCATCACATTCATATGGCATAGTTTAGAGAGCATGCTAGGTAGAGCAGAATTACTATTAGCCAATCGATGTTGAACTTTCTCTTATATATAGATATAAAATCAATGAAGGTGTACGTACTAATTAATGTTTTTTATAATTCACAAAATGTAAACATCGAGAGGATTGTCCCTTCATGAATATATAAATTAATTTATCTTGTGCTTCCCTCTTTTCACCGATCTCCCACCCTCCCCACATCACAAAGCACAAGAAAATCTAACTTTTTCCAGTTTTTATCTTTCTCCAAGGAAATAAGAAAATTATTAATACTATATATTTATATATATGTCTATATATATTGACGAAGAATCGGACAAAACAACATCGATCTTTTGCCTGCAAATATATTCACTTTTAACTAACGCGCATCAATTCAATCGCTTGAATCTCTAATTAACTATTTGACTAAGATAAATAATTATACAGAGAAAACCATGTTGAGAGTAATGGAAGGCTCTCACCACAGTGATAAAACATAATGTTTTTGAAATCATAAGAACTAAATAGATCGAGAGACCAAGGGGAAAATTTAAAAAAAAAACAGAGAAAAGATAATAAAGGCAGGAACATCATTATCAATTATAAGTTAAAAAGTATTTGTCAGAAACAGAAAAATAATAAAGCCATTAAATCAGGAACAAATCAGGCTGTATGTTAGATTAGTGGGTTACATTAGGATATTGATCCTTGCAATTAAAGTGACATTGGTCATATGACTTTTGCTTGCATTATCTCTTTTTGAAAAAGAAAAGGAGGGTTATATTTGTTGGCTCTCTCCCTTTCTTATTCAACACGAAAACGATTGATTACTGTTCCTAATTAATATCATCACGAGAAGAAAACAAGCTGTCTAATTCAAAATAATTAATGAAACCAATCATGATTTCTATTTACTATTGATTTCATATATATGGACAAAATAGGGTGATTAATTACACCAGTGTTGGATGTCTTAGTGCGGGTTTTGGCCACTTATCTCAATTTGAGTTTGTTTAAGTGCATAAAATGTTTGAATAAGCTTCCCCAATGGACTTGTTAATCTCTGTGGGTTCAATTAGTGAAATGATTAGATATCTTACTATCTTGAATAATGTTCTATTCTTGATTAAAGAGTATCATTTAGTCGCTGCGCTTTGCTGATTTAAGAGGGATCTTCACAGCTTAATGAGATTGAATTAAACCTTTATGAATTTCTTCCTTGTCAAATTTAAAGTTTACTAGGACATATCCCAATAAATTATGAGTTAGAAGTCATGCTCTTATATAGTTCGTGGGCACAACGCCTCTTTTATAAAATTGTGTGTTAAAAAAAACTACCAGAATTAGACTCAACAATGCTTGAACTACATTCATGCATATACTTAGTTAATTAATTAAATTGGTTATACTCTATGCCTTTCTTTATATCCATTTAATTTATTCAATCGTCGTTTTTCTTCATGACTTCAGGGAATCTGGATTCTAATTAATAGTAGTCATCTTGAGAGATCCGGATTCAAATTTGAATCTTTATTAGTTCAAATCAAAATGAATTATAACAATGTATAACTGATAATTAAGAGAAACGGTACTTGCAGGTGAATCAAGATATATATCATCTAAATTCTTGAATCTGACAGACTATATATACAACTCAGAAGGGAAAAAATAGTAAACCCTAGTTTTCATCTAGAAGCAGAGATGCTCCTGATCTATTCATTATATATGTATGTATATAGATATAGGTTTCTTTAATGGAGATGGAAAAAACAGCATAGTACAGTTTTGAAAGTAAATCGTTATTAGGAGCTTCTTCCTTACCTTGTGGTTATTCTTTTCCATAAAAGCTTTCACCTAACACTCTAGCCATCACTAACCAATTAATTGGCTTAAAGGGCTTTCATATGCTGTTATTGGACAAAGAAGCTTGAAAGAAGGGAGAGGGATATTAAAAAGGCACGCAGTATGGTCACACCTCTGTGGTCCATTGTCTAAATAACAAATACTGAAATTAAAAAGATAGGGAAAATGTCACTTCACAAAAAATAAAAAAATTAGAAAGTGTTTGTTGTGACTTGCGGATATTTTTTAAAACCAAATATTCATATATATATATATAGAGCTCTCCGGGGTATATTAATCTGAACAAAGATAGTACGTTTTTCTTACTGTTAAATTTTAGTGAAAACAGTGAATGTAACAGATCAGTGGAATGATTGATTAATTAATATGAAGTAGCTACAATAATGGTGTTGTATGTTCTGAATCTAGGCAGGTTTGAATGAATATTTAATTACTGAACCACCTGTGAGTTTGTCGAGTGATGAAACTTTTAACGGCAGAAGAAAAAAATAAAAGAAGAGATCGAAGGGTTTTTATTATACATATAAAGAATTAAGTGAGACATGTTGGTATATACAAGACTCAAATGATGACATTTGATCCAACTATTAATTCCAACTTTTGCCTGCAATGGAGGCTACACATGGGTGAACGCTTTAAAACAAAAAGAAAAGGTTAGTATAAGGGCAAATAAATTAATTAACAGCTAGGCTATAGCACAGAACTATAATGATAAAACTTGATTCAACACAGACCACAATTTTTTAAAAAAGATAGATAGCTAGATAGATAAAAATAAAAAATCCCATCATACATCTACACAATATGTGTTTGTCATGTGCATTCAAAACAAAATACGCATCCCTCCAACATTTTCCAGACAAAAAGAGAAAAAAGAATCTGAGATGAAAATTAGACACAAACCAAACTTCATGTTCAAAATTTCCCCCTTTGTATTTCTACATCACTACTTGTTCAGTTAAAAATGGAGATTCTTGAAGAAGAATAAGAGGAAGAAGAAGAGGCCATCAGTACATATAAATCATCGATTCATCGCCATGAATCTGTGAAATAATCAACGTGCATCGCATAATTCTAACAAGATATATAAATATATAATAAAAGTCAATGCTTGATAATATGAAATCTCAGAACTATAAGCTTATGGATTAAAAATATACCAATAATCTAATCCAAACATATGGAAATTAAAGTTCTTCTTGGTTGACCCTATCTGTATCTTCCCACAGCTTTATTGAACCGCAAGGAGACGATGTGGCATGCATGTAAGGGAAGAGAAGAAAGCTTGCTCTTCTTCCATATCGATGCAGTTCAAGAAAGCTGTGGAAGAATACAGAGAGAGCCATAAAATAACAGCAAGGAGTGGCTTGGAAGCCCTAATTCTAAAGGAAGAAGAAGAAGGTAGGTAAAGATAATGAAAGGGAAAGAGAATGAGAAAAGAGTGGCTTAGTTAGGTGTAGGCAAAGAGAGGAGGAGGGGTGGGGATTTATAGGAGAATTTAGGGTTTTTTCTATAGATTAAATTTTATTTTATTTTCTTTTTTGAAAAAAATGTGAATTCATTCTGGTATCATCAATCCCTAGAAGAATATTGGGCCTAAGATTTCAGATTACTGAACCCTGCCTTTCTGGAACCCTAATTAAAAAGCTGACTACGTTTGATCCCATTAGACCCCCTCACTAAATTAATTAATGATATGGTAATACTAATAATAAACATATGTTATCAATACCTGTGCGGCCATGATACACCCTGCCGGATCTGACGGTGCCGGTTGCCTCTTGTTGGGGCACACCATGGTCTCATCTTTTCTTGAAGCTTTTTTAAATCCACCATTGAGACGTTATTATTTGGAATTAGGTTATCGGGCACTGTCAAATGTCCATCCCTAAGAATGAATGTGTGACATTTTTTAGCCCGGTATCCGACCATATCCTATCAGGTTGCATTGCCCAATAGAAGGGTTGTACAGGCGCTTCCATGCCCAAGTTATGATTTAAATTTTCTACCCATATTATATTAAAAAAGTGTACATAAAAATCATAATTAACTATATATTGGATATATTAAATCAAATACTCAGATATTTTATTGTATTACTGTAATTCTTTATTATCAATAGTTCCTTTATTTATATTGAATAATGTGTTTTATACAAAATACTTCCTCCGATCTTAAATATAAAACTTCTTTACTTAATTTGAGTAGATTAAGAATATTAGTTAAGTTAGATTATGAAGGAACATGTTTTTCCCAAAACACCCCTAATCATATAACTTAACTCACTCTCCTCTCTTTTACTTGATTAATATTGAGGGGCATCATATAAGGGCACTTTTGGGAAAATTGACAACAATAAATAGGACTTATATTTATAACTAAAATAATCTCTCCAAATAAGCCTTATATTAAAGACCGGAGGGAGTAATATATAATGAATATTATATATTTTAAATAAGTATTATACATACATGTTCTAAATATAATACCTATTTATCAAATTTGGGTAGATTGGGAGCGATAACTAAGTTGGTTAAAATCACATGGTATTATCCATGCGTCCCTAATATTCTATCTTTATTTTCATCCTACCTACTTTTAACTACTTGTTTGTTTTTAAGAGCATTTGTAGGGATAATTTGGGGAAGTAGTAGCAAAAAATAGATTTTATATTTAGGATTAAATTTATTTTTTAAATAAATATTATATTTAAGAATAGTGGAAATATCATTTTTCACCATCGGCCAAAATGGGCAGTGCAGCACCCTTACACGATGCCCGTCTCTATCCAAAATTTTTAGGGTTACTTTGTTTGGGCTGAGTAGGCTAATTTTGGGCATACTGGATGCCATTCTCACCCGTAACCCCTACTTCTTGGAGTATTCATTTTCTTTGAATCTTGACATCTTGTAATGATTTTTTTCACCAATATGGTTTTTTAAAATATGCAATTTTTCATTTTCAAATAAATTATTAATCAGTTGTTTCCTTTTTATTCTGTTCGCAAAGCGACGGCTTTTAATGTCAACAATAAATGGAATGGCTTTAAAGAATTATCTATATTTAATATATCATGGATGATTATGAAGCAAACTAATATTTTTAATAAAAAATAAAATATTTTAATCCATTGCATGTGAAAAAAATTGATAGAATCGCACTACTTTTCCGACCCAACTTAATGTAACATATTTCTTCCAATTATATGCAAGTATGCAACATAAAAATGTATATGACTTTAATGATATATATTGGAATATGTTTAACACTGGATTATTTAATTTATCGCCAATTTAAACTAATTATTGAAATATATATATATATATATATATATATCCCGGTCCCCACAAAATACACACATCAATTTTTATCAAATGGCTATTAGCAACTAATTATAAAGTTTTGGGGTTTGTGGCCTCATCTTCTATGGTATTCGAACTTGAAACGCTAAGGAATTTAGCAAAGGCGGCCTTAGCCACTAGCTAGTGGTTGTATGAATTCATATTCTTAAATGATACATAGGGGTACGGTATTCACATCCTTTAAGAGCTTCACATCATTTTTACTCTATCCAATGAAAATATAACAACTTGAATTATTTTAATCATTGCTGGATCATGACTATCCAAAATAATTCAAATTTCGTGTCGCTTTAAAAAAATAGGGAAATTTAATTAGAGGTCCCTCACAAGGGAGTTAATACTGAAAAAATCCCAAAAGTTGAAAATATTAATGTAGGGTCCCAAGGGACCTCACATTAATATATTTGAAAAGTGAAAAGACAATTTTGCCCCTAGCCTTAAAAAAATTTACCTCCTCCCCCACCCACCCCCCTCCCCTCTCCAGCCGCCCCCCGACCCCTCCCCCTCCCCTCCAGCCGCCCCCACCCGCCCCCCTCCCCTCCAGCCGCCCCCACCCTCCCCCCTCCCCTCCAGCCGCCCCCCCACCCCTCCCCCTCCCCTCCAGCCCGCCCCCCACCCCCACCCTCCCCCCTGAGCCCGCCCCCCCACCCCTACCCTCCTCCCTCCACGCCCCCCACCCCCACTCCAGCTCGCGAGCTGGAGTGGGGGTGGGGGGCGTGGAGGGAGGAGGGTAGGGGTGGGGGTGGGGGGCCGACGTGGGAGGGGGGAGGGGGTGGGGGTGGGGGGCCGACTTGGGAGCGGGAGGGGGAGGGGGTGGGGGGCCGACTTGGGAGGGGGAGGGGGTGGGGGTGGGGGGCCGACGTGGGAGGGGGGAGGGGGTGGGGGTGGGGGGCCGACTTGGGAGCGGGAGGGGGTGGGGGTGGGGGGCCGACTTGGGAGGGGGAGGGTGTGGGGGTGGGGGGCCGAAGTGGGAGGGGGAGGGGTTGGGGGTGGGGAGGCCGAGGGGGTGGGGGAGGGTGGGGGCTGAGGGTGGAGGAGGCTGGGGGTGGGGGGGAGATGGAGGGAGGAGGAAGGGGGGTGGGGGAGGAGGGAGGGGTAATTTTTTTTAAGGTTAGGGGTAAAACTGTCTTTTCACTTTTCAAATATATTAATGTGAGACCCTACATTAATATTTTCAACTTTTGAGATTTTTCCAGTATTAACTCCCTTGTGAGGGACCTCAAATTAATTATCCCAAAAAAATATTGGCTGATAATTTGTGGCCTTATATTTTATCAAAGGGTTTATTTCTATTTAAATCGACATAAATTTGAATCCTTTTGAATGAGTCATAATCCAAGTAGGATTAAAATAATTAAAGATGTTATGTTTTCATTGGATGAATTGCGGATGATGTTGTACTCTAAAAGTATGTGAGCTACTTAATTATTGTCCAAATAATGTATTCCCCTGTCTTAAATATAAGAACTATTAAGAGATGTGTGATTTGTTATAAATATAAATTTTCTTCCTAGTTGTTTTCAATTTTCCCTCAAATTATCTCTACCAAAGAATAAATTAAACAAATAAGAGAGGGAGAGTGAGGATAAAGGCAGATTGCAAGTGTGCATTGATTTTAACTAATTTAACTAGCATCATTAATCTAATTAATCAATATATATATATATATATATATATATATATATATATATATATATATATATATATATGTTTTATATTTGAGCTCAATTTCTTAACATCATGGTATTTTTAAGAAAAAAAACAACGGTGTGAGTTGATCTACAACTTATTAGTAAGGTTCGGTGGACACACTTGTAAAAATGAGTTTATGAACCACTTGATGACAATTCTTTCACATATATATGTTAAAAGGGTTATTAAGGCTCTAAAATACTCATGAAGTTTTAAATGAAGGAGTTTTGAGCATCGAAAAGTTTTTTTGGATTCTAAATATTGTGGTGGAAATATTATTTCTTGGCTTTAGTATATTAAACAGAATTGGGTCTTAATTAAATACCCTGAAAATATTATTTTGTAGGACTCAAACCCATTATATTAAAACCCTAAGTTTTTGGTATTTAAGATCCCAAAAAAGAACTTCCCGGTGCTCGAAGCTCATTTGCTAAAACTACTTATGTATCTGTGAGCCTTAATCAAATGTTAAAAAATAAAAGCTTGCTACTTATTGTCCTAAATATAACAGTTTTTTCAAAATTTGATTTTGGTCCTAAGTAAAAGACCTTCTTTTTCATTTTATCTCCATATTTATCATATTTTTTCTTTTTGTGCATGTAATTCATTATTTTTTCTAATTTTATATGCATGCGTGACTTATAAAATAATATATTTATTTTTTACAACTTTAAAATAAATTTCCTATGAAGCCTTTTTTGATGAAAATCAACGATGGACTTGCATATATTGTGAATCTTAATATTAAAAATATTATATTAAAGTATTGGCCAAAAATAGGTCATATTAAGCAAAAATAAATTCTCATAGAATTTTTCAGGGGATACACAAGATCAATAGCATCAACTTATTAAGGTATTCCATAAATATAAACTAATAATTTAATTTCCAGTCGGACAATAGAAAAATAATTAAGTATTCATATTTTTCATAACACGTATTGTTCATGATTTTATCATTTTTGTCATAAATATTCTTGCTAGAACTATGCAATATGAAGAATAGTTCTTTACAAAATTTAGTTACAGTGATTTATTGAAGATATGAAAATATATCTTGGGCACGTTTTTAAAAAATTGAAATGCATTGGCCAAAAAAAAAATTGAAATGCAGAAGTAGACATTGCTGATCTGGACAAGTACTGTGTGAGTTGTGTGTCGCAAACAGCCAGCCTGCCACTGCGAGGCCGAGATCTGTTAGACGGAAAATTTGTTACCCACGCGCTTCTTTCCACGTTTCCTACACTTTATGTTCAGCTGACGGCTAATTCAATAGTTTAATTTCTTCTAAAAATAATAGGAAATTATCCTACATGGCATCCTACATAAATTAATTGATTATTTTATAGAAAATATACAATTTTTTATGAATGGAAAAACTATAATTTATCATCACAAATTGCCACTATAAATATAATATGCCTTTTGTATAAAACTCTTCCAACTTTTGAAACACCCTCGCGCAATTCTGATATAATATAAGGAGTGTTTTATTGTAGTATGGAATGTCAATTGTTGTCAAAGGACAATGATAAGTTAACGACAAGAGGTCCACAATTAAACAATAAAAATTTGAGGGTTTAAAATTAAACCTTGAACCTCAAGGGATTTATATGCAACCGCTATATATAAAGTCCATGGAGTTTTTGTAGATTGTAATTTGTAACCAATATTTTATTGATGGGATCGGAGTGTTATGACAGATTATTGATGCTATTCAGTTTGTTACACATATGTATTAAATGAAAATTTTATTTTTATCTATATTTATTTGTAGACAACCATGATGTGATACAACCCACATGTAGCCAACCATACTTAATGGATTATTTGGAATAAGGGTTTACTTTTGTTTTACATTTCTTAGTGTTTTTTTTATAAAAGACAAAATGACATTAATTAGCAAATAAGTTACAAGGTTCTAATAATGTCTCTAAAAGGAAAGTTGAAAGCTTCACATTGATCAGTAGAGAATAAATAAACAGAAATAAGGGAGAATGACTTTAACAGCATCGCGGTGTCGCTAGCTATTGCGTTCTTCACAGAGGGAGCCCAACAAGAGAAATCAACAGACCGTTTACCCACGTTCGTTCAAAATGTAGAGACTTTGCTTTGGAAAATTTGAATGATGTATCCAATTTAAAGCTAAACGGAAGCATCCCAAAGCGAACAGATGTCCAGGAGTGAAGGTGCGCTGCCATGTAAAGACCTGAGGGAGGGACCCATTCAAACATATCAATATCTTACAATATGACTGACGGTGCAATTTCCATCTTTTTACCAATACATGCCATTGGGAATTTTACATTTCTTAGTTGGTAACTCACCAAGACCTAGTTCATTGCTCGGGTGTTTTGGGTAGAATTTACATATCGTGATAGGTTTTGACCTTTTTCTATTATTCTTTTTAAATTTTTTTACATGTTATCATAGGTATAAACATTTTAACTCTATATTGTGGCTATATGTAAATAAATTTTAAAACTGATAAAAAGTTATTACTAAATGCTACAATGCATTGGCATACCCACTTAATTATTTCAATATTGTAGGGACTTATAATAATTTTGTTTTCCATCAATTAAATTGAACGGACTAATTGTATTTGTATCTCCCTTTTTGTATGTGACACACATAATTATAATCCGCTAAAAAAATTCAATACGGGGTTCAAACCTTAAAGATAAATTAATACTATCACATTGGGATAACTACTCTCAGTTAGTTGTAATACCTTAAATTTTTCTAACAATGCAGAATGTGAAGTGACTATGGCCGCCCACATGTAGGTATATTGTCTTGAAGTTGTGGACAATTTTGGTTTTAAGATCTCTTTATAAATCATTAAGCGCTGAAAAATTTTACTCTACAGTGAGAAATAAACAAGCGAAACATTTAATGGAGTTAAATGGGATCGGTAGGTATCTCCAAAGCACATTTGTTAAGTATGTCGACTTCAAAGTTTACCTCTTTATCAATGCATTGAAGATCAACCAATGAGTACATAACATGACTTTCAAGGATTGGATTCAAATTTTCACGAGGATTCTTTTTTATATCCATAACAAGTTTCATTTAATTTTTAAAATTAAGAGTTTATGAAATACTCCCTCCGGTCCTATTTATAAGTCACCAACCTCCTAAATTGTACATACCAAGGAATGGAGGTTAATGGAAGTTGCATCATTAAATTGGTCTTATTTTTTTTGTCTTTTCCATTTTTGCCCCTTCCACCTTTATCACTATGACCCACTACCTTTTCTCTCTCTTCATTAATCCTCTATCTATAAAAGTGTCTTTTTCATCTTCTCTCACTTCTCATCTTCCAATGTTCATTTTCCAATGTAAGTGTATATTAGGAAAATTTTAATAAATGAGTTAGTTAGTGGTAATTGATGACTTATATTAAGGACCAAAATTTAGAGGCGGTTGACGACTTATAAATAGGACCGGAGGGAGTACTTAATTATAATACACATTGCATTATCATTTTAAAATTAATATCTTTGAGATTACATATCAACTTGCGAGTCAAATTTAGTGACAAATTGTAGTGTTGACAAAATAAAGTGTCACTAACTCTATTATCATCATTATTGTTAAAAATATGAGAGAATAAAGTACAAGACTTTTCTTTATGGCTAGAAAGTAGTGCATAGTAAAGTTTGAAAACAACTAATCATGCGTAATGCTGTGAAGGCCTCCAAGTCCCAAATTATGAGAATAATATTTCTCTCTAATCTCTATCCATTATTAGCATTTGAGCATGGGAAATAGGGAGAGTGAGATGCACGTGAAGGTGGAGCGAGTGATGAGAAGGGAGGACGAAAGGCAAAAGTGTCCGAGAACAAAAATAAAGGAAGGGGTTGGATGAGGAAAAGACAAAATTGGGGCTCACATGGCACCATGTGGAGGGGCCCACCGGGAGCTGGCTGCGTCGTGCCCATGGGATACGGAATGCCCGCTAGTGGAGGGTATAACCGTCATTTCTCATCTTTTGCAGTTTCCCGCATTTCCCGGGGGGTTGCACTCGCTTTGTCGGCCAGCTTCTTTCCTGTCACCACCTCTCCTTTATTATCCTCATTTTTATCCAAATATTTCCTACTCACTCCACACTTTTCCTATGCTTAACATAAAATCTAGTTGGTTATTATAGAAAGAATGTCAAATAAGTTATTCTCTTGTATATATTCGCAGAATATGAATTGATTTGATTAAAATATAAGATCTCATATTATATTCTATGTTTTTCTAGTTTAGCCTTAATTGTGTTTCATATTTATTAATACATATGTATCTTTTTTTTCTAATAGATTTATTATGAATAAAAGTAATATTGGGAAAAGATGTACTTTATATAAGATACATTTAACTACCTTTATACTCTTTCTGGTCCTTATTATGAGGCACCAAATACTGATTCTCACAAATCATTGAATGGTAATTGGGTTATTAAATCTATAGCTGGTAATTCAGGACGAGTCTGTACGGCCAGCCAGTTTTACCCAAACACGAAGAGGGCCAGACTTGACATTTAGAGAGAAAAATGGGATGAAGACTTGCAAGGGTCTGCCCTTTAGACCCACTTTTCCCTTCTTTTATTTTTCTTTCAAGTTTAATTAATAAAAAATATAATCCTCCTTAATTATTTAGTTTATGATGATGTGTTTCTTAATTATTTATCTAGTTTATGATTCTTTGCTTCTTTTTTTTATATATGCATGATACTAATGAGTTATCGGTTTATACATGCATGATACTAGGGAAAGTTTATAGATCTTTTGAGGGCAATGACCCTATTTTGCCTTTCAAGTAACCACCCTGGACCACTGAGCACCCTAAATTAACACTGGGTACAATTTTACCCTTAAAGTAACCAAAGTTGTCCAATTTTACCTTCTAACCAATGTAATGTTGACATCTGTCATCCACATGTCAACATTACATTCCACGTGTCAACATTACATTGGTCAGAGGGTAAAATTGGACCACTTTGGTTACTTCAAGGGTAAAATTGCACCCGGTGTTAGTTTAGGGTGCCCAGTGGTCTAGGGTGGTTACTTGAAGGGTAAAATAGGGTCATTGCCCATCTTTTGAGCTTTGTAGGAATTAATTATTTGACACTTTGAATAGTATGGTGATTTAGTAATCTAAATATGATATCAAATGTTTGAAGTGTCTTATTTCCCTTTCATTTTATATTATAAACTTTCAGTCATAAAATTGTGAAAGATTCTAAATATACACTCATTGCATAACTTTGTTATGACTATGTTTATGTTATGTTGTCATGCACCATATTGGGGTGACACTTTTTCCCATATGAAAGGGTGCTAATATAATACTCCCTCCAGTCCCTAATGTAAGAGCCCAAAATTTGAATGGTTTTGGTCCCTAATGTAAGACCTCACCCCATATTCTCTCCTCATTTAATACATTTTTTCCTACTTTACCCCTAACTCTCTTTCATATTTATTAATGCTTATGTATTTCTCTCTCTTAAAAGTACCATAATAAATATGGGCAATTTTGGAAAATAAGCATTAACTCCAGACACCCAACTAACATTCACATGTTTTCTTAAGAAGCTTTGACGGCTAGCTCTTACATTAGGGACCGGGGGGAGTAATATTTATGTTATATTTGAGTGACACACTCTTCTTTATCTAAGATTATGTAAGAAATGCTTATTTTCTTCTTGTGGTCCTAGTTCTTCTATTCTTTTTTTTTTCGTTTACAAAGGAGATCGGCAACGATCAGTTAATCAGAATAAGACGTTCCTGAGAAACGCCCACTAAGTCATCATGAAGAACACCTTCCAAACCAACAGAAGGATCTTGTAGGAAATGAGAGCCCTCTTGAAGTTGCAATGCATAGGATGCCAAAAAATCTGCACACTTGTTTCCCTCCCAAAAAACATGTTTTACATTGATATCCCAATCCATCTCCATAAGCAATAGAATCTGATTTATTAAACTGGAATGAGCACTTGCGCTATTTTCTTCCCTTTGAATCAATTTAAGTACTAGCAGGCAGTCAACTTCAACTTTAATAAATTTGAATCCCTTAGACCAAACTAATTGTAATCCATCTAACAATGCCCATAATTCAGCTTGTAAACTTGAGCACCTACCAATATTACGAGCACTTCCCATTAACCAATGTCCGTGGGAATCCCGAATTATACATCCAGCACCTGCACACCCATTATCAAATTTATGGGCTCCATCACAATTAAGTTTAACATAAGGGTCAGGAGGTTTTAACCAAGATATTTTCTGAATTTCTTTCTGTCTATTCCTTCCTTGTGTTTGCTGAAACGTATCTGCTGCTTCCTTAATAAATTCAGTTAATGTTTTAACTTGACTAATTAAAGAGGTAGCATCAACTCTTTGCTGCTGGAATATTAATAAATTTCTTGCTTCCCAGATTTTCCAACAAAGCAGTCCAAAGAAAATACTCCAATTACCACGGCCTTGCAGACAAGCACTCATATCAGATAGATTACTTATCATCCAATGATGAAAATCTTTCTGAAAGAATTCAGCGTACAAATTGTAGGGAATTATATATTGCCATATTTCCTTTGCAAATGTACAACTCCTTAGAACATGGTCAATACTTTCTGGTTCACTATGACAACGAGGACATAAGGAGTTATCAGATAAGTGTTGCCTACATCGTTCCTCATTGGTGAGCAATTTATTCCTCAGAGCTAACCACAAAAATGTAAGTGACGTTGAGTACCACCCCACTTCCATACTACTGACCAGAAATTTTCAGCTTCATTCATATCCACATCATTTAATAAATCATATGCTGAATTTATAGTAAAATTACCATCTCCTGTTCTACCCCAAAAGCAACGAGCATGACCATCCTCCATTAATGGTGGTTTAACACCAAGAATCAAAGAAATTATATTTGGAGGCAGAATTGCACTAAAAGAATTTAAATTCCAATTACCTTCAGAGTTTACGAAATTTATAGATGGAAGTTTGGCCTCTTCCTCTGATATCTCCCTGGTTGTTAAATGCTTAAGAGGGCCAACCTCTGGCAGCCAACTATCTGACCAAAATCTGACACGTGAACCATCCCCTAGCTCCCATCTGGTTCCAATCTCTATTTCCTCCCATAAGTGTTTAATATTTCACCACAAATAGGAAATATTTCTATTCTTCTTCTGAGGCCCTTGAAAATCATCTCAACCATATTTCTCTCGCAACACTTGTACCCATAATAAATCTGGACGTGTACGAAGCATGAAACCGATTTTCATAAGGAAAGCTTCATTCTGTTTTTAAATTTTCTTCAAGCCACATCCACCAGAATTTGTTGAACTACATAATTCATCTCACTTAATCAAACTGATCTTCCCCTCACCATTAGATGATCCCCATATAAAATCTCTAATCAACTTCTCGATACGATTACAAGTTCTAGTTACCAATTTAGTGGATTGCATAGCATATGACGGAATAGCAAATAAGACAGATTTAGCAAGCGTTATACGCCCTGCAATGATAAAGTTTTAGCTGCCCAACCAGAGAGAACGTGTCGTACCTTATCTTCAAGATATTGATAAGTTGCATTCCGCACTCTATGATGTAATATTGGAACCCCAAGGTATCGACCCAAGTCCTCCGTCATTCGAAAGCCAAGAGTATCACATATCCAACTTCGGGAATTTTGATGGACATTAGGTGAGAAAAATATTTCTGTCTTTTGTTTACTCACCTTATGCCCCGAACTAAGACAAAATTCATCAAGAATTGATTTTATAAGTCTAGTTTCGCTCCTTGAGGTTGAGCTGAAAAGTACCAAATCATCCGCAAAAAACAAATGTGAAAGAGGTGGTTCTGCTCTCCCCAAAATAATAGGAGTCCAACGCTGCTCATGAACTTTTTTCTTAATTACTTGAGATAACCTCTCCATACCAAGAACAAAAATATATGGAGATAGAGGGTCATCTTGCCTAACTCCTCTAGTTGGGATAAACTCCTCAGTCTTCTCTCCATTCCAAACAATTTGCATACTACATGAAGAAATACAAAGCATAACTGCTTGAACAAATTTTGATGGCAGCCCTGCGTCTTTAAGAGTGCCTTCAATAAAATCCCATCTAAGCCGATCATATGCCTTTTCCAAATCAACCTTAATCGCCATCCAACCTTCAACACCTTTCTTATATCTCATTGAATGAATAACTTCTTGTGCTATAATAACATATTATCTGTAATATTTCTTCCAGCAACAAAACTAGATTGATTTTGTAAGATCAAATTGGGCAGCAAAGGTTTCAGACGATTAGAAAGGACTTTAGTAATAATCTTGCAGATCACTATACAAAGACAAATTGGGCAACAAAACTAGTTCTTCTATTCTTATTTGTGATATTATTTTGATATATGTTGTTTAATCATTAATGTTTATATCTCATCCACATGCTACTGTTGTAATGTTGCATTAAATGATTGTTTTGTTGTGTGAAAACGTACAGGGGAAACACATTTTGTAGATACTATGATTTAATAAAGACATCTTTGTAATGTTTAATAGAAAATTTTCCCACATGTCACGCCCTGGGGGCAACACATTTTAATAATTAGCCCATGAAAAAAGTATCAACTTATCGTGCCATTTGGCGTGACATGTGTAATTATAAAAAATTAAACATATTGCGTTGTGGGGGCACGACACATTGAGGGCCCGTTTGGAAGCAGGAAAATAAAGTGATGAATCTGAAAGTGATGAAAGTGTTTCACTTTACCAAGAAAGAAAATGAGGGGTGCCTGTTTGGTTGGCACATGGATGAATTTGAAAGTAAGTATTTTAAGGCACATGATTTTTTTTCTTTAATGAATGTGGACCTTAAATGACAGTGTTGTCCTTCCCCCTATTGTAACATTCCCAAAAAGCCCCTTATTGAAAAAAGAACCCCAACTGTGACGCATCTCTTTTGCTTCGAAGCTTGTCTTCGGCAAAAGAGGCGGCGTGCTGAGGAACAAGGCGGCCAACTGGAGAATGGATGATGGAAACTTGGGGACAGAGTTGTGAGAGACGAAGTTGGGGAGGTTTACAAGTTTGAGGTTCGACCTTTTCGTTGGTATTTACACAGCCACACACATGTTGAAAAACTTAAATTGATTTTCAACTTTGCCAGCAAAAATCGATTTTGCCATCCTAAAATCGATTTTGCCACTGTGAAATCGATTTTGCCATTGTAAAATCGATTTTAGCCATCATCAGTGTACTCTCAAGTTGGACCTTTTCAACTGACATCATCCCCAAACTTTTCCCAACATTGCAGTTAAACAAAAGCACCTGGGCAACAACTTCAAACAACACACATGAAGATTTTAACTATGTAACTATAGTTTGGAAAGCAATCATTGCTAACCCATCAATTTTAAAATGAAAATCCATTCATTTGAACAAAAACCACGCATCACACACACTAAACACTTCAAACTGAACACAAAAAAGAGCCATGAAGGAGGAATGCAATAATGGTTGTGCTTCACCATCAATGCCCAGACAAAAGTGAAACGAAACCTCCAATATGAAACCACATTGGACACCCTTACTTTCTTCTCCTTAATTGGCACAATGTGCAGCTATCTAATATGAGTTCAACACCACCAACACCACCCACTCGTCATAGACAACCTACACCTCCTCACTCGTTTTTTTGGTTGCCCGTGTCTTGCGTGAAGCTCCCAACTCAGTTGTGATGTATTTGCTGAGAGTAAATGAAGGGCAATGTGGTATTTAACACCTAGCCCACACTCAATTTTGGTGGGAAGCCAAATTTGCATTTCAGAATTCAATCTTGGAGGGAAACTGAAATTGACACTTTCAGCATACCAAACCGCCTGAGAATCTGAAATAATTTCACTTTCTAATTCTGAGCTTTACTTTCCTGCTTCCAAACGAGCCCTGAATGATTACATGTTTATTTGTTTTAAGTCGGTTGGCGAGACATGTTCAATTCACGGCGTGTTTAATTTTTTAGTAATTACAATATGTTGCGCCCACGACGCAGCATGTTGTAAATAAACAAATTAAAAAAAAATGAACATGTCGAGCTGGTTGGTGCAACATATTTAATAATAAAAAAATTAAACATGTCGCATCCTAAAAAATGTGACTAGAGATCATTTTTCTTGTAGTGATGTTGCGCATATTTCTGACGCGACATATTTTGCGCTATTACATTTTATTTTTTAGTACATCTCATGGGTGCGATATATTTTACACGACTACATGACTTTTTCCTATTAGTGACACTCCAATTATAAAACTATCTCAATTGACATAAGTGTTAATAAAATATTTATTGGTTTGAGCGTAGAAAACATATTTTCATGTATATTTCCTAATTTTTATTCTCTTTGATCGAGGGGCATTCAGAATTGGCATTTGATGAAAAAAGAACTAATAAAGCCTTTAATGAGATCATGGCACTAAGACCTAAAGTAAGTGCTTTGATTTAAATTCTTTTGATGCTAGTCAATTGAGATATATGTTGTATATAATTACTTTGTCTTAAATATCATTTTTTGTGTTTTTTTGTGCCTTCACCAACTTGGGAAATCAGGAATACAGGGCATGATATTTTTGGATACTCAAGTTTTAGGAAAAGAGTTTGAGTCGCACACGATTCAAGGGTATGACTCTCAACTCATGATCTATTGGGTCATGTCCCTATAGACTCTAAAACAGGACAAACAAACCCTTTATTAATTTCTTTCCACACAGCCGCTAGGTTTCATCTTGCTTCACTTAGTTGTGGAGATGAAATGTGTTTAACTTATTCATATTGCCAAAAAAATGGTCTAACTTGATCTTTATTGGATAATATAAATGATTATCATAAGACTTTAATTTTCCTCATAAAAAAATGTGATGAGGGTAATGTTTAGAAAAAATAATTGATGATTCACCATGTGATTCATATATAGAAGGGTAATGACCCGATTTTGCTCTTCAAGTAACCACTCTGAACCAATAGGCACCTTAAACTAACACTGAGTACAATTGTATCCTTGAAGTAACCAAAGTTGTCTAATTTTACCCTCTGACGAATGTAATGTGGACGACACATGTCAACATTACATTCGTCAGAGGGTAAAATTGGACCACTTCAGTTACTTCAAGGGTAAAATTGTTCCCTGTAACATTGTGTTACTAATTACCTAATTAACCAATAATATTTATTTCAATTCATTAAGCTCTTTACTAACTATGATAGAAAAAGGAATTTCCATAATATTAATATCTCTATCATAGTTAGAAAAGATTATTCTAATCCTTTTTATAATTTATCCATGATAGGAAAGAATAAACTTATACAACCTGGATACTATCATGGATAATTAATAGCTAACCATGTTAGAAAAGAATCACCTAACATGGTTAGAAAAATAAACAACCTAATGTTCAATAATATCAAATACATATAAATATATGCGGAAACGTATGCAGGCCTATACAAATTGGCAATATACAATTACAAGTAGTCTATATAACTACTACTACCTAATTCCCTTTCCTGCTGCTTGCGTCTGTGCATGAATACCTGCAAAAATGTCAGTAATCGTGGGATGAGACAATTTGTCCCAGTAATCACCGCTTAACTCACTATAACAGTGAGATGTGCGGTAGCGAGGACGTCTAAAGGGTACCTCATTTTAAAACCAGTAATATATATATATATATATATATATATATATATATATATATATATATATATATATATATATATATCCGTGTCAATTCTTCTTCCATTCATCTCTCGAATCCCTCCATCAATACACATCACTTGTCATTACTTTAATCAACAACATCAAATGTTTCCCCACAACCTAACTCACCACAATCTCAAACTCAACAACAAAAATAAACGTGATTGACACTGTGCCCAGTCTCAAATCTGAAAGCATAAAAAGGGAGCACTTTAAATAGTGAAAACGTCCCTGAAAAAGGGAGCACTATAAAAAGTGTACACATCCCTGGTTCCTTTACAATCCGAGGAACCTGTACAATTAACCTATCGATTGCGCAGATCGATAGGTTACATCGGCCGACGGTACTAATAATCAGTGTCATGCAACACTCACAATCCCTATTCTATATTCCATCAACATAACTCTCAACTATCTCAACTCAACATATAACCCTCTTTTCTATCTTCATCACCTCTTAAACCACTATCAAACACTATCCCTATATACATTCCACGCCATTCCAGATCAATGGCCACCACCAGGCAGGATAATAGTATATATATAATGTGTAAAAATCTTTTATACAGAAATAATCGTGTTTAAAAGGCACTCGATAGCCTGTTTTGTATAAAAATATCACCTTTCAAAGATAAAATGTATATATATAGAGGGTGAGAAAGGATTTTACAAAATCCTAGCTAACATCACCCTCAATGTTATAGTAAGGTTAAGTGTGATTACCTGTCGCCCTTAGCACTGCGAAGTTCTTCCTTACCATTTCTTGAATATGTTCTCCAAACACTTTCCTCTTAGTTCCTCCTATAATGATAGGATACAAATGACAAATTAATATCATTTCCACTCTATACATTTTAACGTCTCTCTTGTATCTTATATTACTACCCATTCCCTTCATAAATATTTTATTCCTATTTTTCGTTCTTTTGCAAATTAGCACATATTAGTCACACATATGCAATAATCATCAATATTTTAGATTTTCAATTCATAACCAACCAAAACTTGACCAATATCAAATCCAATTGATTGAATTGATACAGCAAGGAAACCAAATTCCTCTCGCTTGCCATTTGATCACAACAAAATTCTGTTATGTAATAGCCTAGTCACATTCAACTATAAATTCCAATTTTATCATATTCATCATCTCAATTCAACATTAGAATAAGCTCATGCTCAATTCAAGTTCTTGTTATTTAAAACAAGTTCACATCATAAATCACCATATGACCTCCCGAAGAATTCCCAACAGTGTAATAATAAACAAAATAGTTTCACACACCACATAAACATTCACCTGACTAAATCTTAGTTCATAACAGCAAGTGCAATTAATTTCAAGCCTTCCTACAATACTTTTAATCAAAGATTGAAGTACTCATAATCCAAACATTTAATAGTTCCTTTCAACTAATATCACATATTTTTGTCATCAAGGTTAACTAAGATAATAATTCAATTACTTTCATCCAAATCTCAAAATTTGCTATATGAACCCATGTTTCATCCTCAATTCAACCGAGCAAAAACACAAGGAAAAGACACCATTTTCATCATGCAGAATTCAATTCACAACACGATCTAAACATGCAAAACCATTAATTGATATTTCAACTTGATTCAAAGCTGAATCTGGCATGTATGACCCACAACACAGCCTTATATATTCACATGACATATAAATCACAATTTGAAACACCCTCATTCCAAACATCCTTATTTAGCCAAAACAGCCCACCTAAGCGAATAGAGAACTAACTACAATTCACAAATTACTTTAATCACCAACCATCCAGATCCACTTTCAAAAACCAAATCCCCACTTTATTCCAATTGTCATAACACTATACATCATCAAAGCCAACACTAGCACTTATTTCCATGAATTAAACTCAATCCCATAATTCACAATAACTACATAATCAACTCCTTCAAGAATTTCACTAACCTTTCTCATATCATATCCATCCATCCAACTATTTATTCAGCCATTAACTTACAAATCACCAATTTACATAATCAATTTCCTATTTATTTCACACTTTACTCACCAATCTTTTTCCTAAACGCCATTCCAACCAATTCCACCATTTCAATGTCGCTATATAACCTTAGTAAGCATATATTAACTACCAATTTTCAACAATAAGTCACACATCACCAACTTCTAATTTTAAAGAATCCCAAAATACCTACAAAAATTCCAAAATAACAAAAAGCATAAAGAAAACTCAAGTACCCCCAAGAATGCTCAAATCAAACACTTCACCTTCATTATTAAAGCTTTAAAATTTCAAAGATTTCAACATGACCAAAACCCTAGCTTTTCAAGAATACAATTTCAAGAACCCAAATCAAAGAGAGAAGTGCAAATGCTTACAAAGTTCTAAAGTGAAGAGGAGGTTGAAACTCGCCGGAAACCACCATGAGTCTCGCCGGAAAACGGCCACAAAAGGGGCTGGCCGAACCAAGCATCAAGGGAAGAGAAAAATGAGAAACTAAAGTGGGAAGGAAAGGATAGTTTGAAGAACAACAAAAATGGAAGAGCTCACTTTTACCCACCACCGGCCACCGCTGCTCGCCGGAGGAAGAAGAGAATCCGACGGTGAGAAGATGAAACTCGCCGATGATGAAGAAAAACAGTGAAGCCGCGAGTAGCCAACGTGATTTGGCAAATTTGGGAGGGAGAGAGGAAGGAAAAGCAAGTGAGATTGAGAGGGAGGGAGATCGGTGAAGTGAGGAAGAAGAGGAGATGAAGAAAAATGAAGAAGGGGCGGCGGTTTGGTCTTGGAGAATGGAAGGAGATGAGTGAAATATGTATTTATATATATATATATATATATATATATATATATATATATATATTAGGGAAAATTACAACTAACAACCCTATTATTTATTCTTAATTATATTTTTAACCCAGAAGTTTGTATATATCATTTTACCTCTCTTTCTCAATCATTCTATTATCTACGTTTCAAAAATACTTTTCATGGAAGTTTGTAACTCCTAATGACTCATTTAACTATATATCCTTTAAATTCTAAGGTAGATAAGTTAAAGTATTCCAAAATTGCCCAAAATATCCTGAATTTCCTCCCTAAAACTTCTAAATTTCCTAAATGACAACTCAATAATTTCCAATTATCCTTAATAAAAATTTGGGATGTTACATTCCCGATGTTAGTTTAGGGTGCCCAGTGGTCCAGAGTGGTTACTTGAATGGCAAAATCGGGTCATTGCCCTATATAGGATACTAATTAGCAATGTCAGATACCATGTATAAAACAAATGAAGGGTGTATTTTGAAAAAATATTAAGGGAAAATGACAAAAAAGTCTCTCCCAATACCCAAAAGGACAAGTGAATAACTTAAACTTTCAAAAGGAATATGAAGGAACTGACACCTACTTGACATTTTGAAATGTTGCGAAAAGACCTCATTGCCCTTAAGGAACAAAATGTCTTCTTCAACATTCTTCTTAAACCCACCCCACCCAAAATCACCACCGCCCAGCCGTCGCCGCCGCCCCAACCCGACCAACCACCACCACTGTCGCCCTTGGCCAACCCTCCCCCACACCACCCCAACCGCCCAATCACCACCATAACCAAAACAACCGGAGGTCGTCCACGCAATGGAGCTCGAAGAAGGCGCCGCAGATTTGGCTGCGCGAGAATAGCGTTTCGCTGCGGCCCGCTGTGGCCATGTCGTAGCCGCCCCTGGTGAGGCCGCCCACGGCGGCGTAATAAGTGGCGCGTTCGGACTGCCATTCAGAGAGTGAGGAGGAGAAGGGAAAATGTTGTTGGGAGGTGTTGTAGTAATAGAAGTAGTGGGTGGTCATTGGTGCCAGGGGCGAGAGGGTGGTGGTGATTGTTTTGGTTATGGTGGTGATTGGGCGGTTGGAGTGGTGTGGGGGAGGGTTGGCCAGGGGCGACGGTGGTGGTGGTTGGTCGGGTTGGGGCGGCGCGGTGGCTGAGCGTTGGTGGTTTTGGGTGGGGTGGGTTTGAGAAGAAGGTTGAAGAAGACACTTTGTTCCTTAAGGGCAATGGGATCTTTTCACAACATTTGAAAATGTCAAGTAGGTGTCAGTTCCTTCATAGTCTTTTTGGAAGTTTAGGTTTGTCACTTGTCCTTTTAGTTATTGAGAGAGACTTTTTGTCATTTTCCCAAATATTAATCTTTACTGAGTATCTCTAATTATATTTAACATCACTGTATAATTATCCAATTAAACTCATTTAGGCATTAACTTTTATTAGAGTGCTTCAATGAATGTGTAATAAATATCTATATAAAAGGGAGTTGGAAGAGTAATTTATACTTCTCCCTCCGTAGTTGCGCGGACATATACAAGAGAACCTGCGCTGATTTTTTTTTATTTCTTAAAGTATTTTGAAAACCTGTAGTTGGAATAAAAATTATGTCATCAAAAGAACTATTTTAACATAACCTGATAGTTTTCGGATTTACCAGAAAAAATATCGATATAAATAATTATGTGCATATACATATATTGGATAAGATTTGGGATAGTAAGTGTTACGTTGCTGATAGTATTTTCTTTGTTATATAAAACCCCACACACATATCAGATCAGTATATATGCTAAGGAATATATAAGTTTTAGATGAATATTTGTAAGGTGGTAGTTGAGATTATATGACCCTCTTGTATATTCATATATATTCATGTTCTAAAGGTGGTAGCTAGATGAAATATGAATCAATAAAAGCATATCATATTCTTTTTCCTCAAGAGCATCAAATTGAAACAGAATATCGTTTTATTAATTATTTTTAATAATAAATTAATAAAAATCCCTCTTTTATATTTACTACGAATTAAATTTAGAATTAGAATCCCTTACATGCTGTACTTTTATATACACATACAAATAATTTATTATGTGGCACATAATGTATGCAAATATTTCGTAAATTTTTCATGACAAAACATTAAAATTTTGTTAGACGTCTAAAATGCATTCAAATAATATACATCTTTTAAATATATGGGAAATTGGCATGTCTATTATTGAAACATAAAACGAAGATCTTTCAAAAATTATCAGCTCTTCGATTAGTTCATTTATTGTATTATTCGAAAACTAATTTTTAAATGCAGCCGAAAAAATGGGGTTACTTTCAATTTCCATCTATTTTCCTAAAGAGAGAGTAGATGGTTCAATCCATAAATAGGTTTATATCAACCATAAACAAAACTAAACCCAAAACTAAAGAAGAGTTCATTGAAGAGAGATGAAGAAAAGGGAATAAGATTTTACAACCAACCACAAGTGAAGAAAACACAAATCTCTCCAAACTTCCCACTTGATTCCCAAACTTCCCCAAGGTTCTTCAAGCTTATCAAGACTCCCAAAAGTGCCCTAAAAATGTGTTTTTTCGTGTTTGGAAGTCCCTCTTTAAATGTCTCAATAAGTTTAAGATTTTATACCATGTGAAAATCAGTCAAAACGTATAATTGAAGAAATTTCAGTTAGGGAGCGCGCCCGGGTGCGCCAAATCTGGGCCTCCTCCCCTTTTCTCATGTAAAGAGAATCATTCACCCTTGAAGGTTTGCCAAATCTGAGACTGGGAGATTTAATGTTTCTCCATACCCAACGCCAAGGATTGAACCCCAGACAATTAATTAAGGGTGAATGAGTCCTTATCACTCAACCACACACCCCAGGTTCATGATTTGCTAATTTTCTAATTTGTCAAACCTCATGGACCCATGAGTTCAATATACCTAATTGTTGGGACCCCATCCAATTAAGCATTGTTAAGCTCTTTAGTGCTAATGAACATATTGCTTGTAAGGAACTATTAATCCTACGACTGGAACCCCAAATCGACATTTAATTAATCCTATGATTTTAATTCACTATTGAAACCCCGCATAATGAAATAAAACCAAAGGATTGAAGTCTAACGTTACTCAAGCAATCAATAAGTTCACTTTGAATTTCTCTAAGTTTCCTAATATACAAAACCTCACCAACCGACAAGTCTAACACCTAATCTTATGAACCCATTTAATTAGACATTATTAAATAACTTAGAGTGTGATTAATAATTTATAATGCATTAGATTCAATTATATAATTCAATTCAATTAAACTATCTACCAATATCATGAATAAATAGAGATATCAAATGAACCATAAAGAACATATACATGACCATGTATATTGATGAGTACAAATTTCTCATTACAAACCAAAATCACAAATAAACTCAAATAAACATAATTATCTAAATCTCAAAGTATACATGACAAACCTAAACCTAGGAATATCATAAATATAAGAGAAAGGAAGAGAAAGAGAACTATCCTTTGAAGACCATGAGCTCAAGCTATCTTCAAATCATTTCCAAGAACAAAGATGAATTTATTGTGACATGGAAGGGGGAAGGAGGAAGGAAGATGGAAGGTGAAAGGGAAATATGAGAAAAATGAGAGTGAAATGGAGGAAGAGATGGAGAATATGAGAGAGCTAGGGTTTTGAGGGAGCACCCAACCCCAAAACTTAGATTTCTAACCTAATTTTTGCATATAATATGTAGAGAGTCTTGCCTTAATGTTTGGGTTCAATTTGGGTCCAAATTGGAGGTCAAAAGAGTAAAAAATCAGTAAAAACCGAAGCTGGACTGTAGTAGTTCGTAGGAGGGGCTGTTTTGCAATGTCTGAAAATATTGAGTCTGTTTCTGTAATTTTCCCAAGACTGTTTTGAAGCATTTTCATGATTCTAGGCCGATTCTGTAATTTCCGCTAAATGTTCAGAATAGAATTTCAACCCATTTTTCTCATTTTCTGCAAGGGAAAATTTACAACAACATAATACTTTACATCCCAAAAATTAATAACTTAAGATAAACAATTAAATGTGACAATTATGCCCTTATTTGACCCTTTTCACACATAATCACTTTTAATTCAATTAAATTATAATTAATGTATTTTAATTCAATATTGCATCTTTGAAATGTTAATAACTTCAATTTAACACACTAAAAACATACAAATCCAAGGATTTGTCAATTTCCCTTTTAGTTAAATCCCCATTCCATGGAGTGACAATTAAATCAACAAAAAAAATTAATAGCCTACATATTTAAGCTTTTCTACGAAAATCAGTTGCTAACTTTGTATCATAGTGCATGTTTTTTACTTGGTTAATATGGTAATTTTATTTAAGGCTGAAGTATATTTTGTTCCTTTATCTTTGTTTCAAGTTTTTTTTTTGTTCCTTATGTTTGAAAAGTGAACTTTTGGTCTTTTTTTGTTAACAACGTTAGTTTTATTTTACAGAAAATGCTAACTCTAAAACTCTAAATGGGAATATTATAGTTAAATGTTTATAAAAATGATAAAATTTTAGCATTTTCCGTTAAATAAAACTAATAGTGTTAACGAAAAGAACTAAAAGTAAACTTTTCAAACATAAGGGGCCAAAATAAAACTTGATGCAAAAATAAGAGGCAAAAAATATACTTAAGTCTTTATTTAAAATTGATGAGTCCCTACAAAAAATAAATGTTTTATAATTTTTAGGGCAAACAAAATTTTTCATTTGGTACTATTTACGTGCATTTGAATGCAAACATTTTGGTATGTGTCAATATATCCATTATGTAAAAACAAGCAATAACACTTTTATTGAGGCCACTTTTTTTCAAACATTAGGAATATGTCGATTCCAAAAATACAACTTGTGATTTTGAAACATCTATTTAAGTGATACATACGCACGCAATTGATAGGTTATCGGCCATGTATTTCTTAATTGTATGATTATTTGAATTTTATAAATATAATGAATGTCTGAGACTTACGATAAAAAATAAAAGTGTAACTGGATGACTAAATCCTTGCGTTTACAAATAATATAGAATTCATACAAAATTTGTGATTATCGTTCATAAATAAAGCAACATTTTAGTAATGATAGGCAAATATGACAAAAAAATTTCTCAAAATATATTTTTTGTCGTAGCTACAATTTAACGATAATAACCATAAGTAAACCCTGTTCAATCAAGGAGTTGTTGGAAGTGGGTTCCATTTTAAGAACCCTTAATGAGTTTGCCGCCCACTTTTTTCATTTTAATAATTTGATCTGACTTGATTTGATATAAAGCTAATCAATAACTTTTTTTTTTGAATTTTACGTTTGGAGAACTTGAATATAAGTTTTTTTGATGCGTCCTTGTTTCAAGAAAAAAACAATTGAAAATATTGCAAGCTAAGTTTAATCAAAGTATATGGTAGCACGCAAAATATAGCCATATATTTTTAACTTTTAATTTATAATTTTGTTGTTAATTGAATATAAGTATCAGTTTTTTTTTAGCGACCAGAAGATAAGCATTAGTTTCAGTGTTGCAAGAACCAGACCGAGCCGTACGGTTAAACCGGTCCAACCATCGACCGCTCCACATTTCGGATCAACGGTTGTCCGGTCCAACCATTGGTTTGAGCGGGTTTGACCGTGTTGAACCATGACCCGAAACCTTTTCCGACTAGCCTTCCGGTCCGGCTTTTACAGTATTGATTAGTTTCAAATTATAAGCATTAAGTATTTATATAATTTAATGCATAAATGTTATAAACCATGTGTGTCGTTATGTATCTTTTATTAATACCTTACATTGCATAAAATTTGGAACGATTATATTTTTCACATTGATGTTGACATGATTTTGTCAAAAAGTTCCATATTCTGTTATATGAATCAAAGTTATTGTAAAGTCAAATTTTTTGTATAATTATTGCGTCTTCAAAAATTTATTATTACGATTTAAAATAGTGGCAACTTAAATTAGTTTCATTGTGATCATTCCAAAACTTAATAATACAAGTTTGCTTTGTAATAGCTTGGTTCACAAGACCAGATGACAATAAGGTCAGGAAATCCCCATCCCTGATCACGTCCCAAAAAAAAGGCTTGGGATAGAATATGTTTTTCTTGTCTAGTTCCATTTTGAACTTTATTTCGTCTCGATAGGATCACAACCAGAAGAGAAAGTCTTGAGTTTTTTTATTAAAAATAGTTATATGGAAGAAAAAATATATCCTATCAGGTTTGTAGAAACAAAGAAATTAGCTAGATATAGTACGTCATATATAGCATAGTAAGGCTAAAAATTTATTTGATTCGCATTTTCATAAAAAAAAAGATGACATATATGTTTACACATGATGATGACACATGTATTTTTTTAAAAAAAAGAAATATAAAACACACGTATATATTCAGGATGAGATGAGATCGTTACGGCTCCGTCCCATGTCCCACTCCGTCTCGAAATAATCGGGATAAGACAAGATGGACAGGGACGGGAAAATATTTAACACCTGTATTCACACTAGTTTATTTGGATTAAAGCTAAGACCCAATAATAATCATTTTCTCTTTAATGTGATTTCAATGTAAAATTTAAAAAACATTTTGCCATATTTATTCTTAGTTATATACTTATATCTTACCATCTTTTTATAATTGTTGGCACCTAAATGCTTTTATCAAACCCTTTTACTTACAATATTAACCAGTTTTTTAGGGAAAAATATGTCTTGGTTTAGATTAGAAATTATATTAGCTATACGCTCCATCATGGATAAATTGTATACTTTCATGCTTATTTTAATTTTAGTTTTGATTATGATTAAGATATCTTCGTCCTATTTTTTTAGACTAATCCAGGAGCGTATAGAATTAAATATAAATGTAATAACTGACAAAGGTTTTCTTATTTAAATGTTCTTATTTCAAAAAATTGCTCAACCATCATTCAAGATGCTTCGATCTTGCTAGACTTATCATTAAGAATTGAACATGTTCATTAATTTTTGAATATATATGAGTCACATCAATAATCTATCAAGATCTAGTTGTCTAGTGGGAACAAAATAAGAAACATGAATTACCTTGTTCTTAGTGTTTTTTTATCTTATTGCGGACGTACGATAGGGTTGAAAATTGGGAAAATTTCAAATAAGTCCCTCTGAATACTCAAAAGAATAAGTGAGGAACCTAAACTTCCAAAATGACCATGAAGGAATCAGCATCTATCTGTCATTTTAAAATTTTGCTAAAAGACAAAATTGCCCTCAACCTAAAACACAAATTCCTACCCCACCCTAAAAATCACCCTAACACCCACCCTCTTCTTGCAATTTGTGTTTTAGGATGAGGGCAATTTTGTCTTTTCGCAAAATTTTAAAATGGTCCTTTTAGAAATTTAGGTTCCTCACTTATCCTTTTGGATATTCGGAGGGACTTATTTAGGATTTTCCCTTGAAAATTTCCATTATTGAACAAACCCAATTAAAGTCAGGTACTCTATTTTTGTTTTAATTTTGCATATATGAAATCATACGGAATAAATTGATACTTTATACAAATACAACATAAGGTCAACTCAACTCTCGGTTCTTCAATTTTCGGCACAAATTAGCTTTAGTTTTAGTCCTAAATTTTAAAATTGGTGGTTTGAATCTTTAAATTTTGACTAATTTTACTCTTAGTTCCTAAATTATATTGATTATTCTAGTCCATCAATTTTTTGTTTTTTTATAACTTTTTGTCCCAAACTTTTCAATTTTTTAAAGTTGAGGGATCAAGATCAAAATTGATTAAAAGTTAATTAGAAAGACCTAGACATTGACTGAAAGTTCAAGAATAGAGGTATTGATTTTAAAGTGCAGTGGATAAGAACAAGATTGATCAAAAGTTTAACAGCTAAAACCACTAATTCAATGACAAAAACCAAATCTGATTAAAAATTCAAGAATAAAAGTCTTACATATTTTTTTTTTTGGTTGAACCAAAAGTTTTACATATACAAACACATCATGTTAACACTTCATCCATTTAAACTAGTACCCATCCATCATATCTTTAATTATTACCTTGTACTACATTTTTTCCCTAAAATATAAAACCTACTCGAGATTAATTATTAATGATGTAAGTTAGGTTAATTAAAACCACACAATATTACCAAAATATCAAATCCACTTGTGGCTTTATTCCAACTATCCTCCCTCATTTATTTTTTTTAATTGAAGAGTATTAATAGAGATAGTATGGGAAAAAGTTGAGATAAATTATAAAAAAGTCTTCAATTTATTAACAAAATCACCTCACCAAAGAATTCTTATATTTAGCAACAGAAGCAAGGTTGTCAAACTCGTGAGTTTAAGTAAATTCGTGGAGGTAAGGTAAACTCGGATCGTAGACTCCAATCGTAAACACGTAAGAGTTTACGTTTATAAAAAAACATGTATTTCTTTTATATAATTTAATAAGAATACAAAAAATAATAATAAATTGACTTGAATTTATTTTAAATATAGAAAGTAAATTTAAATATATCAATATTTATACTATATCAACCTCGATAGATAAATTTCTATGAAATTCATATTTAAATTCATTAAATTTTGTCAATTAAAAATAATTAAAATGAGTTTAGTAGCAAGTTAATATAATTTCTGTAAGGTAAAAACGTAAAAACGGTGAATTCACAATGTAAACACGTGAGTTTCTACCGAATTTTCAAAGACTGAAAATTTAGGTGACTCGTGACACGTTTTGGTTAGGTAGTGTAGTAAAAGCGGTAAAATCGGAGAGTCAACTCGCGAGTTTGACAACAATGAACAGAAGTTTTATAATATAAAACTCATTTAAATTTCGGATCGAAGTCTCAACATCACTTTCGTTCATAAAGAAATCATTAAAAAGGTCTCAACAGCCTTATTAATGATCAGAAATAAAACTTTCTTGGAACATTATTTTTAATGATTAGAAATATACTATCTTCCTATGGTAATTGGTTGAGCTGGTAAGTGAGCTACAACCCTCATAAGGATTAGAACACACGTTCAAAACTCGGGAAGCGCTCTCATTGGGAGAGGTGACAATCTTACCTATATGGGCAACACTCATACCCCTTGAGTCCGAATTAGTTGGTTTCCAATAAGCGCCGGATTACCGGGCGGTGTTTAACAAAAAAAGAAAAGAAAAAGACTTTCTTGGAGCTTTATATTTTTCCCTTATGTCATAAATCTTGCACGTTTTTAAAACAATTTATACTTTCAATCTAAAGTAAACACTTAAAAGTTAACATTACCTTTTTTTAGGACTGAAAAAAGTTCACATTACTCCATCTCATGTTAAATAAAATACAAAATACATATCATAAGAATCCTATAAAAAATAAAAAGGACGTGCCCTTTTTATTGCTTTGACCATCAATTCGACCAGAAGGACCAGTCTTTTTTATTGCCTTGACCAACAAATTACTAACCAAATTAATTTTTTTTTGTATGATTCTGAATTCATAACAAATTCTCTTTCAAATCATGTTTGATTATCAAACACTTTTGTTTAATAACAAAAGTTTCACAGTTTATTCTTTATTCTTTTTATGATAACACACTCATTTATATGTTTTGTTAAAATAATTAAAACAATCATGTGTTAAGGGAAGATAAGGAAGGGATTGAGAAGAAGAGAAGGGATACGTGGAAGAGAAAGGCGACAAGTGCATGGAAAAACTTGTAATGTTTTGTCAGTATATCACTGACAACATATATCCAACACACATGCCCGACACCATGAAATAAAGTTTGTCCCTTTGAATTAACCCACGACCTTGTCTCTCTCACCCTTCCCCAAATTACCTTTGAAATTTATCTACTTTTTTTAACTCATTTATTCAATTATAATCTTATTAATTCATAGTAGTTATATTACTTATAATGTTCATTATTACTAGTAGCAATTACAAAATGTGATGGACAGAGAGGGGAAGATTTTTTATTCATTTATTTTTTTGGCAATGGGGGGAGATTAGTGTATTGGTCACGGCCTTTTTGGGATTTTTCTCTAGAAAAAATAACTTCTCCTATATATACCATTATCAACCAAAAGTCAAAGAACATAAAAACATTTGGGGAGAAAAGAAAATCAGCTTTCCATTGCTCAAATTTCTTCAGCAATAAATCATTTACCATTTATGTATTAAACAACTTAATAACTTCTCCTATATCAGGCCATTATCAACCAAAAGTCAAAGAACATAAAAACATTTGGGGAGAAAAGAAAATCAGCTTTCTATTGCTCAAATTTCTTCAGTAATAAATCATTTACCATTTATGTATTAAACAACTTTAGAGGAAGAAACCGGGAATTGACCTAATCAAAATTTATACAATTATTAAGAACAATTAACATTGGTCAGCTAATAAACAACAGAAACGACCCTTCCATATATAATCACCATACTCCCTTATGAATATCATTTTAAAAATGAAATTTTCAATCGAGATATTATAGTTTTCATATGAATTGATCATCAATTCATCATGACATGCATGTTTGTTTATACAAAGCGCAATATTGTTAATTTTAAAAAAATTGTTGGTAAGCTAATTTTAAATTTGGGAAAATGACAAATAAATACCTTCGAATATCCGAAAGGACAAGTAAAGAACCCAAACTTCCAAAATGACAAGTAAGGAACTCTGAATTCCAAAAGGACAATCAAAGAACCAGACAATTGTTAATTGCTATGTTCCAAATGTTAATTACTATGTTTCAATTGTTAATTTTTACTGAAGTTCCTTATTTGTCCTTTTGGAAGTTTGAGTTTCTTACTTATCCTTTTGGACATTCGGAGGTATTTATTTGTCATTTTCTCTTGAAATTTTACATTTTTCACTTTCCTATCTATTGGAATGTTTCTTCCATCATCTATGTTTTTTCCATCAATTTTAAATGTTTCTTCCTATCTATGTTAATTGGGTTAAAGGTCAATTTAACCTAAAAATTTTAGTTCCAGACCAATTAATTTTGTTCAATACATGTTTTTCGGTTTAATTTTACTATCTAAGTTGTAAAATTGTAAAATGAAGCAATTATTCCTTTACCGTTAAAATAGTAACTAACAGTCAATTTCATACATTTATACAAATATAATAGTAACTAACGGTCAACCCTATTAGCAGACTTCAACCCCATAAGGATGAGAATGTGTTCTCAAATATTTTAGGAACTCTTATTGGAAAATGAGACAACTCTGCCTATGTGGATAGCACTTCTACGTACCCCTCAAATCTTGGATTAGTCGATTACCAAATAAACGCCGAATTACTGGGCGGTGTTTAACAAAAAGAAGGAGTTTTAGCTAGCGGCAATCAATTGATTCCATTTACAGAGAGTTCCAACAAGTCAAAGGGATCGGAGACGCTTTTTCACTCCTTTTTTACTCAAATAATTAGGAGTACATACAATTAAATTGATTCAATAGGGCTACTTCGGTCAAAAACAAAATTCAATAGTTTTGATCTGTGAATATTATTTGGAAATCCAAGGATAGAAGAGAAATGACAAAATTCTACATGGGCAAAGATAACGAACGATAAGGAGGGGTCTACGAACTCAATCCAAAAGCAATGCAGGCTTGTTGTTAGCCACGATGTCATTGAAGATGACGAACGGCAAACCATTGGGAATTGCTTCGGAGAAGACGAAAAAGAAGATACTGTACAAGACCTAGAAGCTAAGTGCTACTACAAAGTGAAGAAGAGCGATGTAACATTGATTCTAGCTATTGCTTATTTACTTTGGAGAATTTGTTTAAAAATCTAAAGAAAAAATTAAGTCAAGAAAAATAAAAATGAAAAATGATTAGAAGAGAAGAACAGAATCTAGAGACTAATAAGGAATACCACGGATCATATCTTATCTTCAAATTGCCACACCTCTTTAAAATTGTAAATCTCTCACACAACTATTCATGTAATTTTAAGGAGTTGCAGTCATCTCTTTGCCCGTGCAACTCGATAAGGTAGACAGAGAGAAGAAACGGCATTAAAGCATGCAACGTTTAATGATTCCAAGCATTACATGTCAATTGGAGAAATAATTATGGACAAACTCAATATAGTGACACTAATATAAAAAAGTCTATCTTGGCACTTTAGATTCGGAGCTTATTATTACAACTGCCGGGATAAGCCCTTAACCGTTATTAGGATAAGCGCTGAGATAACTAAGGCCTAACTCAGCTCTTGATGGCCAATTTTAAAAGAATGTGGTATACCAGCTCTTTGTCAGTGCCGATATAGGCCAAAATGGGATAGTATGAATTGGAAGTAAGTTTTCTCGCAATGTAATTATTTTCATTTTTTCTTCTATGATTTTTATGTTTTCAATTGGTAAGACCATTTATATGGCTTACATTTTTATATTCAGTTATCAAATCAACTTGAATATTTTAATTTTATGTCATTGTTTTATTCTTAATGTAATTCGAGTTCTTTTAAAAAAATGTTATTTTGAATGATCTACACATAACTGATAACCATATACATTTTTTATCACCACTGTTTTAGCCCACGACGAGGTGTTTATCGTCTAGGTATTCTATAAGAACTTCGGTTTCTATATTGGCCAACAAAATTTATTTTTATTACTAAATTACATAGTAAATTCTTATAATGTTAAATGTAATCATGCATAGGCTACTATTGTAAGGCTATTTTTTCATTACTTTCCTTTTTTAATCTTCTGCATTCTATCTAAACATTAACAATCTATATATGTAATCAAAGCAATACTATCTTTATATTGTCCAAAAAACATAATATTATCTTTATAGTTGTAAATCCGTGTTTTAAATTAAAATTTGACGCATGCTTCATTGTTTATATACTATAAATTAAAATATAAATAACATGCACCACTGTTCTAACGATTTTATATTATGTGCGGGCATGCGCGCGCATATATATATTTGCAAAGTTATGATATTGATAAGACATAATATAATTAATCGATTAATTATATCTATATTTTCACGCAATTGTCTATTGTTATTTAGGAATCATGTCGTTAAATAAGATTTAACATTATATAAACAATTATTTGGATGTAATATTTTAAACCACATATTAGTCGGTTCCCCGAAGGGGGCCAGACACCGAAGACTCTAAGCAAAAAAATATTTTAAACCACATGGGCGATCTGATCAATTCCCAGCAAATTTATACTCCCTCTATTCTTAAATATAAGATCACTTTTGAAATTCAACTTGTTCCTAATTATAAGATCACTTTCTAACTTTTCCCAAATTTTTCCCAAATTAACCCTACAATGCTTATCTATAATAACAAGCAAAAGAGGGAGAGTGAGGATAAAGGTATATAGTTGGGATAAATTGGTAATCTCATGTATAAATAACTAACTTAACTAACTTCCTTAATCTACTCAAATGTGAGAAAGTGATCTTATATTTAGGAACGGAGGGAGTAATTCCTTAAACAGCCTCAATATTTCGAATAACAAGGTACACAGATAATTAGACTTAATCTAATAATAATATAATAGAATCTACTCATCAAACTAAGCAGCATGCCAGCATTATAGTTGAAGGCTTGAAACGTGCAGAATCATAGAGGAATTATTAAGGAAAATAAATTCCCGTTATCTGGAAATATATGGTTGCGAATAATGGAAGAATTTTCTATCATATGGCTCATGTCTTAAATATAAGACCTTTTTGGATATATGAGTTTGATCCTAAATATAAGACTCCTTATTAATTATTCCTAATTTTCCCTACTTTGTTTCTATTAATATTCTTTGATGATCAATAAGCAAGAGGAGGGGGAGGATAAAGCGGGTAGGGAGAGTGTATTTGTAATATCATGTGATTTTAACTAACTCAATTAGCATCCTTAATTTGATTAAATTAGGTAAATATGACTTATTTTTAGAACCGAAGATAGTTTTATCTATGGATAAGATTACCATAAGATGTCCTTTTATAATAAAAATTTATTAGTGGATTTTTCGGACACGGAGCGTGTATGTAAAAAATTATTATTTATTATGGTAGTCCATTGTTTAAAAGACAAGAAATGTGGCTCGCGTTTAGAAAAATAAGGATGTTGGTCTTGTTCATAACCAACATGTTAGATTTATCAGAAGAATCCTGATCCCATAAAATAATTAACAAAAAGGTCTTATTAAAAAAACAAAATTTGCTGCATCACTAATAATTTTGTTCGAAGTAATTGTGGGACTATTGATCTGGCAATAAAAATCACAGCACGTGGTTGATCTGTCACGCAGATTCTATTCATTACCCCAATCACATAATCCTAACCAATTACATATCAAACGATGAAGAAATATTTAAAAAATTTGTAAAATTCTTAGCTTGTAAATTGCTTCCCTATGTGAAACTTCCGTCCGTAGTTCAGTTTTAATTAGTTACTCAAAAGTAATTTATTTTACTTATAAATTAATCTATAATTGTAATTAGATGTAACATATATTATAATTAAGTGACATAATTTGCTTCCCGTTCTTAAAATAAAGTCAACTTAATCTTGACTTTGTATTTCTCTTGCCCCATTATTATTCAAGGACTCAAGGTAAGCAAGCATACAACTAGCTAATAAATCTGAGATAAGAGCATTTCAGGGTTTGCTTCTGGACCAGGTCTAAGTGGGCCAGGCTCATGTGGTATTTATGACGGAAGTGGGCTGAATTTGATTAGGCTTCCTACTAAAGATTAAGGAAGGCATTCTAAGTGGTATATTCGCTTTTGATTTGTCCCCTTTAAAATTTAATTTGTTTTTCTTTTGTTCACATGAGCCGAAATAACTGTAAAAGAAATGGAATGCTTCACCTAGAGAGATGATTTTTTATAAAGAAGTAATTCTGCACTACAACATAAGAAACGAACACACACAAACTATATGATGAAACTAAATAAAATCCAAATGATCATGACATCTCCAACCCACGCTTGGCCAATAAATAAAATTCAAAGTTTTTCTATTAAAGATTAACCACCCAATTCCTTTTAAGTATTTGATTATTTGAAGGATTAAGTTACAATTTTTGTAGAGGTCATTGCTTCCATAATCGATAATCTTGATAGTGTCCGGAGAATCATTGCTTCCATCATTGTTTTCGTTGGTCATACAATGTGTATGTATTTTTGTAAGACAATGTGTGTGGAGTATTACCTTTTTTACCTCCGATATTACCTGGCCTCCATACGATGTGCCTTTTGCCCTTATGAGAGAACAAGCCATCAACAGTAATAGTCACCTACTCAGCCATCTTTTCGGTTTCATTTGAGTTTGATTTCATTACCAACTTTTATACCTTGCAGTTTAGCATGTCCGTATGGATTTTAGCTGTAATAAAAGTCTTCAAAATTGCTTTTGCCTATGGAAATAGATCATGAACCCAACCTTTTCAATTCCTTCCTTTTAAAAAAACTAATCAACATACAATGACGAAAATTGATTTCCAAGGCCTTCACAATGTCCGCGTTTTCTTTTAGGTATCACAGTTGAAAAGTATCAATAGTAGACTAGGCTTAATAATTGAGGGACACTAATTTAAATTTAAGTTAAGTACAATCCCGTAAAACATCTACATCTTCAGTATCATTATTACAATAAATGTGAAATACAAAAAATTATTACATAAATGTAGGAAGTCGATTCACGAGTTGCTTTTTCTCATTCTTGCTTAGTACTCTGTTATGTAGTGTAAGTTATAGAAAAGTTTTGTACCTTTGAGACACATTTCTCTTCCAAACTTTGTTCCAAAGATTTTCTTCGTATTCTTCGCCTTTTAAAATGTTCCAAGTGATGGAATATGAGAAGCTAAACAGAATTTATCCTAGAATGTTCTTCAAAATAACTTCTCATATTCCATCCCTAAGTTTATTTGATAAAAAATGTTCCATGCTTTTCATGTTTTCACATGATTAATTGTCAGTTTTTCTTGCATTTTAATTGAATTGTTTAATCTAAGATATTATAAGACCTGTTTTCAAAAAGTAAAAACTAAGTCATTTACGAAAAACAATGAAGCATTTTTTTAATGTTAACGGCATTCATAGTTTCATTTTAAAGACAAATTAATTGATATACGTTAATTTAAAGAAAAAATCAAATGAACTGCTTTTGCAATAATTTTTGGAAACATGTCATGATTTCTAGTAGATTTTGAAAACATGTATGATTTAAAAGTGCTGATGAGTTGAAAATTTACCTTCCCAATGATGTTCATGTTAAGTCTACAATGACATTTAATATTGTGTACAAGGAAGTTTTCACGAATATGAGTGCGTAGTTTGTCGATTCCACCTATACTTAATTGTTTTTTGACTTCTTACAAACTTAATTGCAAATATACTGTCCTTTTTTGTGACAAAATATAATATCATTCGCTTATACTTTCTTGCCTGTTTTCTTTCAACCTACATTTACATTCCTTTTCTCCGTTATTAAATCATTCATATTTTAAGAAGTTACATGTTGTTTATCGCTTGCATGTTATTGACCCTGGGCATCGCCCGGGGCAGTAGTATCTAGTTCATATTAAACATGTTTCAATAACTTGTTAATGATGTTGGCCAAACAAAAAATAACTTGGCAATGATGGTTTTTTTACTTGTTGAGAAGTCAAATTACCAAAAAGCACAATTTTGCCCAAAATTTATTTTAAAGATTTAAATGATCAAATTTTTTTTTGCCAGGGATCAAATTTTATTATTGTTAGTAAAAATACTTCAAAAGTACAATTTTTTTTACCATCTTCAAAGTTACAATAAAAACATTAAAAAATACAATCAACGCAAGAAATAAAATTTCAATTAGTAAAATTGTATTTAATCATATTTCTCTCAGGTCTTAGCGGACAAAGGGTTAAAAGGAGAAAACTGTAACATCCCAGCGCCTCGCTCTCGAAATTGTCCGCTTTGGGGAATCCTCACCCCTCACGGCTTTGAAACGCGTCAAGAGGGGGAGGTATCCAGACCTATATATAGCCCCTTTCGTTCTCCTCCCCAGCCGATGTGGGACTTTACAAAAAACATAGCTTTTCTTCAAACCTAGGTTTTGAATCCCAAACCTAGGTTTGGTTTGAAGATCAATAGCTTTTTTGAATTTTATGAGTGTTTGGCAAAATCTACTAGAAAACTAGGTTTGATTTAGAGAATAACTAGTTTTTTGGGTATCCAAATAGGTTAGGTAGATCTGCCAAATGTTGCCTTGTTTTTCTCTTCTACTTATATCTCGTTCATTTGGATCCCTCTTCTAAGTTTTTTAACCCATCAAGTACAAGGTAAAATAGTGTAATACTCCCTCCGGTCCCTAATGTAAGAGCCCAAAATTTGAATGATTTTGGTCCCTAATGTAAGAGCTCACCCCATATTCTCTCCTCATTTAATGCAATTTTTCCTACTTTACCCCTAACTCTCTTTCATATTTATTAATGCTTATGTATTTTTCTCTCTTAAAAGTACCATAATAAATATGGGCAATTTTGGAAAAGAAGCATTAACTTCAGACACCCAACTAACATTCACATGTTTTCTTAAGAAGCGTTTTTTTGACGGCTAGCTCTTACATTAGGGACCGGAGGGAGTAACTAATAATAATAATTAAAGCAACATACATATAAGTTGGATATTTAATCCGAAAAAAAAAAAGAAATATGATTGGGCTGCAGAGCCTATAATAATAAAACTCACTCTCACACGTCACCCACGTAGTACGACCAATTCCTGGGCTCCTTTTAAAGTAAACAAAAAAAATGTTAGGCATAAAATAAAAGAAAGAAATAAAAAGAATGGACCTCTCTCCTCCAAGTCCAAAAATATTTTGCCCTTATCATTATTATCTTGTGAGAAGAAATAGAAAGCAGGAAAGAAAACCCTAATCCCAAATCATAATCCACCATCTCTTCTTGTTCTCCAAGGTCCAATTAGCCTTTTGGGTTTCTTCCTATCCTAGCCCAATCAATCTCTCTCTCTCTCTCTCTCTCTCTCGCCTCGCTCTCCGAGCTCCATTTTCTTCTCCCTACATTCTTTCAGCTGGTAAAACCCTAACCCTAACCCTAACCCTAATTTTCTCTGAAATTTACCTTCTTTTGCTTTCATCTCATGATTCTTTTTGAATTGTGGTATATTATAACTGGATCTAGGTAGTTTACTTTAGTTTACTTTATGGATCATTGATCATCTTCGTAGGGATAGTCAGATAGATCGGTTTTTTCTCTCTCTAATTCCAATTTTGCCCTTGCCATGGATGTTGCTATTTTTACTTTGCTGGGCCGACCCGACTGTGTTTTGGGTCCAATTCGGGTTCATCTGCCAGATAATTTAGTTATGGTAAATCTAGTTGTGAATGACTCATGAGGGTGTCCATTAACTTGATATTTTAATTGCTAAGAGTTTTAAATTTTGTTCATTGATGATGATGGGTGAGTGTATAATTATATGGGCCTTTCTCTTTGTTAAAGGCCTACTACTACTTTTATGTTGGCTTGTTTTCTAGTCTTTAGCTCTGCTCCTTATTTTATTTTTCCTCTTGCAGCGTAAAATTTTCAACTTTAAGGGGCTCGTTATTCAGAAAGTTGTGCTAAATTGACATCTGTTGGAGAAAGTATTTTTATTTGATTAATACTTAAATGTATTTGTCATAGACATGGCTGTTTTAAGATAAGTTGTGTTCAATAGAAGGTGTAGTGCTTTGACAGTTCTTTTCTAGTGTATACCCTGTGTAGAGCTAATGTTAATTTGAGGCTTATTATACCGTTGCTAAATATGTTCAGTTTGTTTGTTCTCTCTTTCATTCATTGTCAAGGGGTATGGCTTCTCAATCCATTGATTATTTTATTTATTTGTATATCTCCTTTTTCTTTCGTTTACTTGGTAGTTGGAAGATGTTTAACGGCAGTTGGCATGATTTTGATATGCATGTGCATGAATGTGCTTTATGATACATGATTAAGTTAGATGTGTTTTTGTATCTACGTTCATGTCTGGATTATTTTCTGAGCTTGTCATTGATTCATTATTCTTGTTAACTCCTTCTGCCAGGTATAGCTGAAAGATATTTTTTTAGGTTGAATGGCTGCCATTGAGCAAGACAAAGGGGTCACCCCTGACTTGAAAAGTGATCCCATTCGTTTGGATGATCCAGCTCCTGACAGTAATACTGAAACAGCAAAGCAGGGGCTTCAAACGACCAAGAGCAAAGCTGCTAGTGAGAAAGCTCCTCGTAAAAAGGAAGTAACCGTTGATGGTCCAACCAATGGCCAGCTGGTCAATTCAGAGGCCTCACCAAACAATGGTCAGGCTAGCTCTGAAACAAAAGCCAGCAATGGAGTGATTATATGTGAAACACAACCCAGCAGTGATGCAGCCAAGCCTCAAATGCAGCATGGCAATGAGGTGGCTATGCCTGAAACACAGACTAGTGATAATGATATTGTAATGTCTGAAGCAAATTCCACGGTGCATACCAACAATCAGTTTGTCGATCCAGAACATCTTTCCAATGATCAGTTTACAGAATTCCACTTGCTTGATGAAAATCAAATGCCAATTCCTGAATCACTCCATAATTTTGAGACTGAACCACTGCAAAACGATCACCCCATTGACACCAAGCTGATTCTGGGTAGTGATCTGGCCCATTATGAGACTGTGCCCAACAATCACCAGCTGTCAAACTCTGAATTTTTATCTGATGATCATCTGGAAAATTCTCAAATGTTGTCTCACTATGAGCTAGAAAACGGTGATGCAGTGGATAACAATCAATTAGCTGTTTCTGAAGCGCACTATGAGATTGTAAATGCTGAGACCCATCCAAGCTATGAGATAATAGATGCCTCTGCAGTGCCCAATGATGAGGGACATACACCGGAAACTCAGCCAAGCAAACGGAGGAAAAAGAAATCTATGGTCTGGGAGCACTTCACCATAGAAACCGTCAGTCCTGAATGTAGAAGGGCTTCCTGCAAGCAGTGCAAGCAAAGTTTTGCCTATAGTACCGGTAATAAAGTTGCTGGTACCAGCCACCTTAAACGCCACATTTCCAAGGGGGGCTGCTCAGCTATTCTTCGTAACCAGCGACAGAATCAATTAACCCCGTACACTCCCCGTGGAAGGGGAAGTGGAGCTGGCAGTGCTAGTGATGCACCAAAAAGACGTTATAGATCCCCTAGCACACCTTACATGATATTTGATCAAGATCGATGTCGCCATGAGATTGCTAAAATGATCATCATGCATGATTACCCTCTTCACATGGTGGAGCATCCGGGATTTGTTGCCTTTGTCCAAAATCTACAGCCCCAGTTCCACATGGTAACCTTCAACACCATCCAAGGAGACTGTGTTGCAGCATATCTGAGAGAAAAGCAAAACCTTATGAAGATTTTTGAGGCAGTACCAGGACGCGTTAGTCTGACATTGGATATGTGGACGTCACAGTCTGTAGGGTATGTATTTATCACTGGGTATTTCGTTGATATTGATTGGAAGTTGCAGAAGCGAGTTCTTAATGTGGTTATGGAACCCTACCCTGATTCCGAGTCTGCTCTCAGCCATGCTGTTGCTGTGTGTCTTTCTGATTGGAGTTTGGATGGCAGACTCTTTTCTATCACTTTCAATCAGGCATTGAATGGTGTTGCTCCTGAAAATCTCAGGCCTTTACTCTCTGTGAAAAATCCGCTTGTCCTCAATGGTCAGTTGGTGCTTGGTAACTGCATTGCCCGTAACTTGAGCAGTGTTGCAACCGATTTATTGGGATCAGCACAAGACATAGTCAGTAAAATTCGTGATAGTGTAAAATATGTGAAAACTTCAGAATCACATGAGGAAAAGTTCCTGGAGCTCAAGCAGCAGCTTCAGGTTCCTTGTGAAAGGGACCTGTTGATCGATGACCAAAGTAAATGGAATACAACGTATCAGATGCTTGTAGCTGCTTCTGAATTGAAGGAGGTATTTTCTTGTCTGGATACTTCTGATGCTGATTACAAAGGTGCTCTAACGATGGAGGAGTGGAAGCTGGCTGAGACCCTCTGCACACACTTGAAACCCATTTATGATGTGGCAAACATTCTTTCCTCAGTAACAAATCCTCCCTCTGTAATAACCATTTTTCAGGAAGTTTGGAAACTGCAGTTGGATTATGGTCGTGCAGTGACGAACGAGGATCCTTTCATAAGTGACCTCACTAAAACCATGCAAGTAAAAATTGAGAAGTACTGGAGAGAGTGTAGTCTGGTGTTAGCAATTGCAGTAGTTATGGATCCTCGTTTGAAGATGAAGTTTGTTGAGTATAGTTTCTCAAGGGTATACGGTGACGATGCCCATGCATATATCAAGATGGTTGATGATGGGATTCATGAGCTTTTTCAGGAGTATGAGGCACTTCCTCTCCCACTAACTCCAGCATATACAGAAGAAGAAAAGGGAAGCATGAAGACTGGACAATATCCAGAGGGAACAGAGTTATCAGATAACGGTCTTACTGATTTTGATGCTTACATCATGCAAACCAGTAGCCAACAAATGAAGTCAGAGTTGGATGTGTATCTGGAAGAATCACTACTACCACGTGTTCAAGACATTGATGTCTTGGGTTGGTGGAGAATAAACAGGGTCAAGTACCCAACTCTTTCCAAGATTGCTCGTGATATATTGTGTGTTGCAGCATCAACTGTTCCTGCTGACTCTGTGTTTAATACAACAAGCAAACAGATGGATCAGTACCGGAGTTCGTTGCAACCAGAGACTGTGGAGGCCCTTGTATGTGCCAAGGACTGGATGCAATATCGCATGCAGTAGATGCAGAATCTTCCGTAGTGGCTGTGAAAATGGGATTCTAGATTTGAGGTTATTGGGGGTAGTTTACTTTTAGTTTATATTTCTTTGTTAGGCTACAATTTGTATCATAATTAGATTGATATTCCAACGACAGACGTGAATGATTAGATTTCTGGTGTAGATTCAGTGTTAGATCTTTAGCATATTTGAGACTCAATGGGCAGCTGCCACTAGTTTTTTAATGGTGATAGTTAAGAATATAGTCTCTGTTCTTTATTTATTTTTGTTTCAGCATTATGGATGTATTTATTATTTAATCTGGAAACGAACTCCAACTACTTATGACTGCAGTTCCCTCAAAATACTTGGTCATTCTTTGAGCGATTAATTTGTTTTTGGAGGTTCTAGTACCAAAACCAGAAGTTTAGGGCTTTTGGCATTTAAATGTGGGATGGTTTTGACTTAAGATCGGTCATAAAAAAGTGTAACTACTAATTACTGCATCATGTGGTAATATAAGAGTTGGTTGTGATTAGCTTTGGTCTAAATATGAGGTTATTTTTTCATATTATTTTATACTACCTCTGGTAGGACCTAATTGACTTTTTTTTGGAGAGATTAAGGTTGCGAAATAGGTTGTTAAATGATGACATTTGATATATATTTAGATTATCCATTAGTTTATAGGTAAAATAAACTAGTTTAAGGGAAAAAATTAGGTAAATCAATTTATAGTTTAAGGGAAAATGTCATTTGAATCCCTCTGAATATACAAAAGGACAATTCAGGAACTCAAATTTTCAAAAGGACCATGAAGGAACTCGGACCTAGTTGACATTTAAAATTTGTGTGAAAGGACAAAATTACCCCTATCATTAAACAACATTTACACCGCACCTGTTAACAATTGAACTTTGGGCATTAACAACTGAACTTTAGGCATTGACATTTTGAACTTAAGAATTAACTTCTTCGTTAACAAGATAACATTGATATTAACATTTACACCGCACCTGTTAACAATTGAACTTTGGGCATTAACAACTGAACTTTAGACATTGACATTTTAAACTTAAGAATTAACTTCTTCGTTAACAAGATAACATTGGTGTTATCTTGTTAACGAAGAAGTTAATTCTTAAGTTCAAAATGTCAATGCCTAAAGTTCAATTGTTAATACCCAAAGTTCAATTGTTAACAGGTGCGGTGTAAATGTTTTGTTTAATGATGGGGGGTAATTTTGTCCTTTCACACAAATTTGAAATGTCAACTAGGTCCGAGTTCCTTCATGGTCCTTTTGGAAGTTTGAGTTCCTGAATTGTCCTTTTGTATATTCGGAGGGATTTAAATGACATTATCCCGTAACCTATTTTGCTTTTTTAAGGATTTTCCAGAGAAAGTGAATTAGGTCTTATATTTAGGAACGGAGGGAGTATTTACCATTTTTTGTTCCACACTTATAAGGGAAAACAATTATTTTCATTAAACTTGTTTGAGAATTTTTATTTTCACATCTCAGTGTCAAATACACTATCTTTTTTCAAAAGGAAAACTAATTTGGGAGGTGAATTTATTCATAAAATAAGATCTTTTTTCAATTAATTTTTTGAACATATATTTAAATTATCTATAATAATGCTCGTCAATTTAAAAGTAAGTGAGAAAAGGCAGGTGGGACTTAAGAGAGGTGAATAGGGTGTTTTGATAATGTCGTTTGATTTTAACTAAAAAAAATCACTATTCTCATCAAATTAGGTAGATATTTTATATTTAAGAGAGAAAGTACCATGAAAGTTAAAAGACACTTTTATCAACCCTTTGAAATGATAAACTATCTTCCACAATGAAAAGAAGATGGTGAAATTTCAATCAAAGTACATATGTAAAAGTACAATGAAAGCATCCAAATTTATATAAGGACAAATAAGGCACTAGAAACTGAATTGGAATTATGAAATGTTGTTAAATGACTCAAATGTCCTTCTCCTTATTAACCTCTCCCTTCCTTTTCCTTCCATAATACTCTGAGTCCTAAATATAAGACCGAATTGACTTTTTTGAAAAATACTAAAAAAACGCAAAATAAGTTAATTATAAATTGATTTACCTAATTTTTACCTTAAACTAGTTTATTTTACTTATAAACTAATGGATGATCTAAAAATATACTCCCTCCAGTCCTAAATATTAGACCTAGATGACTTTTTTGAAAAATTCTAAAAAAGCAAAAAATAAGTTAATTATAAATTGATTTACTTAATTTTTTCCCTTAAACTAGTTTATTTTACCTATAAACTAATGGATCATCTAAAAATATACTCCCTCCAGTCCTAAATATAGGACCTAGATAACTTTTTTTGGAGAGATTAAGGTTGCGAAATATGTTATTTAATGATGACATATTTAATATATTTTTAGATAATCCATTAGTTTATAGGTAAAATAAATTAGTCTAAGGGAAAAAATTAGGTAAATCAATTTATAATTAACTTATTTTTTGCTTTTTTAGGATTTTCCAAAAAAGTCAATTAGGTCTTATATTTAGGACCGGAGGGAGTATTAAATATGTCATTATTTAGTAACATATTTCGCAACCTTAATCTCTCCAAAAAAAAAAGTTATCTAGGTCCTATATTTAGGACCGGAGGTAATATCAAAGGGAAAAACTTACATCATGTTCCTTTCTACAGGTTCTCAAGTTCTTTCAATATAGGCCATTAGATTGAATGGATGATTGTTATAAAAGGACACATGTCACTCCCATATTAAAAGAACTTGAGAACCTGGAGAAAAGAACATGATATAAGTAAGGTCCATATCAAATATATCATTATTTAATAAACTTATTTTACAACCTTAACCTCTAAAAAAATCACGTAACGAGGTAGTGTCATTCCCACTCTCCACCCATTCTCTCTTCTTCCAGCACCAGTCGGCGACGGTAGAGAACGCCCAAGGTCTCTCTCTCTCTCTCTCTCTCGTCTTCTTCGTCTTCTCATTAAGGTCAGTGTTGTACTCTCTCTCTCTCTCTTCACCTCATCATTGCTTCATGTCAATCCCCTAATTTCTCTCTTTGAGATTCCGTTCCTCACTCAATCATAGAAAAAGGACGATTATGTATTGTGGTTGAATGGAGAGGGGGATCATAGAAATGTAGAACATGAAGATGGAATGATTTAAGTAGTTTGTTTTTTTGGGAGTGTAAAAAAAAACAGTACACACTTTAACTATGCCAATTCTATTCTTTTTCTGTCACTTTATAATGGGTAATGACCATAGGGTAGAATTGGACCGCTTTAGTTACATCAAGGAAAAATAAATTGTACCTGGTGTTAAGTTTAGGGTGTCCAGTGGTACATGGTGGTTACTTGAAGGGCAAAATAGGGCCATTGCTCCTTTATAACTTATGCAATGTACTGTGAATTTTGACCTTCATAACAAATAGCTGGCATGATTATTTTTCAGGCACAAATTATTATGAATCTCAATCCATTCAAATTGGACATAGATGAGCTAATTGACGAATTCACTCAGGTTTTTCTTTTGTTTTCCCCTGCCATGCCTGATATTTATAATGTTTTGGACCTTGTGATGTCATGTCTCCCATGGTTTAAACAATTTTCACTGCTTACAAATTTGATGTGTCATACATAATAGGGTGGATCAACAGCTTTTGCTAGCATGAAGAGAGTATGGCTTTCAAAGAAGTTCTCTTACATTTATGAAGCTAGTCCTTCCGCCAACCTGGCCTTCTTTATGCAATCTCTATATGCCCATTCTATTGGTATATATGTAACCTATGAACTCTTATAGCTGTTTAGTTATTACACTGGGGAACTTGCAAGCCAGTCAATTAATTTCACAAATTTACCATCCAATTACCATGCTGGTTTGGATGTTGAAGCTTTATTCTGTGTTGAATGATATTGCCACCCATACTTAAATTTATAAAGCAGAGACAAAACAATGCGTACTTCATGATCCCTGAAATTTTACTGGTGTTATTCTTCTTTTTTCCACCATATTCAATCTTTTTTGGATCCTATGTAGGTTACATTGTTGGTACTGCCTCCTTTTTGCACAGATTGGGTGGCCTCTATTGCCTCTACTGTCTATATGAGACTCAGCCATTTAAACCTCCTTTCAGAGCTTATCTATCCATTGGTATAATCGATTTTTTCCTGCATTATTGAAGTGATACTTTCTTCAACCTCTTCGTTGTCATTTACATATCTTTTAGTTCTAGTGCCACAGTTTCGTTTGTTAAGGCAGATACTAGCTATTTAAGATGATACATATTATGATGCAAGACAGCAGAAAACTGTTTACTCCCCTTCATATGCTCTGACTAAGATGCAATGACATTAAGAAAGCAGGTCCCAAATCTTGCATCTTGTATGTGATACGTAAAACATATCTGATTAGGGAGGTAGTTAGTGTGAACCATTAGGCTGTTATAATTTCTGTTAGTAGTTTGTAATTCAGTTTTAGAATGCTGACGTGGAGAGGAATAAAATAGCCATTATTAGGCTAGTTTGTAATTCAGATTATGTATCTCAGTTGTAGTGTGTGATTTGTGCTGTAAGAATTTTCAGTTCGTTTCTCCGTTCTCTCCTCTCTTTCTCTGTCACATTTCTGGGCTTTATATAACAGTATGCATAACGCTGGCTAGTCTGCTAGTTTCTATGTTGACCTGGTATCTATCTTTTACAGGAGACTTAAAGAAACTTAGACTTCTTGTTGCTGATGCAAAAGCAAGAGATATTAAAGTGGTACCTACTTTGGTGAAAAGAATGCTAGAAAATAATATGTTCCTTTTTGGTGCTGTTGACTTAATGGAAGGCTCTGTTGCGGAGACAGTGAACCAACTCGAACAATTACAGAATGGTCGTATACAGGCTGCATACAAGATGTATTGCTCAATTTTTTTGATTTTTTGTCTTTTTAGTAATGATAGTGTAACTATATTAAAAACTTAATTATTTTCTGTTTTCATTGTGGATGACAGGTTATTTAAAAATTTTCCTATTGAGGAACACGTCCACATGGACCTTGTAAGTAGCTCTGAAATTGCACCTTGGTGATATGCATATCAAATAAGTTTTATGAATGGTTTGTGAAACATGTATCAAGTTGTTGAGTCATTATGAAAGAACTTTAGAATTTATATTAACTTCTTCATCTCTGTCAATGAATCCCACCAGGAAGTGGAGGCCTAAGTTGAGCAAGATTTGTTGGTTGTTGGGGCTTGAGTCCCCTCTAGCTATGTGATCTGGGCTTAACCCATCTTGTGTCACCCAAAAAAAATCAAAAAATAATAATTCATCTGAAAGACTTAATTTTCTGTTTTTACGAACTTAGATTGATATGCATCTAATGTCAATTTTTCTATCTTTATTCCAGGGCTCAGAAATTGACCTAAATTTGCTGAAGGAAATGTCATCTGAATATGCAGAGGCAAAGAATGTGGCCATTAATGGTACTTTTTGATTTCTCCTATGATACTTTCCCGTGTCTTTGCTTAGGTGTCCATGCAGATAACCTTGGAGGCCTTCTTAATGTCAGGATTTTATGTATTCCATATGAAACTACTTTATGTTATCTGCTTTCAGTTTCTGTGAATATTCACTTGGGATGAATGCTGGTGTTTGACTTGATTTTGATGAAGTTAAAAAGTTCAGTTTTGACCAATGGGCTGTTGGTTGAGTTAGTGAGTGAGCTTCAACCCCCGTAAGGATGAGAACATGTGTTTGAATCCCGAGAAGCTCTCTCATTACAATCCCACCTATGCTGGTAGCATCCCTACCCCTAGAGTCCGGATTAGTTGATTGTCAATAAGCGCCGGATTACGGGGCGATGTTTAACGAAAAAAAAGTTCAGTTTTGAGGGGATGCACATTTAAAAATATTCTTAAATTAAAGATCAGGTTACTGCATTTTTTTTTTCTGACCGACAATTTAATAACTAAATTTCATATACTGATGCAGTATTATTTTTATAAGTCTGTATTGGTTTATTTTTCCTTTCTGCCCTCTCTGTGAAGATTGTAGTTTCTCTTTGTTTTGAGACATTGTATTTTCTACCCTGCATCATTCAACAACCTAACTCATTGTACGTATTGCCTTTTTTTTCTCATGAAGAAGCAAGCAATGATATCGATGTCCAGAACATAAAACACATATCAGAGAATAATGTTCTTCTAGGAGATGCTGTGGAAAAGATTGTTGATGATTGGAAAGGCCAGAAAGAAAGCTTCTGCAAACAAACGGGATTGGAGAATGATGAAGCATATGGTCAGGAGCTGGAACTGCTGCTTCTTGAACATCAGAACGATGATGAGGTTTCATAATCTCCTATGTTATCTAATGACAGACAATCATCTGAATTTTGTTTTGAAGGGCTTAATGTTTATGTTCTTAGCCTATGCATTTTCATGAATTGGAATGGGGTATGGCTGTTGTAAAAATCTGTGAATAATTATAGAAGTTGATCTGATTACTAGAACCCTGAAGCATATGCGGATGGTTTACTTGTAGCTTTGAAGTACCTTGAAATATAATAGGATGATTTATTTATGTGTATAGTGTTAAATACTGCTTGCTTCAAGCATTTTTCTTTATAGCTTTGAATTTTGTTTGTTTTATTAGTATCTGTCCAAGCCTCCTCTCTTTTCTTTATAGTCTACTAATATTTAAAATGGCGGTGGTGGTTCATACACAATTTCAATTTCAAGAGGAAGAGACAATAGCTATTCAATATGCATGCAATAATTTAATTTATTTAAAGTGCATAATACATGTATGCCAAGTGATTGCAACATCTCATTTTATTGAGCCCCTCTTGACACAATACTAACAAGATCTAGTTTTTCTCTGCTTCCAAAACACTAAATTCATTCATTCTACATTGTAACATGGAAGCATACAAAATGAAGGTAATGGGAAGTAAACCTCCAATCTCTATTGTAAATTGTAAACTAATATAATAGCTACTAACATCAGACATCTCATAACTCGACCTCCACTATGTGAACTTTCTGCCCCTCCTCTGGCATGTGATCAATATTGAGAGTAACTAACCCAGAATCTGAATTATAATCAAAATCTACCACATTAGAACCCACCAAGCACCTTTTTGGTTTGGTTGATGAATAAGCACCGAACTTCCCACAACCCTTAACTTCCATACGCACCAAACCCACCAATTCACCACCTTTTACCTCATACACAAGCCCTTCAATGGCACCACCTGCATTATACATCTCAATAAGCCCCACTGGAGCAAAACTCACTCCAGAGCCCACAACCTTCACAGGGGTGACCGTGAAAACTCCATGCTCCAGCACTTTCAGCGACATCGGCATCGCCACATTGTACGGAAGAATCACAAGCTCGCCGGACCGGTGACAGTAAACAGCACAATCACCATTCCACTCTCCACCAACAACTTCAGCAGCCATCTCTGAAATGTTGTGGACATCACGGCCTCTTACATACCCTGTGATGGGCTCTGAATTGGTCTCATGAAAAGCATTCTTCCTTTCCAAGCTACTCCATGCAGCTCCTTGACAATTATAAACACCAATAACACCAGTGTACTTGTTCATATTCCATATCTTCAACAAGCTTACACCATCTCTAGTGGGATCAGCAAACAAGCAATCTTTGGTGGGGCGACCCGGTAAGAGTGGCCGGAGCACCGACCCGTCCGGCAAGACAAGCTTCCTAAGGAGTTGGAAGTTGTGCTTCCCTGGTGCATCACTGACATAGATGGGCCCACCACTGATGGCTCTGGCGGAGGCATGGTACTCTGCAGCTGGATGAAAAGAGTGAAACATGTCCCAATCTGGCTGCATTATCTCTCCAAGGAAGATGCTATTGTATGCCACGGCGGCGATATGGATTGTGTGTGACACTGGATCACGTGGGTAGAAATCGTCCGAGGCTCTTACCACTGCCGTTTGCTTTGAGCTGCTCCATAACATTCCATACACCACATCAGATAACAAGAATCACATACTCATACTCATAATGCTAGCTCATTACTAAATCAAAGAACTATGTTTTTAGAGCTAAAGGAAAATGAACAAGTTTTTAATCAAGATACTTGTTGTGTACTACAAGTTAATGGAAAAAAATTGGTTCACTTTTTTTCTGTAAGATGATGTGTATTAATGCCTCCTATTCTTGATATAAGATTAAATTCAAGATTTATGGAACAAATACACTACACATTTATATTATATAATAAGTTACTAAATTAAAACATTTGTTGTCCATTACTCTCTTCTATATGTATAAGATTAAGTTGGAGATTAATGAAACAAAATATTCTACTTAATTATATTATATGTTGAGCAAGTCAGAGAAACTAGTTTGTTAAAAGAGTTAACTAGTTCTTACTTAAAAAATTGATAATTAATTAGTAGCTCAATCGTATATAATTAATACTAACATGAAATATGACACGATTAGTTTTCTATACAATGAAAAAGAAAACAATCAAAACTAATAAAGGGGAAAAAGAAAAGAATTTCGTTTTGGACTTACCAGTAGAGTGCATCAGTATTGTGGCTCATGCAAGCAATGCAACCATTATCTGGAAAATTCCTAGCAATGGAAGCATCAAGAGCCTGATGATACTGTCTGGTGAGCTCAACTCTCCCACCTAACCCACTACCTAATGTCTCCAAAATACACTGCACATCCACCTTAACACCATCAACACCCGCATGTGCCAGATAACTATGAAGCTCATCATAAAACTTGTACACCTTCTTAGGATTCACCAAACCCAAACCCTTCAGAGCCAAAGGATCTGTCTTCCACGTAGGTTCATTATCCACCACACCCTTTGACACATTAGGATATCTCATCTCAGATCCATATTCCTCCATTTCCTTCACACCAGGCCGTACACCTCCCCAATATCCCGTAATTGCATGCCAAACATACACATATTTTAACCCATGTTTTTGTTTGGCTATGTTCACTATGTTCTTAATACCTACTGTAGGGTCTTCCTTGTTTTGAAACTTTGTGTTCTCTTTTATTCCTGTTAGTCTCTTCAATGAATCTTTGTCATCTTGTGGATCTTCTCCGACGGATTGCCAACCGTCGTCGATGATCACGAACTTCGGCGGCGTACCGCCGGCAGCGAGTGTTTCAAGACCAGATTCTACACCTTCTTGTGTAACTTCTTGGTAAAATGCATCCCATGTACACCAACCAAAGTAATCCACAATTCCTGGAAGCTTCTTCTCATTCCTGATATACAATTAATTCATTGTTTTAGTATAGTATTGCACTATAACGATGATTCAATCAAAAGGATTAAAAAACATATTTGCAAACATTATTAAAGCAATTATAAGCTGCAAAGAAAAACATAAAAGATTTGTAAAAAATGTAATGGAGGGAATATTAAAATAAACAAAGTCCCACGACGATCAATCAAGCGTACACAACAAAGAAAGACAAAATTAACATACAATATATACACACAATTAATTCATATTCTAGCTTTCTAAATATAAGATATACATATTAATTTAATTACATTAAAGATATTACTCAAATTTGTCAAAATCACATTCCTAAATAACTTAACTACATTCTTTTATTCCTATCCTCACTCTTTTACTTTCTTTTCTTGCTCATTCCAATCTTAATCACAAGATTAAATTGAATTTTTTTAATTATACAAAAAAAATCACTATAAATCAAATTTTTCTATCATTTCCCCCTAAATCTAATTTATTTTACTAATAAACTAACACACATAATCTAATTACATATAACATAAATTATAATTTCATTGTCTAATTCAGTCAAAAAATGAATCAACATATAAAAGCATATTCATTCATTTTACTTCACCAGTATTTCATACCTGAGACGGAAAGTTTGGAGGTGATTCTTAACAGCTTTGAAAGCACCATGTATTGTCACATACGGATCAGTTCCAGCACTAACAAAAAGAGCATTAGAAAACGAGGACGTTTTAGTGTCCAAATCTCCACTTTCCAAACAAAGCTCAACCTCATCCTCTTCATTCCCCTGTAAACAACATCTAAACGGTCCTTCAACCAAAGGCAAAAACACAGCATACACAATCTCATCATTATTCCCATTATTATCTCCCAAGTGGGACCCACCCTTAGTCTCCACCAATAAAAACTGAGTCTCCAAAGGTATCTCCCTCCCTCTCTCTCCCATCTTCTGCGCCATCCACCATAGTTTGAATCTAAAACATGACATAAAACGGACTTCATTTAACTTTCCTAGGCCAATCACGTGACGACTTTCTTCTTCCTTGAAATTCACGCCTATGAATATTCCCTCCACCGGCTCCGACGACGACGCCGATCGCTCCACCACATTTTCCGGCACGCCGCTCAGAATCGTACGGTCTTTCACCATTAGGTTTCCCTCGGAGATCCGTACAGCTGGCTTTATCGTCATTTTTACTTCTGAATTCTCTTGAGCTCTCTGTCTTCTCGAGCTTGAATCTTGAAATGACCTTGTGCTTTGCTGTTATTTCAGGAAAATTAGCTAAAATTAGGTTTGTGTATATTTTTTGTAAGTCACATTTTTAGCGAAAACAGATCAAAATCTATGAAGTACTACTCCGTTCGTAAATATAAGAACATTTTCCTTAATTTGATTAGATTAAGGATGATCCTTATCCTTAATCTAATCAAATTAAGGATGTTAGTTAAATTATTTCCTATATGTAAAAAAAAGGATGTTAGTTAAGTTAACGTGATATTATTAATGTATCATAACCATTTAGAAAAACTGGAAAAATTAGAAATGAACTGAACAAATTGAAATTTGAAAGTGATTTAACGAGTATTTACCTGGAAAGCTAAGGCTTGTAGAGTACGAGTGCGAAAGCTTCTGCGATGTTTAAAATATGCAGGAGGAAAGAGAAAAAATCGTCAGGAAAACAAAAATAAGATCGAAATAATTAATTAACGTTATTGTGTGAAATAGAAGGAGTTTAGGTTTGAAGGAGAAGGAAAAGAATAGTACCAGAAAGAGAGATTTGTAACAATGGATGTGAGATTGGTGAAGAGAGACGAAAGGTTGAGGCGAATGTTGATGGAGGAAGAATGAGAGTATTTATAGTTGGAGAAGATGAAGGTGAAAGCATGGAAGTGTTCATTATTGTTGTTGAGAAGAAGGTGAGAAAGATTCTGGTGTTTCGAGTCTTTGTTGTTTGGTGGTAATACGTTCCAAGCATGTTGCGTTTGCAATTTCTTGGACCATCCGATGGTTTTGAATTGTTCGAAGGTTTACAAGGTTGTTTCCTTTTACGGTGGATTGTGTTGCCACGTGGATCCCACTTGCTTCTTGTTGTGTTTCACTCCCGGACATGGGCTCACATGGTAAAATGGTTAAATTAAGAATGTGGTAGTTGAAAGTTGAAAGGTAATGAATATGTGTGGGGGTAATGTATTTTTTAAGGTTATTTATGATTTATGATGGGATACATAAAAACAATGTAATAAGTAATGATATAAATGGGCATGAAACATAATGTTAAGATAGCTAAAATGAGAAATACTTATATTATATACTCCAACAAATTTAGATTAATTTATTCATCATAAATCGAGATGTTATTTTGGACTATTATAAATTAATTTTTTTGAAGTTTTTTGGGATCTTTATATATCATCGAGATGTTATTTTGTACTACCATCATGTAATTAAGCCCCAAGTTAATGGAAAAGAAGGCAAGTTCATGTTTTTATGACATTAAAAATCTGAAAAAATAATTTCTGAGTGATGAATGCTCTTTTAATAAAAACAATTAAACATCTAAAAACTTCAATTGAAAAAAGACCGACATACATTCATAAAAGGGTTTAATTCTTACATGATGTTTAGCCTCGGGTAAGAGATGTTTGTTTACATTTAGTTATCGATATACGATTTAAGCCTTAAGAATATTTAAGATCTAAGTAAAAAAAATATACTCCCTCCGGTCCTAAATATAAGACTCAATTGACTTTTTTAGAAAATCCTATAAAAAAGCAAAATAAGTTAATTATAAATTGATTTACCTAATTTTTTTTCTTTGATTAGTTTATTTTACCTATAAACTAATATATAATCTAAAAATATATCAAATATGTCATGATTTAATAGTCTATTTCGCAACCTTAATCTCTCCAAAAAAAAGTCAATTAGAGCTTATATTTAGGACTGAAGTTAGTATTATGTTTAAGCATATAGCAGCCCTTTACAAAAACTTTTGTCGAATTTTCACGGACCTTCCCCACCAGCAGTAGGGAATTTTCACGCACCGGACACGTGCACATATCCAGTTTGTGGATAAAAATGCCATGGGAACAATTTACACTTAGGTCTTTATTCTATAAATATTTTTCAATAATTAAAAGTGTAAAGTATGGTGCTGATTTGTATCCACGTAAGTAACCTCTTACGTCTATCCGTTTCTTACACGTTGAAAATGTCTGACACATACAGCCACCACCGCGTTCCTTGCCCAATGATATTTCCACGTCCTGTTCTTTTTCTTGTTTGATGAGATGAGTTTCTCTTAAATTAAAATAATAATTATATTTTTTGCAACTTGCGTGCAAAGTGCAAGCTTACGAAAAGCTGAAACTTTTCGGCAAGAAATAATTTGACAGAAGTTTTTGCTGCTATCAAGATCAATGCATGCACTGGATGATGCATGCATGATTATGAGATATATTTTATTTTATGTATTTATATTTATCTACATATAGTTTTTACCTTTTTGATACTCTATTACGTAAAAATATTGACAACCTGGAATTAGCCGTATAAGGATTCGATTAATTGACTTGGAAGAAAACTTTTAAAATGGAATGAAGAAGATGGGGATGAAATGTGTGTGTGTATCAAAGAGATAATAAGTTTAGCGTGTATATAGAAATGAGAGTACCAAAGCAATGTTTAAATTTGCGAATGACTACTAGCTAGATGAGGAAAATATTCGATCGTATTTCAGTTTTAAAAAACAAACCAATCGTACGTCTCCGAGACATGAGAAAGAAATACCTAAAAATTGGCAAAAAAAAAAAAATAGAGAAATAAATAACTACAAGGCTATGGCTAAAACTAGCTAATATACGCTGCAGTCCATATGGAACATATATATTTTTGAGAGCATTTCCTAGTACCAAGTAAACCATTAATAAGTTTGGCTAAAAAAAGTAAACCATTAATAAGTTATTCCACATTAATTGCTTCTTTCCTTTTCAATTTCAATGACCCACCATGATGTAAGGGTATGTTTGAATAGATGGAATCGAGATGATGAAAATGAAATTGGAAATAAGTGTAAAAGGTAAATAAAAGATGAAAAATAGAGAAAATAATTAAAGTAAAGTTTGTGGAGCCAGGAAAAATGTTAGATTAAAAAAGAAAGCTTATGTGCCAAGGATATATATAAATTCCCAATTTTACAATTTTAATTCCAATTCTATTTCTCAATTTCCGCCCAAGCAAATGGGTCCTAAAGCTCATAGCTTGTAAAATGTTCATGAGTAAAAAAACGGAAATGACATTTTTTATTGTGCAGAGTAAGGAACGAGTGTGAAACAATAACAATATGGTTAGTTTGATCATTATTACGAGTATTTTGAGATATTTTTTTATATAATTATTTAAAGATACTACTACCTTATAGTAAAATCTATATCACAAAAACTGAATATTATATGAAGGATTAGTATTAGTACCATCCTTACCACGCTTTTTAAAATAAACTTTTTTTACCATACTTTTTTTGGAGCACATTTTACCATACTTTTTAAAATAAACTTCAAACGATAGATGTAAATTAAACCTCACACATGCTCGAATATTTTAAGCAGTATATCGCTCTTTTAGGCGACTTTTACTTCCTCTTAGACTATAAGAGCAAGTATTAATAATGTGAAATTACAAATTTACAATTGAGACTATAGGAGCAAGTATTTATGACTGGAAAGGTCATGTACTCTCAATTTGTTTTTTCAGGTAAAAAAAAAAATTACAATTGAGAGTACATGACCTTTCCATTCATAAATAAATTATCATTCTAGTACTACTATATTCGAAGTACTACAAAATAACCCAAATGTTTCTTCTTCATCCATTTTCTGTTTTTTCCTTAGCATAATGACGCGTTGCACATTTGAAAATTGTTAATTAATTTGACCACGCAATTATGTTTGGGGTAATCATCATCATCAATAATAATAATAATTGGGAGTGATGAATTATGTTGCCTATGTGGCATGCCACGTGTATAATGAGTGGGCTCACCGTTCACGGAACTTACTATTCGAATTTATTTTTGTGTGCAGAACAAGTTTGGAGAAATAATCGCCAGCGGGGGTGCCTGAAATCGAGACAGATGGATCCTAAATTTATGGGCGTTCTATGATTTCATCAATATTTTAATAGTACTTCATATTTTACTAGACTAGAATGCTAGTTGGATTTGATTATCTTTATGCGTCTGCAATTATTGGGAATGGATGATGAGTTCAAGTTGTTTAATTAGATAATGAATAGTATATAATTGATGATACTATTTTTTTTTTTTGATAATTAATTGATGATACTATTTTCTTTTATGCCTGTTTATTATATTCATGAATCTAATCTAACTCGACTCAACTGGTTATATATGAGATGCAATCTTTTGGACCCTAAAATGATTCAATCTTTTAATTTGGACCCTAAAATGATTCAATCTTTCCATTATTACTTTGTTTTTTTTTATCATTTTAAGTTGTCAAACTCATTTTGACCATTTTTATGTTTTTATCTTGAATAAATCATATCAACTTGCTCAAAATCTCATTTTAATTGTTTTTTAATTTGTTTTATGATATTCAATAAGTTTATCTATAAATGTCACATACATTTCCTTATTGAATGAGATTACTTGTGAGTTGACAAAGATGTAAAATGCACTACTGTAAAGTCCTTAGATTATAACGTATGAATTTGATATATTGAATATTATAATATATTTAAGTCAAATTATTGTTAGTTTTTGTATTTCTTATTTAACTATATACCTTAAACACATATTTATTAATAAAAGTATATTCTTAGGATTTTACAGCACACTTTGCATCTTTGTCAACACACGAGTAATCCCATTCTATTTATACAATATAGATATTCTGGGCCAGTTTCATTGCCCAAGAAAAGATTGAAGGAAAGTGAAAGTAAGGAAAGTTGGGGGTGTTATTGTAATTTACATATGTCTCGGGACCTACAAATTTTCTCTCTCAATCTCACATTTTTTCTGTATTTATAAACTTTACTTTCATCATTTCCTCTAATTTCCATCTCCACCCTTTTACTTTTCATTTCTCCACTTTCCTTTCTTACAATCAAATGGGTCTCTATATTTTACCCAAATTCAACTTACACTCCCTTGATCGTGTTTATAAAATAGTTATAAATCAATTTCCTTGAAATTGTTTAATTTATTTAAATTAGTTTATTTGACTTATAAGTTAATATATAATCTAATATAAAACGAAATCTATTATGATTAGTCGGTTCACCCATCTTCCTTAGTTTCATATATGTTATAGGAGTATTTAGGAATAGAGCAAGTATTTCACATTTCAATAGTTCATCATGTGATTGAATTTTTTCCGCCCTAACAAAAGCAATTTATCATTTGCGTAAGCAAAAGTTTTTAATTCAAAAACTGTCAAAGAATAAAACAGAATTTGAAGGGGCACAATAAATATGGGCAATTTTAAGGCAACACTTGTGAAAACAGACAAATGATTTATTAATCTGTCGCCAACAGCTTGGATCTTTGTGAATAAGTGGCATTATCTGAATCATTATTGCCTTGTTGTTTAGCCAAATATCCACTTGACCTCTTTTAGTTTCTATTTTCTCACTGCCGCCGCCCCGCGATAAAATGTTAAAAATTTAAAACACATGCAGATTTTAAGGACCGCAAACTTTGTTCAATGTTTATGGGGTTAAACTTACTTTTAATCCCTATAGTTTACCTCAATTTAAATTTTAATCCCTGTAGTTTAAAATCGATGGTTTTAGTCCTTATAGTTTACTTCAATTTGGGTTTTAGTCCCTATACTTCAAAAGTGATGGTTTTAATCCCTAAAGTTTGCTTTGTCTATAAAAGTTAGTCCCCAAAATTTAAAAAGGACCTAAATTTGATTTTTAAGAGAGTTAAATGTGCTGATGTGTCATGTATTATGTTGATTTTGCTGACATGGCATGATGATTAAGCAAGATGAGTTGAATATATAATTTTATTTCCAAAATAATAAAAATAAAAAATAATCCAAATTTAAAAATGACCTTCCTTCCTCATCTTCTCCCACCCAACCTCCCTCCATCTCCATGGTCACTTCACCCTTCCACAACCTTTGAGCCTGTCTAGATCACACAGGTTTAGTGAGAGGAGTATAATCGTCAGATTTGTTCTTATTTTGATGGGTGTTTTCTTCGTCTACAAATTCAAAGCTTTCTACTTTGGCTATGTAGTCTTTGGTTTCTTCGTCTTGTTCTTGTTCTTTAGAAGATGAAGCAGGTGGTGACTCTTCTGGAGGGCGCTTTGGCTATCTTCTACCTTCAACCCATCCTCCCTCTTCATCTTCTACTTCTTCTTGTCTTTATCCCTCCTGGATCTGTCACGCACAAAAGATAGCGGCGATAAGGCTGATTGATTGCTTCGTTTGCTTGTTTCAACATAGATCCAATTAAAAATCAAACCAAATTTGTTGCTTCTTGATCTCAAATTTCCAGCATATTTACGAAGAAGGGATCTGGACGATGATGTTTCAATCTGATTATTTTTTATTTTTAATATTTTGGAAATAAAATTATATATTCAACTCATCTTGCCTAGTCATCATGTCATGTCAGCAAAATATACATAATACATGGCACATCAGCACATTTAAGTGATTTAACTCTCTTAAAAATCAAATTTAGGTCCTTTTTAAACTTTGGGGACTAATTCTTATAGACAAAGTAAACTTCAGGGACCAAAACCATCACTTTTGAAGTATAAGGATCAAAATCCAAATTGAAGTAAACTATAAGGACTAAAACCGTCAATTTTAAATTACAGGGACTAAAACCCAAATTGAGGTAAACTATAGGGACCAAAAGTATGTTTAACCCTTTGATGCGTAGAAATAATAAATACTGTGAGTGTTGTTTTTTTGGGACTGGACATGCGCTACGAGTGTTTGGTTATTCGTTTTAATAAATGGTTATAGATATATAATGCATTCATCGCTTGTGGTGTTGAAAAGTTTTTTTATAGCTAAATTATTATAGAAGCATTAAAAAATAGTAATATATGGCTCAAAACTAGAATTGTTAATGCTCAATTTTTTTCTCCATTGAAAAGATAGTGCACTTTTTTAAATGTTGCTCAGTATTTCGTTGCCGATTAACAATTTATTAATTCAGACTTGAGAGATATGAGTGATGTTGATTAAGAATAAAGTAGAGGCGCACAGATATCTACATAGACAATGTTTGTCCTCACTCCCCAAGAGAGTTTTTCCCGATATTTGAACACGTGTTATCATTCTTATTAGGATGATTCTCATTTATCATTTCAACCAACTAACAATTAGTAAAATGATATCACACATTTGGGGAACCAACTATTGGTAAAATGATATCACACTTCATAACACTTTTTGTGTGATCCTGGTAAAGAAGGATTAAGGTGCAAGTTTATCAACAGACTATTACCATGCACTTCAGCGTAGTTGACTAATAAAAGGTGCAAATTTACCAACAAACTATTACCATAAGTGCACTCAACACAATAGACTAATAAAATGTGCATATTTACCAAAATTCTATTATCAAGAGTGCAATTGGCGCAATTGACTAAAAAATGTGTAAAAGATCTACCAACCAACATTTTATGTAAGGGCAGATTTAACAATTCCGTCTATTTCATTTCTATTGACTTTCAAATTTTAAATGACATGGAGAGTTGACTCAATCATTAATGTCTATATACATATTAATAATAAATAAAAGTACAATAACATTTTCTTAAAAATACAGATATTTCAAAGTCACAAAATCAAAAAGACAAATGAATCTTTGAACTTTAATTTATGAGTTATATTGCATGATGATTCGTTCATGAGAGCTTGTAAACCCTAAGTTAAACTCGACACCATGTACAAAAGAGAAGTATTTTAAGGATGATGGTTCATACAAAATGTGGTGTGTTGGGTGTGAGGACAATGACTGATTCCTCAAAATAGACAGTATGTATTGGTAGATCTAAAAACCTTTTTTAGTCAATTGTTCTAGTTGCATTCTTGGTAATAGTCAATTGTACTAGATGCACTTCTCTTATTAGTCAATTGTGCTGAGTGCACTTCGGGCGTAATAATCTGTTGGTAAATTTGCATACTTTATTAGTCAATTGTGCTGAGTTCACTTCTGGTAATAGTCTGCCGGGAAATTTGCACCTTAACCTAAAATATTTAACAATATAATCCAGCACATTGAGCTGATTGAAGTATGTTCATGAAGAAGTGTTCTTTTTTTGGACTGAAAGAAGTGTTCAAATCATTGAAGATAAATTCTGTCAAATCCAATAAATAAATTTGAAGTATGTTTAAAGAACAAATTTTGTATGCGAATATTTTTTTCAGCAACTTTTTTATTGTAGTACTAAAATGTAATTTTCGCCTTGGGATCTAAAGTAAACTTATTAAGATCACACACAAGATGTCCAACTGGGCCCCGCATCAATCATTGCACAGGTCATGGGACACGTATACGATCAAAAGTCAATGATAGAAAATATCTCCATAACCCGGAAGACATAAAATGAGAAATAATGATCGATTCCAATTTGTCAATTAATTATCCAACTTTCTCGACCCAAAAAAAATTAATTATCCAATCTAATAATTTTGGACAGATATCATACAACCATAGCACCTAGTCTCTTGCAAACAAGTCATAAAAATGTGTCAATCTAATAAAACTATAACGTGTTAAGATTCTGACCGAAAAAAATAACGTGTTAAGGAATTTTAGCCTAAATAAACAGCTCTCTTATTAATTGAATAGTATAGAAATGAATATAAATATATGTTAGATAAATAGGAGTATACCTTTTAATGGAACAGTATTGTATCACTGTTCACAGCCTACTCTTAATAATATAGTTGAAAATGATTAAGATAGCATTATTTTTAAGAGAGAAAGACAAATAACTCTCTGAATATATATAAGGACAAAATCAAAGTTGCTAAATTTCCAAAAGGACAACCAAAGTCACATAAACTACATACATTAACAACGATATAGTGGTTAGTGGGAATGAGGGTGTTGTTGTGGTTAATGAGAATGCTGCTGTGATTAATTACTTCACTTTATTTGTTAAATTGGATGATGCAATGATTAAATATGCATGTTGTTAATGGAGATGCTGCAATAGTTAATTTAATATCTATGACCTTAGTTGTCCTTTTGGAAATTTAGGGACTTTGATTGTTTTTTTACATATATATATATATTCAGAGAGTTTTATTTGTCTTTTTTCCCTATTTTTAATTTACATAGTATTTTATTGCATTGTTAGATTCCAATATTATCCGATTTGGATCTACATCTCTTATACGCATTCAATGTACTCACACGGATTATATAAGTTAACAAGAATTTTACCCCGTGCGATGCACGGGAAGTTTTTTTTTTATAAAATATCATATATTATGGTAATATGAAGGATAATTTGCTTAATAGGTAGAAAATATAGTCATATATGAGGGTAAATTGAGACATATTTAATTAAATAGTTGACGCTTATCTTTCCAAATATTTTATTTAAAAGGTTACATATTAAGTTATGTTTTAATTGAAAGGTTAGAATTAAGGACCTTACTTAGGTCAAGTTCCTTTATCCAGGTTCTCAAGTTCTTTTAATATAGGAGTGACACGTGTCCTTTTATAACAACCATTCATTCAATAAAAGGACATGTGTCACTCCTATATTAAAAGAACTTGAGAACCTGGAGAAAGTAATTTGATGTAAGTTTTTCCCTAGAATTAAATTATCTCTAACCCCCTTTAAGTCCCGTACTCCTCCCCCACATCAAAAACATGAACCAAATCCCCCCCCCACCAAATTAGTATGAAAGTATTTTGTTGAAATTATTTCAGCAACAAGATGTTTTAGAAAATAAAATAGAATCTAAACTATATGTAATATTTAAAATACTATGATTACTACTAATGAATTGTTTAAAAATATATATATAAATTTAGATTACAGGTAATATTTTCAACTTAACATAGAATTAAACTCTCTCGTGTATAAAAACAAAAAAAATAGTTAAACTCCATCCCCAACTTCCCAAGTCCCAATCCCCCCCCCACCCCACCCCACCCACCAAATAAATCAAGTTTCCCCTAGTAAAGAATCAAACTCACCTGTTAATAAAAAAAATGGTAGAACTCAATCTCCAACATCCCCATGTACCCCTGAAAAAAACAATAATTCCTTGGACACCTCCACATATGAAAGTATAAATTTTTTTGTACTTGATCATTCCAAATAATTTCAATATGTAATATGTTTAACTCGTCCAAGAATCATACTCACTCGTTTATAAAAGCAAAAGAGTCAGACTCACTCGTTTAAGGATCAAATTATCTTCAACCCCACTTCAGTCCGACCACTCTCCCATAAATCTTATACATGTTCTCTCTTGAGACGCCTTTTTTCACTTCAAAAATTCCTCTTTTAGTTGTATTAGTTGACAAAGTGTTTAGTACTTTATATATTGCTTTCTATTTAATTTTTTTAGTAATGAATCTTGGAAAAATGACTTGAGAAAATGAATTATCATTATCATACCAAAAGAACTCTAGTTATCTGTGTAACAAAGTTAAATTCCATCTCCAACCACCATCGAAAAGTTCACTTGGACTAATTTTTTTTTGTAGTTGATCGTTTCAAATAATTTTAATTTTTATAATATGCATACTAAATAAGTATTTATTAAGTTCTTTATTATAATTTTACCTATTTTATTTGGAAATATTATTTGAAACAAATATATTAAAATAATATAAGGTATACATACTTGAACAGATCAACACAAAAATAAATTAAAATATCTATTAATTAGTTCACTAATATTTGCAAGAAATACAGGTTGGGTTTTCAATAATGCCCTTCTCAATCATAAATTATTAAAAAAAAGAGTCACTATATAGAATGTACTGTTTTGCCCTCAAGAAGAGAGTAGATATTGAAGCATATGACCATTTCATTGATTGGCACCACGCTTAAAAACCCAGGTGAAAGGGCTCTACCAACAGGTGGATGGGAAATGAGGAGATAGCAGACTTCATCAGTTAATGAATCAAATATATGATACAGAACACACCCAGCCATTTGTAGCGAGCAAACTTCAGCCACCAACCCTTAAATCCTCTCACTCTGCTCTTACCGCAAAAGGCATGTTCAAAGTCCAACACATGACTCTGCATCTCTTTTAGGGGTCAATAATTTTTTGAGTAATAAAAGACCATTTGATATTGGGCACTCAAGGATTTTGAGTTGTCATGTCATGCAGCAAATCTGATCTTACTCCCAAGAAATCTGAAAGGGGTCTGCTTGAAAGACAAAGCTCATGTAATGAGAGATGCAATCTCTAATTAGAATTCACCTCACCCTGATTGCACTGATCCTGCTAAACATCAATATCATGTTAAACATCAATATCAATCCTAAAAGATTAGCGGCATGTAAATGGCCAAGGACAACATGCTCAAGCAAAAAACAGAAGTTTGATTCTCTAATACAAAGTAGCCAAGTCAGTGAATATCAAACAGACATGGGTAATACATAGTTGTGGATTGACTTGTTCAGCCCATCCCAATCAGCAATGACGATGACCAGGCCCCGTGCATGAGAATTGGATGTGTTCTTGCAAGAGGATTTGAAGAACCTGTACTCAAATGTATGCATTGCAGAAACATATCAATTCTAAACATGTAATCATTAATTGCACTCTGAGTATTAATGTCTTGATTCAAATATTATAGTTTTTCTATCTAGGTGATGCTTTCCAATTTCGACAGTTATTTATCCCAATTTATTCACTGAATTCATCTTATTGTTGGAAGAAATTAATCTTTATTGGATAGTATAAACTATTTGATTGTGCTAATGGTACAATTGTTGTGAAATTATCAGTTTTAGCTATAGTAGACAAAGTGGGAACTAATAGTTATAGAGATGCTAAAGTTAACCATCTCCTTTCGTTTCTGTAGTATTTATTAACTGGAAAACTAATAGTTGAAAATAAACAAACATTCATATTATGGGAGACAATAAAGATGCTAAAGTGGGAACTAATTCTAATTTTTCACGTTCTGTTGAAAATAGCATTATTGATTCTCCCTCAACAATAATTAAAAAGGAGGGAATGAATTAATTGGGTAAATAAGATGCTTAGAGTTCTTATTTAAGTATCTTAAGTGAAATATACCATGTGAAATAACAAATATACTATGTGAAATACCTCCACTAACAGCAAAAGGTGAATAACAACAAACAAAAAAAAAACAAAGTCTAACTCATACTCAGGCTTAACTACGGGTTCAGCCACCTGTTTTGAAGGATCACTCTATGGGTTTGTGGCATGTTCGCTTTCTGGCTTTATATCTTATGAAGCATCATCTGAAATAGGGCTCTTTTCCTGTGTATAATTATGATGTTGCTTTGCTCTTCAACATAATATAAATTCTGTTTACATGGCAATTTACCAGCCAAACACCATATTTTTCACATAGTCCATCTAAACAGTCAACATCAAATTGTGAGATCTCATTTAATTTAAATGCAATCAAAATCACCAACATGGAAGAAATGATAGCTTTACTGCAAGAAATGAGTTTTACCATTTTTAAAGTGGAACTTTACCTGCAATAAGATCATCACACTCTTTCATCAAAGTAATGAATCTTTTTAAAAGCGGAGCTTTACCTGCAATAAGATTGTCACACACTCACATCAAAGTAATGAATCTGGAATCTCGTTGATCCAAAGAAGCACTCTTCATCAAAGTTGCCTTTGCAGCCTGATATTCCCCAAGTTTCATGCACATGATACTGAAACCAAAATAGCATATAACAAAATGAGATAGTCTAGTAAACAAAATGATTGACCTAGTAAACCTTGTATCTAAGAAAATCATCAATTACAGTGAAAATAGATGGTGTCATAATCAAATACAATTTATATAAAATCTGAAAAGCATGGCCGCCCTATTATATTATCAAAAGGAGTAGCAAGTAAAGGAATAAGGTTGAGGCAAAGATTATCATGAAAGGAATCAGTAGGTTTGCTCAAAATGAATATTCTCCTCACAGATATTGCAGATCTCCTAGAAAAAAATGATTTGGTGTGTGTCTCTCTCTCTATATATATACCCGGACATAATAGCCACCATTGAGAAGGAATAACAGAAGCAATCATGCTTGATCTTAGGATACTCATAACTGAAGCTCCAAATGTTTATCCTGCCCCTACTGAAAAAATAATGACTTTTAAATACTACATATCATGCTTCTTCCCACATGCAAACTTTTTGAATCAGGGGAACATGTATGTTTTGTTCTCAATATCCAGCTTAGCAACAGCGAAAGAGAATGTGAGAAGGAAGGAGATTGAAATGGAGAGGGAAGAAGAGATGAGGCGAAAGTGATGGCGATGAAAGTTGTTGGGAGTGAAGGTGAATGATTTTTGGTGATGAGGAGGGGAGAAGGAAATGGTTGATGAAGAAGGGAAGAAGAAGTAACGTGACTATGAGAATGAGGGGGAGGGTGTGTTTGTGTTTGTAATTGTAGGGATGCCCAAAGTGGAGGAGAGATTAGGGTTTTGGGTTTTGATGTTACATGAGGCGGCAGTGAGAAGCAGTGAGAAGAAGAGGAAGGGACGGTGGTAGCACATTGGGAGTTGGTAATGACATTAATGATGAAAAATAGATTTTGACATTATTTTTCAGAGTTGGGACAGTGTGTGTGTTCAGAGTTGGGAATGACAAAGGGGTTTAAAATCTCTCCACCCACTAAGCATGCTCAATCAGGTTTAGAATGTGAAAACAAATGGGTTCAAATAGGAGATTTTAAGATATATATTAGATTAGATAGATAGATACCTTATATTTAAACCTAAACTTGTGAAGCCTTATGGAGCAATGCTCGTGGGCTGTATCTTTAATTTGGATCTCGAGATAAAATAGCTGTGAAATACTCTATCTAAATTCTAATAAAAGATAATAAATTATTAGAGGAGTCGGTCTTACTCATAAACATAAGTCAATTGCTTTATTTTCAAATTACCCATTTTGGTGTCTCCAAAAAATAATTAAGAGGGGCTATAGATAAAGAATGATAGTTAGAGCGTTTTAAAATTGAAACACTTGATACTAATAACTAATTGGGCGAAGGCCCAAAAATGATACATAACTATTGGCCAAAGTACAAAACTAATACATAACTATTTCGAGGTACACTAATGATACCCAACTTTTATATGGATCAAAAATGATATTTTCACTAATATGATAATAAAATTAGACATGAAAAGTCCAAAATGCCCTTAAATAAAATTGTTTACATCCTTCCCCTTCTTGTTCCTTCTTCTTCCTCCAGCAGCCTCGAAGCCTTTCCGGCGGAGCAAAGCTCCGTTCGACGTACAAGGCCGGCTACGAACTCCGGTGAGATTCTTTTCTCTACATTTCATTTTTCCCAAATGCGACCTTCATCTTCTTCTCCAAAACGCAGCTCTCCCTCTTTCCACACATTCTCTGTTTGTGACTTTCGACGGCAACTCGTGGCGTCTCCAGGGCAACGTACGACGGAGACGATGGGGAGAAAGCTGCGAGCTACGACGGAGACGATGAGGACATCTGCGTATGGCTGGGGTTCTCGGTGGCTTCGGTGATGAGTATGGTGGTTGAGTGCGGCGGAGCTCGGCGGTGGCCGGGAATGAGTTTGGGTTTGATCCCGTTGAGAGATAGATGATGGTGGTGGCCAAGGATGGTGAGTGTGGTGGCTATGGAGTTTAGTGAGTGTGAAGAAGGAAGAAGAAAGTTGGAAGGAGAAGAGAGCTGGACAAGAGCATGTTAGGAGGAGAATAAGCTCAAAATGGCTAAATGATCTATCAGCTCCAAATCCGTCACAATGCTTCAATGATAGATGTGGTGGGTAAAGTCTTAATGAGTCACCTCAGAGTCAATCTTAAAAGTTATACTAGTAGAAAATAAAGAATCAATAAAACAATTCAAATTCTCATCACAATAAGACACAAATATTAACCATTAATTCAATAACTTGAATTATTAACAATGTCAATAATATAAGAGTCCAACAACCAAAAAACATTTCTTAAGAAAAAATGTAAAATTTAATTGAGTGCCTTGAATTAATGCTTGTTTTTCAGTATTGCCCATATATTTATTATGATACTTTTAATTAAAAGAGAGAAATGTACAATCATTAATAAATATCATAAAAAATTAAAGACAAAGTAGGAAAAATACATTAAATGAGGAGAGAATGTGAGATAAACTCTTGTTTTTTTGAATTAAAATCATTTATTTTTGCCTATTTTTATTTATTTTGAAAATGAAAAAAGCCTTCCCGGGCTTTTGGGTCTTTGGCGCGAAAATCAACTTCTTTGTTGGATACATGAAATGGCAAAAGAGTAATAATCACTTTCTGTCTTCCACTCTAGCTATGGCAAATCCCTCTCCCTCAGACCAAATCCTTCAAATCAAAACCCTAATTTCTTCAATTCACAAATCAACCAAATCTCTGGGCTACTCAACTCTCCTACACTTTCATCACCATTCTCCTCACAGTCCTTCTTCTATTCAAGCCTTAGCAGAATGCTCCCACTCTCTAATTTCTTCCATGCTCTCCGATATCCACGACGACGACGAAGAAATGTGTGTATCACTACGATTCTACTTGTTATGTTATCTTCTTGTACGACTCGCTTTAATGCTTTGGATATTTATTTATTTTTTTGATTTCTTTTATTTCTTGTCTTGTTTTTTGATTTCAGAGCTGCGCAGGCGTTGAAGGGATTGGGCTTCTTGATTTATCATCCCGTTATTGTGGCCAAGCTTCCAGGTATCTAGGTTTATGCATTTATTCTCCCTTCAATTTATTCATATATATAAGACTTTTTCCCAAATTAACGCTTATGCTTATAGATTATACTCCATAAACAAGCAAGAGAGGGAGTGTGAGGACAAATATATTATGGTTAAAGTAGATTATTAATGTCATGTGTTAATAACTAGTTTAACTAACATCATTAATTTAATTAAATTAGAGAAAGTTATCTTATACTCCCTCCGTTCCTAAATATAAGACCTAGATAACTTTTTTTTGGAAAGATTAAGGTTGCGAAATAGGTTATTAAATGATGACATATTTGATATCTTTTTAGATTATCCATTAGCTTATAGGTAAAATAAACTAGTTTAAGAGAAACAATTAGGTAAATCAATTTATAATTAACTTATTTTTTGCTTTTTCTAGGATTTTTCAAAAAAGTCATCTAGGTCCTATATTTAGGAACGGAGGGAGTATTTAGGAACCGAGGGAGGGAGTATGTTACTTTGAGTTTGAATATCTTATGTTCCTCTGGTCCTAAATATAAGACCTATTCACCTAATTTATTTAGATTGAAGATGTTAGTTAAGTTAGTTAAAATCACATGATATTAGCAAAATGAGTCTTATATTTAGGACCTCCCAGATAGGTCTTATATTTGGGACCGGAAGGAGTAGTGTTATTGTCCTCATTCCCATCGTGATGTTAATAGAGGATAAAATGGAGAAAGGTTAGAATATTTTTCGAAGTTAAGGACTCCCTCTGATACGAATTATGAGATTAAGATTTTTTTTTTGAAGAAATATGCAAAATAAACCACTTTAAATTGTTTATAATTATTTTTTCCCTCAAAACTAATATATTTTATTTATAAATTAAGGTGTAATTTTATAATATATATTATATATTAAAATTTTGTTGTTTGTTTTACTTCCTTAATCCACAAAAAGTCAATTTGATCTTATAGTTAGCACCAGAGGGAGCACTAAGTTAGTGCAGTTAGATATTAGTGGATGGTTAACTAAGATAAGTACTTCGGTTGTATTTTAGTTCTCATCTTCATTGTATATGAATTCGAGTATGTGATGCAGAATATGGCAATTTGTGCTTTTACCTAATTGTATTAGTATTTGACAAATGTCCAGCTCCTTGACTCTTGAATCATCATGCTGAAGGTTTTTAATGTGCGAACTGTGTAGAAGGAAAACACATGCATTTTTCTTAATAGAAATAAAATAGTTTGTTAGCCATTTTGAGCTTTGAAACAATCTTTTCTCCTTGTAATTGCAGTGGAAGATTTCAGTTTGGTTTTAGAGTCACTGGTCAAACTCATTATCACCACCAAATTGAAGGTTTGAGTCCTTCCATTTCACCATTATGGTTTTGTGAGTTGTTGTAGACGGTCCAATTTCCAATTAATCTTTTGGTAGAATCATGTTAATTTGATCAACTCTTGGTGCAGTCTGCTTGTAATTTAGGGGTATGGTGCATATCTGTTCAGCAAATAGACGCATCAATTCTTGCAACTCACTTTCGTTCTTTGTTATTGGCAATCATTCATGCCTTTGACAATCCTATGGGTTCTTTATCAACAACGTTTGAAGCTAGCCAGGTACGTATTCCCATTGTTGGATAAAAGCAATGTACATGAGCATCATATTACCATTGAAGATTGTCAATGTCATATTGGTATACAATTCATGCTTTTGACAAATGAATAACTGGGAGTGTTCTTTTGTATGTATATTCCTGGATATGCAGTTCCAGGATATCCTTATTGGAACTTATTTAAGCATACAATTTTTTTTTTCAACTCTCATCTTTAATCTTTTAATAAACAGGCTGTAATAAAGCTAGCATCTCAATTAAGGGAGGAAATGAGAAGCTCGTCACATATATGGGCTCCTCCAATATATAGGAGGCTTCTCAGCACAGAGAAGAAGGAGAGGTATGCTTCAGAAGAGTGCCTGTTGAAGATCAGGTCCACAATCATTCCCCCTTCACTGGACCTTTCCAAGGTACCAAAATGCACAGATCTTATCAAAGGCTATTCAATATAAAAAAGTTGATTTTGTACTCTGAACATCGGTGGCATGGTATGATATGATGTGTTATATTTAGACTGCAAGGTTATTATTACATTCTTTTTGCCCATGAAGTCAGTGACAATTGATTTCGAATGCTTATCTAGATTTAAGCAATGGCAAGTTTTTTGTAATATAAATGCTTCTTGTCCTTTTTCCTGCATTTTTATGTGGCAGACTGTAGTGTGAAATTAGTGAGGACCATTCTACGGACCAGCAATTGAAACAAATTTTTGATATGATATACCATGCATGATTCATCATTATAGGTCTATAAGGCTGATTTATAGCATAGATGTTGACAGTTTGACATTTACTGATTGCTCTTGTTGTTTCCCTCCTTTCAATCCAGGCGATCGTTAAAGATTTGAAGAAAAACTTGCTCATTAGAATGAAAGATTTGCTTGACCAAGGTATGATGATTCAAGTTATTCAAGCATGGGGCTGGTTTGTCCGCATGCTAGGGTCTCATGCTTTGAAGAAGAGGCATTTGGTAAATGATATGCTGAAAATTCCTGAGATTACATTTACAGATCTTGACCATCAAGTTCAAATTGCAACTCAGGTATTTTATGAGTCACCACATTTTATTGGCCAAGTTCATTGGGATGGGCTATATTAGGCTGAAAATAATATACATATCTAGCGATATTATTTTAAATAATGGGTGAAGTCATTTATGCAGGTTGCTTGGGAAGGTCTAGTTGACGCTCTTATTGACTGTGCGGTGATGACTTCTCAGAAAAATATATTGTCTGAGGAAAATTCTCTTCAGAGACAGCATAGAATAGAACATCGTATCAGTGACATTGAAGCAAATGGGTTTTCAAAAAGTATAAAGTTGATAATGACTCCATTGATCGGCGTTATGTCTAGTAAATGTGATATATCTGTCCAGTTAGCTTGCTTGAATACATGGTGTTATTTGCTATATAAGCTTGATACCTTTATCAATGAACCATTGGTGATTAAAATGGTTTTTGGGCCTATTCTTGATGCGATTTTTCAGAAAGGATTGGACGACAAGAGCACCTGGTTATGGAACGTGGGCCTTGACCTGCTCTGTGATAGTATTTTACCGAAGTGTGGGGATTGTTTCCACCCATCAACAAGACCCAGACTATCCGAAGTTGGACCTTCTTTATTTGGAAAATATTCTTGGAAGCAACATCCCATCAAATGGCTGCCATGGGATATCAGCCAGTTGGATTTTTACCTTAAAATCATATCTGTTCTCATCCATCAAGCATCTGGAACATCTGTCACCTGTGAGCATAGAAGTTCTGTTTTCGATGCTGCCTTGAAGTTATTTGTATACGTTCTGAAAGGAGTTAAATTAGACTTGGCAAATCCATCTATTAATTATGACGGCATAATGTTGTGCTTGGGGTCATTATTAACATTCATGAACAAGACATGTGAGGATTTGCTCTCAGGCTGCAGTGAAAATAGAAATTTATGTTACATCTCCATTCAATTTATAGATGCTACCACTAAGGAGTTGGGTCCTTCTATCTTAGGGTCTCCTCTATACAAGTTCGCATTGAATGTGAAGTCCTTTGACAACTTGCAACCACTAGATCATGCCAAACACCTGAATTTTCCAAGTGTCGTTTTCATTTCGTATATGGACAAGGTTTCTCCATTGGTCTATTTAATAGGACTTTACTTCCATGTGGTGGGTCAGTTAACTTCGAATTTCTCCCAGTGTGACTGCAATTCTCAAGGAATGTGTGAATATTTCAAGTTTTTATTTTCTTCCGGTGATCCCCTGGACACTCTCATCACTTGTGTTGGCTTCTTGTACAAACATGTTCAACCAGTTTACTTAAATATATGGGTAGCAGTAGCTCAGGGTCTTAAATATTCGGTGCATGATACTAAGTGTAAGTCAATACTGGAAGCGATGTCTGACAATGCCTGTCATTCTTCTACGTGCCATCTTTTACTTTACCCCCTGGTGGTACTTTCAAACATTCCAAACTTGGAGAAGCATCCCATATTATCGGAAGGAAGGCCCATGCTTGAACTCATTATACAGACTTGGAAATCGCTTTATGGACTTCTTAGTACATCAGAATTCAGATGTTCAGCAGCCACCGATTTCTATGAGGATATTTTCTCACTCCTAACTGGATTCCTTGATGAAAATGCTGGCTTACTTGAGAGCAGTACCGATGCTAATTCAACTTGCAAGAGTGCTGGTCTTAGCCTCCTTTATTTATTGGGAAATTTAATGATATGCATCCTAGAACAGATCCAGACTACAAAACTAACGTCAGTGACAGCCAGCAGTCAAAATGATAGTTGTAGCAAAAATTCCAGCAGTATTGGAAGCTGCTTAAAATTTTCTGCTAGGTAAGTCAATGTACGCTTATTCTGTTTTAAGGACTTAAGAAACAATGTCACTGGCATTTAAACATGCTTTTCTTACCTTTGTTGCATTTTGTTAAAAATGTCGATTGTTCTAGTTCTTGGGATGTTAGTTATACGGTTGTTGAGATCATTATTTCAAGTGGTCAGTCAATAGAATGCTGAACAGGTACTTTGCTGCTTTGGTTAGTTGGTAGAAATTTCATTGATTACTGCGTGATCATTGGAATTTACTTTAGGGTGATATTATACAGAATCAAAATTTAGATTGTGAGATATACCTAGTTATTAAGGTCATTCATGGCAAGGGATTGCTCACATTATGATCTGAAGAATTTTAAGTAGGATACCTAAGGAGCTAATTTTCATGCGTCATTTTTCAGGTATATGGACTTGTTGGCGACGAAGAAGATAGTAGAACCCCTGCCTGGCTTTGTCAGCACCTCTAGGTCTGTTAATATAGTTGTTTGATGGGAGAATTGCATTCAGGTCTCAATCTCAAGGAAGAAAATTATACAAGTCCTCATGACTTATCAATGACAAGTGAAAATGCCACTATTAATGAGTGAAAAAGCAAACATTGAGACTTGTTTTTTATTATTTGTCTTTAATGGAATCTGAATGTGATTCTCCATCGTTTGATGTGTTTCCTTCAAGACATGCTTTGACTGCTTTTAGTGCATCCTTCAATGCAAGCATCATTGTCTGATATCCAACTTACAGATTTTCTCTTTGGCATGAATCGTAGGGTATATTCTGCATTGGCGTTCTTTGTTGGTGGCCTCCACCGGAAGCAAGATATTCTTATTTTCCTTGAGGTTTGTTTTCTTTATTTACTCTTTCATCAGCTGAATCTTGTATACGTTTACATATTACTGACTAGAAAATGTTAAGAAACTACTCTCTAATACTAGTTTCAAGGAAGAGACCTTAAGTGGGTTTGGCCCGGGAAATTAGCCAATGGATTTTTTCTTCTTTCGTATACAGTATCCATGGGCTACTAGACACCAGACTTATCTGGATTGGGGCTCTGGCTAGCGATTAGATAGACCTTCTCCAAAGGTGATTTTTCCAAAATTTAAACCCCTAACATTGTCTGACATAGTCTGTGGGCTCAGTTCAGTGCCAATGAGCCAACCCTCTATGGTTAGGCAATGGATTCTCGAGCAGCGGTTTTCTCAATAATGATGGATACATCTGACCCATGATGCTAGTTTTTTTTTTTTTTTCGCGTTACCCCCACGGGGGTGTTCTTTTCGGAGAAATTAAACATGTTTACCTTAAAAATTGTAAATTTGTTGTAGTGCCTAACGTTCCACCTGCTTGGTTGCAGATTATGTCCTCCCCCTTAAGTGAATGGCTTTCAAATATGGGAATGCAGAATGAAAGCACTGATGATCATCTCCAACTCATGTGGACTGAAGTTCTTGGTTGCCTAAGAAGAAGTCAACCGCCAATAAACTTTGGTTCAGCTTTTCTGCAACTTTATGGGCCCCTGTTTGAAAAAACTCTTGATCATCCACATGCCTCCATTTCGGAGTCAACCATAGACTTCTGGAATACCACGTTTGGCAAACAATTTGTATTGGATTTTCCACCCAATTTGCTTCCTGTTTTGGACAAGCTATCTAGAAACCGAAAATTAAAACTGCAAAAGAGAAGCCTCCCATTTCTCCAAAAATGCCAATCTCACGAACAGACCAATCATGCTGGAGAATACAAGGTAACTCCAAAGCATAACAACACGTCTAAGAGAGTGGAATTAGTGCTCGAGAAGAAAGAGGCTTTAGTACCACCACTGCCTTCAAATTTGAAAAGGAAGAGGTTAGAGTTGACTGAGCATCAAAAGGAAGTGAGGCGAGCCCAGCAAGGAAGGGCATGGGATTGTGGAGGTCATGGCCCAGGAATTATAACTTATACTAATCTTGACTTTTCACAAGGACTTGAAGACTCTCAAGATAGCCAAGAGGTAATGGATTCTGAAACCTTATTGCTTATGTTGAGAAAAGCTATATAATTATCCTTTGTGGGTTGGATTAAGACTTGTAAATATTCTCTGTATTGTGAATTCTTTTTATGCGTCTGTTTTTTTTAACCAATACCTATACCATAGAGAAAAATAAGATATGGTGGATGATATCCAAATAATGCAATACCCTATTTACCCTCGCACGTTTTTCAGTGATACGAGAACTAAACCCACTCCAAGGGCGAGGTTTATTACAAACAAACTTGGACAACTATATTGCTCTTTATTTTTTACTAATATTCAATAAATGGGAAAACCACCTATTATAGGTGATATTAACTAATAGAATGTCCAACTTATTTACACTCATGCTTCTCACCGATATGATAGTTGACCCTTCCGTTGTTGAAGGTATTTATGGATGCCCCAGGTTTATTATTCTTGGTCTGACAGGATTTTTGCCTTTTGGGTGTGTTTAAATTTAGGTAGTAAGCACGTGCTTGTAAAATACTACCTCCGGTCGTAAATATAGGACCTAGATAATTTTTTTTGGAGAGATTAAGGTTGCGAAATATGTTATTAAATGATGACATATTTAATACTCCCTCCGGTCCTAAATATAAGACCTAATTGACTTTTTTGAAAAATCATAAAAAACAGCAAAATAAGTTAATTATAAATTGATTTACCTAATTTTTTCCTTTAAACTAGTTTATTTTACTTATAAACTAATGGATAATCTAAAAATATATCAAATATGTCATCATTTAATTGACTATTTTGTAACCTTAACTTCTCCAAAAAAAAGTTATTTAGGTCCTATATTTAGGACTGGAGGTAGTATATTTTTAGATAATCCATTAGTTTATAGGTAAAATAAACTAGTTTAAGGGAAAAAATTAGGTAAATCAATTTAAAATTAATTTATTTTTTGCTTTTTTAGGATTTTCCAAAAAAATCATCTAGGTCTTATATTTAGGACCGGAGGGAGTAAGTAAAATTGGAGTGTGTTCGACCATGGACAATGATGTTGTTCACTACCCTTAATTTGTAACTACAATTTTGAATTAAAGTTCTCAGACATAATCACTCTTTAGCGACATAACTAGATTGCATGTCAACTGTAACATAGTGTTACTAATTCCCCTAATTAATCTGTGACATCTCTTTTAGTTCAATATTATCCTTGCTAACTATGATAGAAAAAGGAATTCCAATAATATTCATATCTCTATCATAGTTAGAAAAAGAATATCCTAATGACTAATTATTATCCATGATAGAAAAAGAATAAACTAATACAATACAGCTACTATCATGGATAATTTATTGCTAACCATGTTAGAAAGGATTTATCTAACATGGTTAATAAACAAAACTAATTGATATTAAATAATGAATAAATATATATACATGCGGAAACGAATGCAGGCCTATACAAATTGGCAATATACACAACTAACTAATCTAAATAACCTTTGAAATCTAATTCTCTTTCCTGATGCTTGCGCCTGTGCATGAATACCTGCAAAAATGTCAGTAATCGTGGGATGAGACAATTTGTCTCAGTAATCACCGCTTAACTCACTATAACAGTGAGATGTGCGGTAGTAAGGGCGTCTAAAGGGTACCACAGTTTTAAAATCAATAATACATATATATATTTCTCATTTCCTTTTATCCATCACTTAAATTCTTCTATCACGTCTCAATCAACTCAAATTCATCATCTCTACTTCTCATGTATCACTCAATATCCCTCAGTCAATTCCACACTAACTAAATTTCATCTTTCCATACTCCAATCAAATAATGCTTCCACAACAACTCTCACACTCACCTAGAGATGCATTGTGCCACCACGGTGCATTCAAGCATCTATTCTTCACTATATGATTTGACACTGTGTCCCTCTCCATAATGAGGGGACAATTTCCTTCTCTGGCAATCTCCAGAGAGGGAACCCCAATTCTGTTTCCATTACAGAACTGAAACGGTTGGGCTCTCCACTGCCAAACAATCGTAGGGGCGGTTGGGCTCTTCAATGCCAAAACAACCGTAGGTCACTTCTCTCAATAAGTAGACCTATGAACCCCGATCCAATCAATCTAAAAAGGATCCTCAGTACAAATAACTGTCGATTGGCCAATCGACAGTTATCATCGCGCGATGGTACGTATGTATATCAGTGTCATGCAAACCTCACAATATTCATATCCATCAATTTCAATCTCATCATCAATATCATGAACCATTATCATTCCCTTCACTATCTCAATCTCAACTATTCAACTTATTCCCTCAACCTAACTATCAACATCTCTCACATAATACCATCTGAACCTCTCGCATCATACCAGAATAAACACCAGCCAGAATAATATGTATAATGTTTCAAATTCCTTTTATATGAAAATAATCGTGTTTGAAAGGCACTCGATAGCCTGTTTTGTATAAAAATAAGTTTTCAAAGACAATATGTATATGGAGGGTGAAAAGGGATTTTGAAAATCCCAGCTAACGACACCCTCAATATTATAGCAAGGTTAAGAGTGATTACCTGTCGCCCTTTAGCAATTTACGCTATTTCTCAACCTTTCTTGATGCCATGGAAGCCATATCGCAATCAATCCTATAATGTAGTACAGAATGATAAATTAGTATAATTCTACTTCATATTAAACGTCTCTCTCTCGTATTCACATTACTACCCAAACCCCCTTATGTTCATTTTTCTAATGAATCAATTCAACTCAACCAATACAATTCACTTTCATCCACATAAGTCACATCAATAAATAAGCGTAATCACATCAAGTAAAACTAACCAATTCTTAACTTTAACACAACCAACACAATTCCATTAGCACAAATTTAAAACTCCTCGAACACTATTTTTAATAACATCACATACAAGTCGTGCACATGAATTTCCACTCAAAACAATCACCATTCATAATAATCAAATGTCATTTCCACTTCCAATTCAAAACAATCACAATCTATATTAATTATTTCAATAACTTTAAGCATCACCTTGCTAGCAATATCAACAATGCCCATTTTTATCCTAATTTGAATCTTGGATAGCTCATACATCAAGTACAACACAAATTTAAGAATTTCACAAAGAACACAATTAAATTTCTAGACACAAGCATAATAGCAACCTTCCTCTTCTAGATCACTTTCCAAACCATCATCACATACTTCATTCCATTCAATTTAAACTTAAAACATTGATCAGCCATGAAGAAATCAGAATCATGTAATTTCCTCATATTATTCCCGCACATACTTACCACCTACACTATTTGCATCAAACTTTTGAACGCTTCAAACCATAATCAAATCCATTATAATTCAAGCTTTCAACACATTATACTCAATTTTTAACCTCTCATGTAGCACATATAATCCACAATTAAGCATCTCTCAATTACTCCATCTAGTTCAACAAAAATCCCTACATTTCCTTTATATTTTGAAATTACCAACCACATTGTTCAGAATTAAGATCCATTTAATCATTAGCTCCTCCTTTCTATAGTTAAACTACATTTAGAAGTATCTTTGACATTAATCCAATAATAACAATCTTCTTAAGTATATTAAAAAGAACACAACAATAATAAAACAAGTGCCCTGCACAAAAGAAAATAAGATATTCCCAATTTAAACTTCATATTTCTAGGTCCAATATTAGTTTTAAAACTGAATTCAAACATTTTAAGCTCTCTCTTGCTTGTGTCCCTTGAGATTAAGGATATATATACTTTTTGTATCGTTGAAAACAACAGCAACAACAACAAGGGAAAATTCATTCACAATTGAACAATTTTGCATTCATGCTTAACACTGAGAACTAATTTATATGGATTTAGCACTTGAACAGTTTAAATCCAATTGTGGCTATAAACAATAAAATATTGGCAATTATTTAAGTAGCATTCACAGTCCCAAACATCACCCAGAAACATTCCAGAACAATATGACCATACTTACAGTTGTTCAATCACATCTAGTCAAAACAAGTTTTAAGTAGTTAAGCAAACTAAACATGACCAGTTCATTACATAAGAAGCTTGATTGAATCAGATTTTACATGGTCTCACAAGTCACAATGTTACACAACAGACCAGTCCCCAAATTCCTAGAAATCCATTCGGCCAATAACAAAAGTAGAACTAGAAAATCCCCAAACAATATGCAAACCTCTAGACATAAATAATTTCATTTTCCCAATCACATACAAACAGAATCACACCCCACATAAACAAAATCCTCATTCCTTTCCAAATCTCATTCGGCCATCACAACAAAAGTGGAAGATGTTCTATAATCACACATACAAGAACTGATTAAGACTCCAACAAACTTGTATATGCTCCTACAAAGATTAATTAAAGATTTTAACCACACCAACCCCAAAAACAAATAGAGACCATACCCAGTCTCAAACTCGCCTAAAATGAAGACAAAAATGGCATAAACAGAGATGGGAGATTCACCTAAACACAAGTATGGATTGGCGTGTGTAAACGGCGGTCAGCTCCGTCGTGCTCCGTCGTCGGCGTCGCTGACGGTGGTGAGGATAGAGATAACAGAGACACAAAGAGAAAAAGTGAGGAACATTAAAGGAACATAGATCGAAAGCACAAGGAAGTCAAAGCTTTACCGTTCATTACCGCCGCCGTCCGCCGCTGTGGTCACCGGAAAACGAAGAAGAAACAGAGGAGGGAAGACGCGAGGGAGTGAGACAGGAGATGGGTTTTGGTGAGAATGATGAAGGGAAGAAGGAAAAGACAATGGATTTGTGAGGGGGTCGTCGGCGTCGCCGCCCCTTTTGGCCGCCGAAAAACGCGAGGCGGAGGAGAGGAAAAGGAAGAAGAAGACAGATAGGAGAGGAGGGAGTCCGTTGCTTTTATAGTAAAGGGGGAGGGGCGCGTTTGGTTTGCTGAAATAAGGGGGTTCTCTGATGATTTGTAGCCCAAACTTGCCATAGTGTATTCTTTTAATTTTAAAACCACTTAAACCAGCCTCCAATCTTTTTAAACTTCAAAATATTTTTAGCTTTACCACTCCCTCATATTTTAAACTCTTCATTTCTTAATTAATTATATGCACATTAATTACTCAAAATTTCCAAAAATATCCCAAAAATTCCTAAAAATTCCAAAATTCCTAATTTCTCCATTTATCATTTCCCAAAACACTCTTTAATCCTGTATTAAATTTTCAAGATGTTACATCAACTCACATTAATCAAATGAGCTGACAATTAAAATGTCCATGATAAAAATAATACTACCTCCGGTCCTAAAAATAGGAACTAATTGACTTTTATTTAGGAGATTAAGGTTGTGAAATAGTTTATTAAATGATGACATATTTGATATATTTTTAGATTATCCATTAGTTTATATGTAAAATAAATTAGTTTAAGGGAAAAAATTAGGTAAATCAATTTATAATTAACTTATTTTGTTTTTTTAAGGAATTTTTAGAAAAAGTCAATTTGGTCTTATATTTAGGACCGTAGGGAGTATAATCTTCGGTCTGTTACAGTAATTTTTTGTAGATATCAGATTCCAATTATGTTTGAATTTTAAGTTTGGGCTTAAACCTAAGTTTCAAAATTAGAGTAGAGAAACACTCTTAGTTTTTTCAGATAATTTTTTCTACCAAAACCTAGTTTCGGTTAAGTCGGACAACATTCACGACTTTTTTAGAAGAACCTTTTGGTTTGAAAACCTAAGTTTGAGGCAAAAAACTTAAATTTTATCCGAAACTACTTTTTCCATTTTTTTCATAAGCTATTCACTAAATTTATTTTTCATAAAGAGTTTTTGCAGCTTTTTTTTTTCAAAACCTGTTCTCCAAAAGCTTGTCATGAGTTTCATTCGGTCAAGAGATGAAATGTTCTATAATTAAATCAACATTTTATTAGTGAATGAATAATATTAGGACTTGGATGCTAAAAACAAATTCTATAAATTCAAGAAACCAAACTATAAATATACAATCTTAAAGGCATATAGTTTTAAAATTTTTACACTGACTAGTCTAATACAAAATCAATACATTCTTTAAAATATAAATGAACTCATTTTCTAAACTTTGGATGAATTCAACATCATCAACCCAACTAATCAAACAATTAGAGCACGAATTCAATTTTAAAAATAAATATGAGTAATTACTAAATGTTTTCAATTACAGAGTCAACCTATTTCTATTCCCCACTTGGTGAGGGTGCTGGAGAAGAAGATATACTAGACAACCTAACTCATGCTTTTTGCAAAGTGGCTAATTCGAACCCACAAACCACAACCTTGTACCCACACGGCAAGCGAGCTTACCGTTGAGTTAAACTTACTCTTTAAAATGTTTTCAATTACAAATAACAATAAACATATTGTATTTAAGGAAGTGGTGCATGTAGCATATTTATATAGGATAAGTAGTTCATCATTTTTGTTTATGAAATCGCAACGTCTAAACCAAGAATTGAGATTTCGATAAAAAAAAACCAAGAATTGAGAAAACGTTTTATTGCCAATTAAGCACCAACTTTCGAGTATGAACTTACGCACTTGTTTCAGGCTTTAAGATATACTGCTTTCCTGACAAACAAATTATTTTTTTTGCCAAGTCAAACAAAATTATTTTACTTGTGTTCATAAACAAAGTTTTATACAAAAAGGGTGAAAAATCTAACACCTCTTTTTCTAGTTGAAATAAAAAATCCTATTTATTCCCATTGTTAGAATCAATGCCACTTTTAATCCCCTAAATTTTAACCCAATTTTGATTTATGTTCTTTAACCCCAAAATGGATGGCTTAAACCTTTCGATTTTACATTGTTTACAACTAATAATTGAAAAAGTTTGTATTGTTTATAATTGTAGGTCCCTGAATTTAAAATGACCCAAACTACTGATTTTCACATTTAAACTCCAACAATCACTTTGACAAAAAACTCCAATATTTACAAAATACGCCAAATTGAAGGATTAAAACCATCAATTCTAAATTTTCCTAATCAAAATCAGAATTAAATTAAGCCAAAGTCTTAGAAAAAACATACTAACCCTTAATTATCTTTTCTTTATTTAGAAGTCATTTATATTTAATTCAAGTATACTAAGCTAATCAGTAATCAACTAATCTTAATTTTGTGATGTTGTTTCGTTGGCAAAGAGGTTGGAGCATGACATATCTGACTTGCATGAGAATGTTTATTTATTTGCCAAGGTAGGTGAATTACTGCAGCATAGTGGATCGTAGAGGTTCAAGTGATTAGTCGGAAGGATAATGTAACTGCAGATTTTTTTAGCAAGGAGCAGTTTCAACTACAGCTTAAGCCTTTATGTGGTGTCCAAAACTAATGCGGTGCATCTTCTTAAGAATGTATTCAATTCTAGTATTTTTTTAGTCTTAATTTTCTTTTTATATAAAAAAAAGCAATCAACTAATCTTGGCAAAAAAAAGAGTAATCAACTAATCATCACTACGAAAGTACTGTAAGAATTAAAATAAGGGAAAATCTCAAATAAATCCCTCTCAATACCCAAAAGGACAAATGAAGAACCTAAACTTCCAAAAGGACTATGAAGGAACAAGCATCTACCTGTCATTTAAAAATTTTGCGAAAAGACAAAATTGCCCTAATCCTAAAACACAAATTACTATTCCACCCTAACACCCGCCCTCTTCTCGCAATTTGTGTTTTAGTATGGGAGCACTTTTGTCTTTTCGCAAAATTTTAAAATGTCAGGTAGGTGCTTGTTCCTTCAAAATCTTTTTGAAGGTTTAAATTCCTCACTTATGCTTTTGGGGTATTGGGATTGGGATTGGGAGAGATTTATTTGGGATCTTCACTTAATATAATTAAAACCCCAGCCAAATTAAAAAAAAAAATATCACAAAAGTAGCTCTCTCTTTGTTTGAGTCCATCTCTCTATCCTCTCCCTCTGATTCGGCAAATAGGTTTTCTGCTCAAACAAATCAAACTCAACACACAACACATTACAATTTACAACACAACACAACACAACACAACACAAAACCCTTCTCACTTCTCTCCTCTCTAAATCCTTCAATTCAATTATTATATCCTTTCTCTCTCTCTTCAGATTTATTCATTCCTCTCTAATTTCTACTCACTCAGATTTAGGGCTTCGATTCCTTCTCTCTCCGATTCCTCGATCTGACCATGGACGGCCGAGATTCAACGGCGGCGCCGTCGTCAAATCGCGACGCTTCCTCTGATTCCGACGACCTCCTTTTCTCCCTCTCCGTCGCCCTAGCTAAAGACGCCGCCTTGCATTTCCAATCCGCCAAGTTCGCTGAATGCGTCGATGTCTTGAATCAGCTCCTCTCTAAGAAACCTAACGATCCTAAGGTTCATCAATGTTCAATTGCATTCACACTAATAACAACTTCGCTTCTCTAATTTCTGCTTGTGTTTATGATTTTAAGTTTTTTAGTTGCACTGAATTCTTTATGGAAAGCTTTGATTTTGTGGTTATAAGGCTTGTTTTAGTGGTTTGAAGATTTGAGTAGAACTGAGTTTTTATAATGCTTGTTTTAGTGGTTATATTGGTGAGTATAAGATTGTGTGAAGTGAGAGACTTTGCATGGGATGGATTTGATGTGTGAAGCTGGTATTTAAGTTAGGGTATTGGATATTGGGAGAGATTGGTTGTATTTCTTGGATTAATTAGCTTATTGAATGTGGAATGAGGGAGATTGTTGTTTGGATTGTTTTTGTGGAAGGAATTTGATGTGAGATTTTCAATGAGGGCAACCTTTTATTTGGTGAAAGTAACTTGATTACTTGATGGTTTTGTAATTTTAAATGGAACAATTATTGAGGTGCTTATGCATCTTTAGGTTAACACCAGGAATATTTGTTGTTTACTGGGTTGGGGCTATGATGTCATAAGTTTGAACAATGGGGACTTGGAGATTAACGTTTTGTAAAACTGGTTTTTATGGAAGAAATTATATGGATTATTTTGTTTTTGGTGCTCATTCTTATTCATATACAGGTTCTCCATAATATTGCTATTGCTGAATACTTTCGAGACAGTTGTTCAGATCCACGGAAGTTGATTGAATTGCTTAATGGCGTCAAGGTATGTTATTTTATAAGAACTTCATGAATATTTTGAAAGTTGGTTGTCTTTTTTGTGTCATTTTTGTTTCCTTGTACTTTTGGATAAGCATATTTTTTTATCATATCTGACAAGGGGAATTCAGATGCGCCATTGCCAATGCTAAATTTGAAATGTTTTGTAAATGTAATGATGATGATAGCCTTGAATCATGATTTGGCCTCTTCTATACAGTAATATTTGGGCTGCATGCTTTATGAAATCTGTGGGCTGGGAGTTGATTTTTCGTTTTGAATAATAGTAGAGATTGGATTTAAAGAACTGCTACAATTGTGTGACGATATATTGATGAGAATGAAGCCATAAATCGATTGTTCTGGTTGTGATCTATGAAAAAGAAGGCTTTGAGTAGTTTATTGTTTTAAAGAATTAATTCAGTAAAGCCAATGGCTGAAGATATGGAATTTTATTGAGGCTTTTGGTGTTTTTGGCCTGAAGCGCGATGTTTGAATTTAGAAATTTAAACTCGATTTAGGCTATGTAGTTTATTTTCATGTTGCAGGTGATATCAATCATCTCTATTATTTGTACTAACTATTCATTTTTTTTTCTGGAATTGGTTCAGAGGAAAAACATGGAACTCGCTCAGGCTTCTGGTGAACAAGGAGATTCTGCTACTAATGTTGGAAATAAGGTTGGTTTGGGTACCAAAGGAAGTAATGCTTTGGCTCCTCAGTTTTCTGGTGCAAGTAACACCAGTACGGTGTATACAGATGAATTTGATTCTTCTGTGGCAATACTAAATATTGTATGTTGGTTTTCCTCCTTAGGTTAACTTTGTTTATATACTGCTTAATTCTTGAAAACGTACTTGTGGTTAGAATGTAAATTTTTGTGTTATTTGTAATTTCATTGCTCTTAGGCCATTGTTTGGTTCCATCTTCACGAGTATTCAAAGACATTGTCGGTTTTGGAACCCCTATATCAAAATATTGAACCCATAGATGAGGTATGTCGCAGGTTTATAGTGTTATTTTATTCTGAAAAGTTAAATGACATGTCATGGTTTTCTTCTTCCTACCCTCTTACTTTGTGGTCCTCTTTCAAATTCCAGACGACAGCTCTACATATTTGTCTTCTGCTGCTTGATGCTAGCCTTGCTTGCCATGATGCATTAAAGTCAGCTGTAAGTTCTACTCGACTATTTAATTAGTTGTTTTGATCAAATTTGTATGATGTTGGTAATTTTGTAATTTTATCTTGACAACTTTTTAAGGATTGCAAGTTTTATAGCCTTGATTTGTTACTGATCAATGTTGACTATGATAGGACATGTTATAACCTATTGTCTTGTATTGTGGATTTTTTTATTTTTGAAATGTAGTTTTCGAAAGTAAATTTACTGACATACATGTGAGAAGCTGATAAATTTATCCATTTCTCTTGTTTTACATCATGTTATGATGGTTGCATGGAAGCAGATTGTAATGCGAAAGTTGCACCCAATATGTTATTAATAGAAGAGATGTAATATACCCCTAGTTGATGATATGAATACTGTTGAGTCAAAACTGACACTTATAACCATCACAGTTCATGTGTTGCATTGTCTTTTTATTGACCAGTAATAATTGAGGGTTAGTTGATTTGGTAACTGAGATTTTGGAAAACCTTACTAGTTGTTACTTGAGAACATCTAGCAAGTGGAGTATTAGATATTACATAAAGCCCAGTAGAATGGGATACCTAGTATGTTATGATATTATTCATTTTGGTTGTGGCTTCTGATACTTTCTGCTTGAATTTGTTGAATTGGTTGGTTGTTGTGAACTTATATGTTTGTTGGCATGGTATGGATTATGGATTGAGTTGCTCCAATTATAACTGCCATAATTTGGTAGCTTGCTTAAGGATATACTGTTTTTGTGATTTACCTATTACAATTAGTGTATTCATTCTCGTGCTTACTGATCAGTTGTCTTCCGGAGTTGTTGATTATTAATTAGAAGACATGTTTCTGGTTTTTAGAGTGGATCAAATAGTAAGATCTTGAAAGAAATTGAAATTGAATGCTATTTAAATGACATCAACAAATCAACAAAATATTCAATAATATGTTTATCCGAATTTTCATTAGACGGATTCAATGATATGCCCTAGCTAAGTTATGTTGTTTATAAATTATAAGTTCCTTAATGAAAAAGCAAAGTCATTAATTTGTCCCATGTTGTTTTTGGACAATATTTACATTTCACATATAATCTGGTATAATCTGGTCTCTAGATGTGCTTTCATGAAAGTTTTTAATAATATACTTTTCTCCTCTACTTGATGGACATGTTGAGGAACTGGATGATGTCTTATCCTTTATGAGTCATTGTGCCTTATCTAGTGAGTAGCATTTGTTTGAGTAGGACCTGATATTTGTAGTTTTTGAACTTTTGTGGTTGGTTGAAAAGGTTTTAGAGCGGTCAGGCATTAGAATGCCTGAATGAGCTTGTGTCTCGAAAGGCTAGCTGGTGTGTAGAGTCTACATCTCAGCTGCAGTGTTGCCTGTTCAAAACGTAGCACCTGAGAATGCTTGAATGATTTGACTTCTACAGTAAGAAGATTTTAATTGAAATTAATATTACGCTAACATGCATTGTTTCTGTTAAAAATGTTCTGTAATGTTCTGATGCTGAAATTGGCTGGTCAGTTTGACTGGGATTGGATTTTGACAAGATATTAGGACATGTCCAATCATTTAATTATATGTTGTCTTACTCAGAAGAACTGAGGGCTGGGAAAATTGCAATAGAACCATATGGTTAACTGGAGAAACGATTTTTAGTAAAATAGGTAACATTTGAATGCATTGGGGCTGACAACAATCATCTGACCTCATTGAGTACTTTTTATTAAATGTTGTGTGCCAGTTAGTTTATCTTTTATAGCTAAATTAAAGAACAACTTAAATTTATATCATTTTATTAACTTGATCAGGTCTCTCCATCATACATCGGGAGAAATGCTTTATAGGGCCATTGAGCCTACAACATGTCTCTTTAGATATTGTTATCCAAGCAAGGGATTTTACTTTAAGAGGAGCTTTAGATTTTCGATGGTTCGTCCTTGAAAATTGTGAATGCTGAAAGTCACTTGATTCATTCTTCTTGTCAATATAGGGTTTTAAGGTTGAAATTTCTCTATGAATTTGCATTGAGTATATTTTGCTTTTGCTTTTGCTTTGTGGCTATTGGAAGGTACTTTATATTTTGCACATATCACACAGTAGTGTGATTCTTGATAGTTGAAGATGGTAAAATTGTTTTTATTAGCTATCCTGTCTGTCTAATGGTTTGTTATATCATTACATGTACAATATTAAAGGAAGTTTGTTTGGACATCAGAAATTCTAACCTGATATAGGTACAATGGAAACTATAATGGCATATCAAATGATTGACTTCATTTTGCCCTGATAAAAAGTGACAAATGTTCTCACAGCATTATTCCACTTTTCCCTTGGATGGTATTTTTATTTGATCAATATGTCTAGTAATGGCATAAATGTTTTTTTGTTCCTTTTTTGTAGCTTTAGAATTTTAAAAGTGAATTGTTCTGATGCTGGAATCTATTTTGATTAGGATGTATTGACATATTTGGAAAAAGCATTTGGTGTTAGCTGTGTGGGTCAAGGTGACAATGTGAATTCAACACAGCAGCAATCTGCTAACCTTATTACGAAGTCTTCATCTGTCCCGTCTAGTGCACCGATTGCTGATGCATCCAGTTCAGATTTAGGGCCAAATGTTAATGCATCTGAAAATCATCTATCCCGAGCTTTATCCGATGAGACATTTGAGTATGAAGCCATGATATTGAATATGGGTGGACAAAATTTAGCAAGGCCAACTGGCTCATCATCCAATGATCATTCAAGGGCATTGGTGGATCAGTTGTCTACAGTTGAGTTAAAGCTTAAATTGCAACTTTACAAGGTTCGTTTTTTGCTTCTTACACGGAACTTGAAGTTAGCAAAACGTGAAGTCAAGTTGGCTATGAATGTTGGGCGTGGAAGAGACTCGTCTATGGCCCTGCTTTTGAAATCTCAGCTTGAATATGCTCGTGGTAACCACCGCAAAGCAGTGAAGCTATTGAATGCATCAGGTAATCGGGTTGATGCTGCATTTTCAAGTATTTTCAACAACAACATGGGGTGCATTTCTTACCAGCAAGGGAATCTCCACACATCATCAGTTTACTTCTCAAGGGCATTAACTGCTTGTTCTACTCTTAGGAAGGAGCAGCCAGCAAAGTTGGCCACTTTCTCACAGGATAACTCTCTCCTTATTGTATACAATAGTGGTGTACAGTACTTGGCTTGCGGAAAGCCAATACTTGCTGCTCGCTGTTTTGAGAAAGCTAGTTTGATCTTCCGTAAGCAGCCTCTACTGTGGCTCAGACTTTCCGAATGCTGTCTGATGGCACTGGAAAAGGGCCTGATTGCTTCAAGTGGCATTCCATCAGATTCCTTGATTGGAGTTCGTGTTGTTGGGGAGGGAAAATGGAGGCACCTTGTTGTGGAAGATCAGATTTCAAGAAATGGGCTTGTGAAGTCATCTAAAAGGGATGAATATTGCCAAGGCAATGGTAGACAGCCGAAGTTATCCATGACTTTTGCTCGGCAGTATCTCTTGAATGCCCTACACTTGCTGGATACCTGCAGGACAAGCCTGAAGTCAGGTTTGCCTTCAAATTCTTCTGTGGAGGAAAACTATCCTGGGGAACTCTCATCTTCAAAGAATTCGAATAATAAAAACTTACATGGCATTGATGCCAAGGCACTTTCAGTATCAGTAGGTTTAGGTCAGGTGAATTCAAATGGAGACATGAAAGAGCAGAAGGGTGGAAGTAATCAGGAGTTCATTCAGAATTCTCTAACCTATTATGAAGACATCTGCAGACGAGAAAATCAATTAATTAAGCAAGCGACTCTTGCGAATTTGGCTTATGTCGAACTTGAGTTGGACAACCCATTAAGGGCACTGTCAGTTGCTAGATCTCTGTTGGAACTTCCGGAATGTCTCAAGATTTACATCTTTCTAGGCCATGTTTATGCAGCGGAGGCTCTTTGCTTGCTAAATAGACCAAAGGAAGCCACTGAACATTTGTCAGTTTATTTGTCCGGGACAGATAACTTTGACTTGCCTTTCAGCCTAGAGGACTCTGATAAATGGCAAGTGAAGAGGGTAGTTGAAAACGAAGAGGTGAATGGGGGGTCCACTACAGCAAATAATTATCCATCTCAAAGTGTTGATATCCTCAAGCCAGAGGAGGCGCGCTCGGCACTTTATGCTAATTTCGCAGCAACGTTGGCTTTACAGGGTGATTTCAAACGAGCCGCTCAATTGGTTACGCAGGCCCTATCCATACTACCGAACAGTCCTGAAGCCACTCTTACCGCAGTTTATGTAGACCTCTCCCTTGGTATGCAACGAGAAGCTCTAGCCAAATTAAAAAACTGTAGCCGAATTAAGTACCTTCATAGTGGAGTAACATTGAACAAATCTTCTTGAGTGTTGTATTGACTGGTCACCTTGGCTGAGATCCCAGCTGAGCTTTAGTTAGAGGATAGTTTACTTCCTTCATAGCATTTTGTAACATATATAAGTTCTGTTCAGATAATAAGTTTTCCTGGTCCTTTTTCCCCTCCATATTTTCAAATTTAGGGTTCATTCATTGGTGGTGGCTGTGTTTTGGTTAGTGCTAATGCCCGCCTGTGAAATTTGAGTTGTAATTCTGATTCGGATTGTGTTTTAGAAGCTAATGTAGTCACATATTCAAGATTAGAGTCAAGTTCCTATAATGAGAAAGAACTGAAAAGTCAATTTTTATTTTGAATTTCAATTCAACTTTGGTTCACACCCAATTATCGGTGAAAATCCAGATGGAATATATTGGAGTTTTGATGTCATGTACTGTTTCCAATTTTTTATCTGCTAATTACTTTCTGTAATGTCCGGTGAAGTTTGAAAAATGTTTAATTGTTTTATTGTAAATTAATGCAACTGTTGGAATCTTTGTCCAAGGCTCTAATTGCTTGCGCGGGCCATGAATTTGCAAAGTTAATTGCGAGGCACTCTTTTTTTTTGGGTGAGATGCGAGGCACTCTATTTCCACCCTATGAAAACTACAACAATAAAGTCTTATCTCACTGCATGAGGTTGGCTATATGAATCATACGACGTCATTGTGCTCTATCATTCACCAATAAATCTTGTTCTATAAGTTCATTGAGTGTTTATCTTGATCTTCTTCTCCCTCTTTTAATAGGACTCCAAGTTGTTTGGTTCACTCTCTTCATTGGCGCATCAATTAGCGTTCTTTCAACATGTCCAAACCTCTTCAAACAATTTTTGACCAATTTTTCAGTAATGAGAGCCACTCTAACTCGTTCTTGTATATGATCATTCCGAATTTTATCCTTTCTTGTATGACCACACATTTATCTCAACATCATCATTTCACCACCCCCATTTTATGTTCATGTCCCTTCGCAGCCCAATATTCATTACCATATAACATTAATGGTCTCATAGCAGTGAGATAAAACCTTCCTTTTACCTTGTGTGGTACTTTCATATCATAGAGAACCCCAATAGTTTTTCTTCACTTACCCCACCCATACTATAAGTGGTTTAGAGGAGGGTTTTTTGAACTGAGTTTATAGGGGGGTTAGAGATGATGTTTTGGCAGCTCATCAAAGTGCAAACTGCATAGACCCACACTGTATAAGCCACACATTGAGGTTCCCATATTCTAGTTTACATTTAAAACAAAAAATAAAAGTGAAACCCACAATATTATTGTCTTTTTGTGTCAACAATGTTCATATTACTAAATAATATATGAAAGTTAATTTAATATAAATGCTGTTTAATCCATATTGTTTCCAACATAAATTTCATTGTCCCCCAAATCTGCATTCATAATTTTTTTTTGAATGGAAGACGGCATAACATTATCTTATAGCATACTTGCATCAAAAATAGCTTCCTAAAAGTGTATTTATCTATCCTTAATCAACCCTGTCCACAAGGAGGGGGTAATCAAAGATACAAAAATTACTATTTAGCCTCCGAGAGTATTTAGCTCACTGGTTAGCTAGAGAGATATGCTCTCTCTAGAATCATGATTTATTCTAACCTGCCACTCCCTATGATAAAATAATCTAACATCATCCATTATGTATTTAAAGAGATGATCCCCTTCGCAACCTCTCAAAATGAGGTTAAATAAGTTTACCTTTTAAATTCAATTCATAATTTCCCCCCAAAATAATTTCATCTTCGTTGGTTATTTTTGTAAGGGGAAATCCTAGGTAATTGATAATTGAATTTCAAAATATCAGAAAAAAGATTTTGAATAGTAAATGTGGCTAATCTACTAGTTAATCATAATATTCAACTAATTAAAATGATTTTGAAATTCAACTTTCTCTTATTTGGGATTTCCCCCTAACAATTTCGTACCTTTTAATAATTTTGCAGTTTAGTTTATTCTGAAAACTAATTAAAAGGGGGTTGGAGCCCCAACCTCCAACCCACCATGGCATATTAGGATTGGCGTTTTGGTAGCCTGCCAAAGGTAGAGCCCTCATCACATAACTTACGGGCTGTGGCGGGCCAGCCTATAACCAACATGCTTGCCCGTAGTACTAGCTATAGCTACTCTATATGTGTGCTCATCTTCATTCATTTTTTTGTTCAACATCTTCATTTATTTAGTATCATCTTATCTCATAATCTAAATATAAAAACGATGCATATAACAATATCAAATTCGGGACTTCTTACCAAAGACCTTGTAATCTTGTGTGGGATATCTCCTTGGCGAATGAGAAGTTGCGGCTTATGTGTTTTTTTAATCAAAGAAAAATGATAGTATAAATAACAAAACATTAATTACATACTCCTCTGACCTTTTCATAAGGAAGAGAGAGAATTTTTTTCTTAGTCTGATATATAAGTTACTTCCATTTTAATGTACAAGTTTTCCCTTTAATAATTGTATGTTGTCCTTGTTTTTATTTGATGTAGTGGATATTAAATATGGGTAGAATAGGAAATTTAGATTTTAATGAAAAGTTTATGAGATTTAAGGTTTTCTTTATGATATTAAAGTCACTTAATATAAGCTTGCATCGACCTTAAATAAGGTCTTATAGTGAAAGATTTTCATATAACTACCATACCTATAATATGATAGGTACATCCTTGTATATCACTATGCTTCATAGGAAATAAAGAAGTTCAATTCTCATAGCAATTTATCAGACAGTCTCCCGCCATATAAAAAAAAAGACAGGCCTTAATGGCCAAATAAAAAAAAGGACAGTCCTTAATGGTAAATTACTATTTATAAAATTATATTAAACGGGGAATTTGGACCTTACACAACTTTTTCTAATTTAACTATGTTCAATAGGGCTAAGGTGCAAATATACCATGTCATTTTTTTAAATCTTACACAATCCTTAACATTATTGTGGTAAAGGTGCATCTAATACTCTGTAATTTTTTTTGAGCAAAACTTATCATGATATTTCAAAATTGGGGCAAAAATACTCATGATTTTTGAAATATAATGATTACTTTTGCCCTAATTTTAAAATGGTGTGGGTACTTTTATTGAAATAATATGTTGTGTTAAGTGCACCTTGGTAAAATCACATAGTCATTTTTAGTTTTTTACACATTTGCCCATGTTCAACACGACATGTATATTAGTTTTTGTTGGATTTACATGTATATTATTCCTCTGTCCAGAGAACATTGAATGGACAGAAACGACTGACAGATTTTCTAATTTCTATCCGTTCCTTTTTGTTTTTGTCACAACACAATACATGAAATTAATCTATATCATTCTCTTTTCTTCTACATTATTTTTTATTCTCTAAAAGAAATTTATTCATATTAAGAGAATGAAATGAATTGTATATTTATAAATTGATAGGGCAAATCAGCTAATGAAAAAATAACACTACCTCTAGTCTTCTTCAATATAAGACTTATCTATAGGGTTACTTTTTGTTGTAAATGTATGGCTAGCTTTTGAAGTTCATTAGTATAATATAAAATTGCCCCATTTATACTCTCTTGATAATAATCATATTATTAGATAAGTCAATTTTATATATATGTCCTAAATTTAGGATCAAAGGGATATTAAGATGTGGAACTTTGGAGAAACCTAAAGTAGTCCCACATCAAAAAAATTAAATGTGGATTAAGGGTATATAATGTGGGTTGAGTGGTGGATTAAAGATATATAATGTGAGATGAGTGGTGGATTAACGGTATATAATGTAGATTGAGTTCATCCCATCATGAAAGCTTATATAATGTGGGTTCAATGATATAGATTAACGGTATATAATAATGTGGGTTAAGTCCCATCACAAAAGCCAATATGGTGGGACTCAATTCACATTATATATCCTTAATATATTTTCAATGTGGCACTTTAAGTTACTCCAGCAAGGGAGAGTAAATAATATAAGAAAAATGGTGAATCAATATCTTATACTTCTCCATTTATATTCGTAAGTCATGTCCAACATGTGTTATTATAATGAGAAAATTGGTTAAATTTACTTAAATTTAATAACTTTCCATCTTCCCTATTTTTTTTTCATAAAATGAGCAATTATATTAAACATTTTGCATCAAGACACTTACATCTGAACGAAAACACAATCCTGATTTCTAACTACAACTAGTGTAAAGAAACTATACTTATTAAAAATACACTGAAACATGAACATAAATTAATTAAGAGTTCCAATATTAGAATATGAACTAGTACATCTCATGGAAAATCTTTATACTGAAATGTCACATATAGATAAAGTCATCAACATAAAATTGATGAAAATTATGCCACTATGTTCACTCTCAAGAGAGGAACATACATCTAACAAAAAAAGGGTATATTATCGTAATTCATTGGAACAAAGTTTCTACGTAAAATCCAATTACTTTCAACATAATTCTATATTGAGCAAAAGATGGATTAGTGTCTTGTAGTAATTGGGTTAATGACTACCACTTTATAATTGGGAATCCTTACTTGTCAATGGAAAATGATTGGTTGGTTCAAATAATTACGGCAGTTAGTTGAATTTGATGGAGATGGTATTTATACTCCACTTTATAAATTGACCAGTATTTTTACATAGTTTATGGTGTTGGGTACAGTTTTGATAAAAGTATATGGATAATTTTATTCCATAACTCAAATTTTGAATAAGGTGTTTTCAATGGAGTTAAGAAATGTTTATCAAGTGTAGTTAAATTCATATATATATATTTTTTTACTATCCCCATTCTTATATTATAGATAACAAAATGGTGTGAAATTTTACAATTCTTCAGTTTGTTTATAATCCGTTTCCAAGAATAATTGTATACTACAGCGTGGCCTAATATCAGTATGGGACAAGGCTAGATCACATGTATGTACCCCTGCTACAATAGACATGTGTCACGCTCACTCCCTCTGTCACTCTCTTGTTTCCATTGAAAAAGTGACATTCTCTCTTTATGCGAAGCTGGAGTTTCCTTAGCCCATTGAAATCCCAAAACCATCTCCCTCCCTCCCTCCCTCTCTATCTTTCCCTGGGTCGACTGTGGTGGAGGTGGACCAATCAAAGAGGAATCTTTTATATATGTGTGTGTGTGTGTAATGTCACGTTTAAATATCGAACTATAGGGTTCATTAAATCAATCGAACAAGCTATACTTTTTTCATGGCATTCCTTTTCACTTTTTCTTTAGAGAAAGGGCACTTTTCATCTGTTCGAGTTTAATTTATTAATTCTACAAGTATCATTTCCACCATTTAATTATAATATTATCAGTCTCAAATAATTATTTTTAATATCTTTATTATTTTAAAAAAAGTGAACTCAATATGTCAAAATTTGTTTTGTTAAGTAAAATTTTTTTGCTAAATAAAATTTTTTTCATTTCACGTTTTTAATAAATGAAGTACGTTTAAGTTAAAAGGACCACCAAAGTGCTTCATAAAATTAAGAGATAAAAGTAAGCCTTAAAATAGTGTTAAAGGATTAAAGGTTCACATATAATTGTCTTTTTTCTTTTATATATTCTCTTTTATATGTAATTGTACCTTATAGATATATTGCTTTTCCTTTTAATATCATTTTGTTTTTTCTTTTTAGAAAAAGAAGCTTGATTTGCCAACATTATCAAATGCGTGCTGAGTAATGTATGCCTCTTACTCTCTCTTAATGTGCGCGTGCGCGCAGTGTGAGTTGTATACTTTTGCCGATTAGAATATGGTATATAATCCTAACCAGTGTGTGTACATATATACAGGTATACGTATCAATATATATGTGTGTGTGTGTGTGTGTGTGTGTGTGTGTGTGTGTGTGTGTGTGTGTGTGTATGTATGTCTGTAGAAGGCAATAAAAACTAGGAAAATGCGAATTATACAATAAATTAACATTCAGGAATGTTTCACTGAAAGCATATGTTAATTAAATGGTCCACCTAGCTTGGAATATCAAACATGCATAAAAATTAAGTACGTACAACAATCTCTGAGAATGAGATGAACAAATTGTTTTAACAATTTTGAGATAAACCAAACAACAGCAATAAATTCCAATCTAGAGAGAGAAAGATGAGAAAAAGAGAGATGGGCAATAGTGGCTCTATCAATCGATATCTTCTCATGTCGATGGATTTGGTCCACACATTGAATTCTTCGACCACCTGCGAGGAATAGTTGCATTACAAGCAATGAGACAAATACTTAAAGTTCACGGGCATACACACACACAAACTCCAAATCTATTAACACACAACACATCATAATGTACTCCATGATTAATATGCCCCACAAGTTCTTTATTTGGCCACACAGAAAATTTTCAATGAAGCAAAGCTATTTTGATGAACAGTAGACATACATGTGAAACAGTACTTGTACGTAAAAATAGTAACCTAATATTCTTCATTTCCTTATCATTTGCAAGTATATCCTCCACATGTCTGTTAGCCACAGTAGCACAATGATATTTCATTGATTTCATCCATTTCTAATGTGTATATGATGTCAAGAATATTCTCTAATCTTTAAATTTTATGACGGCATAAAGGGTCTACTATTAAATATAAAAAGCCAGATTTTGCGGGGGTCACTATTAGCTTATACGCATTTATACGTGCGCGATGTCTATATCCTTTCAATATATAATCCAAAATGTTAAAGGAAAACCAACAAACAAAAGAGAATAACATAGACATATATTAAAAACTAACTGGATACTGATTTACAATTTTAATTATTAGTTACAGCTAGCCTCCAGATCTTGAGAAGCTTCTGTCTCAAATTATGAAATCACTATCAAACAATTTAGTTAGGATTAGACCAAATTAATTACAAAGAAACGCATAAACACGTGCACGTGATAAAATCTATCTCCATAACACACACATTATATCACTACTGCCTCTCCTCATTCACTCCATAATATAAGACACAATTATTAACTATCTAAAGAGAATAATTAAACTAAATAATAACTAAAATAGGATGAATGTGTAAACTTAGAAATTTATAGCACATTTTCATAGCAATTTATTGAACTTCCTTAAATCAATCTCATCATTATATGAGTCGTCAACTAGCTAGCTAGGTAGTACTGGTGTCAGTATAATATTAGTGTACGTGTACTTGAAGGTTCAAAAATAAAGCAGAAAAATCAAACATATATGAGAAGATTAGAGGATTATTAGGGTTTGAATTTCACATGTACTTACTCAACTGGATTTTTTTCTTCAAAGGGAGCAAGTGAAACCAGGAGGAGGGGATTTGCCACAAGTGACAAGAAGCTGAAGAGCAAGAGGAACATAAATGTTGAGATTCAAAAGCTTCAACTTCAAGGTAGTGCAAAGGCAAACAGCAGCCTCAACCTCCACAAGACCTTGCAACACAGGGCAACACTTGTTCACCACTGGGTCTCCCAACCCTATATGCACCAACCCATTCAATAGATCCACACATGCCCCTAACTTCAACGTGTCTATTGGGCATGTTTCCTTCACTGGTGGGCCCACTGGCGGGCACGGTGCCCCCTTGCTCGGCGGAGCAGGTGTCGCCGGAGGGTTCAATATTGGCACCGGTGGTAGTGGTGGTAGGTCAATTGGTGGCTTGATTGGTGGTAAGTCAATTGGTGGCTTAATTGGTGGTAAGTCAACGGGTGGCTTGATTGGAGGAAGGTCAACCGGTGGTTTGACCGGCGGGAGCTCCACCGGAGGTTTGATCGGAGGGAGGTCAACCGGTGGCTTGATGGGAGGGAGGTCGACCGGTGGCTTGATAGGTGGGAGGGTCACCGGAGGCAATGTGACCGGAGGTAATGTGATTGGTGGTTTGACTGGAGAGACTTTGACTGGAGGTTTGACTGCAGGAGGTTTGACTGCAGGAGGTTTATTGTAGGGTTTGTGTTTTTTGGGGGGTTTGGGTTTGCCACAATAGGGACAAGCAAGGATGGGAGAGAAGGAAGAGAGGAAGAGCATGGAGATGAAGAGGAAAGCATGGAGTTTTGGAGACTCCATTGCTTGATTGGTTTTGGAACTTCAAAACTTGAGTTCTACTCTATGAAGAAGAAGGGAATATACAAGGTTTAGTGGAGGAAGAGGAGGTGATATATAGAAGGAGTGTAGAGTGAAGAAGGAAGAAAACAAACTAGCAAAAACAAGCAGATCACGTGATGATGGGCCAATTGCTACGGTCAAAATGATTCTTGACAGTGAAATGCTAGTTGGCAAATTTAATTACCACTCTATGCATACATATATTTGGGTTAATTCTTGGCTTAATTATTAGTCTCATCAGTATGTCTCTTTACTTGATTTGACAATATGATAAATTTGTGGTTGTTGATTAAATTAGTTAGTATGACCAGCCATGTTTTATATTGTCTCCGATCCATCTCTCTTATTTAATTATTGCTTAGATTCTAGAGAGTATTGGTAGATTGATTAAAATTGGAAATATATGTCACATATATATTACTAGTATGTACATTATACTTTTTTTTTACTTTGATTGAACATTGATTATGATGTAATTTTTTGGATTTATCCACCAGTATCAGGCGTTGCTACCAAGCAATTAATTTGATTCGCGAGAATGTAGACTCACAATTAGGAGAACCTCGCTACCTCTAAATAATTATTGCTATAATTGGTTTTCAACACTTTTATAGGTTAATGATCATATTTGCCCCTCAAGTATGTATAGAGGATCATATCAGCCCCTCAAGTATTTTTTGGCTCATATTTTCCCCTAAAGTATGCATGAGGATCATATTTGCCCTTTACAGTTAAAATATTAATGGTCAAATATGATCATTTGAACATACTTCAAGGGTAAATATGACCCTCCTTATTTTCTTCTGTGGCAGATATGACCCTCTATGTATATTTTAAGGGCAAATATGATCTTTGGTGCACACTTTCAGAGCATATTTGGGTCAAAAAATACTTTAGGGGCATATATGATCCTTCACATATACTTCAGGGACAAATATGACCATTAACTCATAGTTTTATAATAATTTGATTTGAATCTTACCATTGCCGATCTCTATTAAATTAAACAGTTTTGGTTTTGGTTTCTATACTAAAAATTAGGTCATCAAGTTTTTGTGAAACTATAAAAGTCCAAATTAATAGTCGAAGAAAAAATCAACCAATTATTATAAGGACCAATAATGATATTTACTGGCCACACACATATATAGATATAGATATATAATATCACCATGATATCCCTCTGCCGCCGTTGTATCTTCTTCACTACACACTGAACGAAACATGTAGGAATCTCATTTGTATTCTGGCCTCTTCTACTGTTACTACTTTTACTATAACAAAAGGGTTTCAGGGAATAAAAGCAGCCTTAATCTCATCCTATGACACTGACACGGTACCTAGCTACTGGCTAGCTTGCCAATTAATAACGTATAAATACTTTTCACCTGTATTATTGTAATTATCATTTATATATTATCAGAATTTTACACCAGGTAAATTATATGTTATTGATGTTTTGTAGTAGATTTATGGAGGATGTACTCTGAGAGAGAGAGAGAGATTAATTATTTCTCTTGTGTTTGTATATAGTGCAAAAGCATTAAAGCAACACCTTTTATGAACCAAGTCGATGAGGACGATCGATTTTGAGAAACCAACTATAGTGGTACTTGGATTTCTTTTCCTTTACCAAAAAGTATACATTGATTTATGAGATATGAATCCAAAAATGAATTTGCTTTTTTGTGAATGATACTGGAACCAAACAAGATGATTATATATGTTGATAGACCCCAGCCTAAGAAAATATTTCATTAATATACATACGAACCTTGAAAGAAAATGACACTAAGCTCGTAATTAAGCTGTAAAGAGCCATATATAAGTATTTTACATATTAATTATTCGGGGGATATTATGTTTTGAACGTACGTACCATGAACTAATTATGTCCTAGCTAGTAAGCTAATGAAAGTGTTGTGTATGTCCAAGACAGATTCTGCCATGCATGTCGATTAATAATATAATTATGAATCTCTGTTGCACGGATTTTGTCGACTGATATCCAATATGACACTATGACACTATGTATAGTTGCAGTATGTCACCAATTAAAGAACACATCTGTGTGACCAATTAAGTTGGGTCTAATGAAAAAGGTCAGTATCTCACATAATGACCAATCAATTTTTAATAAGTCCTTGTTTAGAAATGTGTCTATTTCGCGTATGAGAATTATATATCTCCAATATATATAACTGCCCATGACTATTAAAAGAGAACGAACACAAATGAGGAGTTATTAAGGGCTTCAATTGCGATACTTTAATCAAAGTAATCCGCTTTCAGGATTAATGAATCAAATCAAGCAAATCACAAAATGCTACCTTTGATTTCAACACTTACAAAAAGAGGATAGAGTGGTCTTTTTCAAGCTGTAAGTTTCAGTAGAATGGTTTTTCACATTTGTTTTTTTAAAGTTTCCTGTGATACCATAACTAGATACCAGCGTTTCTCGCCTTTTATTCTTAACATCATGGTCTCCTTTAGGCTTTAATCACGAGATCGAACTTTAATCCCCTGTAGCTATATATACATATATGAATATTCGATTAAACTTTCAAATGATATTCTTCCTCCTGGCCTAAATATAAGACTTATTTAGGGAAATATTTTGGTCCTAAATTTAATAAAGATATATTTTTAATTTGTATCCAGTTTTCCAAGATTACCTTTATTGATGTCCCCTCAATAGTAATTAATTAAGTTAGAGGAGGGGTGAGTTAAATAATACTCCCTCCGGTCCTAAATATAAGACCTAATTGACTTTTTTTTGGAGAGGTTAAGGTTGCAAAATATGTTATTGAATCATGACATATTTGATATCTTTTTAGATTATACATTAGCTTATAGGTAAAATAAACTAGTGTAAGAGAAAAAATTAGGTAAATCAATTTATAATTAACTTATTTTGCTTTTTTTTAGGATTTTTCGAAAAGTCAAAATAGGACCGGATGGAGTATGGTTAATGTGTTTTAGGAAAAACATAATAAATCAACTAACTTGACTAATATCTTAATTTACCCAAAATAAGTAAATAAGTCTTATATTCAAGATAGAAGGGAGTATATCATTACTCATAAAGATTCAAGAGCTTAATTAGTTTAGCTTGTTAACGACCTTCACATTATTAGCAAGATGTTATAACCAATTAAGCTAATTAATAGGTCATTGAAGGCTAAAACTATTCACTAAAAAATAAACTTATAAGTCTAAGGCATTTCATTAATGGAATTCCTAAGCAGCATCCCATATAATAAGGTCCTCTCAGCAGATTTCGCAGATAGAAATTCAATTGCAACAAAATAGTCAAGTCCAACTGTACCTTAGCAAGGGGTTTGTGCAGATACAGAAAAACATCTTGAAGAGATCCAACCTCAATTAGGCTTTGACTTTACTCAAATCTAACGCATATATATGATGACTGTGTAAAAAATGTCCGTTAGCTAATGAAATTTAACATACAGTTAAACAAAAAATGAATGCATTAAAGCTTGATAAGGTAGAATTGAAGGACTTGACAGAGAAGCGTAGTGTTATGATGAGATGGATGCATGGGAGAGGACAGCTAATGAAGAAGAAGATGATAAAAAGAGAGTGGGCGGAAGGAAACAGTACAGGGTGGCACCCCATGTGAAAATAAAAGGCAAAGATAATGATTATTCCTTCACACACACACACACACACACACACACAGAAAGAGAGTCACCAAATAATAGTATGGGCGTTGATTGAGATGTAATAGTTGTGTTCTCTGTCTGTCCCTCCCAACACTCACTCCTTTGTATGCTTCTATAATAGATTCATTCATCCGTGACTCTCTCTGCCCTTTCTCTTATTCTCTCATACACTCTCATGTGATCCCTCCTTCTCTCTAAATTTATGTCATTTTTGTTGTGTTCTAAAGTTGCATGTGCTCGAGATGATTATGATTGACATATTGATCATCACTCCAACCATATATAGCAAAGCAAGTTACAACTTAATCATTGGAACATGCGATCTACATATAGATATGCATGGCACAGTAAGTAAACTGTAAGTCAATCTCTTTATAATCGTAATTCTTCATATATACTTAGTGGTCCACGTTGGAATATTTTAATCTTTTACTTTTTGTTTTATCTATCTCTCGTCACTCCCAGTAGTCCACACATTTCTCTTCATCATCACCAACAAAAGAACAAAAAACATAACTTACTGAAGCGTAGTCATTCTGCAAGTCACATCGAAAAATAAGTAAAAAAATCTACCTTCTTCTTCTTCTTCATGATTTTTGAAATGATGATGATGATGGTGAGATGAAGTTTGGATCACAGAAAAGGTGGGGGAGAAATACAGCGAGGACTATTAATTGAAATTTGTCGCGTGTAGTGTCTTGCTACAGAAACATTAAATGGGGGCTTATTATCTTCTAGTGCGTGTGAAATATATCTAATGGCTCAAATTTCTTGCCTCACCAGTAGCTAAATGGCTCTTACTTTGCAGTGATGTACTCTCCACATGTGAATACGGAGATTGGACTCTCGTGATGATCAAGTGGCTTTCCTTCATCCTTCGCCACACAATAGAGTTATATCGTACCAACACTACAGCCATTTACATTGAATTACACGCGCGCACACACACACACCACATAATATTACAAAATATATCTTATATTAACGAAAATGCATGAGGTGGTAGTATGTGATGAATCTTAATCTAAAGAATTTAATTACAAGTAATCATACTTTTTTATAACAAATTAATCAAGATAACCAATGACACGATTCTACATGATAGAATGTAGGGAAAAAATAACTATTATTATTATCGTTGAAAATCGTATGGTGAATGAAAAAGTGTTCGGTATTTTGTTTGCTCTCTTCTATATATGTGCTTGTATGCAATTATATAGACGTATATATGGAGAAGGTATGGGCAGATAGAGTAGCACATGTGGATGCATGTGGATATATAGTGTTTAGTTATATGATAATGAAATGTTATGAGAATATTGGTTCATTGTACGAATTAATGGGTATGGATCCATGAGTCGTGTGAGTCGAAGGAACAGTTTCATATGTACTCCCTCCTATCCTAAATATAAGACCTAGATGACTTTTTTGGAAAATCCTAAAAAAGCAAAAAATTTGTTAATTATAAATTGATTTACCTAATTTTTTCTCTTAAACTAGTTTATTTTACCTATAAACTAATTGATTATCTAAAAATATATTAAATATGTCATCATTTAATAACATATTTCGCAACCTTAATCTCTCCAAAAAAAAGTTATCTAGGTCCTATATTTAGGACCGGAGGTAGTATAATTTATCAATCCCATTATAGATAGCAAGAATATTGAGTTCTCTTTCGTTTTAATAGATAGCTGCTACTTTTTTTTAAGTTGGAGGAAAACATGATTCTATAAGGGTATATCTTATATGATATTGAATTATAGATTTGATACGAATTTAACCTGACTATAAGTTTCTCTTTCTTTCAATGAATGGATTTCTTCAAGGATTATGGGTGTTTTCTGCGTTCAACATGCTTATGCACTGGTGTAACATGTATATTTTATAAAGGGTTAATATCATCTTTGTTCCCCTTGAAATTTAAATACATTTTGATTTTGATTACTCATATTTCAAATAACATTTTAAATAAGAGGTTTTGATCTTTCAAATTTTATTTTGATTAAAACGCTGATCCTTTATGTTAGTAAAAACACAAGAGAACTCAAGATTTTGTTTGAAATGGCTAGTGTAATCTTTTTGGTCGTAACAACACTAAGACCTCTTGTTTGTAAATTTGAGGGATCAAAACCACAATGAATGGAAACCTTACTACCAAAGATTATGTTAACCCTTTTATAACTGTCATTTTATCATTTTAAATAATAAAGAATAAGACAAAATATATAGTTTCCTAAGCTCTGTTGATTGTACGGATATATACTTATAGGATGCCATTTTACCGAAGAAAACTCGTGTAGAATGCCAAATTCAATGGCACCTTTTAATATAAAGAAAGTGCTACTTCATATTTCTTTCTTTCTTTCTTATTTTTTACTCAATGGTACAAATCCTAGATGCAACTCATTGTAAGGAAATGGTTACTTGGTTAGTCCTTTTTCGGCTAGAGTTAGACATATAAGTGTAATGGGCCAATGTAAAAATGAATAATGATTGAGATGTGGATAAGTCATATAGTAGTCGAGCAAGGGCTCTAGCATCCTCCTGGGCTTCTGCATCAACAACTGTATCCTTATCGTCCTTGCATGCCTCTATGGCTATGAATTTCAGTATTTCATGACCAAAAGAAGCATGATTTACTTTTAACCATATAAATGTTTTAACTCGTTAGTAAAAGAATTTCTAACAAATTAACTTTAAAAAAAGCATGTATGTGTTTGAAAGAAAAAAAGAACTCTGTCAACAGTGTTGGTGGTCTCGTAATGCATGGCTCTACTAGATTACTAGATTCTTTCGAGTCTCAAATTTGAGTCCTAAATGAGACAAGGCAACCACAAGATTTGAGCTTGATCAATCAGTTACTCATATTCATAGCAATAGAATTCAAAAAATGCGCCAGGCAAGAAATGATAGTATGTAACACAACTCTTTATGAAGGGTTAAGGAATGTCCAGGCAGAGGCATAACAGCAGACAACATATTAAGTTGTAAAAGGATTTCTCTGAAATTAATACCACTACTAGTAAATACTCCTTCTGATCGGTAACATAAGAGTATAAAAGTCAAAACACGATTCTTAAGAATGTAAAACTTAGTTAGGTATTTGAAGTTAATTCTTTTTTCAACTTTACCCTTATTTATCATGATAGTATTAAGAGAGATAAATATGTAAGTATTAATAAATATAGAAGAGAGTTAGAGGTACAGTAGGGAAAAACCATTAAAATGAAACAATGCAAGGTGATCCTCTTATGTTTTAGACTAAAACCAATCAAATGTTGGACTCTTCTATTATGGACAAGAGGAGAGAGTACTTAAAACATTAGTTCATATTTTTCCGATGTGTTTGTGTGTATATACTTTTAGTTGCCTATCCCATGAAAAAATAGGTTCAACCCAGTTTGATCCCCACCTAGTGAGGGTGCTGAGGAAGGGAATATACAAAGCAATTTTACCTATAGTTTTATGCAGAGAGGTTAACTCAAACTCACAAATTCAGATCCACGGCAAGCGAGCTTACCGCTGAGCCAAGCAGACCCTTCTGCCTGTCCCATGAAGTCAAAGGAAAATTTTGCTGCCACAGAACCTTTGGCTATACAATATTAGTAATGTTGGAGAACTGAATAAAGAATTCTTTACACCATGGTGGAATTTTTCTACATACAGAGCCCCAAAAAATGGGACAGAAGTTAAATCATTTTCACAATCAGTGGATAATTAATAAATCTAATTTAAAAATCATCAACATCAAGCCAATCATTTGACTCATCTTCCGAATCCTTACCTTTAGGATGGGTGGTACGGCGCCTGCTGCCTCCTCCTCTATCTGAATTTTCACTCAGTTGAACCCAATCACTAGATCCATCCGGTGATGAACCCCTTGTGTCATGAGCCCTCCTATGCCTTGATGTTCTATCAGAGAGATCACTACCATCATCTTCCAGGTCACTGAATGGGACGCCTTCCTGTTTCAAGTTTTACGCAGCAAGTCAATAAAGGCTAATATCAGTGTTTCTCTTCCAACCAGTTTTCAGTACTCACTGTATCATCAATTTGTACGCCTTTTGCCACATCATTTTTCTCAGTTGAAGTATGATTTTCCTCGGATGGAGTAAATCCTCTCCCTGTTACACTGTCGTCCCTGTGCCCTTGATCCGGTCTCGATTGATCACATTCTTCCACCTGACAGTCTCTCTTCTCTTGAAGTTTCTGCATAAGTGCACCCCTTGCTTCAACAATCTGAACAAAAAAGAAGGGAAAACACACGAGACGGCATACATTTCAGAAACATCGATACCCAGCTTTAAGACAAATGGAAAAAAAAGAGGTTTACATACACCAATTATCTTCAAACAGATAAAATATTTGTCCAGGGACCACAGATTAAACTATACGATAATCTTATACACACACCAAGCCTAACGAAGCAAAAGGCCCTGAAATAAGCATGGGTATGAACTAATACCATAGAAAATGTTTGCTATTATAGGTTTAATGTGTAATCGTTGAATAAAATGACTAAATCTGATTGGTCAAGGAGACAATATATGGACTCTCTATTTGTGAAAACCAGGGTTCAAAAATTTTAAAATACATTTGAAGAAACATAGCTTGCCTGGGGGGTTGATAGGCGCTCAGAATCACGATGATTTAGCCTAGGAAGAACCAGCAAAAAATAGATCATCCAGAATTTTTCCACATTCATGTAACTGCAAAGATTGAGTCTGAGTGAAACCAATTCAGGCACCAGTCTTTCTATAGTCAATGCATGTTCTCTCTGAGTATTGGACATGCTAAAATCTGCCAAATCAAATTGAAATTTATGAATTTGTGTTGAAAAAAATCATTGATATAATTAAGCAGGAAAGGGAAAAAGAAACAAAGAACAGCACATTTCATCGGACTTAACACACTTTATGCATCTAATACAAACACACTCTGTATGTGAATAAACTATCTGACAAATCAGGTCACAGTCATTTTTCATCCAAAGAGAGCATTTGCATGAGTGTTAGCTCAACATACGTAGCAGGACACAAGAATCGTGTTGAGTTCACAATCATGGGGAGCTTGAACTGGCTTTCTTAAAAGGATAAATCTTATATATATAGAACATGAATGAAGTTGGAGCTTTCATACTCCTCAAACCACAAGCAGAAGTTAGAGTTGTCTATTCTATATGGCAGAATAAGTGAGCTAAAGCTTCAATCCTTTCATAAGTTCAGTTAGTTTTCTCCATATACTGCGAGCCTATAAGCCAACAATCCAATAAAAAAGCTTATTTTTCCCAGAAAAATAGAAGTTAGGAGTTCAAGTTGAAATGCAATCACCACTAACCATTGATCACTATATTATTTCACTAGAACAAATTCCCGAAGCCATCAATTTGATTCCAGTCACCCCTACCAACCAAGAATTATACATGTTCAATAGATAACGAAGAGGGCAAAATAGTACCCATCTATCCTTTTTTTTTTATTTCCCAAGGGTATCCCACCCACGTGTCAAGTGAGACTAATCCTTCGCTGTTCTGAAGTCCCATATAGGGGGTAGACAGCTGGCCTGTGAATTTGCTCCATTCGCAAGGACTAGGGATCGAACCCCCAACCACTTGCTTAAGGGACGAGAGTACTTACCACTTGCTTAAGGGCAAAATAGTACCCATCTATCCTATTTATAAGTCAATTCCAGTTTCACTCAGACCAATAAAAATCATAAACTTCATCAATTTTGCCTTAAAATCTAACAATTTTCCAACTTTACCCCTTTCTAATATTAAGTCCAGAACACAAGACCAAAGTCAACATACAATAAAATAAAATGAAGGATACAATCATACATTCACAAGATAACTTAAAGACATGACCTATAAATAGGAACAAATAAAACACAACCCCTCAATCATACTATCATAGAACCAATTCACAATAGTTAAATGAAACACATGTCTTGTGATTTTAAACAAATTAACTAACATTCTTAATCCAATCAAATTACATAATCGTACAATGAAACACATGTCATGTGATTTGAAACAAATTAACTAACATCCTTAATCTAATCAAATTACATAATTGTAAAATAAAACACATGTCATGTGATTTTAAACAAATTAATTAACATCATTAATCTAATCAAATTACATCATAAAATGAAACGAATGTCATGTGATTTTAAACAAATTAACTAACATCAGTCATCTAATTAAATTACACAATCATCCTAAAATGGAACAAATGTCATGTGATTTTAAACAAATTAACTAACATCCTTAATCTAATCAAATTACAAAATCCTAAAATGAAACACATGTCATGTGCTTTTAAACAACTCAACTAACATCCTTAATCTAATCAAATTACACAATAAATAAATATGCCTAACATTCATTTAGGAACATATATTCAACTTACCATGATCAAGAGGCGATGGAAATTCTGTCCAACACTCAGGCCTTCTAGAAATCTCCCTCACATAACTAACAACCTCATCCGTAGTCCCAGGCACAACATCATCATTCCGATCATCATCATCATCATCATCAATTTCACTATTACCATCATCATCATCATCTCGATCATGCTCTAAATTTTTTCCCTCAGATTGCAAAAACTGAGAGGCCAGCTCAGAAATTCCGGTCACGACCTTGTTAGGTGAGAGGAGAGAGAGCGAACTCTTGAGGGTCCCACCGATCTCCACGAGATCGTTCTTGATTCCATCGACGTCGAAGCTTCTAGAAGAAGGCGGAATTACAGAATTGCCCTCGGATGGCGGCGGAGCGAGGAAATTGGCCACGCCTCGGAGAATAGAGGACACGTGGCGATCGCCGGAGGAGGCTTGTTCTGATTGAGAAGATGCCACGTCATCACCGTCATCGTTGTTGGATTTGAGAGAGTTGATGAACCAAGACATCTGAAAATCTGAATTAATTAAGAGAATTAATCAGACTTTAAAAAAAAAAAGATTTTTGTGTTAATAATGGTCCAGTGAAGAAGTAGTGGTTGGAGACTGCAAAAGAGAAGGGGAAGGAGAGAGAGGAGACAGGAGGAAGAAAATTGGGGAGAGAAAATAGGATTTTTTGTTTTATAGTATTAGTTCCTTGTGTTTTTTTTGGCCAAATATTAGTTCCTTATGTTGGATATATCATTTTTTGAAATAATTGTTTTATTCAAATATGATGTTAGATATTTGAGCAACCCTCAATACTATAATGAGAAGTTAGAAAATCTCATTAGATATCCAACATTAGAGTCAAACCCTATATCAGCTGATTAAGAAACAAAAATTGCTTGCTGAATGCTGATGAGCAAGGTCAACTCTAGTAGAAGGGGCTAGGGTGAAATCATTTTTTGTGTGTTGTGTTTTTATGTCATTGAATTTAATTTTTGTAATTAAGGCATGAAAAAGTATGAATGGGATATGACTACATGAGTATGACTGGATAAAATTTTAGGGATAATATAATTTTAGTCCCTGAATTTTTATTCAATTTCAGTTTTGGTCCCTATACTTTAAATTTGTAGGTTTGTTTTGTGTTTTGATTGTTGAAATTACTATCAATTTCGGTCATAATAAAAGCTTGAAAAATCAAGATCACTTGTCATAAATAGCACAAAGTTGAGGAACAAAAACCTCAAATCCAAAATTTAGAAGATCAAAGTTGATTGAAAGTTTAAGGATCAAGATCGCCAATTTTAAAGTTTAAGTACTTAAACTAAAATTGTGTGGAAGTTGAAAGATAAAATGCACAGTGGATCATACTCAAGAGATCGGTGAGTATGGGCCTATAGGGTATGAGATGCAAGTTATGTTTACATAAATGACCTAAAATATAGGGAAAATTAATTTGAGGTCCCCCACAAGGGACTTAATACTAGAAAAGTCTCAAAAGTTGAAATAATTAATGTAGGGTCCCAAGGGACCTCACTTTAATATACTTGAAAATTGAAAAGACACTTTTGTCCAACAAGTTGTCACATTTGCCCATTCAGTTGTCAAGTTATGTCCATCGTGTTGTCACGACTGCCCATTAAGTTGTCAGGTTTTTCCCATTAACTTAAGAGTTTGGGCAATTAACTTAAAACACATGTCCAACACGTTGTCACATTTGCCCATTCAATTGTCACGTTATGCCCATCGAGTGGTCACGGTTGCCCATTAAGTTGTCAGGTTTTCCCCATTAACTTAAGAGAGTTTGGACAATTAACTTAAAGCACATGCCCAACCAGTTGTCACATTTGCCCATTCAGTTGTCAAGTTATGTCCATCGAGTTGTCACGGCTGCCCATTAAGTTGTCAGGTTTTTCCCATTAACTTAAGACAGTTTGGGCAATTAACTTAAAGCACATGTCCAACAAGTTGTCACATTTGCCCATGAAGTTGTCAAGTTATGTCCATCGAGTGATCACGGCTGCCCATTAAGTTGCCAGGTTTTTCTCATTAACTTAAGAGAGTTTGGACAATTAACTTAAAGCACATGCCCAACCAGCTGTCACATTTGCCCATTCAGTTGTCAAGTTATGTCCATCGAGTTGTCACGGTTGCCCATTAAGTTGTCAGGTTTTTCCCATTAACTTAAGACAGTTTGGGCAATTAACTTAAAGCACATGTCCAACAAGTTGTCACATTTGCCCATGAAGTTGTCAAGTTATGTCCATCGAGTAGTCACGGCTGCCCATTAAGTTGCCAGGTTTTTCCCATTAACTTAAGAGTTTGGGCAATTAACTTAAAGTACATGCCCAACAAGTTGTCACATTTGCCCATTCAGCTGTCAAGTTATGTCCATCGAGTTGTCACGGCTGCCTATTAAGTTGTCAGGTTTTTCCCATTAGCTTAAGAGAGTTTGGGCCATTAACTTAAAGCACATGCCCAACAAGTTGTCACATTTGCCCATTCAGTTGTCAAGTTATGCCCATCGAGTTGTCATGGCTGCCCATTAAGTTGTCAGGGGCAAAAGTGTCTTTTCAATTTTCAAATATATTAAAGTGAGGTACTTTGAGACCATACATTAATTATTTCAACTTTTGGGACTTTTCTAGTATTAAGTCCCTTATGGGGACCTCAAATTAATTTTCCCCAAAATCTATTAACAAGAAGCCGTGTAACTCAAAAATAATTCAGTGATTTTTTAACTTTTAGTTTTTATATGTTATGAAAAAAAGGTTATTTGTTGGTAAAAACAAGGTGTAAAGATATATATTGACATTTCCTGATAAAAAAGATATATATTGGCATTTGATAATAAGTAGACAAATCGAGAGCTATTTATGAATTGATGTCAACAGAAGATATTTGCTTATAAATTAATTGTAATGTACTATTGATTATAAGACCCCCTATTTAATGTGTGGGACAAATACAATAACTACTACAATGGGGCCAATAAACCCAAGGAAAAATCTGAGATACGACAGGTGACCATCACACCTGCATTAAACTTAAATAATACAAAATTAAAGTAAATCAGCCCATAAAAAGTTATCCTTTAGTTCATAGAGTTAAACAAAATCTTAGTTGCACACTTGCACTATGAGTGAAATCAGAGGGTGTATACGAAAAGAAAGAACAAAACAAAAAAACAAAAACAGGAAGTGGCTGCGCAATTCTATCTCATCCCTGCCCCCACAGCTGAATGTTAATTTACACAGCATTTGCACTTCAATTTTACTTTAAGGCAGGACATGTTTGTTTGGTACGAGGGGAGGGAAAATGAGTAAAGAGAAAAATTTTCTGACATTAATTTATAAGAATTTGAGAAGTGAGGTTGATAATTCTAATTTGATATCTTTTAACTCTTTTATTTTACATCTTATATTTCTTAAAATATTATAACCCCACTTTTTCAATATTTTAAAATATATCTTCCAAAAATTTTCCTTCCACTCCCCTCCAAATCCCTCTTACAAACATACTCAAAGTCAAAGGTAACTATTCCTTTCTCTAAGGAAACAAGTCAATTTCCCATTTTTCTCCTTGAGTTGTTCTAATAAGTATAAATATCTATAAATGCAAAAGAATTCTTTTTTTTTATAACAAATGCAAAAGAATTCTTTTTTTTTTATAGAAAAATTTTAGGAAGGGGTTTGGGTTCAACCCAATCCAAGGGCAGGGCACCTAACTCATGATCCACTGGGGCCTGTCCCTGTGGGCTCTGGAGCATGACAAGCAAGCCCTTTCTTTCTGTCCACACAGGTAGGTTACTCCCAGCTTCACTTAGCTACGGAGATGCCTCCCCAAGCGCCGCGATGGAGACACAACAAAGTGTCACTCCCCAGGATCGAACTCGCGACGTGGTGGACAACCCGACGCTCATTGTTCAATCCCTTTGCCACTGAACCCACGGACGATGGGTAAATGCAAAAGAATTCTAATCGTACACATATTTACAATGCTAGCTCACAATAATTTTATAGGCAAAAATGTGAACAAGTTATGGTATAGTATCATCTCAAATCAGTGATTATGGTATAATATGAGATCTAATTCCCTCCAGCTCTTGAACACATCAAGACTTAACTTCCATAACGAGAATTCCTCGCAAACACTTGCAGAGTAGCATATATAGATAGATAGGGCTAGATTAGAACCCATTTTCAGTCAGCAGATCCAAATAGGTAAATTTTGTTGGTGGGGATGAGTACTGTGAACTCTCCGATAATTATTTATAGGGCTTAAAAGCTAAAACTGAATATTCAGAACAAATTGGAAAATATTAATAGCCAGTGGTGAAGTAATGCTATTTTTTAGGTCTACACGAACAAATTCATAAATGGTCAACAGACAGCTAAGAAGTGATATTACTTAACATTAAAACTTGACTCAGAAATTGAATAGTTACTGAAAGTTCTCAAAGTTGATGTTTTACATTTGATAAATGAAGTATCAACAATCACATTATACAAACAATTTCTATCATACATATATAAAGAAATCCAACCAAAAATAGATGAAATATAGTTGTTATCCAGAACAGCTTTCCGCTAACGCATTACCAATAATTGATCAGGAATTAGAAAAGGAAAAAAAATCTAAGTGGTCTGAATCAAAGCTCATTATCAGTTTTCATGAACTTAATAACCAAATAATGAAAAACCTCTCCCTCTCCCTCTCTCTTTTTCTCTCACTAAATTATTCAATAAAGAATTTCACTCTTTCTATCTACTGCACATACACAACATATAGTACAAGTCTGTCTACCGTTCATGCGTCCAATATCTCAGAATCCAAAACTGAGCATCCTTGTTCTCCTCCGTGTCGTGTTTATATAGAAATAATTTGTTTTTCGGGGACAAAGTGTCTAGATGAGACCAGTGTATGGATTGTACGCTTGAACAGGCATACCTGAGCCATAGGGGTGGACAGTGGCTCTATAAGGATTTCCGAAAGGATTAGCTGATGGTTGCTGAGGGGCCATCATCATCATTTGCTGCTGCTGCTGCTGCTGCTGCTGATGGAACATAAAAGCTTGCTGCTGGTTGGACATGGCAGCCATCTGGACAGAAGGTGGAGCAGCAACAGCATTAGAAGCGAAAAATGGATCGCGCATTGTCGGTTGCATCATGGTTCCCATAGGAGTTGGTTCCCATGGATTATAGCTCACGTTTTGGTTGTTCCTTCTGACGGCATCATCATATAGACTATCTAGTGTAAGCTTGTCTAATCCACCCGCCTGATCATTCAAATAACCCATCAACACTCATTAAAAGAATAATACTATCGATTGCAAATAAATACACAATTCAATGTGAACTGGCATGATAGTAAATTGAGAAGAGATTTTCAGATAGGGTTTTACCAGTTTGCTTGTAGCAGAAGCACTCTCATTAGAACTTGGAGCCGTAACAAGTGCCAATTCCCAGCCTGTAGTCCCATTTTGTGGTCTTGAAACAGATGTTGGCTGATCAACAGCTGAAATCATCAAAAATGAGAAGTCATAAGAAAGGAACCAAAGATGCACACCTACAAGACTGGAGTAAATAGAGAGAAATGCCAAAGCATAGTGGCACAAGCCCACAAAATTCGAAGGTCTAAGCCCTAACAATGTTAAGAAATCATTATTCTTAAAAGAGAACCGTTCAGTCCACTTTGCTTGTAAAAACATAACTTATTCCTACCCACAAGTGCAGATCAACAAATACTTTACCAATAATACGTAATGGAAAAGAAGGGCCGACTTGGCTCAACGGTAAACTCACTTGCCGTAAGGTCTGAGGTCGTGAGTTCGAATCAGCCTCTATGCATTAAGCATAGGTAAGGCTATCCATTCCCCAGTACCCTCACCAAGAGGGGACCAGAACTAGGTTGGACATTTTTTTAATACTTCATGGAAAAAGGAAGATCGACATACCAACAGGAACAATGGCCAATGCCAAAGCATTCTTCTCTTCCAACTCTGCAACAGCTGGAACAGGATCGTCCAAATTCTAGATAGCAAGTCAAAATAAGGTGAGTATGAAACTGCAGCTAAAACGTCACTTAAAAATCAAAACATATCAAGCTAAGCCAGTAAGCAATCTGCATTAGCCCAAAGCAGGAAACTACGAGTTCCAATAATTACCAACAAATCAGGTGGTGGCTGTGCTGCAGGTGCTTCCACTTTTACAGGTTCGGGAGGTGGAGGTGGAGGTGACTCCTGCACAGGTGCTGCAGGTGCCTCCTGCGCTTCCGATTTCTTGTATTCTATAGCCAAAACTTCTTTTGGAGAGGCAAGTTTGTTGTCAATAGCCTGGTCCACAATTATACCGGAATCATCATTTATTAAGGTATCAATAAGAGATTCCATGTGTTTGGAACAAAACGTATAACTCCAAAGTCCAAAGTTTGTTGAGCATGAGAATAAAATCACTTAATTAATTACCAAACTGTCACATTTAAAAATGGATCGACCATCTTTCTTATCAGAACTTAAGTCCAAATGATTCACCCTTGTATTAAACTTTTGCAGCAAGCGTTAATCTTTATTATTAACAAAAAGGTAACCAATAGGAACAGCTTTGTCAACTATAAGTACAACAACTAAAAATTATCTAATTTCCGTTTTATACTTGCATCTATAACATCAGTTTTGTTAATTCCTGATTTATCAAGATACACATTGAAAACAGAAAAGACAACTGTACCTGATCCTTGCGGACAATTGAATCCCGGGGAGCATCTTTGACGTAATCTTCCATGGCTTGCAGAAAAGATGCAGGGGGCTTCATATCATCAATTACTTTCACTCAGTATTTTATTCAAACAAATATTTTAAAAACGTATTAGTCAAAAAGGCAAGATACATAAGCCAACAAACCTGCTCTATTTTAAGAAATTTCTCTCCCCGTCCAATATCAAGATTTCGACATATTTCATAAAACTCAGACAGTCTCTCAGCCTGGAAGGATTCGCAATAAGGACATCAAAAGATAACCACAGGGATAAATTGAATGATAAAAAAGAATTCTAGAAGAATTACCTGCTTCCCAGCCCTCCTGTATATATCAAGAGCTTTCATGGCATCTGAGCGTTGCATTTCAAAAAACTGTCATAGTATTCTTGTTAATACTTGAAAAGTTAAACATTCAAGCTTTATATCTAAGACAACCATATCATACCTTATCAACCAGATTGATAGTGCCATCACTGATAGCTTGATAAATTTTAATGCTTTCTGAAGCGACCTATCAAAAACAAAAACTACATTCAGAAAAAGAAAATGAAAACCAAAACAACCAAAAAATGCATAAACAATTCACCTACCATTGAGAGTGCTAGCTGAATGACAAAGTTATTCAGAGCTGCTCCCTCTGGCTGCAACACATAAAAGTTTATTACGTTGTAAAAATTACAGTGCGCCGTCAATGACTACTTGTTCCATATGTTGGGACACACCATCTGTGAGATGCTTTGCTATAACCCAATCTAAACTTTAACAAGTGCATTCAAAGTATACCTGACAACAAATTACTCGAAACAGAAGTTCCTGTAATGCTGGCAACTGCTCCAACAGCTCTGCAGTGTCCAAATCTTTAGTCCTCTGTGACAAAAATTAAAGTTAATCTATTGTACCTAAAGATGTTAATTATTTGCACAGAACGAACGGTCAGCCTGTGATGTTTTAATAACAATCATAGGCAAGTCTTATTCTGCATCAGTTTAACATCACATGAGCTTCTTTAATAATTACGTTGGCATAATTCATCTACATACAGTAAAGAAAACTTGACTACTTGAGAAATTGAAAGATATACTGCATGTAGAAGATTTTTACTTACTGGACGATCTGTCTCAATGTCATACTTCAATACGCGAAAACATTCCAGTCTTTCCTCCAAAAACAAAGCATATGTACGGACCCATGCTGAATAATCCCAAGCTGAGCAACAAATAAATAACCACAAGTTGGTAGTGGTAACAATGATATCAGTGGCGCAGAGAGAGAGAGAGAGAGAGAGAGAGAGAGAGAGGTTTAGGTACCATTTGGACTGGAATCGTCTTTGAAATGAGACATGTTGAGCATATGACTTCTGCTTCTACCATAATTTATGAGTTCCTCGTGGAATGTAGGATCCACTTCCCTTAGAGCTCGATGAATAACAATTAAAGTTTTTAATGCAACCTGTAAACTAACAAATTGTCAGTCAATCGTATCTAAACTGCACAAGCACACCACTCCTCAAACAACAGTGGCTCAAAATCCCATCAACAAACATTTATATCAACCATATCACAGCGAGCGAATAAGTGAATAACCACCAGTTTGATTATAGGAGCAAAAAAGAAACACATCGAGTATGCATGACTCCACCAATATAGAACCAGGAGGACCACAGAGTAAGCATGAAAACATAGCTTCTACAAAAATTGTAATTTCATATATAGACAAAAAGAGTAAAATTTAATTGTTCGCATGAAATGGGAAGATGCAAGTTATGGTTGAATTGATTGCATGCTGACTTCTAAAGGGGGGTTATAAGCATAATGTGACTTTTCACCGTAGCTATGAACCCATCCTTTACCCCTTTTATGGCCGCATACAACACAGGAGCATGCAGAAATATGAATTCAGATTTATCGTCCAACCGATTTTACCATTCAAAACAATACATGCCAGGCACACACATAATTTTGTAAAGGTCCATAACAAATCTCCCCATCCTTCAATGAATAAATTGAAAAGCTTTGTTTCAACAACTATCCCACTAGGTGGAGTCAGCTACATGGATCATTCGGAAGCCATTGTGCCTTATCAAAAGCATCTTTTTGGATAAATTATTAATCAAAGGTCTCACTCAATAACTTCACTAAGTGTTCTCTTTGGTCTCCATCTCCACCTTTTTAACGGACTCCATACTAATTGATCAACTCTCTTCAATCTTCTTTGTCTCAATGTAAACTAAAACATTCACCAGTTCAAACGTACAATAATTACTACAACTCGATGCACCTACCGCCCAGTTATGTGTCTTCGACAATCGTCTAGCAAGAGCATGGATGCAGTAAGCAACATCAGCCCGAGGCCTAGTAGCAGAAATCGCAGAAAAAATAGCTGCAAAAAGGAAAAAAATCATCAATAAACATAGCAGAAACTCTATATCTGACAATCAGGATTCCATAAACACACCAATAAGGGAAACAAACAAACCTCTTATATGTTTCTCCTTTGATGGACGCTCCACATGATTCGTGGCTCTCACTATAGAAATGTCCAATTCCTGCAAAACATAATATCATATAAGAATATATGTAAACACACATGATTGAGCAACCAATGAAAGAAATTATTCCACCTTATAATCACTGTTGACTTTAGCCAATGAAACTGATGTTGTATCCTTCAAGGATCCAAGAGCTTTCCTTAAACTATTCTGTGAGCCTCCTGACATTCTCTCCCTCAATCAATCACAAAATCCTACTCAAAATCAAAGACAAACTTTTAGTCAATGACTCTTAATCCCTCTGATTGCAAAATCAAATACTCCAATTCTCACACATCAAATAAAAACAAAATAAACTATAATTCATGAATCTACTCAGATCCAAACAAGTAAACAATATACTTGCCAATCCTCCAAACTCAAATCCAGAAATAAACTTTAAATCTCCAAAAATCAATAACATAACGAAAAATATCTCCAATCCAATCAGCACTAGAATTGAAACAAGAACTAAGAGAATTTGACCAGAACAGAGCCATGTGAAAAGTCATCGCATTATTCGTTAAAAAGTCAATTCACTGAATTCATCTTTTAACAAAATTGAAAAATCAACACAAACTACAACAACAAAGCAGCATCAACCATTACACAGAGAAAGGATATTGATAAAGAAGATCTAGAAGAACATTACAAGAAAAGAAAAAAACCGATTCACAAAATTGAGATAATTCAATGAAAATAGAGATCACATACATAAATCATAGAAGCAAAAGGAGAAAATTGAGCTTTATTTAATTACCTATAAGCTTAGCTGAAGCGAGAAGAGAGAGAGAGAGAGAAATGAAGAGAGAGAAAGAGAGAGATATAGTTGTTTGTGTTGTGTGAGCAGAAGAAGAAAAAGAACAGTGAAGAACTAATTTGAGCTTTGGTTTGGTTAATTAGTTAGATCGTCGGCGTCTAACAACAAATTTTTAATTTTGATTATTATTTTTTTAATTAATTTTCAAAGTTGTTTCGCCTTTTCTTTCCTTTATCTTGTCTTGTGTCAAATTATGAGAAATTAGCGGTGTATGTGTAATGAAGGTCTACTGTCCCTTTTTGTGCGTTGTAATAATAATATTCTTTTCGAATAAAAAAAATAAAATTTACTATTTCGAAAAAGGGTTGTAATAATATTTGGAATGGTTTAATATAATGTGGTTGTTATGGATATACAATCTCGTGAATGTAATTGTGCTTGTAAATAAAATAATTGTGTGACGGCGATAGAATATTAATCTTAAATTGAAAACATGCAAATATTAATCAATTGATTTATTATCTGGATGTGAGTAGATGTTTGATTTCTAAGTTACAATTGCGTGTAGTGACATGATTTATTGATGTTTAATGGTTCAAATTTACATTTTTTTTCATTCATTATTTAGATAAGAAATATTTATTTATTTTTAATAAATTTAGTAAGTATTAAATTTAAATCATTATATAATCGTCATTCTTACTTTTAATGCAATTATCGTGCATGAGAAAGAAGGAAGGAAAAACTTATTCATCATGTGATTATCATTTTCCATCCTCTTCACAAAAAAGGGTGTGAAAAACTATTTATAGTTATTATAGAAACTAATTAAAATGGTTATCCGTAAGTCACAACGAATGAATATTAGTTCTTTAAAAATATTTTGCTTATTTGTATAAAAAAAATTTGCTTATTTTTGAAAACCCTCTTCCAAGTAAAGTTTTATATTGGGATTAAAATTAACATTTTATCAGTTAATGAGGCAAACATGAGATTGCAATTGAATTGTAACTGTAAGTAAGATAATAGTGAGAGGTTATTATTTTCCACATTTGTCCTTACTTCATATCTCCAAAGTCCAAACTCCTACTTCTATGCTAGCTGTCAAAAGAGCAGACTCGCGACAAACATGCAATAGTTGTTCAGTTTTGGTTACCCCAATAATATTATGAACACACATAAAGGGAGTGTGTATGTATATTTATACAGCCAACTGTTTTTGTATATTTCTTTTTTTTTTGGTCGAGACTGTTTTTGTATATTTCACTTTATCCTTTTTATTAAAAGGGAAAATCTCAATTAAAGCACAGTTTAATTTCAAAATTATTTTAACTAATTGAATAGAGGGATTGACTAATTGACTAACAACATTTACTACATAAAATCCTCTTTTTTGGTTAACGGTTATTTATTTGGGGTTTCCTCTTTAAAAAATGAATAGTTTGGAGATAATAATTGAAATATTTTGTTGGTAATATTATATTCGTCTCTACACTCTTCCTACCTGGATGATTATAAAGATTTCATTTAAAGTGATAGAACTTGTTTTCCAAAAAACTTTAATTTTGTGTTACATGCATTGTTGTCAAATTCGTTAGTTGACATTCTGATTTTACTGTTTTTACGGCTCTATCTAACCAGAACGTATCACGAGTCACTTAAATTTTAAGTAGAAATAAATTCGGTAGAAACTTACGTGTTTACATGCTAAATTCACTGTTTTACGTTTCCATCGATTTTACAGAAAATTGTGTTAATTGGCTCATGAACTCATTTTAATTATTTTTATTTGACCAAATTCAATAAATTTTTATATAAATTAAATAGAAATTTCTCTTTTGGAGTTCATAAATTATGAGTGTAGACTCTTACAAGTTTATGATTTATGCAAGTCTACGATTTGATTTTAACTTCTTTCCACGAGTTTACTTAAACTCATGATTTTGAGAACCTTAATATACATATACCTAATAATCAAACAAACAGAGGTTATACAATAACTCAAGATCTTGTTTTGACGACATACTGTAACTCAAGAGCTACCGAAACTAACCGCGTTAATTATATATTGTATTTTCAATTTATTAGAATTTTTGACTTGATGACCGAAAATTTTAATTTGTAATTTTTTATACCATTAGTCAATTAAAACCCGCGAATTCAACACACACACACACAATATATTAAGATATAGCACCAACCCATTTCCACTATTTCAAAAAAAAAAAGGAGATAACTATGAGATTTTTAACTAAAAATATAATACAAAAGGATAAGATTATTGGAATGAGTAGTTTTAAAACTACTTGTTCCAATCATCTTATTATAGGGGACAAATAGTTTAAAAACTATGAGATTTCCATAGACGACAAGGTCCTATTGATCAAAACAAAGGAGTGAAATCATATAGGGATGGTTTGATTATGGATAAAAAATGTCCATGGAAAAGGTATTAATTGTGTGTGTGTGTGTGTGTGGATTCCTGAATTACCAAGTTGCTTGAGGAATACACTATGGGGAGAAAAAGTCATGTCTTCAAACTAGAGACCAGGAAGGAAAGAGAATTTTATAAAAAAAAAAAGAAGAAGAAGAAAGGAAAGAGAAATTTGCTTAGAAATAAGGGCAAAATAAACATGACAATGCCAGCTATCTATTTTAGGAGTTTATTATACCATTCTATTGTACTGTCCAGAAAAGAAAAAGACCATTCTATTGGTTCTTTTCTTTTTGCCATTTAATTAAATACATGATGATGTTACACATAAATTATTATTGCATATATTGCCACTCTCTTGTCCTTACTATAAAAAAATAGTTGAGAAATTGTTTTAACTTTACATGCATGTAAAGGATGCAAATTAAATTATATAAATGAGCACACATTTCTACCAAACAAAAAATTTAGTTAGTGTTTTTTAATATACTTGAATTAGTTATATCAAGGTCAAACAATTTCAATGGCAGAGATTACATGATCGTGTTCTTTAACGATATATGGTACAAGAAATTAACAATAGTATTTATCATATAATTTTTTACAATCAATGCATATATGCACACACAAAAATCCAGGTGATATCAACAAAAAATAACTACATTTCTGTCTGTATATGTCACAAAATTAACATTACATTGCAATGGAATTTGGTGTGCAATTTTTTTTCACAAACCTGTCACATTATATCCGCGTGCGCGCGTGTATATATACACAATCTAATCTCTTTGGTTAGTAATATAAGGTTTAAACTACCAATTCTCATACATTAATAAATGAAAGTTAGGTCATTAAATTTAGGTTAAATTGACCATTTTTTAACTCCACCTCTCATCAAATAATAATATAATTCAACATTTTCAATTTTAAAGATCTATTGATGACAAGGATAAAGTGGAAGAAAGTAGTTAAAATGGTAATTAATGTATTATATTTAAGATTAAAAGTTTTGTTAGTGGGTGCTTTATGATAAAAGGCAAAGGGATTAGCAATATACTTGTAGATGGGTAGAGATGTTGGTATTGGCCATCATATAAAATTTTTTTTTATTACAGGCCATCATATAAAATCTACTTATTCAATTCTTAGAATATTTGTATACAACATTATTTAACATGCAACACTTCTATCCCCCAACTACTGAACAGTCAGGGGTAAAAAAATCCTAGATCAACCTAATTATGGAATGGACGTGAAGGATTATTTGCTGAGGGACACGATTAAACTAAGTTAACTAAATTGATAAATATAGAAATATTTTATTACACTTGAAACTTAGAGTTCATCAGTTCAAACCTGGGGTGTGTGGTTGAGTGATAAGGACTCATTCACCCTTAACCAATTGTCTGGGGTTCGATCCCTGGCGTTGGGTATGGAGAAACATTAAATCTCCCAGGTCAGCTGTCTCACCCTTTGAGGTGCCTACAAATCAGCGGGGGATTAGTCCCTCACTTGTCGAGTGAGGGGATACCTTGATCATGTATAAAAAAAAAGAATTCATCAGTTCAACTGTATCAAAAGAAAAAAGAGTTCATCAGTTCAATGAATAATAAATAATTCATACATGGCCCACATGAAGCTCACTTAGTCAATGATTTCCACCATGTATGCGATCATTTCTATATTTTTAATTCGTTAAAAAAATTATTGGACACTAATTTTGTTCTCATCTTACCTTCCGATCCCTTGGCTGTTCTTCCAAATATAAGAATCAAAAGACTCTTCTCCTACCTTTCAACCTATATGTGCGTGTTTGTTTGTTTATAATATACATATGTCACCCAAGGTAATTAAACTCAAACCGTGAATCAGACCGGCCGAGATAGTGGGTCAAGGGAGTTAGTGAGTTACTCATGAACCAACTCGGGCGTTAGACCAGGCTAGTGACAATTAAAATAATACTTATAATTTAATTATAATATAATAACAGTAATATCACAACATATACTCTGATCTAATTATAAAAAATAACTATCAAATACACATCATACTTTATAAGTATTCAATTATTTATACATATGAAATAAAAAATAGGAAGCTAGACAAGTGAGAAATAAGAAAATGAAAATTGCAAACAAATGGCAAATAATAAGCCAAAAAATCATTTATTTATTTAAGATGAAAAGACCCAAGCTCATTTACACTTAATCTAACCCTAGTACTCATCTAAATTCTCACCTACAAGAAAGAAGCACGGCCAATCAGAATATAAATAAACATAGCCGACACATACAGTCACCAGTCACCAAACCTCGGCTTCATCTTCATCGTTTCCAAATCAAAGAAACTCCATTGCTCTCCCTTCTCCTATGCTTAAATCAACTATCATAGCTAACCGAACCCCACCATTACTAACATCATAGACATGGAGCGATCTTCATAGATCTTGGCATTATCTCACATCCCATTGAATTTTTAGTTTTATTTTCTACTTGGCTGGTTCGTCCAACTCGGCGAGTCAGCCGAGTCAGTGCCTAGTTAAAGCGAGTCTGAGTCGCGAAGGAGTCAATACACCCTAGGTTAATGGGCTAATGACTCACCTTGACGGACTACGGGTTCAAGGTTGACTCGGTCGTTCCAGTCCGGGTTTGATTATTTGACAGCACAACTAACCTTCATCAATAACCTTGGTTAATTGTTCTACTTTTAATAATAATCTGGTCTTTGCTTGAGGATCAAGTTCTTAGTTAATTGTTCGGCACAAATTGTGAGAGTTGCCTGATGAATTTTAACGCTAAAAATTACAAATCGTGTTCAAATTATGCATGCATGCATCACATGATTATAATTCTTTTACGTGGGTTAAAGTAGAGCCGGTAATATGGGTTGGCCCGCGGGTTATGGGTTGGTCTGTCCTAACCCAAGGGTCAGATGGGCAGAGTCAAAATGACCCGTTTTAAATGGGCTGAAATTTGGTCAACCCTAACCCGGTCTGCAGGGTTACAGAGTTAGCCCGCCCAACCCGTCACTTTCTTTTAAAAAAATCTAGACCAAAAATATATAGCGGCCTAGTCACTCACTGTCAATCCGATAGTGCGATGCGATGCATATAAAAAATATGAACATTCTAAATTCTAAATTCTAATAATATCAACACCGACTAAAAATTAAGAGTTGCATCATTTTAATAATATCATAAATAAAACAAGTCTAGCCAAAGTCAACCAAATAATATAAGTTTAATGCACCAAAAATACAAAGTACAAAGGTCAAATAAAGCTCTTTGGATGAGCCATGTTGAGGTTTGAGGGAGTGGTAGCCGACAGATTTGGTGTATAGGAAGGGGTTAGAGTTTGCTTAATATATATATAACTATATATATTTTTTTAAAAAAACAGGCTGGCCCGCCAACCCGCCGGGCTAACCCATGTTAACCCACGGGTTGAATGGACTGGGTCAAAATGACCTGTTTTAAATGGGTTGGGATTTTACCAACCTTAACTCTGTCCAAACCCGCGGGTTGTCGGGCTCAACCCGTGGGTTCAACCCATATTCCCGGCTCTAAGTTAAAGTGTAAAATCAGATAACTCAATATGACTAGAATGCTTTTGACCAATAAAATATGACTCAAATGGAAATGAAAATTTTGTAATGTTGTAACATTAACCGCAAATACAATATTTTCTTTCAATTTCTGTTTTTTTTAATATTTGTAACAAGAAGTTAAAAGAAAATTTGAAAAATGCTCAATGAAATTATTTAATAACTTTTTTTGTACATATGGGAAAAATATCCATAAAAAATGGACGAATGGCAAGTTGTAAATCTATTTAATATAGTAATGAACTACTGTTATATTTCAACTCCGTGAGTGGTTAAACAAGCATCAGATAATAAAATTAAAACACACCTTTTCTGTGCTCGCGCAGAAATAAAATAAGAATGAGAATAATATCTTTTATTCTTTTTCTTATTTTTGTGTTATATATTTTAAACAACGCACCCTTGGCCTTTCTTGTAAAGTGGCTTTAGCTATAAATTTCAGTCCTCTCTCCCTCTCCCTCTCCTATCTAAATTCAAATTGTAAATTAATTATTTTAATTTTCTTAAGTTTTTTTTTTTGTTAATAACCGCCTGATAATCCAGCGCATATTGACAACCGACTAATCCGTACTCGACTCTCGAGGGGTAGGAGTGTTGCTCATAAAGACGGCAAAGTTGTCCCCTCTCCCAGTGAGAGCACTTCCTGGGATTCGAACATGTGTTCTTATCCTTACTGGGTTGTAGTTCACTACCAATTCAACCAACTACTCATTGGTTACTTTTCTTAAGTTTTGACAACTTAAAATCAATGCTTTCTTCAAATTGTGGATCATCACTCCATCAGCAACCAAGAACAGAGAATAATATAAAGTGTTATACGCTTAATTACTTCAACACCTTTAAAAGGGAATTGTAGGTTATTTGCAGAGTTTAAAAAATATGTGCTTTGATCAATGGAAAAATCTTATTTGCGATAAAAAATTTACTGTTTCGTTTACAAATTAAAAGAAATTATTTTAAAAAATTTAACATTTATAATTTAAGCAGAATTGTATTTTTATATCTTATTTTATGTACGACAAAACCTATATATAATTCAACTTAGAAAGAATTTTAGAATTTCTCTGGTATGGTCTTTATGATTTGGATGGCACATGTTTGCCGTTTGATTCTAAAGTGTTAACGTTCAATTTATTCCCTTGTCCCACCATCTCCATTATATTGTTAATATATTATTTTTCAACGTCTATCAAATTTTTCTGACAAATACAGTAAACTAAAATTCCGATCAAAGAATTAATTAAAGGTCACATGCATGAAAGAAACATAATTATGATGAAATATCATGAGTTGTAATCATCAGGTCAAAAGTTAAGAAATTGTGATTTACAACTCATGAGATATCATATTAATTATTTTTCTTTCATAAGACCTCCAATTAATTCTCCCTTCCGGTCACCATCCAATGATATCGCTTTGTTCATTTTTGACATAAGGTGCTTTTGGCATGAGGGTGATGGAGGTGAAGATAAATTTAAATATAATTGATTTAGATTAGAAAAACTGGAAAGTATATATGGCTAGCAATCTGAATTAATCTGGTTTACTTTTTAATCTTATTTATTATTTTATTATAAAATTTTTGTACACACACTGCTATAAATAAAAAAATGTGTGCCCACACTTCTCCATTTCTTTTATTACACTGTAATCGCTAAATATTTCCCTTGATCCCCTCTCAAGTCCTATATTATAAAGCTTGTTGGAATAAAATAAAACTAAGAATTAGATAAGTTTGTTCATCCACGTTGGAGAATGACAAATTTTCCCACATATATATTAACACGTAATCATTAGAACGGAAGAGTAGTTAATTAAGTTTATTATGTTTTTTTAAACTATCGACAAAGAAGCATATAATTATTTATTGGAGACAAGCCCTCATGAGCCATGACTTATGATACAGCAAATCAGGAATAATTTCTTGTTGTACTGAAATATTTATATAATCCACCTTACTTCATAATGATAATAATATATTTAAAATGTCTCTTTCTTAATATTTTTTAAATTTAGGAAGCTTCTGAGAAGACCAATATCATTCATAATTTAAATGGTGCCTTCTATTATCTTTTCGTTACGTTGATTTATAAATATAAAGAGACGCCGCCATATATAGTGTGTTTTTTATTAGTTGTTTAGCATTTTCATAGACGCCGCCATATATAGTGTATTATTTTTTATTAATTGTTTAGTATTTTCATATGTTTTTAGCCCTATATATGTGTGTATTTTACATAAACTGTAGGGAATCGGTACCATAAAAAATGTACAAAATATAGATGGCATTTTCATAAGTTTGATTTGATGACAGTCGGTTTCAATAATGAAATTGAATAGAATCCATCAAACATCATGAATAATTTAATTTCCATCAAGAAATGTCAAAACTTTAAAATTGGAAGGAAAAAAAAAACAAACTTCACTCAATCATATTGAACCTTAATTACGTACTACATATTTTAGCTGGAAATTTTGAGTATCAATTATTACTTTTTGAACAGAGTATCAATTATTATTTGTCAACCATCTTCGATCAATTTTACAGATATAATAATCTACTATTATTAATTTTAAATTGACTATTAATCCCATTATATTTTGGTAACTTAGTTTGAACTTGTGCTATGTTTGTCTTACATTGATTTAATTTTATTAAAATCAGATAAATGTTACGTTTGCTAAGACCTCCCTTAATTAATTAGCTTTACTTCCTAACATATTGGTGGGAGACCAAAACAAATATGAGAACAGTAAAATACAAAAGAAAATGCAAAATGAACTTGTCTCTGTTATGTATTGTGAAAATGTAAACGAATATGATTTTAACTCAATTATTTAAAGTTTGTTACCCAATTTTGACTCGGGGTTAGTATAATTTAATCCTTTTACTTTTCATTTAGTTGAAACCCGATCTCTAAATTTTGATTTGTTGTGACTTAGTCCACATGATTTATATTATTCAAAATGTCGTTCCTGAAATTGGGAAAGTAAAACTGTAAGACTTATACTTATTTTTTGAAGCCTTATTATAAATTATTTTAAATCACTAAAATTATAGAGACTAGCTAATTAAATTGTGCTAATAAAATAATATTTTATGAACTGACTTTCAACTTTAGAATCATAACAATTAAGTCACACCTAGTTAAATACAACTTAATTAGTCAAAACTAAATAATCAAATAATTAATTTTCTCAAATGTAAAAAAGGCTCATCATACTGTGTAGTCCAAGATTTTATATGGGAATACGTCAACCATTTTCACCCACCTGACAGTTTTGTTGTGAACACTTGTTTTCTTTATTTATTTTTCATGGGAACACATTTCTTCAATTCATTTGGTTGTTGGATTCAACTAAGACATGAGAATCACGATATACTGGCACTAAAATAAGTATTTTAAATTATTTTTATAACTGTAATAATTATCTTTCCAGGTGTTATAATAGTATTTAATTAAAAGTTAATATTATGTGCTGAATTCTTTAATATTTGTGTGAACAACAAAAATATGTGTGCAAGTATACATTCCATAATTACACGACAAGGGAAGAAAGGTACATGTGACAACACAAGAAGCACCACTCGACGATAACGCTGGGGACAGTAACGTTGAAACAAAAAATGACCATTCACATACATTTCTCCACGCTCCACGGCAATCTAACTTCTTTATGTTTGCCAGGCACATAAACAAACTATGTAGATATGAAAGAAAAAAGGGTAAAGGTGCAAAATTGCCCACCAATTTTAGATGAAAGTGCATCCAACACCATGAACTTTTTAGAAATGCAAAAATACCCAGAAACTATTAAAATGAGAGCATGAATACCATAATAGAGTTTCATAATTCAAAAAGCTCATACATGTTAATTTTTTTAAAACAACATGGAACCCGCTACAAAAAAGTAACTCTGTTAAGCCAATATATATTTTTGCTCTCATTTTGATAGTTTATGTTTTTTGCACTTTCAAAAAGTTTATGGTGTTAGATGCGTGCACTTTCACCCAGAATTGGTGGGTAGTTTTGCACCTTTACCCAAAGAAAAAATGTACTACCTTTATTTCTAAATATAATATCACTTTCCCTAATTTAATTAGATTAAGGATGTTAGTTAAGTTAGTTATATTACATGATAATACCATTTTGTCCAAACTATATACCTTTAATTTCAATCTCCACCTCTTGTTTGTTTATAATTGATAAATATTATGAGTTAATTTGAGAAAAAGTTGTATAAAAATTAGAAAGTGATCTTATATTTACGAACAAATTGAAAGGTGAAAGTGATCTTATATTTAAGAACGAATGAAGTAGATATAATTAAATTGCTCATTTACATACAGAATTGTTGACTGCTGACTTAAACTTTAATTTTCTATATATTACACCATCTAAGATCGTGATCTTATATTTAAAAAAAATCTAGTTTTGACAAAATACTCACTTAATTTTTCAGCACATACAGGATGGAGCTGAAAATTACCAACCAGCAACCACTTTTTTCAGAAAAATAAAATGCATTATCCATCTGGAAGGCATAGGGGGTGGATGGGGTAGCGGTAAAAAATTGCAAGAAGAGCTTTATATTTTAAAAGGAGAAGCCTAAATTAAAGCCTCTACAAAGTGTTCTCTCTTATTTGTTAACGGTAAACGTAGTTTTTCAAACAGCAATTACAGTGAGACCACTTATTTTCAAACACATTAGTTAACATTAACTAAAAATGTATGAAATATAAAATTTCATGAATATTTGTAAGTTTAAAATGACCATGATCCTTTTTCATCATACAATAATTTCCTCTGCCAAAAACAAAGTTTTATCGTACAGAGGTCATGGCAGAAAACGAGGCGTACTATCATAGTGACAAAAGTTGACAACTTCTTCATGGTAACGGGTTCAATATCAATCTTTCAAGAGTACTGTAATTCATCGGTAAAAAAAAAAAGGATCGTACTGTATTTCTGTTGTCCAAAAAACAAAAGAGTACTGTATTTGATTTGGAAAACAGCATCTAACGACAATATAAACAAAATTTAAGTTATATAATGTGTGCTTTGTAATCAAGAAAGGAGGTGTATGGTGTGTTTGGATTGCCGGTGGAAAAGTAACTTTTTTTTAATTTGACTTTTTTAGAAGTAAGATTGGAAAAAAGTCTGATTGTGTATTGTGATTATGTTTGGATGTGTAGTGAGTATAAGTTACTTTTTTCAATTTGACTTTTAGATTTATGTTTGGATAGTTACTTTGAATAAAACAAGAATAGATTAAAGCATTAATTTTAGTAGAATTACATATGACATCCAAATATTGTTATAATTTAGATAGAATACTTGAATTAAAATTTAAAACTTGAAAATAGTAATTTACATAAGTTGTTAGATCAAATTTATATATCTTACTATTTCACTTTTTTCCAATATGACTTTTAAAAATATGTTTGGGTCGTTACTTTAAAAAAAAAAAGATTAGTTTAAAACATATGCAAATATTGTTATAATTTTCAGAGAATGCATGAACTAAAATAAAAATTTGAAAATGCTAATTTAAAACAAAATGCATATAAATTAAAAATTATATATACTTCCTCCAAACCATAATATAAGAACTCAAATTTTGAATGATTTTGATCATAAATATATGACCTAATGTCACATAGTCTCCTCATTTAATACATTTTCCCCCACTTTGTCATTAACTATCTTTCATATTTATTAATACTTATATATAGTACTCTCTTTTAAATGTATCTTATTAAATATGGGCAAATATTGAAAAAAAACATTGACTCCAGACACCAAACTAACTTTTCTATGTTTTCTTAAGAAGCGTTTTTTAGCGTCTTGACTCTTATATTATGATATACTACCTCCGGTCCTAAATATAAGATCTAGATGACTTTTTTTTGGAGAGATTAAGGTTGCGAAATAGGTTATTAAATTATGACATATTTAATATATTTTTAGATTTTCCATTAGTTTATAGGCAAAATATACTAGTCTAAGGGAAAATTAGGTAAATGATCAATTTATAATTAACTTATTTTGCTTTTTAAGATTTTCCAAAAATCAATTATGTCTTATATTTAGGACTGGAGGGAGTATGTGTGTGTATTGTGTAGAAAGGAGAAAGAAGCAAAAAGCAAAAAGTAAAAAGCAAGAAGTAAGAAGCAAGAAGCAAGAATGAGATGTTTTTGCTTCCACCTTGCTTTTGATGAGGAAGCAATTTGCTTTCTATGTGTTGCCAAACATATCAAGAAGTTGAAAAAAGTCATAAGCAAGAAAAAGCAAAAATTTTGCTGTGCAACCTTGCTTATAGCTCATGCCAAACAAAATTTAAGTTATATAAACAAAATTTGATTTGGAAAACAGCATCTAACGACAATATAAACAAAATTTAAGTTATATAATGTGTGCTTTGTAATCAAGAAAGGGAGGTGTATATAGACAGAATATGGCAAAAGCATTACGAGACAAACAAGTGAAACCATATCACATAGTGGCACATTTTTACATGGTACTCCACTTGGGCTCTCGTACACATTGTTCAGTGCATTTCCTACGTCACCACACATCTCTGTGTGTTTTTCAGTTTTGTCTCTTTTACCACACCATTTTCTATAACTACCATTACAATCCCATAGTTTCTCAGCCTCCAATACCTTCAATTGTTTTGTTTTGACCCAGCCATTTTTGTCTTTGCTTGTTTGGCGTACGTACCTTGTATGGTTACTCGAGATAAATCTCTCTTTTTTAACGCTCTCATTGTCTCAAGCTAGCCCTTGTATCATGGTAAAATTAAAGGGTTCAGACTAACCTAAATTTGAGGCATGGCAGAAACTATCGAGATCCTTATTTAAGCTTTAAAATAAAGGCCCCGACAAACTGATCTGTGGGGTTCTCAAGATAAGTCCTTTACCCTCAAACAAACATATAGACATGACTTCTCTTGTTCACCCTGATGAAACTATATATATATTGTTTTAATGTTTATATGTTTTTATCATTAGATTATATATAAAATTGGTGTTTTAATTTGATATATTATGAGTGAAAAGATTCAATTTCTAATATGACTTCCAAAAAATTAATGCTTGAAAATTCCATAGTATCTTTTTCAAATGAAAACATTTAAATTTCGAAAAATACATAAAGTTGAAAAAAACACCCTTTTCACGGATAAGATATTGAAATGCTACTAGTTTTATGTAAAATCCAATAACGCAAATAAATACAACAAGAATTTGCCCCAAGCTATTGCAGTCATAAGATAAAAGATAGGAATAAATAGTAAAAGAGAGAAGCCAACATGCAATAATAAATTTACCGGACAATTCATTTGACCATAGATAATAAAATAAGCGGTGCTGAAATTTATACTACCTTCGGTTCTAAATATAATACCTAATTGACTTTTTTTTTTGAAAAGTTAAGGTTAAATAGGCTATTAAATCATGACATATTTAATATATTTTTAGATTATACATTAGTTTATAGGTAAAATAAACTAATCTAAGGGGAAATTTAGGTAAATCGATTTATAATTAACTTATTTTGCTTTTTTATAGAATTTTCTAAAAAAGTCAATTAGATCTTATATTTAGGACCGGAGAGAGTATAAAATTGACTTAACAGTAGCTAACTTATTTCTTGGGGTGTACTATTTTTTATCTTGTGTGGTACGGTGAAGTAACTTCCTAAGCATTAGAGCTATCAGATACGATTGAAGTACTGATCCAAGTTTATTTCAATTTTTTGGAATTTTTTTTCTAGATTCTCAACCTTTTTTTCCCAGGTAAAAGTGCACATTTATTACTCTATAATATTGTAAATAATACCAACCATAAAAGACAATATTTTGGTGTGTTTGTAATAACCATAAATGAATTTCGAAGCATATATAGTAACACCGCTAACTTCTAACTTCCGTTAAGCACTTGAAAGATGGGCCCAAAAAATTACAAGTGGAGCATGTCATATTCCCATTCTATTATTTTCTTGTTGGATTAAATATCATTCTGGTTAATAAACAATTTTAAAAGAATTAAATTGGCCAAAAAAACGTTCATTATGGCCAAAAAACAATAAAAATGGTTCATTTTAGCCAATAAGTTACTTTAAAATACCAAAATTCCATCTCCTCCTTCTCACCCAGGGCTACGGCGGGCACCTCCCTTTCTTCCCAGTGATTTTAATCTCATAGTTTCAACATTACACCATCTTGATTTTTTTTTAAAAAAACATTACTCTTCACTTTGTGTTGCTTTTGTAATCAATTTTGTAATTCTGATTATGTGACTCACAATTCCTTTTTCCCTTTTACACCAACACTACAGGTGAGACATCAATAGCTAATTCCCTTCTTTATTCTCTTCACTTTTCTGGCTCTTCTTATATAATCACAGTCTGGAAAACTCGTCTTGAAAGCATTGAAAGTTTATGTTTTCATCAAAGTCTAAACCCCTTTCTTAATCACCATGTATGCAGGCTGAACCATTATATATGTTATATTGATAAGATGTGGATGTCACTCTTCTTATATTGATACAATTTTATAAAATTACCCTAATTCAAAATTTCACTTTCACTACATTTATAATTATTCTCACATTCATGTATCTCCTCTTTCTCTCTCCCTTACAAGAATTGAATAAGGCTAAAGTTGCAAAACAATCATTGATTTTTGTTAAACACGTCCAATAATTTGACGCCTATTAACAACCGACTAATCGAGACTTCAGTGGTAGGAGTGATATTTACATAGGCAATGTCGTTTATTTTTTCAATAAGAGTGCTTCTTGATATTCGAGCATATGTTCGATTCCTTAAAGGGGTGAGTTCACCTATTGAGAAACAACTAAGTTAACTTATATTTAAAAATAAAATATTTTTGGTAATTGAACTTATACTAAGGAATAAAGTGTCTTTTAATTTTCTTGACAGAAAAAGTAGTGACAAATAATGAATCCCACTCAATATTGGTACCTTCCTGGGTCATCATATGGTCAAGCCATCTTTTTTTTAATGCATATGGTCAAAGTCTTCGATAATTCTACATTCTACTCGTGCCTTTCTAACATTTTTATCCAAAGTGCTAATAATGTCAATTCCTCCTCGTGCCAGAAGGAAAGTACAAGTATATCATAATCAAAAGTATATTTCTATTACACCAGTTATATTGTTTTGGAATTTGGATCAAACCATTCAATTAAACAAATAATTTTAGAAAATTTAAGCTCCAGAAAATGGATATAATGATCTGCTTGTTTATTTCGAATGCAAGTTACGTATAACCATTACTTTTGAATTTTTTTTTACATGGTTAGTTGATCTGACCCTCACTTCTTCATATCATTGTCAATGCACCTTCAAACAATAGAGATCCATTATTATTGTATATAAACATGCAACAATGAGATCCAAAAAAATCGACTAAAGAACACCGATATGAGATTATATTTTATCACATCAAATAATATACATTACGAATCATTACCATCAATTTGATAGCCTAATATTGAGCCTTCGAAGCCAAATAGAGTGAAGAATCATATGAAATACATCAAAAGGCTTTGCTGGCCTATTTATCTGAAAATGTCTCTGCACACTCACCACCTTCCTTTGCAACTTCAAGTACCTATTTTCTGACACCCCTTGCAATATAGTTTTAATCTCTGGTATCTTCTCTGATGGAATATGTAACGAAAATTTACTCCAATCAAGAACATCACTAAACGGAAGCACATAATAATCTGAAACAATCACAGGAACACATCCTGAATTAATAGCTTCCACAAGTCTAGGACTAGCCACTTCATATCCACTAGGGCACAAGCAAAACTTGGATTGACCCATGAGGGCATAATAGTCAACTCCCTCAGGGAGATATTCATGGACTTGAACTTGATCATCTTTGTCTTTCCAATGGTTGATTAGTTTATTTCTGATGTTGCCGTGAGTGCCACCGGCAAAGAAGGCAAGGATGTGGCGGTTAGGACCGGGCCGTTGGCGGTTTGGGGTGGGGGAGTTAAGGATGGAGCCTTGGACGTTGATCTCAGGGAGTGAGACATCTTTGTTGGGTGTGAAACCTTCTGATTTGTTGGCGTTACATAGTACTCTAATGAGGTTTTTGTAGAGATCTTTGCCTAACTTCTCCTTTGAAATATCTGGAGCCTGCACCATTAATTACTCTTCCAATCAAATTACATATATGTGAAGTTTTCACTTGATTGATTCTATTTCTCATATATACTCAACGTTACTGTGCTTGTTTTGCATTTTAATTTCACACTTGGAGAAAGACATGTGAGAGGAGTATTGCAATGTAAAGATGTTAAAAAAATGAGACCTCCATGGATTAATTCTCTTCTAAAGCAGTTCTCAGCTCTAACAAATATTTTTTATATGAAAGTCTGACAAGTAATAAGTCAATAATTAAATTATACCTTGACATATAACATGTAATATAATGATGAAATTATGTGTGTGTGTGTGTGAGAGAGAGAGAGAGCAAAAGAAATAGGAAGAATTATAAGTAGATCCTAATTAAAGAAGAAAATCAATCACAACTAATGGATCCCAAAAAGCTATAAAATTACATTGAAGTCTCTAAAGATCTGGATGATATTAAATTTCATGCTTTTAGAGTTGTGGATGCAGCTAAATGAGTGATTATTGAAACTTAATAAACTGAATTGGTATATTTTGACACATTATTAGATTTTAATATATATCACTCAAATCCTTAGTGATTTCAATATAATTTATTGATTTTTGGAAACTGATTATGATTTTAATTACATTCCATAACATAGTTGCAATTCTCATTCTCTTATTTTAATAGATAAGAAAAGAGAAATACTTGTGCAATTTTCCTAATTCAATTTTATAAAAATAATCACAATTATAAAAAAAACAATTAATTGATTGCCTGAATTATTGATATTTGCTTCATTGGAAATAAGGATTCTTCACCAAAATTAGGAATCGTTCCCTTAATTGCTATCATCTGAAAAGTTAAATTTGTTACTTGTTCAACTCTTGTTATTATATTTTCTTAAATTAAGAGTATTCAAATAATTCTTCTGCAAGCTAGGTTTGGTCATATACTACTGTCCCTAACACTTCACAATGATTAAGCAATTTCAGGTTCTTTCTCCCACCCACATTTCAGGAAGATTTATTGATTTTTTTTTAAAAAAAGAGCAAGATAAGGCAAGAATTGGATAGAATGAATGAAAGAAAGGACTAACCCAATCATGGCAAGAGACAATGAAATGATCAGCACCATGGGTTCTGTTCCAGTACGGGTATCTCCTTGCTATGAGGTGTGTGTAATCGGTCACAACCCTCATGAGCGGGTCACGTGAGTATGACACAAGAGGCCTGTATAAGAAATGAATAACATAGGCCACACTTATGGGAAGCATAAACACATGGGCCTCACTGGGCCTTTGGGCCGAAAATGGGCTTTTCATGTTCCCTATTTCATCCATGAAGTGTCCCTCTATCCCATATATTGAGCTCATAGGCCCAGAATGCATTAAAGGAGGCTCCCCTTCTTTGTATGTCCACACTTTGAATCTTTTCATCATTTCTATGTGACTCCTGCACAAAAGTATAAATATAAAATTAAAAATTAGTGACTAGGAAAATAATTTTAGTTTGATGGGGAAGAAACCAAAAAGGATCACGTATTTGCTTTATTTGTTGTCTCTATATTAATTCATAAAGGATGTATTGTGATATTTTTTTTTGGACTAAAATGGAGTATCGTGATATTGATGTTATTAACATTACTTTATTTAACGTGTTTCTGTTTTATATTACCTAAAATGTTCTAACCGTGATTTTCGTTTTCACTTTTCCGAACTGTCCTGTTAAAAATTTCCTTTTTGTTTTTACTGAAGAGGTTTCCTATTTTGACAAAATAGGAAACCTCTTCAGAAATTGCAGATTCTTTAATTTTTTAATGGACAGGTAATATTTTCGTGAAATTGATCTAATTATATATAGAAATTAGGAAAAGTTAGATTCCAAATTCTTTACACTATTATTGTGAAGTGTTTCTGTTTACAAATTTTATTGGTGAGAATGAATCATCTGATACATTGTTATATTTAGATAATATTGAAGATACTCTACAAATTCTATAAGCTCATAGTAAAGATGATTTTCATTTAGGATGTCAACAATTAAGGAATTTTCAATTTGAAAACTGTTTCCTATTTTCAACGTCCTTAAACCATTGCAGGTTTTGGAAACTTGCCAATAAATAATACACACACACACACACACGCATATAACCACTAGAATATAAAATTAAAAAGGGGAAATATAAACTAAATTTGAGAACCTAATACCAAATTAATGCATTTTGATTTTTTTTCAAATATACAATTTACATCTATTTTCATGATTGTAAATTACTAGAACATAACTTTTTTGTTTAAATTACAGATACTGAGATGTGCGGAAAATACATGTCAAGTAATCAAAAGTTTGTGTATCCTCAAATCACAGAGCCAGTCATAATCAATAATATTAATTAATAATTAACTTTATTTTTTACGGTCAAGAGATATCCGAAGAATTTACTACATTGTACAAAAAAAAAAGTGGGAAAGAGGAAAAGAAATGAAGTACTAAAGACAAAGTACAAATAACTAACGCGCACATCCTATTCACCGTCCATAAAGTTAAAAAAGTCAACCCAAACAAACAATATGAGTTAAAGTTACAGTCATGAATGAGTCGTCATGTTGATGGAGAACCATGACTTGCAAAAACACTGTACTATATCCTCACATTCACATATAAAATACACAAAAACACACATATCATAACACTAACGTTTTTTTTTAAAAAAAAGATATGTCTTCAATTAAACATATATACCAGGAAATTGGTTCGTTCTCTAATATATTTCGGAGAGATGAATGATGAAGAGAACCTAATGAAACTTACCATATCACATTTTTTTATGTATACATATGATTGTTTTATAGTTCTGGTCAAGTAGCTAGTATGAAAACTAAAACATTAAAATCCTTGATTATTGTTCCTGGAATTATTACTTTTATGTGAAAGAAAAAACTTACTGATGAAAGGCATATGCGTTTCTGTAAATATTTCCTCTGGGGATGAAACTCTCATTTTGATGTGAAGTGATGATATTCCTGTCTCGTATGGCTCTGCGAATAGCCTTTCTTGCTTCAGCTAAATCTTCTTCAATTTTCAACAATGCACTCCCTTTCCTCTTTATCTTCTTCGTCTCCTTCTGCCACACACACAATAACAGAAATTAATTAATTGACCACAAAAATACAATATTAATTATTTCCTAAAAACCATAATTTTTAAAACAATTAATTAGCCTAAACGCGTAACGCATACTTTGATGGGAGGAGTAGGGGATGGATGATCATGAGAAGTAGTGTTGTGTATATGATGGAGTACTTGCATACGTATAAGGAGAGAAACGGTGCCATTTCCCTTGTTCGAATAGAGGAACACCATGAGAAACATGACCAACAATGTTACAACGAACACAAGCCGGGAATTTGTGATATTGCTCCCAATTTCAGCCATGGAAGATATATCAGAAGCTGTGAAAACGATGTGTGTGTGTGAGTGTGTATTATATATGTATTTTCAAGAAGTAGAAGTATAGGCAAGAACTAGCTAGCTATGTGTAGGGGAATGGGAAGAGAGACACAACATGAGGGTGATTGTTTAATTTATATATATGTGGGTATATGTTTTTGTGTATATGTTTTTACTCACTGCTTGTGTTTGGAGAAAATAAGGAAGTTGATGAAGAGTTGATTGGTCGGAGGAATGACCAAAGGAGGGATGGATTTTTGTGGAAGCCACATTTATTATATTGTGAAGGGAGAGCAATGATCAGAATTAATCATCATTAATTTCTTCTGATCTCAAGAATCAGAAATTTTTCCCACAGGCACGTGGCAATTTTTGATAGTCAAGTTAAATATATTTTGATTTTTCATATTCACTAATATATTAATGGTGTTTAACTTTTTGTTGCATAAAAGATTCAACGAATTTGTACTCCCTCCCTCCCTTCTTAAATGTACCACTTTCAAATACTCCTATCAATTTGTTGTAAAAGAACAAACTTGTTAATTGTATCAAATTTTTCCCAAATTAAATCTAATAATGTTTATCTATAATAAACAAAAAATAATATAAAAATACAAATAAGAGAGGGGAAGTGAGCAGGAAAAATATATGGTTAGAGTGGTTTAGTAATTTCGTGTGTTAATAACTAATTTAACTAATATATTTAATTTAATCAAATTAGTAAAAATAGTCTTATATTAGGAATGGTGTATTAAATTGCAAAATAATTTTGGTAAATATAAAGAAGAACCAAACTACTAATATTGAGTGAACCAGTGAAAAAAAGCTTTGACCAGATGTTTTAAATTTCGGTCCCATGTCTGAATGTTGGAAATACTCGGTATTTTATAAGGAGCTATACGCCTATGCGTCCAATTACAAAAAAGGCAATATATAATGATCCAATGTGAAATAGTCAGATAATCACGTTATAAAACAAGTGAAGTGGTGGAAACTAGAAGAAACTGCAGGAAAGTAAAATAACAATATTTTTTATTTTATTTTTATTATAATGGTGGGATTTTTTTAATCTAAAAAACTTATCAAAATATATAGACGTTTTATCATACAAATACACTGTTTATTGGAGTAACATTACAATTACAATGTAACTTGTTCAAGAAACTACCGATTGTACCAAAATTATAGTTTCAGATATTAAAGCATATTTAATTTAATAATCTCAATAAATATAGAATGATTTTTATATTGTGTATATCATCCTATTCCTTTTTTTATATAGTTTTATTTTAATGAACATGAACGTTTCCGCAATAGTTCTAGGTTCACAATGTTATTCACTGTCAGTCTGTCACTGATCACTCCCCTTTTGTGGCTTTGATATTCATTCCCCCACTTCCTCTTTTTCTTTTAAGTCATTTAACTAATAGTATAATGCTCTAATTTTGCAATTTCCTAAATTGGTTCTCAATCATTTCAATTATATCCAGGATAATAATCATCCATTCGCATTCACGGGTGATTCAAATAGGAAATAGTTATTTGACTAAAATTATATTTTTCCTTTAAAAATAAATTCACTTCAAAAAGTATAATATTTCCTCGGTAATTAAATATAAGACATTTTTCAAATCTAATTAGATTAAGTGTGTTGATTAAATCTGTTAAAGACAAAAGTCACATGATATTATAGCAAAACACTAATTTGTCCATACTCTCCTTCTCTTATTAATTATCAAGAAATATTAAAAACAAAAATATTTAGGAAATATGTGAGAAAAAAATAGAAAGAAAATAAAAGAGATGCTTATTTATAGAAACAAACACATATCACCATTATTGTCAAACTCACGAGTTGACACCCGATTTTACCGTTTTTACAAATCTAACTAATTACAACGTGTAAGGAGTCACTTGAATATTAAGTGGTTGAAAACTCAGTAGAAGCTCACATGTTTACATTGTGAATTTACCGTTTTTATGTTTTTACCTTACAAAAAAATTGTGTTAATTTGCTACTAAACTCATTTTAATTATTTTTAATTGACCAAATTTTATAAATTTGTATAAAAATTTTATATAAAACTTCTCTATTGACGTTGTTACAATAAGAACATTAATAAACTTAAATCTACTATCAAGATTTAAACTATATTCAAGTCAAATTATTTTTTTTTTGTATTTCTATTTAATCACATATAAAAACATATGTTTATTAATAAACATAACTCTTACGAGTTTACGATTATGCATGTAATTGAGACTCTTCATATTATTTTTTGTTTGTTTGAACTACCAGTAATTTTTACCCTTAAATTATATAGTTACAATATCAGACGGAGAACGAATTGGCATTTCGAGATAAAAATCATAAAATGACTTATGTTGGAACAATAAACCTTGTTTCTAGTTTTGCTACACATTATATTCTGAAATTTTGGGGAAATGGTTTTTGAAAAAGAATATAATAAACATTAAATTACCAATGGATAGTTGGTTAAGTTGTTAAGTGGACTACAACTCTCGTAAGAATGAGAATGTGTGTTTGAGTCCGGATTAAATCGGGTGGTGATTAATAAAAAAACTTAAATTATGTAGGGAAGACTTTTTAGAAAAGGAAAACAATTGAATATTTACCAATCGAGTTTTAAAGATTTCTGAAAATACAACGTAAAATTTTAGGATTGAAACAAAAAAATGCAAAGCAAAATAACCGAAAGAGCCTTACTATTGCCAACCGCGTTAGTTGGTTTTGCTGTTGTGTTTGGTCCGAAAATGTGTTCAAAAAAAAAAAAGAGCCTTACTATAAGGTGATAATATTTTTTAAGCAAGCCTACTAATGATAGTTAAGTTATTAATATACTAACTCTGCTCCTACATTTAAAATCTTCTGACTTTGTGGAAATTATGATGAGAGCCAAATAAACCGTTAAATAATAATGTATCTTACATGTTATTATATTATAAGCTAGTATATAATTAAGGCAAATTAGTTTTGAAAACAAATAGATAACTATAGACATTTTAGAGCAATTAATTTTTCATAATTTAATTTATCCAAAAATTTCAAAGTAATTTTATAATTAAGACCAGATGCCTAGGGATTACTTGTTAAGAATTTGACGTGACTTGTTAATTTTCTTTTTCTTAACATGTTAAATAGCGTAATGTTTTTTCTTAAATTTAAAATGTCAGGCATCATTAGTAATTCTATGGATAATTTGAGACTCATGCAAATCATATAGTCAACATTTGATCAATATTCAATAGTGTAATTAATAATTATAAATGTTGGATATATTATAATAAACAACTGGGTTGTTACTGTTGACTTTTGATCTTAAGTCTAGGAAAAAAAAAATGTCATCAAGTATATTTTTGTTAAGATTTTATACATATTCATGAGTAGCTTTAATCAATTTTAACCAATTTTTGTTTTTCATAATTAAGTGATTTGTATGTTATAATATAGGGCGAAGGTGCAAAAATGACACTAAACTTTAACCTGGGGTGTGTGGTTGAGTGGTAAGGACTCATTCACCCTTAACCAATTGTCTGGGGTTCGATCCCTGACGTTGGGTATGGAGAAGCATTAAATCTCCCAGGCCAGCTGTCCTGTAACATCCCAATTTTTAAATTAAAGATAATAAGAAATTATTGAGATGTTATTTAGAAAATTTAAAGGCTTAGGGAGGAATTTTAGGATATTTTGGACAATTTAGGAATATTAAATCTTAGATAGTTTGGAAATTAAATAAATATAGTTAAAAGAGTTAATTGGTGATAGAAACTTTCATGAAAAATAAAATTAGGATTCAGATTATGTTATAATGAAAAGAAGGAGATATAGTAATATATACAAACTTTTGGGCTAAAAATATAATTAAGAATAAACATTAGGGTATTAAATTGTAATTTTCTCCCTCAAACCCTAATTACATACACTTCTCTTCTCCTTCCTTTCTCATTTTCGGCTGACATATCTCCTCCCCCTCCCCTTCGATTTTTCTTCTTCTTCGTTTCTCTTCTCTCTCTTCTCAGTTCCGTCGCCGGCGGTGGCAAGGGACAGCGGAGCAAGCCGCCACCGGCGCGGCCTCTCCCTCACAGTCTTTATTCGCGTTCTCTTTTCCCCAAACCAGACCCCTCGCCCTTTTCTCTCTCTTTCGATCTGGCCACTTCCTCCTTTCGTTCGGCATGTTCGCCGGCCACCGGTGACGATGGAGCAGCTCCATTTCTCCTCTGGGTACTTGAGTTTCCTTTGTTTTCCTCATTTCCATCGGGTGGTTTGCTTTCTTTCTTTTTCCGGTGAGCACATGGCGGCCGACGGCTAGAATAGGTAAAGGTTCAACCTTTTTAGCATATCTTGAGTTATGTTTCCATTTTAATGTTGATTTCCTTACTCCCTCTTCCTTCCTTTCCCCAAATGCGAGTCAACGCCTTCGTTTCCTTTGTTTTCCGGCCAGCCCATGGCGGTCCACGGCGAGAAGAGTTCGGCCACCACCACAATACCGTTTTCCGGCGGCATTTCCGGCAATGGCAAGTTCATATCAGATCGGCGGAAGCATAGAGCGAGCTTTGGTGAGATTTTTCATGGGATTTATACTCTGTTCTTTGATTTCTCTGCGAGTTGAGAGGGATGTCCGAATTGGGTTTGAATTGTTGGTTGTTGTGTGCCTTGTTTTGGTTGAAATTTATGGTTGAAGATTCTGTTTGGGCCTTTCTTGTTCAGTTTGATTTTCACCTGGCTTTGGATGTGCAAAATTGTTGGTGTGTTTGCTCAATTTTGAACACATCCTTGTGTTTGTGAAATCTCATTTTTACTTAATCAATTCCTGCGCTAATCATGGGTGATGGTAAAGGAAGCAAGAGGGGTTTCAGGTTATATTAGATGGGTTTATTATTTTGGTTTAATGATGAGTAGGGTAGTGGGAGATAATAGCTTGTATATTGAGCCTTTTTGGTCTGTAAACTGTGTGTGCTCTTTTATTAATAGTTTTGATATCAAGGGTAACATGGAGTAAATAATTCCATGGGTTTTGTTACTTTGTATGTGGTTATGCAGTGACCTAGTTATTAGGATTTAAAATGAGAAATGAAATGAAATCATAGCTTCTCTAAGTTCTTGGCTATCTCTGGCAATGTATGTGAGTGTGATTCTTTATGGCTTGTTGTTGGTAAATTGTTGCATGGAAATTGGATATATATGGTATACTGTTAGGCCATTTATATGTTATTGATTTTCTTCCTTTGACATCTTTGTTTGTTGGTGAGATTGTGTTGTTTAACTTCAATTTTATAGTTATTGTATTTTAGTTCTTTTGTTCTTGATCTTGTAAGTATGGTGTTGCAATTTTTGTAGTTTTAGGTCTGATTCTTGGTTATTATAATGTCCAATGGAATTGGATTTTCTTGCTTTGTTCACTACAGATATTTGATTTTTGTTATATGGTTCGTATGTAAGAGTAGGCATTATTAATTATAAGCTATGGAATTTCCTATGTAGTAGTCGTTGCATACTCATCTGATAATTGGATACAAGTATATAAATATGTGTTTGGAAAAGTGAATTGAGTTTGTTGTCATGTGTGGGTAAGAATTGTTTTGATTCCTTTGTAATGCTTTGATGGTATTGAATATAATCCATTGTGCTTCTTGTGAAACTTCTTCCGTATTTGGGTGAACAACATTGATGATAGCATGATGCGGTTAGTAAGATAAGGGTAATATGAGTAGATGTGTACACTAAAATATAATGTGTTTGGTAGCTAATTAGTAGAATTGATTTGGGAATTAAGTTATTCATAGCAACAATATTTCTTTTGTTTAATGATTGAGATTGATTGTACAAGTTGATAGTTAGGTAAATATCAAATTTTAGTTTGGTAAAGATTACTTTAATATTGTGAATGTTGTTTATTGCTGATCGGTTATATTTTCTTGAGTGAAATGTTGTGGTGTGACCAACTAGGTGATTATAAGTATACTTGAATGATGTGATTCCCTTGGATTGAAATTGATGATTTTGAAATTCATGAGACTTAGGATTTGAATTGGTTAAAGGATTTGAAGTAAGAAAAAGGGGAAATGGGTAGTAACATTAGAACCGGGAGAGAGACGTGTTAATCATTATATAGATTTATGGATTGTTGTTTACCCTTATTATTACTTTTATGTAATAATAGGTGAATCGAGTAAGGAAGGGTAAGGAAGAGCAACAGAGTGCTAAAGGGCGACAGGTAATCACACTTAACCTTGCTATAACATTGAGGGTGACGTTAGCTGGGATTTTCAAAATCCCTTTTCACCCTCCATATACATATTGTCTTTGAAAACTTATTTTTATACAAAACAGGCTATCGGGTGCCTTTCAAACACGATTATTTTTGTATAAAAGGAATTTGAAATATTATATATATTATCCTGACTGGTGTTGTTCTGGTTATGGTGTGAGAGAGTTAGATAGTATTCTGTTAGGGATGTTGATAGCAAGATTGAGGAAAGAAGTTGCATAGTTGGAATTTGAGATATTGAAGGGAATTGTAAGAATGTATGATATGGATATGGATTAAGATTGTGATACTGTATGAGATTGAAATTGATGGATAATGTGAGGTTTGCATGACACTGATATACATACGTACCATCGCGCGATGATAACTGTCGATTGGCCAATCGACAGTTATTTGTACTGAGGATCCTTTTTAGATTGATTGGATCGGGGTTCATAGGTCGACTTATTGAGAGAAGTGACCTACGATTGTTTGGCATTGAAGAGCCCAACCGCCCCTACGGTTGTTTGGCATTGAAGAGTCCAACCGTTCCCGTTCTGTAATGGAACACAGAATTGGGGTTCCCTCTCTGGAGATTGCCAGAGAGGGAAATTGTCCCCTCATTATGGAGAGGGACACAGTGTCAAATCATATAGTGAAGAATAGATGCTTGAATGCACCGTGGTGGCACAATGCATCTTTAGGTGAGTGTGAGGGATGTTGAGTGATACATGGGAAGTAGAGATGATGAATTTGAGTTGATTGAGACGTGACAGAAGGATTTAAGTGATGGATGAAAGGAAATGAGAAATATATATATGTATTATTGATTTTAGAACTGTGGTACCCTTTAGACGCCCTTACTACAGCACATCTCACTGTTATAGTGAGTTAAGCGGTGATTACTGGGACAAATTGTCTCATCCCACGATTACTGACATTTTTGCAGGTATTCATGCACAGGCGCAAGCAACAGGAAAGAGAATTAGGTTTCAAAGGTTATTTAGATTAGTTAGTTGTGTATATTGCCAATTTGTATAGGCCTGCATTCGTTTCCACATGTATATATCTATTTATTGTTAAATATCAACTAGTTTTGTTTATTAACCATGTTAGACAAATCCTTTCTAACATGGTTAGTAATAAATTATCCATGATAGTAGCTATGCTGTATTAGTTTATTCTTTTCTATCATGGATAGTATCTAGTTATTAGGATATTCTTTTTCTAACTATGATAGAGATATTGATATTATTGCAATTCCTTTTTCTATCATAGTTAGTAAAGATATTATTAAAAATAAAAAGAGATGTCACAGGTTAATTAGGGAATTAGTAACACAATATTACATGTCCCACCCTTTGAGGTGCCTTTAAATCAGCGGGGGATTAGTCTTTCACTTGTCGAGTGAGGGGATACCTTGATCATGGATCAAAAAATGACACTAAACTTTACCCAAAATTGCGTTTCTAATAATAAAGTTTCGTGAGGTGCAAAAAGATTACTCAACTTGAGGTTCAGGTGCAAATATAGTATTTTCACTTGAGGAAAATAAAATTTAGATATGAAAAGACTGTTATGCCCTCATTTCTCCCTCATTAAATAAAATTTTAATGAAGGGCATAAGAGTCTTTTCATATCTAAATTTTATTTTTCTCAAGTGAAAATACTATATTTGCACCTGAACCTCAAATTGAGTAATCTTTTTGCACCTCACAAAACTTTATTATTAGAAATGCAATTTTGGGTAAAGTTTAGTGTCATTTATGCACAATCGCCCTATAATATATAGGACAGTTCTTTAGACATTTCATAATGTTAACTAGTTTTTTTAATAAGGTTATCTGATTGTGTTAAATTTAAACATTGTTCTCCACTCCTTTAGTTCTGGAAAGAACACATTCCTAATCTTCCAACACCAGGTATTCCAATGGAAGATCATCATCATGAATATTGAAGCAACATTCTACTTCTTTCAATCATATTCTTGTTGGATGTGCTGGATTGCCTCTTCAAAATCTGTTGTTGACAAGACAACTACTTCCCTCCACTTAGAGCATCTCTGAAATGGATTAAGTGCGAAATCTTATATCTTGGGCCTACTAGAATATTATAAAGATGTTATATCTGGGCAAATTTCTAATAGGCCCAGATCAAAGTGCTTGTCCATAGTAGTATACTGTATACTCATAATACATATAAGATGGGCTAATGTGCAAAAATGATATTAAACTTTACTCAAAATTGCGTTTCTTATATTTAAGAGTGTTATGCCTCCATTCCTCCCTCATTAAAAAAATTTAATGAGGGCATAACAGTCTTTTCATATTTAAATTTTAGTTCCCTCAAGTGAAAATACTATATTTGCACATGGACCCCAAGTTGGTACTATTTTTGCACCTCACAAAACTTTAGTATTAGAAACACAATTTTAGGTAAAATTCAGTATCATTTTTGTACCTTCGCCCTAATAAGATTTCACCTTTAGTTAGGTTTTCCCATCAGCGGTCCTAGGAGACATATGCTTCACCGCAATCGAAGTTACCAAACTTGCAAATGTCAAATCTTATATCAGAGACAAGAAATGTGTTTTTTCATTATTATTGTTGTAAAATACTCCATAATGCAAATATATAAAATGAATAAGATATGCCAATGCTTAGCCTTGTGTTTACTGTTGTAACAAATCTAAATGTCCATAAGAAAGCACTCTTATGACTACACTCACTATATGCGCCCATGAAACGGTCTTTCTCCTATCCCTATGACCTAATAATCCTAACGCTATTCTTACCCCTCGATTTTCATGTTGTTCCATAGGGCTGCACGAAAACCCGAAGACCCAGTTGTCTGACATGGACCCGGCCCTGCCATACCCGAAGAATAAGGATATAGGCTTCAGGACCACTAGGGCAGTCCGACCGGGAAATATTATTATTTTTTAAAAGAAATAATTTCTTTCCTAATTTAAAATATATTATTTATAATTAATAATTTAATATAGCACCATACAAAAATATTTCATTAATTTGTTTTCCCAATTTTTTAAATTTTCAATTTATTTCATTACTTTTTAATTATTTTTTTTTAGGATTTAAATGTTTTAGAACCAACAGGACATGTATGTCTTGTGGCTGAAACGACATGTCCTACCCGATTTTAGTCTTGAGCCACATAGGATTGGACCGGGTATTGAGCCAAAAATATTGGCCCGAAATTTTTTAGGACAAGACCTAAGACATATATGTGGTCCACTATTGTCATTTGTTCAGCCCTACTGTTACAGCCACTAATGAGATACACAAGTTACTCCATTGTACTATATACTATCTTTTGGTTTCCGTGATTTAACTTTGCTTACATAGTGAAACCTGGGAATTGCCATTATTTTCTTGGGCCTAAAAGAGACGACAAATTTTAAGCACAAGCATTAAGCAGAAAGTTGTAGAATGTATTTTCATTAAACAATATAATAATTAGCTTCTGAGAAAGATGGAAAAGAATGATAAAAACTTATTGCATGAGGTTCATGCCGATATAGTACAGTTCATTTAACAGCTTAATAATCTGAAGCACTGATGCAAGTTATAATTATTCATCAAATGAGACAGAAGTATGGATTATGAAATGATGGTTCAAAGGCTCAATGCTTAAGCATAGGCTTTTGTTATATTAAAATAATATGAAACTTTGCTGGGATTCATTATTGAAGTTCAGTTGTTCATGGTACCGTTTATAATCTGATGCATATATTAATGTCTAGTTAGCTTGTGAAATACATTGGATTAGATTTGCAGGAATTTATAGTCCTAAGAACTCTGAAAATCAACTTATAAAATCTAGATTCCTATCATAGGAACGTGCATCATTACTGAAACCAAGTCCAAGTGTCTTCTTCCAAAAGATCAAATTAAAGAAATTATGACTAATTGTATCTAATGATGTAACTTTCTCTCGGAAGCTAATTACCCGTAGCATTTGTCTTGGATCATCTAAACTATTGTCGTTTTCATCCCTATCATTGGCGTCAAAGAATGCATCTCTCGACTGATCTGGGTTAAAGCAATTTAGGTTGTTTGGTCGAAGGCAACACCTAAGCCTACGTATGTTTCTCTATTATGATGTTTTTAATATTTGACACTAATTCTTTTAGTAGAAATATATAAGAACCGTTAGCTATTTTTAAATCAAATTTGTGAAAACATTCACTAAGGATTTGCTTAAAACATTGTCCACCTTAATTTTTAATTAGTATATATTGATCATTGTAATTAATGAAAAAGTAGCGAATGCCCATTTATTATATGGTTTCATGGGTCTTCTGTATACTGTAGTCACTTTCAGAAAACTAATACTCCCTCCATTCCTAAATATAAGATCACTTTGGTTAACTTGGAGAGATTAAGGAAGGTTTTCCCATGAATTGAGATTACATGATCTTCCCAAAATACCCCTCACTTAAATTTAAAAGACAAATAGGGATTTGAGAGAGGAGTGAGGGAGCTAAGAAGTACATAGGGGTAATTTGCACCAAAATTGAGACAAAATAGAAAGTGATCTTATATTTAGGAACTTATCCACTTTCCCAAAGTGATCTTATATTTAGTAACGGAGGGAGTAGCTTTTAATTTCTTTAAGTTCTCTGGAAAAAGAAAAGCACATGGAATTCTTTTTGAAATTGAATGTGCATATAATCAGATGCTTAGAAAAAAGCAGGCATAGTCTGATGGTCATAAGGTTAAATTCCCTCAAACTCCCTAAACTTTTTAGGGATTCTAATTTTGGTCCCGATACATTTTTTCAGTACTAAACTTTATGCCGTTCAAAACATGGATTCATATAACATTAAAATAACTTATATATGAGTTAAATGGTGTTAACTTTGTTATTGTGACCCTTAAGAAGGCTTATGTGAATTGTTGATTAGAACTCGTGTGATTTGCATGTAGTTCCAAAACCATAGGCCAAAACCAAAACTTTTGTGAAAAGTATAGGGATTGAGAGTGAGATTAACTCTAAAAATAAATTGATGAATTGTAGCTATCCCTCGTTAACTTCTCTCCCTATTGTCTGCTCAGTGTTTGTTGTAAGATCTGTCGAAAGAGTTATAAATTTTAATTAGCTGCCCTGATTACCTGTTATAGAAAAAATATAGTTTAAGAAAACCATAGAGCATATCATAAATATGAGCTAACCAATAAGCCACTTATGAATCGTGGACCCGCAAGAACCTTATCATCAGTTGCATACACTTAAATTAGAAGTGCCAGATATGTTCAGGTATAGTTTTTGGTACCGACTTTTTATTAGGCAGACATATGACTCAAAAGAAGGCTTGTGTTGTAAGAAATTCGGTGTTACAGTTCAAGAACAAGCCCTTTTATCGCCTTCATTGCGAGCAGCAAATTTTCATTACAATGAAATAGTAACTCTTTTCCATCAAAATTATGTAGATATATAAAAAATAAAAATGTGTGGCACAAATTTATCAAAAAAGAAAAACAAGTGTGACACAATGATTGTCAGCGCCATTAAATTGTTGGCACCAAGTAACTCAATTATGAGGTCAAAAAAAGCAACTCAATTATATGATCCATTCATTTATATGATTGAAATATTAGATTCAAGTGAACATCAGGGAATGTGAATAAGAAATGCTCAACTAAAGAACTATTAAAAAAATTTACAATAGAGAAAATTTATTCAGAACATTACAAAAATATGATAAAAAACGCTTATATAAAAGAAAAGAAATATTCATATTTTGATAAATAAATTCTATTAAGGTAATAAACTCTTCACACTTCTAACATATGCCACTATCCCAGTCACAGAAAATCCTAGAGATTAAATCAATAATCCCATCTTAACTTTGCAGAATCACCTTCACTAGATTTCCCAGAAAGGCATTTTTTCACTCTTTCAAAGAAAAATCTATCCAAACTTAAATTGAACATATGCTCCATTCATATATATACAAAATAACATATCATTGAGCCTTCCCACACCCAAAAGTAACACGCCAATCTAACAATTTAAGAGTGGCTGCATAATGTGCCAAAGCACCAAAGACAACAAAAACATGAAATATCTGATGACTATGTCCAGCAATATCAAACCAACCAGGCTTCCATCTTTCTGGTATTCTGCTAACATAGAACATAGTTCCTGTCAAATAGGACAATGCCATGCCACATTCATATGCAAGTGTCACATTCCTCTTGGGATTTCCCCAGTTCACAATACAAGCATGAATCGCCGGAATTATACCGAAAAGTCCCATAGAACAGAACAACATTGCCCGAAAACCACGGTATTTGCTGGTTGTAAGGGCGGGTGAGAACATTGTTATGATGGTGAACAATCCCATGGCTGTGATCCCTCCTAGGTAGATGACTTGCCAGTGAGGATCACATAGGAAGACATAGTAGATTTGGGGGAAGAAGGAGGTTATGATCATTACAGTGATTCCAACATAGTCCATCCTTAAAAGTAACAAGTTTAATGCATTGGAGTGACAAGAAAAGAGGTGGCATATGCTGCTACAAAAAAGGCAGAACATAGAACCACCTAAGAAAACAAAGAATGGCCATCTCGCGGGTCCCACATCTGAGGATTGATGAACTTGCAATTTCAATGAAGCGTGATGGTTTAAATCAATTAGTGACGGTGTTCCCTGAAAGTTTTCAAATAATGTATTAGTACTCAGAAGAAAAAAACCATTAACATTCAGGTTTGGAAAAAGCAAGTTATTATAAGCTGACATACCATTAACAGATCTTTGAAGGTATGAGAAACATTTTTGTCCGCACTTGAAGAAAATGACCTTCAGGTAGATGATAATGCAAGCTTAGATCAGAGTACAATCCATCAACAAAAACAAATAAAAAAAACCATTGTTGCCTTACTATTAATTCCAATTTTTGTTATTTTAAACTTTGACTTTTTTTTTCTTGCAATCTAGCTATTTTAATTTTCTGGTCTTGTGTACGATGCATGGAGCCCATGCTAGTTGGTAACAATTAATTTAATTTTATGATGCACATGCTAGAACAGGCGAAAATACAAAATACAGAAAAGGGGGAAAATTTTGAGGCAAGGGCTAGAATGGTTGATAGGTAGAGTTTGTTAAGTACTACGGATTAAGTTAGATATAAGTATAAACCAAAATTGCCAAGAAAGTTAGGTGAGCAACAAAACACAGCTCCCAGGTCATGGTTGTTGTCCGTAATTTCAGATCTGAAAAGAAGAAATTATTCCTATTTCTTAACCTTTCTTTAAAATACTTTTGGCACAAAAGAAAAAAAATTAAGACTGAATAAGATTGCTTCAGCTCAGTTTCCAGACACAGGACACTATAACTGTACCAATTGAGCTAATCCTTATAAGCATTTTTAAAACTTGTTTGGGAACTGAAAATTAACAAAAACTCGTTTGTGTTCTATTTCAATATAATTCTTAATTTTTTTAAAATGAGAAATTCCAGATAATTAATTGGTGATCCTGTTAATTTATCAAGTATCTTTGATTTTGATTTAAAAGTCCAAATTTTATGAAAATTAAGTTGTAATAAAATGAGCAGTTAATCTTCTCTTGGTTGCACACACACACATAATATTTCGGTGCCTAATCAATTATTATGACTCAAAATTTTCCCAAAAAGCATTAACTGGAAAAATACATAATATAGACTCTCTGACATTGAGCAGACATTTATAGAAACTTACATGAGGGAAAGAAAGAACTGATTTGGGGTAAAAACAAATTACAAGAAAGTTATAGTAAAAACCTGGTAAATATCCCTAAAAGATCTGCCACTTGAGGCTGCATCAAATTCGCCATAGTCAACCCCAAAAATAACACAAACCCAATCAAGTGCCTGAAAATACAAAACCAACAAAAAAACAGAGAATGAACATATATAAATAAAATAATAAAACAAAAAAAGAATACTAAGAAGAAGATGGCTTATTATAAAAATTATGCAAGAAACTTACGTCCAAACATTGAGAGTTTCGTTATGCCAACGAAAAACACTAAAGAAGGCTTGTTTGAGAGGCCAATTGGCTCTATAATAACGAAGAATATACTCATTATCCTTCATATAATCCGGCAACTCCTTAAACGACAGAAGAGGGTAGCGTTTTGACTTAACAACATCACTTTTAACCTCTTCTTCTTGTTCCTCCTTCTTCTCCATCTTCTTCTTCATTCTAGTCTCCTTAGAATGACAAAACGACAAAGCCTGCAAATGATGAGTTTCCTCCATTAATGTCTCTCTTCCTCCTTTCCTCTTCAACACAGCCCTTGCTTCAACACAGCTCATTTCACAACAAACTATCACTTTCTCTCTAGAACAAGAATGATCTCTCTCTCTCTCTCTCTCTCTCTCTCTCTCTCTAAATATGTGTTTATTGGGTTTTTAGAGAGAGTGCTTTTTTTGAGATTGGGAGGTGTATTAATGGAGGAGGTACAGGTGGACGAGGCAGAGCATTAAAGAAGTGTAACAAATGTGAATATGAAAGGAGAAGCTTGTAGGCTCTACACTTTGGCAAGTATGATATGTGTTATGTGTGTGGTGTAGCATTTTTATTTATAGCCTATATCGAATAAGAGAAGAAGCCAGCGAATATGCCTTATTATTTATTATTTTTATAGTTGCAGTATTATTAATGATTATTGTTGTTGTATTTAAAAATTTGAAATATTGGGCTGTTTGGTCAATGTGAAAATTGAGATCTTTTGTTGCTGGGTTTAGGTTACTTATATTTAAAATCTTCCCAACTGTCCCTGCGGTTCATCCTTTCTTGTTAGCTTAACTTTATTTTCTAGTTATGTATGCATCTTCAATAGTCTTTGCGCTATTTTTTTTTTATATATATACTTGCACGTTTTTATTTACTTGCTATCATAGGGAAAATATACACGGATAAAAATGTATCTTTATAGATGTCACAATATGTTAACTTTTAACCACTTCAATTTAATGTTTTCCTATTAATAACAAGAGCATTACTAAAAGCAAATAATGATGTGTGTGTGTGTGTTGTGTAAATAATACAACTTTTTTATACATAGAGTGACTCACAGGAAATAGATAAACTTTTGTCTGAATTCAATTGGGATAAATATTTATTTCAAATTAAATCATTAAACTAATTCTTCTTTTATTTTTATACATGAATCTCAACAGATCCACTATACAATTGCATGGATTTTTTTTTGCCCGACAATTGCATGAATTTAAACATTAATTCTCGTGTTAAAATAATGTGATCGTTTTCACTTAGAGTATCGTTATAAATGTCATTATATCTGTGAAGGTAGTATAAAGTCTCGCACGTTTAATTAGAGACGCACAGAAATTAAGCCACCATATGATTTATTATTTCATAAATTATACATTTTGTAAGAAAATTTTATTATATCTACTTACAAATCTCAGGAAAGTGAGCAAGTAGACACTATTCAATTTATTCCTCAATCCTACTCTCAAGGAAGAGGGAACCTATTCATATAAACAAATTGAAAAGCTAATATATCCATATTAAGAATAAACTATACATATTAGTTCTAGTCAGAATCAGAAGAGAAAAAGTACTCTGGAACAATTCGTATATCATTAAAATGAATGTTTATCTTGGTTAAAAAAATATTACTTCAAAAAATAATATTATTCAGTCCTTATTAATTGTTAATACTCCCTCCATTTCTAACTTTAATTTACAATCACTTTCACTGTTTTAAATGTTTTAAGAGAAATCAATTATACAAAATTAATCACTTTAAAATTTCTATAGCTATATTTTTTCATCAAAATTAACTTATATTATTTAGATAATATTGTATAATACAATCATGTATAAGTTAAAATTAAATAGTATATTTGGTTTTCTTAATCATTGCAAAAAGTAAAAGTGAAATTATATGACTGGAAATGTTGTTGTTTGAAGATTTTTAAAAAGAAAACAATTAATGAGAAAAATGTTAAGATGTGAAATTCATATATAGCTATACGATTTTTTTTATGTCAATCACAATCCCGTAATCCCGTTCATCGTGAGACACTGCACTTTCTTTTTTTTTGAAAAATGGCGAGTCACTTTCGAAGTGTCAGCGTCCTAAAATCTTATTTGTCCAAGCTTCATTAGAATTAACTTAAACCCCTCGCAATAGTCAATTCAATTGAGCTGCATCTATTCGAAATATTTTCGTTTTAATTTGTTAGTGATATGGATATATTTTTAATACTCCCCCGGTCCCTAATATAAGAGTCAGCCGCAAAAAAAAGCTTCTTAAGAAAACATGCATGTGAATGTTAGTTGAGTGTCCGTAATTAATGCTTCTTATCCAATATTACCCATATTTATTATGATACTTTTAAAAGAGAAATATATAAACATTAATAAATATGAAAGACATATAGAAGAGAGTTGAAGGTAAAATAAGAAAAACACATTAAATGATGATAGAATGTGAGATGAGCTCTTATATTAGGGACTAAAACCATTCAAATTTTGACTCTTTTATTAGGGACTAAGGGAGTATTAAATAAGTTTTTAGCCCAATAAAAATTAGATATATAATTGATGAACATAAGCATGCCTTGTCATAAAACAATTATATAAATGATTTTAAAAATGTCCATTTAACCCATTTCTCTTCCAACCACCTGTACCGCTCGGAAAGTAACATGTGAATTGCTCTTCAAAGTACAAATCACAAGGAGAAAATCACCCTCGAACACCAAAGAATATTACAATGGGATACAATTTTTCTTTAACTTATTGTAAAATGCTTTAAGAAAATTATCTTGTAACTTTACAACTACAAGGTAGTTTACCTATGAATATTTTTTTTTTCGGCAAAGAGCTTACGTATGAATTTTGTTAATGTGAGGGTATTGCTGATAGATAATTTACAAGTATATCTTGTAAGTGTTTTTAAAGTCTGAATTCCAAAGGCACGATATATATAGCATGAATAAGCCAACTTATTTGGACTCTATTTATAAACACAGGTTTGAAATATTTGAGTATGCAAAGACATTATCAAACAAATGTTGAGTTATTGATCGATGTTTAATATTTAATTTAATATTAGAATTAAATAATGGTCATTAACTTGCATTCTTTCTTGGGTTTTAACTTTTTAAATCTAAACCATAGACATAAATTGCCAGACTTGAAGACTTGGGTTAGTTTCACCCAAGGTTAAAACTTATACTGAACACTATCAGATCTACAAGCTAAGTTTCATTAAATTTCTTTCACACCCAGTGACCCATTTCAACTTATAAGGCATACCTAGAAGGCTTTTTTTTATCTCATTTATAAATTACCTCATTGAATTTTCATACAAATATATAGCTTCACTCTTCAATTATATATCATTGTGTGTTGGATTTTGAATTATTGGATTAAAAGGTATATTAAATATGATAAGTGTAAAGTATCATGAATATCCTTTTGAGTGGAGTGTTTAAAGAACCTCTTAAACACAAAAGAACACATTTTCGCGGTATTACATGTAATAAATTCGCAATCTGCATTCCAAATAATTAAAACTTAAAGTGTGAAGAAAAAGTTGCTCGCCTAATTGTTTTTTTTTGGCTTATACAGTATATATATACAACACATTTTTCTTTGGAGTTTTCCCCCCCTAACGCGTGACCACAATTATAATTAACAATAAGGTGGCTAGCTTGGAGATTAATTAAGATTGAGAATGGTTAGAAATATTTGTGAATTATTGCTACTAGAAACAACTATTACGAGCTAGTTACTTAACCTGTAGTACGTGATTGGTTTAAGGAATAATACAGAGGAAAGATACAATTCTATTGAATTTGATTGTAAAATAATAGATAAATGAGATAATTTTTTTAACTAGTTTTTTTGTTACTTTACAGGTTTTACTTAAAGCTTTGTAATACCGATAATCGTCTGTTATTTTTAAATTGAATATATTCATAATATCTTCCTTCGGTTCTCTATTATCCTTATATTAAATTGGAGACATATGAGCTCAAATCACACTGCATCTCTATGTGAATATTATTAATAGATAATTTATAAGTAGTATAGTATTTTTTGGACCAATAATAGAAGTTTTAGAATTCGAAATTGTGAAGCTAGTATAAATTTATCTGTAAAGAATTTTTTTCTGATTTGTTAGATAAGTACGTAGCTCAACCATATTAAAATTATAAAGGGTCATCAAAATAAAAGGGAAATGATGAGGATATAAAATGAAGTCGGCGTGACCATCAATTTTTCACTTTTCTAAAACAAATTAAGTCGGTCGGCATCTTCAAATTTAGCTTAACTTGAATCCGTTGACATTGTTTGACAAAAAAATCCGGTGACATTGGAATACAAATTTTGTGAGTGAAGAATTGAAATTTAACAACTAAAACATCATTTCCAAATAATTGTTGACACAAGAAATTTCACTGCAGAAACAAATTAGTGCAAAGTATAAAGAAAAGCTAGATATGAAGTTATGCAATCAATCTCTTGTCAATAACTTATAAATCTCTTTCGACAAAAAACTAATGAAGAAAAAATTTCTAGTTATAATATGAGATGGGGGCAGGAAGTAAGTAGTTGCACACACGCGCTTCACATTTTTTGCCCATATACTTAAGTAAAATAAAATAACTCATTTGCAGTTATTTTAAAAGTTAGTTTATGTACCAAAAAAATGTTAGTTTAGTTAGTATTTAAGTTAGTTATATAATTTGTCACTGATTTTTTGTTTAGGAGCAATGTTGTTTTAAAAAATTTTATCATCCCATAAATGTCAAAATGTGCAATAATTTTCCTCTTACATTTTGTGACTCCAGGACCTGGATGCTAAGGACATGAATTGATGAAACACAACAAAATTTTCGCGACAACATTTTTACTTTAATAAAAATTGTTTGAGCAAGTTCACAATTCAACCCTTAAGTTTTTTAATTAAAGAGAGTCTGCATGTAGTAATTTAAAGTAAAAATCATAACTTTGGAAAATTAATTGAATCAAAATGTTATATTTAGAATCAAACAAACTTCTCCATCCCATGCTCATTTTTATAATAAGTCACGCATATAACACACTATAAAATAACATAAATGAACACATTAATTTAGTAGAAGTTTTCAAACTTACCCCTGCTACTCTTATGCATTCATGAATGCATAAGAGAATTTTTTATTTTGAAAATGAGATGTTATCGCAAGAATCACGACTCATTTTCAATCGTCCCTCCCTCATATATATTTCTCTTTTTCTCATTAGAATCAAATAATGACAAAATTAAATAAGCATCATTGTATAAACATAATTTACAATTAGACTGAAAAATTTCCCCTACAAATATTTAGCTTACATAAGAAGCACAATCGTAGTGGTATATAGGAGGAAAGGAGTATATAGTATTATACTAGTATTAAGATATGATATGTAAGCTAAACCGTGTTTTCAAACAAATTAGTGGAAATGGTCAGTGTCTTGTGGGTTAAAAATGAAGAAGAGGGAAGAAGTGTGCGTTATAGACTTATAGTTGAAGAGGGCATACAGCTTCCCACCGGCTATAGGGAAATTAGATAAGGGTTGGTTACCAGGTAATTAGTTTTAGTTAGGTGACAGGTGGCTGACAAACAAACACCCTTTAATACTTGCCTTTATTGCTTTTATATTCTCATTCATTATCACTTTCCCTCCCTATTCGTCTTGCAGATTCTTTCTAGATCTCTTTTTTTTTATTTGAATAACTTGTGGTTTTTCAATGGTGCCTCAAACAATGAATGTCTTTGTCTTGTTACTTTCTGCAGTTTTCGATTGCGTGTGAATGACTCCCCCTTAAGGCCTTTACCGTGTCATGCAGTAGTGATTTAGGTTTCAAAACCTAAACAAGTGTTAGTTGTCATCGAGTACATGCAATATGAGTCATTTGTAGAAGCAATGTTTGATTCATGGTATTCCCACCGTCGCTTATTTTCTTATAATAAGTTTTATATAACTAATTCGTATTTAGGAAGGAAACTAGAAAAATTAGTTTAAAACAATATTATATATGTAAGGAATGTACTTTATTTTTCAATTATGTACCTATTGTTAAAGATAAAAGATAATGAAAGAGAATATGACAAATAGGAGATATAAAAGATGGAAAAAGAATGTTCAGGAAAAAGATAAACAATGTGTACAAATAAAAAATGCAATAAATAATTAAACAGATAAAATAAACCTTATTTTTTGGACAACAACATTCATAAAAATTTAAAGCTTACAATAATATGGTGAAATTAGTAATTATTCATTTTCCAATTTCTCCAATTAATATGGATTTTTATATTATTCTCTTGAATTAAAAACCTTATTTAATATGGCAATTTTCGGATTTTTGTTAATTGAAATACAACTTATGAAATTAAAGTACACTACTAACCTACGCTCGCTCTCCTTATGTTGTACCAAAAGAAAAGATGGTTAGATTTTGTCTAAATTCAGGATAATGCACACATATACATATTGGTTTTCTTAATTTATGTAAAACTAACTTAAAGATTTGCAGTTTGTCCGTGCAATAAATTAAAATTAACGATAGAAGTCAAAGCCCACGCTAGAGGGATCATTTGTGCTCATTCATTCCTTGCTACTTGGCTACTTGCACGAGTTTGATTACATTCTTCTCTTTATGGAATCACCTTCTGACCCATCCTATACATCATTCACCGACCAAAATTAGATCACCCTGAGGAGTTGAAAACTGTGTTCTGACTTGTCTTGAATTCTTCTGTATGGCACCTTTTCGCCCCATCCTTTTTGCAAGCAACTATTTCAAGCTCAGATAATTAAGGAGTTACTTTTAGCTCGCAAATATATATGGACTCCCCCTACTGCCCAAAATATAAATTAATAACCACATAATATTTTATATTTATAACTTTTTAGTAATATTTATATTGAGAAATGGAATTGGATCTTGAAGCTAAAGGCGGAAAACAGGGCCGGCCCAAGGTGGAGGGCCAGGTTCATGACATACCAAGTATTTTTTAACATGAGTCGGGACATCGAGGAGGGTCTGAAGAAGAGCGACTTATCTAACAACTATGAGCGAGTGGAATTCACCCTAATTTAATTTTTTTATAAAAAAATCATTTTCTTAATATATGAACTTTCTTGGGAGAAATTAATCTAATATCCCTATCAAGATGTTGTTACCGCATGCTTATTAATTTGTTATCTGTGGGTCAAATAGTTGTTACCAACAATCCAACTTTTGACTAGGCGATAACAACTCTTTGGCTTGGCGATTATAACTTTTGGGTAGATGATAACAACTTAGAGCACAACTTTTAAACCATTGCTTGGTAACAACTGATGATATCTTAATGAGCATACGATAACAACTTCATGGACTTGAAATTAATCTCGTGATTTCGTGGGACATCATCTTAATTAAGTTCCTTACACAATAATTAATCACCCCTATAATAAATCCTCCTAATTTTTCTCAAGTTTTCCCTAAATTAATCCATGTTTAAGTAGTGGATCCTATAGTGTGGTTAATTTTAAGTTGCATACTTAATTTAATCAAATTAGATAAATATATTATATATATAAAAATAGAAGAAATACTATCAAAGACATCTTCATAGCCTAGTGCTTATAGCGTCTATACTCTATAGTAAGTGTAAAGTTGTGTGTTTAATCTCATTTTTAACCCATATGGTGCCCACTTCTAAGCTCTAATTATGCTTCTTAAATTTTATTGATTAAAATCAAGGTATCCCCACTCGACAGGTTAATGACAAATCTTCCACTAATTTGAAGTACTTCAAAGGTAGGACAATTGACTCAGGAGATTTAATACTTCTTCACCCAATGTTAAGGATCAAGCCTTCAACACTTGGTTAAAGATGAATGGGTCTTTTCAACTCAACTTCACACCTAAGGGATGCACGGCTTAAATATTGGAAATATGTATAATTGATAAATTTTCAATTAATTAATTTTTATTTCATACATTTTGAAGATTTTAAAGAGCCATTTGATTTGGTCAATTCCTCGAAGCCACTAAAGATAACAATTTTCAAGCATATGAATTGCTAGACACAACTCGAGGTCAAGTCATACACCAGATCATGCATCACAATTCACGGTAAAATAAGGTTTATAAGCATAGTGCCAATATGCAACAGATTCAACTTCTCACAAACAAAACAATCCAAATAATATTAGTTATCAAAATGAAGAGCGAGGAAGTAGGAAGTATAATAGTGGATCAGACACCATGTAACTATTATAGGAAAAACTAATAATCAGAGTACAAAATAATGGATTCCATCATTTTTTGATGTGAAACTGGAAGCCACTTCAAGCACACCTAATATACAAAATTACAAATGATGGGTTCAAGTTTCACTTCCCACCCTCTCATTTCTATCCAACCAAACATAGCATCTAAATTTACATTTAGTCATTTACTTTTTTAAGAAAAATTACCCTTAAGTATATGTTGATGTTAGTTACTTTAAGTTTGTATCAAATTTTAATTTAGTCTCTTAATATTTAAATATATTTTAACAACATATGATTACAAGAATCTCATTATTTTACTTCTTCCTATCTTCGTTTTGGCAAAGAAAATTTTTCTGTTTCACTTTAAAAAGAAAAAGAAAAAACTTTCTCCTTAAGTTGATATTTGGATTCTGCTATTCAAGTGCCAAATAAAATTAGAACATAAATTACCAATGAAAAAAAAGGCTCAAGCAAAAAACAAGAATTCCTTTCATTTTTTTTATTGGTTACCTAAGGTATCTCGTCCCGCCGCCCGCGTGTCAAGTGAGACTAATATTTCACGTCAGAGATCGAACCAGCTGCCAGTTGGTTTGTGAATTTGCTCCATTCACAAAACTCAGCCACTTACTTCAGGGACGGGACCACTCATGTCAACCACCACATTAACAAACATTTCATTCAAAACCAAAACATCCCTTATAGACTCACAGCAACATAACTTCACCGAGAAACTAAACATATTTAAAATCATAGCACTAGCAGGTAAGTCTCTTGAAAACTCTGAAATAAACTTTGATGAATTCCTATGCTTAGCCAATTTCGAAGAATACAGCAGAATCTACTGCCATCAAATCTAGTTTTCAACACTTCAATAAGATATTTAGTGTCAGGAATCACACATTCAAGAATTCACAAAGACTCATACTATTACTCAGACCTCTTGCAGCTATGCAAAAACACAACTTTCATAAAAAATGTTCATGCCCAGATGATCATTCATGGCTATGAGCATAATCAATTTCTTGCAACTAAGCTTATTGGAAAGTATGTTGAGTTAGACTTCTCCAATATTGAAAGTGCAAGGAAGGTGTTTGATAAATTGCCTGAAAGAGATGTATTTTGTTGGAATGTGATTATCAAGAGTTATGCAAATGTGGGTCCTTTTACTGAAGCATTGAATGTGTATGATGAAATGCGTTTACATGGTATTAGTCCAAATCTTTATACATACCCTTTTGTGTTGAAGGCTTGTGGTGCTGAGGGAAATTATAAAAAGGGTCAAGTGATACATGGACATGTTGTTAAATGTGGTTTGGAGTTTGATTTGTATGTTGGTAATGCTCTTGTGACATTTTATGCCAAGTGTAAAGATGTTGATGCCTCTAGGAGAGTATTTGATGGGATTCTTCAAAAAGATGTAGTCAGCTGGAATTCCATGATATCAGGATATACCACAAATGGATTTATGGATGAAGCTAATCAGGTCTTTTATGCCCTTTTGAAGAATGATGTCATAGGTGCTCCTGATAATACGACTTTTGTAACCGTTCTTCCAGCACTTGCTCAGGCTGCAGATATCCAAGCAGGGTTTTGGATTCATTCTTACATAGTAAAGTCAGGAGTGAAAGTTGATGCCTCTTTGGCCAATGGCCTCATATCATTATATTCAAACTGTGGTTATATAAACATAGCGAGAGCCATCTTTGACCGGATCTCTGACCGGGAGAGAAATATTTTTGTGTGGAATGCCATAATTAGATGCTACGGGATGCATGGTTTTGCACTTGAGGCACTCAGTATGTTTGAGCAACTAGTAGAAGCTGGCATTCACCCTGATGGAGTTATATTTTTGTGTTTGTTATCTGCATGTAGTCATGCCGGTATGCTAGCAGAAGGTTGGGATATGTTTCAAAAGATGGAAGCTTTTGGAGTTCAGAAAAATGAAGCACATTATGCTTCTGCAGTGGATCTTTTGGGGAGAGCTGGCCATTTAGATGAAGCAATGGAGCTTATTAGCTCTATGCCAATTCAACCAGATAAAAATGTGTATGGTGCCTTGTTGGGTGCTTGTAGGATACACAAGAATATAGAACTGGCTGAATTTGCTGCTGAGAAGCTATTTGTGTTGGATCCTAATAATGCAGGGCGTTATGTGATCCTGGCACAGATGTATGAAGATGCAGGTCGGTGGAAAGAAGCAGCAAGATTGAGGACATTGATAAGAGAAAAAGAAATTAGGAAGCCAATTGGTTATAGCTCCGTTGAGTTGGAATCAGGTTATGTTAAATTTGGAGTCAGTGATGAGACTCACCAATTTACTTCAGAGATCTTTGAGACAGTGATGAGCTTGGATAGGATAATGGCGCAAGTATTCATTGATGGTATCATAAGCTATCCAACCTTCTAAATCTGGAAGTGATAGCCATCATCACTTTCATTAACTACCTATTTCACAGACAGTGCTTAGCCAGTTTTTTAAGGCAAACAAATTTGCTGGTAAAAGTATGGTGTTATTCATTTTATTCCAGATTGGATGCAATTGAGAGGGAGAGAGAGAGGTCATAATAGTGCACTTAGAACAATGGTTTGCAGTTTTATGCCATGATTTTTCATTTCTCTAGGTGCTACTGATCATGTTAATGATTTGTCATTTCATACATTTTTGTGCATCTTAAAGGGTGCCTTCTTCAGGCTCCCCTGCCTCCTATGAATGGAAGAAGATATTCAAAGACATTTTCACTTTTCAGTATCATTCAAATTTGCTTTCCAATGCCCCTGAAACCTGAATTAATCAGAGTCGAATAATGTATAACATACATTTTGAAATGGGCTAACAAAAACTATAAGACTTTTTGATATTGACATTCAGACATGTATTATGGGTCACATAATTGAAATGCGAGTGGTCATGACTCATGAGAGAATGATGATTGATATATTTCTCTGGTAAATTTACAATACAAATAAACAAAATGAATTTTTCAAGGCATCTATTGTCTGTAAGGAAACCAATCCGGTTCCTTTATATAAAGCATACAACTGCAAGTAACCCTTCATTAATCCTAACATAGAATCTTCTATTATAGCTTGACAATGGATCTCATACTCATCTTAAAGTAATGGCAAACTGAGAATGGACCCCTTTCATATATGTTTGTTTCTTATTGTATAGCATCGTAAGTTACCATTGTAAATAAAGTAGAGAAAGGGGAAACAAGACAAGCTTCACAGGTGAAGTAATAAAGTACAACACAGGTACTTCCAGTGATCCAGTGATCACAAGATAGGTCATAATAATGTCCATGGAAAGAAGAAAAGCAACGAACTGATTGAAATGGAAGTTGCCCTTTTATTGAAAAAGTATATATACAGGCGCAGGCGACATATAGGAGCCAGAACAAGCTTCACAGGGTGAGATAGTGGATGAGAGGGAATGACTATGCAAGTTGCAAAGGAGGCAAGAGGAGGACTTTGTCAACATTATCAAGAACATAAGCAAGAATGAAGATATGTTTCGCAGAAGAGACCTGACCGAGGAGAGATTATACTCAATCCTTCAGAAATCCTACTTTTTCCATCAAGGATCGGATATCGGCACTGCTGCTACCATCACTAGCCTCAACAATGTTGGGACTGTCTAGTGCAATGACATCTGAAAGAGGATAGTTTCTATTGTTATGGAGTTGATTGATTGCACTACTACCAACTCCCTTTAGTATAACACTTCTGTGCTGACCACCAAGCAATCCTTCATAGTCAGTCTCACCACATTCTCCGGCAAACACCACCATCTTCGACAGTTCAAAACCCCATCGAACATAAAGGTACCTAGATGAGAAGTTGACAAGTCATACAGATTGCAAAATACAGTTAAAGCAATAATGCTATCATGTGTGACAGTGAATGGAGGATATTATGTTTAGGGAATAGAAAAATAGTTCTCAGATTCCAAATAATTTAAATACCACCAACGAAATCAGGTTCTAGCTCTTTATATATAAGCCTATAAAAAATCAACTATTCATGAACTTAGATTGCTTTCATGTCAGGAATACATATGCTGGCACAGGCAGTAGAAGACAATTCCATAATAGCTTCGCTTTAATAGAATGCAGTAACTGTCCATTGCGCAACCTCTTATCAGTAAAATTTAAAAAAGAAACACAATATATAACGCAGAAAGTTTATTTACTAACATTTGTTGAAGTAGACCATTGGCAATAAGATTCAACAATACCTGAGGGCCTGAGAACGAGATGCCAGTACTGGAATTACGTTCATTCTTGTCCCATTTTGACAATAAATAACATGACAGCGCAGAGCCTGTATTCTCAGAAGCTTCCGAAGTTCCTTCACCGGGGGAACCTGTAAGATAATGAAGACAATAAAATTTAAAGGAATAGTTTGTCAAAAAACATTTTTAAGAGAACACAAAAAGAAACAAGAATCTACACCGAATGACTAAAATTTTCTATGACATATATTTATTATTTGAATATGAGACACTTAACATATAAATTCATTCTTAAAGCTAAGAGTGATGTTTTCCACACAATCATGAATAACCAAAAAGAAGAATCACCTTCCCCGGCTTTTGCAGCTTGAAAGCATAACAGTAGTCAGTAGAAAGCTGCTCAGAAGGAATTACAATTTGCTCGTCAACATCATCCTTCTTATCAGTGATTTGTGCAGCCCAACGTACCAAAGTCTTCCTCAGCCCTTCCATACCCCAACGGTATTCAATGTGCGAGTGATAGTACAAGTCAACCACAAATGCACGATCTTCAGAAGTGAGTGATGGATAGTAAAGATCACTGCCACTGTTACAAATATAAGCATCAAAATCATCAGGACTCAAGCCACTCGAGACCAGGAATGAGTGTATCTCAGATATTGTGAAGGATGTTGCCAGAATGAATCCCACAGAGCCTTCAGCCCTCTCCTTTTCTGCAGACTCAAATATCACTTTAATGGTTTCATGGAGACCTTTAGTGGTATCACAGTCCACTGCAATGACAAACAGATGCTTTCTCCTCCTCAGTGGTGGAAATTTACCAGCATTCCTATTTTGATCTGATATTTCAGAAGCTCCACCTTTGCGTGTGTCCTTGGAAATGCCCTTTGACCATGACAACACAGCATTCTCCAGTTTAGTGTTTCTATCAGCTGTATTTCCTTCAGTCCCCATGGAATTATCATTTCCGCTATCCCCGCTCTTCTCTCCATCCAGTGAAAACTTCAGGTTAAGAGAAAGATCATGTATATCTCTCAAGGAATCACTTGGTGATTCTGATTCTGAACTTTCAGCTCCATCATCATTTCGCAGCCACTGTGGATACCTTGGTTTACAAGTGGCTATTTTTGATAGGTATGTCTTGCAATGCTCAGGCCATGAAAATAAATGAATGTTCTTCAACCCATTCTGTCTACATTTTGCCCATAACTGCTTGTTACTAACAAGCTTCAAAAGAGCATCAGAAATAGACTGCTGATCATGGGGATCCACAAGTAGACCATTGTCAAGTACCTGTTTATTAATGACCAAGCAATCATGAAAGTTTCCAAGGAAATTTTCTGGTTAATATATAAAATACCAATGAATTAGCATACCCTATGAATATCAACAGGACCTCCATTTTGAGTTGCAACCATTGGCAAACCATAAGCAGCTGCCTGTTTCACATCTAGGAATATATTAATGACTTATCCAATAATCATGGGATAAGAAAGAAAAATATCCTTTCAAGGTTTTGAAAGTCACCTCAATTAAGGTTAGACCGAATGGCTCAATGAAAGCTGGATTGATAAAAACACCCTACACAAAAACACAGACAAAACGTAAAATGAAATAGGTAAGCTTGCACAAGAAAGAAAGAAGAGCACATGCACTAATATTACGATAGATTTGCACACATGCTTCATTTAAGTCATATGGTCAATAGAAATACTTGCATTAAAGTGAATAAGGTTTTCTTTATTAACAATAGATTTTTGACATCTTCACTTTCATAAATGACAATAATTTCAAATTACAATAAAATGAAGCAACCATGCTAGCATGTCTAATGGAATAGTTACAAAATGAAGTGAACTAGAAGAGGTAAATATTTACAAGACAAACATACTGCATAGATTCGTATCATGGTGCCTAATAAAGACCAAAGAGGTGGGGTTACCTTAGTCTTTGCCGCTAAACGATATATGTCAGGCACATCAGATTGTTTATGGTGTTTTGGATAAGCCACATGTCCATACAGATCATACTTATCAATCAGCTTAAGTACTGAGAGAAGAACAGAGGCATTGGTGCTTGACATTTCATCAATGCCATCTCTATTACCCATAATTAATGTCTGAAAATAATAGAAGAGAGAAAAAATTTTGCTCAGACAGGCAACCCAAGTCAGCTAGACAGAAAATAAAGAAATTATATTTGAAAACATGTATAGAAATTATCCATACTAGATTTGCAAGGTCTCGTAGAGGGCGACATTCTCCAAATGCTTTCACCAAAGTTGTGATGTTCTTTTTGGGGTCTGGTCTAGCAAGGGCAAGGATCATTGGTTTGCGAGGGTTGGTAAAGAAACGCATTATCTGGATAGCAAGTTGAAAGTGGTACAGATTTAACATTTACATTGCATAGCAGAAATTTAGGAAAGCTACTTTATCTGGAACTAACCTCAGACCAAATAGGTGGATCATGGGGAGCAGGATGATCCAAATTTCCGTCCGGTTCACTATCTATATCTTGTGGAACTATGTGATGAAACTCCATACCAGGTGGAATTATCTACATGGAGGGCCATGATATACTTAGTATATCCCAATGGGGAGGCAAGAAACTAAAAATGTGAAATGTATCTCTAGAGAGATGAAAACTGTAAGTTGAAATCATGGTAACTCAATTCTTAATAAAACAAAGAAAAAATGGTGTTTTCAACAAACTAAAATTATGCCCCCAAGAGAAAGCCATAGACCAAACAATAAGCATTCCACCTTGGATGAAAAAGGCTCAACTCGCATTCAGAAAGAATCTTTAATTTAGTCCAGCATCATTGAACAGGGAACCATTTAATTAAGATCCAATACTTACCGCCATACGAGGCATGAATCTACCATAACAACTCACATTACGCCTGATCCTTGCTCGTATTTTGCGTTCCAATACTGGATCAAAACCATCATACAAACGCCATTGTTGTTCTATTTCCTGTCTAGTGCTTGTTATGACTATTTCAGAGCCATCAAGGGCTAATTCCTCAGCTTCTATCCGACGCATGATCTTGTACGTTGTATTTATTTCATCCCTAGATAGGCGACCTTGCTTCAGAAGTTGTTCTAACTTATCTCTACCAAGTGAGTGACCAGTGAAAAGCATTGGAACGTTTAAAGCGCCAGATAGAAGAGCAGCAGAGTCTCCAGCATCTGCATAATGTCCATGAATGGCAACAGGCCAGACAGCATGTCCACCACCAATCTGCTCCCCAAGAGCTTTTGACATCTGTATGATGTGGCCTAGAGCACCATCAACAAATTCTGGTATATGAGGCCAGAGATTTTCTTTGGGAATATATTTATCCCTTGGACCAAAGGGTATACGAATTATATAAGAACCACTGCTCTCTCCCCTATCATCTGTTAAATCATCTTGGTTTGTTGGAGTCAACATTTCTATTGGCTCCCCGTAACTCCAATCCACATCTGGAGATGATACTTGCCTAGTAAGCAAATCAACTCTATAAACTCCTGGCATTGAGCCCAACGCCCTTGCAAGTTCCACAACATATTTGACCTGTTTAGTAGAAGATGAAAGCAAACAGATTTTAGTTTTACACTTGACCATGTAAATGTCAAAATCTTTTTAAGAGTCGAGAATCAAATTTTTATAAATGAAACCAGATTATTGATACGCAATAAAAATAAAATACAAAAACATAAGTATTACCTGGCCACCAGTATCAGAATCCCGTCCAAGCTCCATATTCTCACCTCTTATTAGACCATGAATGCTGCAAACGTACTAGCTGTTAAACTAAGAAATGATTGAATCATGCACTCAAAAGAAACAGGACCATGCACACTAATAACATTAACTACTACTAGTATTTATCATGAAAACGTTTTCAGTTATTTTCAACCAGTCATTTTCGGACTGATGTTAAGAATATCACATAATAAGTCCATGCAGTAGAAAGAGCACAAAAAACTCAGCAACCATCACTTGATGTGCAATGTCTATAAGAGTTACTATGAACAAGGAACTCTAAAGTGCGATACAAACCTTATGAGTACAATATAGAGTTTCTTCCCCTTTTGGCTATTAGCCCATGTCTCCATGGCATCAGCAGAACTGATTCTAGGAAGTCTTCCTTTTGTACTTGAGCCATGAGCTGAAACATCACTCACTGGATCTCCTTTTTCTCCCTCTGATAAGTCCTCAGACATATCAGCAGTTGCTTCTCTGCGGCCTCTTTCACGTTCAAGATGACGTTTATTCACTCTGTGTGCTTCCTCACTCTCAAGCTACAAATAACAGATATCTTACAAAGGTGAGTTTTTTCCCTCCTCACACTCGAACTAAATTTCACATATTTAATAAAAAGTTTCAAAATTTCTACTCTGTAATCTGTATCAGTTAATGTAAGCCTCAAGGACAAGAAAAATCCAGAAAACAATCAAGTTCAAAGAAGGGATAACAGGAAAACCATATTCCTAGAAATAAGAAAAAAACACAAGACCACTTTCCCAGCAATCCAAAACATAAGCCCGAATATCAGAAACTGAAGAGCCCATTACTTAAAACTGATCAACTAATGAAGAAGGAAGCTCAAAATAGTTAATTTACCACCTCACTCAACAATCAAACATAAAAAAAAGCCAATCCAGTTCTAGTCTCCACTCAATGAGGGTGCTTGGGAAGAGAAGGCAGCCTAACTTCTACTTTTTGGAGAGTGGCTGATTCGAACCCACGACCTCAGACCCCACGGCAAGCAAGCAAGCTTACCGTTGAGCTAAGCCGTCACTTCACTCAACCATCAAACACACACACTAAAAAAAAAATTCTCTCATCCTATCACCATACAAAAATCAGCCACAGCAACCATGTCCAATTCAAGCGCAAGCCATATAATGAAACTAACAGCACATAATCACAAATGAGCATGAATGAATGAATGAAAAGAACCTGCTTCTTTTGCCTAGCCAAGTTCCAAATCCTCCAACACATGTTCTCCAATCTAGTATTCCTCTCCTGAGGACTCCTAGTAGCAGAAGCCTACCACATCCAAAAAAAAAAAAAAAAAAAAACAATCTCATTAATCAACACAAAGCAAAGCAAAGCAAAGCAAAGCATGGTAGTAAAATAAAAAGAGAGAATGGTAATACATACGCGGACCCAGGAGCGATAAAGATCGGTCTCATCGAAGCCAGAGATGACTTCAGCAACGAAATAACGAGTTGGGCTGAATCTGCCTCTCTCTCTGAGAAGAAGAGAGGATTTGGCGTCGTCAAGGCCTGGCCCCACATCCAGAATAGCTTCTAAGTAGCTGTTAATCCAGTCGTTTCCCGCCATATCTTCTTCTTCTTCTTCTTCTTCTCTGCAAATAGTTGCAGGAAGCTTTACTATGATGATGGCCTTTCAGTGTATATGGGAAATGAAGTTTGAAGGAGAAGAAGGTTCGGCCAAAAACAAAATAGATTTTTTTTTAAGAAGAAGGGAATATTCGGCGAGAAGCGTCTGGAAAAGAAAGTAGTCACTGGTTAGTCACGCCATGTTGTTCACTTTTACTCCTTCCATCTTCTTCACTGTACTTGCCGCAAAAAATTAACATTGGACAGTGTACGATGTTGGACTTTCTTTTACTAAAAATGTTAAACATCATGTTTTGTCCGGATATAATACTGTCCTGTTAGGACCAGGAGGACCTGATTCACTTTCTATTTTTAGAGATTAGCTTGAAATAGATTATTAAATCATGATATATTTGATATATTTTTTAAATTATTCATTAGTTTATAAGTCAAATAAACTATTCTAAGGGGAAAAAATTAGGTAAATCAATTTATAATTAACTTATTTTGTTGTTTTAAGATTTTCCAAAAAAGTCAACTAGGTATTATATTTAGGACCGGAGAAAGTATCAAATATATATATATATATATATATATATATATATATATATATATATATTGTAAGTCAAACAAAATAGTTAAAAAGTTCATATAAATAAACTTTATTGAACTTTTTTAGAAAATTTTAATGTTTCAGGAAGCAATTTTTATTATCACCAAATGGAAACCTGCCCTTTCTGCTCAGGAAATTTAACTAAAAAAAATATTAATTGTTAATGTATTGAGGAGTGGAATCCTAGATAATTCTGTGTATGTCATTCTATATTAATTCATGTTTGATGTAACAAGTGTCGTTTCAAATTGGATTTTTTACTTGTATTGAAAGAAAGTAGATTTTAAATCAATGGGTACAAAATGGAATGAGTAGTTATTAACATTGTGAATTCTTATGGTGTGATAAGGCTGGAATTTGATTTTGAGACAAATGATTTCAAATCCACTGCTCTACTCTATTCAAGTATTAAAAACTTGACTTGAGTTAAACTAATATTATTTCTAATAAATCTTAACTTTAGATTTTGTACTTCAACGTAGACTATGTCATAGTAAAAAAACTTAAATATCAAAACTAACTATTAAAAATTGTGAATTTCATCCGTTCTTAGATATAAAATCTATTTGACGTTATTTTATAAATTAAGGGAGTTAAATGGGTCATCTAATCATAAGTCATAATGTATCTTGTATATGATTAAATTATATGTTAGTCTATAAATTAAATAAATTAGTTCAAAAAAAAATTTAAGGAAGTCAATTTATAAGTAATTTATTCATTATTTTTAGGATTTTCTAAAGGTTAATTAGATTTTATATTTAGAAAAGTACTGTGCAACACCAAGCAAAAATTTGATCACATTGTGTCGTTTGATTGATGATGCCATGTGATTGTGTGAATAGTTAAAAACACGCAAAGTATGATCGCTAGCCCAATAACAAAAGTTTCTTGAGATAATTGGAGCATGCTACCTAAAACTACGGGCTTCTTCAAAGAGTTTTGGTGGGGAACTAATCTCATTAATCGTTCATTTTTAATTAAAATATAAATCATATATTATGTGGTTGGATTCCAAATTTTGGTTATTTTTGTAAATTAAATACTTGATTTTTCGATAGTTTAGAAGAGGTTTCAAAAGTGGAGTACTTGTAAAAGCTAAGAGCTCCTTCCTTCCTTCATTTTCTTTTTGCGTTTTTTTCTATTTTTGGTCATGAAGGTGTGAATGAGAATTCTCAATTCCTAACACAATGAATATGCTCAGAAGCAAAGCTGGCGATTGTCAATCAGGTCACGTTGCTTAGTTTGGCAGCTCAATAATTGCTTATTACTACTATTATTGTTCATTGCTAGCAACAACTAATATGTCACAATAATAATTATTAAATTATTTTGTTATTTAAAACGTACGGTGGAAACAAAATTGATGCAAGTAATAGTAATTAGAAAATGCATGTCCATTGTTAGCATTAAATATAAAAAACCCGCCAAAAGGTTGTACATATAACTATACAAGTATATTTTTAGTTCAAAAAAAAAACTATACAAGTATTTAGTTTGTAGGAGTATCATTTAGTTGTATTTTCAGTCGTATTTTCAGTCGTGACACTTGAAGAGGCATTTCCACATTTAAAGGAAGTTCTGCTAAACCTATCTTGTACACAAGGAATAAAGGATTTGTTTAATTTGTAATGCTCTAGTGATCATGCCTTAGGATCCCTGCATTTAGATATCGCAGAGTCAAACCTCTTTCCTAAAATATTTATATATAACAAAAATTCTAATATATTTAGAACAAATCAGTTCATCATTGTATTGGTCAAAAGATTGTATTAATCCATGCATTGTCAAGAAGACACTTTTACTGTCCTTGTTATTCTGAGCTCAAATGTTGTGATTGATGCTCAATAATTTGTTGCATTAATATCCAAACTTTGGTTATATACTCCATGAAGAGACTCCTAATCTTGACAATAATATTAAGATAATTGGACAGTGTATATGGGAATTGAGCATGAATGCTGCACTCTACATTTGGATGACGTTTCATATGCAGCAAATAAGATTAGGAGTGGCTCTGCATGGACTTATTTATGATTGAACATCTATGTTATCCTATGTCTCTTGTCCAGGGCAAAATATATAGGACGTGTGTTTTAGAAAAAAATATATTCAACCAACGATGATCAATCATAAATAACTAACATCAAGAGTTGTTAATTATTGTTTTTAAAATTTTTCCTCTATTTATCAATGATACATATTGAATATTGAAAAGTTGGGCATATATAGATATAAATTTTAACAGAGACATAGTTAAAATAATTAGTCTAAAAACGTATTTACTGAATTAATTACTTTTCGTTAAATATATTAAAATAGTTGGAAATAATTTGTACTTTGGATTGATCGAAGCAGGAATTTACTTTTTTTTTTAACTTAAGATTGCAATGATAAATCGACATGACGAATGCTAGTTATAATCCAGCACAAACTAATAAGTAATAATTGCCTTTATACTAAATAAAATATAAGCATGATGATGATGGTACGCACCTCAGATAAAAGAATTAAATTGTGTCTTAAGTTGAAACATATGACAATGGAAAATTGAAAATAAAATCTGCAAAATTGGATATTGAGAGAGAATATGCACAAAATTAAAATGTATTTATGTTTTTTGCCTAAACGAAAATTGGTTTTCTATTGATGTTTAATTGTTCATACTTGTTGGAAAAACACTATCAATTTTTTTTGCCAGAAGGAAAAAAACTATCAATACTTGATATACTATGGTCAGTTATCATATTGCATGATCGACACACGGGATTCCTACCATGCTCAAAGCCAGTTTTAAATCTCCGCATTGAAAGTTACGTAAAAAAAAATCATCTCATAGAAATTAAATAAGTCAACGAGGAATTGAGGATTTACACGAACTATTATGTACATAAGCCATATAGCTCCAAAATGTTCTTTATAAAAGAAATAGATATTAGTCATATTACTATAAAACTACTCCCTCTGGTCCCTAATGTAAGAGTTAGCCGTCAAAAAAAGGCTTCTTAAGAAAACATATGAATGTTAGTTGAGTGTCTGGAGTTAATGCTTCTTTTCCAAAATTGTCCATATTTATTATGGTACTTTTAAGAGAGAGAAATACATAAGCATTAATAAATATGAAAGAGAGTTAGAGGTAAAGTAGGAAAAAATGTATTAAATGATGAGAGAATATGGGGTGAGCTCTTACATTAGGGACCAAAACCATTCAAATTTTGAGCTCTTACATTAGGGACCGGAGGGAGTATATTATTCATCAGCGGGAAAAAAATGTGCCTAGTTTTAATGTTATACTCTAATATAATAAAGAAGAAGATAATAACGTTCCTCGGGTTGTGTGAACAGCAATAGTAATGTCGAAGTAATGAATTACAGGACAAAAAATGCTAATGCATTCTTCGTATAATATTTTCTTATTAAATTAAATTCACATTGCCTTGGACTATTGCTAACTAGAAAACAAATATGGGAATATTTATCTGTAAAATTTAACTCATATTCATATAAGCAAATTACTTGATGTTTTTAAAATTTCATCTGCTAAAATTTGACTGTGAATGGTCGTCTCAAAATTCAATATATTCTTTCTCATTTGAATATTCAATTCATTATGTATATACATGTATGTCAAAAAAAAATTAATGACATGACTTGTAAAATAGAAGTTGAGTCTGAGTATGCAATCGCGATAATGACTTGGAGGTAGCGAGGTTCACCCCGTTGTGGACTTATATTCCCGCGAATCGAATTAGTCGATTGCTAATAGCATCAGATACCAATGGATAAATTAAAAAAAAATAGAATTCAAAAATCGATTCCCTTCTTTTTTTATCCATGATCAAGGTATCCCCTCACTCGACAAGTGAGAGACTAATCCCTTATTGATTTGTAGGCACCTCAAAAATCTATTCCCTTGCTTCTATCTTATAGTTAAAATATATAAAACGAGTTATCCATTACTAAAAAATAAATAAAATGAGTTGTTTTTAGAAAATAAAGGAACGGCGTAAATGAGTGAAAGAGAAATGCGGCTCTTGTGGATTAGAAAAATTTCGAGAGATACTATATGAAAATCGAAGAATGCGCGTGGGACCTATATAGAATTATGGATAGAATGACAATCCCGACCCCTTCACAGTAAGAGATGCCAATATGCCATATATATTCTGATAATTAATTGAATAATTAGTTGACTGATTTAATTAATGAACTAATTATAACCTCAATCATTTCTCTCCCACGCCAAACTGGCTTAGTAGGTTTGAGGAAATAACAACATAATACTCCCTCCTGTCCTAATTATAAGTCACCTTTGACTTTTTTGGAAAATCCTAAAAAAGGAAAATAAGTTAATTATAAATTGTTTTACCTATTTTTTCCATTATACTAGTTTACTTTACCTGTAAACTAATGGATAGTCTAAAAATATATCAAATATATCATCATTTAATAACCTATTTCGCAACCTTAATCTCTCCAAAAAAAAGTCAAAGACTACTTATAATTAGGACCGGAGGGAGTAGTAGTTTTATTAGTCAATTAATAATGAATGGTGGCATTTCTGTCCATTTTTGTTTACTCATCATAGGCTTTAGCCACGTAGCTTCTATTATTGAGATCTTTTATTGAGACTATTATTGAGATCTAAAATTACAATCATGCGTTGCAACGACTCTATTCCTATTTTTTTGTTTTTCAAGGTATCTCGGTTCTTTTAATAAGGAGATAGGAGTATTAAATAAAACTAGTTATAACCTCTTGGGATGAACATATTGTTCTAATAACAAAGGATGTTTCATTCATTATGATTGTTTTTTTTTGCCAGCATTCATTATGATTGTTACTGAGTAGTAAAGTTGATGTTAAAAAGTTTTCAATCAAATTAACAAAAAGACTAATGTACAATTGTAATGCAAAAAGTTTATCACATAAGGTAAGTAAAACAAATCTAAAAAAAACTATGGAATTCAGTTGGAGTGGTTGAAACGGAGGGGAAAAGATTGCTAATTCAAACTCTGGATCCTAATTCCCTTAGACGAAAAAGAAGGTTAGAAAGTGAAAAGGTAATGTGTGTGTGTGTAAGAGACATGAATTAGTATATGTTCATTAACCAACAAAAAAACAACTTTCCAAACATCGAAAGGAGGAGAATTTCTATGGACAACCCACTTTCGCAACACGAGGACTCCAATTTGGTAGATGTCCTAATTGACATCACTATTTTTGATCGAGTACCTCCCAAATATATATATATATATATATATATATATATATATATATAAATATATAAATTTTTTTAAATTTTTTTTCTTTTGTGGTTTAGGAGTAGACTACATGAAGATAGTGTTTTATGGTGTTGTATATATAGATTAGAGGAAAATATATCCATGAATTGTATCTCGTTTGATTTAGTCATCATCGCAGGCGGGAAAAAAAATTCGAATAGGAAAAAATGCATAGTCAACTGCATCAAACTGAATTCGAATCTAAAATGAAGAAAGAAGCTGACGCAAAATCAATGAATTTAAACTCACTAAATGACCTATATGCATGGGATTGTAATATTTGGTTGATTGCAAATAAATTTTGTGTCATTTATATTGAATGGCATGTGCATTCATTGCATGGGAAAAACACAATGACATAAAATTATGAGAAGTGATAAATAAAATAACCACTGTTAAAAATAAATGCAAAAGTCGTGATTGAGGTTTTTGTTTAAATTTTGTTTGATGCGAAAATAGATCCACCATGGATATTTATCCAAAAGAAAAGAAAAGAAAATAGATACATGGACCAATTAAAAGGTTTCATGTGGACCAATAGAATGTAACCTTTTAATAATAGATAGATAGATTGCATGTATCATAAGATTTTTGTATCACACCTTGTAAAAGGAAGATAAGTTTAAAGAAAAGTTGTAAATATAAAAGGCCAAACAAAAAAAACCTCATATTTAGACTACCTTTCTTTATGTAATAAATGAAATAACGACTTTATAAAAGGGAATTTGGAATTCACAATCACGCATTTTAAAAGGAAAAAGGCTAATGAAAAATGTTTAGTGCTGCTTGGACTAAAAGAATTTCACAGCATGCAATTAATTAGATTATACAATCCATCTCCCCCTCCTCTCAAACTTGTTGGGTGGTAGTGAGATTTCTTCTCTCGTCGTCGTACGAGTTTTTCCATCAGCGTCTCCTTCTCCGGTTCATGCCGGGGAAGGAGACGTCTATCATTTTCATTGGTGTGCTCTTATGTTTCTTTCATTTTCAAATAAATTGGTCTAGGAGTTTCGACGATAAGAGAAATTTCTTCTACTCAATCTTCATTTTATGTTTTAGTTTTATGGGATGTTTGTTTCTGTGAGATCTACTCATTGAGCTTCTTTGAAAACTAATTTGATTGGTTTATTGCCGATAAGAAGTGTAGATCATTTGGGATGGTTCTTTGAACAACCACTACTCAATGACTTTTCTACCAGTGACAGTTTTTTTCTATCCACAAATTCTCATGAAGGAAAGATAAAGAAGATGTAGGGTTTTTGCGACGGCGGCGGCTCACTCCTGGCCTATCCATGTTTATCTTTTTAGGTTTTCTATGTTTTTTTGCAGACCTATTTTGTATTGTAATTTTCTAGTTTAATAAAATTTTTATGCTTCTTCATAAAAAAAGATTATACAATCCATAGATTTTTTTTGTTTGTTGCCTCGCACAATTCTGATATAAAGAATTAAATAAAAAAAATAAAGCGTGTGATGATGAGTGCTGATCCACAATATGTTATTCCATTTTTCTGTCAACATATTAAATGTTAAATATTTTTATCTATAAAAAAATTCATGGCCAAGTAGTGGCTGATGGTATTTATACTCCTTTGATCTCTTGCCCTTTATTAACAAGGGGTGTGCAAATTTTTCCAGCTCCGTCCCACAACTTTTTGAGATGGAAATTACTTTCCTGAAAATATTTTGAGACGGGATATGGGATAGGTAGTTTCAATCTCATCCCATCTCGAATATATTTGTGTGCTTTCATATAACTTTTTTTTAAAAATACATGTGTTGTTAATATTATATTTTAATGAATATTGAAAGGGGCATATGATGAGCTGTAAAGAAATATTTGAACTTGATCATAGGCCTATGTTGCGTTTATTACAATACTAGATGTTGTTGCGTTTATTACAAGACTAGATGTTAAGGCTTTTTTTTTTTTGAAATGTTAAGGCTTTTATAGTACTTTTGCACGAGACTGGCTACTACCTGTAAATTATATTGCCACGTGTCAAGCTACAAGGCCGTTATTCATTCACGTCAACTTCTGGAACTCACGAATTAACGAAAAACCTTTTGGCTTTTGGGGACATGATCTCTTAAACATTAATTTTACTTTTTGCTGACACGAGATCGTGAAATGCCAAATATTATTCTTTATATGGGGAATCATATCATATCATGCTACGTGTAAACTCTATTCAACTTTTTTAATCATGCGTGTGAACTCTATTCAACTTTTTAATCACGCTTCTTCTAATAATTTTATTAAAGGGTAAATCTGTACAAATACCATTAGATTTTTGCTTTGATGGCGTCAAACACTATCAAGATGCACTTTGGAAATGAGAATAAAAATGTAATATTGTAACAACCTTCAAGAGGGCATGATGCAGATTACTTTTTTTGTCCTTAGTATACTCCTTTTTTCGATGGATTAGTTTTTTTTTCTTTCTTTCCGATGGATCTCCTTAGCATACTACCACCATAGAGAGTAATGCATTCATGACACGTAGTAGTTTACTTTAATTTTCAAAGTTGTTGCAATGTTAAGAAACAAATTAAATGAGCTGAATGACCGATTTGACTCAACCGTAAGCTCATTAAGCGTAGGGTTTGAGATCGTTGATTTTAATCAGTCTCTTTGCATAAAATGAGGACTATAACTATGTTGACCATTTTTTAAAAAAATTGCTTAAATAGTTTGTATCCTTCAACTTATATTCTATAAACAGATAATATAAATTAAGGTTCTCCAATATAGTCATATTAATCAAGTCACAGTTAATTTCATCTCTTCAAAATTAACATTCTCAGCACAATCAAACCAATAGCAAAAGATATAATCTTACCATTCTCTGAACAGAGGTTCTCCATTAATTTGCTGCCAACGATAAACATTGTTAACATTCAAGCAATGATATTATACCACTCAAGCAACCGAATGAACCGAATTTACTAATATCAAATTAGGAACAATCTCTCTTGTGTCCATTCTCATATTGGAGATATCTTTCTAAGATTTCAAAAGTTTAGGGTATTTATTTGCCCTCTTCCTTACCTTATTCTTTAAAACACGATGTACTAATGATTTATAGGAATGTGGGATTGAGGATAGCGGTGCACATTGAATCCACTGATGGGCTTTGAGTATATGACGTCGAGGCATTAAAATTGGTAGCAAGAACAGGATAGAGTTTTTGATAAAAAAAAAAAGCAGGATAGCGTTGAAATTGGCTCACTCCTATTTTTGGGCTCTCACTTTTTGTTTCAAAAAAGAGTAAGAGTTTTATTAATTAATCAATTTTGTGGATGAAATTGGTCTTTTTCATCGTACTCCTCCTATGTGAATATTCAATCAAAGCCATACAAAACAACTTGCAGATAGAGGACATTGGATAAGCCTCACCAGTCACGATTAACCACCATAGAATTCTCTCCTTTCTCTTCTCAATTGTCCTTTGCACATAGAAAGGGGGGAAAAACAAACACGCAGCTGCACACACACACACTATATTGTCTTACTCATCCACAAATTAAGGACCACCAAATGGTCGGACACGCTTTTTTTTTTGCTCAATGTACATTTATAAGCTCGTCCTTATTATAAGTAGTACTCCACTCCCTCTGATCCTTATTATAAATCACTGACTACCTACAATTTTGGTCCTTAATATAAGTCACCAACCGCTACATTAAAAACTTTTTTCTCACTTTACGCCTACTATTAATGGAGATTCAAAATTGAAAATATGAAACACATCATTTAATGAATGATGAAGTTGAAAAAAATGACAAATTCGACATGAATTTTAAGACACAACTACCATTCATTAGTATGTGAGAAATGAGTAGTTGGTGCCTTATAATAAGGATATAAGGGATTACTATCTTATAACAATACATAAGTTAATGAAATTACTTATTCATTGAAAAATATCTAAAGTAACCTTAATAAAATTCACAAGACAGAGGAAATCAGTGGATTTGATTAAGAAGTTTTATAGTGGTATATGGATACTAGGCAATCCTTGCATCCCAACATAATTTGAACTGACGAATTCTTCATGGGTTAAGAGTTATCTTTTGACTGATGACACCAACTTTTGTTGATTAGTTTTCAATGGTTTTAGAATGAAATGGGTTCTCAGTTCCAGAAAAGAAAAGAATGGGATGGGTTCATGTAAGTTGACATTATGTGCAATGATGGGCCTAACTTCGTTGAATGTTTGGGCTTAGGTCCAACTTTCCTCAATAACGGATGTAACTTTTTAAAAATTGGATCTTAAATTGATGCATGCAATTAGTTAGTTAACAGTCAATCAGCTAGAAGGTTTTTTTTTTTTAAAAAAAATGAATCAAATAATTCTTAAAACATAAAATGATTGCACCCCAATAAAAAACGTACAGTAATGCTATAAGAGAAACGTAGTGTATAATAAATTCTTTGTCATCACAGCTTAATGATGATATTTTTTTAAAAATTTTGTGTTTGCTTGCAATGTCAACCCGCATCAAGTGGATAAAAACATAAGGAATTAAAAAATAGTGAGATGGATAACTCAAATAATTCAAACACCTTGACCAATAAACAATATGTCGTCTAGTCAATCATACTCAAACGTGATTCTATTGAACCAATTGGTTTGATCAACAAATCGGTCATCAATCAGATTTGAATTCAAAAATGGTCTAATTCAAATTTTTTCATTTAAAATTGTGTGATTTGAGTAATTGACAGATAAACTATTCTGTGTTAGTGCCTTAATGGTGTGAATTGATGTGAATCAATAAGCTAGACTTTATTTTCAGCATTCAAATGTTTATCATGTAAAATCTCTTTCTTATGCGGAAAACTGGTGACCGATAGACCAATACTAAATTGTCAAAATATTTTTTAATATTTTTAATCTTATATATGTTGTGTTATACAATAATCATACTACTCTCGATCCTCTCTCTCTCTCTCTCTCTCTCTCTCTCTCTATATATATATATATATATATATATATATATATATATAAGTCAGCTGTCTTATACTTCCTTGAATGCTAGATATAAGATTTATTTATTCATTTTAATTAAAATAGAAATGTTAGTTAAATGGATTTAAAATTATATGATATTACCAATGCACATTCTAATCTATTTTTTTGTTCCTACTCTCATTCTCTTGCTTGTTTATTATTGGGAACTATTAATAAAAATGATTTGGGAAAAAAGTGGGATATTTAGAAACAGGTCTTATATTTATTATGACCAAGTTCAACTCGTAAAATAAATTTTATACTCTATTTAAGACCGAGGAGTATTATAAGGTAACTAACTTTAAGAAAAAAGTCAAACAAACCTATCAATAAGAAGTTTATTTGTCTTTTTTTTTAAAAAATACATTTTATATCAGAGAATGGTGGAAATATTGGAATGTAAAGTAAATCTTTATCTTATATTAATATTAATTTGACGATGTTATATTAGGTTCGTTGTAGTTGTAACTCATGAGAGAAAGTTGGTCATTATATTTTTTTTGTTAATCACCGTCCGGTTTAATCCGGACTCGAGGGGTATGAGTGTTGCCCACATAGATAAGGTTGTCCTCTCTCCCAATAAGAGCGCTTCCCGGGATTCGAACACGTGTTCTCATCCTTACGGGGTTGTAGCTCACTGCTCAACCAACTACCCATTGGTAGGTTATTATATTTTGTTCTATGCTTGTTTGAAAGGAAAAATCACTACTCCCTTCTATCCTGGATTTATATATATAACTTATTTGTAGAGTTTGTCTTGTTCCTAAAGGAGATAGCTCTACTTTTTGCCCACTTATTTCTAAATTATTTTATTAATACTCTCTCAACAAAAATCAAATCAGATTAGGGAAGAATCATAAGTAGATATCATAAGTAGATGATTGAGGATGTTTTAGAAAATATAACTAACATAACTAACTTTTTTAATTTGATTAGATTAGTTAAATAGATTTTATATTTAAACCCGAATGGAATAGAATCTTATTTAGACCAATAGTATTTCAAAAATTTTGTCAAAAGTGTTAAGATCTAAATTATAAGATCACAAGTTGGTTTTTTTAGAGATTGGGGAAACAAAATATACCACTAAATTTTATCATATGATCCATGTAATTAGATTACGTTAATTTATATGTAAAATAAATTATTTTTGAAAGGATAATTATAAGCAATTTAAAATGATTGATTTGTATCTTACCTTTTCTTAAAAAGTTAATTTGATATTATAATTATCATAAAAAATAATTGTATTGATTATTGTTTACGGCATTATTGGCCCTCACAATCAACTTACCCGTCCCACAATATTCATGAAGTGGCCGCAACTATAGCATTTGTACGAAAGTCATATTTAAAATTTACTAAAACTGAGAAACAAATTTGGATTATCTGTATGTATTGGACCACAGTATATATATATATATATATACATATATATATATATATATATATACATATATATATATATATATATATATATATATATATATATATATATATATGCATATACACTTGTCTTCATTAAAAAGAATAGAAGACAATTGAACCAATCAGAGGACTATCTATGGCAACCTAAAACAGTCCTAATCAACAACCAAAAACAGCCTCTCCAAGAAACTAGAGCCTATTTGCATGCAATTTTTACTACCCCTTCCAGCAAAGAAAACAAGCTTTTTCCAGCAATTATTGCTAAATAGAGCAGCCCAAAACACTCTTAAAATGTCCAGAATAGTCAACCAAACAGTGTACCAAATTAAGTGCAAATCAGAATTTACCACAAATGCACAAACCAAAAGCTAGCTGAATTTGATATTCAACAATAGAAGCAATATTTAAGCCAGCAAATGAACCAAATATAATCACAATAATCAAAATAACAATTAACAATCTATTACCAAAACCAAATAAAATCAGTACTGTGCCTCACATCAAGACAATGCCAATAATCAAAATAACAATTAACAATCTATTACCAAAACCAAATATAATCACAATAATCAAAATAACAATTAACAATCTATTACCAAAACCAAATAAAATCAGTAATTCCATTGAGCTTATAAAATCAGTCAAACAATATTTCAATGCTTAAAATGTCTTACAGTGCGCACAAACTATATTAAAAAGCAAATACAAAAAATAAAAAAACAAAGAAAATACAATGAGAGAAAAAAAAAAACTCACCTTAACTTGGGAGGATGTTGACGCTGAAACAACAACAGAAGTTGATGTTGAAGATGTAGCGAAAAAAACTTAAAGAAACACGTGGTGTTATATGCCCTGCGAAAAGTAAAAAAAAAAATCAGAGAGTATGGTTATCTTGAAGAGGAGGGAGGAGGAGGGGGAGGGGGAGGAGGGGAGTAAAACTCAGATGTATGTGTTTTACCTGAGGGAACCAACGAAAAGGGGGAGGAGGGGGAGGGGGAGGAGGGGGAGGAACGAACGAAAAGGGAGTGGATCTTACCTGAGGGAAGGCGAGAGAAGAGGGCGGTGGCGAGAGGGGAGGCGAGAGGCGAGGGCGGTGGCGAGAGGGGAGGAGAGAGGGCGAGGCGAGAGGCGAGGGCAGTGGCAAGAGAGAGGGCGAGGAGAGAGGGCGAGGGCGGAGAGAGGGCGGAGAGGGAGGAGAGGCGGCGGTGAGAGAAGAAGAGAGAAAAATGTGAGAGAAGAAGAGAGAAAGGGAGGCGAAGAGAATGAGTGCCAGTGAGAAATAAAAAAGTGTTGGAGGGAAATAAAAAAGGGTTTTGGCGCCAGTGGGAAAAAAATTGCCCACCTTTCACGTCCACATTTGGGTATATGTGGTCATGGAAGGGTCCCCTTCCACGTCCACACCTTTATATGTGTGGACGTGGAAGGGGACCCTTCCACGTCCACACTCCGAAGGGGACCTTCCACGACCACATATACAAATGTGGTCGTGAAAGATCTCCGCCTGGACAGTTATTTACATGTTATGTCACCGCGTTTTTCATCAACGACCAACATTGGCTTTTTAGTCGTTAATTATGGTCGTGAAAAGCCTATTTTCTAGTAGTGATAGTTTGTTTTTAGTTTCACCCTCTCTGTCTTTGAGTGTGAAGTGTGAACAGCTTCTCACGTGGCCTTGACTTTTAGTCAATGGTGTTTAACCTAAACCAAAAGAAAAAAAAAACTGGTATGAATAATCGTAAGAGCGGATGCACGTAACTCCACTCTCTTAATATTTATTTGGGAGAATTTCATTGTAGGACCAAATTTGAGAATTAATTTCAGCTTGGGACCAAAACTTTCTGAATCTTCACTGCAAGCCCAAGGTCCTTAAATGAAATTAAATCACTGTGTAAAAAGACTAAAACAGCCCCTCTATTTGTACCCCTCTCATTCGACAGAAAAAAACAAGCCTATGAATATGATGCTCCTCCTCTCATTCTCCCCTTCCTCATCTCCGTCTTCGGAGAATCTGAATTCGGTCGCCTTCGACTTAAAGAAAGAAAAGCTAAGCCACTTCAAATTCTACTGACATCACATCCTTAGTGGCCGTAACCCCATCTCCGCAACCCCACCTTCTTCGGCGGAGTCAACATCATTGACAACCCACTTACCTTGTGCCCAAATTCGACATCCAAATTGGCTGGAAGAGCACAAGGCTTTTATGCGTCTGCTTCTCAAAGTGAAATTGGGCTTTACATGGCCATGAACTTTGCCTTCATTGATGGGAAATATAATGGAAGTACTATCACTTAGTTGGGCAGAAATCATGTGTTTGATAAGGCTAGGAAAGTGCCTATGATTGGAGGAAGTGGTCTTTTCAGATTTGTTAGAGGTTATGTTGAAGCAACAACTCGTTATTTGTCTCTTAATACTGGGGATGCTACTGTTGAGTATAATGTCTTTGTTATGCACTATTGATTCAGCTTTCTTCTTTTGATTCAATTTCACACTTTTTTCCAAAACGTTATGGGTATACTTACAGGGATTTGATTTTGATGAGGTGGACTTTTGGTTTGGTTGTTGTTTATCTTGGTCATATGTGTCCTTAGTTTATTTTGAATTAGACCTTCAACAAAGGAAATTGTAATTTGAACAAGGAAAACTCAATTCTAAACACGTATAAGGGTCACTTGAACAAAGTGACAATTAATTTTTTTTTGCTAAGAAAGTGACAATTAATTTGAAATACAAACATTTATGAGATATTGAACAAGTAAAAAAGTCATTTGAACAAGGCAAGCTCTTGTCTGATCAGGTAAAATAACTATTTGAACAAATGATAATTATTATGAAACACAAATATGCATGATACCTTGAACAAGTAAAATGGTGATTTGAACAAGAAAAACCCTCTTTTAAACAGGTAAAAACATCATTTGGACAAGTGACAATTAATTTGAAACACAAACATTTATGAGACATTGAACAAATAAAAAGGTCAGTTGAACAAGATGAACCCTTGTCTGAACATGTAAAATGACCATTTGAACAAGTGTTAATTATTATGAAACACAAACATGCATAATTTTTGAACAAGTAAAATGGTGCTTTGAACAAGGAAAACCCCTTTTGAATAGGTAAAAAGGTCATTTGAACAAGTGATAATTAATTTGAAGTACAAACATTTTGGAGACTTTGAACAAGTAAAAGAGTCATTTGAACAAGACAAACCCTTGTTTGAACAGGTAAAATGATCATTTGAACAAATGTTAATTATTATGAAACACAAACATGCATGATCTTTGAACAGGTAAAATAGTGATTTGAACAGGGAAAACCCTCTTTTGAACAGGTAAAATTTTCATTTGAACAATTAGTAATCAATTTCCAAAACTGAACATATAGCAAACCAACAAATGAAATAGTCATTCGAACAAAGGAAAACCTTAAATGAACAAGGAAAATGTTCATTCCAACAATTTCAAATCAATTTTTAAAACCAAATGTATAGAAATCACAAACAACTAAAATGGATATATGAACAAGAGGAATCTCGCGTTTCAACAAGTAAAAGTTCGTTTTAAACAAGCAAATATTTAATGTCACCGACATTGTTGCACTAGATCTTGAACAAGTGAAATGACTTTTAAACAAGGGAAACCCGCGTTTCAACAAGTAAAAGTCTATTTTGAACAAGACATTCTTGCACTAGACCATGAACAAGTGAAATGACATTTTGAACAAGGGAAACCCACGTTTCAACAAGTAAAAGTCCATTTTGAACAAGCAAGTATTTAATGTCATTGACATTGTTGCACCAGACCTTGAACAAGTGAAATGACATTTTGAACAAGGGAAACTACCGGTTTAACAAGTAAAAGTATGTTTTGAACAAGCAAGTATTTAATGTTAGTGACATTGTTGCATTGGACCCTGAACAAGTGAAATGACAGTTTGAACAAGGGAAACTCACGTTTCAACAAGTAAAAGTCCGTTTTGAACAAGCAACTAATTAATGTAAGTGACCTTGTTCAAAATGTCTTTTCACTTGTTCCAGGTATAGTGCAACATGTTAGTGACATTAATTACTTTCTTGTTCAAAATGCTCTAATAAAGTAGTTTCACATTTACACATATAACATTCAAATATAAAATCTCACTGGTTAAATGCCAATTGTTGAAATGCCCTTTTCACTTGTTTAGATGACACATTTTGTTGTTAAAATGACCTATTTACTTGTTCAAGGTTTAATATGTGTATATGTTTCACATTAAATGTCACTAGTTCAAATGTTCTTTTCACCTATTTAAATTTATTACTAATTGTTCAAATGATTATTTTCCTTCTTCATATGGGTTTTCCCTTGTTCAAATAGGCATATTTCTTGTTCGTGGCCTGTCACATGTGTGCTTAAAATTGATTACTATTCTTGAACCTCCAATTATTGGCGCATAAAATGTCGGAAAATAAAAGTCGGCGATGATCACACCACACACCAAAAACCTCCATGGAATGTCATAGGCGGTGTGGGCCAGAATGCTTTTGAATGGAAGTGGTAAATGGATGTGGCCACAAGCACCAACAAGATGAAGACGATATATAAATAGCATAGTCATAGGCGGTGTGGGTGGAGGGATGCCCAGAATGCTTTCGAGTGCTTACACTTACCTAAAACTCCAAAGAGCAAAAATAGAGTCATGTTCAAAGGGCATGGAGGACCTTGGGTGGTGGCTTGCGTGTTGCAGATTGCAAGAGGTGGGGAGGGAAAAGATAAGGTTTCAGAGAGAGGTTTCAGAGAGAGGTTGGTGTGCCGTGTGGGTGGGGTTGGACCTTTTGTTTTGTTGAATTAAATGAGGGCTAGTTTAGTCTTTGTCTCTCCCATTTAATTTCATTATGCCCCAAAGGTCCTAGACTGAAATTTCAGAATCATTTGGTCCTGCTTTTAAATTAAATTGTTACCCCGGTCCTTAATTGAAATTCTCCCTATTTATTTTCCTATAACCCATGAAGGACTTATGGGGTCTCTTGTGATTATTTGTCATTTTATCTATCTTTATCTCTTTATGACCATACTATCTACTTAAATGTGTGGTTGTTTATAAATAGATGCCAAAATATGGGACATTTCGTACTAAGAAATATGTGAGTGAGAAATGTTCAATTCCTCCATCTTCTAGTTTTATCTTACCATCTCTTCTAAAATTTTTTCCCTTATCTTTCTTCTTCACATATATTTTCTTTTTTTTTTGGGCCAACTTCACATATACTATTTTCTAACTTCTACATTTTCCTTATTTTCATAACAAAAAGTAAAGTAGTTGCTGAAATCTGTCGGTCATTACAACTCATGTATTCACTTTCAATTTTTATTTCATTTTCTTTATGTGAAAAGCAAACATATGATATCATGTATCTCAGTTTTAGGAGTTGGGGTGAAGCTTTCAAAGCTAATTAATCCATCCTATTTGAGCATGGTAATTGAATTATTCAATTTCAAAATTTCGTTAATATTTCTCAATAATAATAAAGTATATTAGAATTAAATTCTTTTAGGTACATCATTATTTATTTTTTTTTTTGCTCAGAGGCACATCATTATTTATAGGAACAAGTAATATAGGGAATATAGTTGATTAAGATGACTTACCTTGTGTAAATCACCTTGATGCTACAAAAAACTCCTTCCGGTTCTAATTATAAATCGCCTTTGACTTTTTTGGAAAATCCTAAAAAATAAAATAAGTCAATTATAAATTGATTTAACTATTTTTTTCCATTAAACTAGTTTGTTTAACCTATAAACTAATAACTGATATAAAAATTTATCAAATATGTCATAATTTAATAACATATTTTGTAACCTTAACATCTCCAAAAAAAGTTAAAGGCGACTTATAATTAGAACCGGAGCGAGTAAAACAACGAAAGAGGGAGTAATTAATGATTAATCCCTAAAGGGGCCATTGATAAAAAAAAATATCTCAAAGACGTACGAAATGGGGGGCGTAAAGACAAAAAAACCCTTCACATAGTTTCCCGGCAACCACATGGAGCTTTCCTCTTTTACTTTCCCTCCTTTTTTCAACGGTCAACCACGCAACACAAAAAAAAAAATGAAAAACATGCGAAAGCGAAGCTTGTGTGAGAAAGAAGTAGAAGAAGAGTACAAATAATAGTCTTCACATCACACATATGTACAAATACGTGAAGACATATTTACTGGCAATCACAAAAAAAAACGTAAGTACATGTTTGATGCTTACGTCACTATCCACCATTCATTGCCTTCTTCGCCGGTTCTTCTCTCTCTTCCTCATCCTTTATGTCTCACTTACCTTTGAACCCCACTTTGTTTTTTATTCCTCATCACTTAGCCGCCTCTTTCTCTCTCTCTCCACAAAAAAAAAAAAACTTACAGCTCATGATATTTTCATCTTCCATTCATTTTCAATCATTTGGGCCCAGAAACAGCTTTCCACAGATCTTTTCATATCAGCTTTATTAATTTCTTGGTGTCAAGTGGGGATTTTGTTTGACTTGTCTTGTAAAGTTGAGGTTTTGGTGAGATGGGTGTGATGTTTTGATGATTTTTGTTCTGTTTTAGCTGCTTGGTTGTTTGGGGGTTTATTCTTTCTTTGTTCAGTTTTGTGAATTGGGTGTCAAAAGCATATCTTGGAGAAGATTGAACTTTGTTGTGGAGGTTAACGTTGGAGGCGTGAATTTCTATATTCAGTTATTTCAATTGCGGATTCTTCTATGTTTGTTTAATTTGGTGGTGAATAGTGAATTTTATGAAAGATTGTTTTTTTATCTTACTTGGGTTTTTTTCCTTTGGCCAGTTTGGTGAATTGGCCTAAAACTTTGTTAGGAGGATTAATTTTGTGTGAGAAGCCTAAAGTTATTGTGGGGATTTAGAGTTTTAGATTACAAGATTTGTTCATGGTTTAAGTTTGGAGTATTCAACTATTACATGCTGCCTTATCAGAAATCTCCTGCTTATTCTGGATAATTTGATGTATTACCAACTAAATTGCTTCTTCGATGTAAGCCGACAGAGAAATGCTTTTATTGTATAATTCTACTCATAAGTGCAAAAGGGTGACAAGATTTAGTTGAGTATGGCTATCACTACACTATTCTTGGTGCTTTTGCTGCAACTACCTACTATATTTGCCATTGGTTCTTTACTACACTCAACTAATTGTGGTCCTGATCGGGTAGCCTACTGTCTTGGTGAAGAATTTTATTCCATAAATGAGAATGTAGTGGACAAAGTTACTTTCTGCAAGACCATCCAACAGTATATTGCAAATGGTTGTGATTTGGAGGATTACTTTGAAAGTAGAAACTGTGCCTTGGATGTTGTTACAGGTATGGATCAATAAGGGATATGTTTGATTGGTTGAGTGTGGTATGTTACAAGATTTCAGGATTTGAAACAACTAACTTGGCTTTTTATTGTTTGCAGTTGGTTTACCTTCAAAGGCAGGAAGGAAGCTTCTTCAGAAGGATTTAAACAATGATTCCACATCTCAAGCTCACCAAAATGTTTCTAAGAATGTGTCATTTCCTCACGTTGCTATAGCTGCAAGTGGAGCTTTCTTGGCATGTTGTGCAGCTATCTGTCCTTGTATGTATTGGAAGAAGCGGAAAGCCACTACTCATGCTGATTTTACCAGAGACATACATTCAAGTGAGTAGACGTGTATGATTTTGTGATAGGGCCATACCGACATGGAAAATTTGATTGATACAGTCAATTGTCATTGTTATTATAGGAGTTGATTTTGCTATGTGTGTTTTTGTGTGTGTGTATGTGTGTGTGTGTGTGTTTTACTGTTTTGAATTGTTGATTCTATTATACTTGAATTACAAAGTAATATAGATTGTTGCTCTTGTAGTTGATTCAGCTTCCCCCTTTGAAGTAAATGCTGTTTCTGAAAAAGTGCCTGCAAGTCCACTTCGCGTGCCACCTAGTCCTTCAAGATTCTCATTGTCTCCAAAACTCAGTAGAATTGGATCATTACATCTTAGTTTGAGTCAAATTACGAGAGCTACCCATAATTTCTCAGATACTTATCAAATAGGAGAAGGCGGTTTTGGAACTGTCTACAGAGCTCAGCTTGAAGGTGGATTGGTTGTTGCAGTGAAACGTGCAAAAAGGGTAAGAAATAGCTCAAAGACGTAAATAGTTTTGCATCGTTTTGCATTATGGACTTTGTTGTCCAAATTTAATCACTAAACATTGTATAAATGGTGATTAATTAAAAACAATTTTTAAATCAGGTGTGCATGCAACTATTATAGGGTCCGAACCAAAAGACAAGGGAAATCATATATCTGATAATTTTCAGCATACCCAAAAATAACATGATGACAGACACAAATCAACACACAAGCCAGTGCACACTTAGACAATCTGTGATTACTTCTTTCAATTTGAAATCATTTTGGTCTTTTCCCTTTCTACCTATAATGTAAACCTTCTGCTCACAATGAAGCTAAAAATAAAAGCCCACCCATGCTCACAATCAGCTTAACTTTACAATCTAACGGCCTAGGGGGAAGATAATGATACTCTAATCCTTGAAAGAATGGCACACTTTCTGACATTTTTTTAACCTGATCAAAGTTCCATTCATAACACTTATATTCAATTTTTATTGACTGGTGGGTTTTCTTTTCCGGTCAAACAATATTTTTTACTTGTTAGTACAAAACTCTTATCAGAATTCCTAGATTCTATCTTTTCATGTATTTTAGTTTGATCTCCAATCTGGTTGAGGATGATTTTCTATTTGTTGTGAGAGGAAGCAGTACCCACCTTGTTTCACCATGCTTTTTATGAAGTCTGGTGTGAGTGTCAATCATTGCATTGTGACCATGTATTACATGGTTCAAGTCCATGTAGTTTTATAACTCACAGTTACACTGAGGCTTTTCTGTAGTAAAAGAACTCCGGCACTGCATTTCATTATTGAATTGAAAGCCATGTGTTTTACTGCATCATTGAGTTGCTCGTCCTTTTTCCAACAATATCCTTTGGATTGAAGTGGTTCCAACCACCTTCACTTCTTAGTTCTAGGAAGTGAACTACTAACTAATTTCTTGTCATTTGAGACTTTGAGTTTTTTATACTATCAAAAACAGTCTGGTAGAAATATTGACGTAAATTTTGGTTGTCGAGATACTTTGTATTTTTAACTTTGCTGTTTGAAGTTACTCTTCTCTTTATGATGTTAACCACATTAAATTAATTGCATAGGAACTTTTTGAGACGTTGAGAACTGAATTCAGCAGTGAGGTTGAAATCCTGGCCAAAATCGATCATCGAAACTTGGTGAAGCTACTAGGTTATATTGACAAAGGAAATGAACGCCTTCTTATAACTGAGTATGTAGCAAATGGCTCTCTTAGAGAAAATTTAGATGGTAAGATCTCGCACCTTTCTTATTTTTTAATGATTATCTTTGGATATAGAAGCATTTCAATATGCTGCTGTTGATATTACTGGCAGGTCAACGTGGAAATATCCTAGATTTCAATCAGCGCCTTGAGATTGCTATCGATGTTGCTCATGGCTTGACTTATCTGCATACATATGCTGGTCAGAAAATCCGTAGCTCTACCATTTTATCCTTCTCTGTGTACAAGCTATGGTCTTTTTGTTATTAATTTATCCAAATATTTGATTATTGATGAAACACAATGGTATCGAGTGATCCATGTACTCAATCCACCTAATGGAATATAGCTTTATTGGGTATAAATGGGTGCAATGAAGTGTTAAATCACTGTGATAGATGTTTCATATTACTGATGAATATGTTATTTTGACATTCACTCCAAAGATTTGAGGCTTGGATGTTGATAAATATTGCAAGTTGAGCCTGACATTTTGCTTATCTTTGAACAGAAAAGCAGATTATCCATCGGGATGTGAAATCATCCAACATTCTTCTGACAGAAAACATGCGAGGCAAAGTTGCTGATTTTGGATTTGCAAAGCTTGGTCCCACAAATGCTGATCAAACACACGTTTCAACCAAAGTGAAAGGAACAGTTGGTTACTTGGACCCTGAGTATATGAAAACATACCAACTCACTCCCAAGAGTGATGTTTACTCATTTGGAATTTTGCTCCTAGAAATTATGACAGGCCGCCGTCCGGTGGAGTTGAGGAAACCAGTTGAAGAACGGGTTACATTACGATGGGTAAACTCATACCTGTTCTTATTTTCAATGAATTTCTCATGCTCTTGTTTATCATTTATATGCCATCATTTTCTTTCAACCCCAAGTGTTTACTATCTATTTAAACTTCGAAATACATCCGAAAAATGAAATAGTATTCCTCGCATGATGAATTATCAATATGGTTAGGCAGACTTCTTCCATTCTAAAGGATGATAATTTGATGTGAAAATCTTTCAGTTGAAGAAATTCTTGACATAAATGTTGAATGTGCATTGATACATACTTCTATAAACTGCTAAGAGAGTATCCAGGACGCTGATATTATTTGTCAAATTCTGGTTTTCCTAGTTTATCCTATTTCAATATTGAAAAAGAAAAACCCCTCATTATTATTTGACTATGATCATGTCTCTGATGAGATGTTTCAATATAGCTTAAGCGCACATCTAATACTTCAAAAGACTCTTTTGAACAATGAACCAAGGATGATCTGGAAAAATTGAAATCAGTTACTTAGATGACTTCATCCTCTAAAGAATTGACTTATTTCACTGAAATCCATGTTTTTTAGTAAATGTTAATGTCTTTTCACCTAGTCTTAGTCATTACACCCCGGTCCTAAATATAAAACAACTTTGACTTTTTTGGAGAAACAAAGGATGCAAAATAAAGCACTTTAAATTAGATGTGACATGTTATAATTTAACTACCACCAAAAAAAAAGGGATCATATATTCAGGATCAGAGGGAGTTACTCCCTTGTCGGTTGAAATCTAAGTTGAAATAAGTTTGTTTTGGGCACTCATGTTGTGATCAATTCACAGGCTTTCAAGAATTTCCATGAAGGAAATGTGGTGTCACTGTTTGATCCTGCAATGAGGGAAAGTGTAAATACTGAGGTTTTCAAGAAGATGATCCAGTTGGCATTTCGATGCGCAGCACCAGTTCGAGCCGATCGACCTGACATGAAATCAGTGGTCCAGAAATTGTGGACCATAAGAGCAGAATACCTCAATGGTGTAAAGAAAGCATAGACTCTGTAGTTAATTGGAGATATTGTATTGTGAAGAAGTTGAACACTGTTTGTTTCCTTCGAATTTCTATTTCAACCTGAAACTGAACAACTTGTCATCTCTCTGCTGTGAAATGAAGTTTAATCTTTGCTTGGCTCTTCCATTAAATGGTTGTATCTGAGATTATGGTGTGATTCTAAAAGTTTTTTCAGATTTGCTTCAGTTAGTGTTATATTGGAAATGGAATGCTACAATTTTGGAGAGTTTGATTTGTTTGCATGTTACCTTCATGAGGGAACATTGATTTTAAAAAATATCGGAAAAAATTAGAATTGAGTTATATATTTAGAAATAAGATTATTCTACTAAATAAACCATATTTTAAATATGAAATGGAATATTGTTTTTTCAAAATAGAAGTATTAAATATCTGTTCATTTCAATACTTGACTTTATAACTATCAACATGACAATAGGATTGGGCTTCTACTTGGAAAATCATTATGAAAGGAAACTTGCTCTTGAAGAAAGCCAACGGAACGTGACTGAGTGAAGTAGTTGTAAAGGCCATTTGGAATCAATGTGTGGAATGATGCTCAAAGAACAAAATACAATTGCATTACTTTGTTCCTAGTAATGTTATTAAAATCTTGAAAACGGATGAAAAATTAGATGCTCGATGCACACTACATTTCATTTATAATATTATTTTTTGCCAACATTTTAATTATTATATTAATTGATGAGATAAAGCTAAATTAAATAATATATTCGGAGGGACTTTATCAACATGTGCTTTTCAGGTATGTATTTTCTGTTTGAAAGTTCGTGAGGTTGTTCAACAAGGTGTTTCATTTTCAGACAGGTCATTTTTCATTCCAACCTACTTACACATACATTATTTTATACTTGTATAGTACTCTATTAATTATCACTTGATTGTGCTTTATAGTTCAATTTTACTCCCGGTTTCGAGTCATAGTTCAACACGGTCGTATCACTCAGACCGATAGTTGAACCGACGTTCAAACTAATAACCATTGAATCAAAATATGAAGTGATCGACGTTTGGACCGGTCTGACTGACTAGTCTTGTCCAGTTCTTACAACACTAAAGCTAACATATGATTTAATAATATACAAAATACGGAATTATTACGTGTTTCATTTCATTTTATTAGGATTCTCCAAAAAATCAATTAGATCTTATATTCAGGGGAGTAACATCTAATTATTATATTTAAATGATCTTTTATTACTTTTTTAAGGTTTAGCACATGTAATTATTCTCGCTCACGCTGATCACGAGGACAGCATGATCAACAATGTTTAGGTCAAACGGGCGACTAAAAGCATTACACACTTTTATTAGGGTTTAGCAAAGGCCTCTCTTGTTACTAAGACAATTGATACCTTTTTTCCAAAAAATATTCCTAATAAAGAGAGTTGAAAAAATTAATTTCAGGTCTTACACCCAATACACTTAATATTGGAAAGCTTCCACCAACTGACCAAATTAAATTAGAGTTCCTAGAGACCTTGCTTTAATTATGTTACGATACAAAAAAAGCTCTTATGCCCTTGCTAACTATTTTTTTAATTTAACAAAGAGGACATAAGAGTATTTTTTATGTTGTAACATAATTAAAGTAAGGTCACTTGAGATCCTACTTTAATTTGGCCAATTGGTGGGACCTTTCTAATATTATGTACATTGGGAGAGACATGAAATTAATTTTCTCAAGAGAGTTTGGCTAAAAGAGAGAATAAAAGTTTGATGAAGTGTGTTCATGAAAAATATAAAACAGTTTTTTAAAAACAACAATAGTTTTCTTAATTTGTAGTAAAAGGTAAATAATTTAAAGGTATGGGCAGAAATATAGGGGCTATTGGATAAATTACAAGAGTTTTTGTTTGCCAATAAATTTTAAGAGTAATCTTCACATAATTGGCCAGTGGAATCTCTCTTTTTGGGGTGACAATTAAATACTACAGCTTTCATAGTATATGTGACAAGGTGTATTAATTACAAGTTGTTACTCACTTACTCCAACTCATTCTTTAAGTTTCATGCTCCCTCCTGTCCTAAATATAAGACTTAATTGACTTTTTCTGGAAAATCCTTAAAAAAACAAAATACGTTAATTATAAATTGATTTAGCTAATTTCCCCCTTAAACTAGTTTATTTTATCTATATACTAATGGATGATCTAAAAATCTATCAAATATGTCATCATTTAATAACATATTTCGCAACCTTAATCTCTCCAAAAAAAGTCAATTAGGTCCTATATTTAGGACCAGAGGTAGTATAATTTATTAAAAAAATATCTCATGTTCCAAAATATGTACACACGTATATTTTCGAATATTTTTTCACAACCCGTTCATCAATACAATTACCAATTGACTTTTATATTTATCTATTTTCCAAAAACTAACTGGTTAGACTCATTCAGAAGGTTACTTATATATTATCAACAACTAATCAATACTTGTCCATCATTAAATTACTTTCAAACAAATTCAAGTCCAAACCTGAATATCATAGCTTTTTTCGGGCAGCCCTACTTGAATTATTAAAGGTAACTTAATTAAAAATAAATATCAATTAGTTTGGTTTATAAGCAACCTTCTGAATCTCACCAAAATCTAACATCACATTTGAAAAATCGTCTCAGTAAGAGAATATATAAAAATCAGCCGGCCAAGCACAACAGTAAACTAAAAAATAAAAATAAAAATCATCTCAACAAAGATTGGTACAATTGATAAAAGAGATTGATTTATAATGATAACGTTGTGGTTTCAAATACCGTTGATGTGACCACTTTGTTCGTCGGAGGTCTGTTAGTACCTCTGTAAGCACTCTTTGAGCCCGAGGTCTGCTCCCTGGTGAGGCTCAGGACCATTATTATCAAACTCGCGAGTTAACACTCCGATTTTACCATTTTTACGATTTTACCTAAACAAAACGTGTCATGAGTCACTGAAATTTTTTAGTGACTGAAAACTCAGAAGAAACTCACGTGTTTACATTGTGAGTTCACGTTTTCTTAAGTTTCTACCTTATAGAAAATTGGGTTAACTTGCTATTTTAAACTTATAATTATTATTTTATTTGACCAAATTCAATGAAATCATGTATAAATTTCATAGAAATTTATTTATTGAGGTTGACATAGTATAAACATTAACATATTTAAATCTACTATCCATATATGAAATATACAAGAAACACATGTTTATTAATAAAACGTAAACTCTTATAAGTCTATGATTTGAGTAACTGAGTCTACTGACTTTAAGTTATTTCCACAAGTTTACTTAAACTCACGAGTTTCACGGACCATCCAACTCATTTAAAAAGACATTTTTAGTCATGAAAAAAGGGCGACTTTAGAAAAAAAGGTGACTTTTATGTATGAGCTTGAGACATATAGAATTGCCCGCCACAACCAACATTGATCGCAACGGCACACAACACACACAACACAACGCAACACAACACAACACAACACAACACTACTCTCAATCTCTCTCTCATATAAAATCCGATCACCATTGTTACGTTTTCTAACAACCTCTCTTTTTTCTCTCTCTTCTCTTTCTCTCTCATCATCACATGGCGTTCTTCGTCGGCCTCGTCGTCGGAGTAGTCGTCGGCGTTGCTCTCATCGTCGCATTCGTTTGCTTCGAGAATGCGAGGTCTAAGCTCCGCTCTGAGCTCGCTCAAACTATCGCCGCCTTCGCTCGCATGACCGTAGAAGATTCCAGAAACCTCCTTCCTCCTCAGTTTTATCCTTCCTGGATCGTCTTCTCTCACAGACAAAAGTTAAGCTCTCTCTCTCTCTCTCTCTCTCTCTCTCCTCTGTTTTTCTTCATTTCACGATTTTCTTATCAATAGCTGCTGAAACTGACATTTATTTTTTTGAATGTTTTCAGTTGACTTGGCTGAACTCGCATCTCACGAAGATCTGGCCGTATGTGAACGAGGTAGTGATTTCTGTTTAGTTTTGGATTTAGTTATTTCTGTGAGTGTAGGTAGTGATTTCTGTTTTAGGCTGCTTCTGAGTTGATAAAGGCATCGGTGGAGCCGATTCTTGAACAATATAGACCGGTGATTCTGGCGTCATTGAAATTTTCCAAGTTTACTTTAGGTACAGTGGCTCCGCAGTTTACAGGTGAGCTTAATTAATTTTCTGAGTTAAGTTACTTTCGTTTGTTCTGTTTGTTGATTAGGTCTTTGTTGAGTGCCATTGCTTATTGATGTTGACTTTTTCTGTTTTATTGTAATTAAAATAATTACAGTTCGGTTATTGAATGGACTGCATTATTGTGATGCTTTACATGAATGATTATTTGTTCATTAGTGGCTTTGCCAACTTGAAATGTACTGTCATTTTAGTATATATACTACTCACTCCATTCCTAAATATATAAATATAAGAGATAGTTGATTTTTTTTTTGGAAATTCATGAAGCGAAATGAAATAAGCTACTACATCATAATATATTTAGAATATTATTATATCATGTGTTAGCTCATAAGTCAAATAATCTAGATTAGAGAAAATTGAGGAAAACAAATTTTTAACTAGCCTATTTGACTTATTTTAGGATACTCTAAAAAAAAGTCAACTAGTTTTTATATTTAGGAAGGGAGGTTGTATTTGTTCTTGTTAGGATTCTTTGTATGTACCTCTAACAAATACTGCTCGGTATAAATGAAATAACATGTTGATTAGGAGTATCTATAATAGAAGATGGTGAAAGTGGCGTTACAATGGAATTGGAAATGAATTGGGATGGGAATCCAAGTATTATACTTGATATTAAGACGCTCATTGGTGTTGCACTACCAGTGCAGGTACTTCAAAACTCCCTTAATCAACTCTGGTTTTTCATTTCCACTATCTGGTTAGAAATGTATTGATAAAGATTATGCCATGGAAGTTCTCTCTGTTTTTACCTTTAAAAGGTCCAAGATAATGAGGCCTAAGCACGTCAACCATTCCATCAGACTATATTTGTAACTTGTAAATTCAATTACGTAAGAATTAAGAAGTCTCAATCATTGAGGTCAAACCTAAGACTTACTGACCTTTTATTGTTTATATCTCAGTAATTAGAAGTCCATCTAACATATCCGTTAAGATAATCGAAATTTATAATGCGAAGCTTCTCGACAGTGCAATCAATTGTTAATCAATGGTGTATATATTTCTTATGCTTTGTTAAAGGCAACTGATTGGTATTCTACATTTTGGCATTTTTTTGAAGGGTTTGTATCGATGTGTTTGTTTTTGCGATTTTTCCACTAGTTCACTGACCCATTTCTTGGATTGGTGAGCTTTGTTGCTAAAATGGCTTTTGGCATACTTGTGGCTAATAGTTTTTTAAATGTTATATACTAGTCTTTTGTGCCCAAGTAACTTACTGAATTGATAAGGTGATTATGTTGATCTTCTAATCACTGTCCAGGTAAAAGATATAGGATTCACAGGTGTTTTTAGGTTGATTTTTAAGCCACTTGTACAAGAATTTCCTGGTTTTGGAGCGGTTAGCTACTCTTTGAGGCAAAAGGTGTGGTATCTATACAAGGCCTGTATAAAGATTAATTTGTTATCGTATAAAATTTGGGTATAATTGCCACATCCAACAATGAAGTTTTACCAAAATTTACTTAATTTTTTTTTGTAAGAATTGGCATATTTTTAGTACTAAAATTTATTTTTGAGTTTTATCAGTATTGCACGTAAATTGACTTGTGATCATATCCGTGAGGAAGAAAATAAGGTCCTGCACAGTGCCTAAATATTGTTGACCGTGACTTATATCGATTTGTCAATAAGATATGGATTATTTTTAAAGCATGCTTATGCAATAAATATTGAAAGCTATCATGCCAACAGCGAAAAGTTTTTCCTGTGACAATTTGACGTATTTTAAGATATTGATGAATTTATGAATATCCTCTATGTTAGCCCATAAATGTCTTAAATCATTAAGAAGTTTTTATAAATCATGTACACAGAGAGGTTTTTGAGTTGGCAAGCATACATCCCAATTCCTCTGTCCCCACTCCCTAAAGACTTTTACGTTAGTATACGTGGCCAAAATACATTTGGTCACGTTCAGAAAATCTCTTGGCCAAAGTATATTTTTTGGCGCATACCATGGCAATACATTTGATCACGTTCAGTAAATTCTAACTTGCAGAAAAAAATGGATTTTACGTTGAAAGTCATAGGTGGAGATATTGCAGCAATCCCCGGTTTATCTGATGCCATTGAGGTTTGAACAACTCCCATTGTCCATTACTGATGTCGGATATTATGTGCTGTGTTGCATAGTAGTATTGTATCTTCGCAAAATAAGAGGGAAATCTAAGTGTATCGGGAGCATTATTTGTCACTTTCAGAAAAAAATATTGTTGCAGCGAATGATTTAAATAGTGCAACAAATAAGCTAAGCAGCAAAGCAGAAGAAGACAAATAGTAATTTGGTACGTACCGATGCGTGAACAAATTATAAGGTCTATCAAAATTACTGCAGGATTCAATTCGGGATGCAGTTGAAGATTCTATTACATGGCCTGTGCGAAAAGTAGTGCCCATCCTGCCTGGAGATTACAGGTATTCAAACATATTGATGAGGCTATTGCACTGTTATATCAATCCACGTAATGTATCTTTCAATTGTTCCCATCCTTTTATTAGGTTCCATGGATAGAGAGAAATCATAAGCCAGTATGTTGGTCACATAAATATTATATGAAATTTGAACAAGTAGCTGCATTTTTCATCATACCTGAATATTTTTATGATATATATAATATAGGAATGGTGACTAAAATGGATTGTAAATAAATTTCTGCATCCAATTTTGTTACCATATATAGCTATTACTCCCTCCGGTCCTAAATATAAGAGCTAGATGACTTTTTTTGGAGATGTTAAGGTTACAAAATATGTTATTAAACTATGACATATTTGATATATTTTTATATTAGTCATTAGTTTATAGGTTAAATAAACTAGTTTAAGGGGAAAAATTAGATAAATCAATTTATAATTGACTTATATTTTGCTTTTTTAGGATTTTTCAAAAAAGTAATCTAGGTCTTATATTTAAGACAGGAGGGAGTATATTGCAGCATTTTGTTTGGTCTCGACAATCACGCGACCTGTTCATTAGGCAGCTATCTCAATTCTGTCCACAGGATCACATTTTCATAAAAAAGAAAAGAATTTTAGTTACCTCATCCCATGTTTCGTTAGTTATGGTCTCTGCCAATCAAATTATATACTCAGAACATAAAACGACAATGTTTTTTCTTGCTCAGTGATCTCGAGTTGAAGCCTGTGGGCATATTAGAAGTCAAGCTTGTACAAGCTAAGGAGTTAACAAACAAGGACTTTATTGGTAAATCAGACCCATATGCGGTGCTATATGTACGACCTTTACGCGACAGAATGAAAACTAGCAAGACAATTGTAAGTTAAAGTTTTCTTTATCCTCGTCTATTTATTGATTTTCAATTCAAGTAACATTACTATTTTTCCTCTCCAGAACAATGATTTAAATCCAATTTGGAACGAACACTTCGAATTTATTGTTGAAGATGTATCCACTCAACACCTGGTAGTTAAAGTTTATGATTCTGAGGGTTTAATGACATCTGAATTTATTGGATGTGCGCACATACGGCTCAGTGAACTTGAACCTGGTAAAGTAAAAGACGTGTGGTTGAAGCTGGTCAAGGATTTGGAGGTCCAGAGAGACAACAAGAACAGAGGTTCGGTAAGTAATCATGTCGCACTTGGTTAGATGATGATAAGGCTCTTTAAAATGGAACTTCTATGAGATAGTCCAAATTTTGCGGTTTAATATGGACCCAGTTACCGTTTCCCGCTAAATATGACCGTCTGAGTTCATGGATAACGGTGTGTATACGCGTATAATAGTGCATGTATAAAAAACAACAATCATATGGAAATGTACATATGTTTAACCACGTTAAAGGTGTAGTTTTAAGCGGTAATGTCAGGCCTAAATTAAATACAAAGATGACTTTCCTCAAGGTATAGTTGCCTTGAAGGTTTCAAGTCTTTTGTCGTCAATACGGATTTGAAATAATGTCTTAGCTGGTGAATGCTCCCAAAATCATATTTTCTCCGTGTGCTTTGCTAGGTACATTTGGAGCTTTTATACTATCCTTTTGGCATGGAGACAGTTTTTACCAACCCTTTTGTTCGCAATGATCCATTGACATCCTTAGAAAAGGTTATTAAAACTTCATCAAACGGAATTGAATGTATTGAAAACGGAAAAACAGTTACACATAAGAAGAAGAAGGACGTTATAATCAGAGGAGTCCTTACTGTTACGGTGATATCTGCTGAAAACTTGGCTGCGGCAGATTTTATGGGGAAATCTGATCCTTATGCTGTTCTCATCATGAAGAAATCAGAAACAAAATGCAGAACCAGGGTAAGTAGCAAAAATAATATTCCCTATCTGTGACAGATAAAAAACCAGAGCTAGCATCTCTTTATGTTATTGTATTGGAAATCATTGAGATGAGCCGGTAAATAGGACACATGATCAAACCTTACTTTATTCTTTTCACCTCCTCTATTCTGGGGTGGTTTAGAGGAATCCAGGAGTTCATCCGTCCATTTTTTACTTCCCGTTGCTCAACCAGTTGTTTCCAAGTTTTTTTGAACTTACTGATTTTGGAAGTTGTTAAATTTTTCAGGTTGTAATTGAGTCCTTAAATCCAGTTTGGAATCAGACTTTTGACTTTGTTGTTGAGGATGGATTACATGACATGCTAATGGTCGAAATTTGGGACCACGATACATTTGGAAAGGTAAAAAACGATCATGCATCATATATTTTCTTACAAAATTTGGCTGATCAGGTATTGAAATTAAAAAGAAATTCTTGAGCAAAATACATCATTCGCAAATTACAAGGATACTGAGAAAATATAATAAACATGTAAATATTGCTAGTTACGAATTTCACTAGTTAGTGTATGCAATATACTAATACGATATCTTCTTTAAAAATTTGATGCCATTGACACTTTTGCCAATTGGATTACGGAAATACCAATTTATATGTTTAGCATCACTTTGCAATAGTGACAAGTAAATAGAACATACATATGGCTTCCAAGAGAATTTTTCGTCCTGTTCAATTTTTTTCTATGGCATTTAGTAATGTGTCTTCATTTCCAGTCTGATGCACAAAAAGTTTTCACCTGAGACTCGTAGCAGTGATTAATATTTGATGTTATATAGTATTATGGCTGGATATAAGCGCCCAAAGTTTTAGATTGCCAAGTTCTTGTACAAATTGGAAAGAAGAGATTTCACTGACAGCTTTGGCCGTGAATGATGCAGGACTTTTTGGGAAGATGCATAGTTACCCTTACAAGGGTAATATTGGAAGGGGAATACGAAGCACGTTATGAGTTGGATGAAGCTAAATCTGGATCATTGAGATTGTATCTTAAGTGGTTACCCCAACCGATTTACAGGAGTGATTCATAATTGTTCCTCACCCAATTTTCATTCGGATCAAAATAATCTATTTTCTTGCGGCTCCTAATTCTTATTTGCCAGATCACTGATTTTTTTGGGTACTCATTCCTCAAAATGAAAGTAAAATCGTTGGTTAATTATCTTTTTGCTGAAGTTTTATAGGGATTTGCAAAAGGGAAAGCAAGGGGATAATGGCGGAGAAAAATGGTGTAATTCTTGAAAGGTAGAAGACTGTGACTCATTCTTTTCAGCTCTTTCGGATTTTTTTTACGGTCCTAAAGATTTGTTACAGAATAATATCTGAAACTTGTTGGGACAAAAGGAATTATTATCCATAGTACAAAGAAAAGTGAGAATTTCTTGCATGAATCGAATGTTATATCACTTGTAGTCTGTCAAGTTATGAGCAATCATCTAATAGATATTATAATATCTGATATTGAAGAATTTTAAATTTGATGTAGCACAAAGTTTTGATTTTTCATCTTTTTCACTTACCAAGAGAAGTAAATGAGGCTTTGTTTTTTCTTCCTTCCTTCATGCAAGTGCTATATCAGTTCAAAATTTTACAAATTTAACATTGAGGTGTTAATTCATGTTGTTGCTACATGACGTAACATATTACTGAAAATGTTACTACCTCCGATCCTAAATATAAGACCTAGATGACTTTTTTTTTGGAGAGATTAAAGTTGCGAAATAGGTTACTAAATTATGACATATTTGATATATTTTTAGATTATTCATTAGTTTATAGGTAAAATAAACTAGTTTTGAGGAAAATATTAGGTAAACCAATTTATAATTAACTTATTTTTCGTTTTTAGAGGATTTTACAAAAAAGTCATCTAGGTCTTATATTTAGGACCGGAGGGAGTATTATAAAAGTCAAACTTAGTACTTGTATTACATTAGCATTTAAAACTGTTTTTCCAATTAAAATTCTAGAATCAGCATCTATGTCTGCATTGTTGATTTAAAAGACAAGCTACATACTCCCTCCAATCCGTATATAAGTGTCTAGTCACCAAAACACACTCTTTAATTAAATATGTAAAAGTTAGTTGAGTGTTTGGAGTTAATTCTTTCTTTTTAATATTGCCCATATTTATTAATCCCTCCGGTCTAAATATAAGACCTAATTGACTTTTTTTGGAAATATTATGGTTGCAAAATATGTTAATAAATTATGACATATTTGATATATTTTTATATCAGTCATTAGTTTATAGGTTAAATAAATTAGTTAAAAAAAATAGGTAAATAAATTTATAATTGACCTATTTTTCCTTTTTAAAATTTTCCAAAAAAGTCAACTAGGTCTTATATTTAGAACCGAAGGTAGTATGATACTATTAAGAGAAAGAAATACAGGAACATTAATAAACATTAAAGAGAGTTATGGGTAAAATAAGAAAAATACATTAAATAAAGAAAGAATGTTAGATGAGCTCTCATATTTTGACTCAAAACAATTCAAATTTTAGGCTCTTCTATTACAGGTTGAAGGGAGCATTTTTTTTTTGAACTGAAAGCTAAAGGGAGTAGTTAAGAAACTAAAATGAAATCTTAGGTAAAATTAAATCACTAATGTGAAAATTTATAAAAAAAAAATACTCGCAAAATGAGTTGAGAAAAACTATTATAATTGACAAATTATTGTTAATAGCCCAACTGAACAATTGCAAGCTAGTTCCAAGCAAAGAGATTTATTTTTATAGTTATCTCAAAGGAATTGTTCATGACCACTTTTAACACCTGAAGTAACATTGGTTAACATGTAAAAACGTCGTCAATAGACCTATTTGATATTAAGTCTCTTACTTCGGACTTAAGTTCCCTAACCCAACCTGCAAACTGCGAGTTATAGGAAAGAGAAACTACTTACTCCTTCAGGTCCCAATTATAAAATCTCTTGGACTTTTTTTATAGAAAATAAGAATATAAAATTAATCACTTTCAATTGTATACAATTAATCGTTTTCTTCAAATCTACTTATAAACTAACTTATCATCTAATCACATGTGACATATGTCTTGATTTAATGTTTAATTTGTTTCCTTAGCTCCAAAAAAAAATAAATTCAAATGTACCTTATATTCAAAATATTCAAGATGGAGGGAATAATAAGCAAATAACTACCATCACATAGTATCAAATGTCCATTTATTCTTCCTATCTAGAAACAAAAAGTTTTTCCTCACTTCCTCATCTCCAAATTTTCTACTCAGTAATTTCCCTAGGATGAAACATGTGCCTTCTCTCCAGAATCTAAACATGAACACGGATACCTCATAATCTCTTAATTTGTGGAATACATATAAAAGGCATGCTTAGGCTTTAGACAACATAATCTATTTTGACTATCATTACGACGAAACTGAAAGCCACGCATAATCTATTTTGACTATCATTACAGCGAAATTGAAAGCCACGCACGTATTAATTTTGTCATTCCAAAACATTGATTTTGTCATTCCAAAACATCACCTGAGAGATATTTAGGCTCCTATAATCCGTAGGCAAGCCTTTCTAGAACATTGCTTACGAAATACTTCTTCAGTTTTCTCCTCCTCATACTCTTTGCCCTGCATCACCAGAAATTCAACCCATGCCGACATTATCTTTCACATGAAGGTACATAAACAGAACCATCATTATTTCACTGTCCCGAACACAATTAATCTGACATATTGATATAAGGCATTCTACAAAAAATGAAATAAAATAAAAACTGCAATAATTGGATGTGGGTGCCAATCCAACACAATGAGGCCATTTTGTAAGATACAGAGAACATTCAAGCTGTTTTGAGTTTCCAAATATCTTTTCCACCAAATCAATTTAGGGGGATTTGCAGTTTAGTCCCTGGTAAGGGAAATTAATACTGGAAGGTTCCAATACATTCCAAAATAATTATAAAGTCCCAGGGGCCCTTTCCTGCAATTGTTTGCTTAACTTTAATGACCATTTTGCCCTCATTAAAGATGGTTGTCATCTCACTGGTCCCTAGAGGGGGACTATGCTTTCATCTTATGAGGGCAAAATGGTCATTGAAGATAAGCAAACAATTGCAGGAAAGGGCTCCTGGGACTTTATAATTATTTTGGAATGTATTGGGACCTTCCAGTATTAATTTCCCTTACCAGGGACTAAACTGCAAATTTCCCATCAATTTATGTGGTACTAACAGAGAAGCATGTCAAATTTTAACTTGAGTGTTCATTAATGTGGTCTAGAAAGCAATCCCAGACTTTGACCTTGCTACTCTGAACACAAAAGCACCAAAAAGAAGTTAACCTACCAATATTGGTTATGCAGTACGAAAGAGTCAGTTGGCACTTTCTTGCCATCATCATTGCGATTCCAGTGGTAGATGGCATAAGTCCTATTCAATATCTCCAGAGTTGAATGTCCATAGCTGGCTTCCCGAAAGGCAGAATATTCTGGCTGCGGATCTAAAAATCTGCACAACAAATGAAATAAATTGAGTACAGCAGGCATACCATATATCTAACTAGGATTTTTCCTATGAAGGGACTATTTGGAGACATACAAAAAGAGAATCATCAACTCCTAAATAAAGATGACAAGATGACAAGCAATTTTCACAATAAAGCTCAAATTACCTTGAAGCAAGCCCTTCTTGGTTTCCTCCATCTCCTACTGTTATGTACACAGGCGCTGCTTTGTCTGGTGTAGGGTACCGGTTGCCACTTGTTATGTTGTAGTTGGTATTGGAGAATCGATACTATAAACAGGACAAATGCATTCAATACTGATAGAGCATACAGTGCAGCTAACAAGTAGCCACCACACATCATTATAAACAGCAAACCAAGGGTAAACGAAAATTTTCTTAATCAACCTCACATCATTATGAATTTATGACTAAAGCATCCAACAGGATAGTTCCCCAAAACTGACGCTCCCACCATTCCTTAACATAAGAGATAATATGTGGGTATAGCTTGTTCCCTTTTATAAGAGACAAAGAGATTGTCTCAATTTTTTGGTTTATTTTTTATTTTACCCCCATTTCATTACTCATATTACCTCACTTGGCTTTGCTCAACGGTATGCTAGCTTGCCAAGAATTTAAGGTTGTGGGTTCAAATCAGCCTCTCTACATAAAGCAGGGGTAAGACTGTCTAGTATATTCCCTTCCCCAGCAGCACCCTCACCAAGTGGGGACTAGAACTGGGTTGACGCTTCATTACTCATATTTACCCATATCATTGTACCTAATCCCATATATTTTCTCTTCCACATAAATGAGGATAGTTTTGGCAAAAAATGTTAATTTTTGTCTTTGATGTCTCCAACTAGTTCTAACCAACTTTTCAAATGTGGTCCAGTTAATTGTTTCTTATAAAAAGGAACGGAGGTAGTAGTTATAAAGGAACATGCAATTGTTTGCTGCTGCAACAATAGAACAACTTGAAAAAATAATAGTTAACAAACAAGGTTGAGAACCATACTGATCTTTCATAAGCATGGACATGCCCAGCAAAGATGACATCAACTTTGTACTTAATGAACCAGCTCTCAAACACTGCTCGCATGCTTTCACCTTCCATATAGTGAGCTTCATTACTGTTGTATAGCGGAACATGCATCAGAACAATGAGCCAAGGGGTCTTATCCCTATCAACCCTCTTCAACTCTTCATCAAGCCACCTATACTGTGGTGTGTACTTTACTGCCAGGAAACATCAGTGGTTCACCATATTAGTTATCGAGAAAGCTGATTCAATTTTCCGCAAGAAAACACTACAAAGCTTGGGCAAGCATTATGATGTCAATTAGGAAGAGAACAGAAACAGCCATCAGTGATGGTCAGATTTTAAATCCTGAAAACACCAAGACAAGACTCCACCATTCTTAAATATAATCAACAATCAAAATCTTCACTTGAGCCCTTTTAAATTATTGGTTAACTTTCCTTTCCTTTATTTTGGCCCTACTCCTTGCACCTAATGAAAAATAAATTTCTCTCCAATTATTATTTTCTGATTTTTGCTTGCAGCAGGGGGCATTATATATTTTTCACGTAAGACATGAACTCAAAACACAATTGTAGAAATTCTGCCCCTTAAGTACGCACAGAGGATCATATCTACCCCTGAAGTATTTTTTGGCCGAAATTTGTCCCATAAGTGTGTACGAAGGATCATATCCGCCGCTGAAATATGTACGAATGGTCATATCTTCCCTGGAAGTATGCACCAAGGGTCATTTTTGCCCCTGAAGCAAGCACGAATCATTTAATGCCACATCCATGATTCACGGTATAATTCCACCTCTTCATGAACAACAGATTTCTGTGAATATCAATTAATTTTTCTGCAGACAAAAGCTCATTGCAGATATTTATTTTCTTGTAGCTCTCAAAATATGCAGACCATCTAGTGGTGCACTAGTGAAAGAGAGGCAGATCGTACCTAATTGTTATACCATGCACATATTAATGATATCACAATTTCAGGAATAAAAATATCTAATCAATGCATGTGAATGAGAACTAGAATTTTACATAACATAAACCCAATATGAGAATGCCACTATCAACTGATATGCACATATATATTGAATATGCAAAATGACATTAGTCAGTGGTTACCAAAGGGAGAATAGCTGGATAGCACAATGATGTGAGCAGATGCAAGCCTGATAGAATACCAGAGAGGGCTGCTGCTACTGGAAGCCAGATAAGGAGTAGTATATCTGTGAAGATAGGATTTGAACGGAACAACCTCCCCCTAGATACAGAGATTCAGTTAAAAGCAACATAGAACCTATTTTATATCTCACAATGCAACTTTTGCTACATAAGCTTCAATACCTTGTTTAAACCAACATCCCAATATTCAGGCAGATTTTTCACCAATTTTTTTAGTATTTTACAGCCCCAAGTATAAGCTAAGTACAGAAACTTGGACATAATGGAGAACACAATAGTTTGATAGAATTAACAGTTTGCAAAGCATACTTATAAATGAGCTTTCTGGAGTAACAAAAGCTTATTCCTAGTCAAGACTTGCAGTAAATCATAACAACCCTCCCTATCATCCACCCCGTAAAAGCCACCTATTTTCTAATTAAGAAAAGGAAACTGAAATAATTATTGATTACTCCTCCGTCTCTCAATATAAAGTTCATTTGACCAAGTTGTGGTTTCCTAAAAACGTAGTTAAGATTAGTTAAACAAAATCATTCTGTGTTTGCGTTGCAAATTTATCCTCTTTTCCCAATGTGCCTTTATTTATGAATGAGTAAGAGAGAATAATAATGAGAAAATGATGAAAGAGAATGCAGGAAAGAAATTAAGGAATGGGTAAAATGGGGAAAAGTGCATTTATTGTTTAGAAAATTTCAAAGAGGAGCTTATAAAAAGGGACAAGCTCAATCAGAATAAATAGACCTTAAAAATAGGGACAGAGGGAGTAATTTACTGGTCTAGAAAATGGTAGAATTCTCATTTGAAGTGAGTTCGTGCAGATTGCAGACAAGAATATTAAATGCATATCCAATTTTAAATTCATGTTTACCATATAAGGCATGTACTCAATTTCATGATTTCCAGCAGACCAAATCCATGGCTGATATGCTGCACTCCTTTCAAGAAATCGACCCCATGTATCCCATCGTATACCAACATCATTATACTGATACCTATCAGCATAAGAGAGGTCTCCAACAAATAGGACAGCTTGTGCTCCACTCTTCATATAGTGTTCAAGAGTGGAAAGAGAATTATACGTTTGACCCAAATCACCTGCAACATACGTGAAATAACCAAAGTTTCAATTAAGAAGAACCTAAAGAATAATGGAATCTCAAAAATACTTAATGAATTAGCAGTTGAAAGATTCTGCAACGATATATGGACGACAGTGAAAACATACTTACATTTTAAAAGTATTATTGAAAGTCTAGATAAATGTATTAATTAAGGATGCAATTAAACAGTTCTCATTATAACAGTAGAACATACTAAAAAAATGGATCACATACCTATGATCCCAAATTTGTAGGGAGCATCTGGGCCAACTTGGGGAGGTGTTTCAAATTCAAATTCTCGAGAAGAATCACCACTTCCTACTCTGTAGTAGTATTTAGTGTTATACTGAAAAGTGCAAGCCATAAGATTAACAAAAGAAACACACTCCTAAAAATCACAACAGAATATAAAAATATGTCTCGGGAAGATGAAGAAATGTTTGCTGATAGCAACAATTACCTCAAGGCCTTCAATAAGACAATGGTGAATGTAACCAGACTTATATTGGTAGAAGGTATAGTTTGTCACTGTGCCTTCTGCACTTAACTGATATTTATTGTCTAACTTCCCATATTGTACTATGCTGGGCCCTGGTTCATCAGGTGTGACCCATGAAATAATTACAGCTTTTCCATCATAGTCACCTTGAGTGATATGCACCTAAGGAGGGAATATTCAACATATATAAGTGACCACAAGTAAAAATTTATTCATAGAATGTCACTGTTAAAACAAAACGAAACACCATATAGATGGTCAGTTAAGCCATTTTTTTACATTTCAAAATGTCAGACAGATATTTTAAAGCTTTATGATGTTTATCATGTGCTCTATGTACCAGTAGCATCAACACTTCATGCTGTGCATATTATAGTCATAACAGGAAGCGCGTTTTTGGATGAAAATCCAAATTTCACTATTCACAAAACCTCAGAGGTTCCTTGATGAGCTAGTGAATAAGGTATGCTACTAGTTATATCTATGCAAACCTCCAACGACTCGATCTCAAACATATCTACTAATACAGAGACATGAAATCCTCATTCTAACGCCGCCACATAAAACAGGTGCATCAATAAAAAGATGCAGCCCTTTTCCTTTCACAGGAAACTTACTTGTTGAGGCGCATTTTGACCCTTTGGAACCGCAAATACTTCATTATCAAGAGGGATATCAACAGATGGCCACTCTGATCGTACGAAACTGCTAGTGATTCCAGCATTCCCATCTTTGATAGCACTCAAAAAGAGAAAGGTAGCTAGGACAAAATTAAATAACCAAGCCTGCATCCCAACACCCCAATCCAGAGACATGATTGTCAACCAACCAACCTCAGAAGCCTAGCTACCTGCATTCAAAAATTCTAAAATATCAAAATAGTGCAACACATACGAGAAGTGAAGTCGTGAGGCTTTAATTTGAAGGCATCATTACAGTACATCTCAATTGTTCACTCAACATTATTCGACAACAGATTCAAAACTAAAATCTCACAGCATGCGTGTTTCGCATAACAAAAATGTTAAAACAGATAATAATCAAAGGCTAAAACCAGCCAGTCACGTGATCATGATAAAGGAGCGAATCAACATAAAACGTTACGTATAAAGTAATCGCATATAATTTCCTTGTTTACAACACTTTCAACTTCAAATACTCCCTCCAAAACACACTTAAAACCTAAAATCACTAACGAAATATAATCGCGCACAATTATATACAAAAACAAAAATCTATACAGTCCGTAATCTAAATCTGAACGAGAAACACCACCGACATTCACATAATCACAATCACAATACTTAACTCACTATTAACACTTAATCGCGAGGGCATAAAACCTACATTTACGTTCTAGATACAAAAACAACATAAATTCAAAAGAAAGAAGTCAGTATGAAATCAAAGGAAGCATCAATCAAGAATCATACAAGTACAACGAAGAATTATATCGTAATCTTCATAAATGAATTATAAAATCAGAAATACGATACACACACACACATATGAGAGAGACAGAGAGAGAGAGAGAGAGAGACTGGCCTCTGGCCTTTGGCCTTTGGCCTTTGACGGTGTTCGGAGAGAGAGGAAGGGAAGGCTTTGCAGCGAAGAGAAGCGAAGCCTTGGCGTGAAATGGGAGGGAGAGTGAGAGATATAGAAAGAGACATGTACACGTGGCATTATGGTGGTGGTGTGGATTGGGTGATTATACTCACTACATTTACAGCCACTAGCTCTAAAAAAGTCACGTTGCTTTCCTTCTTCATACCCATAGTAATAGTAATAGTAATAGTAATATAGACCCATGCTTTTGCAGTTTTTGTTTTCTAGAGGTGTTCTACTCTATCTTTTCCTCTTCATTTTTATCATCATCTTCATCCTTTGTCACCATCATCTTGAGAATGTTTTTATTTTTGAAGGGAGAATTTCAGCTTGAGATAGAGATAGCGGTGGAAATAGACTAGACTTTTGTATGCTTTAACTAAACAGAATTGAGTATGTTTAAAAATCTAGAATGTAAGATTATAAGCTGAGCATGTTTGTAATATTAATTTTAGATTTGAGCTTAGGCCTTCAAAAGACCTGACAACACCCAAAAGTCTATTTCAAATGTATTCTCTTAATTAGACTTGAAATTCTATACTTCGAATGTTATATATAAGTCTTTAGACCTATTAAAAAATATGTATATCTCAAAAAAAATTATATCTATAAAACAATATTCTTTAAAATTATTTTTTTGGTAGAAAGTATGATAAATTATTCTTTTTGAGGTTATAATATATTATACCGTCACAATTGGAATCAACTTGCTTGTCATAACAATTATAGTGAATTAACAATATATTTGAAAGCTATGGACTAAAAAGAGGTGAACAAATGAGCGAAATGGTTGAAACTTGTATACATATGATGAAACGTGAAGCTTAGACACACAAATAAGTTGATAATGTTATAATTAATTTATGTATTTTATTTATTTTATATAATATTAAAATAGAAATCACAAAATAATTGAATAGGCCAGACTTGTAGGCCTTTAGGTTAGACCTTGTGAAAAAAAAGACTTGGCCTATTTAGTTAAACGGGCCTAATGTATGTATGGCCTGTATATGAGTCTGACTTATTTACTTTTTTTTTTGCTTAGAGCCTTTGGTGTCCGGCCCCCTTCAGGGAATCGATAAATTCGAAGTCACCACTGGGATTCCCATTTGGGGGTGATGACTTCCCAAGGGTTCAAGCTCATGACCTGGTAGGTACGCGGTGCCTTACATTCCTCTTTCTTACCAGCTGGACTACACCCCCTTGGACAGTCTGACTTATTTACTAAATAGGTTAGGTTAGGACTTTTGAAGGTTAGGTCGTAGGCCCTATTTGAAGTTTGGCATATTCCCATCCCTAGCTAGAGACTAACATTTTTCTTTCAATTTCAACACATACATTAATTTTCAATGTTTTTCGGAAAATATAAATATTAATTAATGTTAGTATTTTTCAATCTCCAAATTGCTTAATTTTGAGATAGAAATGGAGAGTTTCCAATAAGTTTATACTTATTTCTAATATTAATATGAATATTTTCAAGTCTCAAAAAGTCATGGAATCAAGTGCTAAAGCATCTAGGACATTTTATTAATCAAGTGCTAAAGCATCTAGGACATTTTATTTTTTGGCCTCATTTTCTCATCTTCCATGTCCATTCTAAGAGGGAGACTACCACACAACTCTCTCTTTTGTTTGTTTACTTATTTATTTGTATATAATTTACTTTTACATATTATTTTCGGGTTATTTTATATTTTAGTTAGTATTTGTGATAATTGATTAATATATATAATTATTAAGGATGTTTCAATATTTCCCTATCAATCTTACCATCTTTTTTTTTGTTATAGAACAACATGATACGTATAATATTATAAATTCTTACATAGTGTTAAAGAAGATAAAATTATTATGCAACAACTTATGAAGGAGGAGTGTAAATAATGAAAGAGACAAAATGTATACGCCGATTTTGAATATAAGGTATTATTGATCTCGATCAAAAAAAATACTCCCTCCAGTCCTAAATATAAGACTTAATTGACTTTTTCTGGAAAATCTTTAAAAATAAAATAAGTTAATTATAAATTGATTTACCTAATTTTTTCCCTTAAACTAGTTTATTTTACCTATAAACTAATGGATAATCCAAAAATATATCAAATATGTCATCATTTAATAACATATTTTGCAATTTTAATCTTTCCAAAAAAAGTCAATTAGGTCCTATATTTAGGACCGGAGGTAATATAAGGTATTACTGCATTGATGTGACATGCTTGAATGGTTACATCTTTTGGTTCATTTTATAAGGCAAAATGAATTAGAGTAAAAACAAATTCAGATTGACTTTTGAAAAATAGTTTTTGAAAAAGATAATAGAAATCAATGGTGAACTCTCTCAAGGATAGTTGCTCAGTATATTTTTCCTTCCGCTTCAATCTTTTTTCTCTGAAAATGGTCTTGTACAGACAATCATGGGAATGTATCTTAAAATTATTGCTTTTAAAGCCATACACACTATCACTTACTATTCATTATTACATGTCAAAGTTTTCCTATATTACCTTTATTAATCTTCCGTGAGAAAATGACGAAAATGATTACCATGTGTTAGAGAAAATATGTTATATTAACTAACTTATTGAAATATTTAATCTAATCAAATAAAGTAATATATATATATATATAAGAAAAATATTTTTATATTTATTCATTTAGTATTCTGTCCTAATTGATTAATAAATATATATGAATGGCTACATATACATTTGCATTTTTTAATTATCTTACCATCATTTTCAGTATATCAAAATATCAATTATGATATTTCTCTTCAAAACAATATGCTGATAAAAAAATCAAAACATATTTATTTCAAATACATACCAAACATGTGAGAGTGAAAAAAAAATTTATTCCTTTATTTTTTTTATTACAACTGATTCTCGATTTTAAATGGGACTTAATATATTATTACACTTGATCTTAGCCTCAAGGTCGAGAAATGTATTAGACCTTAATATATTGAAAATTCACATAGCTAGGAATATTTAAATTAGTTATATTTTACATATAAATATATATTATTCTCATTCTTAAATATAAAACATATTTTGAAATATGACTTTCTTCTTAAATATAAGACCCTACTTCTACTTCTGATTTTTTTCTTAATATCTTCTCAAACTATCCTTGTTAAAGTTCCTCAATGATAAATAAGAGACAACTTGTTGGAATACAAGTAGATATTCAAAGTGCTTTTATAATATTATATTATTTTAATTAATTTAATTTAATTTATTAATTAAATTAAATAATAAATCTTATATTTAGAAAGTGAAGGATACATACATTGATACATTGTTGTTGAACCAATGAGATCATATACGTAGGGAGCAGAACTTTGCGACAGCACTTGTTTTCAAAAATGAAGGTCACATGTACCCAGCCACATGTTTATATTTTACCCAACCACATGTGCAAGCATCAATATTTTTTTTTTATCATTGGCCAAAAAAAAATATTTTTTTTATCAATAAGATTAGAGAATATTTTTGATCGGAATGTTTTTCACCTAACCTTTTTTTACTGGTGTTTTGAATGGTTGTTACTTGTTACGTTGTAGGGGTCAGGTTCTCTCAGAATCCCTCCTCTTCTAATCCCTCCTTTTCCTCTCATAAGCACTCACTTTTGGCCATTTGAGTTCATTTAGGAGCCCATAATTTACTACTTGTACAATTAAAAATAAAAAAAACTTGTATTATAATATAAAATAAATGAAGAAATTTTAATTTTTTTATTTTTGAAAACTTTTTAGTATAAAAAATTTCAACTATCTAGACCTATTCCATTTCAATAGAAGAATCTATAAGAAATACAGACTTATCCAGTTAATTGTAAAACTATTATCCAATTAACTATGTAAAATTATTTTACAGTTAACTGGATAAGTCTGTATCTCTCATAGATCCTTCTATTAAAATAGAATAGGTCTAGATAGTTGAAATTTGTTATGCTAAAAAATTTTCAAAAATAAAAAATTAAAAGTTCTTCATTTATTTTATACTGTTTTTATTTTTAAAGGTACAAGTGACAAATTATGAGCTCTTAAATAAATTTGAAGAACCAATAAAATATAAGAAGGGAGGAAAAGGAGATTATGAGGGGGAGGGATTATGAGAGAATCCCATCCCTACGTTGTAGGGGTATTAACATATACATTCTGATTGGAGATTGGTGTTCACGTGAACACCGATCTCCAATCAGAATGTCCTAAACTAAAATTACTAAATTAGGCGTTCAAATTTAATGTTTTTATTAAATTCTTGATAGCTTAAAATATTATCCCATAATGCCCCTTTGGACAAAAAAATATTATCCCATAATAACTGATAGTTTTAACAAAAATAACTATTATTGTTATTATGTAAAAAATCATTCTTCAAATAATATTAATATAAACAATTCTTTTTAGGGTTAATATGCAAATCCACCCCTGAAGTATACCAAAAGATGCAGATCTCCCCCTCACATATTTTGAGATGCAATTTTACCCTGAAAGTAACAATTCTATGCAATTTTACCCTTCTGTCAATTAAAGGTGTTTATTTTAATGCGAAATGACCCAAATGCCCTCCTTATTATATTCTCTCTTCTCTTCAACCCTCCCACCCCAAACCCCAACCACTACCACCACCACCTCACCACCACCACCACCTCTGCCCAAACCCCCCAACCACTGCTGTCGCCCAACCACCGCGGTCGCCTCAACCCTCCCCCACCACAATCACCACCATAAACAGAACAAAAAATCTGAGAAATAAACATAAATACATAGAGGAGGCACAAAATTTTTATACAGAGGCTACCATAGATAGAAACAGAACAAAAAATCTGAGAAATAATCAACCAAATAAATATGTACGCAGTTCCCCCACATGGTAAAAGCTATTGAAAATTTCGAAGACTCTAACTAAGAACAAGCAATCGATAAAACCTCCGTACCTCCCCCCCACATAGCTTCATGGTAGTAGGCCCCATCAGATTTTAGAAACCACCACACACATACTCACTCATAAAACATAACAAGAATCAGTGGCTAATTTATATTGCAACACGCGACCAAAAAATATATAATGAATACAAAAAAAGGTGACTAAGGAGGGAAGAGGAGGCCTGAATAAATTGACCAAATCAAAGCCGCCAGAAGCATACGGAAGCATCATGTTGAGAAATCTCACTTATCTCACTTTCTTAACACAATAGGCAGAACTATAATCAATATAATAATAATGAAATTGGGGCGGTGGTAGTTGTGGCGGGGGAGGGTTGGGGTGGTGGTGATGGTGGTTGGGCGACGGCGATAGTTGGGGGTTGTGCGGAGGTGGTGGTGGTGGGGTGTTGGTGGTAGTGGTTGGGGTTTAGGGTGGGAAGGTTGAAGAAAAGAGAGAATATAATGAGGAGGGCATTTGAGTCATTTTTCATTAAAATAAACACCTTTAATTAACATAAGGGTAAAATTGCATTGAATTGTTACTTCCAGGGTAAAATTGCATATCAAAATATGTGAGGGGGAGATCTGCACTTTTTGGTATACTTCAGGGGTGGATTTGCATATTAACCCCTCTTTTTAAAATAAAAAGGAAAGATTCTGGCAAGCTTACGTCTCATATCGTTGACGTTAAACATGTAAGCAAATTTTTATTGAGTGAAGGATTCTCCCGAGCTTGCGGCTCATATCAGTAACTCAACATATAAACAAAGTTCCATATTCATCATCCCCAATACCATTATACTATTATTCATTCATCATCCCCAATACCATTATACTATTATTCATGAACGATTTATCATATTTTAAGACTTTATGGGACTTTTTAATATTAGAAAAATGGTGGGAAGAGAAGGGAATATTTTTTTTTCATAATTTGAAGTTCCTTAAAAAATGGTTACAAGTATTTAACCAATTTTTCTTATAAAACAAAGGGAAAATCTTAAATAAGTCCCTCCGAATACCCAAAAGGACAAGTGAGGAACCTAAACTTCCAAAAGGACCATGAAGGAACTAGCACTTATCTGTCATTTTAAAATTTTGCGAAAAGACAAAATTGCCCCCATCCTAAAACACAAATTGCGAGAAGAGGGTGGGTGTTAGGGTGAGTTTAGGGTGGGGTAGGAATTTGTGTTTTAGGATGAGGACAATTTTGTCTTTTTGCGAAATTTTAAAATGACAGATAGGTGCTGCTTCCTTCATGGTCCATTTGGAAGTTTAGGTTCCTCACTTGTCCTTTTGGGTATTCGGAGGGATTTATTTGGGATTTTCCCTTAAAAAAAAGTATTTGACCAATTTTTCTTATGGTCAAGAGATAATTGAGAATATTCACATCATGGGTACATAGACATTCGCACTTTATTTCTGTTTCTTACTGTTTATTGTTTAAAAATACTCTATCGGTTGCACTAACCAAATATACCTTTTTTATATAAAAAATGGTTTATAGTATAAGCAAGAAATCTTTATCATCACCATGTGTTTTGTATTTATAATTAGCATGGAAATACTGTTTGATTGATAATGTGAGTTGACGGTTAAATTGTTTAATCCAAATCATTTTAAGGGATATGAGAAACCATGTTGTTTTGTATATTCAACTATTATTGTCAAATTCATGAGTTAACACTCCAATTTTATTATTTTTACAATTCTATCTAACCAAGACATCTCACAAATCACTCAAATTTTTAGTGATTGTAAATTTTGTTAGAAACTCACGTGTTTATATTGCAAATCTATCGTTTTAATATTTATATCTTAAAGAAAATTGTGTTTATTGGCTCTTAAACCCATTTTAATTATTTTTATATGACTTAATTCAATGAATTTATCTATAAATTCTTAAAAATTTCTCTATTAAAATTGATATTAAGTATAAATATTGATATATTTAATATCAACTATTTATATTTAAAATATTTTAGTCAAATTATTGTTATTTTTTGTACTTTTATTTGATTATATACGAGAAACACACGTATTAATAAACTCAAGTTCAAACGAGTTTATAATTTAAGTCTACGATCCGATTTTACCTTCTTTTCATGAGTTTACTTAAACTTGCAACTTTGACAATTATGCCACTTTAGTTTGGTCCCAACCCTTATGTAAGTTTAGTTTGGCTATTGGTTTTATTCTTGATTTTAGTTTCATTTTGGTGACATATCAAAAGTAAAACACCAACTAACAGCATCTATTGCAAAAAGTTTTACGTGCCGTGATCAAAACTGTTTGTTCAATCATAGCTTATCATTTTTAACTACAAGATAGATAAACTCTTTGGTGGATTATTAATTAAAAGGCTACATGCATTATTCTCGCTGATTTTGTCATATAAAAATTATTTTATAAGTATTCTTTCGATTACTCATCACTGCTCCATATTCACACATGAAGATTTTTTAAAAAGAGTAAGAAAATCTAAGAAAAAATTCTATAAAATTGAAATAGGATAAATCATACCCTTAAATTAGTGAAATCTCAAGTCAATCTCTTCTAGGATTTCATATTTTGTCAAAAGACACCAATAACCCTAGTACAAGAAACAATAGTATAACATGTTAATTATAAACCTAAAACAAAAATTATGTATATAATTGCAAATCAGTTCAAACCCAAACTACTGGTACTGTATTGTGTACCCAAACACAAGATTGAACTTTCTTAGACTAGACTCTAGAGGATCTATTCAAAGATTCTCCTTGAGTAGACCCTGCACTATCCATCCTCCTATCCTTAATAATTATCAAATGCATTAATTTTAAAGTTAGAAATATTTGTTGGAGAAATCCTATACTTAAAGCAAAACATGCATATAAAATTTCTATCAATTACTGAGTAACGAAAGAGTTAAATCATAAATACCTCTCGCCATTACTATTTGTTCTCTAGGAAGAATCTATGAACCAATAAGATTTTCTTGAACCACATCTCTTGAACTACATGAGACATAAATAAAAGAAAAGGAGGAATCTTCTTACTGGTAGAGAGACACAGTGATTGCCTGTTTGGATTGTGTTCTCCAATCAAGGAAACCTCCTATTTATAAACAAATACATGAATGGATATGTCTTTTCACTGAAAATACATGCATGTATTGTTTAAAAGGTACGTATGACCTTATTATTATAATTTTCCATCAAAATTAATAATAATATTAGGGTCATAATTACCCTAAACCAAACTTAATGCATCTAACATGTGCACCACTTAAGGAGATATTTTTCACAAAATATATACTCTAACATATTAAAATATCCAACAATATCTATTTTAAACTCGTATTTTTTTTTGCTAGATTAAAGCTGTGAATACTTACATTAGTTATTGGAGGCATTTGTGTCTTGGAGATAATGATTTTTAAATAAGGATTTTCAAATTCATTGTAAGAATTCTATATTTTATTTTAACAATCACTATAAGAAAAAAAATCCTATAATCACGCAAATATGTCACGCACTCACACAAGCGAGATGAGCAACATAAATTAAGTGTAGTCGAGCAAAGTTTGTTGCGCTAAGAATATGAGCGATATAAATAAAATGTAGCCACAAAAGATATTTTGCTCCCATGAGAGGCAATACATAAAAAATGTATGTCACTCAAGATATTTGATGCCAACAAATTCCCTTTTTATTTATTTGAGTTTTCAGATAAATTCCCTTTATTTCTTAACTATTAATATGGCTCTTTATGATAACTTTTCTACGGAAATGCGGCTCTTTAAAAAATAATATTGAAGTGCTTCATAATAGAGAAATTCTTATAAGAACAGACAAACGTCACTTTTGTTTCAACATGTTCCAAATAATCATAAGTAAACACATTAGATATGATATATACTTTTTTCCATCTAACTCGTCACCCAATAAAAATCAACTAACAACTAAAAATATTTTAACCATCTTTTAAAATAAAAACACTAACTTTTTTAAAGTGACAAAATAGATAAAAAAAAAATCTACTCCTCCCGTCCTAATATAAGACTTATATGGATTGATAAATTTTGTCACCATTTCTAATTCTCAACAAATTTTCTCTAAATTATATTGGGAAAATTAATTTGAGGTCCCCCACAAGGGACTTAATATTAGAAAAGTCCTAAAAGTTGAGAAAATTAATGTAGGGTCCCAAGGGACCTCACTTTAATATACTTGAAAAGTGAAAAGACAGTTTTGCCCCTCCATTCTTCTTCTTCCCCACTCCTCCATTCTCTCTCTTCTCCCTCCTCCTTCTTCTTCCCCACTCCTCCTCCCCTCCCCCGCCGCCGCCGCATCTCGACCACCGCCTTCACCCCGTTTAGGTTTCCGGCGAGGATGGGCGGCGCGTTGTTGTCGGAGCTGGCGACGGAGATTGTGATCCTAGCCTGCGCACTCATCGGAATCGTTTTCTTTCTCCTGCAATGGTTCCTCGTCTCGCGCGTGAAGCTCACTTCTGAGAGGTCCTCTACGTCTAATAGTAATAAGAATGGGTATGGTGATTACCTTATTGAAGAAGAAGAGGGTATTAATGACCACAATGTTGTTGCTAAATGTGCTGATATCCAGAATGCTATATCTGAAGGTGAGATTTCTTTTTTTGGGTTGTTTTTTTGGGTTTGTAGATCTGGGTTTTTTTTGTTTTTGTTTTTTTAGATCTGGCGGTCGGTGTGGCCGGTGAAGGCGGTGGTCGATGCGGCGGCGGGGGAGGGGAGAAGGAGTGGGGAAGAAGAAGGAGGAGGGAGAAGAGAGAAAATGGAGGAGTGGGGAAGAAGAAGAATGGAGGGGCAAAACTGTCTTTTCACTTTTCAAGTATATTAATTTTCTCAATTTTTGGGACTTTTCTAGTATTAAGTCCCTTATGAGGGACCTCAAATTAATTTTCCCTATTATATTTATCTATAATCTATCAACACTTCCAGTAATAGATAAATAAAAGAAAGATATTGCAGATAAAAGTAAATGATTATATTATATAATTATAATTTCATGTTACTACTCCCCCATATCTAATATAAGAGTCCAAAATTTGAATGATTTTGGTCCTAATATATAAGAGTTCACCTCACATTCTCTCCTCATTTAATGCGTTTTTTCCCACTTTACCCTAACTCTCTTTCATATTTATTAATGCTTATGTATTTCTCTCGTATCATAATTAATGTGAGCGGAAAAGAAGCATTAACTTCAGACACCCAACTAACATTCACATGTTTTCTTAAGAAATGTTTTTTTTGCGGCTAACTCTTATATTACAGACTGCATCCGGATGAAGTATTTTATACTTGTTCACATTACTTCCACAATCCACGTGTCGTGCAAAACCTCCTAGTTGCTTATAAAACTAGTGGAAGCTTACACAAGTGACAAGCCTCATGCAACAAAGACTGGTCGTTGTAAAAAGACATAAACATTTCCTTCACTTCTCACAAACCAAACTAAAAAACACAACTCTTCTTCTTCTTCTTCTTCTTCTTCTTCTGCAACTTAACCTCCATGGAAGAAGACTCTCCAAACCACCATGAAACCCCAAATCTCCTCCAAGTCCTCCAAGCTCTCAAACAAGCTTCCCACACCCTCCAATCCCACCCCACAAACTCCGCCGCCATCAAAGCCCTCCTAGAGCTTCACACCCAATCCGATTCCATCCTCTCCCACGACCCCAATCTCTCCCCTCTCTCTCTCCTCCTCTCCCACCTCAATTCCTCCCTCCAAAATTCCAAAAATACCCCCCTCACCCTCTCCTCCTTCCTCCACCGCCGTAATTCCTCTCACTCCATCTCCAAAATCGCTTCTTCAATCGAAATCGAGCTTCAGAAATGGATCGACCGCGAAATAATCGCCGATTTAAGCTCTTCTTTAAGGGATCCCATCAAAAATGAGGAGAATTTAGTGAGGGTTTTGGCTCAATTTGAGGATAGGGTTGTGTCGTTAGGGTTTAGTCGTGAGTTTCAGGATTTGGTGTTGAGGTTTAAGGTTTATGGTTTTCTTGAATGTGTGTTGTGTGATTTCAAGTGTTCAAAGAGGGTTAGGGAGCATTGTGCTTTGTGTATTGCTGGTTTGATTAGGTTTAACAAGGATGTGTTTGTTGGACAGGTGTTGATGGGGCCCACTGTGAGTGCTTTGGTTTCAATGGGGTCTGTGAATTGCATTCAGGTGTTGTGTTGTTTGATTAGGTTGATAAAGTCTCCCATTGTGGATGAGGTTGAGTCCAACGGGGAGATAGTGAAGATTATAAAGATGTTGGATTGTGAGGATTTGTTGATGAAAGTTGTGGCTTTTGATTGTGTGTTGGAGATTGGGTATTTTGGGAGGAAGGAGGCTGTGGAGGCTATGTTGAAGGAGGGTTTGGTGGAGAAGCTTATAGGGTTGCAGAGATCTGAATTGGGTGGTGATTTGATTGATATTGATGAGAGGGAAGAGGGAGAGGAGGAGGAAGAGAAAGGGGTTAGTGTTGGAGGGGTTGTGGAGAAAGGGAAGAGGGAAAGTAGGCAAAGGAGGTTTTTGAAGAGTCATCCATTTGCTAGTTGTGTGGCAAGATTTGCTGTTCAGTTAGAGGTTGGAGAGGGGTTGAGGCAAAGAGAAAGAAGGGCTTTTAAACAAGAGATTCTTAAGAGAGTTAGAGAAGCTTCCATTTCTGATGCTGAATCTGCCACCATTGTTGCTGAAGTTTTGTGGGGTTCTTCACCCTAAGAGAAATATGTTGACCCCAGAACAATTTTCCCCATTCTCGTTAAACCAGAATTGAAGGGTCAATTTGGGTCAACCTTAAACTCGCTTGCCATGGGGTCTGATGTTCGTAGGTTTGAATCAGTCACTTTGTAAAAAGTGGAGGTTAGGCTGTCTAGTATATTTCCTTCCTCAATACTCTCACCAAGTGAGGACTAGAACTGGGCTGACCATTTCTTGTTATACTAGAATATAATTAAGGCCTCACTAATGAGACCAAATGTGATAGTTTTGATGTTATTGTAGTGGGGGAGTGATTGTTAGGAGATGTTTAAGGTTCATCTGATTTGAATGTATATAGTGTTGTTAGAAATTAGAATTAGGAGCAGATTTGTAGAAAAGGATTGTATTCATGAAGCGTATGATTGTTATGCAGTCTCATTCATGTTTACATATTTAATTTGTTGGCAAGGTTGGTAATACTTGGTATTTGATTGAAATTGCTAATGTATGATGGTTCTTCTGTTTTGGATTGTCTGGTTGCTGTGTGAGGCTGAACTTTTGGATGTAAAACAGGATTGAGACAAGTGAGGTAAGCAAGAGGTTGTGGTGTGGAATCTAAATTTTGAGAAGGAATCGTTATGGGATATGCTGGAATAAAGAGATGACTCTGAGGAATGATTCTTGGCACATACCATGTAAACATGTCTCAGAGGTCAAGTCTTAACAAAATGCAAATATAGTAAGTGGTTGAGTGTAAAGGAAGTCGACGCCTTTTTAAAAAAAAAATCTTTTTATGTGTGCTAAGTTTTTCGAAGAACACTTTTAGTTTAAAAGTCATTAAGGTAAAAATTTTGAATATGTAACACTGAAATTATATTTAAACGCCCCTACAAATAGTATTACAGTGATTGGTAACATCTTTATTTTTTTTATCAGATTAACATCTTTATTTAGCTGCACACGCCAAAGTCAATCTAGGTGTAAACTTCCTGAAAAAAAAGATCTAGGTGTAAACTAAGCATAAAAAACTACTCTTTCATAAGTCAATAAATTGCGAGTACAAAGATTTGGCCAAAAAAAAAAAATTGCGAGTACAAAGATAATATCGAAATCGAAAGAAACTATAATATCCAACCCCCTTTAATACGACACGCAACGTGGTTTGAAAACATTCTTTTAATAGCAAAAAGACAAATGAAAAAGAGGCACAAAATGACTAAGAAACTACAAAATATGATGCACACAGTAAAATAATAAGTGCAAGAATTGTTGCAATATTTCTTTTAAATTTTTTTTTTTTTGGTAACATAAGGGGCTAAGCCCAGTACACTAGACTTCTCCTAAGTGAGGTAATAAACTGCCCTCACAATCAGCTCTCAGTAGGGGTTCAATTTCAGGAGGGGGGATGTCCATAATCTCGTGGCCATATGCTGGCCCCTCAGCATCTTAGCCAGGCTGTCCGCACACTGATTATTTTCTCTACGCACATGAGAAACTTTAACCTGCCAATCCATTTCAATCATGCCCTGAATCTTGGAGATTATCCACTCACAGCCATCTAGGTGACAGTGTCCATTAATGGCTTCGATGAGTTCCTTCGCATCACATTCTAATTCCACCTTCTTGAGTCCCAACTCCCAGCACAATATTAACCCCTCATGAGCTGCTATAGCTTCTGCTTCAGCTGGAGTAAGGGCCTGAATGCATCTGGAGAACCCTTTGATCCATTCACCATTATCTCCTCGAATCACACCGCCACATCCAGCTAAGGAGGGGGACATCCAGCTGCCATCTGTGTTAATTTTGCACCATCCTGTTGAAGGCCGGCTCCAGCCATGGTGCTGCCTCAATTCTTCCTGAGAGGCATGGCTAAAAGGATCCAGTTTACTCAGATAACTCTGCACAAAATTCAGGACCTCAACTTGTGGTTTGAAGGGGTAGTCAAAATTATGGTCATGCAGCTTCCTATTGCGCCAGCTCCATAGCATCCAACAACCCACAGCAAAAATTGAATGCCAATTAGGGAGAAATTGTACACGCTCCTTACCTGTAGAGTTTTCCTTGAACCAGTTCTTCCAATTCAGGCTAGAGAATCTCTGCCAGCTTTGTTGTGGAACCAGACTCTTCCACATGTTCCTCGCAAGAGGACAATCACGCAATACATGAAGTTGGTCTTCAATTGAAAGTGAACAGATTGGGCAGAAGTTAGAGCTTCCATCCCAATTGGAGGTCAAGCTTTTTGTGGGAAGCCTTCTCAGTTTAGCCAACCACATAAAAACTCTAATTCTCTCTGGGGCTTTGATTTTCCATAAGGCAGTCCATCTCTTACATTCGGCATCTCTCATTGCAGAACATGTAAAATATTTGTATGCACTACTTGTGGTGAAGATACCACTACTTGTTAGCTTCCAGTGCTTGGCAACCAGGCCCCTGGTGTTAGGGGATTCTTCAATGTTCCTCACAAACTCTGGTTGGAGCCGCACCAGGTCCTTCCAAAGTTTTGAATCTGATTGCTTAGCAATGTACTGTTGGCTACCATTTCCAAGGCGGCCATACTTGTTCATTAGAACCTGAGCCCATAAGCTGTCTTTCTCTTGCATCATTCTCCAGTGGATTTTTAGGAGGAAGGCATCATTCATACTTCTCAAATCCCTGATACTCAAACCACCTTCAGCCTTTGGTTTACAAAGTTGATTCCAAGCAACAGCATGACGTTTTCGTTCTCTATCATTGCAGCCCCAGATAAATTGCCGCTGACTCTTCTCAATATCCTTGATCACCTGCGCAGGGAGTTTCTCATGTTGCATAGGAAATTGTGTCATAGAGTTAGTAACAGCCTTGACCAATGTAATTCGTCCAGCTAGCGAGAGGCACTGTTCTTGCCATCCATTCAGTTTCTTTCTTACCCTTTCAATCACAGTCTCAAACTTATCCTTGCGCCGTTTGGGGTGAGAAATAGATGCTCCCAAATATCGACCAAGTTCCTCCACTTCCTTAAAGCCACTGCATCTGCATATGTCTCTCCTAATACTTGTGCTAACATTAGGTGAGAAATATATAACAGTTTTTGCACTGCTCACTCTATGCCCAGACATATCACCAAAATGTTGAAGGCATTGCAGCACCACCTCAATTTGTTCGGCATTTGCTTCAGCAAAAAGGACAAGGTCGTCTGCAAACATCATGTGAGAGATGGTTGGCCCTCTTCTACTCGCTTTCAGCCCCTTCCACTCTTTTTTCACCACTTTATCAAGGATAATGTGGGATAATTTTTCCATGCCCAACACGAATAAGTAAGGAGAGATGGGATCCCCCTGTCTAATGCCCCTTGAAGTATAAAATTCATCAAGTTTGTTACCATTCCATAATATACTGGTCTTGTCCGCTTTGATGCAGCTCATGAGTTTCACTATTAAATCATCTGGACAGTGTATTTCTCTTAGGACATTCTCCATATAGTTCCAGTTGAGTCTATCATATGCCTTCTCAAGATCCACTTTAATGGCCATGAATCCCTTCTTGCCTTTTTTCCTGCGCATGGTATGCACCATTTCGTTAACCACTATGATGTTGTCATGAATATTCCTACCTGGCACAAAACTGGCTTGATAGGGAGAGATGAGTTTAGTTAGAATCGATTTGAGTCTTGCCACCAGCACTTTGGAGAAGCATTTGTAGACAACATTGCACAGAGAAATAGGTCGGAGCTGGCTAACATGCTCCGGCCTATCTACCTTCGGAATAAGCGTGATCAATGTTTGATTAACCTTTTTGACATTGGCCCGGTCCCTCCACATATCTCGAACAGCTTGGATAACACTTTCTCCTACAACATCCCAATTCTTATGAAAGAAGATTGCTGAGAAACCATCTCGGCCTGGGGCTTTCAGGCCTCCAATGCTGAACATTGCTCTTCGAATTTCCTCATTAGAAACATCTCGGCTAGTATGTTGCCAGAGATCCTGAGAAAGGCTCGGCCAGAGATTAACCGTGTGGTCCCAAGGTCTAATGTATTCCTCCTCAGTAAACAAGTTCATGAAGAAATTATTCACTAGGCTCCCCACATCTTGATCACCCTCAACCCATTCATTATTTTCATTCTTCAACTTGTTAACTCTGTTTCTCCTTCTTCTGACTGTTGTCTTAGTATGGTAGTACCGGGTATTTCTATCGCCATCTTGCATCCATGTTGTTCTGGCTTTTTGGAACCATAGAATCTCTTCTCTATCTAGAATTTCTTGCAATTCCCGTTTCAACTTTGTCTCCAAATCTTCAAGAAAAGGATTATCATTTCGTTGGAGGGATTTTTGAATACCATTAATTCTGCTCAAGAATTCCCGCTTCTGCTTACCAATATTGCCAAAAGTGTTCATGTTCCATTCCTGTAGAGTGGCCTGAAGCCTTTCCAATTCCTCCCAAATATTATTGTTTGTCTGCCAGTTCTCGGAGATGCATTGTTTGAAAGCATGGTGTCTAAGCCAGGCTGCCTCAAATCTGAAAGGCCTCCTGCCAGGATTATAGTTTTGCTTCTCCACATAGTTGAACAGTGGGTGATGGTCAGACTGAAGTCTCGGCCCCACACTAACAGTGGCCTCACTAAATTCATTTCTCCACTCCATATTGCATAAACTGCGGTCTAGCCTTTTAAAAAGTCGCAACGCGTGTTGGATGACTGGCCCCCGCCAAGTGAATCGTGGGCCCTCTGACCCCAAATCCAACAGAGAGCATCTGTTAATGTTGGCCAGAAAGTTGTCACACTTTTTCTCATTGACTCTCGCCCCTCCTCCTCGTTGCTCTGAGGCTTCTTTGATATCATTAAAATCCCCTGTTAGCATCCAGGGTTGAGTGGTTATTTTAGATAGCCTCCAAAGTTGGTCCCACATCTCTCTCCTTTCAATTTCACGTGGACTTGCATAAACCGCCGTGAGAAGCCATTGCTTTCTTCCAATGCCAGAAATTAGGCAGTGGATGAACTGGCTGGTTTGCTTGATGACGTCAATCTTGATATCATCATTGTCCCATAGAATCCATATTCCGCCTGAAAGGCCTCTAGCCTCTTCAATTATTTGGTGTCTGAATCCCCATCTCTTAATTACTTTCTGGGCAATCTCACCACTGCATCTCGTCTCCATCAAAATCACTATCTGGGGACGAAACTTCTTCTTTATTTCTTGTAGAGCTAGGCTGAACTCCTTTCCAGCTGCTCCTCTCACATTCCAAGCTAAAATCATTAAAACACATAGGTGGGAAAGAAAGGACACACCTGAAGACACTAATTCAGCTGCTGGATCCACTAACACGCTGGAGAGCCATCATGGGCCCTCTGGACATTCTCCACATACATCTCTGAAGACCCCTGCTGTTTCATTAGTTCTCTTGGGTCCGGAGGGTCATTCTTATGCAGGCCCAGTTCCTTAGCTCCCCCGTCCAGGAGTTCTAAAGTTGAAGGCGTGGGTTCAGATCTCGGCCCAGTACTTGGGCTAGTCCGCAATGCTTGTATCTCAGTTGGGCCTCCCAAGACTCCCATACGCTCTCCTGGTCTCTCCTGTCTTTTCTCCTTTGCAACTCCGACTTGGGCCATCCCATGCGGCCTGTTCACATCTCCCTCTATTTGCATGTATTCTCTCTCATGTGGTCCCCCTTCCTGCGTGGCATCACCCAGTGGCACCTCCGTAATATGCTCCTCCTGTCCCATCCCATTGTTGACTCCCTTCTTCTTATTCTCACTGGTCCCCACCTCTTTCTCTTTTCCTTTATTTCTCGTTTGTTTCAACCTGGTGCTCCCTTCTTTCTTTTTGTCCCTTGGCTTCTCTAAGTCATTTGTAATCTCTCTAAGTGGGCCCTGCGGATTCTTTTCAGACCTTTTAGGATAGGTGCTGACTTCCTCCTGTTCCAATACTGCATATCTCGAGGCAGATATATCCTTATCAATATTGCCTGCTTTAGTCTGACCTTCTGACCCCCTACCACCTCGAGCCATGGGCTTCCGCCCCTTCTTCGGGTTTTGAGCCACCATCCATTTCCCAAACACCTCCTCCTGCTGTGGGCTATCCGGCATGGCGGCCTTTTCCGTTGGACCCTCCGGCGTAGTATGCACAAGGTCACCACCACCGTTAATTTGTCCCCCAGCCCTGCTTGCACAATGCTCTGCACCATGACCCACTCTTCCACAGGAGAAGCAGATCAGATAAAGCCCTTCATACTCAATTTTTAGTTTATTGCCATCTACCATATATGAAGGTAGGAGTGGAGCATTAAGATCAATCTCCACACACATCCTAGCATACATGGTTCTTGCTCTCATGAGGGTCATCTCATCCACCTTAATAGCTTTTCCTATTTTGTTACCAAGATGATAAAAGAATTTTTTATCATAGTAGTCACCGGGGAGCCCAGGGAGCCTCACCCACACTGCCAGCGTTCGAATTTTCTCATTCCAGGGGGTAAAATTCCTCTTCCACGTTTGCACAGTCAGATAATGGTTTGCAACCATCCACGGTCCTCCATCTAGTGCAAAGAAATAGTCATCCAGTTGTTGAAATGACGCAATAAAATAGCCATTGCCGATGTCATTCAGGTCGACTGTACCAGTTTTACCCCACATCGTTTGAACTCTCTTTTTCATTTGCATGAAGCCAATAGTTGTTCCTAAGAGCTTGATGATTAGGGATTGGGACCATTTACTCTCCAGTCGTCGCCTCTCATTCTCTGTGAACTCAATAATAGGGCCTGCCGTGGTGTCTGTAACGGTAACTCCTTCCAACAGAGAGGGGTTACCATCATCTAACAGAGATCCATCCCATACTTCCTCCGGCACCTTCATCCGTCCTCTAGTTAATTCCTCCGGCGATTTGGGCTTCAAAATGTCCCTATAGGAGGGTTTAGCTTGATGGCTGTGCGGGTCCTCCAAAGGGTCATCATGCATCCAATCTTCCACACGTCGTTCCACTTGTTTCTCACCAGAAAAAGTTCCATGTGTCTTTAATGCTTTGCAGCCCTGAGTACCTGCTGTCGGCACCTCAGACTCCTGAACATGGGATTCACCATTAAAACATTGCTCAGGGGTTTCACCTACCTGGCTTAAAGTCTCCAAGCTTACAGGGCTATTAAATATGCTAGCTTGGACTTCTCCTAACAACCTTTGACCTTGTAAATGAAGGTCTGAAGGTTGTGTATTAGAAGTCCCTTCATGGCGTTTCACAGGGGATCTCTCACGTTCTCTACTCCGATCTCGCTCGCGGCTTTTGTTTCTTTCTCTGCTTTTTTCTCTCATTTCCCTTAACACGCTTCTCAAGTCACTCTTTCTCTCTCTACTTTTTCTCACTCTAAAAACATAATATTTCTTTTAAAATTTTTGCAAGTAAGAATATTATCGCCGACCCATTTTTTGAAGATCGTACATTGAAATTTAAGTCCGAAAAACGTCCACTAGGAAGAGGGAATGAATTTAATTTTCTTCTTTTTGTTTGGTTAGAAATAAAAAGGAACGCATTTCTTTTTCTGAATCTTTTTGGTTTGGAGGGATTACGAACATTTCTTCCTTCACCTAAGTCAAATGAGTACTAAGACAAAGCCAAATGTTAATCTTTTAACTTGGGCTTTATTCCCAATCTCCAATGATATTGTGGGTGAAGAATTTGTGGGTTGATCATACCTTTGATTTTGATTCACACTTACGAACTACTCTTGTGCTTACCAAGCCACCGAAGGTGTTGGAGCTTGGATGATGAACACCACGGATCACCCACTCAAGAGAGTAAGAGAGAGAGAGAGAGAGAATTTCGCTTATATTTGAGAGAGTTTGTGCGTTTCACCCTTGAGTCAATAGATGAACAGACTCTCTCTTTAAATTGACAACTAATGACTATTCAATGGCCCCTCTAAGCCCATCGGGTCCATTAAGCCCATTAAAAGGGCGGACCATTTTCGAACAGAGGGAAAACAATCGCCACAATATTAATTGTGTATTTAATAAATTGAATAATTGAATAATAAGCCTTATTTGCCAGACCCCATAAAATATTTCTAAATTTGTTTAATTATTAGTAAGTAAGAATACATTATTATGGATAAATTCCATATCTAAATATTTATGCAATGGATATTTTATCTTCTAAACTGTCCTAAATATATGTGATATTATAATAAATTTTAATTATCTAATGATAATTATTGCCACGTATAATATCATACATATTTTATCCTATTAAATTTATTTTTGATGATAAAGAACTTTCGTTAAATAAATAATTATTTATTATAATCAAGGCAAATTTATACATGCATATTAAATTTAAGATCATTTGTATTGTAAACATTTGAATTTTGAACTGTTTCAAATCTCTCTGACTATAAAAAAATCAAATTCAGTACAAACAATGTATAATAACCCACATGAAGATAAATTTTTTAATTCGAAAGTGACAATTTCAAAGTCAAAAAATAAATCACCAATAGGGATGATTATGTTTTTTTTTTTTTACTATAAGGGATGATTATGCTTAGTAGTACTAGGTCTGTACAAAACCCGGAGACTTGGTTGTTCGCCACGAACCCGGCCCGACCCGATGAAATTTGGTCATGGGGCCAATTGACTCGGAACCATAACAATCAGGACAGGACCAACTCGACCATCGGGCAGGACATGACCAGGGCATAGGTTTCAGGACCGACAGGGCGGTTCGACCCGAAAATATATTTTTTATGAATAAATAATTCATTCCCTAATTTAAAAATACATTATTTAATACTCCCTCCGGTCCCTAATGTAAGAGCCCAAAATTTGAATGGTTTTGGTCCCTAATGTAAGAGCTCACCCTATATTCTCTCCTCATTTAATGCATTTTTTCCTACTTTACCCCTAACTCTCTTTCATATTTATTAATGCTTATGTATTTCTCTCTCTTAAAAGTACCATAATAAATATGGGCAATTTTGGAAAAGAAGCATTAACTCCAGACACCCAACTAACATTCACATGTTTTCTTAAGAAGCGTTTTTTTGACGGCTAGCTCTTACATTAGGGACCGGAGGGAGTAATTAATATTTAATATACCAACATACAAAAAATATTTCATTAATTTTTGGGAAAATGTCATTTAAATCCCTCCGAATATACAAAAGGACAATTCAGGAACTCAAACTTCCAAAAGGACCATGAAGGCACTAGGACCTAGTTGACATTTTAAAATTGTGTGAAAAGACAAAATTGCCCTAATCATAAAACAGAAATTACTAACCACCCTTACTTCTGTTTTATGATTAGGACAATTTTGTCTTTTCACACATTTTAAAATGTCAACTAGGTCCTAGTTCCTTCATGGTCCTTTTGGAAGTTTGAGTTCCTGAATTGTCCTTTTGTATATTCGGAGGGATTTAAATGACATTTTCCCTTAATTTTTTCCTTAATTTCTTTTATTTTTCAATTACTTTCATTGTTTATTAATTATTTTCTTTAGGATTTAAATGATATAGGACCAGTAGGACATGTCATGTGGCCCGAATGACATGTCTTTCCCAATCTTGGTCTCTGGCCACATAGGACCGGGCCGGTTGTTGGCCCGAAATGTTTTAGGACAGGACCTAGGGCATATAGGTGGCCCAGTGAGTACCTTCAGAATAGACTGCAATCAAAATGTACAGTAACAGAGCATCCAAAGCATCCCATGTCACTACCAATGAATAGTTGGTTGAGCTGGTAAGTGGGTTGCAACCCCCGTAAGGATGAGAACGCCTGTTCGACTCATTGGGAGAGGGGACAACCTTGTCTATGTGGGCAACAGTCCTACCCCTCGAGTCCGTATTAAACCGGGCGATGATTAAAAAAAAAAAAACATCCCAAGCCACTTGGTTAAATGTGACCCATTAAAGTTATATCAATCATAAACACATGGATTCTTTTTTTTCTTGGGACCAGGATTGGCATTATCTTTTTCTTTCTTTGGATAACAGGATTAGCATTATCATTAGATCCATGCATTTAGATTTTGTTTTTTATTTCCCGATTTTATTCTGGAGTGTTCGACATATAGTATGATTTAGTACGCTGTCATGTGTTGTTGAAGCCCTTCATCTCCATCACACTTTTCCTACAAAACATTTCATATATGCCCCATGTCTCCCTGAGATCATCGTCATGCCCCATGTTTCCTTCACATCTTTCCTACAAAACATCCATGTCCCATGTTTCCCAGGGATCATCATTAACAAAATGGTTATGTTGATGTCATTTGGTATTTATGTTTATTTTTGTTTGATTGAATTTCATTGTTGGTTTTAGCTCCTTAATTTTATAATAACTATGTTATTTAAGGAAAAATTCATATAAATGAATTAGTTTTATTTCCTATATCTAAACTCAAATAAAATCTTAATGAAGTTATAACATCGAAACCAAAGTTCTATCAAACTTCAAGAACAAATATCGACATAATGAACTTTCTTGTAAAAGTTTTTTGAAACAATGTCAGGGAAAAGACCTTTAAAATATGTAAAGAACATTTGGATACAACAAATGTAGGAAAGAATAGTTGAGTGTCATATAGACCTATCTGTCTTTAAGCAAATTTGATAAATTTTTGAAATGTTCCGGAATTTCGGTCATTTCCATCGAATTTGTAAAAAGACAGGCCATCATGACAACAACCTGTCATTTTTAAAGTTTGCTAGATCCATTTTTTACATATTCGAAGGTCTTTTCTGATTAATATTTAGTAATATGTACTCCTACAGTCCTACTATTTAAGATCCAGAAGTCTCGGCACACACGTGGTCATCCAGAATGGATCACACTGTAGTAAATTAGAAATTCAGAATCTACAACTTGCCAAACAAATTTTTTAAAGCTCATGCCAGCAAGCGATCAGAAGTTACATACTAAAGTGTTTATTACTGATGGTATTGATTATTTAATGTGCTGATAAAAAAAAAGATTATTCAATGCATCAGTTCTGATTTGGGAGTGAAAAGGTCAGAAGGAACAACACAAACTTGCTTAGAGAATCAAAACTGAATTCTGCACTCATATTTTTCACTCAACATCATTGGGACAATTTGAAGAGGCGACTTAACTCAACGGTAAGCTCGCTTGCCGTGTGGAAAAAATTTAGGTTAGACTGCCTAGTATATTCCCTTCCCCAGTACCCTCACCAAGTGGAGACTAAAACTTGGTTGACCCTTTTTATCATTGGGACAATTCAAATTAAGTGCGACTATTTAAGAATTAAGTTTATGAATTTTTTACTCAGACAAATCTTTTTTCTATATACAGAACCTTTTATAAGACGTGAACTATAATTAAACAACGGAAGAATGTTTGTCCACTGTTGGGGAACATTGCCACCTCCAAATAATTACTGCCACTACATACTTAATGTTGGACTAAGTCTACTGATTAACTTATAACAACTCACAACCAATTGTCTAGACACTTAGTGTTTTCTCTTATTTATAAGAGAAAATTATCTAAACACTTCGTAGTAAATATACACTTCAATGGCAAGAAGCCGCATATACAATTTACCCGTTTCAAAGTGTAGATAACAGAGAAATAAAGAAAACGATTTGGTTCGAACCTGATAGTCACTTAACCTTTCCCATGGGAAAGAGATCTCAGCTGTTCACTTAACCACATTGCCACGACTCCTTGCATAAGTGTTTTTCTTGTTTTTTTATTAAAAAAATTGTTGGCTAATGTTAAACATTTTTCCTTGGTTTGAACATTATTTTGGGTTTAAAATTCACAGGAAAACACCAGAACTTGGAGAATAACAGCAGTAATGGCTAATTTCGATTAGAATCAAGCAAGATTTGACCATCACAAGAGAAGAAGATGTAGGGGGAAAGACAGAATTCTCCATTCCTGTGTTTGGTTACAGATAGCCGGAATTCTAATATATGTAAGAATAATTTTGCTAGCACACAACAAAATGAGACGGTACAAAATTTTGAGCTATCCATAAAATTGACTCAGAAGTCTCGGGAACATTGCCATATTTCATGGAAACATTGCTGGGTTTAACTAAACCACATTCAAGTTTACCTGAGTAATAAACATAACCGATAATTTTCTTTGTTTAACTTTACAGTTGTAATTTATGTGTCGATAAATTCTAATGGTCAAAGTCCCCGGCTACCTTATTTTATAGAAACACTAATACAAATAGGTTCAAGAAACCAACTTTCGCCATTCTTCAAGACATGCTTTGGTGTATCAACTATCAAGAACAACAAAATTCTTGCGTAGCCTCCTCGACGGAATTAAAATCTATATGTTTTCCTTCAACAAGGAATGGACTACGTCTATATTTGGGATGTAAACTGCTTTACAACTTCAATAAAATCCATGAACAAAAATGAGATGAGTACCAGCAAATCAACATCTCACCCTACATCCATAACTTCCTTGCTTCTGTTATCATCTGCCTTTGTACGTAGCAAGCCTTTGAAAATTGAGAACACTGCAATAAGAGCAATTTGTAAATGCTCTGAGCTACTTGTTTTTATACATATTTTCCCCATTTTCCGACTATTGAGATTAGCACTAACAGAAGCTCTAGAAGTCCTGCCCAGTCTGAATTCGGTTTGTAAGCTTCCACTCAATACTGTTTCTTTATTGGAGGAGAGAATTGTCATTGCAAGACTTAAATTATCATTTCTCACAGGAAAATCTCCTCCTCTTATAATCGCTTCAAAGTTCCCACCATATGCCACTTGTCCAGCACCAACAACTTGGCCTGCATTTAGGACAAATTTTAGTCTTTTCCCAACAAGCAAAGTATCCTCAATTTTAGCGCCAAGATAATACTTTTTTGCAAAAGATGTCACAGAAACACCACAGTCCGCAATATTATGCTTTATGTTTTTCAACTTTGTGTTGCCATGAATTGTACAAATCATATCTCTACCACCAGCAGAATGAATATCAACACCTATAGAATTTGTAAGACCCCTAGTATCCATGTAAGCTGCGGCACACTCTGATTGAATACTAAAATCTTGCTTGTTTTTACTCATCTGTCCGGTAACCATTGCATATGCTCTCTTGTTTATTTCCATAGCTGTCTCCAAGTTTATACCATCAAAACCCACGTCATGATCCCATCCTTGGGGATCAAGGACCGGTCTTGCAAGCCATTGGTCACTTGCAATAACACCTCGATATCTATGTTGAGGACAATCTGAGTCAAAGCTCTCAGGAACAGCCATATCTGGTAATAGAACAGGCTCAGGAGGTTCCAGCTGATCATCGGGATGATCAGTATGCAACAAATTTTCCTCATTCAGGAGCATCTTCTCTCTATGTCTACGGTACTCTTCCTTCAACTGTTTCTTTAAGTAAAGAGTCTCTCTATAATCCAGCTCATCAAGATATTCCATTTTCTGCTCCTTGGACAATTTTTCAAACTGGGCCTTTTTCAAAATTTTAATGGATGGCAACTGATCATATTCATCTTCTTCCACATCATTGAGCAATATTTGATTAATTTCATCATCCATCCCACTTGGATGAGATAAAGAGTGCCGACGTAAAAGGGAGGAGAGAAGGTGAGGCAGAGAAGGCATTCTTGCACTATTTGAAGGGCCTAGTTCAACACTGTTCTGAAACTTGAGAAGGGAATTGACATCTGCCAGAATTTTGGTACAAATGCAAAATAACAAGAATTGAGATCTCCAGACTTTTCCATTTGGAAGAATCTTTTCCCCCATAATATTTTTGGGACACAGACGATGGTTCTCTACCAGAAGAATCGGGTTTTCAAGCCTTGTGTCAGAAACTGCCTGTTGAATATAGTGCTGCATTAATTTAGTACATTGAGACACATATAATTCATGGTTGATGATATGCCCATCAGGTCCTTCCAGAATGGCTGAGTGGGAATGAGTAAAGACAAAGATGGTGTTGAACCACATTGCTGAGCCAAATACTTCGGTTATGAGCTTCAGAATAGGAAAGTCATTATAGCCCACATTGATATGATCAATTCTTTCAACGTATAAAACAACATCTGGGGGCGACCTTCTAATAAATCTCTTTATGGAAAGCAAGAACCTCTTATTTTTCTTCATGTTACTACCAGAGGAAGGCAGGAACCCAGGGGTATCTATTACCCTTATTTTAAACCCATTGACAGTTCCTACAACTTCGTGAATCTTGTCAGTTGCAGGTCCAAATGCATCGGTTATGGTTTTTGCTTGATCAAATATTGAATTTATAGTGGCACTTTTACCTACTCCTGTTTTACCAAGAACAAGTATAGTGCAGGAGAAATCCAATTGGGGCACGCCTGTTGCTTCTTGTTGGCTTGCTAATGCTCGTGATCTGTCAATGCTAAGGTTAAAACTCTTTGGATCTGATTCCCCAGCACGAATCAAGGTAGCTAGGTGCATCCGATAAAGAACCTTGGCAACCAGGAGATCTTCTTGTGCCTGACCAAGGTGCCGAAGCAGTCGGAAGAACTTAACTTGGAGATCTTCAATCTTTGCCAAGGGATCCTTCCGCTTATCTATGACACAATGTTGAGAGTGACAGGGTTCCATATCTGAAGCCTGCTGCATGGTGGAATCATGTTGATCAGAAGAGTTTGATGCAGTGGAAGCAAGTGATCTCACTACCAAATCATCTGACCGAACCAAACCTAATCAAGAAAAAGAGTATCAACATTAGCTCAAATTTATTTATTATAGGCAAACAAAGGCACTGGCCATCACACTCATGGCACTTAAACCTGGCAAAGAAAGTTATTTTGAATTTCATATTAGTCAATGGAACAAACAATGAGGTCCAACAATTTGTTTCCATCACTCGAGCTGATTCGAAGCATTATGTCATTATACCTGTCAAAAGCTAACACATAAAGAAGTACACAGACCACTGTGTAAATGAAATTTGTTAATTACCCCCATTGCACTTGGTCATTAGCTTAACCAGAGCTTGATTTATCAAGCATAACTTACATGAAGATCCTCTCTAATAAGAATTTCTATTATTACATTTTCATTTTCATTGATGATGATGATGACGACGACGACGTTTTCATTTTCAGTATATCCTGGCAAGCAATGAAAACTGTACCTTGCTCTTCATATTCTCCATTCTGAGGTCCCTCGTCATAGAAACTACCACTGCCTGATAGTGGTCTAGATGAGATTAATGACTTGGATAGCAACTGAGAGAAAACCCATTCTCTAACACTCTTCATTACTCTACAAAATAAGAAAACTTAATCTCTAACACACATAATGTTTGATCACATGCAATCAACAAACTAGTCAAACAGCATTCCTCTTCTTCCAAGATTTATTATTCACATGAGTGGGTATTGGGGATATGCATGCAATACAATTAAGTTAAAAAGAGGTTAAAGAAGTCAAGGAGCCATAGTTAAATCCCATCATCCTCATTAGAAAAATCCAATTAATACCACAATAACAAACAAAGCACCGCCCCAATAGACAACCAATGCCACAACATATAACCTCGCAAATGAACCACTCTTTAGTTCATTAGTTCTCTCTTTGTTCCTATATATAAGATCAAGTTGACAATTAAGCACACAAGTATACTCTATCACTTGAAATTGTTTATATTTATCTGATTTATTTTACTTAATTGTCTAACATACCTAATTACATGGGTTTAATTTGCTTCCTTAATCTCCACAAAAAAGTCAACTAATTCATAATTAAAACAAGAGGAAGCGTCATGTATAAAGTATAAACCATAACCAAACAGATTCATAATCCAGAGAAAGCCATCCATAGCAAAAGTCTCATCAGATAAAATGTAACAATCTTCATAAAGCTTCAAACTTTAACTGATTAAAAGAAAAAGAAATTATAAGAGAAAAAGAGTTACCTGCAATGTCAGATTATTACACCAAGCAACTTAAAGCTCAGAAAATGGAATAGTGAGAGCAAAAAGTCACATTGGCAGCAAGAAATGAAGTTTGTGGACAACACATAGTCTCAATTTGGAGGAAGTAAAATGATCAAACTCCAAAAAAAACCCTAATTTAGGATAAGGGGAACGAAAAATTGGGGAAAATTGGAGAATCGGAAATTGAGTAAATTGTATTGTGTGGTGAAATTGAAGAAGAAGGCGTGAAGATTGAGGATGAGGATTGAGGAAGAAGGAGATTTTGGAGGATAAGACGGAGAGAGAGAGAGAGAGAGAGAGAGAGAGAGAGAGAGTACCAACCAAACAAAGCTTTAATTAAGCTTTTGGCTTTTTCTTCTTCTTTCTTTCTCGTCTTGGTTTTATTTTCTCCGACTTTGGTCGATTTTGGACCTTATTTTTCTCATGAAAACAACAAAACTTGAGCTCAAAAATGAACAGGGGAGGAGAGGGAATTATTAATTAATTGAACAGATAAAACAGATAAAAATGGGGATAATAATGGAGGCAGTATTATGCGTTTTGGACCACCCAATTCAACATATGGCACCTTTGTTTTTTTTAATCTAGATAGATTTTGGGATTTCCAACTTTGCCTATTGTCACTTATATATAAAATTTAATCGAAATTACTCAAATCTTATGCAAATTCCTATTTTATTATTTTTTTTACACAAAATTGCATCATATCTTACTAATTAATAATGAAATGGAAATCTCTCTATTTTTTTTTTACTATGGAGATATTTTTTTCTTGAACTAACTATGGAGTATGGAGAGATTGAGGATCTCCACTAATTCTGTCAATAAAAACAATGAACTTCTACTGCCACAGTAGCTATATTTGTTTCATGATCATAAAACACTCTCAAATTCACTTTAATAAACATTGCATGTACTTTTAAATAGTACTCCTTCCTTTCTGTTCAAAACTTCAAATTATAAGATTATTTTTAAACTTTTTTTTGGAAAATTAATGATATAAAATTAATTACTTTGAATTGTCTATAGTTAATTTTTTCTTCAAAACTAATTTATTTTACTTATACAACAATTTATCATCTAGTTACATTTTACGTATGTTATACTTTAGCTATATATAATTTGCTTTCTTAATTTCTAAAAAAAAAAGATTCAAATTGATGTCTCGGAACCCAATTAAACAACTTATCTCTCTTTTGTTCAACAAAGTCAAAATTAACGCAATTGAACATACTTTCTTTTTGGTCGGAACGCAATCGAACATACTTGCCGTCCATAGAGTATGAAATTCTGATTTTAACAAATCACATTAAATGACCACACAATTAAGTGTACCGGCCTAAAATTTTACCACACACATATTGAAGATTTCAATTTTCAACCCATTGAACATCATGGTTATAAAAACGACAGAGAAATAGATCAAGAAATGCAAATGCTAACACTCATTTAAATCAGCAATTCAGCAAATGACTAAAATAGAACTTGTAATGTTGAACATTCAAAGTAATCATTACATGGTTACCTAACCCTATTCCACAAGCACACCAAAATATGAGCAACCTTTCTTTTCTTTTTGCCAGACGAGCAATTTTTCAATTGAACATTAAGACCTAACAAGAAACAATAACACCTCCACATTTTACCATAAATCTTATTCACATATAAACTCAGCGCTATATATGTTTCTCACAGATTAAACTTTGATTCAAACACCATTTGTATGTCACAACTCACAACAATTCAAGGAATAATTACATTCATAAATTTCCTCTTTGCAAATGCCAGCCACCACTTATTTGGAGTTCCATTGGGTCGGTACGCCACGCTTAATAGCCTCCCACTTGTTTCCTCCCTTATCTGCTTCAAATAATTTCTGAATAGTTCTGCATTTGGTAGAATCACAGAACGTGAAAAGTAAGAATTTATATGGTCCACAAAAGTGGTTAAATTGCAGCATTGCATTACATGACAGGCTAAGCGTAAAATATAAAATATACTAGATCCAAAGTGCTGTTTAATAAACTCCTCCTCAGTCTAAACTGTAAGAACATGTAGAAGGGCTTATTTTACTCCTTAATATAAGCTCAATCCACTTTGTCTTCTAAATTTCTATTTTACCCCCTAAACTCTTACAAATTAATACTAGCTTTAACAGAAGGAAGTTTTCAAGATGTCACCCTTGGCTATCAAACGATTGTCTGTAGAGAATTCTGATGACCAGTACACTACTAGCATTTGATATTTAGTCAATGTTGTTATTACAAATACCTACTTGGTGACTTTGCATCATGCCTACTATTATGTAGATATATTGAAGAGAATGGCGAATGATTGTCATCTTTCCCTATTTACTTTTTGAGTTTTAAATTGATGAAGATATCTAGACTGCCACATTGGTCTTCTCTATCACCTTAGCATGCATACAACAAAGGTATGAGCATGCAAGTTGCCAAGTTGTAATATTTCAAGGCTCTGAAACAACTTGTTTTCAGACAACTAATATAACAAACAATACGATAATATGGATTTGCAGTGAGCTTATACCAACCTACCTTCAAACAATTCCTTAGCCAGAGAAGCAATGACAATTTGCAAGTTCATACACGGCAGGAGCTAATAAAATTTAAGTTTTTAGCCCACTAAGATATAAAAATACTAGTTAACATGTCGAGTAGACCATCACAGACATTACAATTAATAAATTCACCCACCATATTACTAAAAAAACATGCAATAATTTCACTGGAACAAGTGTCAGATATCACTGAACACACAAAGAATATAAGCACCCTGACATAAATTGTGATACCAAAGGCAAAAAACAAGGGGTACAAGACATTTACCTGCTTCATTTCGTGATTGTGGAAGGGGGAAAAGGCCTGGAAAAGGAAATTTAGACTCTCCAGGTACAGGAACATCTTCCAACCCCAAATTAATGATAGCCTTGGTACCTTCAGCTAAAGTTCTACAACCTTCAAGCCTCTTGAGAGCCACATTAATGTAAAAAGTCAAGTATATAAGAAGCTTATCAGCAGGGCTCTGGATATCAAAATTTCTGAAGAATACATTGGCACGAAAGAATGTGATGGCTTCATCCACGATATCAGTTCTATCTGCATTAATCAAGTATTAACCTCCAATTAGGTAAATGAAATGATTATACTCAACATAAGAAAATTGTCAACTCAGTTCTAGTCCCCACTTGGTGAGGGTGCTGGGGAGGGAATATACAAAGCAGCATTTTCTATGCTTTATACTTAGAGGCTTATCCGAACACATGAACTCAGATCTCACGGCAAGCGAGCTTACAGTTGACCCAAACCGACCCTTCAAGCACAATCAACATAAAAAGGGTCAACTCCAGTTCTAGTCTCACTTGGTGAGGGTGCTGGAGAAGGAAATGTTACTAAGCAGCCTTACCTATGCTTTATGCATAGAGGCCAACCCAAAATCATGACTCAGACCCCACGACAAGTGAGCTTACAACTTACAGTTGACCTAAACCGATCCTTAAAGCACAATCAACATAAAAATAATATCAACCTTGATCTGAATTTGGAGCTGGTCCCTTTATGTGACTTTTCAAAGGAAGTAAAGGACACCCACAAGCTATATCCACTCCTTCTTCATCAACAAAACTAGAATGATGAACCTTCAAATCATAACCAATATCAGTGAAAGTACAAAACTTCCTTTTTTTTTTTGATAAAAGAAAGTACAAAACTTCAACAAATTCTAAGAGTAACACCATTCACAACCACAAAAAGCTTAAGTTTCTTTATTTTCTGCATCTACTGTGATGACTGATTTCTATTCAATTCCACTCATATGCATTCAATTTGCAATTCGAAATTCCAAAAGCATTAAAACGGGTACGAAAAATTCAATTTTTAACGCACCATCTTTATTATTATCACGATGCTCCAAATGCAGCTGAAAATCTCGTGAAAAAACCTGCAAAGAATATCAATTTATGAGTGAAAATCCGATCAGAAATAACAGATCATGAAGAAGATAAAAGAGATTGAGGAAGAAACCTGAATGATAGAATCAAAGGAAGAATATAGGTAGCAATGAAATGAATTGCGTGTGCAGTAGTTAAAAATTTGTAACAAGATTCAGCGACCAGAGAGAGAAAAATGAAATTTTCTGGACAAAGGAGCGAGTTGTGGGGTTAAAAATGAAATTTTGAGAAAGAGAGGGGTATGAATATAATTTAATAATATATTGAACCCCTCACACAAAACCAATGTTGTAGAAGTAGGACCGGTTGGCGAGCCGGACAGGTTTTCGGGTCATTTTTTAACACGGTTGGATCGCTCAAACCTATGGTCGAAACAATGGTCAAATTAATAATTGTTGAGCCGAAATATGAAGCGGTCGACGGTTGTATCAATCTGACCGTCCCGTCTAATCCGTTTCTTACAAGTTACAACAACACAAAATCACGAAATGAAAAAGCTATTGGCCAATAAAATATTGATAGAAATCACATTAATTTGGCCAATAAATAATTTTAGGAATGAAACGGGGTTTGGATGTAATTTAATGTCAATCACATTTAATTTACGCATGACCTCATCTTACTTATCTTTCTTTCATGACATTTCCAATTAATACTCCCTAATAGTAATATTCATTGTTGTCAAACTCGCGAGTTGACTCTCCGATTTTACCGCTTTTACAACACTACCTAAACAAAACGTGTCACGAGTCAGCTAAATTTTGAGTCTTTGAAAATTCGGTAGAAACTTACGTGTTTACATTGTGAGTTCACCGTTTTTACGTTTCTACCTTACAGAAATTGTGTTAACTTGCTATTAAACTCATTTTAATGATTTTTAATTGTCAAAATTCAATGAATTTCATAGAAATTTATCTATTGAGATTGATATAATATGAATATTGATATATTTAAATATACTTTCTGTATTTAAAATAAATTTAAGTCAAATTATTATTATTTTTGTATTAATTATTTAATTATATAAAAGAAATACATGTTTTTTTATAAATGTAAACTTTTACGAGTTTACTATACGAGTCTACCGATCCGAGTTTACCTTATCTCCACAAGTTTACTTAAACTCACGAGTTTGACAACCTTGTTAATATTCACCGATTAGTGTCATTAAATAATGTTACCCTATTCAAAAAAATAATTTTTTGATCTTCATTCAAAAAATATTTTTTTTGATCTAAAACTACTTTTATTCTAGTTCATTATCCGCCCGTTCAATACTTCAATTTATGGCCAGCAAGGGGTTTTGGAAATCCATGCTTGAAGAACAGTACAAAGGCATTATAATTTATGGATTAAGTATACACCAATTCTCTTCAATAATGTTCATTATAATCATCTATTACAAGTTTATAACACTCCCTTTTGAACAAAAATAGTAAAACTTTTGCACTAAAAACAAGCCATACAAAATTAAGGCCGTGCACAAATATAAAGTTCCGTTTCCTCACAGAACCCTCCTAGACATATCGTCTCTTATAAAGACTGGTACAAATAAAATAAAGAAGGGAATAAATCTGTACATGCCAGTTCAAGATTACACATAATGCTTATAACGTGGGATTGAAGAAGATCAAGAAATCAAACATCATCACTAGAACAAGCTTGTAAAAGATTGGGTTAGTGTGTAAGGGAGGTCATCAAAATGTCCATGATGCTCAGCAAGTTCATGAATGTCCTTGACTATATCAAACACTGCCTCTGGTTGTGCTAGTTTTAGTGCATTCTCTGACATTCTTTGCAGCTCATCAGATTTTGTACTGAACCATTCTTTCACTATTCTTGCTGTTTCCCTTGAACTTCTGGTGAACACTCCAGCCCCATGGTCTACCACAAAGGGTACATTACCTTTTTCCTGTATTCACCAATTCAACCATAAAAATTCAATATTTGGTGAAATCAGCGAGAAAGTTTGAATCCAAAGACAGTAGAAAAAATTGATGGAAAGAGATTCTTAAGCAAATATAATTAAAAGTAGAGCTTGTGAAATGATATTTTGCATGGTTATATGCCTAGCACTCAGCTTCACACACAACACACACACACACACACACTTGATTGACTATGTCAATAGGTTAATATAAGAAATCGATAAACAAGTTCTAACTTAATATGCATAACACATCTATTATATAGATATCTTCATCATTATTTAGGTAGGTCTACCCATATATATTTGTTATATCGGGTCCTTGTGGGATTTTTTCATTTCATCACTCACCTGTCCAGGGATATAATCATTGAGGATTATAGGAAGCCCTCTGATCAAAGCTTCTGCAATAGTACCAGGTCCAGCCTGTGAAGTACATAAAAAAGAGAGAGCTCATAAGCTTATGGTAAAATAAGAACCAGCATCTGAGTTGCAGATAGGTGAAACTTACTTTAGTTATAATGCAATCACAGGCTCCCATCCATTTATGCATTTGAGTCTCAAATCCTCTTACCTGCACCAGTTCAATGAAAAAATGTTCAATGTATGCCATTCTATTCTGCTGATGATGCATTGTTGTCTGTTCTAATATGAGATATTCAGATAAAAAGACAAACCTTTACAGGAATTTTCCATTCAAGAGACTCAAGTGTGGATGCTAAGTTCTTATTACGACCACATATTATTATCAACTGCCCAATTGGTTTCTCAGCTTCTTTATCCCAAAGTGATTCTCCCAGAGCTTTGGCTGTTTTCTTTACAGGACCCATGCCTTCACCACCCCCCATCAGCAAAACTGCAGGCAAGTCTGGGTCGAATTCAAGTTCTTCTCTTATTTGTTCCTACAAGAAAGTAAAAAGTTTAAAACTCAAACTAATTGTACTTGCCCACATCAAGACCAGCCATAGAAGTGTTTGAGATTTCTCCCTCGCTCCTAATTAGAAAACCACTCTGACTTCTTTCTTAGAAATTAAGGATGCGAAATTGATCTCTTTAAATTGTCTATTGTTATCTTTTTTCTTCAAAACTAATTCACTCTACTTACAAACTAGCATATAATTTAATTTAGTGGTCTAATTTGCTTCCTTGACTTGCACAAAAAAAGTCAAAATGATCTCATATTTAAGACAAAGGGAGTATTATAAAACTATTGATGGAAGTCTTTTGGCAAATAATGCATACCTTGGAGAGAACTGCACGGGCAAAAGAAGGCCTGATGGGCAAGCCAAAAACACGGATTTGAGAATCTTTTAGTCCAACATGTGCGGCTCTCTTGGCTACCTCTTGGGCAGGGCAGTAACATCTATTGACTCCTGGATGAAACCTGGGCATAACTTAAAGCTTAATAGTGTGCAAACATTATCATTTCAACTAAAACTATGCAACAAAAATTAAAACATTGCAGTGAATTTACCAAGTAGGGTGGCAGGAACCAAGGTCTGTGATCACTGTGACAAAAATCACTTTATCCTGTAAACCTTGCCATTTCAGAACCCATAATGGAATATGCTGCATTAAGGGATGGACGCTGATTATAATATCTGGTTTATACTCCATCAACCCTGCTTCCACCTCCCTGACAAATTTATAATGCAAGACAATTTAAAATATAGTACCACTTAATTTCATCAATGTAAGCTACACAGCACTCAAATATTTTCACCTCACGAAAACAAAAGGCTTCTCCTAGCTAGCTAAAGAAAGTGTTGCTTAATTAGAGACTAATTTGTGCAGACCTAGTCTATCAAATATGTTTAAAGAACTCTAATGACGGATAGATATATATTTAAACATGTCATATGGCTGGTTTCAGTTGCTGGCTTGATCATAATGTTCATGATTCCTTTGTCTGTCTTATCCAAAGTAAATGGGGTCGGCTACATGGATTTCACTGTGCCATTGTGGTCTAACAATATCCATATTTTGTGATAAATTATTGGTTAAAAGATTTCATAGGGAAACTTCGTCATGAGTTCTAGAAATCTATTAACTTGGGAGGCCTATAACTTGTTGAAATGAATAAAGAAAGACGAAAGAGATGGAAGAGGATTGTACTTGGCATAGAAGGCAGCAATAGCAGCCAGATATACAGAGTGTATCCATTTGGGAGCGGTACCGTGAAATGCAACACTCCACAATTGCACATGTTTCACCATGAATTTATATTGACTCTCCATGTCATTCAAAGGCCATCCTGTGTACTCCTTCCAAACATCTTTAACAAATATCTGAAAAAATTCAGAGGCCATCTGATCAGCCAGAAATGTAAAGAAAGAATCGATAATAGCATACAAATCCTACAATGTAAGGCAAAGAAGAAGAAGAATTCACAATATTATACTAAACTATCCCCAATTCTAGGAAAAATTGCTCCAAGAAGCAAACAATAAATTGCAACAAAATCAGGAGCCAGGAAAAATTTAAGGGGGTTCGAGAATAATAACATCCAAGTATGCAACGATTTTTTAAACATATTGATGTAAGAAAACAAAAATAGCAGATCCATAACTTTTGTCTTTGAAGGAGAAAGAATCTCAAAAGAAATCTAGATTATTAAATATATTCATAAATTCACACATCAAAATTACAGATTGAGATATAAATTAAGGATATATAATGTTAAGACGAGTTCTGTGGATTAAACTTTTCTGATAGAAAGACAAGCTTAACATAGATATACAAACACATAATTAATTCATATTTCAATAAATACCATGCGATGATTTATATATTCACATATATAGTTAGCTCATATTTCAACATATACGTTATGAAAGCATAAGCAAAGGTGATAAAAAGGAAGAACAAATGAGAAACTTAGGTGGTTTGATTATTTACGTTGTATTCATCACCAAATTCCAATTGAAAAGCATCACGAATGGATTCAGCTGAAGCACGATGGCCACCACCAGTATCACTCATCAAAATCAACACATTCTTAGATCTGTTGGCTCCAATCTCCACAAGTTCCATCCCCGCTTTATCCTTGGCCTCCTCCTCCTCATTTGTTTTCTCATTTTGCCCACTTTTCTTTGGACTACTAGATGATCCTGCACCCATATGAAACACCTTCTCTGCAAGAAACTTTGTCGCCATGCCTAGTCCGAAAACCAAGTATATTAGAAAAAAATGGGAAAAGTCAACAACAAAAAATGATGACAATGATATTTGTTTGTTTGTGTTTCACCTAACGGTCAAACGATGATGAATAAAATATTACGGCGCAGAGAAGATGAGAATTTGAGGGAGAGAGGAAATGTAAGCGGGGAATTCGGATCTGTCTATGTTTAATGGGGAGCCGTACGTACGTACGAGGAAGAGTGATAATTGATGATGAGGTCATATCTCATCTGGGTATTGTGTTTTCTGTTATTATTAGTTTTTGCAAAATGAGGATCTGACCGTTGCCACCTTTTGTGTTGCGGTGTATTGATGTAGTTATGGTCGTTGGATTTTTCATGACTAACAGAATTGGACTGGTGGTTGGGATATATTGTGTGAGGTTAAAACTTATTGTTTTTTTCATTTGATTCCGTGTTGCATGCCATACTGGCCACTTGCATGTCTTACACGAAGCTTTCATTTTTGGGACAATTGCACGTAACACCAAGCTTCTCATCTTTGGGGAACATTATTATTTATATGTACTTTACATTATCGTATTATCTACGCTACTTTAACACACAATGATTCAGCTAATATAAGTGAAATACTTAGATGAACAATTTGCAAGTTGTTCTGTCTTCTTAAAAAGTATGCTTGTTGATATTCAAATGTACTAATAAAATGTTTCTCCTAAAAATAAAATAAAATGTGAGTTGTTTCATGTGATCATGAGTTAATTATGTTCAAATGACTTAGCTTGTTACGTTTTGATTGGTTTAGAGTTCATATGATATGGTATTCCATTAGTATTAGTATGTGAGTATTTCTCTTAATATTATTATAGCTAGCTAGCTTAGCTTATGTTTCACATGAAACAACTTACATTTATTTTATTCTTGATAAAAGAATCTTATTGCATATCGTAATGGTTAAAAGTTTTATTTCACGAAAAGAATAACTTGTGGATTGTTTAAGATTAATTATATTTTTAGTTAAATATTTTTATATTATTATTGGTTAGGGGATGACGTGATACTCAAAAAAACATATTAATATTGAAAAAGTTGACCTCCCTCAAAATCTTAGGAAAAACCACAATCAGAGCTCCTTGATAAGAGTGAATCACAATTAGGTCACAAACAATCATCTAATTACATTGATGTCATAGGGGATTTCAGTGATATTATCCTTGAGCTCTCGATATAAACTCCTTGAGTTGTTGATACATTTCTCACAACATTTTGTTATCATCAGGGTTGATGCATTATTGACACTTGAAAGGTTGGTTAGACACATATGAAGACTATTTAAACAATGTAACACACATGGTTAAAATTTCACCCTTTAAAAAGTTTGTGCCTATATTTGCACCTTTATAAATTAATGGTGTTAGATGCACCTAGTGAAAAGCTTTATTGTTAAAATTGCATATTCATCCTATACTTTGTTAGTAAAATCACCATCGCCCTTACTCTCCCATCACGCGCTCTTATTTAAAAACTGTTGCTTTCTGTTGGCCTTCATAAAGCCTCAACTTAAGGCATACACTACCATATTTCCAAGTAAATTTGTCGAATAAGATTTTTTTTTCTAATCTCACCAAAAATTTAATTACCATAAGCTTCCATTTTTTGCAGCGATATAGGCTGGCTAAATATTTGCCTCTACATGGATTCTAATTTCAAGTATGTAGATATTATATTTTGAGAGTGCTTTTATATCTATGAAAGTGTAACATCCTAGCTTTTTCAACCATATTTGTAGCAATATAATCAATTAATAACCACTTTTCTAATGGTAGAAGCCCAAAATACGAATGAATTAAATTTCTTTTAGAAGATTAGATAAAACACATTTCTCCGTAAATTGAGCTTCTAAACACCTTGTAAAAATTATTTGTCAATTACAATCTCAAGTGGTTCATTAATTCATTACACAACTCTAACAGAAACTAATTTTTAATTTGTAATCCTCTACACCTGAACAACTTAATATAACTACCAAGAAATCAAACTATCATGAATAGTTCTATCTTATACAATTATATAAACACAATTGTCTATCTTAGGTGATAGCTTCACTAACTGTGTACAATACAAGCAAATCGCCTGTTACAGTATTTTGATCCAAAAATATCTAAACCTGAACTCCGGTAACTTTTAAGCACCTACGGGCCTAGCAATCATCCTTCCTACCTTCCTAGAGCTTCCCTCAGAATTTACTTCTCCTTGCTTATCTGTAAAACATTTTGAAAAACAGTGAGATTCAAAGAATCCCAATAACAGTTTATTTCAATAGTTTACCTTTAAATCATGATAATATTCTCCTCTTTCCAACCTCTTGTTGGAACCTGCCTCTTTCCAATCTCTTATTGGAACTTGCCTCACTATACCAACCACTTTTAACGATATATTCGTCAAATAATGGAGGTATTCTGTACCTGCAGGGTTTCTGTAAATGTTTGGCATAGGGGGAGCGACCCACCTGATGCCTAGAGTACTCTACTTTCTTATTTATCTATCTAAGATAAATATCCTTCCTCTTAGGATCAACATTATCATGTTTTTGGAAAAAATATTCATGCGCGCTTATAACTATTGAATTAAACTGTTACCTGTCCTTCATTTTACCAATACTCCTCCTTTTCTTCTTGCTGCCTCCAATTACTTGACTTCTAATTCCTCCTAGTATTACATAAAGTAATAGTTACTGTAAATAACTTTCTTATACAAGAAACAACGTCTCTCTCGAACCTATATTACTACTCAATTCCCACTTATCTTTACCCTATCATCTACTTCCTTAATCATCAAACCAAAAGTAAGTTCACATAGTTCTATTAAATCATACCACAATCCAAATCAATAAGGACTAAATGAAACTACCACTTCAATCATTTCATTTAATCAATAATCAGTTTATGTAATAGACCATGCATATACACATTGAAACAAAATTCTTGCTCAAATAAACTATAAACTCAATCATGCATGTAGCCACTCAAAATACATTCATCCACAACTCCTTAAACAATTTAAACAAGGTTAACATGATGACTCCTATACCTAAGAATATCTCAATTGAATTAGATTTCAGAAATTCACACAAACCATATATTAAATGACAATAAAATACCAAGTCAAGTAGCAACTATCCATACACACCTAAAAACTTAAAATCTTTGATTACTCTTCATTGAGTAAATGTAAAGGGAAAGGAATTAAAACTTTAGTTTGTAGTTCAAATTAACTTTTAGAAAAGCATGAGAGCATAAGAGTAGCATGTATTCACAAATTATTTCCTAAGCAAACAGCCATAATATTGTAATATGTAGCAAGTTCTTCAACATTCATTCAACAAGTTCCTTAGCATTTCAAACCTTTTTCTTAACCATCTTTTAAAACAAAAATTCCCAACTACATGCAACTTCCAAGCATACATTATCAAACTTGAAGTTGGGAGACTTAAAGTCCCCAAAATAAAACCAATAATTTTCAATCAATGTAGCAAAGGAAAATCATCTTCCAAATTATCATGCAACAACTTAATTCCAGCCACACCTAATTTAAACATTCATGTATTTACCATCCATTTTATCTTTACTAATTCAACTTTGTTGTACAATAATTTAACTAACCACACTCTTCATTATTACTTTATTATTCCATGCTAATTAAAAAAATAGAGAAGAATAATCTTTGTAACAAAATTTGTGAGCTACTAGTAGAGTAAAGAAATTGATTTTAGCTCACAAATTTTGTTACAAAGATTATTCTTCTCTATTTTTTTTAATTAGCATGGAATAATAAAGTAATAATGAAGAGTGTGGTTAGTTAAATTATTGTACAACAAAGTTGAATTAGTAAAGATAAAATGGATGGTAAATGCCTACATGATATATACACTTTAGTTATTAAATTTCCCATCATCAAAACTATAACCCATACATAATTTCAGCAGCACCCAAGATAAAAACACACATGCATGACAATTTAACTTCATTTCATATCAAAGAAAGTAACAAGAAATCAAATTAAAGAAGCCACAATATTTATTTACCCAAACAACCCCAAAATCAACTAAATCCTCTATACATAGTTGACATATCAAATGATTACTAACATGCATGCACAAAAACTAACTCAAATAGTCCTATTAATTCTTAAATTTTCGTTCACCTCAGCTCCCCAAACCAAAAACCCAATCGGCCAAGCAGAAAAAATGAGAAAGAGAGGAAAATGCCAACCTTTACAAATCAACAAAATCCACACTATAAATGGAAACTTAAAATAGTTGTTAACCTATTCACAAACCCAGAAAAACAAATCTCTTTTCTTCAATGTTCAGTCTCCAACCCCTCACCAAAACGCAGAAAAATTACATGGGAAGATAGGAAATTCTCACCTGAATCTATAGCACTAATTGCATGTAAGCTTTGAGCAAAATCGGATGAAATTTTGGTCCAAAGTTTGAGCTGGAGTGTTGGGAGATTAAGGAACCAAGGGAGAGATGGAAAAGAGTGACATAAAGTGAATTAGAGTGAAGTAGGTGTAAGTGTGTATGTGTGTGTGTGAGTTTATGTGTGTGTGTATACATTTATTTTTATTAAAAGAGGGGTATTTGTGTGCATGCAAAATTAATGAAGGGAGGGGCATTTTTGTCTTCTACTCTCTTTTTCTCTTAATCACATAACATTTTCTATCCTTAAATAAACATATAGAATGCTCATTCATCCATTTATAAAGTCCTATTTATTTTCCTAACCTCTTTCAACAAAGATCAATTTATTTTTCTTTCTCATTCCCCTTAATTAATTTATATACCCAATTTCTAAAATTCCTGATTTATAATTATAATCCCCATTTAAATTTTTGGGGTGTTACAATTCTCTCCCCCTTAAATAAATTTCGTCCTCGAAATTGAAAGAAATTAACCTACAACTCAAACCCAAAACAACAAATATTTTCTCACACATACCAATCATAATTCAGAATCACCATCTAATACCTCATGCTAACACTTCACATATACACAAACCAAACATCCAAACAGAACCAGAAACATAGATTCAATTATCAAAAGATGAATCACCAAGTCACTTAATTTATCTTTTAGTCCTATCTTAGCTCATTAATTATTAATCAACAATTTCCCATCCGACTAACTTTTAGAAGTTTCAACTTACCATTTTAAATACGAACACTTGGATCACTAAGTTTTCTTGTTTTATTCTCACTAATTGTTCAAACAAACATTAAGTTGAGAAATACAAAACAATCATACAGCAATAGATCAAAAGCATTACACATAATCTTAATATTTCCTACTTCAATCTATATTAACTATCTTTTATTATTACTTTTGAATCTCTCTAAACCCCTTGACTCATGAGGTTTTTCAATGATGCCTTGACTATGATTATGTCCGGATCATAATTATATTCAAGACCCAAAGAAAAATCCTTATTCCGTCAATCTTCTCCTTAAACTCTTTATCTACCTCTCAACATCTACTTCTTCTAATCTTTAAAGTATTCTACAATATTATCCACAAATTAAAATTCTACTTTCCTATAACTCTAAAAGAATACTGCTAGGCCCTTGCAACCTCATAATCCTATAGTACATTGCTATCAAACCACACTCAACTATATAATTATAAACCTTAAACATTGATTTCCACATCTCCGATATGTGAATTCAAATCTCTTTACCTCAAATAAGCATATAATCCATGATTCCAACCTCATTTTCTAATAATACATCTCTTATTCTCAATTTCATTCAAAGGTTTAACTAAGTTGTTCTAAAATCACTCTATCGTCTATTCCATCATCAATGAACAAGAAACTATTCAAAATTTATTCTATCAACTAAATGATTTTTGAAATTCCCTAAATATTCATCCTATACCTTTTAACCTAACTCAACTATTTCAAATTCTCAATCAATTTTTTTTTCTTTGGTAAATTTCTCTAATAGAATAATCCTCCTTTAACATCAATCACCAATTTATCTTCAAAGTCCTATAAAGCCTAACTACTAGTCTATCAAATTCCAACTATATAAAATCTTACATCCTATCAACTTGACTTAACACTCATAGTCATTTGGTTCTCCACAAAACACACTTCTACTTCCCCTTCACCTACTACTATCATGGTGTTCCCTAAAGTTTACAAAAGGCGTTCTAATGCCAATCATAAATATGTCTATACGAGTAAGGTATTCTAGCTATCCTATGCCAGAATCCTTGCTCTGATACCAAATGTAACATCCTAGCTTTTTCAACCATATTTGTAGCAATATAATCAATTAATAACCACTTTTCTAATGGTAGAAGCCCAAAATACGAATGAATTAAATTTCTTTTAGAAGATTAGATAAAACACATTTCTCCGTAAATTGAGCTTCTAAACACCTTGTAAAAATTATTTGTCAATTACAATCTCAAGTGGTTCATTAATTCATTACACAACTCTAACAAAAACTAATTTTTAATTTGTAATCCTCTACACCTGAACAACTTAATATAACTACCAAGAAATCAAACTATCATGAATAGTTCTATCTTATACAATTATATAAATACAATTGTCTATCTTAGGTGATAGCTTCACTAACTGTGTACAATACAAGCAAATCGCCTGTTACAGTATTTTGATCCAAAAATATCTAAACCTGAACTCCGGTAACTTTTAAGCACCTACGGGCCTAGCAATCATCCTTCCTACCTTCCTAGAGCTTCCCTCAGAATTTACTTCTCCTTGCTTATCTGTAAAACATTTTGAAAAATAGTGAGATTCAAAGAATCCCAATAACAGTTTATTTCAATAGTTTACCTTTAAATCATGATAATATTCTCCTCTTTCCAACCTCTTGTTGGAACCTGCCTCTTTCCAATCTCTTATTGGAACTTGCCTCACTATACCAACCACTTTTAACGATATATTCGTCAAATAATGGAGGTATTCTGTACCTGCAGGGTTTCTGTAAATGTTTGGCATAGGGGGAGCGACCCACCTGATGCCTAGAGTACTCTACTTTCTTATTTATCTATCTAAGATAAATATCCTTCCTCTTAGGATCAACATTATCATGTTTTTGGAAAAAATATTCATGCGCGCTTATAACTATTGAATTAAACTGTTACCTGTCCTTCATTTTACCAATACTCCTCCTTTTCTTCTTGCTGCCTCCAATTACTTGACTTCTAATTCCTCCTAATATTACATAAAGTAATAGTTACTGTAAATAACTTTCTTATACAAGAAACAACGTCTCTCTCGAACCTATATTACTACCCAATTCCCACTTATCTTTACCCTATCATCTACTTCCTTAATCATCAAACCAAAAGTAAGTTCACATAGTTCTATTAAATCATACCACAATCCAAATCAATAAGGACTAAATGAAACTACCACTTCAATCATTTCATTTAATCAATAATCAGTTTATGTAATAGACCATGCATATACACATTGAAACAAAATTCTTGCTCAAATAAACTATAAACTCAATCATGCATGTAGCCACTCAAAATACATTCATCCACAACTCCTTAAACAATTTAAACAAGGTTAACATGATGACTCCTATACCTAAGAATATCTCAATTGAATTAGATTTCAGAAATTCACACAAACCATATATTAAATGACAATAAAATACCAAGTCAAGTAGCAACTATCCATACACACCTAAAAACTTAAAATCTTTGATTACTCTTCATTGAGTAAATGTAAAGGGAAAGGAATTAAAACTTTAGTTTGTAGTTCAAATTAACTTTTAGAAAAGCATGAGAGCATAAGAGTAGCATGTATTCACAAATTATTTCCTAAGCAAACAGCCATAATATTGTAATATGTAGCAAGTTCTTCAACATTCATTCAACAAGTTCCTTAGCATTTCAAACCTTTTTCTTAACCATCTTTTAAAACAAAAATTCCCAACTACATGCAACTTCCAAGCATACATTATCAAACTTGAAGTTGGGAGACTTAAAGTCCCCAAAATAAAACCAATAATTTTCAATCAATGTAGCAAAGGAAAATCATCTTCCAAATTATCATGCAACAACTTAATTCCAGCCACACCTAATTTAAACATTCATGTATTTACCATCCATTTTATCTTTACTAATTCAACTTTGTTGTACAATAATTTAACTAACCACACTCTTCATTATTACTTTATTATTCCATGCTAATTAAAAAAATAGAGAAGAATAATCTTTGTAACAAAATTTGTGAGCTACTAGTAGAGTAAAGAAATTGATTTTAGCTCACAAATTTTGTTACAAAGATTATTCTTCTCTATTTTTTTTAATTAGCATGGAATAATAAAGTAATAATGAAGAGTGTGGTTAGTTAAATTATTGTACAACAAAGTTGAATTAGTAAAGATAAAATGGATGGTAAATGCCTACATGATATATACACTTTAGTTATTAAATTTCCCATCATCAAAACTATAACCCATACATAATTTCAGCAGCACCCAAGATAAAAACACACATGCATGACAATTTAACTTCATTCCATATCAAAGAAAGTAACAAGAAATCAAATTAAAGAAGCCACAATATTTATTTACCCAAACAACCCCAAAATCAACTAAATCCTCTATACATAGTTGACATATCAAATGATTACTAACATGCATGCACAAAAACTAACTCAAATAGTCCTATTAATTCTTAAATTTTCGTTCACCTCAGCTCCCCAAACCAAAAACCCAATCGGCCAAGCAGAAAAAATGAGAAAGAGAGGAAAATGCCAACCTTTACAAATCAACAAAATCCACACTATAAATGGAAACTTAAAATAGTTGTTAACCTATTCACAAACCCAGAAAAACAAATCTCTTTTCTTCAATGTTCAGTCTCCAACCCCTCACCAAAACGCAGAAAAATTACATGGGAAGATAGGAAATTCTCACCTGAATCTATAGCACTAATTGCATGTAAGCTTTGAGCAAAATCGGATGAAATTTTGGTCCAAAGTTTGAGCTGGAGTGTTGGGAGATTAAGGAACCAAGGGAGAGATGGAAAAGAGTGACATAAAGTGAATTAGAGTGAAGTAGGTGTAAGTGTGTATGTGTGTGTGTGAGTTTATGTGTGTGTGTATACATTTATTTTTATTAAAAGAGGGGTATTTGTGTGCATGCAAAATTAATGAAGGGAGGGGCATTTTTGTCTTCTACTCTCTTTTTCTCTTAATCACATAACATTTTCTATCCTTAAATAAACATATAGAATGCTCATTCATCCATTTATAAAGTCCTATTTATTTTCCTAACCTCTTTCAACAAAGATCAATTTATTTTTCTTTCTCATTCCCCTTAATTAATTTATATACCCAATTTCTAAAATTCCTGATTTATAATTATAATCCCCATTTAAATTTTTGGGGTGTTACAATTCTCTCCCCCTTAAATAAATTTCGTCCTCGAAATTGAAAGAAATTAACCTACAACTCAAACCCAAAACAACAAATATTTTCTCACACATACCAATCATAATTCAGAATCACCATCTAATACCTCATGCTAACACTTCACATATACACAAACCAAACATCCAAACAGAACCAGAAACATAGATTCAATTATCAAAAGATGAATCACCAAGTCACTTAATTTATCTTTTAGTCCTATCTTAGCTCATTAATTATTAATCAACAATTTCCCATCCGACTAACTTTTAGAAGTTTCAACTTACCATTTTAAATACGAACACTTGGATCACTAAGTTTTCTTGTTTTATTCTCACTAATTGTTCAAACAAACATTAAGTTGAGAAATACAAAACAATCATACAGCAATAGATCAAAAGCATTACACATAATCTTAATATTTCCTACTTCAATCTATATTAACTATCTTTTATTATTACTTTTGAATCTCTCTAAACCCCTTGACTCATGAGGTTTTTCAATGATGCCTTGACTATGATTATGTCCGGATCATAATTATATTCAAGACCCAAAGAAAAATCCTTATTCCGTCAATCTTCTCCTTAAACTCTTTATCTACCTCTCAACATCTACTTCTTCTAATCTTTAAAGTATTCTACAATATTATCCACAAATTAAAATTCTACTTTCCTATAACTCTAAAAGAATACTGCTAGGCCCTTGCAACCTCATAATCCTATAGTACATTGCTATCAAACCACACTCAACTATATAATTATAAACCTTAAACATTGATTTCCACATCTCCGATATGTGAATTCAAATCTCTTTACCTCAAATAAGCATATAATCCATGATTCCAACCTCATTTTCTAATAATACATCTCTTATTCTCAATTTCATTCAAAGGTTTAACTAAGTTGTTCTAAAATCACTCTATCGTCTATTCCATCATCAATGAACAAGAAACTATTCAAAATTTATTCTATCAACTAAATGATTTTTGAAATTCCCTAAATATTCATCCTATACCTTTTAACCTAACTCAACTATTTCAAATTCTCAATCAATTTTTTTTTCTTTGGTAAATTTCTCTAATAGAATAATCCTCCTTTAACATCAATCACCAATTTATCTTCAAAGTCCTATAAAGCCTAACTACTAGTCTATCAAATTCCAACTATATAAAATCTTACATCCTATCAACTTGACTTAACACTCATAGTCATTTGGTTCTCCACAAAACACACTTCTACTTCCCCTTCACCTACTACTATCATGGTGTTCCCTAAAGTTTACAAAAGGCGTTCTAATGCCAATCATAAATATGTCTATACGAGTAAGGTATTCTAGCTATCCTATGCCAGAATCCTTGCTCTGATACCAAATGTAACATCCTAGCTTTTTCAACCATATTTGTAGCAATATAATCAATTAATAACCACTTTTCTAATGGTAGAAGCCCAAAATACGAATGAATTAAATTTCTTTTAGAAGATTAGATAAAACACATTTCTCCGTAAATTGAGCTTCTAAACACCTTGTAAAAATTATTTGTCAATTACAATCTCAAGTGGTTCATTAATTCATTACACAACTCTAACAAAAACTAATTTTTAATTTGTAATCCTCTACACCTGAACAACTTAATATAACTACCAAGAAATCAAACTATCATGAATAGTTCTATCTTATACAATTATATAAATACAATTGTCTATCTTAGGTGATAGCTTCACTAACTGTGTACAATACAAGCAAATCGCCTGTTACAGTATTTTGATCCAAAAATATCTAAACCTGAACTCCGGTAACTTTTAAGCACCTACGGGCCTAGCAATCATCCTTCCTACCTTCCTAGAGCTTCCCTCAGAATTTACTTCTCCTTGCTTATCTGTAAAACATTTTGAAAAACAGTGAGATTCAAAGAATCCCAATAACAGTTTATTTCAATAGTTTACCTTTAAATCATGATAATATTCTCCTCTTTCCAACCTCTTGTTGGAACCTGCCTCTTTCCAATCTCTTATTGGAACTTGCCTCACTATACCAACCACTTTTAACGATATATTCGTCAAATAATGGAGGTATTCTGTACCTGCAGGGTTTCTGTAAATGTTTGGCATAGGGGGAGCGACCCACCTGATGCCTAGAGTACTCTACTTTCTTATTTATCTATCTAAGATAAATATCCTTCCTCTTAGGATCAACATTATCATGTTTTTGGAAAAAATATTCATGCGCGCTTATAACTATTGAATTAAACTGTTACCTGTCCTTCATTTTACCAATACTCCTCCTTTTCTTCTTGCTGCCTCCAATTACTTGACTTCTAATTCCTCCTAATATTACATAAAGTAATAGTTACTGTAAATAACTTTCTTATACAAGAAACAACGTCTCTCTCGAACCTATATTACTACCCAATTCCCACTTATCTTTACCCTATCATCTACTTCCTTAATCATCAAACCAAAAGTAAGTTCACATAGTTCTATTAAATCATACCACAATCCAAATCAATAAGGACTAAATGAAACTACCACTTCAATCATTTCATTTAATCAATAATCAGTTTATGTAATAGACCATGCATATACACATTGAAACAAAATTCTTGCTCAAATAAACTATAAACTCAATCATGCATGTAGCCACTCAAAATACATTCATCCACAACTCCTTAAACAATTTAAACAAGGTTAACATGATGACTCCTATACCTAAGAATATCTCAATTGAATTAGATTTCAGAAATTCACACAAACCATATATTAAATGACAATAAAATACCAAGTCAAGTAGCAACTATCCATACACACCTAAAAACTTAAAATCTTTGATTACTCTTCATTGAGTAAATGTAAAGGGAAAGGAATTAAAACTTTAGTTTGTAGTTCAAATTAACTTTTAGAAAAGCATGAGAGCATAAGAGTAGCATGTATTCACAAATTATTTCCTAAGCAAACAGCCATAATATTGTAATATGTAGCAAGTTCTTAAACATTCATTCAACAAGTTCCTTAGCATTTCAAACCTTTTTCTTAACCATCTTTTAAAACAAAAATTCCCAACTACATGCAACTTCCAAGCATACATTATCAAACTTGAAGTTGGGAGACTTAAAGTCCCCAAAATATAACCAATAATTTGCAATCAATGTATCAAAGGAAAATCATCTTCCAAATTATCATGCAACAACTTAATTCCAGCCACACATAATTTAAACATTCATGCATTTACCATCCATTTTATCTTTACTAATTCAACTTTGTTGTACAATAATTTAACTAACCACACTCTTCATTATTACTTTATTATTCCATGCTAATTAAAAAAAATAGAGAAGAATAATCTTTGTAACAAAATTTGTGAGCTAAAATCAATTTCTTTACTCTACTATGCATTTTGACAAACACCTTGCCTACATGATATATACACTTTAGTTATTAAATTTCCCATCATCAAAACTATAACCCATACATAATTTCAGCAGCACCCAAGATAAAAACACACATGCATGACAATTTAACTTCATTCCATATCAAAGAAAGTAACAAGAAATCAAATTAAAGAAGCCACAATATTTATTTACCCAAACAACCCCAAAATCAACTAAATCCTCTATACATAGTTGACATATCAAATGATTACTAACATGCATGCACAAAAACTAACTCAAATAGTCCTATTAATTCTTAAATTTTCGTTCACCTCAGCTCCCCAAACCAAAAACCCAATCGGCCAAGCAGAAAAATGAGAAAGAGAGGAAAATGCCAACCTTTACGAATCAACAAAATCCACACTATAAATGGAAACTTAAAATAGTTGTTAACCTATTCACAAACCCAGAAAAACAAAATCTCTTTTCTTCAATGTTCAGTCCCCAACCCCTCACCAAAACGCAGAAAAATTACATGGGAAGATAGGAAATTCTCACCTGAATCTATAGCACTAATTGCATGTAAGCTTTGAGCAAAATCGGATGAAATTTTGGTCCAAAGTTTGAGCTGGAGTGTTGGGAGATTAAGGAACCAAGGGAGAGATGGAAAAGAGTGACATAAAGTGAATTAGAGTGAAGTAGGTGTAAGTGTGTATGTGTGTGTGTGAGTTTATGTGTGTGTGTATACATTTTTTGTTATTAAAAGAGGGGTATTTGTGTGCATGCAAAATTAATGAAGGGAGGGGCATTTTTGTCTTCTACTCTCTTTTTCTCTTAATCACATAACATTTTCTATCCTTAAATAAACATATAGAATGCCCATTCATCCATTTATAAAGTCCTATTTATTTTCCTAACCTCTTTCAACAAAGATCAATTTATTTTTCTTTCTCATTCCCCTTAATTAATTTATATACCCAATTTCTAAAATTCCTGATTTATAATTATAATCCCCATTTAAATTTTTGGGGTGATACAGAAAGAAAACTGATGATTAGTTTGTGTGATCTTAATTTATTGCAAAGTGTTGTTTATATTACTAGTTTACAATCTCTACCAAAAGAATTAGCTAGTAGTTTGAATTCTATCACCCACATATGATTTTTTTTTTTCATCTTTTATCTTCTTCATGTTTACCTAACCTAATTTTTCATTTATGAATTGTTATCTAATAATTTAATGTTTTGAGGAGATCAAATCACATATATTATAATTAATTAATTATTTCTTTTTCTTGATTCACACAAATAATCAAAGTAACTCCAGTATTATAATTTGGTTTGACAAAAACAAAACTCTAGTGAAAGAAAAGCTTGACAAAAACTCTCGAGTAAACATGTGCGCATATATATGAGTACACATACATACCAGGATTCGAACCCATGACCAGGTGATTCAATCAACAAAGGATTGCCATGAAACCATGAGGAATCCCGATAGCTTGGCAAAAACTCTAATAATAATTAGAAATGGGAAAGAGGAGTAGGAAATGACAAACCATGATAGAATTCAAAATTATTTTTTCATTATTTCCATCGGAGGCACATAGTTCCCATTCTCTTTTTTATAAATAGGGAAGGTAACTAAGCTAGTTAACTAAAGCAATAACACCCATTACAATAAAAAAACCAATAGTATCAACACACTATCAGTGGAACGAGAGACTTTTGATGATATTCTATATCATCACATCAGTGACATGTTTAGCAAGAAAATCAGCATTAATAATATTCACACTCCATGAAATATAACACAATTCAATCTCCCATACTCTTCACACCCAAAATTTCAGCTCAATGATGATCTTCAAACTTATATCTCTACTCAAAAGTTGAACCACCTTTAATGTATATTGACTCTATGGGCTATTCTCTACTCAAGGTATTGACTCGGTATTTTAAAATTTTTTAGGCTAAAAGTATACTTTTGGTCCCTTATGTTTGTATTAAGTTTCAATTTAGCACTTTATGTTTGGAAAATACACTTTTAGTCCTTTTTTATTAACACCTTTAGTTTAACTTAATGGAAAGTGTTAACTTAAAAATTTTAAATGATTATTAAATACTGAAAAAATATTCAGATTAAAATATTTGAGTGTAAATATTCTTTTATTTTCAAAATTTATCATTTTTGGTCCAATTTCATTATAAAATAATCATTTAAAATTGTTAAGTTAACATTTTCCATTAAGTTAAACTGTTAACAAAAATGACCAAAAGTGTACTTTCCAAACATAAATGACTAAATTAAAACTTGATGCAAACATAGGAATCAAAAGTATACTTTAGCCAATTTTTTATTTTTGATACAACTACACAACATAAGGAAATCATGCATTAATTATATTGTTAAAATTAAAAAATAAGGTATAGAAAATCTAAAATATTGAAAATTTATTTAATCATTCATTTTTATCAACCTTTAAGTAAAATGGAATGAAAAATTGCTGTGATGTCGATCAAAATGAAATGGATCGGAGGAAGTATACGCATAACATAAAAATTTCTTTTCCCTTGATAATATAATCATACAGATAATACAATAAGGGAATTAAAAAACTTAAATTAAATCAATTCTCATTATAACTTTTTAGTTAGACTTATGATAAAATATCTTTAGGACCACCACCAAGTGCTTATATCAACTAATTATGGTTGTTCTCCATGAGGTGTCCCCATTGTGGGCCTATATTCGCGCAAATCGGATTAATAAGTTGTTAGTAGCATCGAATACTAATGAATAAATCTAAAAAAATATCTTTAAGTATTTTGAGTTACTCCCTCCGGTCCCTAATATAAGAGCCAAAATTTGAATGATTTTGGTCCCTAGTATAAGAGTTCATATAATATTCTCTCATCATTTAATGCATTTTTTCCTACTTTGCCCCTAACTCTCTTTCATATTTATTAATGCTTATGTATTTTTCTCTCTTAAAAGTATTATAATAAATATGAGTAATATTGGAAAAAAAACATTAACTCCAGTCTCCAGACACCCAATTAATATTCACATGACTAGCTCTTATATTAGGGACCAGAGGGAGTATTTATTTAAAAACATCAATTATATAAATGATAGAATAATGATGTTTACTTAATTTGATTGATGAAGATTGCCAATATTTTACTGAATTAAAAGTTAGCCCCTTTATAATTTGGTCGTTCCAAATAGCTCCGATTCACTCACACACTGATTTACCCTATTTTCACAAGAGCCCCCAATTCTAGGTTTTTCTGTGCATCACAGCCCCTTTTCTCTGTAAGTCCTTCTTCTTCCTCTTTCCCATCTGGGTTTCTTTCTTTTCTTCTATATTCATCATGTTAATCTTTTTCTCAACAATCACCTTAAAAAGATTTCTCCTTTTTAACTGGGTATGAAGTTTTCATCTTTTTTGTCCCACCTTTGTACTGCTTAGTCAAAGGTAATTTGTTACTGCAAGATTATCCATGTGTGCATGTGATAACATCATTTGGAAATACTTCAGTTAAAATATGCTTATTGGTGGCTTTGATGTTGGTAACTTATAACTAGAATTCATATTTTTTTGTTCATATGATGGAATTATTATTTTGAAAGAATGATCAGTTCAAGTTGTGTTAAGTCTTGTTGGTTGACTTTGCTGGCAGCTATTTTCAATTGTTGTAGACTTATAGGGTCTATAGGTTGTATGATCTTCTTTCCTTGTATGTGTCATAAAAAATACTCCCTCCATTCCTAAATATAAGATCACTTTCCCTAATTTGAGTAGATTAAGGAAGTTAGTTAAGTTAGTTATTTACACATGATATTACCAATTTATCCAACTATATACCTTTATCCTCACTCTACCTCTCTGCTTATTTTAGATAAGCATGATAGGGTCAATTTGGGAAAAAGTTGGGAAAAGTTAGAAACTGATCTCATAATTAGGAACAAGTTGAATTTCAAAAGTGATCTTATATTTAGGAGCAAAGCGAGTAGTCTTTGGTGAAAACAAGACTGTTTTTCTTTACTTAAGTGAAAATTGTGGCTCTCTTATTTCTTGTTTGATTTAGAAATTTAACAAGGCTCTAGTCAATCCTGATCAATTTCCTCTCCTGCTTTAATATGCTTTCTTATGGTAATTTTCCTCAGATAAAAATTTAGATATATACATGTGCAAATGTTGTTACCTGGTTTTATAGATGCCCCTCTCTCGTGCTGCAATCGCACTTTGCTTTTGTGAAGTATACAGTTTTATAAAATAATGTAATCAAGAATGTTTTATCTTTTCTTTGACATCTTATAGATTGTTAGTTCGCTAAGAACCAAGCGCTCTTTATTGGCATTGCTGGCCTTCCTTTGAATGGTTATTATCCTTGAATTCAATTTTGATTTAGTTTGTTGACTGTTGAGTATGAATCTTACACTTACTCTTGAATTTCAATTTAGTTGGGGGGATGGTGAAGGGGAAGCTTATACTGATCAGCCAATCTCATGGTGAGTTTTCGACAAATGATGATGGAACGATGTCGTATGCTGGGGGCGAAGCACATGCACTGGAGATTAGTAATGAAACAAGTTTTGATGATCTCAAGTTGAAACTTGCTGAATTATGGAACTTACAAAGTAAGACCTTGTCCATCAAGTATTTTCTTCCGGGGAACAAGAAAACTTTAATCAGTATATCAAATGATCGAGATCTGAACAGGATGAAAGTATTTTATGTGGATTCAATTACTGCTGATGTTTTTATTTCTGGGAAAGAAGGGTTTGAACAGAAAAAATCTTTAAACACGAATACCAGGTTGTTCTTTGAACTCTCTTCTATCATAAATTTTCCTTCACCGTCACTGCATTTTATACAGTATATTCACCATGAATTTAATCTTGTCTTCATTTGCAGTGAAAATGATATAAACATAGTCAAACCTGTGACCCCTGCCAATCCAAAAACAAAACCTAAAACTGTTCGCAAACGAAAAGCATCAGGTATGGTTGCTGCCACCATATTTACCCATTTACCTCTTGTGTGTCAAATTGGTCTTAATTTGTTATCTGTTAAATTGACCCCCTTAAGTCTCCCTGCAGCTGGCACTTCTGACCTTTCTCAAAATCATGATGTTACTAACAATCATGGTGCTGCCTGTTCCAGTCCACCTGGTTCTGTTGCCATTGCCACTGGTATGGCCTCCCATGGCGAAATCTTAAGTGATATGAATGCTAGTCCTGCAGATGCAGTTAAGAAGCGAAGGCGCGCCGCATCTCGTGCAGTTACTGCAAATGGTTCTACAATAGAAGCACGATCGGAAGAAAGTGAAAAAGTGATGTCACGGAAAAGGAATAAGAAAAACCATGGTGCTGCTTCTGATGATGGCGAGCACCAGTTAAGTTTGATATGTAATGACTATTCTGACAATTCACTTGTTGCTGGATCTGATCTAACTCCGGGAAAATTAGCTGAATGTTGGAAAGACAGTATTACTGGTGTTGGGCAGGACTTTAGAAGCGTTCAAGAATTCCGTGATGCCTTGCAGAAATATGCCATTGCTCGCCATTTTGCATATAGGTATATCAAGAATGATACAATTCGTGCCAGAGCCAGATGCACGTCTGAAGGTTGTCCATGGAGGATTTTTGCTTCCTGGGTCCCAGCTGCTCAATCATTTAGGATTAAAACAATGGAGGAGCCACATTCATGTGTGGGGAAATCTTGGAAGTCTACTCATCCCTCAAAGAACTGGTTGGTAAATGTTGTGAAGGACAGACTACGAGATAACCTTCATCGCAAAGCAAAGGAGATTGCTAGTGGCATTCACCGAGACTTTGGGATTGAGGTGAATTACTCTCAAGTATGGCGTGCAGTTGAGGAAGCTAGGGAACAGATGCAAGGTTCATATAAAGAGGCTTACAACCAGTTGCCTAGGCTTTGCGAAAAGATGTTAAAGTCGAATCCTGGCAGCCATATCCAGCTCCTTACTAGTGATGACAAAAGATTTCAGCGTCTTTTTATGTCTTTTCATGCTCTGATACAAGGATTTCAGGCTGGTTGCCGTCCTCTTCTATTCCTCGATTCAACACCTTTGAAATCAAAATATCATGAGGTTTTATTAACAGCTACCTCACTAGATGGTGACGATGGTGCTTTCCCTGTTGCACTGTGTATAGTTGATGTTGAGAATGATGATAACTGGAATTGGTTCTTAGAGCAGTTGAAACTTGCAATACCAACTTCCCAACCTTTGACCATTGTGTCTGACAGAGAGAAGGAGTTAAAGCAAACAGTTTTGAAAGTATTCGAAAATGCCCATCATGGTTATTCCATGTACCACCTCCTAGACAGCTTCAAGAAATGTCTGATGGGTCCTTACAATGGGGAAGGTAGGCCTTCTTTGCCAGTTAATTTTCTATCTGCTGCGCATGCTCTGCGGGTCTCTGGTTTTAACATGTTCTTAGAACAGATTAGAAAAGTTTCTCAATCAGCATATGATTGGGTCATGGAAGTTGAACCAGAGCAATGGGCAAGTTCAGCTTTCAAAGGTGAGCGATATAATCATATTCTTGTAGACGTTGCCGAGTTATACACCATGTGGATTGATGAAGTGCGAGAAGCTCCCATAACACAAAAGGTGGAAGTGCTTAGAACTAAGATCAAGGAGTTATTAGACAATCGTAGAGCGGATTCAAGTGGTTGGACATCAAGACTGGCTCCATCAAAGGAGGAACTGATACTAGATGAATCCCTCAGAGCACAGAGCCTTAAAGTCTTGTTTTCATCAGACACCTTGTTTGAGGTTCATGATGATTCCGTTCGTGTTGTCGATATCAAAGCGCAGGATTGTAGCTGTTTGACATGGCAAGCAACAGGGCTGCCATGTTGCCATGCTATAGCTGTCTTGAATTGCACCCGGCGAAGTGTATATGATTACTGCCGGAAATACTTCACTGCTGATAAGTTCCGTAGCATCTACTCCGAATCCATACATCCTGTTTCTGAGGATGTAACCATGATTGCCGTTTCTGATGATTTTAACCATATTGAGGAAGATGAGGAGGAGGAGGAAGAGAAGGGGGTGGAGGTGGATGCTGAGACTGAGAATAATGTACTTCCTCCTTGCAATTCTAGAGTTAATGGCCAAAATAAGAAAGATGAGAATAAAGCAACAAAGAAATATAGGAAGACTGTTACATGTACCAAGTGCAAAAGAACAGGCCATAATAAGGCTACTTGTAAAGAGACATCATCCTGAGTTTTTCTGGACTGCTAATGCTTAATATGTGGAGAAGTGTTACTACTCCATCAATGTATTATAATTATAATAATGTTAATAATGATTTAGGTTTGGGTGGCATTGGTGTTTTTACCCCCTTTTTAGTTATTGGTGATATTTGCTAAAGCATTAGATTGCGGTTGGCTTGTTTTTTCCATTGTGCTTCACAAGTAAGCAATTTTTTTTCCATTGTGTTTCCTCAATTATAATCATTACTCTGTATACTCATAATCTGTAATTAGAGCTGATAAAAATGATGTCTCAGGTGACATGTAAGTTGCCACAAATACAAAAATGTTTTCTTAAAAAATAAATTTTATTAATTATCAACATGAAAAATAATAGGTTATGTTCATAATCGTTTCAGATTAAATCTTGGTAAATTGATAGTGATAGCCTTGTCACCAATTGCAACGTTTCATTTGACATGTTGAAAAATCATGAATCTACGAATTAATATCTACTTTTTTATGAATAAAATTATTATCTATTAAAAATCAATCTAGTTCTAGTCCTTACTTGGTGAGGGCACTGAGTATAATTGAGAAAATTATATATACTTGATGAAAAGTTGTAATGATTTGATGAAAAATAAAATATTATTATAGAGAATATTTTGGACTGAATATTATAGGAACTGCGGTATTAACTTCTCCATTTTTTTCTTAACATCATAAAGTGATCCATATATGACCATATGGAATGGGCCATTAGAAAATTATTATCTATTAAAAATCAATCTAGTTCTAGTCCTTACTTGGTGAGGGCACTGAGTATAATTGAGAAAATTATATATACTTGATGAAAAATTGTAATGATTTGATGAAAAATAAAATATTATTATAGAGAATATTTTGGACTGAATATTATAGGAACTGCGGTATTAACTTCTCCATTTTTTCTTAACATCATAAAGTGATCCATATATGACCATATGGAATGGGCCATTAGACTTGCGTTTTGCCCCAATAACATGGATCACACCTGTAGAGCCTACATTTTTATCAACATATACTCACTAGATCCTAAATATAAGACCCCTGGACCTTTTTATGAATGTTAAAATTATACTAGAAATTATTACATTTTCCACTTATAATTAGAATATTAGTTTATAAAAAGATTTGAGGGGGAAAATGTAAAATGATTTATTTTACATCCTTAATTTATCCAAAAAAATCAAACGAGTCTTATAATTATAAGTAGGCCCGAAAAGATTACTTTAAATAACTTTGTAATTCTAAAGTTTCTTTCTTTTTTGCATATATACTCCCTCCGGTCCTAAATATAGGACCTAGATGACTTTTTTGAAAAATCCTAAAAAAAACAAAAAATAAGTTAATTATAAATTAATTTACCTAATTTTTTATCTTAGACTAGTTTATTTTACCTATAAGCTAATGGATAATCTAAAAAGATATCAAATATGTCATGATTTAATAATTTATTTCGCAACCTTAATCTTTCCAAAAAAAAGTTATCTAGGTCTTGTATTTAGGACCGGAGGTAGTATAATTCTGTTATTTTAATAATTTTTTTTAATTTCAAGATGTGTTTAAATTGATGGTTTATGATTTTGTTTTTTTAAAAAAGTACAATATGCTATGGATGTTTATTTGAAAATAAGTCTACCTATATTTAAACACACAAAAAATCCCCGATTTTAACACATAAATTTGTTTAACTATGAGTGTGACATTCTGACCAAAAAAAAAACTGAGTGTGACATTTGTAATAAATCAACGCACAAATACTTGCTATGCGACAAGGTTATATATAAAAGCCAACGTTTTTATTAGCAGTCACTAATATCTAACCAACTCCACAACCACAATATATCATCCTCCCCCTCAGGGTGATGACATGTGAAGGCAAAGCATAACTTGCCATCTAACCTTTCTCCCTATACACAAAACCTACCTCTCCAGAATATAATAATACACATACACTAGCATACTACATCATATAATATACTGCATATACTACTTCACTGCAACACATTTCATTTCAGGCAATACAAACTACTTTTTATGTCACCAGCTGGATTAGTTTGAACTCAAGGTAAATCCTCTAGTTAAAGTATGGTAAGCCAAGGGTACTAAATGCTCCAAGCAAAATAAGAACTACTTTAGATGTTATGATCTTGCAGAAAACTCTAATCTTTCACCTTATTCATGATGACTAGAAAAGTTTTAAAGTCATCATCCTGCAAAAGTAGGCCCACACACAGGGCATGGAGGGTCACGTATTTCTTCAAAGCTGGTTTTTTCATCCAAGCACTCAGCATGATAAGCATGGCCACAAACTAGGATTGCCACGATTGTCGAATGTTCATAGGAAGAATGTTCATAGGAAGAATGGTCATAGGAAGAGATCAGTGGATTGCCATGCCCAAAACTTTTCCGCTTCAATGGCTTCTGACAAATCCCGCATCCAATCTTGACTGCATTAGAGGGTACTGCATCGGCAGCCAAAGAACTAGACCGAATTCTATCTGGCCGGGAAAACATCTTGTCTCGGATTTCTGGGTGAAATTGACCATCAAACATCAAATGGTGAATGCAGAAAAAGAACTTGGAACAGGAAACAGGAAATCATATATAAAAGCTCGAAAAAGAACAGTTGTTCGGTTCCAAAAAAAATATGCATGTTCAACCAATTGAGTATTCAGAAGATTAGTTCATCTCATTTGACTCTAATTTTTTTTAAATGTAGCAAAATATGATCTTGCCACGTATAAGTTAAAGGCGAAGAGCTCAACATGCCAATAAGCTTTTCAAAATGTAGATTCAAATAACAATAATTATCTTCAAGAAGGAAATTGACCTAACCTACATCTTTCAAGTACCAATAGAATTGGTAGTTTACATGGAAAAATACATATAGAAGACCAGTGCTTCCAGAAAATTCTAGGTTAGAACAAGCAAGCACTAGAATATAATACCCAACCCCACTTATTAGATTGAAGCTAAAAGTATAAACTAACTTTAGCATTGGTGAGCATCTAAGAAAAACCTGTGTGACGTTTGGATTCTGACTTGGATTGAGAAGCCAACTTAAAAGAAAGTTTATCGTCGTATGTCTTTCCACAAGAAGACGATGCATTGGCATGATTCACAGAATTACGTCTAGCGTACTGGTGACCATAATAATGTCGTGAACGCTTCAAAAATATGGAACGGCTGAGACTCTGAAAATGGTGTGCTGTAGTTGGATGGGCATTTAATAACTTCATATGATCATCTGCTATACCAGGATTGCCTGAATGTGAAGATTTCTGCAAAGAAGCCAAAAAATCAAAATAGAAATGTATGACATTGGTAATGTTGAGATGAAAATGGAAGGAGAAATCTTAAATACATCAACAATGGAAATAAAAAATATAAATGCTTGAAAACTTCCAAAAAAGAGAGAAGAAATAAACCTCTAGTTCCATCTCAGAGGAGCACGGAATTACTTCTGCAATGTCAATCGAAAGAACAACAATCAATTATCTTTCTTTTCACATACTATAAACAAAATATAGAAATACAAGGGGAGGGACTGTTAAAAGATTTTTTCAGATGTCTAAACAAATAATGCAGCCAATAATACATTGCTTTCAGGCTCACAATTTCATGGAAAACACTTATCTTATGTACAATATGGAACATCACTTTAAATTTAAAGTCTAAACACTAACTTAACTATTTTTGTGCGCAACCAGACAAAAACAAAGCACATTGAGAAACAATAGGAATAAAAGGAATAATAAATGCGATCAAAAAATAACTAAACACGAATTACAGAAACATCATTAGCAGATCATACCTTAAAGAGTCAATGAGACTTAAATTCAATTCAAGTGAATAATAGAGAGGGAGGGGAGAAATGAAGAATGGAAGCAAAGAAGAAATAACAACTCCTCACATGAATTAGAAGCAAGGATGTGATTTTCATTAACAGGCATTGCCTCCACTAGGAGATATCATCATAAAATTCCACACTTGTATCACAATGTGTTATGGGATTTATACAGAACACAGATGAAATCACCAGAAACGACAGGGGAAATGGTGATCATCGAAAGCTTAAATTGAATTATTGTAACAACATAATGAATGGTATTGCAGTAAAATTAATAAAGCAAGAGAAAGCAATACAGAAATCAAAAGAACAAAAATCAGAACTGACTAAAAAACCGTCCAATGACACATTTTTCAAAACCAAGAAAATCAGCAAGCCCTTGAATTATTCTGATTTCTAACAAGCAAGAAAATGGAACATCAAAAATATTTTCTACCTGATTAAAAACAGAAGAATCACACTTGAAAAAATTAATATTGGTCCAAATAAGTACACATCTCAGTATATCACACATTTTCTCATGTGTCCATCAATCGAACCGTTTCAAGTAGCTCAAAAGACTATATTTTATTATTTCATTTCCATTTATTCATTTTCATCAATCATTAAAATCACCAAAAAAACATTAAAAAAATCACAACAAAAAAGAAACGGTTATAAACTTACCAGTAGAAGAAGAACACAAAAGGGGTTGATGATCGGTCTCAGTTTGATCAGAAATTCGCTTTCTTTTTCCCATAGTAACAAAGAAGAGTGTGAAAAATTAATTTACAAAACAGGAAATGAAAAAAAAAATCTAAATGGGATTGATGGCTATGAATATCTCACGAATTGTACGGTGGTGAAGAAAAAAAAAGTTTTTTTTTTGGTGATTTGAATGGTAAAGAAGAAATTTTTGAGGAAGAGAAAAAGTGGGTATGGAAGAAATTTCTGGTTTGATAAATTTGAGGGAAGAAAGGAAGGTGGTGAGGGTTAAGGGCTAAAAAGATTTACTTTTTAATGGTGTCTACTTAGAGAGAGATTAAATGGTTAAAAGGGTGAAAACTTGTGACCGACCAAGTGAGAATTTTATGGTTTTTTAAAAAAATATTTATTTATTTTTTGGGAATTTTTTAAGGGAAATATCATGGCTTGAAAATAATATGGTGTTAGTGGATAGTCCGATGTTTTTGGCTTATCCCTGAAATGAAGATAGCTTGGCGCTTTCCTTGGGTTTGTTCCCTAGTGGAATTCCTGACCATGTTTTTTGAAAGAAGCAATTGTAATTGAATATAATAGTGATATAATGGTATTTAATGAGAGAAAGATCCACACACAAAGAAATGAGTGAAATACATAGTGATATAATGGTATTTAATCAAGAGTGAATGTATTTCAACCATCAAGCGCTTGATTCAAACGTAATGGGTTGCACTCTCTTAATGAAAGATCTTGAGCTTGTTTTTTGACAATAACTTTAGAGTTTTATTGCCCTTTTGGTCATATTCGACTTGACCTGATTATTAAGTGATTAGATTTGAACAGATGCTTCATACAAAAAAAAAAAAGAATCAATGCCCCAAAACCTGAAAACCTAATATTTTTTCTTTCTTTTTAAAGGTTAGAACCAAAATGAGTACATGGGCCAAAAGATAAGTTATGTTAACTACTTGTATCATCGTTAAACCTCATTATTGTATTAGATTTGCTAATTACTTAGTGAAGAAAAATTGGACCATTCAATACTTTTACACTTCAACAAATGAGTTGTTTGATTGATGCACTAATTAACATTGATCAATAAGGATGATAATATGTCTTCAAATTTAGATCCAAGGAAATTCACTTTTTAGAAGATATAAAAACCATTTACACTCTAAATTTTAAAATAAATTATTTTCATTTTACGACGTCAAAAATATTCTTAAGTTTTTTTTTTTAAAAAAACTCACATTTAAAACATAATAAATTAAGAATGTGTTTAGGGTGAGCATAAGGAAAAAAGACATAGATGCAAAAGAGGAAACTGCAAGTTGTTTAACTAAATTGGGATGTTCAATATCTAGTTCAAAGTTATTGCTCGAGACTTTTTTATGGGATATTATATTTAGTATATTTACGTTTATTTATTAGGAATATTAAACAATGATATATATGCAATTAATCTTGAGATTTGAGTAGTTTTTTAGATTTGAATTTATTTATTTATTTTGTTGTTAGTTTGTTACTTTTTTTTAGAATTTCTAGTAAAAGAAAGGATTTACATATGATTTTTATAGATCTGGAAAAAGCATATGATTGTGTGCCAAGAGATTTACTTTGGAAAGTTTTGGAAAAGAAAGAAGTTCAAGTTGGGTATATAAGAGTAATTCAAAATATGTATGAGGGAGTAATGGCTAGCGTTAGAACACCTGCAGGAGAAACAAATGATTTCCCAATAAGAATTGGATTGCATCAAGGTTCGACATTGAGTCCGTATTTGTTCAACCTTATTTTGGATGTCTTAACTACAAGTATACAAAAAGAAATTCTTAAGTGCATGCTTTTCGCGAATGAGATAGTCCTTTCAGGGGATTCAAAAGATGAAATTAATTGGAAATTAGAGTTATGGAGGATGACTCTAGAGTCAAATGGTTTTCGACTAAGTAGGGGCAAGATGGAATATATGCACTGTAGTTTTGGTAATAGACAAACTCATGAGGACATAGAATTTACATTAGGAGATCATGCTATACAATAGGTGGACAAGTTTAAATATTTGGGATCAATTATACAAGAAAATTGTGAAGTAGATGGAGATGTTAATAATAAAATCCAGACTGGTTGGTTTAAATGGAGAAAAATTTCTGGGATTATATGTGATCATAAGGTTCAAGATAAAGTAAAAGGAAAATTTTACCAAACAACCATTAGATCAGCAATGTTATATGGTAGTGAATGTTGGGCACTTAAAAGACAACACGAACATAAGATGGAGATGACAGAGATGAGAATGTTGAGATGGATGTGTGGACATACAATAAAAGATAGGATCCGTAATGATCATATTCGTGAAAGAGTTGTGGTAGCATCAATTTCAGAGAAAATAGTAGAAAATCATTTAAGGTGGTTTGGACATGTTCAAAGAAGAGAATTAGATGAGCGAGTAAGAATAGTTGATCAAATGGTATGAAATCCCTATAAAAGAAAGAGAGAGAGACCAAAGAAAACTCTTAACGAAGTTATTCAAAGAGATCTTTTAGTGAAAGATTTATCTCCAAGCATGACTATTGATCGTGCACAATGACGCTGTGTGATCCAAGTAGCCGACCTCATCTAAGTGGGATAAGACTTTGTTGTTGTTGTTGTTGTATTTATTTATTTATTTTATTCATAAAGCTCTATATATAGAATGAGAGCTACCATTTGTAATCAGACTTTTATGAATTGAATATTGAATTACTATCTTCCTCGCTTACTTTCTTCATTCTAAATTCTCTCTTCTCTCTTCTTAATCTTCCTCTTTAATTCTCTAATTCTCATACAATCTCTCTATTTCTTATCTTTCTCTATCAATTGGTATCAGAGCTTAAACTCCCTCATTGCCGCCATCTAATTACCGTTTGTGTTGATCTCTCGTGATCATGGATATACAAAGATCCATGTAGCCGACCCCACATAGTGGGATAAGGCTTTGTTGTTGTTGTTGCTGTATCCTATCATCTTTGTGGGGTTTGCCGATAACTACATATTTGATTGAGGGCTAGTTCAAAGTTTGTAACTGTAAGTATTTTATGTATTAGTTTGGTGAAAAACAACTCCGCCCATGTTGAATCTCATGGTATATTGAGACGTAGACAGTCTCGTCAAAGCTGAATCATTAAATAAAGTTATCAATAATCGCAAGTCATGTTTGCATGAATCCTGACATTTGCATGCATTGAGAAGAACACGAGGATGTGAAGGTCGGTTTCTTAATTCAAAGAAAACTAACAACCAACATAAGTGAATAAATAAATTCAAATTTCAAGATCAATTGGATATATATATATATATAGGCTAAAGTATGTTTTCGGTCCCTTAAGTTTGCACAAAGTCATGTTTTGGTCCCTTAACTTTGAAAAGTGTGTTTTTGGTCCCTCAATTTTGGAGAAAGTGTGTTTTTAGTCCCTTAGCTTTGAAAAGTGTGTTTTTTGTCCTTTATCTTTGGATAAAGTACTGTTTTTAGTCCGTTGAAAAAAAGATAAAATGTTTTTAGTCCATTCCTTTTCAAAATTAAGGACTAAAATATGACTTTTTGCAAACTTAAGGGACCGAAAACATACTAAAACCGAATTTAAAAGGACTAAAAACACACTTTTTAAAGTTAAAGGACTAAAAAGATGACTTTGTCCAAAATTAAGGACCAAAAACACACTTTTCAAAGTTAAGGGACCAAAACATGATTTTCTCCAAAGTTAAGGGACCAAAAACATACTTTAGCCTATATATATATATATATATATATATATATATATATATATATATATATATATATATATATCCTTATTTAATATGTTGGTTGTTAGTGAATTATTGTTATTTATTTATTTTATTCATAAAACTCTTTTTTTTTATTCAAAGGGGCAAGCACTAGCGGCTTGAGGTTACAAGCGGGATCGAACCCGCAACCTCCCATCTAAAGGGGAGATATCATACCACTGAGCTACAAGGCTCTATATATAGAATGAGAGCTACCAACCTAGGGTGTGTGGTTAAGTGGCAAGAATTCATTCACCCTTAACCAATTGTCTGGGTTCGATTCTTGGAGTTGGGTATGGAGAATCATTAAATCTCTCAGACCAGTTATCCCACCTTTTGAGATGCTACAAATCCGCGGGGATTAGTCTCTCTCACTTGTCGAGTGAGGGGATACCTTGATGATCATATATAATAAAAACCATGTGTAGTTAGACTTTTATGAATTGAATATTGAATTGTTATTTTCCTCACTTACTTTCTTCCTTCTAAATTCTCTCTTTTTTCTTCTTAATCTCCCTCTCTATTTTCCTAATTTTCACACAATCTCTCTATTTCCCTACGTTTCTGCATCACTTTTACATCATGTTCCACACATTATATTCTGAGACAATTGTTCAGTTCAAAGGTACAAATGTTTTAGACTACTCAAGTTTGTAATCACTGACTTTGCCCAAGCAATCAAAAACCTTCTCAAAAATTACATAGATATTGAGTTTACTCAAAATATGCTATCACTTAATAAGTTGATACGGACATTGAAGTCCTCATTAGAGTAGTGGAGAGTGCTGCTTGAAAATTTAAAACATTGGATTAATTACAACAATTTCAAATTGTTCATATCTCTATTGCTTTCAAGTTTCAACACAAGTTACTCTATTCAGTATTCATAAATGGGGAGAGCTAATTAGAAATGGTTAGCTAATCTGTTACTGCGAAGAAACTAGTTTTATTAACCAACAGAAAAGGATAACTTCAGTAATGAGTTGAAGACTTGGAATATTATCAGGCCCCTGTAATATCTGGTTCAAGTTATTCTCTATACTTAAAAGATAATCTCTACAAGAAGAGATCATGAACCTAATACCGTGTTTTTATATATTATTTTGTTGGAGAAAATTATGTTAAAAACATTATCAGAAATAAATATAATCATATCTTCCTGTGGAAATTCAAATATTATCTCAACGTCCCATAAAATTACTTATTATTCGCCCATTTTGATTTATTTCCCACAAATAATCTTATATTATCTCAAAGGCCCATAAATTTGTTTTGCTATAGCAGCTTGGATGATAAGTTGCTGTCCAGCAGACTTACAAGTCGCGTGATTTTTTTTATGTGCATGCATAATTAGCCGTGCACTTGTGTCATAAAATAACTAAATTTACCATTTTTGGAATGAAAATAACAATTTACTTCAATTATGTAACTCTTATTGACTTATTCATGGAATCAAGTAGTAACAAAGTTGAGCATAATTGAGACTTAGTTTAGCATAGATGGTTGTAAAATAAGTAAGTGCAATTAATGTGCCATCATGCATTCACATTTTCGTGCATGTCAGTTCATAAAAAATATCTTCTGCAATGAGGCAAATGACATAATAGAATGCCTGTTTTGAAAAATTACTATATTATTAATAAATGGGTTAAATTGCAAAAATACCCTTATAATTGTCACAAAAGTGCAAAAATACCCATGTAAAATTTTTTAGAGCAAAACTATCCATCAAATTTCAAAACTGGGGCAAAAATGTCCATCACAGTTAAATTTTCAACTTTTTGACGCATCATCCTCTGTCGCATCATCATCATATAAGGGCAAATAAATACATAAGTCTGCCACAAGTTTCAATGAGAGATGAACCGATAGAAAATGATGTGTCAAAAAGTCAAATATTTAACTTTGATGGGCATTTTTGCCTCAGTTTTGAAATTCGATGGACAATTTTGCTCAAAAAATATTACACAGGTATTTTTACACTTTCGTGACAATTACATGGGCATTTTTGCACTTTAGTCCTTAATAAATTAACATATTCATTTCAAAATGCATTTTTACCTTCTTTCAATCTGAAATATAAAATAAAATTATTTTTTTAGAGAACTCAAAGATGTAAATTAAGAAAATTTATGCAATAAAAATATTAGCCACTTTAAATTATTTAAACTATTATATTTTTCTCAAAAGTAATTTATATTACTTGTAAACTATTATATCATCTATTTCTATGTAACATCTAAAATTGCCTGCCAAAGGAAAATTAGGATGAAACATATTTAAAGTTAAGTGATCCATTTTACTTTCTTAATCTTCATGCAAATAGTACTTAATTATATAAATATGATCAGGCATGTATGTTTTTTTTTTTTGCCAACATGGAGCTTTTTTTTTCAACTGATGGGGAAATCAAACTAGCATATTGGATGCATATCGGGATTAATGAGAAAAACAAAAGTTTCCCACCATTGATGAGCGTAAATTCATATAATTAAGCTGTGTACATTTTGGTCGAAAGAGTTGTAAACTTTTAATCATTTAATCATTATGGGCTTATGGAGAATTTTTTTTAATAATCGATATGGAAGTTAACAGATCTGAGAAAAGTCGGCTTGAACCCAACATAGCCTTCATAGAGTCCAGCATCTTATTGGGCCTATGTCCACAATATACTTTGAAAATGTTAAAGGTAACTATTAAAAATATAGAAGATAAGCATTGGTAAAATCTAATTTCAACTAAAATTTAAAAATAATTTTGGCCAAAACAGACTCTTATGCCCTCTTTGATTTTGTTATTTGTTTTAATTTAACAAAGAGGACATAACAGTTTTTTTATGTTGTAACATAATTTAAGTAGAGTTCTTACTTTAATTTAGTCAATTGGTGAGACTTTTCCAATATTATGTGTCTTGAGTGAGACCTAAAATTAATTTTCTCAAATACCTTTCATGATGTATTTGCATTAAAACCAGAAACCCACCTCTGTTTGGAATGTACTGCGAGCGAGATCTGGAGGTGTAATATCCCAGTGTCTCGCTCTCGAAATAATCCGCTTTGGGGAATCCTCACCCCTCACGGTTTTAAAACGCGTCGAGAGCGGGAGGTATCCAGGCCTATATATAGCACCTTGTGTTCTCCTCCCCAGCCGACGTGAGACTTTACAATCCACCCCCCTTGGGGCCAGTGCTCTCGCTGGCACATCGACCCGAGCCTGGCTCTGATACCATCTGTAACATCCCAGCGTCTCGCTCTCGAAATTGTCCGCTTTGGGGAATCCTCACCCCTCACGGTTTTAAAACGCGTCGAGAGGGGGAGGTATCCAGGCCTATATATAGCACCTTGCGTTCTCCTCCCCAGCCGATGTGAGAGTTTACAGGAGGCAACAAATAAAAGAGTGTGATGTACTTATTTCAGGGCTTATTGGTATAAACTTGCAAAATCAATTTTGCAACTTATCAATCAAAACTATTTTTTAATTTGTTATATGTATTGTTCATTTTTTACCAAACTAAATGAATTTCCATGCACACAATAACTTTTGAAAATAATTGTGTAAATTTCGAGATAAACTTTAATCAATAGTTATTCTGCTTAACATAATGTTTTTGACTGAGACTTAGTAGATTTTCAAGCATACATTAATATCACCAATGCAACAGCATCTTGTTATTCTCGTGTTCTTATTCAATTAGATTTAGACCATAAGTACTGTTCAGTACGTGTTCACTAAAAAAAGCCCTTTTCTTGTCTGGGTATAAATATGATTGAATTTTTGTTAGTTCACACTTCACATTATCATTCTCATTTTGCGCATTAGTTATTGCGCCAATCACACTGAAAGAAACAGTCTTCGCACGAAAACCATATGATTGGTTCTCTCAAAATATCTTGATTATCTTCATCTTTTTCAAGACCTACCAGTCTACCATTCCCACCACAAATTAATTTTCAATCATCATTTTATTGTCCAATCTAATCTACTTCTAAATCATGATCTTAAATCATATTAAAACCGGACATTTTTTAATTTATCATATGTTGTGACATAACAAACCTTAATCTTGAAAGAGCTTATTATTTTTAAAAGGTTTTAATATATTTTATTTTTTCCTTTACATGGATAGAGGGTGATAATCAAGTAGGTTATTTAATTTCATATTGAATAATTGACATTAACCGAAAATCATTGATAGTAACATAATTTGACATTAGATTGAATATAAAGAATTCCGTTTCATTAAAATGTAATGAAGTTTATGGTTTGAATATTATGAATAAAAAATATTTTAAAAAAGGTACTCATTATTTAAAATATAAAACAAAGATAAAGAAATGACCACATAGTTTAGTTTAAGGTGCACCCAACACCATATAAGTTTTTTGAATAAAAAAATGACTGTATAATTATTAAAGTGTGATAAAAGTGACTATACCATTAAAAATTGTTAACGATATAGTCACTTTTGTCTCACTTGATAATTGTGTGATTACTTTCAGCTCTAAAAAGAACTTTGTAACGTTGGATGTCTCTCAGCATTAAACCAAACTACATGGTATTTTTGTATAGTTACCCTAAAACATATATCAACAATATACTAAATGAGTAAATGCCATAAAACTACATAATAAAAAGGAAAAAAGTAAGATAAAGGGATATATATATATATATATATATATATATATATATATATATATATATATATATATATAACGTAAAAACGTTGATCTTCTATGGAAATGTCGTATTCTTTTTTGTCTATTTACTCTTTCCTTCAAAAATATTAAGATAACTACTGCTTTAATTCAATTAATTACGAAAACTAGGACAAGCATACGGTGTGCTGCAGTGGATTTGATTTATTAGATGCACATAGGTTAAAGTTGCGTCAAGCTAATGTAATTGAGCTTAATAATCACTTCATATTGAAATAACTTCAACTCTTAAAGCATTACGCATTTCCTCGTTTAATTTAATGATTGGAACTATATGAAAGCATCAGAAAAGGATTTCTTTGAAATGGTGAAGAAAGATTTGATTTTGATGATGTGGGGATTGTTGTCATCAGAAAAGGATTTCTTACTATCACACCAATAAAATCCCTCATGCTATCAATATTTCCACGTACACCCAAAACTCTACCCATCGTTCTAGAAATCAGAAATTTTTGCTGCCCGAAGTTCTACGTATTCTATTTTTCTAAAAAGTTTGAAACTCATTAGTAATGGCCCATTTTTAATTAATTAAAATAATCATCAAAATCAGTATAGAGTCTCGAGTTATTTCTACGAATTTATTGTTTTTTCCTTTTAACACACAAAAAACAATGTTAATTTCATTTTTTATTTGAATTAATAGTAAACTTAATTAAACTTGCGAATTCACACACTGAATTTGTTGTTTCATATTTCTAACTTATAATTTTTTTGTGTTAGTTTGTCTTAAGGTTGTGTCAACTTTTTTTTTATTTGATGATCATATTCAACGGTTTATTTTCAATTATTTACATGTAAAAAGTATGTAATTGAAATCCATCAATCAATATGTATCAAACGTGTGTAATTAAAAAATTTTGACAATGAAAAATTATGGATGATGAAGGATTTAATTTCAATATAATTATACACTTAAAAAGGTAATTACATTAAACTATTATATTGCTATTTTTATATTCAAAGTTTTTTAATGACAAACTTTTGACACAATGATTGATAAAAGTAAATTAAACTTTTAAAAGTTTGTGTTTTGAGTTTACATTCTATTCACAACTTTACTTTAAATTTACAAAACCACGGTAATAACGTGTTAGTATATGCTTAACTAATAATTAATATTATTGTAAAATGGCTCTTTTTTACCAAATGAAAATAACTCTTGAGGTTGTAGAAAAAATAACTTATTGTAAAACATAGGTTTTATGTCATAAACCTAGGATTTCAGGCAAAAAAGTTATATTGAAAAAGTCGTGAATGTTTGCTTAATCGATTTACTGAAACTAAGAGTTTTGACAAAAAAAACTATTTTAAAAATGTTGAAAGTATTTGTTTGCCGTAATTATAAAACCAAAGTTTTGAGCACAATCTTAAATGTTAAAGTGTTGCCAAACAGGCGCGCACATCTAACGACACATTTATCCTGAGAAATTTGTTTTTCACTCTGTTTGTTGTTTATGCCATTTCAACATTTTGAAAAAGAGTATTTTGATGAGTCCAGCTATGTCTAAAATTGTTTATTTATGGCAACAGGAATCATACAAAAAAGTTTGGGTTAAGGGTCAAATCTAGCACTTTACTATTACCAAAAGTTCACCCAACATAAACAAGAATTTGATGGCTCAAATGTAACACACATCTTTTAAAAAATGACTCAGACCTAGCATTTTCGTCAACTTTAACGGGTTTGACCGTTAAGTTTGACTTGATCATGCCACATCACCGCCACGTCACTCAGTCTTACCACGTGGCCTGCCACGTCACCCGCCACGTCACCCAATAATATATAGTAAGTGGGCCCATTGGGTGACGTGACAGGCCATATGTCAAAACTGGGTGACGTGGAGGGTGACGTGACATGTTCAAGTCAAACTTAACGGTCAAACCCGTTGAAGTTGACGGAAATGCTAGATTTGAGCCATTTTTTAAAAGATGTGTGCTACATTTGAGCAATCGAATTCTTGTTTATGTTGGGTGAACTTTTGGCAATAGTAGAGTGATAGATTTGACCCTTAACCCAAAAAGTTTTGAGTAACATAAAACATAAATAATGATCCCTCGCGGATTATCAACAATAAATAGTCTCAATGACTTTACACACACACACACAACCTACTTTGATTTACTTAAGGATGCTATCAGGTTATTTATTTGACAAAATTTTTCCAAAATACCCTTATCATTTATCTTCATCCATCTCATCTCTATTACTAATTGATAAATGTTATACAAGGATAATGTTACGAGAGTTTGATAAATATTTATGGCTAAAGTTAACTCTTCAAATTCACTGGATGAGAAAGAATTGAGATGACCTCATACCGAAGAAAGAGGTTTAGAATGGGTTCTCCTCCCGTGTTATGTCCCAATTGAGATGAGATCAAGAAGGGAAATTCCCGAATATTTTTTTTTAATCTAGAAACAATTGTTGCTAAACAAATATGACCCCTTTTGGACGGGTTCTCCAAAAAATATGCCTTACATACACAATATAACAAGCAAGCCAAAAAAGTACTTAACAAATCTATCTCGCACAACACAATACGCAAAAAATATATAAGGAATATTTTAGAAACATGGATGAGATTGTAGCATATTATATTGCAAAAAATATCGGTTTGTTGGTAACTACTTTAAGAATTACGCATGAGATAAGAAAAACATATTTAGATATTTCAGTCTTCATCTAAGAGAATGAAATGAGAAATTATTATTTCTAAAATAAGTATATAAAAGAAATATTTCTCGACAACCTTGTCTCATGTTCCAACCCATCCCAAACATTAAATTTGTTTGCTTATGATAACAAAGAACATAAATTAAATTCATCAGAACTATATGCAACGAGGGATTGTTGTAAAGAAAACGCAACTGGAATGACATTAAGCTTAGTGCGATTTGAAATGATTTTTTTAAGAATTGCACAGGATTATTAAAACTGAGGTATAGTAGTTGTAGGCTTGGTTCTGAAACTCATTGTATTTATGGAGAAAATTATTTCATTTTGCAGTTAGTTTTCCATTTTACCGCTGGTATTTGTCTCCTTTTATTTTCTTTTCATCACCAAGTAATTTTTAACTCTCTTGTATGAAGTGGATATTCCTTTCTAAGGAAAGAAAACATCCCATTATTATATAAAAATGCAAGTTGCATGCACAGCTAGAAATAATTACGGACCCAATTTTTAATTTGTTTGTATATTCTTTTATATATATTTATATACATATATTCGGTCATGTTGATAAGTTTATTATATTTGTATGGTGATGAGAGGTCGTAACAAATTGAGTGATAAGAAGATAGAGGTGGGAGATTCACATAAGTGACACTACAAAAAAAAAGAAAAAAACGGGTCATTCCGGCGTATGCATACCGGCGTTTAGTTTCAAAACGCTTACATGAGACGCAAATCGGCGTTTTGAAACAAAACGCCTACATGAAACGCCGTTAAATTTGGCGTGCACTTCCCGCTTTTTTCCCGCGTTTTCTCACCTGCGTTTAGGTAACACTAAAACGCCGATATGTATATTTTAATTAAAAAATAGGTGCCTGGCATTTTTTTATTTTTTTTCCAGGAAAAACGCATATCGGCGTTTTGTGCAAAACGCCTGTGTGAGATTAAATAATTTTTAATTCGCGGACAGGTGTTTTGACAAACGTCCATTTGCATTTAGTGTATTAAATATGCATTTAATGCGCACATAGGCGTTTTCTAAAACGCCTATATGCGGTTTAATGCATATCGGCGTTTCCAAAACGCCAATATGCTGCCCTGAAAACGCCGCCAAATGAAGGCCTATAAAAGCACCGCCGATGTTCATTTTGGCGTTTTCGAAGCGTCAAAAAATCTGAGGGTCCCACCGAAATTCTCTCTTCTCTTTATCACTTCTTATATATATTCCTTCTCCGATAGATCATGTCTCGGCGTAACGGTAAAGCTCCCATAGACGAGGCAGAGCAGCAGCGATTGCGGGACGAGCAGCAGCGATTGCAGGACGAAGCAGAAGCCAGACGTATAGAAGATCGCCGGTTAGAGATTGAGCGGCAGTTGCAGTACGCCAGCCCCCCTCTTGCCAACACCCCTGTTGCCAGCACCCCTCTTGCTAACCCACCGTGGACTCCTTTCGGGCTGAGTGGTAACCCAGGAGTGATATTCATTTGACTTACATCTTCCATTTAATCTTTTTTTTTAATTCAATGCTCCCCTGGTTCGACTTATATCCTTTAGATATATTGTAAAAGTTATGAAAACAAATTAATTAGAACACTAAATTATGATATATGTTATATCTAAATAAGATTATGTTAGTTTATAGGTATAATAAATTAGTTTTAAGATAATTATAAATGTTTTAAAGTAATTAATTTTACATCTTTATTTTTTTTCAAAAAAAATAAAATGGTCTTAAAATTAAGACCGGAAGGAGTATATATTAATGTCTTATAATTTAGACTCGAGGGAGTATATACTGATTAATGTCACGATAATTCGATAATATTCATAATAATATACACATGAAAAAATGTGTGGCCCGTGTCTCTTGTACGTATTGTTATCTTTGTAACGTTATTTTTGATACAATTTTTAGAAAGCATGCATGCTTTCTCTCCAAAGTCTTTTGAATTTTTTGATCCATGTCTCTTTTTCTCCTCCATGTTCATTTGCATTCATTTATTTATTTGTGAAAAAAATTGCTAACACAAAATTTATTATTCATATATATGTGTGTGAAATTTGTTTAAAGACAAAGTGCAACTTATTTATTGGCCAGGTGCAACCACATCGATAGTGTTCAACCCACTCAAGGATTATGTCCTTAGATAATATATTTTTCGGTTGTGAAATCTTTAGTAATCTGACCTCTACTCGTTATTAATAATTTCTGCAAATTCGTAAACAATGGTAGACAAGCAAAGACGAAAGGATCGGAAAACAGTTGAAGAATCAATTGGACGGTATTACAGGCCCATATATATGTTCCTTTTCTCCCTTTCTCTTGAAAAATTGACATGCTTTTAAATTAGTATTGAGTTATATATTGAAAGTTAGTTAAAAAATGTTTTACTTCTATTATTGTTTATTATACGTAATACTGGTAAAATAATAGATGTTGGATTCTGCTAAAACAAAATGCTCCGCGTGTTTAAAATCGTCAATGAGATTAAGATGTTAGATGATTGAGTCAATTCAGCTTGTCGAACAAGACGTGTAAATGAATATATTAAGCCAGTGCAGTTCACTGGTTATTTTTTAAAAAGAAAAATACCATGTGTTGACATGGAAACATTACGTTGACATGTTGGCAAAAAAATTGTTAAATATAATACCACATATTTTTAGACTTGGTGAGCTTGATGTATCAGTATGCAGCATCGCATAAAGTTTTGAATGAAGTGCTTACGATTACTTCTTGATAATGCTCTTATCTCATCTGATCTTCACCATGATTCTCTAAATTACCCTAAGGATGCTCTCTCAAAAATAATTAAGATAAAAAGGTACTTTAGAAAAAAAAACATCATTGTTATCTCATGAACAGTCTTAATATAATCTATCTTGGTGAATAATGTTTATAAAAGTTTTAGTTGAATAATGCTTAAATGGAATAAAGATTTGATTAAATTGAACTGCTATGTTGTTGTGGAGATATTGGAGAATAATAAGAAACTCATTTAGAATCCAATGTTGCAAATGGATTCTGATGAGGGAAACGAATTGAGTTACGTTAATGATTGGGTTGCTCGAGTTTCGCTGCGAGGGTCACCACCTTCTCAATTGAGAGAGCTGCTAGGACTAGGAATAGTGTTTTATGATGTAATTTTTCTGCCTGTTTTTAATCTCGTTTATGTTTTGTGATGACTGTACCAAGCTTTTATTTATTTTTATGAATGGAAGGCTATTTCTTTTTGGGGAGTGATAGGTAGAGTGAACTAGTGAAAGACATTAGAATACAAATCGATATGAAGAGATCTACAAAATGACACTACTCGTGGCAATACTTTATTAGTCGATGTTCACATCAAAACCAAATTTTATAAATTCATGATCACGATGGACTGGTGCATTTATCACAAGCGGGTACCCATTTCATCATTTCATGTGGTGCTTGTGCATGCATGTGTACAATAGAAAGTTTTTGTTCTCATATACGACAGACTTATAACTTTATAGGCCTTTCAATTTCAAGAAACAATAATGATAAAAGTATCACCACATTCCACATTATATTCACTTGGAAATGTTTGGAAGGGAGAGAGGACTATATATGATGCTATTTTATTTAAGAAATATAGCCATATTATTTATAACTTGTAAAAAGGGCAAAGCCAAACTTTAAAAGTACGTGTACTATAAATTTGTCATTAAGTTTGAAGTGATGAAGAGACATGACACTCATATATTACTCAAAAAGAAATTGAAAACAGGAAATTGGAAGGTTGTACGTTTGTAACTTATGCCACTCCCCCTTCATTCCCTCCACCAACATTATTAATACTAATAAATACTCCCTCCGTTCCTAAATATAAGATCACTTTGACTAATTTGGGGAGATTAAAGAAGACAATAAAATTATATGATCTTTCCAAAATACCTCTCAATTACTTAACTTTAAAAGGAGGAGGGGTTTCAATGAAAAGAGAGAGTATAAGGGTAGTTTGGGTAAAACTTGAAATAAAATAGGAAGTGATTTTATATTTAGGAACTTATTCACTTTCCCAAAGTGATCTTATATTTAGGAACGGAGGGAGTAAAATTTTTGTAAAATCTAAATTAGAAAATAATTACCTATGATGACAAATGAATTTGTGTTATGTAATAGTTTCAATGTAAATGATTTAATTTTATAAAAAAATGTAAATGATTTAAAAGAGAATATTTTAGAGAATTCAATACTTATTTTAATAAATAATTTAATTCAACTAATTTTTTGATGCATCTAAATTAATTAAATAAATCTTAAATTACAGAGCCAAGATAGTATATTGACATGGTAATTAATTAGATGTACCACAGAAAAGATAAATTGGACGTAGGACCTTGAACATTTAAATGAAATTGTATTTGTTTTTCCCATTTTAACAAAATTACACATAAATTATTGTCAATGTCGGGTATTCAAAATTATTGTCCATTATGACTGGCCCACGATATAAATCGTTGTCTTGATATCTACATGCACCGCATTCATAAGTATTTTATGAAGACAACTTGACAACCTTGGAAGTGAACTTTTTAAAGTCTTTTAAAATAATATTTATATCTACGTATAATATAAAATTCTAACAAATAATACTAGCTTAAAAAATAACTTCACACGAACACACACACACACACTAACACTACTTATCCAAACACATACACATACTAACACTACTTATCCAACACACACACACACGCACACACACACACACAAGTTTCGAGCGAAGCAACTAATCTTTCGAACCCCATTAGCCTTTTTTTGATTGGTATAAGAAATTAGAGAGCCAGCCATTAATAATATGAAAGAAATAACATGATTGATCATGAGCTCAAATGCTCATAGAATTTTTAATTCAATAAAAATACTACAAAATTATTGGCAAACTGTATTTGCATCAATTTTTTAATCTAGGGAAGATGAGACATGCATTTAGGGGTGTTCATAATCATAGGACAGGACGAGTTTTACATCTAAATATGAAAATCAGTTTTACATAAGGAAACTCAGTGAGAATTTGAGATCCTTACAATTTGATCAATTTCCATGAGTTCCAAATCCAACCTCATTTAGACTCCTCCCAAAATATATATAGCCCTTTTGCATCCAACATAACGGAAGCCGGAAGGTGCCACAAATGTACCACATTAATTAAATTTAACAAACCTTTGCCTTCCCTTATCAGCATAGCTATAAACAAATACAGAGCCAAAGGGACACAACAGCTTGGAGCACTTGCTAAGCAAACTTCTAATATTGAGACAAAATTTTGAGTTTGATTTTTAATTGTTATGCTTTGATAAACACATCTTTGATCCATATCTCTGCTTGGATTAGTTTCATAAAAGCGATTTTATGGTGTATGAGTTTAGTACATGTAATGAGTTTTTTTAAAACAATAAAATGAAAAAAAGTTTTTTTTTTCTCAACTTACATAAAAGTACCTCTAAGAAGCTAATTAATAAATTTGGCAAAAAAAAAAAAGAGTAAGTTTGCATGAAAATTTGAAAAATTGTCAAACCAAATTTGAAGCAGATAATTGGGTGAAATATAATTGTTATATACCAAATACTTAAAGAAAGAAAACAGAAAAACAAAACCCATTTAAACTTTGATCAATATACACACAACAGAATACAGTTTCTCTTTTTTCCTTTTCAAAATTAAATCTCCCATGAGGTTGAATTGATATGAGCATAACATATGAAAATATAAAACCACAAATTCTAGCTAGTACCAACTAGCTGATAGATTGTTGGCCAAAAAAAAAACTAGCTGATTGATGAAAAATCTGAAACTTCCACATCTGTAAGGTGCGTTCAATAATGAATATATATATATATAATTAAAGAAGATGACTGTTCCTTCTTCAGATAAGATAACGCATGCACTAAATTTGGCCCTTTCAGATCTTACATTGCTTCATATCAAGGAGAAGTCACAGAGAGGTGGAGTCCAAAGGGTCCACTACCCCCCACTATACGTACTCTTTTTTTGCCATGCTCCGATACGCACTTATTCATATATCTTTTTTATTCATTAAATAAATCTTATTCAGATTTTATTAATGAATAAAATATATTAAACTCAAGTGGGATTTAGTTATTTACGTATTTAGTTTGAGAGAGTGAAAGAGAAAAATTTTATATGGAGTACTATATATGTAAGCGCGACCATAGGTATTGAATCCAGTTTGTCTGCCTTTTTTCTGTCACGCAAGTTATCAGTTGCTCACGTTTTTTTATACGTGACACTAATCCTTGCTATAGAACTACAAACCGCGTGCATTGTAAACGCGACACACCTATATAGTTGTTGCTTATATGCGACTATACACTGAAATTAGACGTGACTAAGCCCCAAAATTATTTTAGTGTAAGAAACGTCTTGTGGATTTTTTTTTCCTAATTAAATATGCAAAAACTAACAACTTAAATAAAGTTACAAGTGTGATCGAACTCACAACCTTCCACTCAATCGGGAGATGTTATACCATCCGGCTATAAGTCCCTTGATACTAAGAATTATTATATCACTAAGTTACAAAGCTCTTGATACTAAGACTTATTTAATTAGTTAGTTTTTCAAATTTATAAAAATTCTCTCTAAAACTAATACTAGGATTTTTGTAAAAAAATAATAAGAAATTACAAAAAAAATTTTAAAAAACAGATTTAATTTATTATGAATATTTTAAATCAGAGTTTGTTTTTACCTGATTAAATTGAGAGCTAGGATACATCGCTTTTAAAGGACTATGCCCTTGAATTAGTTTTATAATTAATAATGTACGAAATAAAGTTTGAGATATTTGAATTCATTAAATAAATAAGTTAATACTACTACTAATTAATTTTCGAGGAGAGATAAATAGGAATCAAACACTTTTTTCAGATAAAGTACGAGAAGTATAAAAAGCACTTTTGTTCCTTAATCAAAACATTTCATCTTTAAAGGCTAATGGTTACTTTTATCGGTAAACCAAGGAAACAATTCGTAAAATTTTAAAACATAAGTATTTTATGTAGTTATATTATTATTCAATATATTTGATGCATTGATATAAAAATCTAATATAAGAATATTAATTACATGAATAAAGAAAATTATCCTCATTCTGATGAGTTCAATAAACGCGATTATATCTTAATTTGTTTTTGGCCGAGAACGATTTATCTAAATCTAGTTCAAAAGAATATTCACTTTTTTTTTATAAATGGGTGAGGATAGTACCAAACTGTTAAATTCAATATTAATGTCAACGTGAATGGATAAGATCAAGATGCAGGCCAGCATTAAATATGACGTGTTTGTACCGTTGGAATGAGTAATCTAGGTTCATACATATCCATTGGCTACAAATCAATCCTTCACATTTTGTTTTTGGTTAATTTATACATCTCCTATTACCAATATCAATATAAAATGGAGCATACTACTAGCATTATAGCTAGAGAAGTGTTGGTCAAACAAAATATCAACACGATCTCTTTTTTATCCACTCTGTTATTTTTTTTTACCTGAATTCCCTTAGTTGTTTGTATTATATTACAATTATTTTAATGGTCAATAATCAAATTCTTCCTCGTCAATCAAACTTTATTTTTTTATTCAGATGATATTTCGCTCGTGAAAACAATTTAAATGATTTTAAAATTACCGTGGCCCATAAGAAGCGTGTTTTGTATAAATTTACATTTTGTGTATGTGACCTAACTTTTACGTGGTCCGTTCAAAAACTATGGCCGGTCCGGTGGTTATTTTATATTTGAATAAATAATTTTTTGTTCAACTGTCTCACCTAATATTCTCATCAGTTTCTTGCTTTCATGTTCTTGATAAAATTGTATCCTTCGACCACAATATATAATTTTTGGTAAAATTCTGCCACGATAAATTTATTTACACATCCAATGACAAAGAGCACTAGTACAATAATAACACTTTATATTAAAGAAATGTGGTAAAGTTTGATTGGGATGAGCTTAGAGATACTTTTTTTCCCTTTCCCTTTATGCATTTATGTAGCATATAGTAATTCGTTGAGTTAGATTTGAGAATTACTCCTATTAAGTTTCACTTGGGGTACATCCCTTATAGTTTTCCATCAATTTTTGAAGTGCTAACTTTACTTGAAAGGAATATATTCTTTTCCCATGTACAAACATGTTAAAAGCTAATTTGTGCATATGTCTCTCGCCTGCAATTTTATACTGATCATACCGTATCTTACGACTATACAAAGTAAAGTATATACATTTAAATATTGATAAATACCACAATTTCATTGAATTACTTTCATATGTGTTTAAGGAGTGTGTTTTAAAGGTAAAAAGTGTTTTAACAACTGAGATACTATAAATAGGATCAAAGAGATTACATAAGAGTCAATTTTGATTGGAAAGGGATATACGATTGTTAGTAGATGAAAACCTCTATTTTAAAGATAAAATTGAGTTTAGAGTTGACTCTATCTTCTCTTCCCCTCCTCTCAAACTTTTGGGTGGTGATGAGATCTCTTCTCTCGTCGTCGTACGAGTTTTTTCATCGGCGTCTCCTTCTCCGGTTCTTGTCGAGAAAGGAGACGTCCTTCACTTTCATTGGTCTGCTTTTATATTTCTTACATTTTCAAATAAATTGGTCTACGAGTTTGGACGACAAGAGAAATTTCTTCTACTCAATGTTCATCTTATGTAATAGTTTTGTGGGTACGTTTGTTTCCGTGATATCTACTCATAGAGCTTCTTTGAAAACCAATTTGATTGGTTTATTGCCGATAAGAGGTGTGAATCCTTTGGGATGATTCTCTGAACAACCACTACTCAATGACTTTTCTACCGGTGACGGTTCTTCTCTACCCACAAATTCTCATGAAGGAAAGATGAAGAAGATGATAGGGTTTTTGCGACTGCGGCGGCTCACTCCTATCCATGTTTACCTTTACCATTTTAGGTTTTCTATGTATTTTCATTTGAATCTTTTTTGCAGACCTATTTTGTATTTTAATTTTCTAATTTAATAAAATTATTTTTGTTTCCTGATAAAAAAATATAAAATTCAATATGAGATAATATACATTTAATAAGCATTTCTTCTTAGGTCTTGGGTTTTAAATGATATGAAATAATATTGTCACTCCATTTGAGATCGAAAATCAAAATTTCAAAGTGTTAAAATACTCTATCAAAAGTACTTTTAGGGCATTTTAAAAAATTCAATATGACGTAGTAAACACCTTTTATTTGTCATTTAACTTGGAGCATATAAAACTACAAAGTAATTTTTCTAGAGCATTTAAGATAAAAGAAAAACTTTTTAAATGTTGGAATCTCCTATACGAAAATTCAAGGCCATTTGAAACAATTAATCCAAGTATGAACTGTATTAGATAGATAGAAGGTTTTTGGTTTTATAGATCGTGTGTGTACATAGTATATGTGTTCACTTGTTCAAATATAAAAGATTTAAACTTGAATCCCTCTTTTGCTTAAAGCTTAGGAGTCATATTTAATAAGTCGTTGTTTCTTAGCATCACGTGTTGGTATAGTATGTTGATAAATTATTTATTTAGTAGTAACTTGCATTGGAAGAAAACGTGGCAAAAAAAAAAAGGAAGTAAAGACAAAAAGTTTCTGTAACTGCTTATGGCCAATTGTTTCACATTCTTGAATAATCTCTGTTTGTTTTAACTGGACCATAATTCATTGTATAATGTCCTATAATTCTATATAATAGTAGTATGGTACCATAAGGTATGAATACAACAACGAAGCCTATCCCAACAAGGTGGAGTCGGCTACATGAATCACACGATGTTGTTGTGTTCGGTCAATTGTCATGCTTTGCGATATATTATTGATTAAAATATCTAGTTGAATCATGTCATCAACAGTTCTCTTTGGTCAATTGAAATTTATTATTCAAACATCATAAGTAACTTAATTATTAATATGTAAATGTAAAATTTTCATCAACTCATTTTATAACATCTCCATGGTATTTTTAAGCTCATCATTATGTCTTATAAGCAGGCAAAAATATGTAGCATTTTATGTGGTCTTAAATACAAGAGTGAGTTGAGGTTATTTTTTATACAAATTGTATATTTGTCTCTGTTACAAAATCATGATCGAGCGAATACTTCTAAACAAAATAAATATTTATTCCAACAATTTATTTATCTTCTAATATTTAAATCAGTTCAAAAAACCTTACATTGTGCACCAGAGCTAGTCACAATGTATTATACATACACCCTGATCATAAACAATAAACTTCAATCCTTAAATAGAAACAATCATATTTAAAAAGTAACTCTAAATAGCCATACTTCCCATTCAAATTCAAAATGTATAATTTAATAATAATGTAATACATTGAATAGCTCAAACTTCACACACACACAATGCACATAAAAGAAATTGAGAAAATCCCAAATAAGTCCCTCCGAATACCCAAAAGGACAAGTGAGGAACCTAAACTTAAAAAAGGACCATGAAGGAACCAGTATCTATAAGTCATTTTAAAATTTTGTGAAAAGACAAAATTGCCCCCATCCTAACACACAAATTGCGAGAAGAGGGTTGGTGTTAGAGTGGGTTTAGGGTGGGGTAGGAATTTGTGTTTTAGGATGGAGACAATTTTGTCTTTTCGCAAAATTTTAAAATGACAAATAGGTGCTGGTTCCTTAATGGTCCTTTTGAAAGTTTAAGTTCTTCACTTGTCCTTTTGGGTATTCGGAGGGATTTATTTGAGATTTTCCCAAAGAAATTGAAAGGTTAACATGAAAACATTGACTCATACTATAAATGAGTTCAATTCTCCTCGATGAAAAAAACATGTTGGTAAATGTTCTCTAACCACCTCTTTACGCGTTCTTCGAGATCTTTGTGTTCAAAGGCCTACTCGTTTTTTTTGTTTAGAGCCTCCGGTGTCAGACACTCTTTGGGTACCAACTAATCCGGAGTTTGTCTGAGGAAGGACGTGCCAAGTATTGAACCCATGACCTTGAAAGCAGAAAGATGCTTTATCTCTCCTTGTCTAGCCATCAAGCAGAGAGATACTTTATCTCTCCTTGCCTAGCCATCAGATCACTGATCATTGGGCTCCGGAGGCCTACCTACCTTAACTCAAATAAATCTCTCTTCCCCTCTCTACCTAATTTTTTTTATATCAAATAGTAAAAGCCTAAGAATATGTTTGGTTGTGTGAAAGAAAGTAAAGAATTAGAAGTGGAAAGGGTAAGAGATGGAAAGTAGGGGTAATGATGAGAGAGTAAAGTTTATGGGCCCCACGATAAGTGTGAGATGGAGAGAGAAAGCTTGTGGGCCCCGGAATACATGTAAATGACCATATTACCCCTTAACTTTTCAACTATTTACAACCCACTTTCTTTGATTTCATGGAACCAAACAAGCCCTAAAAGGTAAAGAAATGGGAAAGAAGGAGAAAGGAGTGAATAAGGGAGAATAAGAGTAAGAACAAGAAAATAAGAAAAAATAGCAATCGTATTCCTATCTATCTATGATAGAGAGATAGATTTTAGAATATTTTATATTTATATTTATATTCTCCACCACACACCTTCCTATGTCTCTCATCATTCTCAATCCCTATCCCTTCCTTCTCTCCACTCCATTTCTCTCTCCTCCCCTATCCTTTATTTATTTACCCCTCCACCTCATCATTAACCCACACAAACACAAAAACACACATAACATTCTTCTTCTTCTCTCACTTCTCTCTATTCACTCTTCCTCTTCCTCTTCACTGTGACGCCATGGTGGCGGCGATTCTTCCTCCCCTCGGAACAGAGATTCTCATTCCGATATGCGCCGTTATCGGAATTGGCTTCGCTCTCTTCCAATGGATTCTCGTTTCCAAAGTCAAGCTCTCTGCTTCTAACGATACTGCCAATAATAAGAATGAGTTCAATGACTATCTCATCGAAGAAGAAGAGGGTATCAACGACCATGCTGTCGTCATCAAATGTGCTGAAATCCAAAACGCCATTTCAGAAGGTTCAACTTTTCTCATATATATATATATATATATATATATATATATATATATTGTCTTCTCTTCTTTCTATGATTGTTTTTGTGATTAGATCTTTGTGGGTTTTTTTATTTTGATTCAATTTTGTGTTTTGCTTCGTTTTTAAGTCTGTTTGGTGTCTTTGAAATGGATGGTCTGTGTTGTGTTTTCTCTGTTTTGTTCTTTTGGGTTTTGATTTTGGTTTCGTGTGTGAGCACGGAATGTGAAACAGTCTCTAGAGATATCTAGATGGTGGTTAGAATCAACTCTCAATGATGTTTCCACTGTAAATTTTCAATTTTTAATTCAGGATAGTGATAGGTCCGGGAAATAGAATCTGGACCCCACGCTTCATGTTATTATATTACAATTTACAATGACTATATGGTGGTTTTTTTTGTCTACTATGTTTTTTCACCCTTTATTTTTTATGGGCCTTTTCATACATAGGGAACATCAGACTGTGAAGCATTACTTATATGCTATCTTGATAGTATTTTTTTTATATTAGATTGGTTTGTTTGCAGTATCACTCACGAGACTTCTGTTGTAATTTGCTGATTTGATATATAAAGTAGTGATTTTTTCATGAAAAAAAAATTGAAGTAGTGATTTAAACTTATGTTTGATCGTTTCGGAGCCTTATTTACCAAAAAGAAAAAGAAAAGGAAGTTCATAATGTTGAGCAGTAATGAAGGGAGAGGGATGTGGGAGAAGATTTGTATTAAAATTGAGATTATTTGTTTGAAATTTAATTATTCAGAAGTTTTTTCCTTGTTTTTCATGTCAATTTTTATTAAAAAAATAACTAATTGTGGGGAATGTTATAATTTTAAGCATGTAATGTTTCCTCTCTGGATAATTTGTTTTTTGATGTGGAAAAGGAATGCATTGCTACTACTTGTTAATGGAAATTTAAAAGCTTGGTTCACTTATCTGTTACTGTTTGGACTTTGCAGGAGCAACCTCTTTCCTATTTACTGAATATAAGTATGTGGGAGTGTTCATGGTGGCTTTTGCAGTCTTGATATTCCTTTTCCTTGGTTCTGTGGAGGGATTCAGTACAAGTCAACAGCCATGCACCTATGACAAAACTAAAATGTGTAAGCCAGCTCTTGCAACTGCAGTTTTCAGCACTGTGTCTTTCTTGTTAGGTGCAATCACGTCAGTTATTTCTGGTTTCCTTGGGATGAAAATTGCTACTTATGCCAATGCAAGAACCACGCTTGAGGCAAGAAAGGGTGTTGGAAAGGCTTTCATTACTGCATTTAGATCAGGTGCAGTTATGGGATTTCTTCTAGCTGCAAATGGTCTTTTAGTTCTCTACATTGCTATCAACTTGTTCAAGATTTACTATGGTGATGACTGGGGTGGTCTTTTTGAGGCCATCACTGGTTATGGTCTTGGAGGGTCTTCCATGGCTCTATTTGGCAGAGTTGGTGGAGGAATCTATACTAAGGCTGCTGATGTTGGTGCTGACCTTGTTGGCAAGGTTGAGAGAAACATTCCTGAGGATGATCCAAGAAATCCAGCTGTAAGTTTGAACTAGCTGAAAATGGTCTCTCCCTTTTTATTACTCCCTTTAGTTCCTATAGAAGATTCTTTCTTGAAGTTTTTCTTTATTTTACTATAGAAAATTTTATAAAATTCAGTGAAGCATTTGTAAAAAATGATTTCATTCAGTTAAAGATGTTTTATAGTATTTTAACCACCTTTCATTCAGTTAAAGATGTTTTATAAGTAGAATCGGAGGGAATGATTTTGCTAATGTTTCGTCTAGTTTCTAATTCAGGTAAAAATGCTTTATGGTTATTGTGTACTCAGGTGATAGCAGACAATGTTGGTGACAACGTTGGGGATATAGCTGGTATGGGATCAGACCTTTTTGGTTCATATGCTGAGTCATCCTGTGCTGCTCTAGTTGTTGCCTCCATCTCCTCATTTGGGGTTAATCATGAGTTCACTGCAATGCTATTTCCTCTTATTATCAGTTCTGTGGGAATTGTTGTTTGTTTGCTTACCACATTATTCGCAACTGACTTCTTTGAGATTAAGGCTGTTTCGGAGATCGAGCCAGCATTGAAAAAACAACTCATTATTTCCACGGTTTTGATGACTATTGGGATTGCAATTGTGAGCTGGATTGCGCTTCCATCATCCTTTACTATTTTCAACTTCGGAGAACAGAAAGATGTGAAGAATTGGTTAGTCCATGCATTTCATTTGCTTATCCCAAAATTTACTTTAAAAATGTAGAAATCATTGAAAGGGATGGGGTCATGTTATTTGAGGGTCTTGAGGATTATTATATATATTTGGTAGTTATATTTCGTAACGAGCTGGTGAACTTCAAAATTCGGTGTGCTAATGGGAAAAGCAGTACTTATATTCTAGTATCTGAATACTCATTTAAATCATTTCAATTTGCAGGCAGCTATTTTTGTGCGTTGCTGTTGGTCTGTGGGCAGGGCTAATTATTGGTTTTGTGACTGAATACTATACCAGCAATGCTTATAGGTAGGCTGTTTTGGGTCATTTTGTGCTTTTTTCATCTGATTTTTTTGGTGTTGGCTTGACTTAATCTCTTTTTAATTTTTTCTGCAGCCCTGTGCAAGATGTTGCAGACTCCTGCAGGACTGGTGCTGCAACCAACGTTATATTTGGCCTTGCTTTGGGATACAAGTCTGTCATCATTCCTATTTTTGCTATTGCAGTCAGCATTTTTGTCAGTTTCAGCTTCGCTGCCATGTATGGTATTGCAGTTGCTGCCCTTGGGATGCTGAGTACCATAGCTACTGGTTTGGCCATTGATGCATATGGTCCAATCAGTGACAATGCTGGTGGTATTGCTGAGATGGCTGGTATGAGTCACAGAATTCGAGAGAGAACCGATGCCCTTGATGCCGCAGGAAACACAACTGCTGCTATTGGAAAGGTTTGGATTTTCATTCAGATTCCATTTTGGTTCGGTGAAACTTTTTTTTTTTTTTTGGTTGATGGTTGATATCTCTTGTTCTTCTGTTATGTAGGGATTTGCAATTGGTTCAGCTGCCCTGGTGTCTCTAGCCCTTTTCGGTGCCTTTGTGAGCAGAGCCGCTATTTCAACTGTTGATGTGCTGACTCCAAAGGTTTTCATTGGTTTAATTGTGGGTGCAATGCTTCCTTACTGGTTTTCTGCCATGACCATGAAGAGTGTTGGAAGCGCCGCTTTGAAGATGGTTGAGGAAGTTCGCAGGCAATTCAATACCATACCAGGTTTGTTAGAGGGAACCGGCAAGCCTGACTATGCTACATGTGTGAAGATATCCACTGATGCTTCCATCAAAGAGATGATCCCACCTGGTGCTCTTGTCATGCTTACACCTCTCATTGTTGGAATTATTTTTGGCGTCGAAACTCTATCTGGTGTTCTTGCTGGATCTCTTGTATCTGGCGTACAGGTAGGTTCACTATATTTATACTTTACATGACATACACAGATTAAGTTCCATATTTGGTATATACTCATTTTCATATTGAATTGTTAAAACAGATTGCTATCTCTGCTTCCAACACTGGTGGTGCGTGGGATAATGCCAAGAAGTACATTGAGGTAAGCATTTGATTGGGTATTTCTGGCAACAAAATTTGGCTACTGTTACTATATGAGTCTTATGTTTTCATTTTTTTTCTATTTTCAAATATTTGGTGTATTAGGCTGGTGCTAGTGAGCATGCAAGATCCCTTGGTCCTAAAGGATCAGATCCACACAAAGCAGCTGTTATTGGTGACACCATTGGTGACCCCCTCAAGGATACATCTGGACCATCTCTTAACATTCTGATCAAGCTTATGGCCGTTGAATCTCTCGTGTTTGCTCCTTTCTTCGCCACCCATGGTGGTCTGATCTTCAAGATATGATCTGCAAACTTGGTATATGAACAGCCAAAGGAAAAACAAACAGCAAAAAGAAGTCCTAGTGCCTTGTCTGAATTGTGTCGTTGTTTCTCTTAACTTTCTTTGTTACTTCACATTCTTTCCTTTTCAGCTCTTTCCAGCATAAAAACCAAGTATATCTATCTTTCCTGGTATGTGAATCTTTGAGGTAGTTGTTTAGGCTGAATGGTCATAGGAAATTTTTCATGTAAAGAGGAGGTCATGGTTGTTGACGATGATGATAATTTTAATCTCCTGTTCTTAATGGTTCTCACCTTCTTTGTCATTTAAGTTTTATTATCAGAATATGTTGTCAATATTTAATCATCTTAATATATTCCCTTGAGGTGACCTCCCCTCTTTCAATGTATGTTCTAAAACAAAGGCAATGATTAGCTTACTAGGAAGGAGAATCATAGTTGAGAATGTTGGTTATGCGTCCCATCTATAAAAGATGCCATGGGTGGTTGGGACTGGGTCCCGAATCTGATATATACACTTAAATGTTCTCAAGAAAACTCTTCTGAGTCTAATCCATCATGGCATCATGAGAAACCCTTGTTAATTTAATCCGACTCTAAGAATCTTAATTTACACTATGAAACATTGAAACCTTTTTGTTTTTTTTGGCCCATTTGACAGGAAATGAAAAGGTAAGTAGGGTATCGAGTCTTGTTTTAGTCAAAACCGAAAATCATCACTAAAAGATGACAATACATCAATGAGAAAACTTACCTCAAGTTCTCTTCATCTTCACCATCCATTTGATTTAAGGGAAAATCCCAAATATATCTCTCCTAATACCCAAAAGGATAAGTGAGGAAAATAAACTTCCAAAAGGAACATGGAGGAATCAACACCTAACTGTTATTTTAAAATTTTGCGAAAAGACAAAATTGCTCCCATCTTAAAACACAAATTACTACCCCACCCTAAACCCACCCTAACACCCACCCTCTTCTCGCAATTTGTGTTTCAGGATTGGGGCAATTTTGTCTTTTCACAAAATTTTAAAATGACAGGTAGGTGCTGGTTCCTTCATGATCCTTTTAGAAATTTAAGTTCCTCATTTGTCCTTTTTGGTATTGGGAGGGACTTATTTGGGATTTTCCCTTGATTTAATGGCTCACACTCAAGATACTCTCCTGTTGCATAGTCCTAATTCAGCAATGAAGGGTTAATAATTTAACATCAATCAAGGTCAGAGATCAGATATCTATTTGGATATATAGCACGCTAAAACTCCTCGCTAACTATCTCACTCATCTATGTACCCACAATCAGCAATTCAGATTAGTTTGACGCTATTAATATATCTAAAAGAAGATGGCTTGTCCTAGGAGACCAAAGGAGAAATGAAAAGAAAATTCATGATCTTATTCTTTTATTCAATCTAACAATTGAGAGGAACACAAATAAAACCCTCTAAATATGAAAAAGAACAATTAAGGTGCCGAAAATTCCAAAAAGACAACCAAGATCACAAGCATTAAATTAATCATTGCAGCATTCTCATTAACCGCATATATATTAACCACTACATCATCCACATTTACAACTCGATCATAACAATTAATCACAATACCATTCTCATTAACCACAACAACATATAAGTGCACTAATGAAAGGTATCCCACCCGCGTGTCAAGTGAGACTAATCCTTCGCTGTTCTGAAGTCCCATGTAGGGGGTAGACAGCTGGCCTGTGAATTTGCTCCATTCGCAAGGGCTGAGGATCGAACCCCCAACCACTTGTTTAAGGGACGAGAGTACTTACCACTCACGCCAATCCGCCAGATTTGGTTAATTCAGTTCTAGTGACATTGGTTATCCTTTTAGAAATTTAAGCACTTAGATGGTCATTTTACATATACAAAATACTTTGTTTTTTTTTTCCTAACAAGTTCATTGGGCCAAATTCAAATGACTGTATTTCTCAATTGGGCCTACAATATTCATGGAAGGAATCAATCTCCATAAAGACAACCAATAGAAACCAATCAATCAAATCTCAAATCTCAAAATTCCTCAATCTAAGAATCACATTCCAAAGAACAAAGAACAAAGAACAAAAAACATGCTGAGACGCCCTACAAAAATCGCACTTAAAATCGAAGACAAAGAAGAACTCGAAGAATCTCGCCGCCGCACCGCCGCCACAACCGCCACCACTGGCGCCGCCACTCTCCTCCATCAACTCGATCGCGCCAAGGATTCTCCTTCCTCCAAAGCGCACCGTATCGGCCTTCAATAATTTCCACCACCACAAAACCCTAATTTCCCCAACAATGGAAGTCGAAGTCAAAATTCGCCTCCAAAACTCCGAATCCCACCAAAAGCTCAAAACTTTACTCTCCCCATTCCACATCACAACCCAAAACCAACACAATTTCTTCTTCGACGGCTCCTCCAACGAGCTTTCCTCTCGCCGCGCCGTTTTACGCCTCAGATTCTACCAAAACGACGATCGCTGTGTCGTTTCGTTGAAAGCGAACGCCGTTTTGGAGAACGGGGTGAGTAGAGTGGAGGAGGATGAAGAGGAAATGGATGTGAAGGTTGGGAGAGTGTGTGTGGAAGAGCCTGGGAGGTTGGTTTTAATGGAGGGGGAATGTAGGGTTTTGAGGAGGGTAAAATTGGAATTTGGGGTTTTGGGGTATGTGGGGTTGGGGGGATTTGGGAATGTGAGGAGTGTGTATGAGTGGAAGGGGTTGAGATTGGAAGTGGATGAGACTTGTTTTGGGTTTGGGACTTTGTATGAGGTTGAGTGTGAGAGTGGGGACCCTGAAATGGCTAAGAAGCTTCTTGAGGAGTTTTTGGTGGATAATGGGATTGCTTATTCTTATTCTGAGAAATCCAAGTTTGCTATTTTTCGATCTGGGAAATTGCCTTAGTCACTGAATGTTACGTTGTTCAATCTTATTTTGGTCTAGTTGTTGTTGTTGTTGTTGTTTTGGGATTCTTAATTATCATGGTACTATGGTTGGATTTTGAAATGAGTTAGAAAGATATGAATTTATGTGTTATATAAACAAACATCATCGATCATGAATGAATCCATGTATGTTTTTCATTATGCAATATAAACCTACTTCGCTTCATTCTCTCATTTCCATACAGCAAGAACAAAGTCTTATCACTACGTGTGGGGTTGACTAATAATCATATGATTTGAATAATTTATGTTGACTATCAAAGTCTAACACATTTGATCTGGGAGACTGCCTTAGTGAGAGAATGTTGTTCAATCTCTTTTTGGTCTAGTTGTTGTTGTTGTTTTGTTGTTCTGGTATTCTTAATTATATCATGGTACTTTGGTTGGCTTAAAAAATGAGCTAGAAAGATATGAATTTATGTATCTTACTTGAATTATGTAATAATATAAACAAACATCATCGATCATGAATGAATCGATGTATGTTTATCTTTATGCAATATAAACCTACTTCTTCATCCTCTCATTTTGATACAAAATCAACAAGGTCTTGTCTCACTAAGTAGGGTTAGTTAGATGGTTGTGGAATGGTCAGCTGAAGATGAGGGGAAGAAAATGAGTAAGATTTATTACAAGGACAGGCATAGTTGGCATCAATTATATCATATAAAAACTGATATTCGATCAACATATGCAAACTAATTACATGGAGCGTTTATATATCAATTTTTGCACTGGCATAGATGCATCAACTTTGAAACTTATTAAGAAGATAATCTGCTAACTAATTTTTGGATCAACATATGCTAATCAATTACACGGGTGCTCAATGGAGATCCTCCAAATTCTGATCACTCAAACAGATATTGTCCAACCAAATCAACCCGTACAAGTATAGATTAAATTGAATTCACAAGTCATCTGTCTAACTCTATATGAGACTTTAGAACAATGAGAGATTAGTCCCACTTAACACGCGGGTTGGGATACCTTTGGGTAACATAAAAAAAAGTTTAGCTAGCTTTTGAGAGCCAAGAGTCTCTCCCAATTGCGGACTAAACTAGCATTTTCCACAATGTATGGACATTGATGATGACCTAACACTGCCTAGTTCTACACTAAAATACGTATTTAGTGTAGGTGGCTCTTCACCTTATCAGCTATTGCTTTTGGCGTGGGTTTAGCAGATGTTCCTTGGGTGCTCATCACATGCATGTACGAAATCACAAATAATTTATAATATTGTATAAGGATAGGTTTCTTGTCTAAGTCAATTAAAGTATGTTTTTCGTCACTTATATTTGCTCTATAGCAAAAAAAAAATACTCCTTATATTTGCATCAAATTTTAATTTAGTCCTCTATACTTATAAAGTACATTTTAATCATTTTTTATTAACACTGTTAGCTTCATTTAAAGTAAAATGTTAAGTTCACACCTTTTAGATTCTAAAAGTAAATAAAAACCAATGATATTTGAATTATTTATTAAAAAATTCAATAACTCAACATTTTTGTTTAAAAAATCGAAAAGTATCATACTATCATTGCTCAACTATTCGATGATAAACTTTATTTTCTTTTCTGGTTTGAGACATCTCCATTTTTTCGTATTTTATATAAATATATAAACATAGGAAACATAATGTTTCTCACACCACAATACAACATGGAGCAGCAAATGAAAAGAGATATAATTATTAATGAGAACTAAATAATAAGAAATACACTGATTGCATGTGTTTATAATTTATAATCCTTGACATAAGGAATCATGTCTACTTGACGGCAGGTGAATCTTTTGTCAGGAACTACACTAACCATTACAGATCTGGTAAAAAGAGCATGACAACCAAATATAACTCTCACTTCCTCTTCTTGGTAGGAGGCTCAGGAACTTCATCGTCTTCATCTTCTTCGTCTTCCTCCTCCTCTTCCTCGTCTTCATCTTCTCCATCTTCATCGTCATCCTCTTCACCGTCATCATCATCATCATCAGATCCTCCAGCACCATTGGCTTCAGGGTCATCCTCAGGATCTCCTTCCTCCTCACCTTCACCTGAGAATTCCTCTTCTCCATCATCATCCTCATCCTGCTCATTTACCTCTTCTTCATCGTCATCCTCATCTGTGTCACTTGTATCTTTGTTTTCTAGGTAAGCATGTTTTCCTTTAAGGAGTTGCTCAAAAGGAAAGCTAACAAAAGAATGGACATAAATCAGAATAAGCCATATTCAAAACATTAGAAGAACAATATTTTCTTCCAAGGAGTTGCCTAGATTTACCTTCCATTCATTCTACACAACTCAGGTGAAGCTGAATCATTGATGTTATACAGAAGAGATCCAGCCTGAGTGATAAACAAACAAGAGGACATAAGAATTTTCATTTAATCAATCTCAGTTCCATGCTGGATGGCATTACTTATCAGACCCATCAAAGTGATTTCAAAACTGTAAAGCATGACGCTCACAAGATTAGATCAAAATAGAAGGAAAATCACATGAAACTACAATTATAATTTAAAAAATTGAGCATAGCCTCTTAAGATAAGAGTAAGGATTCAAAATTATTGAGCTTTTTCAGCAATACTAATTCTCTGCAGAGAATCCACAACGAGAGATAAATACAGACAGATGAAAGGCCAGATGGACACAAAAAACCCGGCCCTTTTTCTAGCATAAGAATATAGGGCAGTAAAATGAAATCAAAATTTAAAGAGAAAATACTTGAAAATGAAGCACACTCCTAAAGCAGATACAATCTTCAGGAGAACCCATGATAGCCAACTCTTCTAAAGCAGCCATGTTTTGAAGAGCAAACTATTATCATTTTACAAATAGAGGGATGTGTAAAAATCAAACTTTTGCATTAGGACTGCCATAACAAAATAAAGAAACAACAGATTTAGGAAGGATGAGGACACATTGTTAATGTTGAAAACCTGATTTATACATAGAAGAGGAGCAAAACCCATGCTGAACAGGAGTAAAAAAGAAACAATAATCATAAGAATTGGTGGTGTATGGGTTATGCAAAGCAATTATTGACCAGGTAAAAACTCAAAAGAGTAGACATCAAAGTGCATTCATTTGCAGCAGGAGAAAGAAAAACTAGCGAGTATGCTCAAAATACTTAATACCATTGAATTCTCAATTAAATTAAACAAATGTACAGAACCATGTACAAAGTTTGAATTACAAGCCATTATTGCAAATTTGGTGAATAAGTTTCTGGCAAAATGAAGGATGGACCATTAGAAAAACACAGGAATTATGCTCCTTTGTTCCAAAGTACTTGCTACTTGGAGATTCAATTTGTCCCTAATTATAAGGCCCTTGTGCACTTTGTCTTGTATATTTGTCACTTGTTTCCCAAAATACCCTTATGTATACTTTTTAACAAACAAATTGTATCCTCCACATTCTCACCCATTTCTAATTTTGAAAGAGTGTCATTATAGGAAAAACACATAAAATTACCTAACTTAACTACTTTCCTTAATCTCTCCAAGTTACTTAGGTAAAGTGGCCTATACTTAGGGATGGAGAGTCCTATAGTGTCTATTTACAACCACAAACACAATTCTTCAGGATGTTAATGTAACAGGTGACTTTCATGGTCTCATAAAGCAAAATGGATTTTTTTTTTTCAAAATATATAATTTGACTACAGAACATAAGAATAAAAATACAAGGAATCTGCTAAAAAAAGCAAGGAATCAAGTCCTTATTCATATTCCAAGGGAGTGGTTTAGCTTAAGCAGCAAATATATTAACCAAAAAGAAAAAAATGTGACGTTTCAGCATAATCAAACAAAACAAGAGAGAAGAAATAATGAAATAAACATAATACTCCAATGAAACCCTGAATCAGCGGTACAGAGCATAAAAAGTTATTAAATTTGAGGAACTAACACTATCAGAGACGGCATTAAGACAAATTACAGTCATAATTAAGCTAAAAATCGCAAAATAATAGTGAAAAATAAAAAAAATGAAGAAAAAAACATAATAATAATACCATTATGAGAAGAAGGGCGAGAGATTGGAAGGCAAGAAGAGATTTGGCGGCCACGAAAGAAGAAAGCGAGAATTGATTAGTGGAGAAGAAGGCTGAATCCTTCATTGCCAACATTTGGAAGAGTGAGAGAGAAGTGAGAAGAGAATTGTGATGTGAGAGTGTGAGGGTATCACTGTGTCTCTATGGTCCGCTTAGGGTAACACATATACTCCTATTTAATTATTTACATGTTTACATTTAGTTTATTCTTAAATATAAAATTATTCAATTCAACTAAACAAGATGAGTTTTTCTTAAAAAAAACAAGTGAAAATGACAAATAAATATGTACTAAAACGACAAGTAAGGAACTCAAACTTATTAAAGTACAAGTAAGGAACTCACACTTCCAAAAAGACAATCAAGGACTCAAGTAATTGTTAATTGGTATATTCCAGTTGTTAATAGATATGTTTCAGTTGTTAATTGTTTTATTTGGAAATGTGAGTTTCTTACTTGTCCTTTTGGAAGTTTGAATTCCTTTTTTTTTCCTTTTAGATATTTGGAGGTCTTTATTTGTCATTTTTTTTAAAAAAAAAACAAGATGCATGACTGAATCATATCATATATTATGTGTTGTTAAATTATATATTAGTTTGCAAGTCAAATAAATTTGTTTATAAAAAATTCAGTTAAATCAATTTAAAAGTGGCTTATTTAGCTTTATTAGGGTTTTTTGTTTACATATTGACTCCTGTATTTAGACATTGAGGAGTAGTTGATAGGGATAAATTACAATAAACATGTCCAAAGATTACAGTGAGTTTATAAATTGAAGATAAGTTTAAGAATATTGATTGAAGTTGCTTGTGGATAAAAATAATTAACTTTTACATTTATTTATCATTTCATCACGTGTGATAAAAAGGATTTTTTACATAAAAATGAAAATTAGATGTTTTAAATAAAAAATTATGAATTTTCTAGGGAAAATTAATTTGAGGTCCCCCACAAGGGATTTAATACTAGAAAAGTCCCAAAAGTTGAAATAATCAATGTAGGGTCCCAAGGGACCTCACTTTAATATACTTGAAAATTGAAAGGACACTTTTGCCCAACAAGTTGTCACATTTGCTCATTCAGTTGTCAAGTTATGCTCATCGCGTTGTCACGGCTGCCCATTAAGTTATCAGGTTTTTCTCATTAACTTAAGAGTTTGGGCAATTAACTTAAAACACATGCCCAACACGTTGTCACATTTGCTTATTCAGTTGTCAAGTTATGCCCATCGAGTTGTCACGGCTGCCCATTAAGTTGTCAGGGGCAAAAATGTCTTTTCAATTTTCAAATATATTAAAGTGAGGTCTTTTGGGACCCTACATTAATTATTTCAACTTTTGAGACTTTTCTAGTATTAAGTCCCTCGTGGGGGACCTCAAATTAATTTTCCCAATTTTCTACACGGAGATTGTCGTTTTCCCACCGTGAACAAAATTGGCTCTTCGTTTGACGGTGCTCCTAGCTTGACTTTATCTCCTTCACCGAACTAGTATGTTTATCAGTTACGAATTGACATGCATACATATATTATAAAGATTTTTAATTTAACAAGTGGCTTTTTATAACATTTTATAGGAGGTTTTGTTGCAATAATTTTTAAAGATTAAAATGTTAAAGTATATTCTTTAATTTTTAAAAATAACTGCAACGACTTTAAAATCATGTGGAATTGCCGTTTGGAGTGCCTATTGGTGTCCTTGAGAATATGAATGAAGGCATCGATGATCTAGGTATGGAAAAAGCAAAGTTTTAAAACCTGAGCTGGACGTCGAGCCGGAAAACTGAGCGGGTCATGGTTGAAACGGTTGAAACGGTTGGACCGTTCGGTCGAACCGGTGACGTAATAATTTATTGAAAATTAAATATATAAATATTGTTAATACTTAATAACTTAATATAATTAGGATGAAATTAAACAAAGTCACAAATAAAAATACTACTATATAGGATGGAAATCTACTCTCAAATCAAAATATACTCTACAATTAAGTCTCACCATACATTAAGAATGAAGATTAGGAAGTAATAATTATAGAAAATAAAAAAGAAGATAATCAAAATTTTCCAAACTACTTGCAAGATAATAATATTGTACTCCAAACGGTATGGTGAAATAGAAAATAAAGAAAAAGGAAAAAACATTTATCACTCATAAAGAAGCATACAGTAGTAGATTGACTAGCTTGGAAAAAAGCGTTATCCAGTCTCCACTTTTCTTGCATTGGGCAAAGTGGAGTAAAATTTTTTTATTTTACATTGCTTCTCTCCTTGTACAAGTTCAATAGTCAGAGAAAAATGAAGTGTTCAGATCTGTTCGTCTTCTTCAACGATAGGAAAGGAAAAACTGGGAGTAAACTTCAAACTTGCTTCTGTTTTCATTCTGGTTTTTCATCGATCTCAACTCTCTAAGTTCAATATTTAAAGAAAAATGTAAGTTTTTTCCTTAAATATTTCAGTTTCTTTCTCCTATCATTCTCTTCCTCCTTCTGGTTTTTCTTTTTGTCATCAGAAAAAGGCATCATGACCGTTTTCTGTCACCGGGAAAAGGCTGGGCCCGTTTTTTTTTCTAACGAATTGGGGGCGGCCGGATCGGTGATAGCCGTTCCGGCTTCCGTTTTTTCGCCGACTTCCGTCTCGTTGGCCGGCTCGAGGAGGTCCAAAGCGGCCGAACTAGGAAAACGGCTTTCGTGCCTAGGACGAGCCGCTATGGTGGCCGGTCGACGGTCCGACCGGTCGGACCGTCCGGCTCGGTCCGGCTTTCACATCCTTGGGAAAAAGTACATAAACAATGTTCAAAGAAGATACAGCTTTCATACATTGACATGTTATCTATATATATCTTTTAAATCATTTTTGTTTTACTGTTCATTGAAACATTTTTTTTCGCCTTCTATGTGTTGGACACTGTTCATTGAGTCGACTTGCTTTTGATGAACAGTATAAGCTTGCTTTTAGCCGTTTGGGTCATTTGGTTATGCAGTCTTTTATTTTTTGTCAATTTTGCTCTGTCGTTGCATGTAAAAAATGAAGTGACAATCTTTGCGTTGAAGTTAGCAGAGATGTTGTTGACTATTTTTTTCTGACGTTGTGTGTGCGGTTTTGTATAATGCTTAATAGGTAGGCATCTTGTAGCTAAATACTCCCTCCTAAATATAAGATCACTTTAGAGAAGTAGATAAGTTCCTAAATATAATATCACTTTCTATTTTGTCCCAAGTTTTGCCTAAATTACCCCTATACACAAAACCATAGTGCTTCTCTGTCTTTCCTTCAATCTTTCTCTTTAGAGAGGAGTATTTTTGGAAAATCATGTAATCCCAACTAATTGGATTGTCTTCCTTAATCTCCTCAAATTAGGCAAAGTGATCTTATATTTAGGAACGGAGGGAGTAGTATAAGATTACTTTCTTAATTTGATAGATCAATGATTTAAGTTAGGATTAAGGTAGTACTTATTAACACATGATATTACTAATTTATACTAACTATATACATTTATCCTCACCCTGCCACTCTTACTTATTTATTATAGATGAGTATTATTAGGGTTTATTCAGACAAAAGTTGAGAAAAATTAGAAAGTTGATACATTTAAGAACGGAGGAAGTATTTTATATCACGCACAATTCATTAGGTGCTTGAGAGGAAATATGTGGTTATAAAATTGTTTATAAAAATTAAAATCAAAACAGTAAGTTAAAATAAAATTGAGAGACACTAAAATAATATATAAATAAAAGTATTGCCACCAATATGAATAATTTAGGTAAAAAATTTGAGAATAATACAACAATGTATCTCGGGTGGGTTAATGTAGCTGTGATGTTTTTTGTTTTCTTTTCAGTTATTATTATTATTCATAGAAGAGTTATTTGTGTTTGGGTCGACCTTGTGTGTGAGAGGACAAGGTACTAAATGGGGGTGTGTTAGGGGTAAAGATAGAAAATAGAGGTAAATGAGGTAATGATGAGAAAGTAAAGTTTGTGAGGACTGGAAAAAGTGTGAGATTGAGAGAGAAATCTTGCAGGGAGCTGAAATATATGGAAATTACCTCATCCAATTACATCACTCATTCCCATTTCTCAATTCTAGTGGCCCAAACGAGCCCCAAGTGCCAAGTATTTCCTTTTCTGTTTTTTTTGTTTTGATTTCATGTTTCCCCACTCTTTTTGTTTTCTGCAAGATATGGTTCCTTGATTTCGGGTTTGTTGGTGACTTTGGGTGTGTTTAGCTCGACTTGTGGAAAGTGACTTATTTTTAAGTCATTTAAAAAATAAGCTTTAGGTTGGCTTATTTTTATGTTTGGATGAACTTTGAAAAAAGTGGTTTATTTTCCCACTTGACCTATAAACATGTTTGGATGACTTTTTTGTTTAAAAGGGTCTTATTTCTAAGCTAACTTATTTTTAAGTCATGTAGAAAAATAAGCTGGCTTATTTTCTGAAATAAGCTACCTTGAGTGGCTTATAAATAAGATGACTTATGTTATGGTATTGGGCCTTAAATGAAAGAAATGGGCCAAAAACTTATTAAATGGGTCAAAGGAGTTAATATGCAAGCATGGTTGTGAAATAGGAATATAACCAGAAGTGGAAACAATTGAGAGACATTGAAGAATATTATGAAAATGTTTCTCTCTCTTTGGTTCTCTTATTCTCTCTGATTTCTTCTCCTTTCCTTCTGGATTTTCTCATTCCTCTTGTGCTTCTTCTAATCTTCTTCTTATCAATTCTTGTATCTCAATTCTATTTGTATCTTGTTACTTTGATTAGACTCATATCAATTGTATTTGTTTGAGAGGAGATTTCATGTTTCTTGGTGGATTATATTTTGTATTTGGAGATTTGTGTTAATTGAATTTACAAGATCATTACAAATGGTGCTTTCATTGAGTCCTTCCGCCATGGAGCAAGGTGATCCTTGGATTGCTCGTATGAGTGAAAGGTTTGATCGTTGGGAATCAGTACTCTCTTCTAGTTTTGATAGAATTGAAGCTTCACTAATGAAATTAACAACTCTTTATGGAGTAACAATGGAATTTCCATCTTATGAGAACTCAATTTTTGTGGATAGATCATCGCATCATGCTATTTCAGAGCCAGAAATTCGGCCTTGGCGAAGTCATTTTTCTCCATTGTCTTTCTCCAATTCAGCGTACATGAATTCATTTTCCAAGGAAGAAATTCAACCTTCATCTTACACAACTCTACCTTCTATGTGTCAAGAGGTTTTGGCGACTACAGCAGAACATCTTACTCATAGTTTGCCTCTTCTTCCTTATGATGCTTGTCTTCAAGGTCCTTTGATGGTCTCTCCTCCAGCTCGCATGATCAAGGATCTCAATGCCGACCTCTTTGATTGGTTTTCCGTTCAACCTTCTTTAAGGGACATGGTGCAGATTATGAATGTAATGTCAAGTTTTGATCCTAGTATTTCTCTCCATTTCAAATTGCTTGACCTATTTTCTCTTTATTGCAACATGATCGCACAACATCTTGAGTGGTATGCAAGGTGTTCAACAAAATGCTCCAATGATTTTTCTGCCTTATACAGGGAAACTCTTGGTTTCTGGTTTGATTATCTTAAGCCACTTCATATGGTTATTTTTATCTTTGATCCTGACTCCTTATCTCACGTCTACATTTGGATTCATGTCAAATTTCACATTGGGCAATTACATGGATTCATCAGTTGGACTTTCTCATATGATTTCACATTTTTTCATGACATAATCTTTGCTTTATGTGCTGCCATGATTAAATTGCAGAAGGACCATATTCTTCCTTGTGTTAGTTTAGTCAATATCTTTCCAAGTATGACATCCATTGACTCAATTTTTTACATCTACAATGGTGATTTGGCTGTTACTATGATGCAAGCTCCCTTTGCTAGCACTATTGTTGCAAAACCTTCCAAGTGTTTGATAAATTGCTACATTGACAGTTATGTCTTCTTTATGAAAGCTCTGTATGATTGCTATCATGATTTGGAGTACCATCTTTGCAATATTCCTAGTTTGATATTTGATCCGGGTATTTCTTTTCCCTTTGCTTATTTCATGTGGTGCAATACATCCTTATTTCAAGGATTGCTTGAGGAATCTGCTAAATTTACTTGGTTTGGAAATGCTTTTAATTGGGAAATTGCTCAGTCATGGTGTAGGACTTGCTGGACTGGTTATTCAGCGTTGAATGTGGGGATTATTGTTACCATTTTTTACAATGGTTATTCTGGTTTATTCTCAATCACAATTCACAGTACGAGCTTTCATTCCAGAGATTTTTTTCTCTTATATGCCGCATATGACAGCATGACAATTGGCATGGCACGTACTATTTTCTTGGATTCAGTTTGGCAAGACTTCTTCCAATTTATTGTTAAAGATACATATACTCAACATGTGGCAGTCATGGTTTCTGGTTTAGAAGGCTTCATGTCTTCTACATTTAATGGATCAGATTTAAATACCACTTTCATACTGACATCATATTTCGTTATGGTTGTTAATGTTCCCTATATTGGTGCAAAAAGTGTTATGGGAGCAATTACCATTGGTCTTGGAGTGGGCTTGGTTATTAGATCAATGTGTTATTTGGCCTCTTGCAATGCAAACAAGTTCTATTGGCTTGTCTTAAGTGTGCTTCAAGTCAAAGTTATCATTCATGAGGAAAAATATGGTGGAATCGTCTTGTTCATTCATGACAGAAAACTTTGGTTCAATTTCATTTTAGTTGCTTGGAATGGTTTGGATCCGCCTTGTAGGGGAACTTGGGATGCTTCGTGTGCTACTTCTACTTTTGACCTTGAGGACAAGGTCAATTTTAAGGGGAAGACAATGTTATGGTATTGGGCCTTAAATAAAAGAAATGGGCCAAAAACTTATTAAATGGGTCAAAGGAGTTAATATGCAAGCATGATTGTGAAATAGGAATATAACCAGAAGTGGAAGCAATTGAGAGACATTGAAGAATATTGTGAAAATGTTTCTCTCTCTTTGGTTCTCTTATTCTCTCTGATTTCTTCTCATTTCCTTCTGGATTTTCTCATTCCTCTTGTGCTTCTTCTAATCTTCTTATTATCAATTCTTGTATCTCAATTCTATTTGTATCTTGTTACTTTGATTAGACTCATATCAATTGTATTTGTTTGAGAGGAGATTTCATGTTTCTTGGTGGATTATATCTTGTATTTGGAGATTTGTGTTAATTGAATTTACAAGATCATTACAACTTATTTCAAATAAGTTGGGTGAAAAATAAGTCCAATCAAACATAGAAAAAAACTACACGCTCTTATTGTCCTTATTGTCTGCACTTTCTTGTCATTCAAGCTGCATTGACGAATTGATATTGCAACAAAATTGAGAGCCCATGCGCTATAGTTCGGCGTCGTTTGAAGGCATTGATCCCGCGCTGCTAGTTATGACAATGCGTTCTCTTTTTTACTATATATAACACAGTTAAGAGGAAACAATTTCACAATTATAAAGATTATCTTCATATACACAAGAAAAAAATGGTATACATCTTTCTAACAAAAAAAGTTGTGACACAAGGCATGCATGCATACGAGGTGACTTATAAATTAATAAGGGCGAAGAGGCAAAAATAGCCACCGTAATTTTCAAAATGGACAACTTTGGCGCCCGTAATTTCGATGGTGCAAAACCGGACATTATAAACCAAAATGGGACAAATCTAGCACTCTTAAATATAGGTGTTAAGTTTGACCGTTAGTTGACTGGGAATGATGATATGGCATAATGTCGTGGCACAATGAGGCATTATGTGTCACCCCCATGCTGATATGTATATGACATGACAAAAATGAAAAAAATTAATCTGATATGTATAAGGGAAAATGACAATTAAGTCTCTTTGAATGTTCAAAGGGACAAGTAAGGGACCTAAACTTGTAAAAGGACACACAAGGAACTAGGACCTGAATGAGATTATGAATTATTGGGAATGACTCAAATGCCCTTATATCTTCATTAAACTCCCTTTTCCTTCTCAACCCACCCCACCCACTTCCACCGCCGCCACAACCCGCCGCCCCACCACCCATAACCACCACAAAATTCTTTTTCTCTCTCCTCTGTAATTAATTGTGAGGGAAATCATGAGGGAAATTAAAATTGAAGAGAAGAAAAAGAGGGAGGGACCTCCATTTGCCACGTGTGAGCTTCCACTGCATGAGCTTGGCAAGTTCGTAAGTAGTGATGTGAGGGTTAGGGTTTCGTTGGAGAATGAAAGGCGGGAGTTGATTGCGGTAGAAATCATCAAGTGAAAGCAAATTGGGTCTGCCAAGAGATTGAATTCGAGAGTGATAACTAGTCAAAGCTTCCTTCCCAACACTTATATTTGAGAAGTTAAAATGCATGTCACCCACTGATTTGGTCGGAGGTGAAGTTTTGGATGAGGTGGGTGGGAGAATTATAGAGGAGAGAGAAAAGAATTTTGTGGTGGTTGTGGGTGGTGGGGCGGCGGGTTGTGGCGGTGGGGGAAGTGGGTGTTGTGGTGGCGGTGGCGGTGGGTGGGGTGGGTTGAGAAGGAAGAGGCAGTTTAATGAAGATAAGGACATTTGAGTCATTCCCAATAATTCATAATCCCATCCAAGTCCTAGTTCCTTGTGTGTCCTTTTACAAGTTTAGGTCCCTTACTTGTCCCTTTGAACATTCGAAGAGACTTAATTGTCATTTTCCCTTATACATATCAGATTAATTTTTTTCATTTTTGTCATGTCATATACATATCAGCATGAGGGTGACATATAATGCCTCATTGTGCCACGACATTATGTCATATCATCATTCTCAGTCAACTAACGGTCAAACTTAACACCTATATTTAAGAGTGCTAGATTTGTCCCATTTTGGTTTATAATGTCCGGTTTTGCACCATCGAAATTACGGGCGCCAAAGTTGTCCATTTTGAAAATTACGGTGGCTATTTTTGCCTTTTCGCCCAATTAATAATGGTGACACAAACTAAAACCTAGAATCCAAATATAAACAAAAACCTATTGCCAGCACTTTTATCACAAAAAAAAACATCACCAACATTTCATCATAAGCATATAGGATAAATCAGAATATCCAGAATATTACGAATTGATGAACTCGAGTTATTATAAATGTTAGAGACAATTGCACACTAGTATCAATTAAACAAGTAACTTAATTTCATAGAGGTACCAAGTAATTGTTAGTGACCATTATTAATAATTAAAATAACATTTTTTATAAGTGAATAAGGTGTGAGTAGACATATCTGATATATATAAATATCTTACTCAAAACCTAGATGCAATTGTTCTTAAACGTTATTGTTGATTACTATGCGCTTAGTGCATGAGTACCCCTTTAGAGCTTCACATATGACATATCTGATATATATCACATAAGTGAATAAGTTGTCAGTAGACATATCTGATATATATTAAATATCTTACTCGAAAAACCTAGATGCAATCGTTCCTAAACGTTATTGTTGATTACTATGCGCTTAGTGCATGAGTACCCTTTAATTTAGAGCTTCACATATGACATATCACATAACCACTAAAAGAGCCAAATAATTAAGACAAAAAAACATATATTGCTAATTGTCGTGGAATATTCATGCCAAACAAATATGTGTGTGTGTGTGTTATACGGACTAATTCAAAACATTTTTTTGAATTTTTACTCATGTATCAAATCTAAAAATAAAAGTGAAACCTCGTTCTCATTTAGTTTACATTTTGATTTGAAAAACAAAAAACATAACTACATGAGAGTTTAAATTAAAAGTGAGTTTTGTATGAAAAAATAGATGAAAAGTTTTGTTGTCTATGTCATTTAATTTAAATCAATTTTCAAAATATGAAAGACGCATCTTATTGCCGGTGACCAAAGAATCTTATAATCATAAATAATGAAACAATCATATTGCAAAAATCTAACAAGTTGAACAAGCTCCAAAAAAATAACGTCAGTATAAATAAATAATCAATGCAGATCTAGAAAATGGAAAAATCCACCACAAATTCTTACAAAAGAACAACAATTCACAATTCCGGGAATAAAACTTCTTCGCAACCTTCATAGGACCAAAAATTAACCCCGCATCATCAACCTTCACTGATAGTAAGTTTCCAGAATGGTCTAATTCTATGTTGAAACAGATGTTTTCCGAATTTTGTTTTGTTTTCTGACTATATTGTGGTTGCTGATTTTTGTATATGGGATGCAATATATAACAATGCAATAATAATTCATGTAAGAAAGTTATAGAGGACATTAGGTCGTTTTTACACCGGGAATTCCCTATAATATAATAGCAAAACCATCCAAGAAAACCCTAAATACCCATGACCCACAAGTTTTTGACCGCATATAGAAACAATTTTACTGTTAACAACCCGGCTGGATATCCATATTCCTGACCCAGTTTGCTTCCAATCAAAGGAATTTGACTTATGCTTGATTGATTGTATTTTCTTTCCTAGGTATTTGATTGATGTTCACATTGATTGGGGTTTCAATCATAGGTATTTGATTGATGATTGATTGAAGGTGGTTTAAATCCCTATAATATAATAGCAAAACCATCCAAGAAAACCCTAAATACCCATGACCCACAAGTTTTTGACCGCATATAGAAACAATTTTACTATTAACAACCCGGCTGGATATCCATATTCCTAACCCAGTTTGCTTCCAATCAAAGGAATTTGACTTATGCTTGATTGATTGTATTTTCTTTCCTAGGTATTTGATTGATGTTCACATTGATTGGTGTTTCAATCATAGGTATTTGATTGATGATTGATGATTGATTGAAGGTGGTTTAAATCCTTATGATTTGATTGATGATATTTTCTTCTTTCAATTACATATTTGAATTTCAAACTCCATATCCTCTGACCTCTCATCTTTAAAACCCTCCATCAACATCTCCATTTCAGTGCTACTTTCATTTGAAATATAACATAAGGATTCCCAATTGTATCAGCAAAATGTCTCTTAAACTGATTAGGGAACTGACTGAGTTGTCCGATCTTTGGAAGATAAGAGTACGCGTGATGAGGCGATGAAATATCTATGACAAAACTCCTCCCTATGATGTCTGTTGTGTCACCATGGTTCTGATTGATGAGGAGGTATTTGATATATCTAATTTGTTTATCATATTTATTGTTTGAATACTCTGTAATATATATATATATATATATATATATATATATATATATATATATATATATATATGATGACTCATTCTTTGCTAATATTATTTACACTGTCTTCAGAAGGGAAACAAGATACAAGCCAGTGCGTTGGGCAAGTCGCTATCTGAAAGATTTATTGCTGAACTGGAAGAGAAAAAAATCTATAAGATTGAGAATTTTAAGGTTTCTCAAAATCGCTTATCTTATAAGGCAACCACACACCCCTTTAAAATCCAATTTTCAACCATGACTTACGTTGAAGAACAGAATGCTGAGATCCTAAAGGAAGTGTTCACTTTTATGCCTATAGCTGAAATTGTTTTAATTCTAGAGTCGGGTTCAGTTGATCATTTAATTGGTGAGTTATTGTCATTTTCTTGGGTTGAAACTATTCAATAAGGTTGAAGTTCTTTGTTGTTCACATTTTCTGTGATGTCTTTTTCAGATGTTATTGGATTCGTTAAGTCTATGGGTAAATTGGAAGAATTTCCGTCTCAACCTGGGAAATACTTACTGCGCATGGTTCTCACAGATGAAAAGTACACGCATTATATGTTTAATAAATATGCTCATGAAGATTTGATAAAAAAAATATGCTCACGATGTACAAATATTTTATTAATATTTTATTAATGTTAATTAATAATTAAAGTTTACATCTGTATTGTTATATAAATATATAGCATATATTTAGTCATTTAAATATAATAAATAATATCATTCAAAAATCAAATTTATAATTCAAATATAAATATATATATATACACTATAATTTAGAATATATCAATAATATATTAGAATATATAAATAATATATATAATATATAAATAGAACTAATATATATATATATATATATATATATATATATATATATATATAACTATGTTTTTGTGGATTAGCATCATCAATAATATATATAATATATAAATAGAACTAATATGGGAACATATTAAAATCAAAATACTAAAATCAACACAAGACTAACTATGTCTTCCCTCTTTTTGTGGATTCATTGATTAGCATCATCAACCCTATTCTATTTTGAGAGGGTAGGCTTTTGGAAGATGTTCTTGCAATCTCTACATTCTGCGTATGGCAAATGCATTAAAGAGGTCAAATTTCCCCTCATTTTCTATAACACGTGAATTGAAATATAATAAATTCAAATTTTCTGATATAAACATATCTTAAATATATTAAATGGAAAGGGTGTATCTTATTATGATCATCATATTTATTTCTTTCTTAGGACCTAAACACTTCTAATTGTGTCAAATAAATTTCTTCCTTTTTGGGTTGACACAGACATTAATAAAAAAAATCATTTTCTAATATTGTGTATGACATGTTATAGTCAACAAGCCACGTTCATTTTTTTATACAAGCACATGATTATCAATAAGTTTTAACCTTTTTTTCGAGGACACATATTACAATAAATCTTGATAATGTTGACAAATTACTTCCTTTTTTGGTACCTTTGATTCAATTACACTGATGAAGGCAAGATTAAATGGTAGTTCTTTACGGAGGATTAAATGGTTATTAGAACCCATTTTATTAGTAGAAAAAATACTCCCTTTGAGGACATATATTATAATAATCATTATATAGACATATATTAATAACTTCCTAATATAGACATATATAAAAACAAATCATCCTTCCTTTATTGTGAAATTCGATCACCTTAAATTGGTCAATAGTCCACACTCATTTTGGTACACACACATGATAGTCATTATGTTTCATCAATTTTTGGCCGACACTTATTACTCATTAATTCATGTTATATAAAACAAATTATTTGATGATTGATTTTGGCTCTCCGAAATCACTTCATTTGGGATAATCTTGCGTATGTAGACATATATTAATAACTTTCTGATATAGACATATATTAAAAACAAATCATCCTTCCTTTATTGTGAAATTCGATCACCTTAAATTGGTCAATAGTCCACACTCATTTTGGTACCCACACATGATGGTCATTATGTTTCATCAATTTTTGGCCGACACTTATTACTCATTAATTCATGTTATATAAAAGAAATTATTTGATGATTGATTTTTGCTCTCCGAAATCACTTCATTTGGGACAATCTTGCGTTTAAAATCAACATATGCCCTTCTAAAATATTATTTCCTTATAAATCACTAAATTTAATATGGGAACATATTAAAATCAAAATACTAAAATCAACATAAGACGAACAACGTCTTCCCTCTTTGACTGAATTCATTGATTAGCATCATCAACCCTATTCTATTTTAAGAGGGTAGGCTTTTGGAAGATGTTCTTCCAATCTCTACATTCTGAGTATGACAAATACATTAAAGAGGTCAAATTTGCCTCCTTTTCTATAACACATGAATTAAAATATAATAAATTCAAATTTTCTGATATAAACATATCTTAAAATCGTAAGATGTATTGATTATCTTTATCATCATGCAAACAAATTTCTTCCTTTTTGTGTTCCTAGACATTATAATAAACAAATCATTTTAGATAGTGTTGACAAATTACTTCCGTTTTAGGTACCTTTGATTCAATTACACTGATGAAGGCAAGATTAAATGGTAGTTCTTTACGGAGGATTAAATGGTTATTAGAACCCATTTTAATCATAGAAAAAATAGGACCTTTTGTAGGACATATATTATAATAATCATTATATAGACATATATTAATAACTTCCTGCTATAGACATATATTAAAATCAAATCATCCATTCTTTATTGTGAAATTCGATCGCCTTAAATTGGTCAATAGTCCACACTCATTTTGGTACACACACATGATTTTGGACTTATGAAAACTTCCTGAAAAATCTATCATCTATCTCCTATTTCAATGACCGTGCCATTCTTGCTCCAACAATTGAAATGGTCAATCAGATTAATGATTACATGTGTTCCCTCCTTATTGAAATGGTCAATCAGATTAATGATTACATGTGTTCCCTCCTTCCAGGTGATGCAGTTGAGTTTCTAAGTTGTGACACTGTTTGTCCCACCTCAATTGAAGGTCCAGATTCTGATCATTTGTATACTACAGAGTTCCTTAACACAATTACTGCTTCTGGAATGCCACCACAACGACTTTCACTTAAAGTTGGCACTCCGGTGATGTTACTCAGAAATATTGACCAAAAAGCAGGTCTCTGCAATGACACTAGATTGACAATAACAAAAATTGGGAAGATGGTTCTGGAGGGTGTTACTTTAAATGGCAGCAGACCCAATCAAAGGATTCTTATTCATAGAATGGATATGAATCCTCTGAATCAATATTACCCTTTAAAATGTAAAGGCGTCAATTCCCAATCATCCTATCTTTTGCAATGACAATCAATAAAAGTCAAGGTCAGTCTTTGAAGAAAGTGAGCCTCTATCTCACTAAACCTGTCTTTAGCCATGGTCAATTGTATGTTGCACTGTCAAGGGTGAGGAGCATCGAAGGATTGAAGATTGTTTTAGGTCCAACACCATCTGATAATACTACAACTAATGTGGTTTATCAAGAAGTCTTCACAAATGTGACACACCACTGAATCATCTGTTACTGATTATTTTGTTCAATGGATTTAGGTTATGCTTATTTAGTGTTTTTGGTTATATGGAATGTAAGTAATTAAGTCTACTTGGATTACTTGCATCGACACTTAGTTAGTGTAAAGTAATCCAGCTAAGGTATTTGTTAATTATATATTCTGCGGCTAAAATTGCACATGTAGGATCCCATGTAGTAACTTGTATGTGCATAAGCAAATACAAACCTACCTTTACTTGACACATATTAATAGCTTTTGTTTTAATTATTAAAATCTACCTGCATAATCAATACATCTTATAATAATTATAATTATAATTATATATTATGTAGCAAATACAATTATGTCCATAAGCAGATCTTCACTTGACATATATTACAAAATATATGTTTTGATTGCTGGTATGCATATTGCATATGGTCAAGAAAAGTTTTTTGTGTGAATCCAAACCAGGATTAGACATTTAATGACAAAAACCTTACATTCATTGGGTTATCAGGTTAGATAATATCGTTCTGTTTGAATCTTCTGTTGAATTGTATTACTTATTTTTTGATTAGCATGTTTGTCTTGCAATTAAAATCCTTCGTGCAACGTACGGGAGTCAATGCTCGTTGACATATGTATCAGTACACAGGGTGTAGAGAGCATGCATGATACAAGCTAATTCCTAGCGAAAATGTCTCACAATATGAATGAGCCTTTTAAAATCATTAATCAATCTCTATCATGGTGGATCTTATTATAATAACAATTTTAAGTAGTAATATGATGTCCCGCGCTATATGAATGAGTTTTTCTTTTACATCATTCAATATCCACCTAAACTCAATCATATATGAATCTTTATGAAGAATAAGAAGTGATATTTTAAAAAGTTTAGAAACGTAAAATAAATATATTTATGAAATGAGAGAGAGCGAGAGCGAGGTAGGGCAAGACGGCGCTTATGGAGAACGACGTGGTGGCACTGATGATGATGGTGGCGGAGGAGGGAGAGACAAGTCTTCAATTTCTGGTGGAGGAGGAGTCCCTGTTTTCTCCTTCGGAAGTGACGCTGGAAATAGTAATAAGAAAGTCCGACATGGTGCCGAGAGTAGCAAATCAGTCAAGCATGGTGGGGAGCCTCAAATGAATAACATTCGAAATCCTATTTCTCTATCATACAAAGAGAAGCTACTTGCGGTCAGTGGAGCAGGTTATTTGATGAGGCATGATGAGGAAGATGATATAGTCAATGGTTGGAAAAATTTCTTTGCAAGAGGAAAAGAAAGGTCAGAGGAAGAGAGTGGAGAATTTGAGAGTTTGGATGAGGATGAGTCTGAAGGAAAATATCCGACACTGAGTGTGACAGCAGAGCAGTATAAAGCTTGGTGTAAACCATGGATGAATTCATTGATCATCAAATTATTGGGAACATCAGTTCCGAATCATGTGTTGATTGATAGGGTTAGGAGGATGTGGAAACCTCAGGAGCCGATGAAGATCCTTCCTTTAAGCAATGATTTCTATATCGCCTCGTTCTCTAGCAGAGAGGACAGGGATTATGCTTTTCAAGAAGGACCGTGGATGATTAATGACCATTACCTGCTAGTCCAAAGATGGAGGCCTAATTTTAATCCTGCAAAAGCTGATAATCAAAGAAAGGTAGCGGCTTGGGTGAGAATTCCGGACTTACCGGTCGAGCTTTATAGTGTGGAATCACTTGGTATGATTGGAAACATGATAGGGCGAATAATAAAAGTTGATAGGGCTACATCATTATATGATAAGGGAGGTTTTGCACGTATTTGTGTGGAGATTGATTTAGGGAAGCCTCTTATTCCTGCTTTTGTTGCTTTTGGAGAGGTTAAACAATTGGTGTATGAAGGTCTCCATTTAGTATGCTTTCACTGTGGTATGTATGGCCATGAGCAACATGCTTGTCCTCAAAAGTATGATGGGTCAACTCAATCACAGAAAGAAAAAGATGAAGATTTTTGTAAGAATGATAGCAAGCAACCGGATGGTAGGGGGAAACAAAAAATGTCAGTGAATGAGAAGGGTGATTCCCCGACGGTGGTCGGAGCTACGCTGCCGGAGGAAGACAATTGTTTGGGGCCTCAGATGATTCATAGCCGTGAAATCAGGAACCGTTTTAAATCTCCTTTAATGAAGGAGAATCGTAACTTTCAAAAGTCAGATATGCAAAATAAAATTAAAAGAGGGGAGGAGAAATCTGCGGGATATCATAATATAAATGGGAAGAAGGAGGTGGCTAGAAATGTGGGACCACATGCAATGACTAGCAGGAATTTTGGGACTGATATCTCAAACAAGCAAGAATGGGTTGTGGTGGGATCTAAAAGAAAGAAAGATGACAAACCGAAGGTGTTTAGGAAAGGATCTATTGGGCCAATAAAGCCCAAAATGAAAAAGAATGAAGTTTCTAGTAGCAAAGGCCATGATATGATTTTTTCTAACCCATTTGCTGTCATTGACCCATCTTTAATTAATGAATGTGCTATGGGCTTGGACGCAAATAAAGTTTCTCCAGAGGCACTCAAACAATTGGGGGCAATGGAGTCCTTACATTCAAATGGCACTGGGCATACTACTTTTGTTCCTAATGAATCAACGAGCAGCAAGGATGAAGATATGGGTGTGTCTTATGAGAATGTGGAACAAATTTCTGAGGATATAGAACAACAAATAGGCGGCGGTCATGCCTTCCAAGGACCATTGGTTTCCCAATGAACTACATGATATGGAATTCTAGAGGTACGGGCTCGAAGTCATTTCCTAGCATAGTACGTGAAATGAAGAAACATCATAAGTTGGATTTTCTTGCTATAGTAGAGACACGGGCAGAGAAAGATATTTCAGAGAGACGTATACGCTCTCTGGGATTTTCTTATTTTACATTCACTCCGGCGGAAGGATATAGCGGAGGTATTTGGTGTCTATGGGATGTGGAAATATATAAAATCGAAGTTATTGATCATCATCATCAATTCATTCATCTAAAGGTGCTGAATATTAATAATGATAGCTGGTTTTTCACTGTCATTTATGCAAGCCCAAATATAATTAAGAGAAGACCATTATGGACCGAGCTTTATAGAATTAAGTCAAGTATTACTGGGCCATGGCTGTTGGGGGGAGATTTTAATGCAACCATTCTGGATAGTGAAAGACGCTCTGGTGCCCATTCCAAGCTTGGTGCAGATCGTGAATTTTGTAGATGGTTTGAAGAGATGGACTTGATAGACTTGGGCTTTGAAGGCCCTTTATTTACTTGGAAGAGAAACTCATCAGAGGCCCGGCTGGATAGATTCTTAGCTAATGGTGAATGGATTGATAAGTTTCCTGATGTAAAAGTCTTTCATATGAACCAGTTGAAATCAGATCATCGCCCAATTCTTCTCCGACTAAATAGTTGTGGAGCTCGAGAGGTAAATCATCGACCTTTCAGATTTTTAGCGTCCTGGGTTCTTCATGATCAATTTCAAGATTTTGTCAAGTCTAATTGGGATGGGGAAATAGGTTGGGTCCAAAATACTCAAGCATTTGCTTCAGCTTGCATGGATTGGAATAGAAATATATTTGGCCATATTGAAAGTAGAAAAAGAAAGTTGTTATCTCGTCTTGAAGGGATCAACAGGGCGCTTGCACGCGGAGGAGATGTTTTGTATTATGACGAGATTCAAACTGAATTATGGAATGAGTTGGAACAAACCTTGACTCAAGAGGCATTGCTCTGGGCTCAAAAAGCAAGAATTAATTGGAATATTCAAGGTGACCGTAATACTCGTCTTTTTCATGCTCATGCTAATAACAGAAGAAAGATGAATAAAATTGACGCAATTAGATTGGATGATGAAAACTGGTGCTATGATATTGAGACAATTAAGACAAAAGCCACTGAATATTTTTCTGAACTATTTAATGAAGATATTACATCCAGGGATCATCTTGAATGTTTAGTCTCATTCCCCCAAATTGCTGATGTTCATATGAGGATGTGTAGTAGGGAAGTGCAAGATGAAGAAATAAAGGAGGCAGTTTTCAGCATGGGTGCGTTAAAGTCTCCTGGTCCGGATGGTCTCAATGCCTTATTCTTCCAAAGTCAATGGCAAACTATGGGTAGCACTGTCATAAGAGTGGTCAAAGATCTCATGAGAAACCCATCCAGAATTGGAGAGGTAAATAATACTCTTATTGTCTTGATTCCGAAAAGTGATCATCCTGAGACCTTTAAGGATCTTAGACCTATAAGTCTTTGCAATGTTATTTATAAAATAATAACAAAGATTGTGGCTAATCGTATGAAGATTTTTATGCCCCATGTGATCTCTCCTAATCAATGTAGCTTTGTCCCGGGGAGACATAGTTCAGATAATATAATTGTTGCTCAGGAAGTTGTGCATTCTATGAGGAAAATGAAGACTAAGAAGGGATTTATGGCTATCAAAATTGATTTAGAGAAGACTTATGATAGAGTGAATTGGAAGTTTTTACTGAATTGTCTTCATGAGCTCAATCTCCCTTCTCACTTTATTAAAATTGTAGAATGTTGTGTCAGCTCTAATTCTCTCCAACTCTTATGGAATGGTAGTAAAGCGGAAAGCTTTAAGGCGACTCGTGGTGTGAGACAAGGAGATCCGGTGTCGCCATATTTATTTGTTATTTGCATGGAAAAGCTTGCTCATTTGATTCAGGAGAAAGTGGAGGCTAGCAAATGGAAACCAATTAGGCTCACAAAAAAAGGCCCTCAAATTTCTCACTTGTTTTTTGCAGATGATGTTTTGCTCTTTGCAGAGGCTTCTATTGAACAAGCCGAGTTAATTCAAAAATGCTTGGAATATTTTTGTTCTTGCTCTGGGCTGAAGGTTAATTCTGCGAAGACACGGATTTTATTTTCTTCAAACATCAACCATAATAGGTGTACTGAGATAAGTTCTGTGTTGGGCTTTTCTTCTACTAGTGACCTTGGTAAGTACCTAGGTGTCTCCCTCCATCACAAAGCAACTACTAAGGAGTCATTTCAAGATGTCATTGATAAAGTTAAAAATAGACTTGTAAAGTGGAACCCAAGCAGCATCTCCCTCGCAGGAAGATCCACTTTGGTTGCCTCTGTAACATCAGCGATCCCAGGATACACTATGCAAACATCTCACTTTACAGCCAATGTTTGTGATGAATTAGATAAATTGAACAGAAAATTTTTTTGGGGAAGCTCTGAGGATAAGAGGAAAGTATCTTTAGTTGCATGGGACCAAGTATGCAAGACTAAGAAAGCTGGAGGTTTAGGTCTTAGACATGCCAAGTTTCAAAATCAATCATTGCTTATGAAACTTGGATGGCAATTAGTCACTAGAAAGGATGATTTTTGGGTAAAAGTTGTAAGAGATAAATATAGATGTGGTGATGATTTATTACCGGTCATTGATACTAAGAGACATGGATCTAATGTATGGGCAGGAATTAAGAAAACTTGGCCAATGGTTAGTGAAGGCATTACTATCAATAATGAGTCTGGTATTGTGCAGTGGAAATGGGAAAAAAGTGGCAGCTTCACAGTCAAATCTGCATATGAAACACTTGTTGACAACACCCCCGCAGAAGGAAAAGGATGGGAATACTTATGGAAGATAAAGGCACCTCAGAGATGCAAAACTTTATTGTGGTTAGTGGCTCATGGCTCTCTCCTGACAAATAACTCTAGATGTCAAAGAGGCCTAACATTGGATGACAAATGCCCGGTTTGTGGTAAGGATGTGGAAAATATGAATCATGTGTTTAGAACTTGCTTATCATCAAGACAGATTTGGAGACAATTGGTTCACCCGTCTTATTGGAGAAAGTTCAATGCTTTGAATTTCCATGATTGGTTATGGTGGAATATAAAGAGTAATAATGAGAGGTGTGGTAATTGGGCCTCTATATTCTGTATAGCTTGTTGGTGGATATGGAGAAGGAGAAATCAACTTATTTTTGAACACAAGAATGTTAATGATGAAACCATTATAGCAAGTATAAGAGCTATGGTGAATTCTTTGGATAATTCCAACGAAAGACTGTGTGACACAAATATACCAGGGGTTGGAAGATACTCCAATTCAGTTTGCTGGGAACCACCTAATAGGAATTGGGTGAAAGTTAATGTAGATGGGGCATTCTCGTTCATAAACAATGACACTGCGTGTGGTGGAATTATTCGGAATGAAGATGGCAGCATGCTCAAGGGATTTATGAAAAAACTTCAAGGAGGAGATGCTCTATTTGCAGAAATTGAGGCATGTACATCTGGACTTGAATTAGCATGGAATTCAGGCTATCGAAGAGTTACTTTGGAGTCAGACTCACTACAATGTGTGAAGCTTTTGTCAAGTCACCCAGATGAAGCTCATCACTATTTTGCAGCAATAAAAGAAGCACAAGCTCTGATAAATAGGAGTGGTTGGGAATTGAAAATATTGCATGTGAGTAGGAACATGAATAAAGTTGCAGATTACTTGGCAAAGAAAGGGCTGGAGTTGCCTATTGGTATACATGAAGTGGCGTATACTTCCCCTGAGTTGTCAGTTCTTATTAATTTGGATAGAAATGGGGGCTCACCTCCCATAAGGATGTAGTGAGGACTCTAGTTGTATAAAAAAAAAAGAAGTGATATTTTAATTAAGTCAAAACTCTAATATAAAATTGAATATTATTTGGAGTTTTTTATTAGAATTTTTTTTTTGATAATAAAAGAAGGGAAACCCTTAAACAGTACTAGCCTACATCAGTAAGTATATTACAATCATTCTCATCCCTAAGAACTCCACCATAGCCACCACCAAATTTTAAGCTAAAAGCTCTATCCACATTAAGTTTAAGGTATCCTTGCGTTGGGTTCTTCCAAGCCCCATTCTGTGACTGGACGCACACTGCATTCATACAAGTTCTTTTAATCATAATATTCACTCTATCTATATTGTTCAAGATTGCTCTAACTCTAATGAGGAGACTCTCATTAGTTTCTTCCTTTTGTTCAAATATCTTGAAGTTCCTTCTCTTCCAAAGTAACCAACATATCGTTATGAATAGCTCACTCCATTCATCTCTCTTCTAAGTATCCGAATTAAAAATATTAGTTCTTAGCCATTGGGGCAAGTTCATACAGAAAAAATTATTCTGTCCATTCCTATCGATAAGACTTTTCCACAGCAATTTAGAGTCCTTGCAATCCCTAAGAAATTTAACCACTTCACGGACCATATCTATTTTCTTTTGAATAATGAAGTGATTGCCGAACAAGGGCCATCAATTGAGAGTGAAAAGATATAGAAGATAACATCGTGCCTATGAAGCAAATTACAAGCGATAGAGGTGTTCCATGTGACAGCATTAAAAATATTTGACTTAAGTTAAATTTTACTGCATATATTTCTAAGAACGTACATACTCAATCGATAATTTGATAATAATTTCTTTTGTAAAACATTAAAAGTGAAAAAAATAAATGATTCAATTAAAAAATTGCATACACTTGGTTTTCACAAAAAAGAATTTTATACTATCTTTTTTTGAACTTTTTTTGAACTGAAAGTCTATACTATTCAGATACTATTGAAATGAAGAATGACCAAACTTATTATTGGCAGACCAAAAAAAATACGTCAGAGATTAGCAGCTAAACATATTTTTTTATAAAAGGACAAAATAATATTGATCAAGAAAAAATTATAATCCAGAGTTCCCAATCTACCATAATTTGAAAGCTCCCAATTGAGAGTTCCTCTAGGGAGAGAACCTAGAGAGAGGTAGAGTAAACCTCTGCCACTTCTTCATTACCGTCAAAGTTCCTCTTTGACCATCCCTCATCTGTTAGAATCTTAAGTTTTGATGAAGACAAAAATATAGAGGATTAGACCAAGTGCCTAGGAAGCAATAAGATAACATAGGATCCCAAGTAAGAGTACTTCCGGATGAGGATTTACTTCCGGATAGATTAAGACGTGCGCATGCGGATGAATGTTTTCATCCCCCAGCGTCAGCAAGTAAATCACTAGGGATTTAACTTAGTCCATGAACATTAGGTACACAAACCTTAAGACTAAGCTATGTTTCAATCGGAAGCGAAGTTGCTTCCTGTTAGACTTAGACTGGCGCAGAACGATAGAATAGATATTACCCAAAGCGTCAGTGAGTCTACTTCGTCAAGTGAAAGCACTTCCTGTTAGATTTAGACTGGCGCAGGTTGATAAACTAGAGATAACCCCGAGCGTCAGTGAAAATGCAACATCAAGTGAAGTTGCTTCCTGTTAGACTTAGACTGACACAGGCTGATAAAAGAAATATATCCCTAAGCGTCAGTAAGTTCACCACGTCAAGTAAAAGTGCTTCCGATAGCTCAGTGACTAGCGCTGAGTGTTGGAATGAAATACACTAAGCGAGAGTGAGTTATAGTGAACAAAAATCCTTCATCCAGTAGTTTTACTTCCGGATGTAAGAATGCTTCCGGATACACCATAGACCAAATCAGAACACAGTCTAAGTAAACTACTCCCCATAGCAAACAAGCTTCCACAGCATGTATAATTCTTATATATATGTATTGCTATGTTGGACTAACCAGTATGTGCAGAACATGGTCACGCTTCCGGATGCAAATGAGCTTCCGGATGGAAAGACTCTTGACATTGGGACTCAGAGCTTAACACTTGCGGAGCAAGATTACCACTTGCGGATGAATGATGATCATCCGTCAGCAAGAGTACAAGAGTGAACATCACATACTCAGAAGTCAGAATGCTTTTATCAGAGCAGAGGTGTCAGGACTACTTTTCAGAGATAAAGCAAGTCAACCCTGCTAAACATTAATGAAGATGTACTTCTCAACGGTAACATAGGATTAACGGCTTTATTCAAACGTTCATATTCAACCTGCCACAGAAGCCTATGAAGCCGAGTATAAAAGAGACATTCATTTAGAAGAGAAGAGAATGAAAGAAAAAGAGAGAACAAAGCAAAGTATCTGATATATCATATTCTTCATTCTACACATCTTCTACTACTCTCAGATCCAGATTTGTGATAATTTTCAGAGAGTGATTCTATTGTACTTAAGTGAGTAACATCTTCCACTCTTAGAAAGAGTTAGTCTTGAGCTTAAGTGTTTAGCACAATCAGTTCATAGAGTGAACATAATTGTAATCTTACATTTTGTAAGGGGGAGCATTTAGAAGTTTTCTAAATCTCCATAGGTTGCAAGTTAGCCCGTAAAACTTGCGTTTGTAAGGTTTGCAGGTGAACCCGTTGTAAAACCTGTGGGTTGTTAGGTGAACCCGTGCTCGTAAAACCTAAAGTGTAAAGGCTTCTCTTGTGCCCGGTTTAAACAAGAATAGTGGATTGAAAATCTCAGGTGGAGCCTGGGGACTGGATGTAGGTCTGGGTGACCGAACCAGGATAAATTTAAGTGTGCATAAATTTACATTCAAACATTCCATTTTGCATCTCATAACATACTGACTTGTGCATACCACTACTTCGCAATATTATCACCAAGCACAAGCAGTCTTTCGAAAAGAGGATTTAAAAGTTTTATTCCCTCACCCAATTCACCCCCCCCTCTTGGGTGACAGCCACGCTTATCATCATCCACTTCAAAACTCCAAGTAAGCCTCTGCATGTCAAAACCTTGCTATCAGAAGACCCAACCGTCTCTCACCACCATCTAATTAGTAGTCTTGTAGAGTGATAGTACCTTTAGGGAGAGAAAATTCCTAGAGAGAGAAAGCACTCTAATCCTTCTTCTACCATCATCGTCTTCTCCTGCATGTCAATCTTACACACGGATCTGAACTTCAATACCTAGAGAAACTTCAGATCTGGTACTGAGCATTCTTGCATGTCCTTTTTTTCTGCAAAATCAGCAATTCGGACTCTTCAACAAAGCTATGGCAAAAGCAGATCTCATCATCCTCCTCAGCATTAATCTCTCATCTACCCTTTTCAGTAAAAGGTTTATCATGTGGATTGATTGTTGGAAACCAAACTTGGGCTTTCTAGCAAATCTTAATCCTTTGCTTGAGTTATATGAAAGTTCAAGAGATTGGAGAGTCTTGATGCTTTGGAAGTCCCAACCGTTCCCGCTTACAGTTCCCTGTTATTTCGGTTTTACTCATGTGTTTTCTGTCTCTGTTCTGCTGGTTTTAGAATATGAATTCCAACATAGAATCATGAATAAGTTTTACATCAATGGAATTTTTGAGCTCTTGAAATGTCATTATAGTCTTTATAGGACTTCTAACTCAGTGTTAGATTTAAGTCATTTTCTTTCAAATCCTTTATGGGTAGATGTCTGCATTTCCTCCCTTGAGAAGGAAGTTAGTGACATATTCATCAACTTCACGTTGATAACTCTTTTTATATATGACATTACAGTGCAAGAATTTTCCATATGGTGTATTATTTGGTCATATCCTCATATTGGAATTCTAACTTTATGCTTGTGTTTGAGTGTATTATTCAACAATTCTAGTTTGTTTAGGCTAGTTGTTATGTATAGCAAGTGTGTTTTAATTTCCTATGTGTGTTAGTGTAACTTTCTCTAATATTTAATATATTTTTCAAAAAAAAAAAAAAGAAAGCTCCCAATCTATCTCAGCAATTCAAAGTCATTAGAGGATGACACATTGATACTATCATCACACACACTACATTTGAATAATTTTCTCCCAAAAGATCGAGTGTCAAGGTATATGTTGCATAAATCCGCGGCTTTTTTTCCTTAGATTAGGAGACTATATATTCTTCGTTGGTGAGACTAATCTCTCTATATATTAGTATATATGCATATTCTTTCAGTTCTAACACACCCGTCCAAAAAAAGGTTTGTGAAGTGTTGGTTCAAATTGGTAAGCGTTTTGGTCAAAAAAGAAAAAAAAAATGGGTGGGCGTTCCATACACTGAACTAATAAACTAGGTGAACCATGAGCTTTTCCTCATATATTAGCCCATAGTTTAAATTATGAGTTAATATCTCCACTGCAAAATATAAAATCATTTTGATTTTTGTGAAAATTAAAAAAGTCAAATATATCACTTATTTTTGCGTATCTTACATGTAATTGTATTATATGATATTATTATATAAAAATATGAAATTGTATGCAATTATGAACTTATAAAAAAATTTTGGAAGAATTTTATACTTTTCAATAAATGAAATCATCACAGTTTAAATTAAACTTTTATTAAAATTGAATAATATATTTTAATATTTAAGCATATATAGAGCACAATTTATCTGAAACATAAATAAACTCTATATATTGACCATTTTTAAGCTTAAGAAACAAAAACAAAAGAAAATTATTTTGACTAAAGTATACCTTTAGTCCCTTATATTATAAGAGGTTTCGATTTAGTTCTTTGGAAAGTACACTTTTAGACCATCAAATCCAACACGGTCACTCAACTTAACGGAAATTAGTGGCTTGTCAAATTTTAGCCCTTATTATATTTATTTACCAAAATTAAGTCATTCCCTTTGCTGTTTTGATAAATCAGAAAAATATTCATTTTATTTTCAAATATAACTTTTGAATCCTATTTTTGAAAACTTAACAAAAACATATTTATATGAGATACTCATTACTATAAAGAAGATTTAGGTAAGCTAATAGTGATACAACTTTTAAAAAATTAAGTCAAGTTTATATTGTTGTACCATACATATTATTAAAAAGAGAAATTCATATGGGAGTCCACATCCACGTCCACGTTAACATTAAACGACAGCGTTTAGCCGACGAGCAGAGGTGACAATATCACAATAGCATAGAACGGCCCATTAGGGACGCAAAGCTGAAAGCACGGAAGTGGGACCCGCCTCGTCCCCACCTTTGATCTTATCTCATCCTTTGTTTGTATTACTAGCATTAATTCAATTAATTAAAGAAATTCTTTTTTGAGTTTATAATCCGGTATCCTGAGCCAGCCCCAATGTCACGGGGAACTCAACGGACTCAGACTTAATTAAATTAAATTAAAGAAATTCTTGTGTGAAAATGTGGATTTTTTTCAATTTGATTTGGTGCCCTATAAACTACGCAAAACAGGTTATTAAGAAAATACTACTATATGAAAGTTAGTTGAATATCTGGAGGTAATACTTTTTTTCTCAATATTGCCCATATTTATTAGATGATACTTTTAAGAGAGAGAAATACATAAACATTAATAAATAAAAAAGAAAATAAATAGAAGGTCAAAAAAAGAAAAGAAAATAAATAGGAAAGATCTAGAAGTAAAGTAGGAAAAAATGCATTAGATGAGGAGAGAATATAAGATTAGCTCTTACATTTTTAATTTTTTTTTTGATCAAAATTACATTTTTAATTAGAATCATTCAAATTTTGACTTTTATACTATGGATAAGAGTGAATAGCAACTAACTACAACAGAAATTCAAATATGTAAATAATTTTATTTTTTTATCAAAAAATATGTAAATAATTTTATAAGTTATGTATAAAAAAAATTTATAAATTAGTTGCTATTTTTACTGCGTCAAGTCAAGTCAATTGAAAATATAATACTACCTCCGGTCCTAAATATAGGACCTAGATAACTTTTTTTTGAGAGATTAAGGTTGCGAAATATGTTATTAAATGATGACATATTTAATATATTTTTAGATAATTCATTAGTTTATAGGTAAAATAAACTAGTTTAAGGGAAAAAATTTGGTAAATCAATTTATAATTAACTTATTTTTTAATTTTTTAGGATTTTCCAAAAAAGTCATTTAGATCTTATATTTAGGACCGGAGGGAGTATCAAATCTTAACATTTCTCATTGGTAATTCCACGAGATGGTACGGTGCACTAGTTCAGATAAGTATTACAGTACTACTCAATTAATTAAACAACTAATATATTAATAGTACCAATAATCAATGATTAATTAATTAATTAATTAATTAATTAATTAATTAATGAGAAGGTAACTCCCACTCTCGTAGCTTCCTCACATTTCTGATTACACTTTTTCCGTTTCTTCCATAACTCACTCTTCACGTCGTTTTCGCTTTTCATCTTTCATCACCGTTTCGTTTCACTGATTACTTCGTTTCCACAAGGTACGTTCTCAAAAGTTCTCACACTTTTCCTTAACAACATATATTTCCTTTCGATTATGCTTTTTCTCTTCCTTGCTTTCACTTCGATACTTCAAAAACTGATTCTATCTTTGTTGTATTGATTGTTTTTTTTTGTTAGAGGTATAATAATACTGAAGCATATTATTTATTTTTCTTAACTTGTTATAGTTATTATTGTTACTTCTTCGCTTTATATACAGTTCGGAATGTTATTTGTTATTTCGTGTTTTTAGTTTTGTTCACTTCTCATGTTGAAGATCAATTTAACGTACAGGTCTTAATTTTATTTTGTATTTCAAAAAAAATGTGTGCAAGTGTTTTTCTTGTGATTTATCTGCTTATTGATAATAGTGTTTGAAATTAAAATTGGTGATATATTGGCGTTTGTTGTTGAGAAGAATAGTCTGAGACTAGTTTTTGTTACTGTCTCCATTTCTAAATATAAGATCACTTTCGTAATTTGAATAGATTAATGATGATAGTTATGGTAGTTATTAAAACATAATATTACTAATTTATCCTAACGATATACCTTTATTTTCACTCTCTCACTCTTGCTTGTTTATTGTAGATAAGTATTATTAAGGTTTAATTTGGAAAAAAGTTGAGAAAAATCAGAAACTTGTTTATATTTAGGAACAAATTGAAATATACTCCCTTCATTCCTAAATATAAGATCACTTTAGGGAGGAGAGCTTGTTCCTAAATATAAGATCACTTTCTAATTTTACTCAAATTTTCCCCAAATTACCCTTAAAATCTCTTCACCTAAAAAAATAGTGGTTTGAAGGTGAGAGGATATTTTTAAAACTTATGTGAGGGGTATTTTGGAGATTTCATGTAATCCTAACTCATTGGATTGTCTTTCTTAATCTCTCCAAATTTGCTAAAGTGATCTTATATTTAAGAACGGAGGGAGTATTCAGGAATGGAGGTAGTATTTGGTAGTAATGGTTAATTCATTCCTATAAGAACTAATGTCCTATCTGCCTAAACATGGATGATGATGCCTTCTGTCTTTGTTTTCCTGTCCTGAAATTCTGATATCACTGCAATGTTAAAGATGAAAATTTTGTATTTAGAGATAGTTGGTGATATTTCACAATTTTCGGTACCCTGCAAAATTAGTTTAGAGTTTTATTCTGTTTTGTTTACTGAGTTCAAGACTACGAGTATCTTGCACCTAAAGGTTCTATATTTATTTTTCATCCTCATGATCACAAGCTAGTATAAAGCTATGTTTATTTTTTTATGCAGTTCATCCCTGCAGAATATTCATTTGAGATAAGAACATTGTGATTTTTTGGCACCTTTGTCAATCGATAAGCAATGGGGGGAATCTGTTCCAGGAAGCGAGATCCGCAAGTTACTGAAAATGGTTTGCCTAGAGTAGTCTCAAGAAGGTATTGCAGAAATGCCAGCTCAAAATGGTTAAGAGCCACACCGTTGCATTCTATGTCAAGTCATCACTTAGGAGGGGGTGGATGCCCTTCTCTCATGGAGCTATGTATCCGTAAAATACGCGAGGTACTGCTTTCTTTTGTTTATATGCCTTGGTTATTACTTTTCTGCACTCGTTGCCTGATTCAAATATCAAAATGTGGCAGGACATTGACAAATACAGTTCATTTTCAAATCTTCCAAGGGACATAAGCCAGCAAATTTTCAATGAACTAGTGGATTCTCATTGCCTTACTGATGTATCATTGAAAGCTTTTCGAGATTGTGCTCTTCCGGTAGTGTGCAAGAGTTTCAGTGGAGTTGCTAGTATTTCTTAAGTTTAGGTTCATGTACATAGAATTCACAAAAATTGTACTGCTTATGAAGTGTTTTTTTCCTACTTGACAGGATATATGTTTAGTTGAATATCCTGGAGTGCAAGATGATTGGATGGATACAATATCTTCACAAGGGCAGTCTTTACTTTCTGTTGATCTTACTGGTTCTCAAGTGACAGATAAAGGGTTGCATTTCCTTAAAGATTGCCCAAATCTTCAAGCTTTGACTCTTGATTTCTGCAACCAATTTTCAGAACATGGACTTAAGCACATTAGTGGTAATATTTCTATTTTTTATGATCACAAGTCTTTTGTTAACTGGAGCTCTCTGTCATTTTACAATCATTGCAAGACCTTGAAGTCACTTCCAGTTCTGGAACTAAGTGTAGAGTTTGGTGGAATTTTACTCTTGTCATTCATGCTGTCTGTGGGACATGGTATCGTGTAATGTCTTCTTTTCCTTAATATGCCAATTTTCTTGGCCAAATATTTGACTTTGAGTGAATTCTACAAACATTGGTGAATTTATTCACACTAAATTTGCCAGCTTACTGTAAAAAAATGACATTGTATGCTATATCATTTAAGTTGTGTTTTTAACTTTCCAAGTAAATTTGTACGTGGTTGTGTGTTACTAGTATTATTTTCAATCAATAATTGGGCTTATTAATGTTTTTCGTTGCAAAGTGCAAAGTATATAATATTATTTTTAATTTAATCTGCCCTTTCAACCGTTAGCCTAGTTGATCTTTAGCAGCTGCTGCTGCTCATATAACCATTTTTATTTTGACTAAGCTTGGGTGCTTGTTGAAGATATTGTTGTTGACTTGTCCTGGTTGAACTTATTTAATGAATAAATTTCTTTCTTTCATGTCTCTCTCATCAATTAATAGCGTATTTTGATTAGGCTCAGTTTTATTTTTTGCGTGTAACTCAGTAGTGCCTGCCAATGCTAGAACTCGTTGGAGATGTTCATGTCCCATGTATTAAATATATATTATTTGCATGATAGTTGTTGTATTGTTGTAACGTGGATAATGATATTCAATTAAAGTGCAACCTCCACCAATGTTGTGTTTGCTATTCATACGGCATGTATGCAGTAGATAATAGCACTGTGTTTAATGATATCATGTGCTTGTGTTTCTCTGCTGACCAGTTAAGAGTTCAGGATTCCATTTTGATTCTCATTAACAATTTCTGATTTCCTTACACAGGTCTTGAAATGTTGACTTCCTTGAGTATCAGAAAGAGCTTTACCATTACCCCTGATGGGATGCATGCCCTCTCCAACTTAGTTAACTTGGAGAAGTTGGACCTTGAGAGGTGTCCAGGGATTCATGGTGGATTTGTTCATCTTAAAGGTTTCTTTCCTTAAAACTTTAAAGTTTTTAAGCTCAGATGAGTTCCTTCTTAAAACATACCTGCATTATGAAAAGCTAACCTCTCCACTGGTAATATAAAAATCAAAATAGGCTTAGGCATTTTCATATAGTTTAGAGTGACATGAAATTCATTAGGCTGGAATAAAGTGTATGGTCGATATTTTAAACAACTTACATCACATATTTTGCTTGCCTTTAATATTAGAATTCGAACCAATTGTACTTCTAATGGTTTTTTTGGTGAATGTAAATTGTTTCAAATATTTCTGGTGTTTCTTGAGGGCCCTGAACAGTTTCCAATTTGATAAATATATTCTGGTTGTTGAGTCAATTGCTTTAGTTTAGTATAAGCAAGTAGCATGTTATGTAATCATAATAAGTGGTTAGTTTTTTAGTGAGTAGTTAGATGGGAGTTAAGTAAAACATAGCCGTTAGAATTAGAGGCTATAAATAGACCTTCCCACTTGTATTTTAGGGTGTGTTGTATTCATTTGTGATTAGTCTTATGGAGTAATTCCATTTCCTCTTGTTCTCTCTTCTCTCTTCTCTCTTCTCTCTAGTCTCTTGCTCTTTCTTCTTCTATCAATCTTCTATTCTTTCTTCTTCTCTTTGAACCCTTTCTTCTCTAATTCTTATCTTGGACCCTCTAATATTCTTTCTTCTTCATATTCTTCTAAATTCTTCACTATAGAATATGAAATTCTATAACATTGGTATCAGAGCAGTTCTTTCCTTGGCTCTTCCACTGCAAGAAAAAAATATATCAGATGAAAAATTTCCTGCCCTCTATGAAATTCAAGAATTGATGTCTTGGATCCATAACCGCCAAGATAATATGCATATGGAGCTACAACAATCGACCTTCATGGAATTCCCTCAATTTGATGGGCAAGACATTCTTTCTTGGTTGTTTTGGTGTGATAGATTCTTTGAAATTCATCAAACCCCCGAAGAACAGAAGGTGAAATTGGCTTCAACTTATTTGGACAATAAGACTTTTTACCAATGGCATTGTTCTCTTAAACGGAGGCTGCATGGTTGTTTACCAATATGGGAGGAGTACATTGGCATGCTTAAAGATTATGTAGGAACCCCTTTGAAGACACCTATGGAGGATTTGATTTATTTGCGTCAAACGGGTGATTTGGCTTCATTTAATGCTGATTTTGATTTAATTACTGCCAAATTGAATTTGCCTGAAGATTATCTTGTTGCTGCTTATGTATCGGCACTTAAGCAAGAATTAAAGAGACATGTTTATTTCTTCAACCCAAGTAACATGTATCAAGCCAGATTATTTGCAAGAACCAAAGAAATAATCTTGCAAATACAAGCAGAGAAAGCAAGAAAAGCCTTAAAAGAAGATAATTTGAAGAAAATTGAATCCCAAGAAGAATTCCCAGAAATACATGAATCAGAACACAAGAAATCCATAACCATGATGGTAGAAGAAATTAAAGATTCATCACCAAGTGCTCTCATGGCTGCCAAACCTTCTTCTGGAGAGGAATATCTTCTGGGTCCTTCCAAGAACTCATCTTTTGGTACCAAGAAAGTGAAGACAACCAAAGTTGAAGTTGTTCATAATTTTCTAGTGCCCTCTCTTCCTCTAAAGAACCCCTTGAGCTCCAAGAAAGTGTTTTTGGGGAGTGGGTCTTGTGATTTCAACTACGTTGGAGCTTTAGAAGCAAATTCGTTGGTAATAGACAAAAGGGAGAAATCTTTTGACAATATATTGGGTATGGATTTGGGCCATGTTTTTGAAGGAAATGGGCCAAATCTGTTGCTGCCATGGGTAAATTCAACCAAGTCTGTGTATATGTTTGTCAATTCGGATTTTCATGTTAATTTTTCCCCTACAAGAAGTCTACTTCAAATATGGTTCAAGGGAGAATTAACCTATGCTTGTTGGTAGATTTTGCTCTCTAAGCGGAAAAGAGAAGTGGAGTGTGCAACAGTAGTCAAGCTGCAGATGTCTTCATGATCAACATAAACTTTCATTTTCAAAATTTTAGCAAGTATTTTATTTCATTTCTGGGTTATGTTCTTACTTTTACTTGATCCTTGAGGGCAAGGATCTCATTAGGAAGGGGGTATTGTTATGTAATCATAATAAGTGGTTAGTTTTTTAGTGAGTAGTTAGATGGGAGTTAAGTAAAACATAGCCGTTAGAATTAGAGGCTATAAATAGACCTTCCCACTTGTATTTTAGGGTGTGTTGTATTCATTTGTGATTAGTCTTATGGAGTAATTCCATTTCCTCTTGTTCTCTCTTCTCTCTTCTCTCTTCTCTCTAGTCTCTTGCTCTTTCTTCTTCTATCAATCTTCTATTCTTTCTTCTTCTCTTTGAACCCTTTCTTCTCTAATTCTTATCTTGGACCCTCTAATATTCTTTCTTCTTCATATTCTTCTAAATTCTTCACTATAGAATATGAAATTCTATAACATAGCACTTTCAGATTAGTTTATATGCTTGCAGGTTAAATTTTGATCATCTATATTTTGAAATGATCATGTCAAATAAACTGTAGGCTATTTGAATGGGGGTTAAAGTGACCTGACTCTTTGATGCTTAATTTTTTTATGAATTGTTGGCTATGCAGGTTTGAAAAAGCTGGAGTCTCTCAATATTAGATGCTGTAAATGCGTCATAGATTCAGACATAAAGGCTATCTCAGGTATGTAGGTGTTGTATTTTTACTATAGGGTTTATCATGCAGGTCATATTTTGTTTTGTACTAACTAGCAGGTCTTATTTGATGTTAAATGGAGTGTTCTTTTGTCTGTGAATCCTGTATATTCATTTGTGACAGGGTTTTCCGTCTTTGTATGGCATAGCTGTGTCATCCACAAGTGTTTCATATGTTTGAAATTGGCAAATGGAAATGACTGATCCAGGAGAGAGAGATAAAACATTTCTTCTTGAAGGGAATGGATGATTCCCAAAAATTTAATAACTCTATGTTTCGAGCATAATATAGAACATGTTCCCAACTTCCCCGTTTGGATTACAGATAGTCTTTGGTCATATCTAAACAACTTTTTTTGCATCATATGCCATACAAGCTTTTAGTGCATGTGGAGGCTGTTTGAGATGTACGTAAAAATTAGTTTTTGTCCTGGTTAATTTAAATGGTGCTAGCAGTTTCTGCAAGTACATCTTAAGTTATAATATTAGTGATTTATTAACAATACATTTCTATAAACATTTCTATCTTATTGACTACTATGACAACATGTGTTTGCTGTAACATACAATTACTTATGTCACTAAATGTTTTGACTGTTGTTTCAGGGCTTACAAATCTCAAGGAGTTAATAATTTCCAACACCGGCATTACAGATCTTGGAATTAGTTATTTGAGAGGTATTTTTCATGGTGTTGGGAGCATCCTTTCCAAATTTATAAGGCTTTACTTTCACCATCATTCAAAACCATCAGAATAACGTAATATTTTCAGTGTGGTAAAACACTGAAGCTGAACTCCAAAACCAGAACTGCTTGAATTAGATCAGGAGAAAATAGGAAGACTGAATGTAAAAAGATGGAACTGTACTTGCACTTTATATCAAATAAGTTACACTTTATATAGGATTAATTTTTTCATAGTGCAATATGATTTAAATGTCATGCTACACAGTCATCCACTTTAGGTGGTAACTGTTTACTGGTTTACATTTACAGATTTGCAGGAGCTGATCACCTTGGACTTGGACGGTTGCAATATAACCACTGCTTGTTTAGATTCTATTGCTGGTAACTTCAATTTTCTTGCTAGTTGTTTATCTTTAAGCTTGGCATTTACTTGAGATGTTGTAGATATCAATTATCATTTTCTTGGAAACAATATTGGTCTTTATGGATGAGCATATTTATTTATCAAATTTTAATTAAGAACCATTGAGATGTCCATTATAAGTTGTCTCTGAAGTGGTCAAAAAGATATATTATTGGAAGCTCATGCTGGTTATCGGTCCAATGTCTACTTTTTTAGGCAGTTTTATAATTTTGCAATGATTCATTTCTATTACAGCCTTAGCAGCCTTGGCTTGCTTAAATCTCAACAGATGTGGTCTTTCTGATGATGGGTTTGAAAAAATTTCTGGTGAGTTTAACTATGAAAGCACACTGAAACTTTATATTCATGCTTCAAATTCTAAGACTGGAAAGGTGATAAGTTCTAGGTTTTTCTCCATCCCTTTTTCTGCAGGCCTTACAAACTTGAAAGGGTTGAGCCTGGGATTCAACAATATCACAGACGCATGTCTGATTCATCTGAAAGGTGATCTGATCTTTCCATGTAGCAGAATAGTGTTGCTCATTTTTTTCATACTCCTCTATGCTGCATATGAAAACTTGATATGCCTAATCTTTCTGAATGAAATCTATGATGCCTAAAAATTTGTTACAAAAAACCTCTCAAATTTTCGTAATACCATTAGATCTATTCAGATTACGGTTACTAAATTAGCGTGAGTATACAATGAATGTGAATGGCTAGCAATAGAGCTCTTATGTGATATTGGGCATTGAAGTTTGCATGCGATTTTGGGCATTTTGGTTACTAGGAAGTCTTCTTCATGCATCCATCATACTTTACGGATTCATTTACTCATTTGGGAAAACATTTGGTAAATTACATGGGCAAGGAATAGCTACTACGTCTGCATACCTGATACGCTGAGAAATTGAGGAGTGCATCCCCCCAAAACAAAATTGTAACATATCTCCTCAGCTAAATTAAAAAAGAAAAACCTATATTTTGTGCATGTTATTGAAATTCATAACAAGTGTAAAATGAACAGGCTACTGAGTAATGGAGATGAATGATATTAAAAGCTCTTCTGTTTTCCTTGTGAGCCCACCAACGTTACTGCCCATATCTCATATAGCTTCTTGATATCTCTCTCCTTGTTTTTCCCATAGCGAAGCAATCATGTGTTTTATATTTAGGCTTTCTCTTCAGCATTGGGTGTTCTGTTATTGAATCCATTGCAAACTCTTGGCTACATTTCTAGATTCAATCTTCGTGAGAAGTTTATAATATGTGATAATGAATGAGAGCTTAGTGAGGTTCATGAAGAGGTGAGACGTGAGTCTTGCTTGAGAAGACAGCATTTTTGTCACATCAGTCCTCATGTTTGAGACTCTAATCCTAAGTAGCTTTTTAAAGGAAATGCACCATGCCTTATATGGACAAGTGGGGCTCACTGATTTGCTATTATTGTGTATGCAACTTGTATATTATAACTTCTATGAGTGTTAAATCACATCATTTATTGGTTTATCCTTGACAGGTGTAACGGATATGGAGTTTTTGAATCTAGATTCTTGCAAGATAGGTGATGAAGGGCTGTCTAATTTGACAGGTTTGAATCTGCATTTCACGTATTTCTCTTCTGTAGTTTTAAATGGCCATTACATTTCTAAAGCTTCATTTAAAGGCTCATAGTGCTGTTTTCGCTCTCTTTTTTTGACTAATTCATGATTTATTGCCAAAGAGGAATCTCATTTAACATGTAATGTGGTAAAGTTCTCGGTAATGGTTAAAATCCTATCCTTCTTGTGGGAAGAGAAGGTTTTGAAAGGTTATGTGGTTTCTAGATTAAAATGTATGGAAAGAAATACCTTTTATGAAATGAAATTCACAATTATGTTTTTCTTTCAGGTCTCAGTCATCTGAAAAGTTTGGAGTTGTCTGACACTGAAGTTGGTAGTAATGGGCTACGTTATATATCAGGTTGAATAATTAAATCCTATGTCTAGTTATCTAATCAGAAGTATATTGAGCCAAGAATTGGCTTACCATTTTGCTCTATGGATAGACAAACAAAATAAAAAACTAAAGTATAGATATTTTAGATAATATCATAATAGTACCATTTTTTCCCAACAGTTAATACCATTTTTTCAACGTAATATCTGCCAATCTCGTCATATTTTGGGTGTTTCTGTGCCCCTTTGTTAAATCAACAACAACAACAAACCTTATCCCACTACGTGTTGGACGTTGACTCAACTCCCTTTTTACTTTTCAGTATCTGCTTTATAGGCCATAAACATGTTAAAAAATTCATTCTGTAGCATCCTGGGATCCAAATTCATGCAAACCTATTTTCTTAATAGATATTTTCTCTGATTCTTGCTTTTCCTTGTTTGGGTGTTATTGGTGCTTATTCCTTCTTAATGAGCATAGTTACAAGCTTCTCTCTTGTTTTACATTTTTTTTAGATGAAGTTCCCTTATATAAGGAATCTGTTTGTGGTATACCCACTTATCTATTTGATTAATCATGATTGAGAATAGTTTGGCTGAACAAGTGCACATACTGATGCATGCCATGCCATTCGTAATTTTACCCAGGTTTACACAAATTGGAAAGTTTGAATCTTTCATTTACCTTGGTAACTGACAGTGGCCTGAAAAGGCTGTCAGGATTGACGTCTCTTAAGCTGCTCAATCTGGACGCCCGTCAGATTACTGACAATGGACTTGCAAAGCTTATTGGTACGTATTTGTGTTATTGTTTTATGGTTTCACCCCATGTTATATTTCAACTCCATGTATTTGGTGAATTAATGGTGCAGGCCGTGCAGGAGATCAAATGATGAACAGTAACGAGTGTTAACAGAACTTAAACACCATATTATATAGTGAAATAAGCTCTTATTTTTGTAAACTACAAATATCTTTTCATTGTAGCCAATCTTGTCTAGTGGGATAAACTTATTGTAGTTGTTACACTGTACATTACATATTCCTTGTATATTTTCACCTGCATCATCATATTCATCATCACTGTTTCTCAAATCGGAGGCCTTTTTCTTCTGAAGTTTTACACTAATCTCTCTAATGTCTGCTTTTACATTGCAAGTAATTTGTCAATTCTACTATTTTCAATGGGAAAAACACTGGGAATATTGAGAGTTCTTTAAAGAAATGAAATGAACATTGCCCTGATTTAGTAGTTGCATTTAATCATTGGTTCATCTTTTTCAGGTCTGAGTGGATTGATAAAATTGGATCTTTTTGGAGCACGGATTACAGACTCTGGTGCAGCACATTTACGATGTATGAGTTAATTCCTTTCTTCAATTATTTATTTTTTGCATGCTAACAATAGAATTACATTCAAGCATCTGATTGAGTCACAAGGTCATAAGTAACACATGCTTGTAATGTCACTAGGTGCTTATTGACATAATGTGAGAATCTTGAGCATGAAACTATCTTGATTGTTTGATTGCCTTTGTATGTTTTCATGTGGCAGACTTTAAGAACCTTCAATCCCTTGAAATATGTGGCGGAGGATTAACTGATGCTGGCGTCCAAAATATTAAAGATATTGTCTCACTGACACATTTGAACCTTTCCCAGAATGGCGACTTGACGGATAAAACTTTGGAATTACTATCTGGTATATTCTTATCTCGTTACATTTCACCTTGTAACATGCATTGCATAAAATTGGTTTTCCTTGTATGGCAAAACTGTCATACTTCTGCTTTCTTCTTCCATGATTGAAAGAGAAAGCAGATTTAGTCCTGAATCCAACCTGTTTGGATTAGCTGTGGAGAACGGATTAAGTTGTAAGTTGTACAGGTAAAAATGTGTGTTATCCGTAAAACGGAACAGTCATTTTCCTTGAAATTCAAACAGACTATCTTATTTCTTCTATTAATGCGTCGACCCCATTTTCAGCAAATTGACCTCATATTTTAACATTCTCTTCCTGAGATATAGCCATTAGAAGATGCATGCAAGATTTTAACCATGGCTTTATGCTTAACCTTGAGTTTGTGTGATACAGGACTAACGAGATTGAGGTCACTAAATGTGTCAAATTCTCAAATAACCGATGATGGACTTGAGTATCTGAAGCCTTTGAAGAACTTACGCAATCTAAATTTGGAGTCCTGCAAGGTCACTGCATCTGAAATCAAGAAGCTTCAGTTAGCTGAGCTTCCCAAATTGATAAGCTTTCGACCAGAATAGACCAGGCAATGCAATTCTCTCTCAACATGGGACAACTCTCTCTTTGGTCAAAAAAAGGGACAGCTCTCTCTGTACATATTGATGACTCGTCTTTAATATTCGTAAATATCCATTTAGTAATTAAGGTATGAAGGGGTTGATTATGGTAAGTGTACATACGCAAGGATGTAGTCATGCACGTGAATTTGAATTAACTGCGCTGTATGCCCTGTGTAACAAGTAATAACAGCATTATGATGGAAGAAGTAAATGCTTTGAAAAGTTGATCGTTGGTCCTGTGTAGTAAGTAGTGCACATGGCTAAGCAACCAATGTTTCATTAATTCATTTTCATCAAGTAAAGCGATTTCTTAGGAGGTTGAAAGCATAAATCAGTTTCTCTCGCTCTCTCCAGCAGCAATATAAAATGGTAGATTGAGGTTCTTTTTCGATGATGAAGAATATATCATAGTTCTGAATTTCTGATGAGCAATTTTCGTTATTGGCAGACAACAATGGATATTTAATTCAAAGTTCCGCAAAACTTTTGGAACAAGTTATTTTTTTAGTTTTTCAAGGGATTTTCACCCGTGTATTAAGTGAGAAATAGTAGGGTTATGCTATTTAGGGCGAAAACCCAAAAGTGATACTCCCTCTGTTCCTAAATATAAGACCTATATAACTTTTTTTGGAAAGATTAAGGTTGCGAAATAGGTTATTAAATGATGACATATTTGATATCTTTTTAGATTATTCATTAGCTTATAGGTAAAATAAACTAGTTTAAGAGAAAAAATTAGGTAAATCAATTTATAAGTAACTTATTTTTTGCTTTTTTTAGGATTTTTCAAAAAAGTCATCTAGGTCCTATATTTAGGAACGGAGGGAGTATATAACTATTGACCAAGGAACAAAAATAGTACATAACTATTCAAGGTACAAAAATGATACACAACTTTTACCATGTGATCAAAAATGATATTTTCACTAATATGACAATAATATTAGATATGAAATGTCTAAAATGCCCTTATAATCAAATAAATTTTTACCGGGCTACGATTAATTTATAAGGGCATTTTGGACTTTTTATGTCTAATATTATTGTCATATTAGTGAAAATATCATTTTTATCACATGGTAAAAGTTGTGTATCATTTTTGTACCTTGAACAGTTATGTAGTATTTTTGTTCCTTGGCCAATAGTTATGTAGTATTGGGCCTTCACCTTCTATTTATAAGAATTAGGGATCGAATTCTGAATCACTTACTTAAGGGACGAGAGTACACCTTTAGCCTACAATGATTGGTAAGGTTTGGAGGTTGTGTTTTCCTTAAGCTTTTTTTTTGGCAAACTAGTGGGTGTGTTTCTAATTGTTTAAAGGTGTGAGGTAAACTTAATAAAAAAAATAAATAAATTGTCTGAATATGATATATGCATGCAGATTTTTAACGCTTCAAGAAACTCAACGTTTTTCCCTCTTCGCGCATTTTTCTTGTGTGTTCATAATATGACTCACAAAAGTTAGATGATCCTTACAAGTAAATATCTAGAAATCTTTATAGTATAAATTAAGAACAGGTTACAGAACTAGAAGGAAGAACAATATTTCTTTTCAACTTCTATTGGTACAAAGCTAATGTCTTACTAATCACTAAAGCCGTAGGCGCGTTTGGAAAACCAAAACAACGTGTTTCCAAACAAGCAAGTATAAGTTGCTATGAATCCAATCTCCTCATCGTCTAACGCAAGACAAAGAACTATATGTTCTTGGAAACGGATCAGCTATGTGCAGTACAAAGAATAGCTGCTTTCTATTATGAACTATAAAATTGATTCAACAGCTAAAAGTGACAAGAGACAAACCTGCACAAAATAAAACAAAATGAACCAAGGATGTTCTTAAAGAATGCAAACAAGTGCCGTTAAACAATATATGTTTAGTAAATAAATAAATTGATCTGGTGAAACACATCGTTTTCAAATCCTACTAGAAACAAATGTTGCATGTGATTCATCGTGTTCAGTAGCCACCATCCAAAATGAAGAAAATTTATGTGTCCACATTAGAGCTATATAACAATTAAGATGGATGCATGCTTTTATATTAGAGGCATCTATGTGACTATGTCCCATTGAACAAAAAATAAACAGCAATGGTCAAGTTATTGATATGAATGTAACTTACCTTTCTATGATGAAACAACAATTCTTAGAACTGTTTTTGGCCATCAACTTGAGAATAGAGAGAGAATCATGCAAGCTCCAAGGCATGATAGATTTTTGAAGCTCGTCTTCTGAATAAGGATTCCAAATGAAATGATGAAACTCGACTCTGCCACCTTCTAGCTTCATACATCTCATTCCATGCTTGTACTATTTCATCAATGTTGAATCCTATACCTGTTGATGAAGAACATTAACATATGTAACAAAGGTACATCTTCATTCACATGCAAATTTTTTCTCAATTAGTATGTACAAAAAGTACCTTCAGCAGCAGTGTTATTTGAACAGTGATTCTTAAGTATCACAGCTATATCTGTTTGAGAAGCTCCAGCTAGTTCAAACTTCTCAACTGCAAATTCTAGACTTTCATGCCATTCTGGTAGCTCTAATTTGTATTCCATAATTGAACGCTCATATAGCATGGTACCCCAAAGGATATATATTTGAGACCTCAAAGTTTCTGCCTGTGCTGCTATTTTTTCTGATGATATATTTTGCAATAGGCAATCCAATCCCATGTTTTGTAGATGGAATTTGATGTCCTTTGATTTATAATCATCGTTCAAGCATCGCTTTTCGGATTCTTCCCATATATGCATTCCTTTCTCCATGTTTTCCTCGGCGGCATTGTAAAGTTGAAGAACCTCAGTGGAGGCCCATGTTGTTGAGTCAACATTTCTGTTTACTGCATAATACCAAGACAGTTTTGCTTGCTCAAATTTTTGTTGCCCTACTGCCAAGAAGCCTTCATAAAAATCCGGTTTGATTTTAATGGCTGCTTCATATTTTTCTCCTGCTCTTTTATATTCTTCCTGCACCCATTCATATGAATATCTTATCTGTTCATGCAGGTCTTTAGAATGTTCATCTGTGAAATTCACCTTCTTCCTTGCCCTTGACATGTGAACATTTCCCCAGTTGAACAAGGCTAAAGCTGCCATTTCTTGGAACTTAGCTCCTGCCATGTCAAACAAGCTTAGTGCTTCTTCACTAGTAACCGTGTCCTCCATAGCCTCAGAATAAAGTTTCATTCCAAGTTCATGAAAATCTAAATATCTATCAGATCCAATTCCAACATGGTTCTTGAACATTTGGGCAAACTGGATTATCCAATCTTCAATGCAAGATGACATAATCATTTCCTTTTCTTTTACCATACAACCATTCTCTAATCCATTATTATAGCCATGCTTTTGCTCCTTCTTTTCATTAATTTTCTCGAACAATGGATCCTGTGCAGGATCTGTGTCCACTATGTATAGGCGGATACAACTCTCCGATGCTGCTGATTTTTCAGCCAATCTTAATTCTTCATCAGAAGTGATTGTGACTAAATCACCTTCATGATCCCTATACTTAACAAGAACTGCTCCTACACTTGGAAACCGGTCACGGATTACTTCCCTTAGATGATGGAGGCTGCAATTGACTTGCAACTCTGCAACTCTAATGTCCTCTCCAAAAACAAGTTTTACTGTTTTCTTAGCTGCATCTTCCTTTCTGCCATTGCTGAATTGTTCCTCAACAACCTCCTTTATATCAGCCTTCTTCTCACTAATCTTTTCCTTCACTGCCTTCTTTTTGGATTTGTTCACAGCCTTCTTCTTCTCAACACTGTCCTCCACCACCTTCTTGTCTTCCAACTTCTCTTCAGATTTTTCCACAGCATTCCTTTGCTCAAAACTGTCCTCTGACTTATTGTCCTCCAACTTCTCATAAGATTTTCCCACAGCATTCTTTAGCTCAACACTGTCCTCTGACTTATTGTCTTCCAAATTCTTCCCAACAAGTTTTCTGCTCTTCTTTGGTTTCTTCTTCTCTTTTACTACTTCTGGTTCAGTATGATTAGAAGACAACTCAACTTCTATGTCAGCTACTTTTAGTCCCTTCTCCTCAATTGCATTTTTCACCTTATCTGAAATTTCCAACGCCATAATATTGTTGGGTTCCATTTTCAGTACAGTACTAACATCTCTCAGGGCTAAATCCAACCTATTCAAAGCCTCATAACACCTTGCTCTCTTCAAAAGGGCTTTACTATACTTTGGAGTAACTTCAAGAGCTAAAGTGCACTCATGAATAGCCCTAGGGTAATTCCCAAATCCCATCTGCATGTAGCATGCAGCCATGTTACTCCTAAGACAAGAAACATCTATGTGATTTTTTGGCAGCAATTTCATGGCTTTCTCATATTGTAAAAGGGCTCCTTCAAGATCTCTCTTTTGAAACAGCTTATTCCCCTCACTCTTTAACTCTTGAGCCATGGAAATAAACACCTCAGTATCATCATCATAAACTTTGAGGCTGTTATCTCCACTATTATCACCTGACTTTTCTCCAACTTGTTTCTTTTTGTTACCCATTTAAACCCAAGAAAAGAACAGTAAAAGAAACTAACCAAGAAAACTTGACTAGTACTTCTCTTCAGACCAGAAGACTCACACTTCAATCAAGTCAATCCCAAAAACAAAAAAGAAAGAAAATTTCCAACTAAAGTGCATACACAAGATAATACAGTACAAGTCCTTCAAAGACAAGATAACAAGGACAAGATTCAGGTATCAAATATCATATAGACCAGCAAAAAATACTATCTAGAAGATAAACTAGGAAATCTTGAAAGTTCTCTAGCTAGTCAAAATGGCTGAAGTTTGAGAGAATCACAACACAAACAGAATCTTAAGGAAACAGATATCACTATCCAAACACCTGACAACCCACAAAGATTCTTTCAAAGAAAATGAAAACCCAGAGTTTGATAAGGAAGAAGAACTTATCTTTGTGACAGATTCTGACACAAGCATGAAACTTTGAGTAAGAGGAAGAGAGAGAATATAATGGAAGAAAAAGAAAAGCAAGGCACGTTATGTTGCTCCTTTTGTACACTGAAAGATTTTTTACCAATTCTTGACGTTAAAGACACTGAACCAAAGACATATTCAAGAAAATGTTGGCCGTTTATCAGAGTTTGGATGAATACTATATTAAGTTTGGTTTTTTTTTCCTTCTTGGTTTTCTTTTTCTTGTTAACTGAAAATACCTGTTTTATGGTTTTTCTTGTTATTCTCCCTCCACTTGTGGGTCCCATTCCTCATATGGTTTTTAATGAGTTAAGCTTTTTAATAAATGAGCTTATTAAAAAAATAAGGTGATGTCATATTATAGTTGACAGATTATTCTTGGCCGTTGGCGACTCATAAAGTCAATCATTGTTTTTTTTTATGAATTTAAATACTAGTATGGATATTAATAAGAGGCATATAATATCTTTGTAAAATTATAAAATCGTTATGGTTTTTCTGTTTTCTAACATGACTTTTCTAGGAGACAAGATAAGAAAAAAGTGGTGAGAGAAGAATCTAGCAGAAGTGCAGAACAAGTTGGTGGCAACACTTGCAAGACTTGAGACTTTTTTTAGCCAAACAAGACTTCGAGACTTGAGACCATTTGTATTTTTATTTTTAATTAAGAGAAATATTTTTTTATGATAAAAATGAAATAGTGGATGACTTTTGTTGGGTGGGACCCAGTCTTTTGGTATGGAATGCCCACCGAAGCAATAGAGCACTTAAGGACCACGTGACCGAAGCAATGCCTAGCCAACGGATCCTAGTGGTCCACCTTGACTGTTAGTCACAACTCATAAATAGACAACTTATCACTCAATTTAGGATATTAATTAATACTCATACATTTTTTATTCATTTTTATATATATCTTCATAGCCAAGAAACCGTAGTGATAACAAAAAAACCAAGAAAACGTAGGATATTAATTAATACTCATACATTTTTTATTCATTTGTATGTATCTCCAAAGACAAGAAACCGAAGTGAGAATATGTATGTGCATATATATACATTTCTTTTACATATGTTTGGTAGAATACTGATCATATTTGAATATAAAAATAATGCAGAACATATTTCTTGATACGGTGTTGCTTATATCTCCTCTATTTCTTCCCTTGAACTTAACATACACTTGGTCACTTGGTTTGGTGGTTATGGCTGATGATTTCAGATGAGATTGAAGTTTTGATTATGTTTGAAATGATCATCTGTTGGGCCTTTTGATTGGAATTTCCTATTTTATTTGTTTCAAATGTTGTGTTTATTATATGTTTTTCTTTTGATAAAATGATCAATTTGTGTGTTTATTATATGTGGTTTTAAACACTACTACTTGTTTCAATTAACTTATGAAGAATAGTTTCTTTAGGTAAAATAAAAACTAAAAAGGTCCTTTTATATAATAGATTGTGAAAATAGCTTCTTTTTTTTTTGATGCAGATTGTGAAAATAGCTTCTAACACTATATGAGGAACTAGTTTCATGCAAAATCCAGGTTTCAAGTTCCAACCTAAGCTTTTAGGGGGAAAAATATATTTTAATGAAGATAATAGTTGTGTTTGTGTGTTTTAATCAAAGTATGGGTTTTGACAATTAAAAGCAATTTTGAAAAATATTGAGGACATTTTTATGCCTAATTTAGTAATTTGGAGCCAAATCTAATTTTTAGGAGTTTAACCCACATAGACACTAAATCTTGGCTCAAATCTTTTTTTAGACAAAATCTTAACTCAAATCTAATAGAGGGATTTTATATACTCCCTCCAGTCTTTATTATAAGTTTCCAACTAATTTTTCTCACATATCAATAAAATTGGATAAATGCATTTAATTTATCCTAAAATTCAAGTAATTTCCAACACTACCCCAATAATTACACATATATCCGAAATTATTAACTATTACTCTCTTCTATTACCCCTATTAAATATGAGTATATATGGGAAATAATAATTAATGCACATTGAAAACCATGAAGTGACTCATAAAAATAATCAAGAAAAATCACTATATGGTGACTTATATTAAGGACTATTGTTTTACCGTTTCATTAATTTTGTTTTCTTCGACCCACATATCCAACGGGCCTGGGCCTGTCTCTTCAACCCACAAAGCTTATACAAAAAAAGTACCAAAAAACCTGTATGACATGGCAAACGGAGATTGGCTTGCCTTCGTGTAAGAGAAAATGAGATCGTGTTTTATTTTAACAAAACGATTTATGGTAAACAAAAAAAAAAAAAAAAAAAAAAAGCGATCGTCGTCTCCGATAGATTCATTGATTGAGGTGAACTGAGTCATAATTTTCGACATGAAGGCCTTTCTCTTCTTCACCTTGCTTTGTTTCACCGTCTTCAGCCTTGTATTCGCCGACCACATCATCCCTGTTCATCTCGGTAAATAAATAATAAATAATTATTATAATTCTTCCCTTCCATTCAAATCATTATAATTACAATTCTTGAGTTCATTCGTTTTATATTTGAAAAATTAGGGTTCAAATTATGTTCATGTAGTTAACATTTTGTTCATGATGAGCTTTTTATGGAAATAAATGTCTTACTGAGGAATGAATAAAAGCTCTAGTTAGCTTTTTTGGAGAATCTAAGGAACGAACCTAAATGAAGTAATTAAAAATTGATTTTGCTATTTTTTTCCTCTATACTAGTTTATTTGACTTATAAACTAATATATAATGTAATACTGTACAAAATATGTTATGATTAAGTAGTTCGTTTCGCTTGCATAGGATTCTCCAAATAAGTCAACTAAGTTCTATATTTAAGAACGGACGGAGTATTAATGTTCTGCATTAAAAGGTGTAGGTAGCTAATGCAGCAAAATGCTGTAGATATTATATTTTGAGGTGTACATTTTAGATAGCTGATTTAAGATTGATCACTGTGACACTAACTGATTTGTTAGCAGGTGGTGCGGCATTTGGTCGTACCTCTCGGGAACCAAAGTATAAGATTGAATTTCATCCACAAGATTCCCCTTATCATCCTGTAAGCTTCAATCAATTTATGGTTTATCCATCTCTTGTTGAATGCCATCTTATGTTACATGTTTATTCACTGTGCTGGCGATGCTTTATTAACAGGATGATGACCAGGAATCTATAGTTATGCCAGGGAAAAATGGACAGAAGTTTTTATGCTTCTTGCCTAAAGTGGAAAAGGAGAAGAGCGGAAGGCCAATTATGCAGCACAATATTAGCAGCATGATTGTTGAATCTGAGAAAACAATTAAGCTAAAGACACCAGATGAACTGTTAGAAGTGTTGAAGGATCAATGCTTTGTTAGAGTTAGTATACATATCAAAACCTTTTCTATTGTGTGATATCTGTCATAAATCAAATCCTTAGATTAATATTATGTTTCTGCAGCAAGAAGGTTGGTGGTCATATGAATTTTGCTATCAAAAGAAGTTGCGGCAAGTACATGCAGAGGAAGAAAAGGTAAGCTGTAATCTTTCGTTTTATTGTATTAATTCATTATTTATTTTCCTCTTGGCTAGTAGTTAGAGACAATGAGTTCATAACTGGAATTTAGAAAAATGAACAAGTTTAAACCATTTCACCCACGGCTGCATGAGAACATAGTACTTCATTTAAGAGTTGATTTGTTAACTAGTTTGATTAACATTTGCCGAACAGATTTAATCTTATTCATTGCAGTGATTGTTAAGTGTAGATTGAAGCTTTGTTCATATCAATTTCTCCACGAGAAGTCAATATCTGTTTGTTGTTCTTTTAGCAGTTCCTACTCATATTGCCATAAACTTTTATTTAAGGTAATAGACTTGTAGATTGGACTTATAATAATCAGGTGTACTTGTCCCTTTGTTTCAGGTACTTCAGGCATTTATACTGGGAGAGTATGATGAAGAGGCCACTGCTGCTTTCAACCAAAATCTTTCTGACATTTCTACATTGAAGGATCCTCGTTCCCAAGATGCATCTCAAAGGTATATTCCACAAATGAATATAACCAAGTAACTAGGCCGGCTGATCTTTGAGAGTTGTTTCACATGGTATGATGGAAAATGGAAAAAATGGTCGTGTATTAATATTTATAATAAATATGCAGATACCATGCTCATCAATACACAAATGGTACCACATGTGATCTCACGAATAAGCCACGAGAGACGGAGGTAAGAAACTTAAGAAGTCTGTTTTTCTTTTCCTACAGAAGCATTAAAAAAAGCCTCTGATGTGTACAGTTTTACTCCTATTAGTTGAGAGGTTGTTTCCAGGATTTGAATTTGCCACCTCTTAATCATATGGCTGCAATATTTACCGTAGCTTTAAGTATACTGATTTCAAAGTTCGATAACAGGTCAGGTTTGTATGCTCAGAGCAGCCAAGAGCAATGATTAGTTCAATCACAGAGCTTTCCACTTGCAAGTATGCACTCACAATTCAATGCCCTACTTTATGCAAGCACCCGTAAGTCCTCTCTTTCCCTCTTTCACTCTCCATCCTTTATGGGAGAAATTCCAAGCTACCATCATTTCTATTGAGCTATACGATGTTTTATTCATGCATGCTGTTAATTTTACCTATACAGATTGTTTCAAGATGAGAAACCAGTCTCGCACACCATCAACTGCAATGTGCTTCCAAATGATTACAAGGAAACCAAAACGGAACAGGAAGACAAAGTTACAGAGATTGTTATGGTCACAGATACTGAAATGAATGATCTAGAATAATGATGTATATACACACAATTAGTATGTTAGACATGTAATCTACAAAAGCAGGTCCTCTTTCCAATGGATGGATTGACAGCTTCAATGCTTTTTAATCTTTGTTATAATATCAGGTTATCATAGAGGTTCAGTTTCCTTGAAAAGGCTCTCTAAGGTTTCTGGAGTTTTCCTACCACTATGGAATAAGTGATTTGGAAAGTAAAATAGTAAAAATTATTTAAATTTATGGCTGGAATGTTAACGAAAGGTTGAGTTAGCTACTTAGCATCTGCTGGTTAGGAATTTAACTTATAACATACGAAATTGTTCAATGCAAAGGGTAACAATGCAAAGGGTAAGATACAATGAACTTCAGGGTCTCTTTATGTCATATCGTTGTCCATGTTGTCTCACCAACAAGAAGGCCAAATCATTAAATGGCCAAACTTAAGAGTTGAGTCTCTCAAACAACAAGGACTTTATAATAATTTTCCATATCGAAGAACACTATTTTAGCCATACAATATAATGGTACAATCCTCAATTTAAATAATTTTCAATAATAAATAGTATGACATTATAAATATTTAAAAAGTATCAAAATTAGCTAAATTCAAATTAAAGTAAATGTGTTTTTTTATTAATTAACCTCGTCATATCAAGCTCATGTTTGAATTATTTAGATAATAGTTTGAAATATTATGTTAATCAACTCTATATTCAAATATTTTCAAAAAAAAAAAATCTAAATAAACACCTTTACATTATATATAGAGTTAAAGGTCAAATCTAGCATTCAACTATTGGCAAAATTTCACCCAACATAAAAATCAATTTCCATGTATTGAAATTGGAAATAAAATAAATATCTCGATATTTAAGGTTAGATAGAAGGGCAGACATCTATATTATCTAATATTAAGTTGTTATCCATTTTGACTTCTGAAATGTATTTTTCTGAAATTCATTGTGATACATACCATAATATATATCAGGGATGAGGTAGAGGGAATGAGATTAACAAATTGAAAAAAAAATGAAAGGAAATGATATCTTTTGCCATAATGTTGGCATTCAACGAATTATAACCATCCATTTTTGGCAAAAAAAAAAACTATAACCATCCATTTAAGGGCAGCAACATCTTCGTATAATAGACAACAATTGGTGAATCTAAATTGAGAATGTTATCTGTGATCCTGCATAGGCAAGCTTCTAAAGTACATGCCTTAATATCTTAAAGGTAATAATATTCAACATTAATTATAAGTTAGATCTATTATATTTTTAAAACATCTTAGCAAGTTCCTGATTAGTCCACATGTCCTTATATTTTTTTTGTAAAAAAAAACTTGTAATTAATTCATCATATAATTGTGTTCAAAAGTATAAATGACTCACTTCATTTTTCCTACACAAATACAAAATATTTCCAAAACCAAATAATTAAATTGTGGGATGTCATTTAATAAAAAAATAAATTATTTCAAGTGAACAATTTTGTATACCATAATACATAAAATAGTTCCAAACTTTTTATTTATTACCTTTTCTGATCCGTGCATGGCACAAGGGAAATTCCTAGTTGTTAGTGATAAATAAAGTTCCATGCATCACTAAATATTAAATATTGGTGTTTTCAAATGAAACATCCCCAAAATGCAAGTCAACTAGGAATATACAAAGACAAGACTTTCCCTATCTTATCCTACCATTTACATAAATTAAGCACTATTCTTCAGATTGCCATCTTAATGAGAAGATAACATTTGGCCACTGCTGCTGCCTACTGATTCCAACAGAGACAAGTATTCTTTTATGGCTTCCCCTTCAATGTTAACTTCAATATCATAGTCATCCAATGCATCAGCATTTGCTATCTCGTTAGAAATCTCATCTTCCATTTCCACATCTCGCTCCTCAGTTTCAGTTAGGCCTGGAATGTTAGAACCAACGTTATCTGGCATAGGAGCTGAAGAACTCGCTTCGATTTGCGTGTTTTCGTCTGCTTGTTCGATCAGTCTTTGCATTATTTGATCCAAATCACCACCAGCCTCAACAGCAGCTACCACTGCCAACAAGAAAGCAATATCAGAACCTCTTACAACATATATGTATTGTGTATGTACTAACTCCAGACCTTATTATGAAAGTCAGTCAACTTTATTTGGGGTGATTAAAGAAGTTAAATAAGCTACTCAATTATATATAAATGCTAATTAGTTTGAAGTATATGTATGTCCATAAGTCAGACAAATTAAAAAACTAATCAATATAAATTCTTTAAACTAACTTACTTATTCATTAATATTCCTATATAAAGTCACATAGAGCTGACATTAAGGACCGGAGGTAACATGGAGATAGATATAAATATATATAATGGCCATTCTCAGAGCTTAAAAACTTAAGTACCTCTTGATCTTTCAAACCCCATGCGGACAAGATTTTCGATTTGAGACTCTTTTGCTAGCTTTAGCCGTTTTGCTTTCCTTTTCACAATGTAATCCTTCATATTCATGAGAGTAATTATGTGAACGGTTTTAAATTATACCTTGAAGACAATCAAACATATAAATACTAACCTGAATAGCAGAATTAGCTTCTGGATTTGTCAAATCATTCAATGCTTTGTCAAAATCATTTTCATTTCTTCGAAGGGCTTCAGCAACAAGTTCCCTCTCAAATCTTCCAGAAACAGAAGCATTGAGCTAGATTAGTTTAATTAAGAAATTTTGTGGAGTGACATTTTTATTGATCGATGATATCGGCAACAATTATCAAAACAATATAGCAATGCTCTTGTCACAACAAGAATAAGCTAAAAGTACATTACACTTAGCTGCATTTATATTTACTTAGCTTAAATTTAACTCCAGTGATTTTAGAAATCACACACGTCCACATTGATTTTTCACATCAAATATATGTGGGATTTTTATCTGGACAAACTTTGAACGGGGTTTCAAATTGTTAATAGATGTTTCAGATATATAATATTAGTCATATTGAAACAAGATTAAGAGATGAGTTTAAGTTTAGCATCTCTCTAGATGTCAAATTAATTTACTCTACATTTACAATGCAAAAGTGTCGCTATCAACAAGTTATTGACATTATCACTTGATCAAATATATGATTTTATTATGACAAAGAGTTCTTACATGTATAATCTATCAATTAAATCCAGCTAAGCTGAAGTTGCGCAAGTGAATTCAGATTTCTACTGCACGCCATTACCAACATGGCCATATAGGCGTTAATGCCATATCAACAATCACTTCCTCTTAAAAAGTTTTGTTATTAAGTAAAGACTTATGGGATTGGTTATATTAATATCTTTAAAATGATCAAAGCAAGAATAACATGGTACTCACCCCAAAGAGGCCAAATCCTTTAACTTTTGCATATCCACAGCTTTCTTTAAGGGTGTCAGCCCATAACGCTTCTGTTCCCTGCGTTTTTATTTTCTCATAGGTGTCACAAGGGGTAATGACATGAAGCAATAATATATCATGGAAATACAAGACAATAAACATCAAGTCACTGACATAATTTCATTTCTTCTCTCTATATCTTCTTTCCTTTTTCTCTCTCTTTTAACCTTTTCTTCCTCGAGAAAATCAATGGCACTTCCGACATCTTGATTGGTCATCCGTAATGCTCTCTTTACATCACGCTCCATGAATCCCATACTCATAACAAATGATAAGGCATCATCTGACACTTGCAGCTGAAAGATGTACATGGTTATTTCTATTGTGAGAGATAAAAGAAATTTATTGAATAAGTTGAGTTGGATATAATGTTATTCCGTGATTTCAATGGAATCTAGTCCTTGAAAGGTTAGCGATATCAATTTAATCTATAAATTTCTAATAACATTCATTTAGTCACAAGTCAAGACTAAAATAGACGTTTCTTACCAAACATTGTGACAAAATGATGTCACAATGTTTTAAGGATTATATTGATGAAGAGTGTATCTTTCAAGGACCTAATATATCATAGTTTTTTTCCTTAAAAATGTTGCAGATTGCGTGTCATTTTTTCCCCGTGTTTAGACAAGGGGAAAAACCCAGAATTCTTAATATTCAAAAACCTGATGCTAGACTATAACAAATTATATCGACAATTAACAAGGAGACAAGAAAAATAGGTTTGTAAGATGTGCACTGGTTTTTAATCATAATTTCTTGCAATATGATATGATAGTTCAGCTTACCTGGTTGAATTTTACTTTTGCAGAAGTCAGCACATCTCTTGCTTTCTCCAACTTACCACTATGATAAGCCACCACCCCTTCAAGTAGCTCTAGTCTTAAATGCCTATTTAAATGGTGCTTCAAATCAATCTACCTCGTATAGAAGCACGAGAATATTTTGAACGTTTATAAAGAGTAGGAAAATGAACAGTATACCCAAACTACTCACAATGCAAGTTCAGGATAGCGACCTCCCTGTAGAAGTCTAAGACGCGAGGAATCCTTTCCATGAGCACGCTCAATTCCTGCCCTTGCCATTTCAAGACGCTTTCCAGCCTCTGATAGCCATTTGATGTCTCGGATCATAAAGTAGCACCATACCATGTCTAATTGAAGTATCGAAACATTGTCAACAAGCTGAACAGACAAAAATGTAATAAAAGTTTCAGATCCAGAGAAGAAAATATTGTAGGAAATTGCATTTGAAGAAAGTCCAACCAAGAGAAAATAGCTATATTGGAGCTCAAATGAATTTAAAGCCTTTGAAAAGCAAAGCAACAGTAAAGGTTATAAAGTCGGGATACAATTGTAAAATCCAAAATCGCATTTTTGGAATTGTGAATCAAACCGTATTATGTATTGTATGATTCATGATCAATTATTTAGAGGATGACATAACTGTATTTTCCAATGCGAAAACATCGAGAATTTTATATACTAGCATTTTCATAGCAAATAGCAATTTATATTTCATTAGACTAGCATTTAAAGAGTAAGCATCAGAACATTGAGACCAACCTAATTAAAAAGAATAAAATTTATTTAACGAAAGGATAAAGATACACTTAAACTTATCGTAAATCATAAAATTTATAATCAATTTTGGCTTGTATTGCATGATTCAGGTGAGATACATGAATATGAAATATACATAATAGATTTGTATCTTTCTCATACATTTTGAATCGAATTGTAATATATGACTTGAGATTCACGAATTTCTAACTACTAATAAAGAAGCAATGCGTGAGAACTGTGTTATCAGACCTTACTGGAAAAATTTTGCACTGCTGCATAATTTAACTTTCTTTTGAAAAAAGGGACAATTTCAGATAAGAAAACTTTCTTATTAAATGCAAAGTACAGTAAATTATTTCTTACAGTGGAACCACCTTGAATAAAACAAGCATGTTTAGAACAGATACTAAAGGAAGCAAAAGATCAATATCGACTTCTGTCAAATATTAACATGAGAAGCAGCTAGCACGCAAATTCAGTGAATTGAATATATAACTATATCATGTCATGACTTGGCAAGATATAAAACACCAACAAATAAAATGTATAAAAATCGCATTGCTCACCTCAAGAACCTTTGGATCACAAAGAGAGAACGACTCCTGCCAAAGAAACCAAGTGCTATACATGTTAGGACATGTTAAACAGAGAGGATTAACCCACATCAGTTAATATCATTAGAAACTGGACCACATCAGTTAATACTTAATTGTATTGAGGTAAGTATGACTGCATCAGGCTAGATTAATAATTTAGAGAAATTCATCAGGAACTGACCTCGCCCATAGAGAGCACTTGCAAAGCATCATTGTAACTTTCCTGTCTGATAAGACGTTTTCCATTTGCATGAAGCATCAGTCCCATCATTACTGCCCTGCCAAATGATAGCTTGAGCAATTATGTTATCATTAAAATTTTAAAACAAAATCAAAAGTTCAAAAACAATTTTTCTTTTGTCTAAATGAATTTCCTAAAATGTTACATGTGCATAGTCCATACCTCTGATCCGTCTCAGAACCTAACTGCACTTTTTGTCCACTTTGATCTTCAACTTCTATGTTGAAATCTTCCATAGGTAATGAGCCATCAGCATGCCTTTGTGCAAGTGCTGTGGCAGCTGCCCTGTTTACAGCATATGCAAGTCAGCCACATAAACTAAAGATAACAATGAGATTATAAAATTAAAGGACAAAACTTTTTCTGATCAAAAGCCAAAACCTTTGGCCTAGGGAAAACGGGTGAAAGAGTAAGAGTTATAGTTAAAGCACAGAAAAAAGTTGATTAAGATAACATAGAGGGTAACTTGAAATGCCATCTTCCCATTGTTTCTGAATCATTAAATATCATGGAGTGGCTAGAAAACTCTAAAGTCTAATAATACCTATAACATTTTGGGGCAAATTGACAATCAATCTTGCAACAACTCTAACTGTTTTATGTGAAAGATTTAGATTTAGAGGGATGGAATGAAAAAATTTGTGAGTTGAATTATTAAATTTTGAAGAAGTGGGATAATGATAATTTTAAAAAAAATATAAGATGAAAGATAAAAGAATAAGGAATATCAGTTAAAAACTCTTAACCTAAATTCCATAATTTTTAAAAATTTAGACCGTCACATTCGGGTTCTGATTTAGTGTTCATCACCCATATTTTTCATCACTTTCTCGTAACTACAAATACATTAGCATATGGTGGGCCCAAAACCTCTCTCCTCTCGGGGCCCACCATGTGTTTATTTATTTGTGTGTATTTATGGTGATGAGAAGGTGATAACTGATAAACACCGAATCAAAACCCGTACCTAGACATAAAACAGGAGTTAGTTCACACTTCAGTTCTCTACAAGGATCTGTACCTAGACACTACCCCTATGCCACTGATCACTACAAAAAGAACACATTTGATACAAATTAAAATGAAATTGCAGAAGAAACAGCTATATCAACCAAAAATCAATTTTTCTATAATCTCTGCTGATAAAAAAAAAATCTATAATCTCTAAGAATAACAATCAATAGTCTCACTAATAATAATAATACATTCCTTAAATGACACGATGGCAGTTAAATTAACGGCATTAATTGCACAAAATCAACCATAATGAGAAGCATTAAAAACCCACATGATCAAAACAATCAAAAGCATTCCACAAATAATAAAAATGAAAACTTTATTAATTACTTGACACGTGCAAGCCTGTTAGAACGTTCTTCTTCGGCGAGCAAAACCTTGCCTTCATCAACAGAGACGCGAGAGGCAAGAATCTTAGCGTTATTTTTGATACCCACTTGGCTCAAATTCTCAGAACCATCGCCATCTTTCAGAATCTTGCCACCAAATATTAAATTCACAGAATCAGCCTCTAAATTTGATCGCTTCGCGATTTCTTCTCTCAGCATAGGAAGCGTCCAAGCTTCGAGGTCAACGTCTAAGAGGCCAACCCATGTGCCTGCAATCTTCAATTTCGCCATCACGAAGAAGAAAGGGAAGAGATTTTTGGATTAGAAGAAGTGAGGAGAGTGAGAAATTTGAGTGATTTCAAGTTATGAAGTTGTGATTTGTTTATATAGGCTGCGAAAATAGGATGACGTGGCAAATGTGTTGGGGGAGAATTTCTTGGTAAATAAGGTAGGACAAAATGTGTTTCTCTTGGTTTTGGCTTTTTTTTTTTGTTTTTGCCAATAATTGGTTTTGTATTTCTTGGTAAATAAGCTAGGAGAAAATGTTTTGTCTTCGTTTTGATAGGAAAACAAAATTGATGTTTGAAAAATTAATGGGAAGTCTCGGAATTTAACTAACTAATACAGGACCCGCGCAATGCGTGAGATTAATGAGTATCAAGCGTGGATGATAATATATGAACATACTAAGATAATGAGTACATGTTGAAGAAGTTGGGATAAGAGGTAAAATCAGAATTCTTGGTTAAAAAGATGTAAGGTCAAGTTCAATTGGAAAGAGTTTTAAAAAACTGAAAAGTGTGAGAGAGGGAAAAGGAGAGAGAGAAATATGAGATGAACGTCGTTAGTGTGATTGTCATATCACGTAATCGTTGGAGAATTTTTTCTGTTACAGGACATCTTAGTTGTTTAGTGCGTCAATATTAGGCGTCAAACCCTATAAGTAAGGTGCATGATACACTGACATGGTGAGATTTGTGTTATGATATAATGCACACTACCAAGATGGTGCCTCAATATTAGATGTGTTAATCTATAGATTAGCAAGTAGTATGACTTTGTTGTTATATGAATTGTAAGCAGCCCATAGTTGCTATTACAGATGATAATTCAATTCACTAGTTAGGTCGATGGAGTCGTTAACCCATTAGGCAATCGAGGTTGTAGTTAGACTATGTACAAGACCCAAATTGAAGTGTTTAGGGGGTTCAAGAAAGGATAACTCTATTTGTTATCTGACCATTTACTCATTAAGACACCACACTAGTGTTAAAGAATCGCTAAGTCAAGCATCGCGATAGAGACACCACACTAGTGTTACTCCCCATAATCGAATTTGCGACGTGGTAGTCAACCTGATGCTCATTGTTCGATCTCTTCGCCATTGAACCCACGGACGATGAGTTCTCTGGCTATTAATGTAATCAAATAGGTATGAGTGATTCTATTTTCATCATCTAATTTTATTTTAGAACTATTACTCTATTGTTCTTTTTCGATTTCTATTTCTTATATTAGGATAATTGATATGAATGTAATTGGGGTTTATTTATTATAGTTTTCACTTTTGTATTTTTTGTCCATTTTTTAAGATATAGGCTACCAAATTTTTCATCTTCATCTCTACTCTTTTCTTGGTATGTATTTATTTTGGTTTTCATAAACATGATTATGTGAATATTTGTGTCATAATGCATTGAAACAAGTATGATTGATTCTATTTTCATCCTCTATTCTAGATTTGTTACTTCATTTTTCTTCTTTCCTAAAATGAATCATTCATTGCATTTCTTATAATCTGTAGCTTAGATCCAAAATTCAACAATAATCATGCTTTAGAAATAGATTTTATCCTCTTTCTACTAAAAGTTCACTCAAACTTGCAACTTTATTCTTCTTCTTTAATTTTGTTTGGCCAATGTAGAAAAAAAAATTGTCAAACAAAAACACAAAAATCACTTTTAGACAACCTTCACTCTTTTAGCTTATATGTGTCACCATTAATTTTTATCATTTACTCATCTACTAATTGAAAGTAGTGGATGCATAAGAGGGGGGTGAATTGTGCTACCAAATAAAATCAAACAATAACAACACAAGGATTTATACTGGTTCGGTCTTCCTGACCTACGTCCAGTTCTCAACCACCCAGGTTGAGTTCCTCTATCCCCAGGTTTTACAAACGGGTTCACCTGGAACCTTTACAACCGCAAGTTTTGAACGGGATCACTTGCAACCTTACAGCCACAAGTTTTACTCAAGGCTCATTTGCAACCTTGCTAACTAACTCCCCCTTACAACCAGCAAGGGTTCAACCTTTACAAATAAAGGATTTTCTAAACTTAATTTTCTTTAAGAACGGATAATGTTACACACTTAAGTACAATGAATGCTCTTAATAAATGAAGAGACTTAACTACAAAGAGTACAAAATAAGTAGATGAAAAGAACTCTCAATGTGTTAAGTTCTCTTTCGCTTTTCTGGGCAGCTTTGAATGCTTGAAGGATATTCTCAGTTTCTCACTCTAGCTTTCTTCAAGATGTCAAAGTTATTTTCATAAATGAAGATGAGCTTGCTTATATAGTCTTCAAGTATTCTCACTCTTGGTAGGTGGGTTAGCCGTTTGAATATGGCCGTTTATCCCATGTTACCGTTTGCCCATTAATTGCTTCATTAATGCTTAGCAGGGTTGACTTTGCTTTATCTCTGAAAAGTAGTTCTGACATCTCTGCTCTGTCAAAAAGCATTCTGACACTGCACTGCTCTGAACGTTCTGACATTCTGATTACTTGCCGAAGCAAGTCCACATCCGGAAGCAACATCACTCGGTGTACTGCATTTTGAACGTTAGTCTTAACAATAATAGCACATACTCACATGCAGTGGGAGTTCACTTAGTCTAGGGGAGCTCTCTTACATCCGGAAACAATTTCACATCCGGAAGCACTTCCACTGGACGTTGGGTTATGATCATATTATATTCACTGACGCTCAGTGTTGTCCAAACCAACAGCCAGCGCTAGTCACTAAGCAATCGGAAGCAAATCCACTGGACGTTGGGATATGATCATATTATACTCACTGACGCTCAGTGTTGTGCAAACCAACAGCCAGCGCTAGTCACTAAGCAACCGGAAGCAAATCCACATCCGGAAGCTTCCTAACTTAGTCTAAAGGTTTTTATACAACTAATGTTCTTAGACTGAGTTATGACTTAGTGAAATACTTGCTGCCGCTGGGGGATGAGATGTTCATCTGCGAGCGCTAGTCCTAGTCCATCCGGAAGTAAATCCACATCCGGTTGTACTCTTACTTGGGGTTCTACGTTAGCCTAACTTTTTCTAAGTGTTTAGCTCATTCTTTCATATTTTAGTCTTCATCAAAACTTAAGATTCTAACATTCTCCCCCTTTTTGATGATGACAAACTAAGTTATCTAATTAAATTCATATGAAAGAATTGAAGGTAATAATCAGATAAAGTGCACAACTGAACTCAAAGATAATTATCATTGATGAGCAAAAGATTACACGTTAAAATAATAACAGATAAAATTTACAAGTAATCAAAACTGTGCAAAGTGAACTATGCATGAAAAATATGAGAAAAGAAAATTTCTAAGTTAAATGCCTAGGGTAGTAGAGTGGGGTTTATAGGTGGTGTCTCTTTTTCCTTTCCCTCTCCAACTGCCTTTGCTCATTCTCCTTTTGAAGTCGGGCTATGTGGGCATCCTTCTCGCTCTGGTCAATCTGAGCAATTATACTCTGAAGCTCTGCCTCTTCCTTCTCCCTTCTGAGTCTCTCAGATTCAACGGATTCCTTAAAAGCTCTTTTCAGATTTTCAACTTCTTCAAACCCAGGGAACCCAGTTGCATCAGAGAAGGGAGTGACCTCACCATTGGGATAATGGACCGGCCTAATCTTCACATTCCACACTGAAAAGTTGGGGTCCTCCTCAACTTCCTTGGCTTTCCGTTTCCCTTTGCCTTTGCCTTTTCCTTTGCCCTTACCCATCGCTTGGGTAGACTTGGCACTTGCTCTTTCAGCATCTAGGCAAGTCATTTGTCCAAACGAGATCTTGTCAGTGAATCCATACCTCTCGAACTCTTCAGGAGTCATATCCTCTATTTCCAACTTAACTTCCTTTAGAGGTGGAGAGACATGCGACTTTTGAGAGGATGACTGAGTCTCAGGTACAATTTCAGCTTGAACAGATGAGACCTCTTGCTCACTCACAGCAGACGCAGGAGTAGTAGTACTCTTGTTAGCATGCTTTCTAGCAACTGCTTTCTTCCTTGATTCGCTGTACTTGACTACTGAAGGAGGAGGAGCAGAGGTTGGCTCAGAAGGAGGAGGAGTAGAGGTTGGCTCAGAAGGAGGAGGATTGGCTTGGCTATTACTATAGGTGGATGATTTATCTTCTCCAGCCCGTACTTCATCATGATCTCCTCAATTATATTTCTGCCAGGCTCAGAGGGAGGAGGCTCAGAAGATGAAGACTCTAGCTCAGGTTCTGACTGTGGGATTTCACCAGGTTGTTCAAACAAAACCATTGCCCAGTTTGACCTTTGCTCGTCTGATCGCTGCTGTTCCATAAAACAGATGGCTTCCACACGGATAAGATGTTCAGCATTACCCAATCTCTGGGAATCCATGGCTCGACGGAGGGCAGCAGTGATGTCTTCATCTAGCCAGAGGGAAGGTTGAGTCCTTATTTGCTCCAAATCATATGCCCGACGGAGGGCAACAGCTGGTAGAGTTTCTCTCCCCTTTTTGGCATCATCAAAAGGAACGAGGGCCAGGGAGGATGGATTGGGTGAGGAGGAGGGTGAAGGGTCAGGGCCAAAAGTTCTGGGAGGTGAGGATTCGGGCGAGGATGTGGGTGAGGTGTTTTCTGGTGAATTAGGAGGGTTTGGGAAGAGGGCTGTGTTTCGTTCGAAGAAAGCGGGGTTGGTGAATAGGCCATCAAAGGGGTAGGTAGAGTAGTAGGCGGCGAGTTGTTTAACTTTCCACCGAATAGGGGGTTGGTCTCTTAGGTAGTAGGTGTGAAGTGGGTGATCAGGAGAGTGAAATCCTAGAGATTGGGCTATGGTGGGTTGAGTGTTAGGAGGAGGATTGGAGGGCCCTGTGGGATTTGGGGGAGGTGAATGTTTTGGGGAGTTATGTGGAGATGAAGAGTTATTTGGATTAAGGGGTGATTGGCGAGGGGAGTGTTGGGGTGAGTTTTGAGGTGATGGTTGATGGTCATTGCTGGGTGATGTTTGGAGTTGTTGGTTATTCTGAGGAGGAGGTTTCTGTGGCTGTTGAGTATTAGGAGGGGGGAGTAATGGTTGATTAGGTGGAGGTAAGTTACCTTGTGGTTGAGGGATTTGAAGGTGATTGATAATGAGGTCTAATTTGGCCTCTACCCTTCCTAGCTGAACCTCGACCCGACCTACTTGGTCCTTGAGGCTCTGTATTCTCTGCTCCTGCTGCTGGAACCCAATGTCACACTCAGAGCGAAGGGGAGCCACCAGAGAGTCAGACAGTCGAAAGAGGATCTCCTCTTTCACTTCCTCAGCAAAGGCCTTGACTGCAGCTGGCACCTTCGCAACACGGCTGGGACCAGGATGAGAATCGACTTCTTGATCCCCTGCACCAGATACAGAGGAGGCCGTGGTATGTGAGGCACTTCCAGCCTGTGATCCTGAGCGAGTGGCCTTTGTCTGCTTGATGTATTTTATCCCCATCTTGCCGATGTTAACTGCGCTGACAGGTACGCACTTAACATTTTCTTCCTCCTCTGTGGATGTGGACTTGATCAAATATTTCTCCAGGAGGAAAGCAATGACTGTGGGGTAGGGAAGACTTCCAGACTTCTGATTTTCAACCCACATGTGCAGCTCTAGACTGATCAACTGCCCAGGGTTGATTGGCTGCTGGGAGAGGAATCTGGGGAACCAAGAGTTGTCAAGGAGAGTGAACTCGTTGAAGTTCCCCCCTTTATGTGTCATCATGCGGGAGTAGACATAGTATAGGAGTCGGTTGGAGTCAGACATCCCAGACACCTTCTTCCCCTTGGTGTCATAGACCTTTTCAAGCTCCTCCTTGCTGAGTTTCTCAGGGAATAGCCACTCATTCATTTCTCCCTCAGTGACCCCCATCAGCCGGTTGATGTCTCTCCAAGTGAAATTAATGGTTTTCCCTCTTACTGTAGCAGTGAAGGTGACTCTGCGAATCTGATCCTTCCCATTCACCTTCTTATGCTTAGCCTTGGCAGTGAGGGACTGGCAGAATACCCGCAGGACGTTGACGTTGTATTCCTGGTTGATCCCCAGCCAGCACATGTACTTCTCTAGATATTCTCTCAAGTGTGGAAACCCTAGATCATCTATTTTGTTCAAGTCGATGAACATCCCAGTGTTGAAGTAGGGTTTTGCAGTCTCCATTTTCCCAGAAACTGTCTCCAGAGGCCCATCTCTGTATACAAGAGGATCATCCTCCTCAACTCGCTGTCGCTTGGATGATGATTCTTCGCTAAACTGTACTCTCTTCTTCCCCTTTTTCTTTGAGTGTTCTTGTTGAGGCCCAGATTGCCCAGAATGTTCGTGAACTTGTTCGTGAACTTGCCCAGATTGTTCTTGCTGTTCATGATGTTCATGTGATTTTCCAGATTTTCCAGAGCGTGAATGCCCAGATTTGCTAGTTTTGGACTTCGATTTCTTGGAAGAAGTGGCTATCTTTGTGTTGGGGTTAGATTCATGTGAGCCGGCCATTTGTGTGGATTTATGGTTTAGATGAGATGAAATGCGAAGAAATTTAGATGAAGAAGATGAAGAACAGTATGATGAACTCGATGAATAAATTCAGAGAGTTTTGTGGGTAAGAAATTTGTGCAAGTGAAAAGTAAAAGTGAAAACGGCTTCCTATTTATATGCAATGTCACAATGGGTAAAATGCTCATAATGACTCTACATGAAAGCATGCGCTGGTTCATGGGAAAACGTAAATATTCAAATTGAAACGTCGCACCTTTGTGACACGTGTCTCTGCACAATGTCAGAAGAGGCATAATTTTTGGTGTGAGAAGATGAAACGTTTTCTGAGGTGACGTGTCCCTTTGTTCAGACACTGGCGCTCCCGCTCACTTTGATTCAACACTCAGCGCCAGCAGAAGAGCATCCGGAAGTGGTTTTGCTTCCGGTTAGAGTGGCTCTCCAGGTCACTTTGAGTTGTCATCCAGCCCCAGCAAAGGAGTATCCGGAAGTGGTTTTGCTTCCGGTTGGACTCACTTAAGATTTAACATTGGGGACTTGCAAAACTAAAGATTGGCACTCCGATGCCTAAGTTAGTATAGTTGCAGATTTTAATCAATTAAGCACAAGTTTATTTTGAAGAATTAAACTTCATTTGGGTTTACCATTCCCAAATCACCTCTTATGAATGTAAATTGATCAACCCCCAGAGGCTTAGTGAAAATATCAGCAAACTGATGCTGAGTGGGGACAAATTGCACTTTGACATCCTTCTTCTGAACATGATCTCTGATGAAGTGATGTCTGACATCAATGTGCTTTGTCCTTGTGTGCTGAACCGGATTCTTGGCGAGGCTGATGGTGCTTGTGTTGTCACAGAGGATGGGAGCCTCAGGGAACTCCAAGCCAAGATCTCTTAGTTGGTTCTTCAGCCACAGCACTTGGGCACAACATCTTGCGGCAGCAATGTATTCTGTCTCTGTGGATGATAAAGACACGCAGGTTTGCTTCTTGCTAGCCCAAGAGACCAGACAACCATCAAGGAAGGCGCATTGTCCACTGGTGCTCTTCCTATCAGTTTTATACCCTGCATGGTCAGCATTAGAATAAGCCCACAAGAACTCTTGGTTACCTCTGGGATACCAAAGACCAAGCTCTTGTGTTCCCTCAAGGTATCTTAAAATACGTTTAACACAAGTTAGATGTGACTCCTTGGGGTTGGCTTGAAATCTAGCACACATGCCTACACTAAATTGAATGTCAGGCCTGCTAGCCGTCAAATACAGCAGGGAACCTATCATTCCCCTGTACATGGGCAGGCTGACAGATTTTCCCTTTGCATCAGCATCGAGTGCGGCAGTGGTACTCATGGGAGTGTCATACTCCTTGCATTCATCCATCTCAAACTTCTTGAGGAGCTCTCTGCAATACTTAGTTTGGGAGATGAAAATGCCATCCTTCTTTTGCTTAATTTGCAGGCCTAGGAAGAACGTTAGTTCTCCCATCATTGACATTTCAAACTCTCCCTGCATAGTCTTAGAAAATTCTTCACAAAGTTTTTCATTAGTTGCCCCAAAAATAATATCATCGACATAGATATGGACAATTAGCATGTTTTTATCTTTGTGCAGAATAAACAGTGTATTATCTAGTTTGCCTCTTGAGAAACCCTTTCCCAGCAAAAAGCTGCTGAGTCTCTCATACCAAGCTCGAGGAGCTTGTTTCAGGCCATACAAAGCCTTCTTTAGCCTATACACATGTTTAGGATGTTTGTGATCCTCAAAGCCAGGAGGTTGTTCTACATAAACCTCTTCTTTGATGTAACCATTAAGAAATGCACTCTTTACATCCATTTGATATAATCTAAAGTCTTTCATGGATGCAAAGGCTAGAAGAATCCTTATTGCTTCGAGTCTAGCGACTGGAGCAAAAGTTTCTTCATAGTCTATGCCTTCTTCTTGGCTATACCCTTTGGCTACCAATCTGGTTTTGTTCCTTGTTATTTGACCTGTCTCATCCAGTTTGTTTATGAAGACCCATTTGGTCCCAACTATGGATTGATGAGACGACCTTGGGACTAGTTCCCAAACTTGGCTTCTTTCGAACTGGTTTAGCTCTTCCTGCATGGCAATAATCCAGTCGCAGTCCTCAAGAGCTTGTTCAACTGAAGTTGGTTCGATCTGAGATAAGTAGGCTCCAAACTCAACTTCATTTTGAACCTGCCTTCTGGTTCTGACACCAGAAGAAACATCACCAAGCACTTGATCAAGAGGATGATCCCTGTGATGTCTCCTAGCTGTTGGCAACTGTGCCTCATCAGGCACGGTCTGCACTCTATGCTCATCACTGGGTTCATCTTCTTCTTTGGAATTGCTTGCTGGTGTTTCTTTTGGTGGTGAAGATGATGGTGGTTTTGGAAGGTTAAGTACCCCATCATCTTCTGTGGATTGTTCCCATGTAGGAGTTTCATCAAATACAACATGCATAGATTCTTCTACAGTTCTAGTCCTCATGTTGTATACTCTGTAAGCCTTACTCCTAAGGGAATACCCTATGAATACACCTATATCAGCCTTTGGATCAAACTTACCCAGATTTACCTTTCCATTGTTATGCACATAGCATTTTGATCCAAAGATTCTGAGGTGGCTGATGTTGGGCTTTCTGCCTTTGTACAGCTCATAGGGAGTCTTGTCCAAACCCTTGCGAACATAGGCTCTGTTAGAGATGTAGCAAGCAGTGCTCATAGCGTCCGCCCAGAACACTTGAGAAACCTCTTTCTCATTGAGCATGCTCCTGGCCATCTCAGTCAGAACCCTGTTCTTCCTCTCGACCACACCGTTTTGCTGAGGAGTTCTGGGAGCTGAGAAGTTGTGATCAATGTCATTCTGCTCACACAGCTCAGAGAAGTTATGGTTCTCAAATTCTCCTCCATGGTCTATCCTTATGGCTGTGATTTTGAGATCTCTCTCATTCTGCACTTTCTTTGCCAGGACAACAAAGGCATCAAAAGCATCTTGCTTAGAGGCAAGAAACATAGTCCAAGTGAACCTAGAATAGTCATCCACCACAACTAGAGCATACAGCTTTCCACCCAAGCTCTTCACTCTTGCTGGCCCAACTAAATCCATATGGATTAGTTCCAAGGGCCTGCTGGTGGAGACTCTCTTCTTGGTTTTAAACGAGGACTTTGTTTGCTTCCCTCGTTGGCAGGATTCACAAATATAATCATGCTTAACCTTAAAAGATGGAATCCCTATAGCTAGCTCTTTCTTAATCAGCATGTCAAGTTGAGTAAAATTAACATGTGCTAGCCTTTTATGCCAAAGTCAACTATTCTCATAACTAGATATTAAGCATTTTTCATCCATTTGTTGACATAAATCTAGAGTGTATAGGTTTCCATTTCTATTTGCCTTAAGTTTGCATTTTAGGTTGGCCTTATCTAGATTCAGATCCTGCTTATCTATTATCATGCACTCATGTGAATCAAAGATTACCCAATTTCCTTTGTCAGTGCTCTGGCTCAAGCTCAGCAGGTTGTGACAGAGACCATCCACCAGATAGACGTCTTTCACTGGCCCAACTTCTCCAACTCCGGTGATCTTTCCACTCTGATTTCCTCCAAAGGTAACTGTGGCTCCATCTTTGATCACCAAGGATTTGAATTTGTCTCTGTCTCCAGTCATATGTCTCGAGCATCCGCTATCAATATATCATTTCCTGTTCTTGGATGCTTTGAGGCACACCTGCAAGAATCAGACAAGCTTAGGTACCCAACTTTTATTGGGTCCTCTGTCATTAGTTTCCAGAGCCCTTGGTCCAGTGTTAGTCTTGACCTTGAGCTTATGATTAATCTGTGCCTCTGGCCTAGTGTTGGCTCTAGGCTCTTGGGCTTTCCTTGAGGATTGTTTCCAGGCTCTGGATCCCTGTCCTCCCTTAGTTTCTTTCCTTGGGGGAGGATCCTTTGTCTCCTTGGTTCCTTTTGGGACCCATTTATAATAGCTGTTTGCTCCATGCTTCTTAGCATTACAGGTGGACGTGGAGTGTCCCTTCCTGTTACAATAATTACAGAAACTAAAAGGTGTGGAGCTGTTATCAGTGGCTTTATGAAAGAATTTTAAGTAGGGCTTCACTTTTGGTTCCACCCACTTTTTCCTTCTAGGTTTGTATCCTAAGCCAGTCTTGTCCCTATATGCCCTCTGATTCATTAAAATTATGTTTAACATTTCAGATCCATTAGTAAACTTCTGCAGGGTATTTTGCAGTTTATCTCTTTCAGCTGAGATTTTGCTGCAATTAGGGCAGCTCTCAAGTGTTGAGACATTGGGTTCTACTTGGGGAGAACCCTTGCCATCCGCTACCGGAAGCTTTCTGGCTTCCATCTAACTCTTCACTCAGTGAGTCCACCTTGGACTCAAGTGATTCCTTTTTAATTTTCAATACTTTATAGGCTTTACATAAGCGGGAGAATTCTTCATGGACCTCATTATATGCCTCTTGTAGTTCAGAAAAAGTTACCTCACTGTCCTCCTGGATGGGATCAAAATCTGAGGATGCTTCCTCATCATCTTCTCTGGCAACCAGACAGAGGTTGGCAAACTCTTCCTCATCACTTGCTTCCTCATCTGAGCTATTCACCCAGATAGAGGACACAAAGGCTTTTCTTTCGTCCTTCCCTTTTGATCTCTGCAAGCTTGGACACTCAGCCTTGAAGTGGCCAGGCTTTTTACACTCAAAGCACACTGGGGCCCTTTCCTTCTTATATCCTTTCCTCTGGCTGGAATCACCTTTCTGAAAGCCTCCTTTCTTCTTGAAGAACTTTCTAAACTTTCTCACAATCATAGTCATCTCCTCATCATCGATGTCCTCCTCATCATCCTCATCATCATCATTATCATCAATCTTCTCCTTGCTGGGAGCAACAAGGGCAAGATTCTTGGTTTTTGATGAAGCTTGAGGAGCTCTCTGAGCCAGCAGTGTTGGTTCATATTCAGCCAGTGACCCAAACAGGGCAGTGATAGAGCTGGTTGACTCTCCTTGGACTTCCTGCAAGATGGTAACTTTGGTGATCCAATCACCTTTCAAGACTTTTAAGATCTTGCTAACTTGTTCTTCTTCAGGAATGTTTTTACCCAGGGAGGCCAAGTTGTTGATAAGATGAGTGAACTTGAGCTCTAGCTCTCTGATCGGCTCAGTTGGACTAATCATGGCAAATTTGTGGAACTCCTCGACCAGCATCTCAACCCGTCTTGCCTTCACTCATTTGGTTCCTGAGTGAGCAGCCTCAAGAGCCTCCCACATATCCTTAGCTGTTTTGTGGTGGCTGATCCTATGGAATTCCTTAGGACTAAGGGCGCATTGAATGTAGTGCATGGCCCTGTAGTTTAGTTGTACTAGAGCATAGTCCTCATTTGTATATCTGGATCGCTGCTTTGCAAAACCTTCATCATCTAGAGGGGTGTGATTCCCATGTTCAATCACATCCCAGAGGCGGATGTCGCTGGACTTGATGTAGGTCTCCATTCGGAATTTCCAGAATGGATAGTTATAGTCATCAAAGCCAGGAGGCTTATTGGGCTGAATAGAAACGTCTGGCAAGGAATAATCTGTATCCATTACTGGATCTTTGTTTTCTAGATTTGTTGGAATCAAGTCAGAAAGACCCGCTCTGATACCAAATGAAAGTAGTGGATGCACAAGAGGGGGGGTGAATTGTGCTACCAAATAAAATCAAACAATAACAACACAAGGATTTATACTGGTTCGGTCTTCCTGACCTACGTCCAGTTCTCAACCACCCATGTTGAGTTCCACTATCCCCAGGTTTCACAAACGGGTTCACCTGGAACCTTTACAACCGCAAGTTTTGAACGGGATCACTTGCAACCTTACAACCACAAGTTTTACTCAAGGCTCACTTGCAACCTTGCTAACTAACTCCCCCTTACAACCAGCAAGGGTTCAACCTTTACAAATAAAGGATTTTCTAAACTTAATTCTCTTTAAGAACGGATAATGTTACACTTAAGTACAATGAATGCTCTTAATAAATGAAGAGACTTAACTACAAAGAGTACAAAATAAGTAGATGAAAAGAACTCTCAATGTGTTAAGTTCTCTTTCGCTTTTCTGGGCAGCTTTGAATGCTTGAAGGATATTCTCAGTTTCTCACTCTAGCTTTCTTCAAGATGTCAAAGTTATCTTCATAAATGAAGATGAGCTTGCTTATATAGTCTTCAAGTATTCTCACTCTTGGTAGGTGGGTTAGCCGTTTGAATATGGCCGTTTATCCCATGTTACCGTTTGCCCATTAATTGCTTCATTAATGCTTAGCAGGGTTGACTTTGCTTTATCTCTGAAAAGTAGTTCTGACATCTCTGCTCTGTCAAAAAGCATTCTGACACTGCACTGCTCTGAACGTTCTGACATTCTGATTGCTTGCCGAAGCAAGTCCACATCCGGAAGCAACATCACTCGGTGTACTGCATTTTGAACGTTAGTCTTAACAATAATAGCACATACTCACATGTAGTGGGAGTTCACTTAGTCTAGGGGAGCTCTCTTACATCCGGAAGCAATTCCACATCCGGAAGCACTTCCACTGGACGTTGGGTTATGATCATATTATATTCACTGACGCTCAGTGTTGTCCAAACCAACAGCCAGCGCTAGTCACTAAGCAATCGGAAGCAAATCCACTGGACGTTGGGATATGATCATATTATACTCACTGACACTCAGTGTTGTGCAAACCAACAGCCAGCGCTAGTCACTAAGCAACCGGAAGCAAATCCACATCCGGAAGCTTCCTAACTTAGTCTAAAGGATTTTATACAACTAATGTTCTTAGACTGAGTTATGACTTAGTGAAATACTTGCTGCCGCTGGGGGATGAGATGTTCATCCGCGAGCGCTAGTCCTAGTCCTAGTCCATCCGGAAGTAAATCCACATCCGGTTGTACTCTTACTTGGGGTTCTACGTTAGCCTAACTTTCTCTAAGTGTTTATCTCATTCTTTCATATTTTATTCTTCATCAAAACTTAAGATTCTAACACTAATATCCAAAAAAGAGAAATAAGACACTCCTTGATATCAGTTCGGCCACTGATATCAATGAATTTCGGTAAGTGGTTCTCAGTAAAAATATACAAGATCATGGGTGTTCGATTAAAATTTTAAAAGTTCAATGGTTTCATGCAACTGACCTTAATGGAGTTTTGTATAATTTAACCTTATATTTTAATGAAATTAAATATTAATATCCAACAATCCATAATTCGAATTTTAAAATAAAATGTAATCATTCATCATAAAATCTTATTATGGCAAGTTCTTGCTGTAAGGCTCTTTTCCAGGGCTTTGGGTATGAACCTTGTTCTCCAAATTTTTGGTTTTGCCTTTCCTTTCTCATAAAAGCTTGAATTTCCCTTCTCTATTAACTTCAAGACCCTCAAAACAAGGTTATTTCACCGGTTCATGCCGTGATATCCAAATCTCATGAGTACTCAGAATTTGAACAAGAGCCTCAAGCAACACGTCAAAGTGAGAAAATAAAGTTTGTTTGTGTTATATGATGATGATTGCTTGGTTAACTTGTACTATATGATGATGATTGCTGTGGACACAAGAGCATCAATGTTGGTTTTGGTAATATGGTTCGGCCGGCTGGAAAATCAATCCAATACAAGTATATATTTTGATGTCATTATCAGTTGATATCTTGCAGTCAGGGCCTATCTAGGTAGCAAAAATTGGGAGAAAAAATAGAAGTGAAATTATTTGGAATGTTTGGAAGAAATATATAATAAAGATTAATTAAGCGCTACTGTTGTAGAACTTGATATAAGTAGGATCAATTAGGCACTTCAATTGTCTCTTATTTTCTTTATTTATTTGTTTGGATTTTCTATTATACTTATATATATATATATATAGAGTTTAACTTGTCACGATTCAGTCCATGGAGTTAAGCCCATTTCATTACATCCTATCCGCTAGTTTCGCTCATGTGGTTGCTGCTGGTGGAGAATAAAGATGAGGAAGGTTGAACTATTTTTAACAACATTGTTCTTTTTTTTCCATCTCAGTCTCATTGTACACCCAATGAACAATGTGTATTGTTGTACATTTTTTTTTTGCACTTCATATACAAATTAAACTGAAGTTTATCATTATTCATTAGAGCCCAAGAAGAGATATATAGAGGTTTAGAGTTAGAGGTCAGGCTATGATGAGCCAAGTCCATGAAAACTTAACCAATTAGTGTGGAGTTAGCCCGTTTCCAGCACATGCCCCTAAATAGCAGGGAAGAAGCTTCATAGACGCCACGTTGGCCAGATGAGGTCAGATTCTATGTCCATGATTCAGTTCAAGTGAACTAACACAGTGATCTAGTGATTAGTGATTTATGTAAGGTTCCTTTGAGTCCCTAAAAATTTTTAATTCAAGCCATTTAAAAGTTGATAAATTCTTGTGATTGAATTTTTCAAAATAAAATATTTAAAATTGATAATGCGGGGCCTACAACATAAAAAATATGAAAATTTATATAACTGAACCAACAACGTTAAAATTGCAGCATATTGTAAAGTTTTCAAGTATTTTACATATCCCAAAACTTCTGTGTTGGATGCTATACTACCACAATTTTAATTTAACCCTATTTTTAATACAAAAGCTCTCGGGTTGTTTTAAATGAATCAGACCCCTCTTTATTCAATCTTAATCTAACTACTATTGGTTAACCATGAATTTATTGTAAACTTATGAAGCACATGAAGTGTTAGAAAACAATGGATTTAACATTTAAGTTTAGCAAGCAATAATGCAAGTCAAAATTAAATATGCACGGGCAGTTGACGATGAGGCGTACAAATTTTAGATGAAGTAGATCGCAATTAAGACCGACTATGTCTACAGGTTGAGCTGTATAATTGAACCAAAGCAACTATCAATATTCAATAGATCGAGTGTTTCAAATATTTTATTCTATTTTTATTTTGACCAACTTCCTTCAATTTTCGTTGATATCTTTATAACACAACTTGCCTTTCTTTTTTTTGGGGGGGGGGGGGGTAACTGAGAATATTTAGCTGGTGAAATGAGTATGGTTTATGTAGTTACATTTTCAGTGATTTTCTCGGTATAGATGTATTAGATTTAAGCTAATAAGTGTTGCCATCTGATGATTTTATTAAAATCATATGACAAGAACAAGAGGAATTACCAAGAAATTGGAAATTTTTCTATGCAATATGATCATCGTCACTACCCTCTTTTTTCAATGTTAATGAAAACACCTAAAAAATGTTTACTCTTTTCTTTTATTTTTTAGGTACTTTCATTTACATCAAAGACGTACAAAAACAAAAACAACTAGCTGAAAAGTAGCCCGTCAACAACATTTATTGTGGTTGGATGAAATTGTAAATAAAGTGGCCGATCAACTTCCAATAATTTTCAGAGCTCATTTAAGTTCCAACTCATTTGAGTTATTGAGTGAGCCTAATTATAAAATTATTATTTCTGCAGTGATCTATAACAATATAATTAGTTAAAAGTTAAAACATGATAAAAGCACAGTACTTGAAAACGAAACGGAAGGCTAACTACAAAATTTAACTCAATATAGGGAACAAAGATATATGAACCCAAAAACGTTTTGGCCTTTTTAACTTGCATTCATGATATACAAAATGAGGAAGTAGGTTGCCAAATTAATTAGGCAATAACCACTTTAATTTCCCTTTTTTCTTTTAACCCCACTTACTAACTTTACCTCTTCTTTAGCTTCACCCTCTCTCTTTATCTCACACCTTCCCTATTATATATATATATTAACCTCTTATATAGCCCCCCTACTCAGTTCTTTTGTTCTCACAATCTACACATGTACATACTCACACACAATATGTAGCATCTTCTTCTTCAAGCTTTATAAATACCACTACTATCCTCCACTAACCTCTAACTACACTAAAGTTTCTACTTCACATATGGACTGGTTTTCATGGCTCTCTCGAACCAACCTTCATCCTTCTCTTACATATGATTATGGTGTGACCTTCACACGCAATGAGCTCGAGCCTGATGACGCTGCCTTTTTTGACCATGAGTTCCTTAAGAGCATGGGCGTCACGGTGGCCAAGCACAGGCTTGAGATTCTCAAGCTAGCCAAGAAGGAGAATGGAGCCAACAAGAAGCTATCTAAAGTGGTCAAGAAGTGTTGGAACAAATGTGTGAAGAAGTTAGTTGTCTCTCGTGATGAGGTTGTGAAGGATATTCCTTGTGAGCCCAATTGGAGGGTTGAAAGGAGAGGGTCGTTGAAGGAGGAAAGGCCCAAGCTCAAGGGCCCACCAGTCCGAAGTAGAAGCTTGACACTTTCTGGGCCTCTTGATGGACGGGCACATGAGAAGGTGATTACTAATAATAATAGGGTGTTGAAGTTATCTGGGCCTCTTGATGGGAGGATGGGTCATGTGCAACCCAATCGGAGCCCGATAGTGCCCAGGTCTGTGGATCATGGAAGGTTGATGGGCCCAACAATGAGCCCAAGACTGTCTGGGGTACCGATGCCCGGCTGTAGGAGTCCAAGGGCGAATTGGGCCTTGGATGTTATGACTGAGGGCCCAATGGGCTTTAGTCCTTGTTATCAGAAGAAAAATGCAAAATCTGAGTTTGATTATGAGGATGAGAACTCACAGTGGTTCTCAATGTTTCAAGATCTGAAACCAACTTGAATTATATTTTTCAAAACTCTTCTTTTCATGGTTAGTTCTTTTGATGGTGAATGTAGAAATCAGCAATGTAGTAGTAGTAGTAATATGCAGATGGTGATCTTTCTTTTGGCTTTTTTATCCTATTAGTTGTATGTGGTTTCCGTGTATAGATTTATGCTGAAAGGATGAACCATAATTCGATTGAAAAGAAAGTATGAAAATCTTCAGTTTTCACTTGGCTAGACCTATGTCATAATCTCAAGGTTGATGAGGCAAGTGTTTGAATAAATGGTTAAAATTTTATAATCAAAAGGGCTAATTAATATCCAATTTCTTTTTTTTTTTTGAAATTTTTGTGCCAAGCGAGTATCCACAATTTTTTGTTGGATTAATCTCACCCCAATGGTAATATAATAAGGAGTAAAGTCGCTTTAACATTTAAAAAAGTAATTTTGACCATTAACATTTTTAGTACTTATGGCCTATGGGATGACATTGCTTTGTATTGATACTTTTAACGTAAAATTGATCCAACAAAAACTTTCGGATCATGCAAATCAAATAAAGGTTACTGATCGTACAAGAGATCCAACAGATGATCACAAGAAACAATAAGATATTGGATTCCCGTCGAGACAAGACGGATTGAGGGCAATATAAGGTAGATAAAAATATGGGACCTAATTGCATCATAGAGTTGAGATCTCTTAAAATGATCAGTTAAAGTCAGCAGAAAGAGATAAAGAACTGTGAATCCTCAGTATAATTTTCAGCACAACATGTATACTTATCTAAGCATTTCTCACGTGTTCATTACCAAAATTTTTGAACTTCCATTACACTGTAAGGTACAGGTACTCTGATACAGCTCAAAGTTGTGATCGCCTCAAGATGATGCTTGGCTACATATATGCATCTTATAATAATACAAATATCAAACACAAATAACTATCACATGCCTTATAAGAATTATTGGTCTCAAAACTCTCAGGTCATTTTAATGGCTCGAAGAGGATTGGGGAAGCCTAAAAGAACCACCAGCATAAAGCATCTGATAAACAGGCTTCACCCTCACAGTCAAAATAATGCACAAGAAGGCGCCTACAGCAGACACACCAGCCAAAACCAGAAAGGTAAGTTTAAAGCAGGAGGCACCAATGCAGGCCATAGTTGTTGGCTCATGCAACAGGTGGCTCAAACCATGCTGCTTAGCAGCTTCAGCATCATAAACATGGCCGGCTAAGAGGGCGGAGAAAAGGAAGGCGCCAAGAGGATTCCCCAAGCACATGAAGTTGAAGATGATGCCAAAGTGTTTCAAACCAAATAACTCAGAAACAGTGGGCATCATCACAGAGAACTGCACGCCATAGCAGATTCCCAGAATTGCTATAGCAGGATAGAGGGTTCCATTCACAGCATATGCAAACAGCAGGTACAGGATGATCATTATCACCTGTGTGTATGTCAACCACACGGTTCGCGGGACTGTCTTTGATCTGTGCATAATGTCAAATAAAATTAATCTAAATCTGGTGGAACATTTCAATGAATAGAAATTAATGTTGGTAGGTTCCAAAATAAACTGAACAGTGCAGAGTTATGTGCATTTACAACCAGTTTTGTGGTAGTTCAAATATATGAAGGTATGGAAGGTTCATTGTTTCATCAACTTTATTATCTGTTCAATTATTGTAAGTCATTCTCCACTGCATTATGTGTGTAATTTTTTAAAAGCATCCAGTTCTAACACGTAACAGACCTGACAAAATGTTCAGAAACCACTCCTCCACCAAGCCGACCCACAAAATTGCAGAAGCCAAAAGTGGACAACAAGATTGTGGTATTTCCCACACCTTGTGCGACCCCAATCTGAGCTAGATTATTAATCACCGTAATACCAGTTCCTGCACCAACAAAGAAAACCAGGAACAGAAGCCAAAAATCGGCTTTAATCACAGCCTGGCGAAAGTTAAAATCTTCCCCTCTTTTAGGCCTCCTCTTCTTCTTAGTCACTGCCCCTTCACCCACAGCAAGAAGCATAGCCACCTCAGATGATTCATCGTTGTCATGAAAGCTCCCAAGTGTTAATGATGATGAAGAAGATCCTTGAAGCAACAGAGGTTCTGACTTCTCATCATTATCTGAAGATCCTGCTTGTACCTTAGGTGCCTCTTGTTTGTTGGCTTTTCTGGGAAATAATGTCATCTTTAAAGGGACAGCAAGAGGAGCCATGAGGAGGAGGATCATCACAAAGATCATAGAATAGGATACAGCAGCACTTAAGGGTACAACATCACCAATCACTGTGGTTACAAGAAGGTACAAACCCAGAACAACACTAGAGGCTTGAACGAAGACAAAATGGCTATTTTCGAAGGGGTCTTCGCCAGTAGCAGGAGTGCAAGGCCTGACAAGAAACATCAAGGCAAAACATACAATAGGAATGCCAATGGTAAGGAATAAGAGGAACCCGGAGGAAGAATGGTGAAGGACTAGGCTGTAAACTTCAGTGTAAACTGTAGCACTTAAGCCTATATAGCCTTTCATAATTCCAGCAACTGTGCCTCTGCTTGCAGGAAAGTTTCTCATATTGGCCACAATAACAGACGTGCCTAACCAAGTACTACCGTTGGTGGCAACAAATGAAGCAATCCATAACTGAAAATCAAATACCAAAGGAAAAAATGGGAAATTAGAACTATTTATTAGCAAGTTTAATCTATTGTGAAATTGGACAAAACTCGGTGCAGTTATTATAGATATAACTAGTTTTTGGAATAGATATCTGAGACATGAATTATGTTTTGTAGCATAGCCCTCACATTATTTCTCTCCCAAAAAAAGTCAACCCATGCATTTTATGCCATTATCGAGGAACCCAATATTAACATTTACTACGTACTTATGCAGTGTACCGTTCTGCAACATAAACATAACTTTGCTGCGAAAGTGGTTTTGCATTGCAAACACGATTCAGCACCATGCCAGCGCAGAAAATAAATAAATCTCAAAACTTAATTTGGTTCAAGAGAAAGCCTACAAAAGCTTTCATCGTAGTCCATTACAGAACCAGCTACAACCACCAAAAGCTGTAGCTACACAATAAAGTTTAAAAGCAATAAATTGTTTTTAGTGAATCACAACTAGGCCTCAAGGAAGGTAATTAATCACATACAGGTCCCAAACAGTCATTAAATTACACTTAAATCTGAAGGAACTTTAGGCCATATCAATTTGCATGTGTCAAGATTCGTCGTTGCAGCTCAATGTGTTGCCATTTACTACTCTCTAAAAAATTTGATTATAATTGAAAACTCAATATACTGCATTGGCATCTTAATGACTTTTTGCAACCAGATTGTGATTGATTCCCTCCCATCGGAGCTAACTGCAATTATTCCTTGTTTTTCTAAGGCAATCAATGACAAGATTAAAACATGACAATCAATCTCAAACCAATAGAGGAAATGCTAAGGTGCAGTGAATCCCCAAAAATATTACCTTCACAGCATTTCCCTCAAAATCATACACTGAAAGAATCACATACAAGTAACTTATTCCACAGAACAACAGTCTAACACAATCATTCGAAACTAATTTAAAACAAAAAAAGGCTCAAATTTATTTGATACCTTTTAATAAGGACAAATCAAACACAATTGATCACAAACTAATAACAAATACTCCCTCTCCCTATGTTCCTAAATATAAGAGCTAGTTGACTTTTTTGGAAAATCCTAAGAAAGCGAAATGAACCACTTAATCATAACATATTTTGTATATTATTAAATCATATGTTAGCTACCATCACCAAAAAAAAATCATATGTTAGCTTATAAGTCAAATGAACTAGTTTGGAGAAAAAATTTAGGAAAATAAATTTTGATTACATAAATTAGCTTTCTTATAATTCTCCAAAAAAAATAACTAGCTCTTATCTCTCTCTCACTCTCATTGAAGCACATGCTGAAAGAAACATTACAAGCAGCTCGATCCAACAGAACAACAGGCTAACACATTAATTCAACGCCTAATTCAAAAAAGAAAGCAATGAATAAATAAACAAATACACAAAACTCTGAAATGATTGAATTAAAAAGAAGAGGAGAAGATTATTGATTTACATACCAGCCAGTAAGGAAGAGAAGCAATAGTGCGGCTAACAGAGAGCCAGAGAACAGCGTAACCAACAATAGAGAGAATAGCGCCGATGGAGAGAATGAGCCAGTGAGGGAGCTTATTGGAGGCGATGCCAGGGAGGATGCCGACGTTCTCGCCGATGTCGATGGCGACGCCGAGCATGGCGATCTGCTGCTGGTTGAAGCCGAGGACGGATCTGAGAGAGTGAGAGTAGAGAGGGAAGCCGTACGAGTTTCCTGACGCTATTAGCAGCCACACCGCCGCTCCTAGCCCCACCCACGGCGGCCGAGATCCTTGCTTCACATTCTCCGCCATTGCCATTCAAATAAACACTGTTTCTGTTTTTTGGAAGGTGGTAGAAGAAGAAGTTGAAGAAGAAGGAGACTCATCTCTCACTTTACTTTACTTTTTTATTCTGTTCATATAATATAATACTAATACTAATATAATTAAGTGACAGCTCAGTGCTCACTCAATTTAATTTTATTTTTTGGCAATTTTGTTTTTTGGATATACATACACCTAATAAAGTGAATTTTGTTGCGTAGTTTGTTCTAATCATGATTGCATAAGGTGGTGGTTCAATCATACATGTGTCTTTTTTTTTGTGTGATAAAGATTTCTTTTTTTATCAAATGTGTGATAAAGATTTCTAGTTATACTCCCTCCTCTGGTCTTAAATATAAGACCTAGTTAACTTTTTTTGAGAAGTTAAGGAAATAAAATACTCCCTCTAGTTCTAAATATAAGACCTAATTGACTTTTTCTCGAAAATCCTTAAAAAAGCAAAATAAGTTAATTATAAATTGATTTACCTAATTTTTCTCTTACACTATTTTGTTTTACCTATAAACTAATGGATAATCTAAAAATATATCAAATATGTCATTATTTAATAACCTATTTCGCAACCTTAATCTCTCCAAAAAAAAGTTAATTAGTTCATATATTTAGGATCGGGGGTAGTAGGTTAGTTAACTATGACATATTTGATAATTTTTTTAAATTACCTATTAGTTTATAGGTTAAATAAACTAGTTTAAGGGAAAAATTAGGTTAATCAATTTACAAGTGACTTATTTTACTTTCTTAGGATTCTCCAAAAAAGTCAACTAAGTCTTATATTAAGGACCAGAGGTAAATGAGGAGAGAATGTGAGATGAGCTCTTATATTAGGGATCAAAATCATTCTAATTTTGGCTCTTATATTAGGGACCGGAGGGAGTATAATACTCCCTTCGGTCCTAAATATAAGACCTAATTGACTTTTTCTAAAAAATCCTTAAAAAAGCAAAATAAGTTAATTATAAATTGATTTACCTAATTTTTTCCCTTAAACTAGTTTATTTTACCTAAAAACTAATGGATAATATAAAAATATATCAAATATGTCATCGTTTAATAACCTATTTCGCAACCTTAATCTCTCCAAAAAAAGTCAATTAGGTCCTATATTTAGGACCAGAGCTAGTATAATATAATCAAGTGATAGCTCACTGCTCACTCAATTTAATTTTGTTACGCAAGTTTTTTTTGGAGGTCTACTTGTTTTTATATACATACACGTAATAAAGTGAACTTTGTTGTGTAGTTTGTTCTAATCATGATTGCACAAGGTGGTGGTTCTATCATACATGTGTCTTATTTGTGTGATAAAGATTTTTAGTTATATTACAGTATTTATATTTATATTTTAAAAATAGTAGATACTCCATGTGTGTTAATATATAAGTTTTAAATAATTATTTTTGCGTTTTTAAAAGGAATATTAAGTTGGCTACGGTGTTGATTATATAAGGAATCTGATTTACTTTCAACTTTATCCTTAATTATTAAAAATGAAAGTGAAAAAGAATGGCAAATAAGAGATAATAAAGATAAAAGAGAGTGTATAAGGAATAAAATATGAGTGAAATTAAAAAAATGCAACAAACACTTTGACGGCCATAAAATATAACTGAGTATTGAAAACCCTTTTCATAGTAAGTGATCTTGGTTGTAGTTTTTTTTTTAACTGAAATTTCCTTCTATTATTATTGATAAAATGATAAGATCAAGCAAGTTTCAGAATATAACACATTAAACATGAAAAGTTATAAAGCAAAAATAGTAAAAGTACAAGCACTTGGCTTTATTATCCTATTCCGGAACAATGCATGGGAGAAGAAGGTAAAAGAACTCCACTCGTATCTTGGTTGTAGTTAAATAAGTTTTTTAGTAAGTGATCTTGGTTGTACTATGAGTATTGAAGCAAACTGTGTTAGTGATATGGTCCAAAAAAAAAAGCCTATGTTAGAGTTTTTTGGAAGGTAGTAGAACAACAAGTGGAAGAAGGAGACTCACATTTTTTTTATACACAAAATTTAGGAAGGGGTTTGGGCTCAACCCAATCCAAGGGCAGGACGCCTAACTCATGATCCACTGAGGCCTGTCCCTGTGGGCTCTGGAGCATGACTAACAAGCCCTTTATGTCTGTCCAAACAGGTAGGTTACTACCAGTTTCACTTAACTACGGAGATGTCTCCCTAAGCGCCGCGATGGAGACACAACAAAGTGTCACTCCCCATGATCGAACTCGCGACGTGGTGGTCAACCCGATACTCATTGTTCAATTCGCCACTGAACTCACAGACGACGATGGGTGGAAGAAGGAGACTCACATGTAACTTCACCATTTTATTTTGTTAATAGTGACATCTAACACTATGGACTTGGTTACCAAATATGGTTCACTCAATTTAATTTTATTAGGCAAGTTTTTCTTGGAGGTGTCCTTTTTTGGCAATTTTATTTTTGGATATACATTGATACACGTAATAAGTGAACTTTGTTGTATAGTTTGTTGTTCTAATCATGATTTCATCACGTTCACGTGTGGTGGTTCAATCATACACGTGTCTTAATTTCTGTCTCCATCTCTATTTCTAAATATAAGAATTATTTGACTTTTTAAGAAAATTCGGAGAAAGCAAAATCAACCACTTTATTATCACACATTTTGTATATATATATTATTAGATCATTTGTTAGCTTATAAATCAAATAAATTAGTTTATAGAAAAAATTAAGAAAAACATTTTTTAGTAAGTCACATTCTTTTTTTAAATGCTGACAACTTTTAAGGATATAATATTTAAGTAAGGGCAAATTGAGAAAATACATTTATTATGTTGACAAACTCAAACATGAACTTATATTTTAGAACATGATCATTGAAAATACATATAGGCTCATATTAGAGATGGAGGGAGTATTAAATATGAACCCATTCATTTCATTATTTAAGGGTGGAGATGAGAATATGAGGGTAGGGGACAAAAAGGAAAATGAAAGTATCATCGATCTCCCTTCAAATCACACATTATCATGTCTCTATTATATTTCATTGAGATTTATATATAGTTAGATTACAATATAATTTAAAGCTACAAGCCTACAACAAAGAATATGTAATCGAACAACTTAACGAGATTGATTAGCAACTTGACACGGAATTTTCTAGAATAAGATATATAACCTTGTACATATAAAAATCAATTTCAAAAAATGATTTTGATTGTAGAATAACTGAATAAGTTGACAGCTCACTGAATTTAGTTTTATAACGCAAGTTTTTCTTGGAGGTATACTTAAGTAATAAAGTGAACTTTGTTGTGTAGTTTGTTCTAATCATGATTGCAACGGGTGGTGGTTAAATCATACATGTGTCATATCATATTTAAATGACTTATTTTACTTTCTTAATTTATCCAAAATTAAATATTAATTAGGTCTTATATTTAAATCTAGAGAAAGTAGTGTGATATCTGTGTGTATATGCTATATAATTCATCTAAATGCATCATTGGGAAATGTGAAGAGTGAAAGTCGTTCTTACTAAGAAAGACTTCTTTGTGGTGTAGCATATTAGTGTTTATTTTTTTTTGCTATAGCATATTGGTAATATAATTTTTTTACTATAGCATTTCAGTATAAAAACCTCTAGTTATATTACAATAATTTTTATTTTAAAATATTAGATACTCCATGTGTCTTAAAATATAAACTTCAGATAACTATTTTTTTTCTAAAAGAAATAATTAAGTTGGATAAAAGCATTGGTTATATGAGGGATCTAATTTATTTTCAACTTTTGTTTTATCAGAATTAATTTTCAACTTCACTCTTATTATTTACAATGACGCATGCAAGTTTTTCAAATAGATGAGAGATGATTGAGTAATTTAATAAGTTTTCTTTCTCTTCCCATATTAGTAAAAACAAAATTCCCAAATTTCACAAAATTGTCAGCAACATGATTATCTTTTTTATTTTGCTACCACATGGATCACTTTCTACCCTGAGGTCACATCTAATATGTACTCACTATAACCTTTTATATAAGAAATACTAACTGTTTATTTTAAATTATAACCATAATTAGTAAAAAGTTATAAATGTTCAAAAAGTGTAAATGTAAAATTATTTAATTTATTAAAACAATCATAAAAAATTGAAGGCAATTGATGTTGGATTTGAATCTCCTCCGGCTACTATTAGGCATCAATACTATTAATAACTTTCATATGATCTAATGGTTGATTTCCCTTGATAAGAAGATCTAAATCGATCAAAACAACAATAATATGCAAATAACTTTTTTGTTTGCGGTAAGTTTACTGTGTTCACATTGGAAAGAAAAAGAATGGAGCCCCATAAACATATAGATGGAACATAATTAAAAAAAGGTTGGCACATCACTAACAAAAAATGAAATGCGGGAATTATTTTAGGGATAGGAGAAGCACTATTATCTTTGTTATCTGCTCTGGGATTTTCATGAAGATGTGATTTTTTTTTACCTTTGATAAAGATACGGTAATATCATATTATATTTGAGATAGATCATAGATTCATGTATCATGCATCAGCAAAAGAACATAAATCTGCAAGAGTAGACATTAAAAAATTAATTCTATCACGGATGATTGTCTCTTGACTCGAGTCATTCGATGCGATCGGTGTGGATTTGACTATTGACATACAAATGTTTCGATGCTGTCGATGAATAATCTTACTAGATTTATACATTAAATTTGATAAATCTAAAAGCCTATTTTTGTATGTATTTAGATTGATCACAAAACGTTAAGAATAAATAATTGCTAGAGTTTATTCCATTTTTTTTTGCCAAACTAGAGTTATTCCACTTTAAACCATGATCTTATATATGTTCAAATCAAGGGCATGCATATAGTCACAATAATTACTTAAAGGAAATATTATTCCTTATTGCATGCCTACTTTATAACAAACCCGATAATCAGCTGTGAATTGCATGAATATTTGTGAATGAATCTGACATATATATTTGTTATATTAAATTTGAATGGTTTTAATATTTGCTTGAATTAGGTTCAAAAGAAAAAAATAATTACTGCAATGGACTTTTTTATACTTTTTAAAGTTCAACTCAATATTGAAATTGTAAGGTAAGAAAAAAATCTCAGAGACTTATTTACTTAGTTAACCACTAATATAGATTATTAGATTAATTTATAAGAAGAATAAATAAGTTTTGAGGAAAAAAAGATAATTACATTTTTATAAGTTTTGAGGGAAAAAAGATAATTAACAAAAAAAAGAGACTTACATTTTTATAAATAAGTTTATGTAAGGTAAGGACCAGACAGAGTATAATATAGTGTGTCTGTGTGTAAGTAACTAAGTATCTTCTAAGTAGAAGTTAATTTTTTGTTCGTCACTTATGTAAGTGAATAGTCTCTATCAATTGGATCTAAATCTACAGTTGTATTGTAATGAGTTGAATAGAGAGACACCTCATACAAATATAATATAGGTTTCGTTTCACATCACCGCCCACTACTATTTATCCAACTAAAGCATTAAAATCTGACAGGTCGTTATGTTGTCGGTGAAAGGATGCGTAAATATGTTGAATTATTATTAGGGATAGTTGGGAGAAAAGTTAAGAACAAATAGAAAAAAAAAGTTTTATGTTAATAACCAAATTTATTTCTCTAAATGAGTGAGAAGTGTTGATATTTGGGCCTTTTGATGGTTCATGACAGGTTGATGGGCTCATCTATCTATTCTATTTTCTTTAGTAATTCACTAGAACAATTATCATCTCTGTATAAAAAAAAAGAAACAATTATCATCTGGAAGTCAATCAAAAAATTTTAACTAAGCTTTTAACTTTTAACTAAGCTTTTAAATATTTCAGATTTCCTCTTCTTAGCAAAGTGACCTCGAATCCTTTTTTCCCTAGGGGTATTCCAATCCGCGATGAGGCTACTTATTCACTGTATTGAGATCCAATATAAGGGTAGACACTCTAATTCAATTATGGTAAAAACGTATTATTGAAATTGTCTAAAATATCATATTCAAAATATATGAAATATTGAATTTTAGGTCACTTATGCACAAAGTTTAAAGGGAGAATTAATTAAAGATCCTATATATATGGAAAAAACATTATTAAGATGAGGTCCCATGAGTTATAATCACCAGGTCAAAAGATATTATTGTATGACCCAAAAGTTGTAATTTACAACTTGTGAGAACTCATCTTAATTATTTTTCTTCCATGAGACATCACACCCCTTATTACTATATTTTGTTTCATTGAGATTAACTTTTCATGCAATGAGTTCAATTCAATTCCTTTCATGAAAAATATTAAGTTCAATTCAATTTACTGCTCATATAAATACTGACTCTGCAAACTGCACAAATTAGTTTGTCCTCTCGAGCTAATGCTCAGCTATATCCAAAAATATGCAACTTATACTAATACAAATGGTTCTGACAAAAAAAAAATACTAATACAAATGGTTGACATTATCAATAGTCCTTGGAATTTGATCTGACATTAGTTTGGTCCCTGTAGTTTTAAAATATTTGGGCCAATGCTTAAATTCAAACCAAATCCTTAAAAGATTAAGGCACTAACACTAACATTTTGAAATTAACTAATACAATTACCATAGACACATGCATGTATATCACTATCTTAATTCTCACCGTCTTTAATATCAATAGTCTGAAGATCATTTTAATGGGATTGAGGAAGCCTAAAAGAACCACCAGCATAAAGCATTTGATAAACAGGCTTCACCCTCACAGTCAAAATGATGCTCAATATGGTGCCTACGGCAGACACACCAGCCAGAACCAAAAAGGTTAGCTTAAAACATGAGGCTCCCACACATGCCTTAGTTATAGGGTCATGCAACAGATGGCTCAGACCATGTTGCTTGGCTGCTTCAGCATCATAGATATGACCAGCTAAGAGGGCAGAGAAAAGGAAGGCACCAAGAGAGTTTCCCAATGACATGAAGTTGTAGAGAATACCAAAGTGTTTCAGACCAAATAACTCAGAAACTGTAGGAATCATCACAGAAAACTGCACACCATAGCAGATTCCTAGAAATGCTATTGCAGGATAAAGAGTTCCACTCACAGCAAATGCAAATAGAAGGTATGAGACTATCATTATTATCTGCGTGCATGTCATCCACACAGTTCTTGGGATTGTCTTTGTTCTGCACACAATCACAAAACATCAGTATCTAAATGTGGCTGTACATTGAAATGCATGGTACTCGTTCTGGTCCTTATTATAAGACATTAACTAACAAATCAAAATCTCACATACCAAAGTTGTTTAAAAAGAGTTAAAGTTGACTTAAAATTCAAATACACTAAACTCAAATACCACATTAATTGTTACCCTCTCCCGCTGCCCTTATCACATAATATGGACATGGATGAAAAATATATTTAATATTTATTGGAAATAACAAGTAGTGTAAAGGGACCAAATGATCTTGTAAGTTGATGCCTTATAATAAGGACCAGAGGGAGTAACTTGATTATGGTAGTTTCCATAACAGAGACTAAACAAAGGTGAGTTATGAAAACTCCACTGTTTCATGGACTTTATTTGTTTGATTATTTTAGGAGACATTCTACATTGCAGTTGTTATTTGGAATTGTGACTGACCTTACAAAATGTTCAGAAACAACTCCTCCACCAAGCCGGCCAACGAAATTGCAGAAGCTAAAAGTGGACAGCAAGATTGTGGTATTTTCCACACCTTGTGCAATTCCAATCTGTGCTAGATTGTTTACCACAGTGACACCAGTTCCTACACCAACAAAGAAAACCAGAAACAAAAGCCAAAAATCGGCTTTAATCACTGCCTCACGAAAGTTAAAATCTTCCCCTCTTTTAGGCTTCCTCCTCTTCTTATTCACTGCCCCTTCTCCCACAGCAAGAAGCATAGCCACCTCAGATGACTCATCATTGTCACAAAAACTCCCTAGTGTTGCTGATGATGAAGATGCCTCAAGCAACAAAAGTTCTGACTTCTCATCAGGTGATTCAGGTTTGATGACTTTTCTTGGAAACAAAGTCATCTTTATAGGGACAGCAAGAGGGGCCATCAGAAGAAGAATCATCACAAAGACCAAAACATAGGACACTTTATCACTCAAGGAGACAACATGGTCAAGTACTGTGGTTGCAAGAAGGTATAAACCAAGGACAATACTTGAGGCTTGTATGAAGACAAAATGGCTATTCTCTGAGGAGTCTTCACCAGAAGCAGGAGTGCAAGGCCTGACAAGAAACATTAAGGTGAAACATGTAATAGGAATGCCAAGGGCAAGGAACAAAAGGAACTTAGAGGAAGAATGGTGAATAATTAGGCCGAAAATTTCAGTGAAAACAGCAGCACTTAAGCCTCCATAGCCTTTGAGTATTCCAGCAACTGTGCCTCTACTGACAGGGAAGTTTCTCATGTTGGTGACAAGAAGAGCTGTGGCTAACCATGCAGCACTGTTGGTGGCAACAGCTGTAGCAATCCATAACTGAAAATTGAATGTAAATGATATGAAATTAGAAACTATCTACCATAAGCCGGTTCAATGTAGAAGTTAACAAAACTTGGTTCAGTTATTATAGATCTTTATGATCAGCTTGTGGGACAAAATTGTAGCACGTGGTTAGTTATCATAGCTTAGCAGCACATGATTTCTTTCACAAAAACTGACATTTACTAAAAACCTATGCAATATCTGGTTTGGCATTAAGAAATACTCATTTACCAAATATAATATCCAGTTCACTTTTTTTTAAATATCCAAAAAAAAAAGTTAACTATATATTAATCTGCCCGAATTTGTTCTCTAAATTAGTTTATTTGATTTAGATGCTAACATATGATCTAATAATACATTATTCAGTGATGTATTTAGCTTTGTTAATCTCTAAAACAAAATTAACTGGGTCTAACATGAAGCAATGGAGGGAGTATACAATTTTGTTTCCAACGCAGAAGTAAATTTTAACACGCCAAGTAAAATGGCGTCAAAGCTTTCTACATGGTCCCTCGCAGAATCTCTTTGTCTAGTTCAAACTTAAAGCTAAGAAGAAATTCTCCAAATCATGTTCAACTTGGAGAGTAACAATAATTTACTCTTAATTCAATCACATGATGAAACACTAATATCATGTCGTTGATCATTTCCAAGAGTTCAAATTACTTGAAGGAGATTAAACAGAATAGGCGTGCATCAAGTTTGTAATTATAAGGATGCATCCATCAGAAGTCTAATTTAACAAAGCTAGAAGAAAATTGGGCAGGGGAAGTTGCGTTGAAATATAAATTGATTGTATATCTTAATAGGAGTATCTTATATTCATCTTTTCATCGCATAATGTTAAACTAACAAACTCACCTCAATATCATATAATCCCTCTTAAGAAGAGCCCAAAATCTAAATTTTTTTTTGTCAAAAATATAAGAGCTCATGTTACATTTTCTCATTATTTAAAGCATTTTTTCATGCTTTATCCCTAAACTCTCTTTCATACCTATTAATAATTACACATTTATTCCTCTTGACAATATTATAATAAAATAAGAGTGAAATTGAAAAGCAAACATTAACTTCAAATATCCAACTAACTTTTGCATGTTTTCTTAAGAAATGTGTTTTGGCTGATAAATTGTTATATTATGAATCGGAGGGAGACCGTTAATCCATTCATCAACATTTCAATGTGAAATTTATTATCTTAACATCATTAATCTTTATATTCCTAAATACTCCCTCCGGTCCCTAATGTAAGAGTCCAAAATTTGAATGATTTTGGTCCCTAATGTAAGAGCTCACCCGACATTCTCTCCTCATTTAATGCATTTTTTCCTACTTTACCCCTAATTCTCTTTCATATTTATTAATGCTTATGTATTTCTCTCTCTTAAAAGTACCATAATAAATATGGGCAATTTTGGAAAAGAAGCATTAACTCCAGACATCCAACTAACATTTACATGTTTTCTTAAGAAGCGTTTTTTTGACTGCTAGCTCTTACATTAGGGACCGGAGGGAGTATAAGGCATAATTGACATTTTTTTAAGAAATTAAGGAAGCTAAATGAACCACTAATACGTGAATAATAATATTATATGCTAGTTATAAGTGGATAAAATTTAGTCACACAAATCAATTTATAAATAATTCAAAGCATACAAAACAGAGAAAATTGAAGAAGGACGCAGGAACATACCAACCAGTAGGGAAGGGAGGGAAGAGTACGACTAATAGAGAGCCAAAGAAGACCATAGCCAACAAAAGAGAGAAGAGCACCAACGGATAAGATAAGCCAAGGAGGGAACTTATTGGAAGCAATACCAGGAAGAAGGCCAACGTTCTCACCAATATCATTGGCTACACCAAGCAAGGCAATCTGTTGCTGATTGAAACCAAGGACAGATCTAAGAGAGTGAGAATATAGAGGAAAGGTGTATGCGTTTCCTGATGCTACTTGTATCCACACCGCAGCTCCAAGTCCTACCCATGGTGGTCTACTTCCTACTTTCACATTATTTTCCATTACTTTACTCTCCAATAGTCAACTGCTCAAGGCATGCAATACAAACCAATCAATCATATATATGCGTAAACATATACATACATGTTTGATGTATGTATGTGTGTGTGTGTGTGTAGAGAGAGAGAGAGAGAGATTGTTGAGACAGGCTTTCGTGTATGATGGAAATGGTGGGGGAAGGTGGAACCGGAGGAGGAAGTTAGGAAGAGTGAGAGGGACAGAGAGATGGTTGGTTTTAGTTTAAAGTAGTTTGAGCTTCTCTACGTACGGATCCAATGGAATTTTTTCTCTCTCCATTTGTTAGGCCAACACTAGATTTTTTAAGAAATTAAATATAGTATATGTCCCTTTGACATTGTCTTGTAAAAGTTAGGAAAGAAAATTGGATAATTAAATATAATATATGTGACATATAATTAAATATAGTTTAATGTATAATTAAAATAAATTGATTTTATATTCTTAATTTCTGTAAAAAAAAGTCAATAAGTTTATTATTAGAATAGGATGGAGTGTTAAATGTAAAATATATTTAACAAATTTTTTAAATTGAGAATTTTAGTTGTGTTAGTTAGTAGAATGTAATTTTTTTCACCCTTAACCAATTGTCTAGGGTTCGATCCTTGACGTTGGGTATGGAGAAACATTAAATCTCCCAGACCAGTTGTCTCACCCTTTGAGGTGCCTACAAATCAATGGGGGATTAGTCTCTTACTTGTCGAGTGAGGGGATACCTTGATCATGGATAAAAAACATGTACTACCTTCGGTCCTAAATATAAGACCTAATTTACTTTTTTTTGGAGAGGTTAAAGTTGCGAAATAAACTATTAAATCATGACATATTTGATATATTTTTAGATTATACATTAGTTTATAGGTAAAATAAACTAATCTAAAGGAAAAATTTAGGTAAATCAATTTATAATTAACTTCTTTTGCTTTTTTATAGGATTTTCTAAAAAAGTCAATTAGGTCTTATATTTAGGACTGGAGAGAGTATTTTTTTTTCAAACATTACAATATTTTTCTCTTATTCTCTCCCTCTACACTTTCTTGATTATTATTGCTGGAGATAGAGATAATTTACAATAAATTTGACAAAAAAATCATATGCAGTATGTAGCAGCAATACCACCTTCACTAATAAATAGTATGTCTAAGACATTAGGGAGTGTATCATTAATTTTGTGAGTTGATCCTGTGCCAATTGTTCCCCATCGATTCTATTTTATTTTTGCATTGATTTATTTGATTTCTATTTTTTAAAAAATACATCTGACCCAAATTTTAACACGTTTCGTCTTTTAGGCCAAACCAAAAATTCAACTTTTGACTCCATTTTTCAAGATTTCAATTCAATATATATCAATTAGTGTCTGCCGATTTAATTCAATTTTTAATGAAATACTACTTTTTCATATTGCATTATACGACATATTCTTGTCAAATTATGAACTGAAAACCTCACAGATCTGTCTATCTATCTTTCTGTTTTTTGTCTCATGATATATTATTTTATAAATTTTAAAAACTGGCGTCTTTAATTTGTCATATATATATATATATATATATATATATATATATATATATATATATATGCGTTATGTAATTTATTTGAAATTTTGTTCAAAATATTAGCTAGATTCATAGTATCGTTACTTCTTTAACAACCAGAAAATCCAAAAGAACGACAGACAACAGGCCACTAACCATCTATTCTGCATATTTTATCATATTTGCGTAAAAACTGAGTAAAATGAAATTAAACTTGAAATAATACTATTGTTTCCTTATACTTATTCCATCAATTGATGGGGAGATTCCTAAAGTTCAGATTCATGTTTCAACCGCAATTTTAATAATACTTCTTTTTGGAGAATCACCTCATGGCACCATTATAAATATCTTTCACGCTTACATCAGGGTCGAATATTATACTAAACACGACTACCTTGAAAATAATGACAAACAAAACAATAGCGTATATGAAAAGAAAGCCACATAATTGTTGGTAGAAAGGGTGCCACAAAACTTTTTTGTTAGTACGTTTTTGTGCATATATTGTAAGAAATGTTTTGGTCAACATTTGTTTTAGAGAATGGATATTTTAAACTTTTGGGTGGGGGGGGGTACAAATTTATATGCTTGGCCCAAAATTGCAAGGAATCCGACAAAATGACCTTATGACCCACCCTCAAAAAGTAAGGTGAGGCCCAATGTGTTGTGGCAACTTTTGTTCATTGCTTTTCGTGGCCCTGTACATAAAATACAGAGATAGTAACATTGAAATCTTAAGAAAGCAAGAGAATTAATACCACAAGTTTCACTGAGTCATTAGTGACAACATTGATAAGCAAAACATCACTTTTAATGAGTGAAAAACACAATTTACAATTTATAGAAACTTGTCATATGTTAATTCTCTTGTTTGAAACCTCAACACAATTGTCAAGGAGTAAAAGTGTAAAACTATAATTATAGCCATGGCAAAAAAAAACCATAATTATAGAAGTAGTGAAGTTTTGTGGTTCTCTCATGTCAGTTTCTCCAGTTTTCAGAGTTAGTTATTCTTTTTTCTCTTCTCTTCACAAACTTTTTTGTGTACAAATGGAGTGGAAAAAGAGACAAGCTAGACAATGATTTGATGTAATAAGGATGTGCTTCATAGATAGAAGCTAAGGGGATACACTCTTCCAAAGAATAGTGAAGAAGAAAACTCAAAACATGTCAAGACATTAAAATTTCATCAGCCAATTTAATCTTTGGTGAATATAAGGGAAGATGTTTTTGTGTCACGAGATATTGCATTCTAAAATGATAGTATTTCTTCAATTTCCGTCTTTCTAACAATCTAAATCTAAACAGGAATGAAAATTAAAATTTAAGCAATAATGAAAAGCCTTTATAAAAGAGAACTAAGTTTATCTCTGTCATTATATCTAGCGAGGAGGAGGTTATCTTGATTTAAAGGTATAAAAATGTTTTTTTCAGACCTAATAAAAATTGTTTTTGTCATTATAAGTTTTTGAGTGAATTTTTTTCATAATACATTGGTTGCCTGGTTTGCTTACTTTCATCAACTAAATGATTGATAAGTTTTATAAAATGTTGTTACCATAATTTTTTATGTTTATGTTAACATTTCTTTCTATAATGGATTTTAGTCCAGAAAAAATATTCTTTGATTTCCTGGCCTAAATTTCTACAAGAACGAATAGAGCCCAGCTTTTCTCTGTTTTTTGTGAACAGAGGAAAGAAGGGCCTTCAGGTTTCTAAAGGGCCGTTTTACACTATCCACATTGACTTATTAGGGATAGAATAGCAGATAATGTTGATTATCTAAAAGAAGAATAGATAATCATGAATAGCAACGTGAATCCGTCCTAATTGTTTACATTTTCCTAAAATTCTAGTTTGGTATGTAAATACGATATTATTACGTTGATAAGGTATATAAGATATCTAATCAGTTGGATTTTTTTAGATATATAGGTATAGGCAATCAATTTTTTAATTTAATTGAAATATGAATCAAATTTATTTACTAAAAATATGAATCAATGTAAATATATGGATTAAACCTATTTATTTTAGTTCACATAACATTTTCTTTTGGAAAAATATTTATATTTTCATTCAATTTATAACCCGGTAATGTGTATCATTTTCTCTCAATTAAATAATTACTTTTTATGCGTGTCATTCAATTAAATCAGTACTTTTGATCTGCTATATAAATTGCGGATTTTATAACTTTACTGTGAAAGCATTATTGGACCTTGGTCGTTAACATGGTAAAACTAATGACTTAATTAAGATAATAATAAACATTTACGGATTTACCAAATTAAAATTTTCAAAAATATAAAGCATAATTCTTTAAATATATATAAACATATTATTGTCATATGGTTTTCTTATTAACACCCTTATATCTATAAATGTTTACGCATACTTATACCTGTATTTTCCTTTTGACCATTATAATTTCATCTGTCATGGAAGAAAGAGATTCTGCTTTAACCCAGTGGAATTTTTCAGTTGAGAATCGCTGTACCAAGTGGTTCCTACATGGAGCGGGCAGCTAATTATTTTATTTTTTTGAATGAAAGGATTAAGCATCAACATCTTGAAGTTACAATGCAAGCATTATCCAACTCACAATCTTCAACTTAATGGGGAGTTGTATGTATACCATAAGGGTACAAAGTGAGGGCAAATAATTATTGAGCTATTGTTCTGTATTCACTTTCTGATTCTGTCTATTTTTTTTCATGGGTTAAGGGTAAAAAATACATAAATACATATATGTTTTACTTAAAGATGGGTGGAAAGGAAACCTACTTAAAAAAAAAGAGAAATTACAAGTAGGGAGACAAATGGAGAAACAAGTGATCTATAACGACTACAAAATAGCCTTTAATGTAAAGGGTTGACGACTTTATTTGGGTAGAAATAAAGAACCTGAATAAATTATTTAATCATAAATAAGTGCTAATTAGTTTGGAGATTATAAGCTACATTAAATTAGCTTTTAAAAAAGATTAGTATAAATAGTTTAAATAATTTATTTAACTTCCTTAATTTTCTTCGCTAAAATCAACTTTAATAATTAAGGATTGAAAGTACTGATTAATATAAGTGTGTGTTTGTTTATAGGATCTAGTCAAAGAAAACGGAGAGATGACGACGGATTGCAAGTTGATCATTCCTACGACCACACACATAAAAAGTAATTCAAGTAATCTCAACATTCAATTAATTTGTCGGTCTATTCAATTTCAGAGTACTCACTCCGGAATCCGACCGACCAGATCAATTAGTTAGAGTTGTTTTAACTTTATTACCAGATCAATTAGTTAGAGTTGTTTTAACTTTATAACTAGTAATTTTGAATTCAAAACGTGAGAATGCAGCAGCATCTTACATATTGTTGGTCATCATAATTCCTGTCATGTCTTGACTCATATTAATTAGCCTTGAGCTGTTGATCTTAATGGTTCTTGTCATGTCTTGGTTCATATTAGTTTGGAGTCGTTATTGTGCTTGAATTGAAAGATGGTCTGCCGCAGGATATCGAAGGAGAAATAAAAAAGTACTCTCTCCAGTGACCAGTCCGTAATATAAAAGTTCAGCCCTCAAATCACGCTTCTTAAGAAAAAGATGTAAAAGTTAGTTGGGTATTTGAAGTTAATTATTTTTTCCAATTTCTCTCTTATTTATTATGTAACTTTAAGGGAGAGAAATATGTAAACATTAATAATGTGAAAGAGAGTTAGAGGCGAAGTAGAAAAAAACATTAAATGATAAGAAAATGTAAAATTGGACTATTATATTTTGAACCAAAATCATTCAAATTTCAGGCTTTTATGTTACACAGAATAGGAGTATGTGTTAGTGATTAGGTACATTCAACATTTTTTTATCAAAAAGGTGCATTCAAAATTAGATCAGTGATTTAGTGATTGACATATATGTATTTGTCAGCCATACAATATAATCCATGATTCAACGCCAATCCTATAATTCCTACCAGAAGGAGTTGAACCTGGTGCCACGTTATTGCAAGTTTCTTAGGGACAAATCAACATTATGATTATTTACTTGTATCAAATTACATATAATATCCCATTCAAATCTTAATTACCACGTGAACTTTTTCCATTGATAAAAATTTGCGTTGATAAAATTTCATGATTATAATTGTATGTTAGATCATTTATCAATAATAAAAATTACACATGACATTATTTGATTGGACCTGCTGGATATAAATAAATTAACTTCAATTTTTGTTGGCAAAAAAATAAACTTAAATTTTATCATTTTTTCCAAACTTAATCAATGCAAATATTTTATGATTTAAAGTCTAAACCTCTAAGGGCAGCTATAAATTTAAATGTATGTAACCAATCAGTGCCCAAAAATGATTGAAGAATATATGTAACGAATTCAACCCATCAAATTGTCCTTTTCACACATTACGTGGAATTGTTTATGTTGTGATTGGCTTTTCCAAATGTGAATCGGGTAAAATAGTTTTAATTAAGATAAGTGAATGAATAATGTAGAGAATTGCTGTGTAAAGTAATTCACAATTAAGAGGGGTATATATTAAATTATTAATATGATTCCACTCAAGCGTAAATTATTAACGCTATAACATTTGAAAATAAAACACACAACAGTAATCCTTTTTTTAAGCAGTATTCTCTCTGGTCCTAAATATATAAGACGTAGTTGACTTTTTTGGAAAATCCTAAAAAAGCAAAATAAGTCAATTATAAATTGATTTACCTAATTTTTTCCTTAGACTAGTTTATTTAACCTATAAACTAATGGATAATCTAAAAACATATCAAATATATCATAATTTAATAACATATTTTGTAACCTTAACATCTCCAAAAAATGTCAACTAGGTCTTATATTTAGGATCGGAGGGAGTACAATATTAATCCTATCAGCCACTAATTAACTGATTACATGTAAAAATGTTGAACGACTAGTTATTATTCAAAACTTATAAAATGTATAGTACAATAATTAATTATGGGTTAACCAAACCAAACATGATATGACATGACATAGAACGAACAGAAACTCAAGCAAGTTGATGGATAAAGCAAATAATAATAATGCAAAGAAAATAAATGAAAACCAAACTCTCCCAACAGAAATGAATTGCTCACCTAAAAAAGAAGAGGAGAAGAAAACATAGAAATAGATAACGTTGATGTTGAAAAGCTGTTGAATTTCAATTGTGTGTGTGTGTGTGTGTAGAGAGGTGGGAATAGATCTTATCCCGAAAGAGGACCCGTTGGAGTAATGTTTTGAATAACGTACACATGTATGATGATAGCACACAAGTGTGACTGTGTGAGTACTAAATTAACTCTCCAGAAATTTTGATCAAAAAAATTAACTCTCCAGAAATTGGATGAGCAGATAAGGTTGATGCCTCTGTGTGTACAATTTTCATATATATATACTCTGTCTTTTTTTATATATATATGCTCTATTTTAAGATGTATGTTTCGCCTAAATATAAATAAACCATTTTTTAATTCCTCTCAGTTTTATTCAAAATTATGACTATTGATGCCTATCAATAGTATAAAGAGTGGGACGATGGAACAAAGACACATGTCTGTGATGTTTTGATAATGTTCATGATTCTAATTAGTTTAATTAACATCTTAAATCAAAAGAAATGAAATAAATAGATCTTATATTTAAAATTGATGAAACGAGTATTTTAGATGATTTGTGTATGTCAACGTATTAATTATTAACAATAGATAAGCTGATTTTCTTAATATTTCATCTTTGGATTAAAACTCATTTAGTATGTGGAATAGATATGAATACTTTGAAAAATAATTAGTAAATTTGGAACATGATATTGATAGAAGATTTATATTTAAAACTAAATCCATCCTCAAACTAACTCTTGTATTAGTTGTTGAGGCATACAATAGTTTGCATAGATCTTAACTATGAAAGAATTATTATGAAATAATTAGATCTTCTGAAACATCAAGATAGCGTTGTAGAGATTCAAAACTAGCAATTTACCCAACATAACTTTATAATGACAGATAGGACATGTCCTTAAAAAAGTTAATTAAAATTAATTAAAAAGAAGAAGGATGAAATCATGGAAAGACAACAATTTCGGCCAAAAAATAAAGATAATTAGGTACAAACCTTTTTATTGACAGGTTCATTAGTCTCAACTAGATTTTTCGAAGGAAGTTGTTACGGAAAAAACACTGAAACATTTTCAAAATAGAGACCTCTACCAGTGCTGGCATATTTATGAATGGCAAGACCTATTGCTAGGCGTTGCTAACTTTGCCAAATTTTTTTTTTTCGATCAAAACTTTGCCAATTACTCCAAGTATAGTGACATCAAAGTGACTTCTTCCCCGTTTAATTGAAGACATTGACTATGTATTGCCTCATATTGTTAAATATATGATGTAGTTAATTAAATGAAAACTATTTCCAGAAGTTAAATAACACATTCTAAAACATTTATATATATCCCATTTCATTTCAATAATTTCTCCAAATTTGTCATCAACTGAAAAATAAAATTTGTCATCAACTGAAAAATATTACTCCCTTCGTTCCTAAATATAAGAGCACTTTGACTTTTTTGGAGAATCCTAAGAAAGCAAAATGAACAATTTAATCATAACATATTTTAAATATTATTAGATTATATGTAAGTTCATAAGTCAAATAAATTAGTTTAGTGAAAAAATTTGGGAAAATCAATTTTTAATTACACTATTTTGTTTTCTTAGGATTCTCCAAAAAAGTCAAAGTGCTCTTATATTTAGGAACGGAGGGAGTAGAATAAATATAAAACAATTTTTATAATATTAATGATAGTGCATGGGTAATTATAATATATTTATCTCTTAAATTTGTTCCCACTTTAGTATTAATTTCTCAAGTTTCAAACTAGTGATTTTAGTTCATATATGGGCAAATTGGTCCAAATTTTACTCAAACTTAGAGAGATTACTATCTTAAACGGAATAAAATATTCGAAATCAAATTGAAAACAAAACAAATTTAAAGGTTTAAGGATTATATGAACCCATATGTGAAAATTTCAATGAGTTATAAATCTGTGTTTCAATCACTAACAAGAGTCCAACCCTATTACTGCCAGACGTTTTTTCGAAATGGCAAGTGGTATTTACCCATGTAAATGTAAATGCAAGTTTGATTCATGAGAAGTGTACTTTCGTCAGAAGAGTTAATCAGTCAAAAGACACACTCTATGATCTCAAATATAGATCAGTAGGTTGTGAAATGCATCCTGGGTGGTTGGTAACTAGTAAGTATAGAAAAAGATTCAAACATTGTTTTTTGAGAATTAAATGGAAGGATGATGGATATGATGACAGAAACCAAAGGACTCCATAATAAAAGTAAAATGGTCAAAATTGAAGGAATTACATATTAATACTCCAGATTAGGTTCACCTTTTCATTATCATTTTTTAAAGGATATTTGTACATTAACAAGAATGAAAAGATTTGTTTGCATTTTGCACGATAACTAATTCAGTACTCAAATTAAATTATGGATTTTATTCCGCTCACATATTGTTAACGTAACTTTGTTGTTCATATCGACATTTTTTATTTAATAGATTTTGACCCGGACAAAATCTTCCTCGCAATAGAACCTTGAACAAGAAAGGCTTTTTGGATCTCCAAGGGCCATTTTTGGGTACCCACTCTTCATTTCGCGTCCCCTTTAATTAGTGCTCCAAATATGTAGTCGTAGACTTGCAGTAGCACGAGTTTTGATTTGGATAGAAAATTGAGTAATTGTCAACAAACTGTCCATCTCAATTATTTAGATTCTTTTGAATTTTCTTTTCATTGATTCTTCTAAAATTTTATTCTACCTTCGTGCAAACGATAAAGTGTTATTATAATTTGGATATTTCTATGATTAATAAGTTATCACTTTCTAAATTTAAGAATATCTAAGCCTTAAAAATACTAATTATATTTCCCATATATTCCATTTAGTCCTAAATATAATATACTCTAATTTAATAAAATTAAACATGTTAGTTTTCTTATACATCCAATTACCATTCATGTATCCAAGCAATTGATTACTCAAACAATTGATTTTCCCTTTTTAATACAATTTTATAAGGAATCTAGCGGGATTTTACACAATTACACCACCCAATCAACTACTCCTTTTGGCAAGTAATATAAAAGTTTATTTGTCAAAATATTCTCCTTAAAAAAACATGTAAAAGTCAATCCGGTGTCAGAAATTAAGTTTTTTAACCAATTTTGTCCATATTTATTATGAAAATATTATGAGAAAGATATGTAAATATTAATAGATATTTCAGACAAAAAAAATATTAATAGATATGAAAAAGAGATAAGAAAAATAGGAGAAACACATTAAATGATGAAAAACTATAAGAGTGAACTCTTATAATTTGAACTAAAATCATTTAAATTGTTGGCTCTCATACTAATAAGAAGGCATGTATTACTAGTATTTTTTGCTTAACATAGTCTAATAATTCGATGTATATTGACAATCAACTAATCCACTTGAGGGGTAGGAAATAGATAAAGTTGTTATCTCTCTTAATAAGAGTACTTCTTGAAATTCAAACTGAGAATACTTTAATCTTTATGTTATCAAAAATGGTGCATATTTTTTTCTAAAACACCCAACCATATTCTCTTTTAGATTCCAATAGTTTGCTTCTTCCCGTCTTTTAATTATTATTGGAAGAATACCAACAAGAAACATAAAATTAGAATTGTGTTTTGAATTAAGGATTTAGAATAACTTCTCAAGCAGGTCCCATATTTAGAAAAATGAGTGCTAATTTTTGCCGGATAGTTTTCCCCATAGATTTTTGCCCTCCTTTTATGATTGTATTTTCCTTTTCAACCATGCTCAATTTCATTGTCAAGAGTAACAAAATGTCTCCGCATCAGATTCCATTAGAATCGTCAAGCTGCTCATCACTGTCCCAAGTCATTCTTTCGTGGAAGGCAGCTAACCAAGCTAATCAAGCCAGTCCTATACAACCTCAAACTTTTAATTACATCCATTTACTTCCCTTCCAAGGTCAACCTGCAAAAGAAACACAATTCACAAATATCAGCAACAATCATCCAAAAAATAGAATAAAAAAAAAACATAATTACATACACCTAATAATCACACAAACACAAACCGGAAACGCAACTCACCAGTGAACCGTACGGACACAATCCACAAATAATAGCAACACACATGAACAACTAACTACTATGTGTCACTAAATACAAAAAGAAACTGTGTATTTGTGTGTGTGTGTGTGTGTGTAGACACACACAGATGTATATACATATAGCTCTCTCGTAGATCTGATTTCAAAGCTAAATCCGATTCAAAACACTATCACACCAGTGAGATCTATAATCAACGATTGAAATCGCAGACAAGAAAATCACCTCATGAATCTTCATGAGCTTTATACATAACAGAAAGGCGACTAGGCCGAGGACGAAAATCAGATCGCCGTCGTTGTTGATGCGACGACGGCCGAATCAAAGCCGACAAGGCTCGCTTCACCAGATCTCCTTCCACGCCGCCGATTCTCACGAGCGAGTTCGTCATCGCCGATCTACGAGCGTTAAGCCTGTTCTGACCGTACGGCGCGCGTGACGACGACGCGAAGCCTTTGTGAAGACTACAACGAAATGAACCGGGATGTGTAGTCGGAGAACACATACAGGTTCGCTTCTGGCGAGTGCTTTGGTTTTTCACTGCAGAACCGGATTTGATTGACCGGTTCGGAGAGATGGAGGTGAACCGTACGGACGAAGAGGAGGTGGATGCGGAGAAGGTGACACGTGTCGAAGACGGAGGTGGTGATGAGGATGAGTATGGAGAATTGGAGAATCTTGCGGAAGGAGAGAGAGATCGGAGGAGAGAGGAGCGTGATTTTCTAGAAGGTGAAGCCATTTTAGTTTCAGAAGAGAGAGAAAGTGAAGAAGAGGCTAGAGAGAGAGGAGAGGAAGTTTTTTTGTTTTTTTTTTTTTGCCTTGTTAGGCTATTTGGTTTGGCAAACCTAGCTTTACTCAAGGTATGTATTTATAAGATTTTTGAAGGGATGGGAGTTTTAAATTTGAACTAGGGAGAGATAGGATAAGGTGAAGGAAAGGTGGGTTAAGGTTTGGGGTATTTGTGGTTTGGGTTTTGGGGTCTTGGTATTTGCATTTATGGCCTCATATTCTTTTATTTCATGCATGTTTATGACTTCAAAGTTTTTTAGGACATTTCATATAGACTTTTTTATGGGGAATTTGCAGTTTAGTCTCTGATAAGGGAAATTAATACTGGAAGGTCCCAATACATTTCAAAATAATTATAAAGTCCCAGGAGCCCTTTCCTGCAATTGTTTGCTTATCTTCAATGACCATTTTGTCCTCATAAGATGAAAGCATAGTCCCCCTGTAGGGACCAGTAAGATGACAACCATCTTTAATGAGGGCAAATGGGCATTGAAGTTAAGCAAACAATTGCAGAAAAGGACCCCTGAGACTTTATAATTATTTTGGAATGTATTGGGACCTTCCAGTATTAATTTCCCTTACCAGGGACTAAACTGCAAATACCCCTTTTTTATTGAGTAATTGGGACATTGTATAGTGCATGTTTTTAGATGTAACTTTTAGAAGGTGTGTTTATATGAATTTAAGATTCTCAGTATGTATAAATAAAATGGATGGCTTTTAATGAGAGTAATGCATTGAATTTTAATGATTAATTGTGAATTAAATTACTTGTAGATTTAAATATACTCGTGATAAGAATGTAACATAGTTGGATTATAAGATCAAATTATAAACTCTTAAAATTTTACTTTTGTTATGATTAACAAAAGTTTTAGTTTTGTTAATAATTACTTCATCCGGTTCTAAATATAAGACATAGTTGAATTTTTTTGGAAAATCCTAAAAAAATAAAAATAAGTTAATTATAAATTGATTTACCTAATTTTCCCCTTAAACTAGTTTATTTGACTTATAAACTAATGGATAATTTAAGTAACATATTTCACAACCTTAATCTCCAAAAAAAAGTCAACTACGTCTTATACTTAAAATTAGAGAGAGTGTAACTTTAGTATATATGATCAAATAAGAAATACGTTTTAAATATGAAGAGTTGATATTTTATCAAACTATATAAGTTATTGATATTAAATATGTAACAATAAATTTATATATAAATTTATTAAACGTGATCAAATAAAAATAATTAATATAAGATTCTAATTCTAAGTAAGTTAATATGCTTATTTGTTAAGGTAGAAACATGGAAAATGGTAAACTTAGCGTGCAAAGTTCAAAGACGTGAAATTAGCCAAGTTTATAGTTAAAAAAAAATTGATGGCACTTAACACATTTGGATTAGATACATCTGTATATAGCCATTAAAAAATAAATTGAAGAAATAACTCTTGAGTTTGACTTTGACAAGAATAATTGACAATTTGCATCAATTTCGTTAATAACGATTTTGAATTTCATGATATATACAATTTGACGAGGAAGTAGATCTTCAGTCTTATAATATAGGACAAGGTCACAACAATCTTTCATCACATGTATCCGAAATAAGAATGAGGCGCTTGTGGATGCCATTTTTATTCATTATATACACACACATGGAAAACAGTTAAAATCCTCATCAACACAACTACTGTAGTCATTATTGGATTTTGTATGAACTTATTAATCCACTGTACTGCTGTACTAATCAAATTGAATACGAAAATGCCAATTTTCTGTCTCAACTCTCTCATTTTTGAAATAAATTAAATAGGGTTGGAGGACGTTTTCCTTGGGTTGAGAAGGGAGGAGAAAGAAAAGAGAGGAAAGCAGAAATATGTGAAGTTGAGGGACATATAAAAAAAAGAGGAAGAGTGAAGAGAGCAAGGTTAACCAAGAGAGAAGAGAGTTAGGAAAAGGCATAAAGAAAAAGAGTGGGGTTTAACGGAACTTGAGTTTGAAGGAAGGTGTAGCCTATAATTCATAAACGACAAATGAAGTGAGCCGTTTTAGGATTATTATGACAGCTTTTGGCGTTAAATGACATCTCTCTCACTTCCACGTTAGGCGCCTACTTTATGACACTCACTCTCACTAATTTCCACGTACACTGACATGCCTATCCCTTTATGCTTTATCCCCTCCCACTTTCTCCTTCCCCGAAATACCCCTCACTCTTCTTCTTAATTCTCTTCCTCCACCCCCACCTTGACTGGTCACCTTGGTCCACTTCTTCTGTTCCAAAACTATTAGTCCTAGTTAAAAAATGTACTATAACATCTAGTTTGCAATATAAAATTCCACTACAAATTAAATTTTGTATCAAAAATTGATGATTCCCATCGGCTTAATATAGTATCTATTTGATTCTAACACAGAGGTTAGTTAAAAGAGTTAAAATCACATGATATAATTAATACACATGAACCATATACTTTTATATACAAGCCTCTCCTAAGTTGAGAAATCTTTTTTTAAAAAAAGTTTACCCTTAACTTAACTTTCTCTATGAGAGGATCACTCATACATCCACTCATCACGCACCAAAAAACGTACATATTCCTAAACTAGAAATTGATCACGTAACATTCTCTATTCTTTGAGAAAATTAGATTGATGTGGTTGAACCAAAAGTAAATTCGCTAACCTAAACAACAATAGTAGTGTTTTTGTAAGTTGATGAGGACTTGAGGTTGTCTAACCACGACAACAATCAATCTTTTAATTTGCTCAATTAGTTTATTTCAATTGGATTTGTTGTGCTCTCCCGATAAATTATTCAACTTCCTCATAGTTGCTTTATCCAGTTATCTGGAATTCTGGATTCCAGACATACATCCCAAAAATTTACTGAACTTGGAAAGGTTACAAACTTCCATGCAATCGAACCAAATAACTCAACGAAACACAGAACAACATCACGTTGGGACTGCGCCTGTTTGATTGTACAAGGCCTACGTCCTTTGTATATTATTAATACCCACCAGTCACCATATGATCTTATGTACAAGTAACATTTTTCATGCATGGTTAATTTTATACCTCTCCGATCCTAATTAAAAGCAGTAAAAAGAGTATTAATAATCTTTTGATCATATTTATAAGTTGAATCCTTTTCTTCCTATTCCCTTCCATCCTATACATTCAAGATAAGTGTGTATTTGGGAGAAAAATCCTATATTATTATTGTTTTTAAAAATTTGTAATCAACTAATTTAATTTGAATGATTTGGATAATTATTGTTCACAAATAATCATATGGATTGAGATCAAATTCCCTCTAAGTTTGGTTTACCATGAGACTTGATGGTGACTAATAAGTAAAAACATATAAATTATTCTATTTTAATTTATTAAGGACCTAAGGTATTTGTAGAATTGTAGTTTTCTTAAATTAATTTTAATTTGGTATTTATCAATTTTCTAAAAACTTTCACGATTAACACATTTCCTTGATATAAAAACTTTAGTTAAGAGCTCAAGTCGAACTTCTGTCATTATTATAAGATCACTTTAATTTTTTTAAAAAAAATTAATGATATAAATCTATAATTTGAAATTTCCTTAAGTTTTTTTTTTCAAAAATAATTTATTTTACTTATAATCTATAATTTTTTTTCAATTATAACTTATAATCTATAATATATTTACATGTAACATATGTTATAATTTAGTGGTCTAATTTATTTTCATAACTTCCATAAAAAATCAAAATGAGCTCATATTTAGGACAAGGGGAATAATATTTTTGTTGATTGTGCTGTAAAATTTCTTTTATTTTTTATTAACTTTTTAATTTGTTTGTTAAACACTCACTATAAACAAAATCTCAAAATCCTAAATTTTTTATTCATTTTCGTGTGTGCGTGTGTTTTAAACTTTTAAAATATATCTGTTGGCAATTTTTCGTAAATCAATTGATCTAAGCCGCTTCACTTGAGCGTAATTGCGTTATCGGTACATTTAATTTGACAAATATCGATATTACAATACATAACATAAATTGTAATACAATTTACTATACCTTCCTAAATTAATAATTATCTTGAATGTATGACTTATTTTTGAAGATATATGGCCTGATCTTGAATGTATGACTTATTTTTATTTTTATTTTTCTGTTTTTCTAAATAATTATCTTCATCGAAGCCTTCTCAACAATAAAAATAGTCAAATAAAAAATGTGAGTGGAGTTATGTTATATAACTAGGATGCTTTGGGAAAACATGTCATGATAACTTACTTAATTTGCAACTTAGGAAATGTGGTCCGATCCTTACTTCACATAATAAAATTAGGTCCATGTTGACATAGCTAACACATTCGAAGGTGTGCATGTAAATTTCATATTAAAACCCCGAAGCACTGAAATCAAAATAGAAAAGTGGTCAAAAGTTTAGAAATATTAAAACTTGTAGCTTTAGTTACGGTTGAATTGAAAATTTGTTCTAGAAGTTTTTGCTCAGTAGTTTATTTTACCTCAAAATTTTTTTCATGGGTCAAAATTGCACAGAACTTTCAAAATGAAGTAATTTTACCTTTTTAGTTTAAATATAAACGTTGACCTTTACCAAATGACAATATATGTTACTATTTTGAAATTTCCAAGGATATTTTTGCAATAAAAAAACCTTCTAAAATAAAATAACTCATAAGTGAGAACTTCCAAAAAATGTGCACCGTTATGGTATTATAGTTTCAATGAGTTTTTTTTGTCCATATGAATTTTGTTTTTCGCTACTCTCTATGCTTTTTGACAATTTTTTTGTTAATTTTGGTCAGCTATTTTTTTAAAAAAATTTGGTCATGTTATTATATTCAACTCAAACCAAATTCTATAAATTTGCATAAACTAAAAGACATTAATTAGTTAAAATTCCGGGAATCAATTCAAAATTTGATCAAACTGAAGAAGCACCTACAGTACTATTAACATATAATTATATCAAAAAAATTAAATTTAATAATACATCACTCGCTGCTCTTGCATATGTACCCACACGCAATAATACCCATCAATCTAATCTTTAATGTATACATATATGCATATAATAATGTATGTGTGTATTGTTATTTCAGAGTCAGACCTCAACTTGTTCCATTCCATCGTTCTGTCATTCTTTATTATTTGTATTCAATTAAGTAGTCCCCTTGTTGATAGACATGCGGATGCAAACTTATCATTTTGCTTATAAAGGCAACTTAAAATAAAGTTTTAGTTTATACTCCGGAGTCTTGCTTTGTGTAAACGCTTATTGGTGCTTCATGAAGCAATGTTATTGATTTTTTATTTGAGGGACTAATTGTTTAAGATGGACTATTTTTCTTGGGCTAATCGTGTTACTCCATGTTCAACGTAAGTTATTTGTTCTATAATTGCATTGAATGATAGATCACATTCCTTGCTAACGTTTAGTTATTTGCTATATAATCGTATCAAGAAATCGGAAGATTACTTACTCATGGATAAAGATGAGCGATAGATTCTTAATAGATCATTCAATTCAAATTTATTAAATTTGTCAAGACTTTTTAATTCAATCTAATTTCTTTTAAAATTATAATAGTTTTTAATTTTTTATTTATATAAAATAAAAGTAAAGTTGATCTTATATTGAGTTTCACTTTTAAATTAAATTTATTGTCGAAAAAATACTCAATTAATATTTCGAGGTGGACTTTTTTTTTTTGGGACTGAATGTGGACTTCAATATCAGGTTTTTTTTATACATGATCAAGGTATCCCCTCACTCGACAAGTGAGAGACTAATCCCCGCTGATTTGTAGGCACCTCAAAGGGTGAGACAACTGACCTGGGAGATTTAATGCTTCTCCATACCCAACGCCAGGGATCGAACCCCAGACAATTGGTTAAGGGTGAATGAGTCTTTGCCACTCAACCACACACCCCAGGTTTCAATATCAGGTTTTAGATTATATATCTAGAGTTCATTTGAACATGAGAGCAGCTTGTTCATCATTATGATGTGTATTGAACGAGGCCCATAGTCATTTAATTCAATTATTAGTAATTCCTACTCTCCTTTTTTTTTTCTCAAATATAAGATCTATAAACTTAATCAAATACTCCCTCCTGTCCCTTATATAAGCCCAAAATTTAAATGATTTTGGTCCCTAATATAAGAGCTCATCTCACATTCTCTTATCATTTAATGTGTTTTTCCCAATTAACTCTCTTTCATATTTATTAATGGTTATGTATTTGAAAATGAAAGGCTTTACAAATATAAATAATCAATATTATTATACATGGATGGTGGTTAATAAGATTAGGCCGAGATGTTGACATAAAAAAAGTGTTTTTTTCTCAGATACATAAAAGCTTTTACAATAAAATAATGAGAGTAGCAATAAATTATATACAGCACTTAATTATGGTAAATTTGCAAATTACTATATATATGGTTCGGCTAATTCTCTCAGATGTATACATTTCTGACTATTATCTTCATATTTTTTTAATATATATGTATATATTAGATAGAACAAACGTGAAGATGCCTCCAACGTTATTTATATTATTTGTTTTTATCTCTTATCACTAGAAATGGACTACATTAAACTATTGAAGTCATTTCTCATTAGGTATTGTCTTATAAGACCGATAATTTTATATGAAAAGAGAGCTTTGCATAACTAACTTTTAATTTGTTTGAACTTAATATATGCCTATTTTTCTTTTCTTGGCCGTCACGATTTAACTGTGCCATAACGTTTCAAAATTAAACAATCGTTTTTTTTTTTGTGTGTGGATAAAATAATCGTTTGACAAGAAACCTTTCTATAATATTTGCATGCAACAGATAACGACCCTTTGGAATGCACTAATCATGGATTAAGGTAGAATTGAACAATCTTGCCAAGACATCGTTCAAATTGATGGAAGGTCTGAAATTTGGAAAAATATGAGAGAATAAATATTGTGAAAGTTATATATAGTATTCGCTCCTCCATTCCTAAATATAAGACATAGTCAACTAATTTATTAGATAAATGAAGTTAGTGATGATTACTAAATATCTTAATCACCTACCTTTATTCTCACCTTGCCTCTCTTGTTTGCTGGTCATTGAGGAGGAATTAATAATCATAATTTAAAGAAAAGTTGAGAAAAAGTATCAAAGATATTATATGTAAGAATTAACATACACTTTTTCCTAAAATAGGTCCTCTATTGAGAATTAAAATTGAGGGAGTTGATTAGATTTTTTTTGTCTCTATATACGAGTATTAATAATATATTATGCGTGATTAATATGAGCCAGCAAAATGAATGAAAATGACATTTAGTTTGTCAAATCAGCTCACCAAGTTGAAGGGACGAATTAAATACCTTTGATCGACACCACCAATAATATGAATTAACCTGAATAACATTATTGGCAAGCTGTTTGCCTTATGATTTAAAAAAAATGGAAAAATAAAAAGAACTGCTGCCAACTGTTATAACTTATTATAACTGTTCTTTTCTTTTTGCCCTGTCATTTTTGGTTTAATAATTAAACATAAGTTACTCCTATTGTTTTTGCTGATCTTCGTCTGGCATAGTTTTGATGATCTGGAATTTCATGTAAGGACATTGATTGAACAATTGTCAATCTCTTCGCTTGTCTCTTCATTTCGATTCCCATCAAATTTGGAAAGCACTTTCCCCTAAATATATAAAAACAAAAAAAAAAAAGGCACCACTTGTTGCAACTTGCAAGAGGTTTTGGTGTGTGGTGTGCTACAACTTTGAATTAGTTTAGGCTAACAAATTAGTATGTCATTACGCCTTTGTGTAAGACCTCTTCTTCACATCCTATTTGAGTATTTTCAGGACACATTAAAATATTATTCTTATTCTTCTAATAGAAAGTTCATTATATCATCACTTCAAGAAGAATCGTGATCAAATTCTTTAGTTACATGTGGTCCTCTAATAAAAGGTATCATTACTTACATGAAAAATCTATGAAGAAATAGTATAAATATCATATAACTATATTACCACACTTATAAACTTCAACATCACCTTCTCACAACACAGAAGACATCTCCTTCAGATTGAATTTTGGAGGTGAAATACATAAACAAACAATTTAATGATACAATTAGCACCCTAATGTATTAAAATGGAACAATCAACAATCTGCCGTTAAGTTTTTGCAGTCACCAGCGCTTTTATCAGTCGTTCTTCCTTAATAATACTGTTAAGTAATTGACTGGTACGGAATTACTTTGATCTATTTATATATGGTGGTTGAGATTAGATTGTTCATTGTTTACAATGTTGCCTAGGCTATTGAAGGTTGGTATATAGACTCACAAAATTAAAATAGAGACAATCCCTTGGTAATTGGTATGTAGTTTCTGTCCCCTTACAATTGAATGAAAAAAAGTTAATATTCCCGGTTGGCAGTTCTCTCCCTCACCTCACTCTACTTCTTTACTACTACTCCCTTTGTTCTTAAATATAGAAGTTAACTGATTTAGGGAGATTAAGGAAATATTCCAGGAGTTTTTTAAATTTTACGAGTAGTAAAAAAATTTAATCATAGCACACCTAAACCGTTCCAATTACAGATGATGACTGTCATTCCCTCTTTCTGAATAGAAATTATTCCAGGCTAGTTCTAGAGCACCACTCTTTATTTCTGTCATATATATCATATCAAATCTTCAGTTTAAGCCTGCAATAATGTTTTAATTTGAAGAACCACCATGAAGATCGAATTTAGTTTGATAAATTAAATTAGATTAAACTTTTATTATTTCAAAGGGTTATTGGGATAAGACTAGCATAATCTTTTAATTTCTCTAATTTTGAGATGATGTTTCTAGCTAATTGTTAATTTGTTCATCTCTACTCTTACCCGTAGAGCTTCACTTAATAGAGAGATTGTAAATAACCTGCAGCTTGAAGGTATTAGTAAGATGAAAGATTGCTTTGCAAATTGCAATGCAGGAATATGGTACTGTCCAAAAACGAAATTCTTTGGTGAAATGGATTCGCTATGTCATTTGTGATCTCTCAAATCACAAACATACAATTAAGGTTTGAAGTGGATATTTTAATCTAATTAAATACTTTAAAACAACTAACTACTCCCTCCGTTCCTAAATATAAGATCACTTTGGTTAATTTGGGGAGATTAAGGAAGACAATAAAATTACATGATCTTCCCAAAATCCCCTCAATTACTTAACTTTAAAAGGAGGATGAGTTTTCAATGAAAAGAGGGAGTATAAGGGTAGTTTAGGCAAAACTTGAGATAAAATAGGAAGTAATCTTATATTTAGGAACTTATCCACTTCCCCCAAAGTGATCTTATATTTAGGAATGGAGGGAGTATTAGATAAATTTATTTTGTTCAGCTCTCAAAGTAAACATAAAATAAATTTTTTTATTTGACAAATAATTTTTTAGGGTGCTTACTCAAACTAAAATGTGCACATTAGATCTTAATTATGTTTCTTTGTGATTGGATAGACCATAAATGATGTGGTGAACATGTTCACCTCAGAATTTATTTCTACTGTGGACAGTATTTGAGCACGATCACTCAAATGAAGGAGAAGACACAAGATCTCCATTTAGCTCAAAGACATCAAAAGATAGAATATTGGACAAGAGAGGTGATGATGTATTCACCCACCCATAAGGGCACACTTCCCTACTTGCTTATGCCTATTGGAAGCTTTATGATTTTATCTCTATAATTTTGTGATCGTGCTTTTTTTATGAAAGAAAGTTAGTTTGGGTGAGTTGGGTCCTGGGGCTCACCAGAGTCAGGGCAGGCCTCCGAGATCAAATAGCGCTTACAGAGTTACTTACAGATTGTTCACCAACAAGGTCCTCACATCAGCAAAATTCAAACTAACATCTACATAGTTATAGTTATGGATTAAACATTTTTACCAATTAGGCCAACCTTTGCTTTGTTGGCATAATTTTGTGATTCTGTGATAACATATTAATTGAATTGGTACATGTGTGACTATGTGTTTTAATGTTTACACAATCAGCTTCTTATATGTTTCATCAATAAAAAAATAGCACTTGAAAAAGGAATTACGTTGACTATTAGCCTACTAAGTTTTTTTCTGGTAGCCATATAGCAAGGACCCCAGCTCGGCCATTTACATTACACAAGCATAATTTAGTTTATGATTTCAGAGATATGTGGTTCTTTTTTTATACATAAATTTTAGGAAGGGGTTTTGGCGGAGCATGACCAGCAAACCCTTTATTTCTGTCCACACAGGTAGGTTACTCTCAGCTTCACTTAGCTACTGAGATGTCTCCCCAAGCGCCGCGATGGAGACACAACAAAGTGTCACTCCCAAGGATCGAACTCGTGACATGGTGGTCAACCCGACGCTCATTGTTCAATCCCTTCGCCACTAAACCCACGGATGATGGGTTCAGAGATATGTGGTTCTATCTTCTCTGTTTTGATTGTAAACAGAACTGTAGAAGCAAGCAATTATAAAGTTAACACATTGTAGTATTGTACACTGCTAATTTTAGTGCAGCTTAGTAGTGCTTTATATTTCATATCCACGCCATGCATCTTTCATATTTTTCATACAGAATATTCAAAACAAAACTTGTAATTAGATTTAAATGTATAGTTAAAAATAACTCTTAATCTTAACATCCAACCTTGATAATTTTCAAAGTAGAAAGTGGATCTATGTTGTGAGAAATAAATCATTTTTAGGGTGATTTCTCTTTTCATCCTTTCTATTATGAATCCGCATGAATGTTACTCCCTCCGGTCCTAAATATAAGACCTAATTGACTTTTTTGGAAAATCCTAAAAAAGTAAAATAAGTTAATTATAAATTGATGATTTACCTAATTTTTTCCTTAGACTAGTATATTTTGCCTATAAACTAATGGATAATCTAAAAATATATCAAATATGTCATAATTTAATAACCTATTTCGCAACCTTAATCTCTCCAAAAAAAAGTCATCTAGGTCTTATATTTAGGACCAGAGATAATATTGTTTACCAAAGAGGCTCGTGATGTGATGAAAATGGTGTACTTGAATTTCTTCACTTTTCTGTTACCTTATAACTGTAGGTTCAAAGATTTGCATCAAATGATTCAATGACGGTTTTTTCCCGGGGGCGGGGGGTTGTTTATTTCTGTGCATACAAATTACTCCCTGACCTATTTATAAGAGTCAATTATTTTTTCGAAAAATTAAGAATGTTGCATATATTAAGATTTATGGGTCAATTTGTTTCTTTAATTCTGTTGTAGGAAAGTCGACTATTTCTTATAATAAGACCGGAAGCAGTACTATTAAAACATTTACCTTGATTCTTTTTTTTTCGGGTGAAATGATGGGCTCAACCCAAGGAAATTATACTAACACAAGACGTGGAAATTCATGCCCCGAGATTTTGAAGTATGATTTTTCCGGTAGTACTATGTTCCATTTTTTCAATCTTTTAGTTGTGAGTTTTGGATTTGTTGAATTGAAGTATGTGATGACAATGATTTTAAATTGATACCATATAGATGGCCTATGGAAAGTATGTAATCAAATCATGTAACTGAAGCGGATCCAGGCCAACTGAACCGGATCCAGGCCAACACATGCGTCCACACACGCACACACGCACACACACAAAATAAATAAACATATAATATATTTTTACTTTACAAAAAGTATATATGAATACAATACATTGATAGCAGGCCATAAATGCGAATCAAAAAAACAAAATAGCAGGCCATAAAATTGTTGAGATAGAAAGGAAGTTAATTGAATCATAAATCAGCGAAGAGATGGTAAGTTTTGGAGTCGACTGCAATGAGGCGTAGGGCTGCAATTGTTGCAGCTACACTCAATATTCCAAAGAAACCAACATTAAGCCAGTGCCAGATCTTTTGTAAGTGTGTTAGTTTGAGCTTCATTGCCACCAAGTACATGTGGTTTGCTAGGATAAACGTGAGAGGGAATGTGCTTATGGCCCCTGTAAGGCTCATGAAATCTCCAAGGAAGGGCAGAAGTGCTGACACTAGTGTGTTGAAGAACAGGTATCCCCCTCTAAACAACACCCTGAATGACAAATTCTTGAGAGCCAGTGCGTTTCCTGTTATGCCATATTTGGTGTCTACGAACTCATACATAGGACTAGCAAATATCTGCCCAAAACAACAAACCGAGAAGGGTTATTTGGGCTACCAAACTGTGAAATACTCCATCCGTTCCTAAATATAAGATCAATACTCCATCCGTTCCTAAATATAAGATCACTTAAGTAAATTTGGAAAAATTAAGGAAGACATTCCAATGAGTTAGGATTACATGAAATTTCCAAAATACCTCTCACATAGGTTTTAAAACTTCAAGCACTATTTTTTGGATGAAGGGAGTATAGGGGTAATTTGGGGAAAACTTGAGTCAAACTAGAAAATGATCTTATATTTAGGAACAAGCTCTTCTCCCTAAAGTGATCTTATATTTAGGAACGGAGGGAGTATTGAATAATTGTAATAATTAGTGATTAGTTCTTATACAAATAGGACTCATAGCTATAGCTAATTTGTGATGTGTGAGATTATGTAATTCACAAAACAGTAAGAGGGTAATTTAGACCTATCACCTCTTATCTCATAATCCCTAGAGTTAGGGTTGTAAACTTATTACCTCAAGTGAGGGATAATAGATCTAAACCCAAATAAATTATATTTTTTGTATGTTCCTTTATTATCAATGATAATAAGGTTAAATACTAAATCCATCTTAAAGCATGCTACCAATATCAATTCTATCCGGAAGTTTTTAGTCTCAATTTTGCCAAAAATAAACGGAGCAATGTTGTCTCGGTCTGTTAACAAAGTTAATTTTGACCATTTGACTGACATATAACGGTGCCATGTAAGATTTCATGGAAAATTAATGGTCAAAATTTACGATATCAATAGATCCGGCCAACATTGCTCCATTTTAAAACTTCCATGGTGCAATTGGTGGCATACTTCGGAGTGGATTTGGTATTCAAGCCGTGATAATATACTTCACACAGTTCTTTTTTTTCCTCCAAAAAATTGTTAAGGAAAACAATCAAACTTTTGGGGAGCAGAATGAAGCAAACTCTAGTTCAGGGGAAAGCAAGTACATGTAATGAAATGACTGACTGAAGAAAGGCTGAGATATTGGCGATGGCCTTTATCCAGACGGGACCATTGACATTGTTCAGCAAATAGGCCTCTGTGGAGGATCCATAAGCCCAATAGCCTGCAAAAGTAACAAGAAAGAGTGGCAGAACTCCAAGAGAGAACTGAAAGTACAGAGCCTTCATCATGTTCTTCACAACTGGCTGCTTGATTGTTGCCTGTAGGATGTATTAAAAATAAACCAAACACAACACATAAGTGTTAAAGATTGATTATTTCGAATAGTATATATCTACGACTATAATTAAGATGAATAATACATGAACTCCTGTCTTGCCTGAATCTCAGGAAGCATCCCTGTGTTAAATGAAAACACAAGATTAGCTGTGGCTCCAATCGTTGTGAATATTTTACTTGTTGATGTCCCCGGAATGCTGTAATCTCTTGCTGGAGATTTCATTCCTGGTGATGGTGCACTGATAGTTAGGACGGATCCAAGGTAAAAGCGCATAATTTGGTTATCCACTCAGTGCAATATTACTCAGCTCAGGTCTAGATATAAGATATGGTTGACATTTTAAGAAAATTCTAAGAAAGGTAAATAAGCTCTTATATATTAATTTATTTGAATTGAATTTTTTCTTCAAACTAGTTTATCTGACTTACAAACTCAAAGAATATATCAAATATGTAATGGTCAACTAAAGTATTTTATTTCCTTAATCTTAAAAAAAAAAATCAACTGATGGATTTTATTTCTAGGACTGGAGGGAGTGAATTGAATTAAAAACAAAAGAAAGGAAACGTAAAAGCGCATCTTAGATAATCAAGCACACGTATTGATAAAGTTGTTATTTGGCAAAATATATTTTCTAAACTGTCTCGGTCAACTATTAGGACCTTGTTCACAAGATTTACATATAGAAGGAGAGACTAGAGAAATCACCATCGTTGATGGACAACCAAGTTGCTATAACAATATATATCAAGCTGAAGATTGTTGAAAATCCCAGCCAAGTCCCAAGAGCAGAAAGATGGGGAATGCACACGGCAAACATTGCACAGACCAAGCCAGCAATGGCGATGAAATATGGAAGCTTCATCTCATGGTCATCATAAAACAGAACATAGACAGCCTGAACCAAGAAAGAAAGGAAAATGTATGATATATCGAAAAGGCAGGAATATATTTTTCAATTATTAAGCCGATTTAAAAGCCAAAGTAGTAGGTGTTGTTTACAAGACAAGAGTGATATTTAGTAGGAGGAATATAATGTGGCAGACCTTGAGGGCTGAACCGGCCAAAATGATGTAGCCCGTATTTATCATGAAAAGATTGATATATTGTAGCGCCCATGTGAGGGAGTACGCTCTTCTTCCTGCAATGAAATCGAATGAGTAGGGTGTGTGTATATACATATTTGTAAAGTATACATTAAACACTAGTTCCGGTGGAGAAGTTACTTTTTTTTAACTTGACTTCTGTACTAGTCAGTTTGAATAAAAGTCAAAGTATTGAAATGAACAGTATACATAAAAAAAAAGCTGGTTTAGACTAGAGAATCAATGTATACATTAAAAAATGTATATAAATTATTATGCAGTGTGTACATATATAGTGCATTTCCAAAATGACTTTCCAAAATGCAGATGTCGTAGAAGTGTGTGTGTTTGTATAGTGCTCTCAGGTTTGACTTTCCAATATACAGTGTGTGCGTTTACTTTCCAAAACGATCAAACAATCTGGCCCCACTTCCCCATATGCATTCAGAAAATGAAACTAAAGATCCGGCCCCACAAGCAAAAAGCATGAGCTCAGTGGGAGAGACTCGTCCACATAAAAAACTCCAAAATGTAGCTTCTAATGAGAAGCTCATTAAGTCCAAAAGTCGGGTCAAATATAAGTAAGACCTAAATATACATCAAAAGTTGAAAGTAGCTTCTCCAGTTCAAATCAACATTTTTGGACCCAAAAACTGATGACAAACACAGTTAAAACATTTTTAATCAAAAAACACACTTTAAACATACACTTTAAGTGTTTTTTTACTTCCATCAACAATCACCATATCTAAAGGGTGGGTCTATAATTAAACGTGGACAATTTTTTTTTTAAATACAAAAATGATGATAGCAAAAAAATTATATTTAAGCGTATTTTATTGATATTCAATTATGTGATGATCACTTCTATATTTATTGATTAATCGATTTTCGTTAAATGAAATTAATAATGTTAGAAAAAAAAAAGTTAAAAGTGTACTTTTCAAATTTATAAATGACTGAGATGAGACTTGATACAAACATAAATCACGTATCTTTTAGACTATACGTTTAAGTGAAATAATCATTTTTGTGAGGATGAGGGGGCGTACCGTATATGAAACCAGCAAGATCTCTATATCTGATATGCCTTTTGCCTCCATACTCATGGAGCCTGGCAACAAGAGCATTGGCATAGAGTGATATTGCGGCGGCTAAGATCAAACCAATGACACCTGGCAGCCACCCCAGGGGTACCATCACCGTCCCTGAGTATCCCAGCACGTATGCGCTGTTGATTCCCGTCGTCAGCACAAATCCCACTTGAAACCATGAATCTGTATACACACATATATATCGTCCAATCACTTCCATCGTTAATTATTGCATATTTGAAGAAAAATGATTACCACAATGCCTAAATATTCATTTCATATTAATCAAGCTTTTCCACCGCAAATATTTATGACTTTGAAGATCTAGCAGACGGCACAGGAATCAAATGAATTGAAGCGCCTTCTCATGCACGTAGACATTTTTCAATGATTTATGTGTTCATGTATGCATTTTTGTCCTCTATCTATATACATATAGCACATCTACTATGCATCTCGAGATATGATTTCTATTAGATAAAAACGTCACATCACATCATTACCCAATATAATCCCAGGATTGGGCAGATGAATTTGGGTTTTATTTCCTTCATGTGAATGCTAAACAATAAAGAAGGAAGAAAAGGAAACCTGTGCTAATTTGATGGGCAGTGCCGGGGGATTCGATGTCGATTGCTCCATCATTTTTAAGGGGTTGGCCATTTTGTACATAAAGCTCCGCATTCTCGTTTTCTTTTCCCATGTCGATTTCTTCGACGACCACCAAGGACCAAGACCACGACTTTTCTCTATTGTCGTTCCTAACTTCTGTGTCTTCTTTTTATATATATACATAGCTTTAATTTTGTGTCTTCTTCTCCTTCCATACGTATACTATTTTTGTGAGAATTTCGTTCCATATATATACGAGCTTCATTTTTTCACTATTTATCCTCTCACGTGCCATGCTCCGCGTCCCTTTTCTAACCAAATATCTTATTTCACCCTTTTAAACATGATGCGTATATTAGTTGAAAAAAATGGTGCCCATATGTAATCAAAAAAAAAAAATGGTGCCCATATATTTTTAGATCCCGTTTTTGTCTCCCATTGTAATAATTGTGGCCACAATTTTTATTTGCTCGTCTCCAAAATAACCATGATCATCAAGAACGAACCCATAATTTAATAGTCATAAAATACATCATCATTCTTATTTCTTCTGATTTTTTTGGAATTGAATAAGGGCAGGAGATGACATAAAATTCAAAATTGAGAATTAAAAGACCGTATGGATAAGTTGTAATTCATTGACAAACCACTATGCCATTATGATGGGATATGGAAGAATGAGTAGTTAAGATATTTACTATTTATCAGTAAAAAAAGATTTTTTACCTTTTTTTATTGATTTTTTCATGAATTCGATGAATAAAAAAGGTATTTATTAAGCTTATTCATTACCAAATTTTTCCTCCGAAATTCATTATAGGAATTTTAAATAGAGAAAATTACAAGGCAGTATAAGAGAAATAATAATTAAATCATGCCATCTATCTTTAGATAATTTAAAGGTCCCATGGTATCAAAGGGCGAGAAATAAAAATACTCACATCATAAGGTTAAATTGTTTCATAAATATTAAGGAAATAAATTATATCACTAAAATGCAATGTATATGACGTATAATTAGATTTTTTTTGTCTAAGCATATAATTAGATTATATGTTTGTCTATGAGCATAATAAATATAGTTGAGGAAAAAGATGAATTAAAATCATTTAAAGTGATTCATTTAATATCATTTAATTTAGATATCCAAAAAGTCAATTTAATCTTATCAAGCTATTTTTTTACCAAAATCTTATTAAGCTATTAAATGTACAACTTTATTTGTTAAAATATCATTGAACCCGGAACAAACTTATTGTCATAAGTCAACGCTTGGCACCTGCAAAAATTTCGGATGTTTTATTTCACTATAAGGATTAAACTGAAAAAGTAATCATAAAAACAAATAAAACTGTAAATATACAATTAAATCTGAGAACATCTGAGCTTTATTAGTTAGGCATCTAAAAAAAATCTGAGAACATCCACCAGATTGGTTTATAAATGAGAAAATCCCGAAGATATGTGCATATCTGAGAAAGTCCAGCAGATTGGTGTAATGGCGATGATGAAGATGACCGCGCGTTGATTTCTCAGAAAGAAATATTCTTAATAGAAATTGACAATTGAGAATTCTATGGTTTTTGACAATTAAGATCTCAAAAATTGCATATGATCTCTTGTTAATAGAATTCTCAAAAACCATTTTTTTTATATTCTTCTTAAAAATCTTGTCAGAATTCATGTCATCACTCTTGCGTAGTTTTTTTTTTTTGTTTTTGATAACAAGACCACTCTTCCGATGTAATAAAAAAAAAGATCACTCTTCCGTAGTTATTCTTTCTCATACCTTCCAGGTATTGAAAGTACTAATCCTGGTAGCTACGTACGGAGATATTGAACAAGTCCCTGATTACTAAATATAAATTTCCATATATATATTTCTTTATGCCAAAACACTAGTTTCAGGAATACCAAGGTCATCCAAAGACTTTCAGTTCAAAAAGGTCATCCAAAGACTCACGTATTTGGAACATTCAGAATATTCTATGGTTAACCTTTGATCTAACAGCCATTCTTCCACGAACAAGTGTTCCATATGCCCCCATAGGAGCTATAGCCTGCATCACAATAATTGTTACTACACACACAATATATATAAAAAAGTATGCATGCATGCATGCAGGGGATTTCATGGGACGGGACAGGATCGGGACACCCCTATCCCGTGTCCCATCCCGAATAAGACTCGGGACAGAGTTTTCGTCCCGTGTCCCGTCCCGTCCTGAACTTTGTCCCGTCCCGATTGGGACGGGACGAGATCGGGACAGGACGGGAAAATTCCCGAATTTTTTCTAAAATTGTTTTTTATAAAATAATTTACTTGAAAAAAAATTATGACACTTGTGTTAGTAAAAAACAAATAAATTAGTTCAATATTACTTTTATAATACATTTTATACAATATAATAAGGTAAAATTTTATTATGATCGCATTTTCCTTGAAAAAATGTCATGTACACCCATATATGGTATATATAACACATGCATATTTTTTAAAAAAATTATATAAATACACATATATGTATTCGGGACGGGACGGGATTGGGACGACCCTGTCCCGTGTGCCGTCCCGAAGAGAATTTTTGTCCCGTCCCGAAAATTTTCGGGACGGAAATTTCCTGTCCCGAACTACCTCGGTACTGGACGGGACGGCCGGGACGGGACGGGAAAATTTGAACATCCCTACATGCATGCATGCATGATAATCAAAACTCAGATAAACATGAAAGAATAATGAATTAATGTGATGACATACCTAATGTGCCTTGAATCACAAGTCATAACATCTTCTGGTGATACCTCAAGTCATAGAGGGAGGCTAGTACTGTCTAAGCAACATTTTGGTGTAAATACGGTGAGAGCGCTCTCTTGCATAAATAACCCAAAAGATTAAGGACAGCATTACTGAAGCCGATACAATGACAAGTCCAACATAAATCCAGAGACTAAATTTCAGTAGGTCGGGACAATAATTGTTGCTAATGTCTTGGAATGTTTTACGGACGAAAGTGCAGTCTGCTAAGTCGATCAAGAAAGGACTGTAATGGTATAAACCATAGCTCACATTCACAGCTGCCACCATTTGGGAGTACATGGTAGGGGTCATCCTGCCAGGTGTGGTGCATATGCCTGATGGTGAAACCTGGCAAGTGTAATTCTCCCACACCTGCTCACAAATGATAAAAGATTTGTTATGCACAATAATATATTAGCATGTAATCAAAAATGATTTCATTTTGGAACAAAACTATACATCAGTTTATGAGCATAAAAGGATACTTCCACTTGTCCAAGATATATAATTAGACAACAAGGTTATTTTAGTCATAAATATATACAAGATCTTGATCTATTTTGTCTTCGATCTATAGAATGTGCAGAGTAAAGAAATTTTCATCAAGGTAGTTACGTTGCACATGGTTAATAATTGGGTTAACGGTCAAATCTAGCACTTTACTATTGCCAAAAGTTCACCCAACATAAATAAGAATTTGATGCCTCAAATGTAGCACACATCTATTAAAAAATTGGTCAAATCTAGCATTTCCGTCAATTTTAATTGATTTGACCGTTAAGTTTGACCCGATCATACCACGTCACCTGCCATGTCACCCAGTTAGTTCACGTCACCTGCCATGTCACCCAATCCTGGATAGTAAGTGGGCCCATTGGGTGACGTGGTCTAACTGGGTGACATGGCAGGTGACGTGGTATGATCGGGTCAAACTTAATAGTCAAACCCATTGAAATTGATGGAAATGTTAGATTTGATCCATTTTGAATAGATGTGTGCTACATTTGAGCCATCAAATTCTTGTTTATGTTGGGTGAACTTTTGGCAATTGTAGAGTGCTAGATTTGATCCTTAACCCATTAATAATTGGGTATTCTAATGAAACAAGCACATATTTGCTAGAAATTACCAACTTGACTAATTTCCTTAGTATCGCAAATTAATCATCTAAGAAATGATATTGGATCAAATATGGCAATTGATGCTAGACAGGGTCAGACTACGTTTTCCTGTCCACAAGATTTTACATTTGACATGGATTTCTTTAAAGCATTCTGCAGTTGACAGATAAAATTTCTACATCTCAGCTACAAAGCATTTACCTTTATAGTATTATGCAAGGTAACTTCTCCTGCTGCACATAGCCTGTTTGTGAGATTAGAATGGAATGGGCTGCAAATTAAAGGTATTGGGGGGCCTGATTGATTGTAATACAAGGGTCCAGCAGAATAAGGGAAATTCCTATTTGCCACATTGGCAATCATGGAGTCAACTATTTTAACAAATTGGTATGTCACTTCCCTGCTTCTGGATAAGGCTTCCTGTGCTGTTCCATTGTCCACGCATGGAAGAATATCATCCAAGGCTGTATGAGCTTTAGGATTCTGAACCCACTCATCCATTGCAACACATGTATCTCCCACAGCACTAGTGAAGTATATGCAATAAAGTCACTTCTCCATAATATATGTGCAGCTTAAAGCTCAACTGAAAACTATAAATATGGCAAAGTAATTTGCAGTCACATAGCTGCAATAGCGTATGTTTTCCATCAGTTTAATGTAACCCTGCTCTAAATCTATTGAAAAAAAAAATGTGATTTCCCCATTCTATTCAATTTCTCAAAGCCTGATTCTGGCTTGTTATTCATTCTGTTGGCTATAGAACAAGTGTGGGTTGTTGTAGTTGTTGTTGTTTTATGTACAGCACAAAGAAATTGTCATTGAATTAAAACACACTTGGAACGCTCAAACTTAAACCAAATAAGTCTAATATGGAGTAGGGAGGATAAGAGAGGAAATTAGAATAGAAAATTAGGGGGGAGAGAGACAGAAACAGGAGAGAGGGAAAGGAGACAGCATATATATGGGAGGAAGAGAAAAACAAGGCATAGTATTCTCATTCATTTCAAGTGTGTCAATACAATGTAAAGGGTCCTATTTATATTTATATACTAAGGTTTAAGACTCTTGAGTATAGATGGAAGGAGACAACTTGCCAAAAATATTAATATAATACTCTTTGCAAAAACAGTTGCAAACGACAACTAGCAAATTCAATTAGCCAAAATAATAATAACTATTGTCACTTGCTTATCTAATAGCAAAATAGGATGTCACATCAATTTCTCCTGTCTATTTCTTTTCCATATTTCTTATTGATCATGCATCAAACAAGTCGATAGACGGACCTGTGATGTTTTATCATGTTAAATATAGTTTATGAGAATATTTACTTCCTAGTTGATAGATCACGAAGCAAAGCACATCATTTACAATCCATCTGATTTCATCAGATAATATTCTTTCACTCTATTTCATCATCAAAATCACAAGCATTCCACAACTAAGATACAATTAAAATAGTTCACAAAGCTCTTAGTTAATTTCATTAAGTTGACCTGAAATTTGTTTGATATTGCTTGAAAAATGTTGCCTTCATAATTCTCCATCAATAGCACATTCCTATACCTCATAAATTAGTCCTAATGTTTATCACAAGTCGCAACTCCGAAAGACATATAGATCATAGCAATAATCCCATGCAAACAAGAACTTACTTGTGAAGAAAAAGAAATAAACCACAGAGAACAAATGTGCCTGCAACTAGAATCCAGCCAACAATTACCAAGCTGCAGCAATAAGAATGCATTAGTTAGACTGAGAACTTAAATAGAATAAAACAACAATCTCAACTAAAAAAACCAGAACGAGAAAACAAAATATCTTGATGAATATAACTTACAAGTATACAAGACATTGGATCCCACACAAGGAAAATACTGCAAAGGAAAAGTTTCCACATACAAAAGCAAATGAGATAAGATTTTTCCAAACCTTAAGTATAGAGCAAGAACATGAGAAATAATAAGATAGTTAAACATACATAACCCCAAAAATGCAAGAAAGAGCATAGCAGCTGCAACAATGATTAGAGCCAATCTCCTACAAGATAAAAACAGAATATTATGGTAGGTAAACGATATTTAAAACACAATATTGAGATTACTATAGACTTGTACGCTTACATTTCATCAAAGCCACTTTGTATATTCTTTGAATTCTCCTTAGTCTTACTAGAAAGTGTGGAAGCGGCAGTGTCTATTTTTAATTTAACACTGCTGATGTTGTTTTGAATACTTGTTGGCAAAAAAACTGCATCAACTCCAATCACCTTAGCTGTGTCAAGATAACTTGACACACTCCTGAGATTCTTAGCAGTAAAATCAGCCTGATTTACAACATACCCCAGAGTATCTGAGGTACTGTCGTAAAAATTTCCCTGACCAGTATACAGGATAATGCAACCAGCTCTGAAATCATATAAAATCATTAAAAGTCACAAAAGTTCCTGTGAAAAAAGGGCGAAGGTCAATTTATGATACATAACTATTGTCCTAACCCCTAGGATCAACAATAGTACATATATAACTGTACATAACTATTGCAGTGCTTATTAATGATCTTCAACTTTTACCTTGGATTGACAATGAGACTTTCTTTAATATGACAATAAGACTAAACGTGAAAAGTACAAAATGCCCTCAAATACTCTCTTTTTTATCAAAACCCTCCAATACTCCCTGACAATAAGATAATTTTATTTTATTTATAAGGGTATTTTGGACTTTTCACATTTAATCTTATAGTGATATTAAGGATTATCTCATCGTTGATCACATGGTAAAAGTTGAGTATTATTGTTAAACCTTGAAATAATTATGTACTATTGTTGATCCTAGGGAAATAGTCATGTATCATATAAATGGACATTCACTCAAAAAAACATTAAACAAGATTCGCTTTGAGAGAGTGAGAGTGAGAGAGAGAGACATTGCTGCGAGGGTGAAAATGATGAGAAAGATGAGTGACAAAGCATAGGCAACTCTAGAATAGCCATAAGGTTCTGTGGGACAACAACAGTAACACAGACAGATGAGGGATAAGCAGAGCCCAAAGATCACAAACCAAGCTGCAGCAATGGCAAAGAAGGGGACCGCAGTAAAAGTTACTGACTGCACAAGAGTGTAAGAACAAATTCAAGTTAGTTGTGCATTAGGCAACCAGAGGAAATATTAAAAACAAATATAGGCAACATTTACACATATATGCATACTTCTTTCGCTCAAACTTAGTTGAATTTTCTTTGGAGATATTAAGGAAATGAATGAGTCATTTAATCATAATATGTATTTTGCATAGTAGTATTAGATTATGTGTTAACTTAGAAGTCGAATAAACTATTTTAAAGAAAAAATCAATTTAATTAATTTATAAGTAACTTATATACTTGAATACACAAGAGGGAGTGTGTATGCTGTATACTACAAGACATCATTATGATCATATGACCGAATTCTGTGTACAATCGAAGGACCTCATCTATCATGGTGCGCATTGCACATTAGTAAGAACTAAGAAGAAACGAGTGCTATCAACGACTAGAGCTAGAGGTCAATGCAGAGTACCATTAATTTCAATACAAACTAAGCAAAAAAAATATCCCTCCAATTTTAATTTTCATAGAGAAATTAAATATGCAAAATTAATCACTTTAAATTATCTATGATTATCTTTTCAAGTCACAACTAATTTATTCTACTTATAAGCTATACTATAATCTAATTACATGGGGACATATATATGTTATAATTTAGCTATCTAATTTACTTCCTGCACTTCCAAAAAAAAAGTCAAGTGATATTATATTTAAGAGTGAAAGCACTTATATAAAATCAACATTGCCATAAAGAAATACGCAAAAAGAACATGAACAGGGAAATTCCAGGGGGAATGAGACAGTAAGAAACTAACAGCAATATAATGAGGATTACTGATATTCCAACCGCCATTGTAAATATTAAAATGGTCAAGTGGATCTTTCCTGCGAGTTCTTTCAGGAGCTAACACAAGAGCATTACCGTATCTAAGTGGCAACTCCAAATTCAAAGGCCTTAAGCTCACCACATCATACACACCATCTGAAAAAACAACAATCTCATACATTACAAATTACAACAACATAATAACGCCTTATCCCACTAAGTAAAGTCGGTTATATAGATTATATGACACCTGTGCCATTGAACCGTATGTTCATTCATTACAAATTATATAAAACCAAAAAAAAAATTGAAAATTTTGTGAAAAATGAACAAAAAGAAAACTAGTGGTCTTAGTAATATACCAGGAATAAGAGAATGGAGGGAAGAAGAACTGGAGGGGGCAGAATTGAATGATAAGACTGAGCGACATAGGAAGAAAAAGAGTGAGAGATAATAATGAGAATTTGATGTGAAGAATAACATGTTGGTATAATCAAATGTTGTTTTTTCGATCAAAGTTCATGATGTAGGCACTGATTTGAGAGAGAAGAAGAGGAAGAAGGAAAGAGAGTAAAATTGTTGGTAGGTGCTTTGCTTGTGCTTTATTTCCATGTTTGCGTTATGGACATTGGTTGACCATTTTATACGTTGTTTTGACGCAACGATTTTGTGTCCTGATTATAATTATAAGACATTTTTTATTTATTTTTTAGAAATTAAAGATAAAAAATTAAGCATTTAAAATTTTTATAATTACAGTATCTTTTACTTCAAAAATATTTTATATATAATTTTATTACATGTGACATACTACATATTATAATTTACTTCTATAAGTTAATGGTTGATACTTTGAGACAAGGAGTTTCCTTAAATGAATATGCTCACGCTTTTTGCGGGTGCTGCTTTTTGATAGTATCTGCCGACTCATCGCATGTATTATGATGACAAGGCTGCCCATAATACGATAATTCTTTATGATGAAATGAAATGACTATATTTGTCCATCCCATAAATAGTCATCCTTCTCAAAAAAAAAAAAATGGAAATTCATAAGTAGCCTAAAATAGCGTAGACATTACGCGGATTATGACAATGATGAGAGATTGATGGTTAAGAATTTAATGGTAATCTTATTAAAAGTCAAACATTTTATTTTATACTCAATTTGATGGATTGTAATTGGTAATGTTTTACGGGTTAAATTATAGCTTTAGTGTTTTATGTTTGCATCAATTTTTATTTTAATCCTTTATATTTAGAAAATATACTTTTAGTCTTTTTCGTTAGTACTGCTAATTTCATTTATAGGAAAAGACAAACTCATTGAATAAAAAAGGTGAATTTTCTATTAAAATGATGATAGAAATGATTAAATTTAAAAGGGCGAAGGGGCAAAACTAGTCATCCTAATTTTCTAAATGGACAACTTTGGCACCCGTAAATTGGATGGTGTAAAACCGGACATTATAAAACAAAATGGGACAAATTTAGCCACGTCGTTAAGTTGAAGTTAGAGGTTAATGAAGGTGGGCCCCACGCCAACACTCACGTCTGTTAACTTCAACTTAACCGCGTGGCTAAATTTGTCCCATTTTGCTTTATAATGTCCGGTTTTGCACCATCCAATTTACGGGTGCCAAAGTTGTCCATTTAGAAAATTACGATGACTAGTTTTGCCCCTTCGCCCAATTTAAAATATAAGAGTAAGTATACAAAAAAAACTAAAATTTAAAAATTTTTTATTAACATTTTCTGTTAAGTAAAACTAACAAGTCAAAAGGTAATTTGTATAATAAAAAAGGTTAAACATGAGAGTAATTTCCGTGCAATCTAGTTTAAACATGAGAGTAAGAATATCGTTATCCATGGTGCACACACATTTGGCGCAAACTTTGTTTGATTTTTGGTTTTTAGTTGTCTTTTTTTTTTTTGTCAAATATTGTTAGTTATCTTGACAATTATTAAAAAGTTATTGTAAAATTTAGCTCTTATAGCATAATAGCATTAAGATCGTAAAATAAGATTAGACTTTTTGTTGATATTGTTGTGTTGATTATAATGCCAATCAGTGTGGTCCATTGGTTTTAAACTGATTTAGCTTTCAAAACTATGTTAATTTAGTGAAAATGAATATGCTTGATAAAAATCAAATTTTGAAATAATTAATCTGTTTGATAAATTTAAAATTTTGAATCTATGTCAACCTTAAGTGTTATTATTATTAAGTAAAATAAAATTTGTTAATAGTGCAAACTCATTATATATCTCTTCAAATTGTGATTTTTATATGTAACTTGTAACTCAACACATTTTAATCATTTGAACAATTAGTTCATTTTCTTTATTCAATTTTGAAAAGTAATTCATTACACAGATAAAGTGAATTGCAAACATCACAAATTCTATAGACTGGCTCACTAGCAAAATAGAAGATTTAAGTATAAGAAAGTATAATTATTGCACCCACCTGATTTACTATCCTTCACACTTAAGGAAAGATTTGTAAGTTAGTGTGTTTTTTGTGGAATAGTTTATGAAAATGACCCATACTTGACAAGCTTACTCTCTAAGCTTGGTTTTTGTTAATTTTGAAAAAGTGCTAAATATATTTCAGTCGGGTTTATTTTTTTTATTCATGATCAAGGTATCCCCTCACTCGATAAGTGAGAGACTAATCCCCCGCTGATTTGTAGGCACCTCAAAGGGTGAGACAGCTGGCCTGAGAGATTTAATGCTTCTCCATACCCAACGCCAGGGATCGAACCCCAGACAATTGATTAAGGGTGAATGAGTCCTTACCACACAACCACACACCTCAGGTTCAGTCGGGTTTATTTTTGGTCGACTTCTAACTTGCATTTATTTTTATATATTCATCATCAGCTTTTTACAATATGCGAAATATTCATAAAAACTAGTCATAATTATTTAATATTAAATTATAAAATATATAAGTAGATTTTAAAAATATATAATAACCGGAATGGTAGTCAATTCATTTATGAAAAGGAAATGTTTCTAAAATAATATAATTGTTTATTCTTGCTGTCAAAGATAGGAGATTGGAGAGTAGATTATTAGCTAAAATACTACATCACCTCCTTCATATAAAGTTGGTAATGAACATGAGTCAATAATTATACTACAGAAACATCTATTTTTGAGGCCTTGCCAAGATAGATAAATATACTCCATAACTAAACATATACATGAATATAAGATACGAATATTGATGCTTTTTACTCATGGGGAAGCATATCATGTGGTTTGAGTTATGATCTTTACATTTTATAAATTATATACAGATTCCTTCACATTTAAAAAGAAATACAAACCACGTAAGGTATAACCAACAATATTTAAGAAAGTGAAGAAATGTAAGAGTATGTTTAAAAATGAATGAAAGCTGTGGTTCAAGGTTTCTGAGCAGAAAACATAATAAAGGACTGCTGAATTTTGCAGGAGTAATTAGTGAGACCACATGATGTGCAAATGTCTTCTATCTCCTCCTCTGTCAAATAACTATACCCCTGCAAAATTCTCTGCAGATATCACAAAACCTTTATATCATCTTCCATGTCCATGTATGTCATTGAATCCCATTCAATTGTACAACACGTTCATATCACTCATCAGTAATACCTGCCTACGTTTAAAGTAAAACCCAAACTTAAAAAAGTTTTTCCTAATTTATTCACATTCTTAGTTCTTACTTGACTAAACTTGGATATAAATAGATATAGGTGATATGAAGGCTTTCTAGTTCATACTCAACCTCTATGTTTCTATGTTTCTTTACTTTTGAAGATTTTGAAGGGGATATCAAATCATTTACTGGTATCATTTGATATTTTATTTTTTTTTTATTTTCATCATTTCCCTTTCTTCTTCCTCTATATTAAAAACTAAAGTATGGTAGGAGTTTACCTCTCGGAAAGGCCGAATGAGCCAGGGAGTTGATGAAGTGTACCGAAGAAAAGTGCTTCCAACAAAAACTCCACCACTTTTTAATATGCGGGTGATTTCAGCAATCTTTAACAATTTTAAAATAACAGTGTCATAATGCAAATTAGTAAAATTACATATATTTGAAGGTCAATGTAAGCTACCACTTTTTATTAGCATGTGGGTGATTCCTATCAAAGATTCCACAATATATTTGTTCCACGGTCATAAGGTAAAAGGAAGCAGTGAACATGTCAAGTTCATCAAACATAGAAGAATGAAGCTTACAGCATTGGTGGGAGATGGCCAACAATGCAAGGCTGCACCGGCGTGAACAGCATCAACCGAACCTGATGAGAAGGGAAGCCTAGAAACATCTGCCCTCACCAGAGCAAGATTACTGCCAACAATGAAATGAAATTAGACTTAGGACATGCATTTTTTTGTTAAACATTGTCCGGTAATGCAGCGCCTATTAACAACCAACGAATACGAACTCGAGGGATAGGAGTGTTGCCCACATAAGCAAGGTTGTCCCATCTCCCAATAAGAACACTTTTCGGGATTTGAACACGCGTTCTCATCCTTACGGGGGTTGTGGTCCACTTACCAGTTCAACCAACTACCCATTGGTTAGGATAAACATCTTTGCACAAGTTTAAATGCATGATAGTTAAAAAAGGTTGAATTTCGAAGATTTAAATGCATCTGAGGGAAAGGAAGGTCATACTTGGTTAAAAGAGTTTCATCCTGCTTGATGAAATTGTAACACTGGCGTAGCATATTTTCAGAAAAATCTAGAGCAATGACACCAGAATAGATTCCAGAATTGGCAAATTTTCGGGAAAATAAACCGCTACCGCAGCTGACATCAACAAGAAGACCCCCTTCAGCAGGTTTGAAGTATTCTTGAGCCATTTTGAACTGCAACATAAAGGAATGGCAATGAGCTTAAAGTGTTTTCATTACAATAAAATCATAGATCCTCAGGTAAATCCCAGTTTGGCATAATCCAGCAAATGAATTTAATTACTTTAAGGGACAAAATACCTCTTCATCACGGCCAGGAAAGCCACTTCTATTGAAGCTTTGACGCCAGCCTCTTTCATACAAAAATGAAACAAGTGGACTCCTAACAGATTGACATTAACAAAGGAAAACATAAGATGTTCCTATGTGATTGAGCTATGCAAGAATTCTTATTAGATGACATATATTCATCATATATATAAGTTGGAAAGTAGGATTGGATCTACAAGACAATTTTTTAAAAAAATGGCATGTTCCACATGGCTGTTTCTACAGAATGAATTTTTAGAGTCTTGATGTGAGAATATTATGCTATTTAAATGATAATACTCTTGTGCTATGAAACAAAAAATCAGAATACTACTCTATTTATACCTGAAAAGCTCTGTCCTGGCTGGTTGAACTTCGGTGTAATCCCTCAACCCAGAAGTGACAGTTAGATCCAGAAACATGTCTTTGCTGGAGTACGATTTATTGCACCTTTTACATTTAAAACCAGACCTGTAGATTGCTGATCTGAAGTTCCACACGTCCATTAAGTAAAATGTCAATCCGGATTTTTAGATACAAGCAGAAATAAGTTAAATAACCACACACACATGGGCATTAATTTCTCCTCAACTTACAGGTTAAGTCCAGGAGGACCTTTTCTTATCAAAGGTTCAAAACATACAGGGCAGGCAAAAATTTCAGTTTCCTTCGCTTGATCCTGCCTCGCACTTGTATCCTGAAGGCACCAAATCCAAATACTAATAACATAAGTTGGAGTTAGAAGAGCATATATTCAAGGAACATGAATTTAAAGTTCTTACAAATGATACAATTATTATCAATTAGAAAAAACGTTTGAAAAAAGGGGGAAAATCTGACATAGCTTCTCAGGCCATGTTACTTCCATCATAGAATTTTAAAAGGGAAAAAGGTCTTAACTAAGTCAACACAAGGACCATAGACAATGATTTCATATACACTTCTGTATTCTACATTCCTCATGAAACCCATAAAAAAAAATTAAATAAGACTCATATACAGCTTAATTAGAGTGCAGCTTCTTATCAATTCAATTGCATCTCAGGTAATAAATAACATTAGGAGTTCTATTGTCAAACCCTTTAATAAGCAGCCTGGAAATTCTCATCCCACCATCATAAACACATCAAAATCCTAATTAAAATTTAGCTCTACCAGGTGGCTTCAAGAAAAAAACAAAAGCTTTTTCCTTTTTTCAATGAAACTATTGATTGATATTATTACTTCAGAAAAGAAACATAATTTCAATACCTTCTAACCAATATCAAAGTTGAATAAAAACATGAAAGTATGAAGGAAAGATGAGATACCAGAGTGGGGTCCATGAGAAGAGAGGAGGTGGCATGGACTGTTAAGGAGGAAGAGGGAAGGCGAGGAGAGAGAAAGTGGGGAGTGAAATGGGAAGTGGAAGGAAGGAAGGGGCATTTTGGTAATTGGAGTTTGGGGAAAGGCTGAAGCTGAAGCAGAGGAGAAGAAGAAAAAGCAGACATGATGATTGCCAAATCTTCAGTTTCAGTTTCAGTTTCAGTTTAAGCTACGCGTCTCTGACTCCTCCACTCACTTTAAGGTTTAAGCCAAATGTTGTTTGTTAACAAAGAGACAAGAAGCTTCCAAAATCCAAACATGAAAAAATCAATGATTTTAGTCCTAAAACTTTCCATTAATTTTTATTTTGGCTCATGAACTTTAAAATTGATGGTTTTGATCTTTAAATTTTCGGTCAATTCTGGTTTTAGTCCATAAACTTTTAGCCGATTTTAATTTTTGTCCCCAAGTTTGTAAATTTTTTGTAAAGCACAGGGATCAATATCAAAATTGACTGACAATTCAAGGATTAAAACTGCTAATTTCAAAGTTCAGGGACCAAAACTAAATTGATAGAAAGTTCGAGAATCAAGACCACTGATTTAAAAGTTCAGGACTAAAACCAAAATTGAGTGAAAGTTAAGGGACTTAAAGTTGTTTTAACAAGATAATTTTATTTGGGTGCCTAATTAGATTAAAATTCTCACTTTTAAGTCAACATATATGTTTGTCCAAAAAAAAAAGTCAACATATATGTGTTGGCTTGTGATTGGTAACAATAATGGTGTGGAAAATGTGCTCTCCTCAGGATTTATCATCACGAAAGTATGTTTTATGTTTCTAAAAATATATTGGAGATTTCACCTAGTTGAATTACAGTATTAGTTACTTGAATATAAAAATTAATATAGTTTTTAAATTTCAAGGTACATTTTTCTACAATTTCCCCACTTTTCCTCCTACTTAAGAAAATTAGTTAAGTTAATTGTTTTATAACAATTATTTGTTGATTTTCTTATATGCATTTCAAATCATGTGCATTGTAGTCATTCTTATTAGGATCCCCATTATGGCATTATCATATCCAATGGATGGGGAAACTTTAGAAAGGAAAATTATTAATTATGGAAATAAAGTAAAGTGAGATGTTATATTAAAACTAAAGCAAATTCCTATTCCGCTCTTTTATTTTGGAGGGGATGTACTAATTGAAATAAAACATTTTCAGCGAAATGAAAAACAAATCAATAAAAAATGAAGCTGCATCCTACATGTGCGCGTGATTATAAAAAAAACTTTGGTGAGGCCAAATATTAGTTTTTGTCAGCTATGCTGGAGATGTTGGTAAATATGATTAGTTTGACTGTTATTGAGATATATGTACGAGTCCTTGTGTATATATCTATCTTTATGATCAATTGCTATTAAGTAAAGTCTGCTCTGAAATCAAACCTTAACTCTAAGAAATTTTATCACGTAAACCTAACAACATGTAGGGAAAGTTGTTTTGGAAATTTAATTACAAGGCATATGAAAAATCTTAATTAAGATAAGGTCCTACACAATCCTTTGATTAAATTAAGGTGATTGAAAAACATAGTCATTATTATATTAAATCTTAAACAAAAAAGTTGTGATAATTGAAAAACATTGACAACAGCTAAAGTTAAGACTTTTGACACGACCCGCTGGGATGAACTCGAATATACACAGGAAAAAGCGGGTTGAGTTGCAAAAATTTCAGCCTGAAGTAAAATGGGCTGAAAGTGGATTAGCCCACTTTTAAAGTGGATCGAGTTAAACTAACATGAAATCCCAACTTAACACGTAAATCATGCATTTGGGCCGGGTTGATCTTAAAACAACGCGGGTTAAGTTGAAAAAAGTTAAACCTAAATTAAAACGGCTAAAAGATGGGTTGCTCCAATTGAAAGCAGGTTGGGCTGGACTGACCCATTTGAATTGGGCTAACTCGAAATCCCAACTTTAACAACAGCCAAGAATTAGAACACTCATGAGTGATTCTCAAGTTCTCATAATTTTGTTACAGATGTTGAAAAAGTTGTGACAGTATAGTTCAAGATTTTACTTGCCAAGAATTTATAACAGTTGTGAATGGTGGAAACTTATTATATTTGGGGTATCTAAAGGCCTCAATTTAATTTGGTATTTTCAATAGGGCTCTTCTCAATTTTGACCCAAAAAAATTAGAACTCATTTAAATTAAGTTTATTCCTTTACTCCTTAAGTTCCCCAAATTTGCAAGGACATGGGATGTAACCCCAAAAGACATATATCATCTCCCACATAGTCAGTGGGTCCATAAGGTTGAAAAAGTTCTGCAAAAAGGCCCTTCTTTCTTTTGGGGTTACATCCCATGTCCTTGCAAATTTGGTCATTATACCATATGTTACAATTGCTGATGCATGTCTTCCAAGTACAACCCCCACCATATAACTTCATGCTGTCTTCCCACATTTTCACTTCCTTTTCCATTTTTCTCACACTCGGCAGTTCAATGCTTCCATCCAAAAAGCTTGCTAGCCACTTGCACCTCATTTCAGAAGCAAACACATTTGAGAGTCCCTCTGCAAATCCTATTATTGCCACTTGTGGGATTCTAGGATGAAGTATTTGTCTGTCATGGTACAACATAACGATATTTTGTCAGTTATATATTTTATAGACTGTTTGATTCTGTTGTGTTTTGGTTTATGAAAAACTGTTCTAAAAAGTTTTTTCTCAAAACAAGTTTTAAAAAGCTAGTAGACAAGATAAAAAAAAAACAAGTTTAGAGAACATATCGGAATTGTTTTTTATTTCTGTTTCAAAAAAAAAGTTTATTATTTTTAAAAAAATTAAGTTTCTATTTTTTTTAAATATGCAATTTGAATTATAGTTATTCCTGCATTTCGTCATTCATTGCTTTGTTTGAAGTTCAATCTTTTACTTAATTATCTCTTGCATTTGCAAGGTCTCATATGCATTGCAATTATTTTTTGTTTTATTAGTTAATTGAAAATTGAAGTTAAATATCATGTGTGACGTGCAAGAGTTCTATCTCGTTTATAAAAAATTAGTTCTCGAACAAGGTTTTCTATTTTCTTGTTCTATAAACAGAAAAACTGTTCTAAAAAACATGTTGCCAAAAAATTTTAGATGCTTATCTTTGAAAGATAAATTGCCAAACCTGTATAAAGGAATTGAGGAGGAATCTGAGAGGGTAATGTAATTTTGGAAGATAGGAGATTTGAATATGTTTCTGAGCTTTTGGTCACCTTTGAACCCTGTGGCAAGAATCACTAGATCTGTATCTAAAGGTTTTGAGTCTCCATCAATGATTAAACCTTCTTGGCAGAACCTAAATTCCTGTGATCTCTTTATAATGATACTTCCTTCTTCAACTTTGTCATAAAAATTTTGAGGAAGCATTTCACTCTGACAGGAAGAGAAGTCTTGATAAAAACCATGATTAGGCACCAATCCAAACTTGTCCAGTGGCAGCCTCCATCTTAAGTTAAATTCAACTAATTTTGAGACTGCCCATCTCTGATAATGCACAGATGAAAAATCAACAAGATATAAATCATTATTTCTTTGCTTAGTGAGAGTATATGCATATGGGATGTGAAGGATTTACCAATGGGGAGAACAAAGTAACCACAAGGCTAAGGAAGAAGGATTCACCAGGCTTGTGAACCAAAAGCTCAGAAAAGCGATTGAAGTACAAGATTGCAAGATTGATTCCCCAAATATTATAATCTGGAAGACACCAATGTACTGTCCTTTGAACCATAGTGCATGGTTGATTAATTCCTGCATAGGAAAGTCCTTTGAGAGAGACCAAACTTTTAAGTAGGAAGGCAAAAAGAGGTGTTACCATTTGCAGATGCACACGCAGCTACTATATCATAGGCAGATTTCTGAGAGCCTATAACTGTTATTCTTTTTGATTTGATTAATTGAGCAGCATCTTCCTTTGTCATTGAATAGAATTCCATTGAGTGCAAAACCTGACCTTTGAACACTTCTGGGCCTTGCCCTGCAGGGAACTCAGGAATGTTTGGTACACCACTATATTTTCCAATGCACAAAACCACAAACTCCACCTCATAGACCTATACAAAATATCCAATATTTTTCATATAAAGTATAATGTACATATATGTATTTGTAATTTATATGTAAATGCTTACATGAGTAGAAAAATCCTTGGTGTCTTGCACCTCAAGTTTCCATTTTCCTATAGAACCAAAGGGCTTGCCAGTTCCACCCCATAAACCCCAAGACATGATAATCTCTTCAGTAGCCTCACCAACATAGTCTATGTGAAGGACTTTGGAGTTGAATCTGATGTAAGATAGGAGCCCAAAATTTTGAGCATAGGAATTTAAATAATGCAAAACTTGGAGGCTACTTGGATTCTCTTCTTTGACAGAAGAATCCCATGGAAAATCTGAAAATCTGTATGATTCCTTGGTGTTCTGAAGCTTGGTAGACTCAATTGTGTGCCTCCATTGTCCTCCTATGTCATCTTCAGCTTCAAAAACGACTGGATGAAAGCCCTTATCAACTAAGTATTTGCAGGCAAGTAGGCCACTGACTCCTGTTCCTATAATCCCCACTCTTCCCTCCATTATCTGTAAATAATACTAGTATTTAGTTCTTTGTTTTTAGCATAATAAGCATTATATCTAGATTAAATATCCAAAAATGCAGCACAATTTGTTTCGGAATTGTTTTCTTCAAATTTATACTTTTATTGGCTGTTTAGTACTTTATTAATAAAGAGAGCTTAATTAGTCTACTAAAGGTAAAAGTATTTGGTTGGAAGGGTGGCTGATGATGTTAGGTTTAGAGAGTTTTGCCAATGAATTATTGAAATTTATCAGCTTCTATATATATCCTTATTTGGTTGATATTTGAAAGTTATTATGACTATGACTATGACTAGTTGACTATTTTAGAGAATATATACCATTTCTTTGTTATTCTTGAAGCACTTATATATGTTTACATATGTGGAAACAGGTAGCACTTTTCAACTACTACACAATGTAGTACGTTTCTTCAAGTTAGTGAATATAAGTCTCAAATAAGGGTTTGAACATTAATTAAACGAGCAGGGACTCCCGTGCGTTGCACGGATGCATTGACACCATAATGTGAATAATTAGGGTATACCAATAACATCATCTAAATAATTCAGCAGCACAAAAAATTAGAAAAAAAAGTGAATCTGTTTGCTATGTTACCAGTAGCACAGGGTTAATGATCAAGTGTTGAAGCCCATGTACTTAAATAACTATTAAGCAAACCACAAACAGCACTAATGTTTAAAAGCATAACATAACTTTCCTAAAAAAATGAGGAACTATGTAAGTAAATAATAGGCCACTTAAAGCACAAAAGGCGCATTAGTACATCTGTGTCACATACAGAGTTGGAAACTATTGATGGACATAAAAAACAAAAGACTGCCATAGGTAACATTACATATTGTGCAGTATGGATGTGTACAAATATCATGTGTATCTACTGTTTTGAACACTCATGAATATTTCTCTGTACACAACATTCTTTGTTGTGTTTTCTTCTTCTCCATCATGTTTGCCAAGAACTATTCGCAAACCATCTATGCTACGAACTCGAGAAAGGGCAACATACAACTGTCCATGGGTAAAAACTGGCTTGCAAAGGTATAATCCAACCTTTTTCAAAGACTGACCTTGACTCTTATTTATTGTCATTGCAAATGACAATGTAACCGGGAATTGCCTTCTTTGTAATTTAAAAGGCCATTTTGATTCAGATGGATTCATGTCCATTCTATGAAGAAGAACCTTCTCATTTGGTTTTGAACCATTCAATGTTATTGCCTCAATCACCATCTGTCCAAGTTTAGAAATTCTCAACCTAGTTCCGTTGCAGAGACCTGCTTCCTGATCGATGTTTCTCAATAACATTATAGGAGCTCCAACCTTCAGTAAGAGTCTATGTGGTGGCAACCCTGAAGCATTGATTGTGTTCAGAAATTCAGTGGTGTAGAGGTCAGCAGCAGAATCGGCTTCAGTGGATGATTTACATACAGAGTCACAGCTGATGAACTCAAAGATTTCTCCAGGCAACACTTGACACATCTGATTGTTAATCTCATCAACAGCCTCAATTGTTGGCGCTAAAATAGCACGATCATTAAAGTAGGTATTGTCTTCTAAATGTGTCAAAAGATTGTCGTATGTAGTAGCCACAATAGCATTTACTGGATCTTTTGCGCCATCAACCAACAATGATGACGGTATTTCAACATCACTAACACCGTCCATGCTTGTGTTAAATTTGCCATCACCTACATCCAAAAGCCATTGCGAGAATTTTTCAATTCTTTCATTGATTTCAGGATTCCCAGAACTTCCCAACCTCATATTTTTGTGTAGTTCAAATATATTGCAATATCTCCATAATGGGGATGATGTAATACATGCATCAACAATAGCACCCCTAGAGCCTTTTGGTATTACCGGTAATATTTGCCTAAAGTCTCCTCCCATTACCAAACATTTTCCACCAAATATTTTTGTAGAATGCATGACATCTCTTAAACTTCTGTCTAATGCCTCTAAACAATATCTTTGAATCATTGGAGCCTCATCCCATATGATTAACTTTGTGACTTGCAGTAATTCTGCGAGAGCTGAATTTTGTCGAATGTTGCACATTGAAACTTCGTTTACCTGTATTGGGATAGCAAACCGGGAATGGGCTGTCCTACCTCCTGGTAATAACGTTGCGGCTATTCCACTGGATGCAACTGTAAGTACAATATCCCCTTTAGAGCGAATCATCCCAGCCAAGGCATTCCACAAGAAGGTTTTACCTGTACCACCATATCCATACACAAAAAAAAGTCCTCCAGTATTACTTGTAACAGCATCCATTATTCCATCAAAAGCTGTTTTTTGATCATTATTTAGACATTGCACCAAACGTGCTGTCTCCACTTCAAGAGAGGCCCTGTCATAACGTAATTCTTGCAATATCAAGTGATTCATCGTTTCCAGAACTGTCCCAAAATCCGGTATAGGCATGGCACTGAAATCCGACAATGATCTACCATTTAGGCTGAGTAATGCATCAATATCTTTCAAGGCTGCCTTTTCCTTAGTAGCATCATCAACAATGACACCTATGTTTTAAGATTGGTCTCATTAAATACATAATTAAGAAACTTGTGCAACAACTTAATGTAAAATATTTCCAGAAATGCACCTAATTTTGTGTGTGTCCGAATCTACTGGTGTGAAATGTGTAAAAGAATTTGAATACAAACATTAAAATGATACCTGATGAAGAAGCTAGGGGGCGGGGCACATACAGAAGGTCTTCAGATAAAATATTGGCTGTTTCTTTCCACACAACATCAGGTTGTTTTAAAGACCCGCAGAGCAGCATAGAAACGAATAGTCTTCGTAAACTTCTTCCAGAAGCCCAAGTAGCAGCCTCTTTTATTGCTGAAATATACTCACGATCATCATCCAGTAAGCCACGTGCAAAGCAGGCATCTTTAAATGTTGGATACACAACATTTTCATATGTTTTGATGTCATCAAAATTAGTTGGACCTTTCACCTGTGTTAGTAAAAGGCGCAAGTAATATAATTCACCTGCTGATGGAGATACATGGGCCATTCTACCAATCGACATTCCTCTCTTTCTTACCTTCCAAGTTCTTTTCCTCTTTAGATAGACATACTTAGTTGGAAATTCAGAATAGGTAAGTTTCCGTGCATCCTCATCCACTGCGTTTATTTCCAGCCATGAAAGAAACTGCGATTCACAAACTCGTGGGTTATCAATCAGTTGTGCAACGTCAGCGTTACCTTTGTACACAACATATTGTTGGTTAGGTAAATGAAAGCTCAATCGTTCCACTGGTGGGTATCGATGATGAATAGGAAACCCAAAAGCCCTCCATGAAGCTTCACATGCAGATACATACCGACAATTGAGGAATTGCTGAACTTCATTAACCATGGGACCACGCTGCCTATTACCATTTTGATCAAAGAATCCCATTACCACCCTGTCATTGCCTTTGCTTATGTACTTGAATAAATACTTGATTGCCCGAGATTGGTTACACTTTTCAACATTAATGTGTGCCTGAAATTTATGCAGCAAAATTGAATTGTACGGCACTACAAAGCGATTATCTAAAGTAGCGCTGTTCATAATAACTGAACGTCCATCATCCCTCCGCATGTATGTGGGATACCCATCATCATCAACCTTTGTCTCTCTACAAAAGTCCTTGGGAAAATATTTTGAACAACGCCCTTGTTTTATACATTTTGCTTTCTTTGCATTCTGAATGCAAGGACCATGCATCATGATGCTGGTTACCAAATCGTGCAAATCAGCATCAGTCTCTTTGTCTGGAATTTCAGCTGAGATAATCTTATCAATTGATGCAGGATCGTTTGGTTTCCTACTCTGTTCCAAGAAAAGCAAGATATGAGCGTGTGGGAGACCACACTTCTGGAATTCGATTGTGTATACCTCTGCCAAAAAAAGAATGGTCTTCAATAAGAAGTATAAACTATTAAAGTATGATAAAATAATTTCAAATTATTTTGAAGTCATACCTGCCCGTATTTTGCCAAACACCTTTCCAGCCTTGATGGTCTTCATCAATGAGTGTAGTTTCAGGTAGAATACTCTTGAACAAACCTGAGGACAGTCTGCCGAATCAATACCCATTTTCTTACAAAATCTCGAGATTTCAGGCCATTCAGGATTGCAGGTAAACGTTATAAAAAGGTCTGGATAACCAATTGTCCTACATATAGCCATTGCATCCTGATAATTACCCATCATATAACGCGCACCACCAGTGAAGGAAGAAGGAAGGACAATTCTTTTTCCAGTGCAGGAGGCATCAGTTTCACCCCTAATAACAGCATCAGTCAACCCTTGATAAAGATCTGCCCTTAAATCCTGTTGATGTGTTGTAACCCAGAAAAGCCTCTGTGACTCAATCATTGTGTACATGTCTACAATGAATTGTTGAAGCAACTTGCCAGCAACTTAGTTCCTGTCTCAAATAAGGGTTTGAACATTAATTAAATTGTTCTAGTGTTACCCATTATAGCTCCTTTTTGGAAAAATTCTCTTTCATCCTTCTCTATCTTATTTGTCACTTTCTCTCTAATTTTCTTTTTTTTATATATGCATTTTTCATATTTATTATAAGGGCTTGTAAATCAAATTACATTTCTAATATGATTATTGTTTTTAACCCATTGTTTTTAAAAGTTGCTTTTAACTAATTTTAATAGTTTTTAGGGTAAAGGGTCATATCTAGCACTGAACTATTGGCCAAAGTACACCCCACATAAAAATGAATTTGGGGTCTCAAAAGTAGCACTGTTCAAGTACAATTTGGGCCATACGTAGTAATTCCGTCAATTTTAACTGGGTTGACCGTTAAGTTTGACCGGATTAAAACACATCACCTGTCATGTCACCTAATTAGGCTATGTCACCTGCCATCTCATAACATCTTTGCCACATCATCACCTTCTTCCCCACCACCATCAACACCTTCAACATCAACACCTTTGCAACTCCCTCTCCCTCTGCCTCCCATTCCTCTCAAACCCAGCAACTCCCAATCACCACACCAAAAAAAAAACTCCCTCCCCCCTGCCTCCCCTGCATGTCTCGCCACAACCCTGCCTCAAGCCTCTCGTGTATTCGCGCCACCCATGTCAACGACCCTGGCTCCATCAGTCTCCCCCTCATTCTCTTCATGCAAACTCGTATGTTGGACAGATAATATATAAGGTAGAATAACACTACAAAACAAAACGACATCGTTTTAAAATGAAGATCAAGGCCACACTGGTGGAGACTCATTGAGGTCGATGGGGAGGCCTCGCCGGACGATACCAAGAAACGAAGTCTCCGGCGGCTGCTGGCGGCGGCCGCCGCCATCAGCAGAGCCATCGCGACGGTGATGAACAACGACAATGGGAGGAGGAGGAGGATGAGAAGACGGCGGCGGCGGCGGTGGAGGAAGGTGATCGAAGGTTATGTCCTTGAGTACGCCGACGTGGAGGAGCTCGTTGAGGACGAGGCGGCCGGAGGGGATGGAGGTTTTGATCCAAGGTTTTGATCGAAGGTTATCCTTTCATCAGTTTGGTCAGCTTTCTTGTCTGGCCGCCCTTCGCCAGCTGCTGACTTCTTCATCTTCCTCGAAAGCTTCACCGGAACCTCACCAGACGCCAGCCTCGTGTCCGTATTCGTGAGATCTGTAGCTGTAGAAATTGATGGATTTGAGTTTCTGAAGAACAGAGGGAGATCTGGCAAGTTTTTGAGGATGAGATTGTGGTCATCATGAGATTCAGTTTGGGTGTTGTGGTTTTTTTTGGTGTTGTTGAAAGAGGAGGTGATGAAAATGGTGAGCTGTTGAGGATGGAGATTGTGGTCATCATGAGGAAGAAGACGGTGTTCAGAGATTTTCATGGTTGGGAAGATGATGATGACGTGACGAAGAGATAATGATGATATGCTGAGTTGGCTTAATCAGGTGACATGACATGTGAAGTGGTCTAATTAAGTCAAAGTTAACGGTCAACTCAGTTAAAATTGACGGAATTGCTACATTTGACCAATTTTGTACTTGATCAGTGCTAGTTTTGAGACTCGAAATTCATTTTTATGTGGGGTGTACTTTGGCCAATAGTTCAGTGCTAGATTTGATCTTTTACCCTAGTTTTTATAAATTTAAATTAGTAATTTGAATCCTTTAATAGGGGACTAAGGGAGTGTTATCATTCATTCAATATGTACACATCCCTTGTAGTTATCAGATTTGGATACTCTATAGTCTATAACATGGAATCTTCCTTTATAACATCGCCAGGTCTAGCTATTTAGGATAATAAACTTAAAATATGTTTTTTTTATTTAATATCATATTTTTTCAAATAAACTTAACATAAAATATGTTTTTTATATTACACCATATTATTTCAAATACCTGGGTTACTATCTACTACTCTAATAAACTTAAAGATCAATTATGTCTTTCATATTAAACATCATACTCTTTCATATACATGGGTTGCTATCTACATGGACCACGGGGTCAACTAAATTCGATAACTAGCTTTTTAAATGAATTAGGGTTGTAATATAATAACTTTTAAATACACATAATTAACTACTCCCAATTATGAATCAAAATAGCAATTAACTGCTCATTTCATTTCTAAATATAAGATCATTTCTCCAATTTGATTAAATTAACAATGCCATTAATAAAGTTAAGTATTAGCACATTATATTATCATATTAGTATTACTGATATATCATAACCACATACTTTTATCCTTACTCTCTATCTCTTACTTGATTATTATAGATAAACATTATCAGTGTTTATTTGGAAAAAAGTTTGGAAAAATTAAAAAAATATATTATATTTAAGAACAAATTGAAATTTGAAAGTGATATTATTGATATTATATTTAGAAAGTATAGAGTATTTGCTCATGGACAAGAGTTCCTATTATTCAAATTAATCTGACTAAGCTAAAAAAGTTTACGGATGTGTTTGGATTAGCGGTGGAAAAGTGACTTTTTTTCAATTCAGCTTTTTTATAACCAAGATTGGAAAAAAGATTGTGTGATGTAATTAAGTTTGGATGTGTAGCGAGTATAAGTGACTTTTTTTAATCTGATTTTTAGATATATGTTTAGATAGTTACTTTGAAAAAAAAGCAAGATTAGATCAAAATATTAATTGTATTAGATGCTAAAAATAAAATATGTAAATATTGTTATAATTTAGAGAGAATACATGAATTGGAATAGAAAACTTGAAAAGTAATTTAAATAAAATGCATATAAATTAGAAATTATATATACCCAGAATGTATACCAGGACCAATGGAAAATGCCAGAGTATATAGTAATATAGTATAAGCACTATATAGTATAAGCTAAAATAAAGGCTAAGTTTTAATGAAGAGAATAAAATTCGAAAATAATAGAAAAAAATATAGAAAGTAATACAAAGACAACAATATACTATAAAAACACACACACACACATATTACTCCCTTCGTTCCTAAATATAGGACCTAGATGACTTTTTTTGGGGAGATTAAGGAAGACAATTAAGTTAGTTTCTTTCCAATAATACCCCTCTTTAATTATTTTAATTACTCACTAGCCCTTCACTGTCAAAAATCCCCACCCTATCCTTTTCATGGCCGATTCCGATAACGACTCCGGCGGCGTCAACGGCGGAAACGACGGCGGCGATATTTCCACGAAGGAGCAAGATCGCTTCCTTCCTGCAAAACTCAAATCAAAAGCCAACAATAATCTACAGATTAACAAAGCAATCGACGTTTGCGGAATCGTTTTAAACGACGCCGTAGATCACCTAAACGACACGATTAATTCAATTACCAATGGAAATGGCAAGATTCTTACGAAATCGAAGATTAGTGATGTGGAGACGTGGCTCAGCTCGACGATGACGAACCAGGACACGTGTCTGGACGCGATTGGAGAGGTGAATTCGAGTTTAGCGAGTGAGATTTTGTCAGATTTGAAATTATCGATGAGGAATTCGACGGAGTTTGTGAGTAATAGCTTGGCGATAGTTACAAAGGTGCTAGGGTTAGAGGAAGAAGAAGAAGAAGAAGAAGAAGAAGAAGAAGAAGAAGAAGGGTAATTTAGGAAAAAATGTGGCTAAAAATGTATCTAGGTCTTATATTTAGGAACAAAATAAACTCTCTATCTAGGTCCTATATTTAGGAATGGAGGGAGTATTTTGTAAATAGAAATGATTACAACTGTAAATTATGTAGGACTTACAAAGAGGCCGAAGAACTGCAAGTGTATTAAGAGAGAGAGAGAGAGAGCGAAGGAATATATAAAACCAATCTTATAAAAGACTCTCGAAGTGTTCGAATTCTGCTTTTATGTGAGATGAGAAGGGCCTTTTATAATGAGTCTCCCCTCATTTCATTTACAATTTACTACAAATTTTCATTACATTTACCATAGAACCACGAGCTGACTATCAAAGTTTTTAGTCACTTCAATTTCAGTAGGGGACCGAGGGTGCTTGCATGTGTGACATGCTTTCCTAATGGCATTATTACCTTTTTTTTATGTCATATTTTTAATTTCTTTATTTACCATGTCATCATTACATTGATTCCTTATTGTAGTGTCAGCATTTTTATTAGAAGCAATCTAAATTTATCAATCTCATAGATCTCATAGCAATCACCTTCATTATCATTATAATTATCTGGTGATACTGAAGATTCTGAACTAGATTTGACTTTAACACTATTAGAGGCTTTATAAGCGACTTCCTGTAACCGTTGAGCAAATTCCTCAGAAGATGAGAGAGCTTGCAACTCATTTAAAATTTTCTCTTTATCTTTTAAAGATCTGGCAGAAAAATCTGGTAGAAGAGCTAGATGGCTGTAAAACTGGAAAATTCTTGGAGGTGTACTGATGTTGCCATAAAAAAACTTTATCTTTATTGGCATATTGGACCTTAAACTTTTGCCACCATTTTACTCTATATCTTCTTGCTAAATAATGTAGAGAAGGGGCTAGGTCAATTCCAAATACTACTGTAAAAGTCCAGCTTAGGATTCAAGGGACTTTGAACTGAAAACAAAATTCAAAAGGCTAGCTATTATGGTTCAGGACAACTTACAAGATTTCTGAAAAACTCATATCCCTCTAGAACTTCGTTAGGCAAAATACTCTTAACTGGTCCTTGAATTCCAAACCATTCGATGAACCATCTAGGAAATCTGGACGGATAATTAGACAGTATGTCTTTATCAAAGTTAAGAACCATGAATGGTTGTAATTCTTATGGTAGAGCACATTGTATTAAGCCTTTTTGTAGTCTTCATAATTGACTGTAAGGTCACGGTGATTAACTGAAAATGTTTTAGTTGTATAGGGAGATTGTCCCCATTGTTCCATAGTAATAACATGACATATCGTTAGTTTACTAAAAGGACGTTGGATATTTACATCTGCTCGGTGATTTATTTTTGTTGAATTGGTCTTTCTTAAAATATGCTCGTAATATCATCCATCTTTTTGGAGTTTTCTGGAAGAAAATTCCATATTCCTTCCTCATGATGAAAAGGGAAAATGGATTTGATTGTTTGCTCAATTCTGTTACTAAAATAGCAGGCTTCTAAAGTGCATACATAATTTACATAGTCTTCAGTAACATACTCAGACTCGGCTTTATAAGTTATATATTTAAGGGTTGTGAAGAAGGTTGAGTGAGCTGTTGAACAAAGGTTTTTATTGGCTGTGGTGATGGCTGAGAAAGATGTATTTGAGAGGTAGATGACCTCACTTGATTAGCTGTAACAAAAGTTGTAGTATGTCTTTGTGGTCTAACAAACCTTGTTTCTGTATTCTTTTGAGGAGTCTTAACTAAAGTTTTTCTCCTCACTTGATTAGCTGTAACAAAAGTTGCAGTATGTCTTTGTGGTCTAACAAACCTTGTTTCTGTATTCTTTTGAGGAGTCTTAACTAAAGTTTTTCTTGTATCTTTTGTTGTGTCTTTATTTGTTGTACCTTTAGATCCTCCATGGCAGGAAGAACCTCCGAGGTTACTCATTGATTTTGGAGATTTTGAGTTCCCTGTAGAAATTCTCTTGTTCAAAAATTTGGAAGAAAGTTATTCATTCCCTTACTAAATTCTATATCACAATCAAAACATGATAATAAAGTTTGTCATCTTGCGAAAATTTGGTCTCTTAACATCTTTTTCCAAAACATCTTTTGCACCTTTACAATCTGTTCTTATTTTTAACATCATTTTCCAAAACATCTTTTGCACCTTTACAATCTGTTCTTATTAAAAACTTTTGATTTATCAAATCATCTTGAAACTTGAAAATACATAAAACAATGGATAACATTTCTTTTTGATGGTGAAATACTTCAATTGACTTCCTACCCAACTTCCTGAATAGTATCTTACCACTTACTCTCTTTTATCTCCCTTTTGCTTTAGAATCCCTCCAAATCTTATATCTGAAGAATCTATTTCAACTATCTTAAACTTACTGGAATCTGGAATTCCTAGGCAACATGGTTCCTTAGCTACTAGTTTGATTTTCTTAATTATGCTAGTCATATTACTATCCCAAGTAGACATGTTTTTTTCTTAATCCTCTAAAAAGTGGATGTACTTGACCCTAAGATTCGGTATAAAATCATCTATATAATTTAAACAACCTAAAAATTTTTGTAATTGATTTTTCTCTTTAAACTCATTGGGAATTTTATCTGCAAATTCTATCACTCTGCTAGTTGGAGTTATTATCCCTTGATGAATTTCCATCTCTGAAAATTTTACTTTAGTTTGAAAGAGTTTATTTTAGTAGAAGACACGGCAAAGCCATTATTTCTAATAATTTCATAGAATTTATTTAGATTTTGAAAATGCTGCTCTATTGAATTAGAAAATACTAGCTCATCATCTATATATACAATTGCAAATGCCTCATGCCAAACACACACATCTTTTATTTTTCTATCGTGATTTTCCCCCTTATCTTCCCCACTCGCATCTTATTTCATTTGTAATTTTATAATTATAGGGCGAAGGGGCAAAAATAGCCACCGTAATTTCCAAAATGGACAACTTTGGCACCCGTAATTTCAATGGTGCAAAACCGTTCATTATAAACCAAAATGGGACAAATTTAGCACTCTCAAACAGAGGTGTTAAGTTTGACCGTTAGTTGACTGAGAATGGTGATTTAGCATGATGACATGGCGAAATAAGGAATTATGTGTCACATTGCATATGTTATGGCAAAGAAATAAAGAGAAACATGTCATATTGGGGCTCATGCGAATACATATGTTAACTAAAAATAAAAAAACAACTTGATGCCCCAAAAATAAAACACACTATCATGCCCCAACAAAACACAAACATAACACACTCAAAGTGCCAACATGTTCAAACCCTAGCAACCATCGGATCCAAACCCAAACCCTAGCCACCAACATTGAAACGCCAGCCACCATCGGACCCATGCGAACCTAGGCGAAGCCACGCAAGCCATTGGACCACTCGACCCAGGTGACCACTCGCCCCCAGCGAAGCACTCGCACCAGCGGACCACTCGAACTCATTTGAGACTTTGTTTGGGGTCTGGGTTGCTTCGTGGTACCTGGTATGGGGTATGGGTTTCACGCAGGGGAGCAAATGGAGGTGGAGATGGTGATTTTAGCGACAAATTCGAAGGTGAGTGTGGTGAGGATGAAGGAGCGATTTGGAGATTAGGGTTTTGTGCTTCCATTTGGGGATTTGGTGATGTGTTAGGACTTCCCAACGTGGCTTCACTTTTCTTGCTGACTGTCATGCCGCGTAGGTTAATGAATGTGGGCCCCGCACAGAAACACACGTCTGTTAGCTTCAACTTAATGGCGTGGCTAGATTTGTCCCATTTTGGTTTATAATGAACGGTTTTGCACCATCGAAATTACACGTGCCAAAGTTGTCCATTTGGAGAATTACGGTGGCTATTTTTGCCCCTTCGCCCATAATTATATCATAGAGAAATGAGGAAAATTTATACTACCTCCGGTCCTAAATATAAGACCTAGATAACTTTTTTTGGAGAGATTAATGTTGCAAAATAGTCTATTAAATCATAACATATTTGATATATTTTTAAATTATCCATTAGTTTATAAGTAGAATAAACTAGTTTAAGGGAAAAAATTAGGTAAATCAATTTATAATTAACTTATTTTGCTTTTTTTTATGATTTTCCAAAAAAGTCAATTAGATCTTATATTTAGGACCGGAGGGAGTATATCTTAACTTTTGATATGAGAATCAGTTCTTTATCTACACTACCTTTATACAACTTGATTTTTCATCAACAAATTTCATATAGCATTCGTCTAATATATTATTTCCTCGTTACTATTGCTTATTTCTGTGTCATATAGGCTTGGTGAATTTTAACTTTGCTATTTTTTCTTCTTTTTTCGCGAACTATTGTTGCTATTTTTTCAGTTTATGTAGGTCTTCATTTTGCCTACACTATGAATAAATGTCTATAAATGAGATATGGACTGTAATAATTTCTTTCTCATATATAATTATCTCCTTAGATAATAGTAATACTATCCCATGTCCTAATTATAACATCACTTTGACTTTATTGAATAAATTAAGGATGTAAAATTAATCATTGTATTATGTCTATAGAGCATAAATTATATTTATCTTTTTTCCACAAAACTAAATTTATCTTATTTATAAATTATCAAATAATACAATTGCAAGTAAGATAAAGTAAAATTAAGGGATCTTTTTAACTTTTTTAACCTTTAAAAAAAGTCAAAGTAATCTTTTATGTAGAACGGGTGGGAATAAGAACTAATAGTGTTATGTGAATTTGCGTGGTTATATTATCTAAAGCCCAAGGGGGCGCAAACCAGCTAGTAAGAAAGGGGAAGGTAAGACACCGCATACTCACCAGGTCATGGGTTCGAACCCTTGGGAAGTCGTCACCCCCAAATGGGGAATCCGGCGACGACTTCGGATTAGTCGGTTCCCCAAAGGAGGCCGAACACCGAAGACTCTAAACAAAAAAAAAAGCCTCTCTTTAAATGTTTTTGTGTGTGTGTCTCATACCCATAGCAGGCATGGTTTAGAAAACTTAACTATTGATGCTGACAGGAAACAGTATACAAGCCATACAACAAATTATGAAGGAAATTTTTTTAAAACAAAATTGTGATGAACACTTATCGGCTATAAGAAAAAATTAGTAAACAACCCCGCACGGACTGATTCAATGAGTAGAGAAGCGCATATTGGATTTAAATAAGGTATTTTAAAAGAGGGAAAAGTTCACAACAAAGTTTAAGAGGCATGGTGTTACATCGGAAGAAAAATGTATAAAATAAATGTGATTTTTTCATCAACAGATTTCATAAAATATTTGTCTAACTTTTTGTCACTACCATTATTGCTTATTTTTGTGTCATTGAGGGACTTAGAGAATTTATTTTTGCAATTTATTTTCGTCTCTTTTTTTGCCGACCATTGTTGCTATTTCTTCAGTTACTTATACAGGTCTTTATTATGCCTAAACAATGCAGACATGCCTAAATTAGCAGTGTTATGTTGTGAACATGTTGGTATATACTACCTCCGGTTCTAAATATAAGACCTAATTGACTTTTTTTTGAGAGATTAATATTGTGAAATAGGTTATTAAATCATGACATATTTGATATATTTTTAGATTATCCATTAGTTTATAGTTAAAATAAACTAGTTTAAAATAAAAAATTAGGTAAATCAATTTATAATTAACTTATTTTTTGCTTTTTTAGGATTTTCTAAAAAAGTCAACTAAGTCTTATATTTAGGACCGGAGGGAGTATTAGCTAAATCCTCTGTATCTTTCTACACACACATATCTACTACACATAGAAACAAGATACAAGAAGTCATACAACTAAATTTTTTGTCAAAGGAAAATTTTCAAAAACTTGTTTTCTGAAAATGAAACTAGCAGCTATTAAAATAATGAAATCACTAACAGTGTTATGCAAAACAAACAACATGTAAGGAAAACAGAATCTCCAAATTTCTCATTTATTGGGAAGGCCCACATAATCAGTGGATCCATAAGGTTGAAAAAGTTCTGCCAAAAAACCTTTCTTTCTTCTGGGGTTACATCCCATGTCATTGCAAAGTTGGTCATTGTACCATATATTACAAGTACTGATGCATGACTTCCAATAATACCTCCCACCATATAACTTCAGATTCTCTTCCCATATTTTCACATCCTTTTCCATTTCTCTCACAATGGGCAGCTCAATGTTTCCATCCAGAAAGCTTGTTAGCCACTTGCACCTCATTTCAGAAGCATACACATTTGAAAGTCCTTCTGCAAATCCTATTATTGCCACTTGTGGGATTCTTGGATGAATAATCTGTCTGTAATGGCACAACATAATTCAAAATAGGGTAAAGGTACAATTTTAGAAATGAACTATTACGCCAGGAGCACTGAGCGAAACAAAGTGTTTACGTTATCAATTCTGTGCATGAAAAATAAATTTTGGTGCAATTTCAGTAATGTCGTTAAACTTTACCATTAGTTTGACTAAAATGGTGACGTGGACCCCGAGTAAAATTTTGGTACACATCAGCATTTTAGTCAAACTAATGGTCAAATTTAACGGCGTTACCAAAATTGTACCAAATTTTATTTTTCATTCCCAAAATTGATTGAGACTGAAAACACTTTGTTCCGCTCAATACTCCTGACGTAATAGTTCGTTCCCAAATTTGTACCTTTACCCTTCAAAATATTTGGTCAGTTTTAGGATTTATATCTCTGCTTAGTTCTTAGAATCCTATCTTTGAAAGATAGATGGTGAAACCTGTATAAAGGAATTGCGGGGGAAGCTGAGGGAGTGATGTGATTTTGGAAGATTGGTGATTTGAATATGTTTCTGAGCTTTTGGTCACCTTTAAACCCTGTAGCAAGGATGACTAGATCTGTTTCTAATGGTTTTGATTCTCCATCAATGATTAAACCTTCTTTGTAGAACTTAAAGCCCTTTGATCTCTTTATAATTATGCTTCCTTCTTCCACTTTATCATAAAAATTTTGAGGAAGTATTCCAATCTGACATGAAGAGAAGTCTTGAAGAAAGCTTTGATTAGGCACTAATCCAAACTTGTCCAGTGGTAGCCTCCATCTTAAGTCTGATTCAACAAACTTTGAGATTGCCCATCTCTGATAATGCATAGAGAAATAATCAGCATGCAAATAATTTATGCTTATTTCTGTGGTTACATCTGCATATAAATTTATGTAATGTGCAGGATTTACCAATGGTGACAACAAAGTAGCCAGAAGGCTAAGGAAGAAGGATTCACCAGGCTTATGAACTAAAAGCTCCGAGAAGCGATTGAAGTACAAGTATCCAAGATTGATTCCCCAGATATAACCATCTGGTTGAAACCAGTGTGGGGTCCTTTGAATCATTCTACAGGGATGTTTAATTCCTGAATAGAAATCATTGAAAGATATAACTTTTACTTGTGATTAAAAAGGAAAGCAAGAAAGAAAGGTATTAGTATTACCATTTACAGATTCACACATATCTGCTATATCATAGGCAGATTTATGAGAACCTACAACTGTTACTCTCTTTGATTTGATCAATTGAGAAGCACCATCATTGTCCATTGAAAAGAATTCCATTGAGTGCATGACTTGACCTTTGAACACTTCAGGGCCTTTTCCAGTCGGGAACTTGGGTATATTTGGCACACCACTATATTTTCCAACACACAAAACCACAAACTCAACCTCACACACCTGTGTAAAATATCCAAAATTGTGCATATACATTAGTTCATTGATTCATATACATATAAATTTGACAAAGCTTTACATTGGCTATGTAGGGTCTAAGCTACCAAACAGGAGTTAAGATAGATATAAGAGGATCAACCCATATCTAGTCCCCACTTGGTAAGGGTGTTGGGGAAGAGAATATATTAGACAGCCTAATCCCTGTTTTTTGCAAAGTGACAGATTTGAACCCACGAGCTCATACTCTACGGTAAGTGAACTTACATTGAGTCAAACTGGCCGTTCAATTAAGATAGATATATTGTTATAAAAAGAGATAAGATTCAAATTGAACTTATGAAAAAGAGAGTAGGCAATACATGTTGAAGAGAAAAGTGTAGAAAATCAAATGGGCATTTTGGTTAACAATCTATCCTAAGATTTGGTTGCTGATAGAGCATAGTGGCACCATTCCATTCACATCTCCTATCCCATGAGTAAAGGACAGCTTTTGTTTTTGTTGTAGAAAAACAAGTGCAACTCATTATTCTGAATCTGTACAATGAAGATATGTATTAGTGATCTGTATTTAAATTCCTACCTCAGTGGAGAAACTCTTGGTGTCTTGCACTTGAAGGTGCCATTTTCCCTTAGAACCAAAGGGCTCACCAGTTGCACCCCACAAATCCCAACACTGGGCAAATTCATTAGTAACTTCACCAACATATAGTCAATATCAATGACTTTAGAGTTGAATCTGATGTAAGGTAGGATATCAAACTTTTGAGCATAGGAGTTTAAATACTGCAAAACCTGGATACTACTTGGATACACTTCTATGACAGAAGCATCCCATGGAAAATCAGAAAATCTGAAAGACTCTTTGGTGTTCTGAAGCTTGGTGGATTCAATGGTATGCCTCCAAAGTCCTCCTATGCCATCTTCAGCTTCAAAGACAATTGGATGAAATCCCTTCTCTGATATGTATTTACATGCAAGAAGGCCACTGATTCCTGCTCCTATAATCCCCACTCTTCTTTCCATTATTGGCTATCAATGTTAGTTCTCTCTCTGATCTGATCTGAGCATAAATATAATGATAATTTAGATGCTTATCACTATCAGTAGTTCAAAACGGGTTAGTACTAGGGGACTTGGGGCTGTGAGCTTTTAAGTATGACTTTCGTGTCCAAATTGAGTTTGCTAGTTTTTTACTTTTTTAAATCTTATAATGACCTTTTAATCTATGGATTGAAACTTGAAAGTTCCACCAATGAGAATTTTTTAAATGTGGTTGGTGCTACTTGAGAATATATTGGATTTTCATATTAGATGATTGGATCTGATTAAACAACTTGAAAATATATTGGATTAAATATGAGATTCTTTTCATTTTTTTTTTGGAAGTTAAGGAATCACATCAAACCACTAAATTACAACATATACCAGTATACCACATGGAATTGGATTATAGATTAATTTATAAGTAGAATAAATTATTTTGAGGAAAAACAGAAAATTACAAACATTTTAAAGTAATCGATTTTACATCTTTGATTTTTCCAAGAAAAAGTTAAATAGTCTTATAATTAGGATTGGAGGGAGTAATTTTCATTTTTTATTTTTGCACGGGATTTGATGATGATCTAAAGGCTTAAACTCTTTCCAATCTAGTTCATGAATTTTTTTTTTATAAAAATTATTCTGTCCAAAATTCATCACTCAATAATCCATGTTAATAATCTTTATGGTGGTCAAATAATAATATTTTTATTGACTTTTAGGAACTATTACATATTAGGAAAATTAATTTTAGGTTCCACCCAAGATACATAATATTGAAAAGGTTTCACCAAGTGTCCAAATTAACGTAGGGTCCTAAGAGACCATACTTTAATTATGTTACACCACAAAAAGGCTCTTATACCTTCTTTGTAAAAGTTAAAGAAATTAATTAGTTTTAAGGTATAAAAGATAATTATAAACATTTTGAATTTTGAAGTGAGAAAAAAGGAGGAGGGAGTATAAGAGTATTAATAATGACATGCATCCTCAAAACTTATCTCCTTAATATAGGAAGCCTCTTTTTCCTGTGTGTGTAGTGTGGATAGAATTAGAAAGAAACACAAGGACTGGGAAACTCAAAGATAAAGAAAGAAAGAAAAAGAAACTGTATTAACTACTTCACTTCACTCATCTGAAGCTCCAAACATACATCAATGGCCACTGCTAGTACTAGTTTTATCAAACTTTCCCTCCCTCCTTCTCCTTTATTCAAACACACCATTTCCTGTCCACCACTTACCTCCTCCTCTCTTTCCTTCAGCCCCATTTCCCATTTCCTTCACATTTCTCGCCCACCACTATTTACTGCCTCAGTTGCCTTCAACCCTCAGGGCAACTTCGACATCTCCTCCTTTGAAGAAGAAGAAGAAGGTAGTTTTAGTATTAGTAATCACTTCACTTTTGTTCATATCACTTTTTGCATCTTCATTTATTTCCACTTTACTTCTTCCTGCTTTAATTTGATTGTCTATGCGCCCATATGAATATAATTGTATGATTAAGTTGACTTTTTTTTTGTGAAAGTTAAGTAAGTAAATCAGACTACTGAATAGTACGGTATACCGCATGTAATTAAATTATACGTTAGTTTATACTAAAAAAAACTAGTTTTGATGAAAAAAGATAAATGTAAACAATTTATAGTGATTTAAATAACATCCGTAATTTTTTTAAAAAAAGTCAACTTGATGTCATAATTAATTAACTTTTTCGATTGAAGTTTTTCCATCAGGACAGTGCAGGACACTTGATTAAATTCGTTTAAACTGAGAAGAATATTATGGATTTATGGTCTTAGAGCTATGTATAAAGTGTTGAATTGAAAATCCTAATGTGCTCCACATGGTACTATTTGTTAAACTTGCACAAGTCTGAGGGGAATCCCAAAGTGCAGTGACTAAACTCTTATCTGCCACTTCATGCTTAAAACAAGACATAAGTCTTTAGTTAGTGAAATCTGTTAAACTATACTTCAACAGATTTTGGTTGACAGATGCTTCTAAAGTTGAACCTCCTATGCCACCAACTGAAGGAAGATTTGAAGTAGTGCTTGACAATAGTGCTATTAGTGGTCTTGACTTGACCCCTTTTCAAACTGCTACAGGCATGAAGTCTCCTTTATCAGGTACTCTCTAGAAAAAAATTGAAGAAACTATATTGGTAGAATTATATGCAAGATTAATGTTTTATGATGGCAAATCAATTTTACAGTTGATCCAAAAACATACCTTGAACGAACAATTGGATTTACCATCAACTACACTAGAGAAGATCCGCGAGATCCTCGGGAACTATCTGAGTTTCCTGACATTAGACTCTGGTTTGTGAGGCTTGATGCCACTTATCCTTGGCTTCCTGTCTTGTTGGATTGGAGAGCTGGAGAATTGGCACGTTATGCTGCCATGTTGGTTCCTCATCAGGTGATTAAGAAACATTAATTTTATTATGTACTATTTTAGAGATTATAATAGAACCTTGTCACATATACTAGCAATTTGATGTTGCAATTGTCATTTGAAGTTGTGTCTGAAAATCAGGATTTAAATGTTCGGTCAGGCACATGTAATGTAAAAGTGATTACATTTAGTAATATGTTACTAGTCTCACATCGATGTTTCCTCACAAGGGAGGTCTTATAAGTCCTTGACTCCCCCACCTCAAGAGCTAGCTTTTGGGGTGTGGTTGACTAAGGACTTGTGTTCGTTACATAATAATCATAAATGATTGAACCGAACCCAAGGTACAGGGATTGGTGGTATAAACTTTATGTATTGTGTTGTTGCAGATGAATATGAGAATGGGGGTTGTGTTCAATCCTGAGGCACTGGAGCTGTTTATGATGAAGAAGGTGTTCATTGTGCACTCCTGGTTAAAGCATCACAACATTCCAAAACCAGAATCGAAGACAAATGACATGGCTAGGATGCTTGGCTTTGGGATTGGCAATGAACTATATGACCTCATTGAGAGCCACCAGGATCTTTCATAAACAACACACACCACACATTCAAATAGACCATTTCATTTGGTTTTTTTTTCCAGCTAAAGTGGCAGATAGGGAAAATTTCTGTCCATTTTTTTTCCACTTTTCCCTTTTGCTATGCTCCTTGTCAGTAGAGAGGAAGAAGAGAAAGAGAGGGGTCAAGTCACATTGATGTAACATTTCACACAGTTTCACTCTTCAATATCTCTTTGTAACAGGTTATTTTCATTGATCCAACAATAATACTATATACTACCTCCGATCATAAATATAAGACCTAGTTGACTTTTTCGGAGAGATTAAAGTTGCGAAATAAGTTATTAAATTATGATATATTTGATATATTTTTAGATTATCCATTAGTTTAGAGGTAAAATAAATTAGTCTAACGGAAAAAATTAGGTAAATCATCAATTTATAAATAACTTATTTTACTTTTTTAGAATTTTCCAAAAAAGTCAACTAGACCTTATATTTAGAATCAGATGGAGTATATTAATTTAAAAGGGAAATTTGTCAATAATAAGTATGTAATCAGATTTTAAGTCTCTTTGTATCTGAAAAAGTGTGACGTACCTTGTAAAAGTTTTTGGGTGTAATAAATATAATATTAAAGAAATATTATCATTGATCAATTTTTTAATAAAATTGCACAAATGTAGTACTACCTCCGGTTCTAGGACTTAATTGACTTTTTTTTAGAGATTAAGGTTGCGAAATAGACTATAAAATGATGACATATTTGATATATTTTTAGATTATCCATTAGTTTATAAGTAAAATAAACTAGTTCAAGGGAAAAAATTAGGTAAATCAATTTATAATTAACTTATTTTGTTTTTTTTAAGGATTTTCTATAAAAAGTCAACTAGGTCTTATATTTAGAACCGGAGGGAGATATATTTTTCGTGAGTTCTGAATAGTATAGTTTATCTTAAGTTGAATTCTACAAAAGCACAGGCCTATTCCAGTTTAAACATGGGAGTATGTAAATTTTTTATTAAACAAAAGGCAACCAAAACTGGAATTTTTCGGAACTGAATCGATTCTCTTTTTTTTTAACTGAAATGAAAACTGGATTTGGGGTGCAAAAAATATATACACCCTTGACTTGGATACATTTTGGCCCAAAGGCCAATGTGATCGAATGTTGAATTCTTCGATTCAACAACTGGTGGCTGAAATATGGAATTGGAAGAAATGAGTAATGTGTGGGCTAATACCAGACGTTTCTTCAGGGTCGATTTCATGTTCTTTCGATGGATCTACAAAATATTCAGCAGGCATGGACTGCAGAATTATTGGTGGGAGTTCTGCGAAAACGAAAACCCTATCGAGGAGATGAACCCTGGAGATACCTACCAAGATCTACTCCCATTCATTGCAATCGCAAACATAATGGGGATGCATGACAGCCTTAAACTATGTAATTTCTCAGATATGTATACATGATCATAACACCAACATACCCACTGCACGAAGACAAAGAAGAATTGTGAGCATCACTAATCACCAACAGGTAGAAGAAAGAGGCAGAATTGTGGGCATCAACAATCCCCATCAGGTAGAAGAAACAATCATATCTGACCAATTTCCCAGCCATGGGACGACTGAGGCTGAAAATCAAGATTCAAGGCTACTAACGGCAACAGAACTGGGTATGGATCTAGGTTTTGTGGAGGATGATGATGAACACCAAAACTAAATTGTATTACGTCTGCCATATTGTATTAAACGCTACCTACAGATGTTATTATGAAATAAAAGTGTTAGTCTTATAAAAAAAAGGCCATTGCATCCCATAAAAAATTAGTCTTATAAAAAATCCCATTGCATACCATAAAAAAATCATGGGATCCTAAACGAAAAATTGAGATGCTTTAAAAAAATATGACTTCAAAACATAAGCATTTAAACCGCCCCATAAACATTATATGACCAATGTTGCCAGAAATTGTTTTTCTATCGCTTTCATTTAGTACTGGTTAATATTAGAGCCAAAGCCTTTTTTTCCATTAATTTATTAGGTAATTTTTTTGGCATTGAACTCCAAATGGACTAAATAAGAAACACTGTTATTTTTGAAATAGGCCATTACATGACAGGAAAAAAACATTATGACTGCAAAACATAAGCATTTTAACAGGCACTATCCACGGGGGTTAAGCACTGCAACATTGCCTTCCTTTTCAGATGAAATTCTGGAAACTGAGGATTGTAGAAGGCCCTTGTTGCGTTCTGATAAGACACGACCATATTTTCACCTACCATTTACATCAGACACAAGTCACATACAACTAGAAAATATAAACAATACTATAAAGATAAACTTGAAATGTCAAAATGTAGTAATGAAAATCAATGAAACTACTTCAATAAAAACACAAACCTGTTGGATTCTCCACAACCCTAGCGTACTGTAGCACCACCAAAACTTGGCCCTCACGAGACAAAGCTTTATACAGTTCCATCACCCTGTCCGCACACTCACCCTTCATGACGCAAGGTAGCACCTTTGTTTCCCTGCTTAAATAATTGGTACAAAAAAGCATTTAACCTGAACACCTAAACCAACAAAATAAACGCTACCCTCTACCTGCTACAAAATCATAAACTTCACTATCCCACATGAAAGCACTCCATTATCCTCAAGAAATATGGTAATCTCCCGACCATAAATACCGTGTTCATCATCCATGAAATTTTCAACAATTGATACAAGAAACCCACAAACATCTACAAAAAACCAGTTATATAAACAAAATATTCTAGAAAGAAATATGGAAAATTAAATTTTAACTAAACAAAATTCTTTTCTTTTGCTTACCAATCAGTCCAACACCAACGACCAACCCATTAATGACATGTGGCACAATTATCAGATCTCAGGCATGTCCAGGCATTGTCGACTCAATACGCTCAACAGAACTGGTATGAGTTAAACTCAGATGATATTTCATCTTCGAGAGATTATGATTCAAACGTACCAGGAAATTAGACATCCTGTACACTTTTTCATGAATCAACCTATGTGAAAACCTAGCCATCAAAGAACGATCATCTAACACCAGAAGCATTCTATCCTGCTGCACTTAGAATAAAATTAACATCAGCAAAAAAACATTCAAGATATCGAAGAACACTCAATATATATAAACATCACCCATACCGTTTCGTCAAACACAATCACATGGATGGCCGCTTGTTCCTTCACCGCATTTTAGGTCTAGCGGCATAACTGATCACATTCTTATATATAATCCAGTCAATCTTGACTATTATGTTGTACATGCATAGACCTCTAGACAAACGGGAAAAAGGGACGATTGGATCTCGATCGACCATGGCACAACAAAGTTTCAGAGAGATAAATAATCAAAGTAAAGTGAACTTATAGTCAACTCTGGAATTGTGTTTTGAATATTTGCTTGAGGACAAGCAAGAACTTAAGTTTGGGGGAGTGATAAACTCCATAATTTCACACATTTCACCTCTATTTCATTCTAATTCACACTCTTTTTTATGATACATAGATAACAAAACACACAAATTCTAATAGAAAGTGATTCAAATAGAAAACCATTCATTTGTGTGAAATTTGGAGTTTAATGTTTGTATATTTGAGATATGGAAACTCTTCAACCCTCTCTCTAGCTTGTGTAGGAAGAGGTGGACAGGTGTTAGAAGCTTGTTGAAACCCAAATGATACAACAAAGGAGAAAAAGGAGCAAGGGAAAACAAATCATACATCCTTAAGAAACGTTACATGCCAGTGGCTCGCCAACTGGCGTGCCACTGAAGCCAAATGGCAAGCCAGCGGCGTGCCCTTTCTGTATTCTCGCCAGTGGCTCGCCAATGGGCGAGCGACTGGCGAGAGCAATTCGCAGCTACGCGTTTTGATCAAATTTTCAGCATATAAAAAGGGAAACTAGGGCATTTCGAGGGGGAGGCGGAAAAACACAATTTGGCACACTTCTAGGGAACTTCTTGCAGGTTTGAAGAGCTTGAAGAACATTGGGAAAGCTTGGGATTCAAGTGGGAAGCTTAGAGAGATTTGAGCTTTCTTCATTTGTGGTTGTATATCTTCTTCCCTCTTCTTCATATATCTTCAATGAACTCCTTCATAGTTTTAGGGTTTGTTTTATTTACATTATGTGTATCTAAATCCCTAATCTAAGATTGTTATGAACCTATTTATGGATTGAACCATCTACTCTCTCTTTCTTTAAGTAATGAATGAAGTGTATGTGTAGTTTTTATCTTGCTCTATATTTGTTTTAAGTGCTTGATCACCACTTAATTAGTTAAATGAAATATGACTTGAGAAAATATATTTTGTTTTATAACTTGGATAAAAGCATGTTGGACTTAAAGTTTATGGTTTTAAATGTATGGTTTTTCGTACTTAAATACAAAATCTCTTTCTAGTTTGTTTCAAGTTTTCGCTAAATCACCCCTAATATAAGCCTATAAGTGAGTAAGGGAGGGTTGGAATAAAGACAATGAATTAGGGTGCTTTGATAATATTTGTGATTTTAATTCATTTATCAATCATTATTAATCTTATCAAATCAGGTATATATTTGTCTTGTATTTAAAAATTGATGGAATGTATAATTTAATAATACAGAATATATTATTATTATGTGCTCGATTTATTCAACCTCGCCAATCTTAAAAAGAATAACTAAATCTTAAGAATTGAGTCTTAAAATATACTATAGACAACTTTTATTTCTATGATTCAGGCAAATATCAAGTGGGTTAAAAAGTTAACGCAGAAAAAGTAAACATGCGTCCAATATCATGGAACGTTTTTTTCTTGGGGAGTGAATTCTGACTATACAAAAGGGGGGTGTCTAGAGTATGAACTAATTTTGATTTGGCCTAGTAATCTGCTTCTTGCAAGAGGTCTCTATTACAATGCAGAAGCATAACTAGCCAATCCCTAAGGAATAAATTCCTAATGTCATCAACAATATCACACGAAAAAAATAGAAAAAAGTACTTTCCTTATAAGCCTACTTGAAATGATTTATAATACAAAAAACCATCGGCTACACATATTATGGATATCTTGGGGTCGGTATCATAATAATTTCATTACCTATATCATTTGTAGTATTGTTATATGATTGTAGACCCCCTTGTGCCGTAATTTGATTTTCAAGATCCGCAACTCGTTGTTGAAGAAGAAAAATTTGATTTTGTAGCGTGCTAATAACTCCTATACTTCCTTGAACAGGATCCTCTAGTCTGTGCCTAGCCTCCAAGGTCATGGATCTAAGGGCTTTTGCCCTGTCTTGGGGACTAATTTCACTAAGAAGCTTCTTCACATTGACTGTACATCTTTCTTGTACCTGCATGAATTCGTGAAGAACGTCCTCCGGAACATTAATGTAAACACAATCTTGAGTACACTTCTGTTTCCTTCTTTTACAAACTAAACACCTCCGATGGACGCCACCTGTCAAAAGAAAAAAGAAAATGACAAAAAGTAATTAAATATGAGGTACACTTTTGCCGCCGAAGTCTGTAGGCTGCACATGCTATTAAGTGTACGAGTGTGAGTGTGTGTTTGTAAATATATCATTCCTAGTTCTAGGGCTATTATCAATAACCTTTATTTATCACCACCACCAAAAAAATCTCATTGGATATAGAAGCCACAAGTAGCATGTTAAATTATCATCAAAAGAAACTGTATTGCATTAACTCCATATTTAAATCCTTTCAATCTAGTCTGATCTCTCTTCTAGAGTACTATTATTAAATTATCACCACGAGCACCAAGAAAATATCCCTCCATATATCAATGGAGATTTTGAACCACAGAGTAAAAAATACTACATCCGGTCTTAAAATACTACCTAGATAACTTTTTTTGGAAAGATTAAGTTTGCGAAATAGGTTATTAAATCATGACATATTTGATATCTTTTTAGATTATACATTAGCTTATAGGTAAAATAAACTAGTCTAAGAGAAAAAATGAGGTAAATCAATGTATAATTAACTTATTTTTTGCTTTTTTTTTAGGATTTTTCAAAAAAGTCATCTTGGTTCTATATTTAGGACCTGAGGAAGTAAAGAATAAAGTCTCCATCTTTTCCCATTCTAAACCATCTTAGAGAAGAGTGCTAGAGCTAGACAAAGAAAGAACAAGAAAAGAAAAGAAAAAAAAGATCTTTTCTTTTGGTATCTCTGTAACATAAAAAATCATCATAATATGTGTGTGTGTGTGTGTGTAGAGAGAGAGAGAGAGAGAGAGAGAGACCTAGAGAAGGATAATGCGAATCGCGATCACCACAATTTGAAGCCATTATATTGGTGTCAATGAATCTTTATTTAGTGAGTCGAGCAAGATTATATATTCCTGCAACGAAGAGAAGAAAGTAAAGGTTAGGAAAATTAAGATGGTAATCAAGTTGTTATGAACTCACAAGTGACACAATGACCCATCATGATTATATTATTCTACAAATTAGAACAAGAATCAAAATTTTGAGAGCACAATAAATGAAATTAAACCTCAAGAGAGGAAAGAAGAAGGAAGAAGATTAGTTATGAGGATTTTAGGTTGGTGAGAGAGAGGTGGTGGAAGATTTCAAGAGTAAACAGAGAGAGAGAGAGAGAGAGGAGAAGGAAGAAGATTAGTTATGAGGATTTTAGGTTGGTGAGAGAGAGGTGGTGGAAGATTTCAAGAGTAAACACAGAGAGAGAGAGAGAGAGAGAGAACATTTTGAATCTTGGAACTTATATATGAAGAAAACTTTTCAAAAATAGGAAGTTCACCACAAAATATATTTTTTAACAAAATATATTTAAAAAATCTAACACCCTCAAAAAGAAAAATGATAAATAAATCTCTTTCAATATCAAAATCCCAATTGAAACTTTCATAACATTAACAATCAATAACAACTCAAAATGACCAGTTTAGGAATGTAAAATTAGAAGAGATTTATTTGTTATTTTACTTGATACAAAATGTGAGGTGACATGACACCGTTTACACATAGTAGAGCCAACCTAACATTTTTGTTAACGATGTTATTCTTTATAGTTGCTTTTAATGGAGAGGTGGTCAAAATTAACCCCTTTTAAATATCCACATATGAGACATTGACTCTTTCCAAAATTTCTTAGTGTTTAATGCATGATCATACGCATTAATTTGTTTCTTTTTCCTTTTTTATTAATTGCTTTGAGTTAAAGATGCAAACCAAACAATTATTTTTTGAATTCTATTGGGTGATGTTATTGAACTAACTGCAATCATGTAGTTTCATCTATACCGCTAAATTAGAAATAATCTCTTAATAATAAAAATGCATTGACACAAGTTTATGTAAACTTCAATATATATAATTAATGTTCACATTTCTTTATTATTTATTTTATATCATTTTATATTATGTTTTTTTTATTATGCGTTTCTCTTTATTTTGTTAGTTTATTTATGCCTTTTATTTTATATTATGCCTTTTATTGCGACCATATTTTATGTTTCTTATGTTATTTAATATATTATTTCATGTTATTATAATTAATGCATACATCATATATTTATATATATTAATGCATGCACACACACCCAGATATGCGCACACACATATATCATATTCTTAATCAATAATAAATCTTAGTTACCCGTAGTAAACCTCTTGCGTTTTCACACTGGGAACCTGTTTTGATGTGGTTTTTTCCTAAGTCTTATATTTTTATATTATATTCAGCGAAGTGTGATGTAAGGGCACATTTGGAATAATGTGGAGTTTACTTAAGTGTTATTTCATTCTTTAAGTGTTATTTAATGATAGGCTTTTCGATGTCTGGCTTGTCGAAGGTTCTTTTTGTATTTTGCTTTTGGTTGTTTTGTGTGTTATTGTTGCTCTTTAGTCGTGCGTGTGGGCCCTACATTTAATGCAAATCTTTTCATTCCTGTCTTTTCAGTTTCTATTCACCGCTTTGTCTTAGTTTTTCCATGTGATTTCTTGGTTTCCTCAACCGTCTCCTTCTTTGTGTGGCCTTTGTATTTTATGTTTCTTTGTAGGCTTGGCGATTGGTTTCCTTCTTCATTTTCCTCTCTGAGTCTTTTCTTTTCCAGTCAACATGGACGCTTATGAGATATGTGCCAATGGTAAGAGGCGCAAACTCATCCATATAGTTGATACTGTTTCAGTTCCAATTTCACTTCCTGTTTCGTTTCCTGTTTCAGTTCGAGGGTTAGATCTTGCGGAATTCCCAGACGAGGTTTTGTTTGAAATCATGAAAAAATTGGCTAGGTCCTGTCATATTTCTTATGTTCATCTTAAATGCACATGCAAAATGCTGAATACGATAGGAAATGAAATGTCAGTGTTGCTCCGCCTCCGTTGTCTTGGCCTTCCGGTTGATGCTGAGGATCATGTGCATGTTGAGAGGTTGATGAATCTTTCTATTGTTGCTGGTAATTCAACTGCTTTATTTCGTCTTGGTTTATTTCATCTGTTATGTGTTGGGGGCGATTTCATGTATGGACAGCATATGATCTTGAGGGTAGTGTATAATAGGCTGATTATTGGGCGTTACCTCTATGCTTTGGTTTTAGCTGCGCGTTCTAATCCACCAAATCTGAATTTATGGGGTTTTGGTAGGAAGATGTGGAAATTGATGTATGATGAAGGAAAGATTCATGAACTTAGAATGCAGTTTACATCTTGGTTTCCTGTTCTGCGTAGTCGTTTAGCTGAAGGACCAATTTTTCAAGTTCAGCCATATGCATCATGTTACATGCATTCAAAGAATAATCGTAAGCCCTGGTGTTGTACTAGATGTAGAGTGGATATTGAGTTGCAGTGGTTCGTTGAGAATCTGGGTGGTCAGTATGTGACGGTTTGAATCTGATGAAGCTAGCTGTTGGATGTGTCTCTTTTTGGATAGTATCATGTCACATTGTCATGTTGTGTGGCATCTAAAAGAAACTTTCTTTTTGCAACTATTTGAGAACTTGTAGTTGATGTATGTGTTTCGTTGCTTATTTCATTAGTATGCTTTTCAGTTACATAGAATACTGTTGTGCTCCGCCTTTTAGAGTATGCCCTGGATTTGCTGATTTGTAGATATATCAGCTTTCTATATATCTCTATTGTTGAAATTATTTATGAATCTTCAGCTTTAGTTTGTGCATGCTTATGTTGTTGTATTAATTTATGAAATTACATGCTAGGTTTAAGATTATATATGAACTTTGCGATAGCAATTTATGCTTGTCATTATGCTGAAGAAAATATGTGTGATGCTCTTTATATCTTCAGCTTTAGTTTGTGCATGCTTATGTTGTTGTATTAATTTATGAAATTACATGCTAGGTTTGAGTTTATATATGAACTTTGCGATAGCAATTTATGCTTGTCATTATGCTGAGGAAAATATGTGTGATGCTCTTTATATATGAAGATATGGCTGGAGATAATTTATAGAAGATTTAGTAGGATATCTTACACGCAATTGTTTTTGTGAAAAATATACATGTTACTAAAATATCTTTCATGCCCTGCGATTTCAAGACATATGTGGCTATTGAAGATATATCAATGATATTAGTATATAGTAGGAAATATGAATATTTTGATATGTTATTCCTTCTTTGTCAAGTTGTTAAATCTTAGGACAGTGAATGGAGAAAGGAAAGCCCTAAAAGTGTTTTCTAAATGTTTTAAAATTTTTCGAACGTTTAAAATTATAGGATTAAGAGAAGGTTTGTTAGTGTGAGTTTGATTTTGTCATTTTTGTTCTCCCCATCTATTTTGTTTGATAGTTCTAAAAAATTTCTGTTCAATTTTGCCGAATCTGTGATTTGGGTTGTCATCATTTATTTATTATAGGTCTTAGGCTTTAATCTGGTCATGCTGATTGATGAAATTTTGATTGGTTTGGTGTTAGTTTCAAATTCCGTAAGATATAGATAGAATGTTTCTACCTTTATATCCTTTTTTTCCTAATATATTAGTATTTAAATAATTCTATCCAGGTTTACTGCACAAAAAAATTGATGTTCCGGTTCCTTATGTTTGGACTGATATTTTAAAAGTTGTCAAGTGTCTTTTATTAAGATGTGATTTATTTTTAAGAATGAATCCAATAGTCAGGATATTTGAAATTCATGATGAGATTTAGAGTTGTATGTTAAGGACGAAATGGTTTCTATGTGAATGTTCAAATAGTGATTTTTTTTTAAGAATGAATCCAATAGTCAGGACATTTGAAATTCATGATGAAATTTAGAGTTGTATGTTAAGGATGAAATGTATGCTGTTTTGTTCTTTAGGGTTGGAATCTGCATGTTATGTGAATGTTCAAATAGTAATATATGTTTATCAATTAGTCCAGTGTTTAGCCCATTCGATATTCATGATGAGATTATGAACCTACTTTCTATGTTGTTGTGTATATATACTAATAAATTACTTAATTGTCTCTTCGTATGTTTTCTTAAAAAAAACTTGAATTATAGCTATATGTTAATGATAATATGTATGCTTCTCTAAAGCTTGCCAAAAATGAGTATGGTCGATTAGTATAGAAATTACGTAATTATCCTGGATGAAAATGTTCTTATACAATCGATTAACAAATTCAATCTAAAATGAACAATAAGAATAAAAAACTGAAAGTAATTGGGTTTTTCTGTCAGATTTTTCCAAAATGAATCATCAAGTGTTTAACTGTTAATTTAGGAATTTACTATTTAAACATTAACATTTCATCTAAAATGATAGGCATGCATAAGTAGTTCAACTTGTACGCAAAAAAACAATCCTCAAAGGTTATTTCATTACCATATGCGCTTCAATAGTGAATTTAAATATAAATTATACATCTTACTTTTGAAATTTAACTAAAAAAATTCAGATTATCTCACATATATAATATCCAAATTAATGTTATAATTAAACGTTTACAAGTAATGTGAAATTTACAATTGCCTAGCAACACAAGGATTGAATTGAATTGTCAATTCTACAAATTAAAAAACAATGAAATCTTTTGTCTTTAAAATAAAGGCCTAAATTATTCTCTAGTGTCAATATTTCAACTGATTTGTAGCTTAATCAAAGTTAACGCTTATACTCAAGTATAAAATGCATATTAGAGTTGTGATTAAAGAAAATTTCAACAGTCCAGATCATTACTTTAAAAAGAATGTAGGTTGATTAAAGTTTATTTATTTCAGGAATAATTAAGTTTTAGATTTCGATGTACATGCACTGGTTTTAACTAAAATAGCTAACTAACAGTCTTGAAAGTTTCGATAGTAAATAATTCCTATGTGTCTGTTCGCTTTTCAAAAGCATTAGCTTAGGTTTAAGAGAGCAGTTATATCATGAATTGTACAACTTCTATAGAAATTCTTAATTATTAACAATCTATAAATTACAGTCGACATTTTCATGTATTGTTTTTAAAACTTAGAATCAGTGAAACTTAGAGCAAAATATCAATGTCTACAACTACTCTAAGTAAAATTAACGCAGATAAAGAGACATGGAAAATTACTGTGAAGATCCTGAGGAAATGAGAAGTTTGTAGAAGAACTCCTCCATACTTACCCTGGAAATACTCGCTAATGCTTTTAGATGAAGAGGTGATATATTAAATGTATTTCATTTTACTATATTCCATTGTTTTGTTTTTCTGCATGTAAAATTATTTGTTCATGAATTTTGTATTCAGGGTGAAAGGATTGAAGCATTTACAACTATAAGTTCACAGATGGAGAGCTGGAAATTGTATCTTGAAGAAGGCAAGGTCTATGTCATGGAAAATTTTAATGTCATAGGCAACAATGATGAGTTCAAATTGGCTGGTCATGTATTCAAGTTAAAGTGTCATTTGACAACTATATTTAAAGATACTGATGCACAAATTGTAGCTAGAGGATTCCATTTTATACCCATCAAGTCAATCATAGATGAGACTGCAACAAATATTGAGCTCATAGGTAATGATTTGTGTTAAGTTAAATGTTTCAGTGGCCCATAAATTGATTATTTTGTTAATGATTGTTGTTTCAACAAACAGATGTCATTGGATTTCTCAAGACTTTTGATGAACCTTCTCCTCGCAAAAAACAATTAGACACTGGACCAATAGTCAACTTTACTTTGGCTGATATAGAGTTAAGAAATCTATTATTCGTTATCATTTCAATTATGTTATGTATGACCACTAAACAAGTTTTAACTAGCATATTTTTTATGTTGAATTGTACAGTCACAATACAATTGATGTGGTTTTATTTGGACAAGTAGCTGATGATTCCTTTAGACACAAAGCTAAAAATTTGAATCCGCCAGTAGTAGTCTTGCTAAAGTTTGCTAAAATTAGACACAGATCAGGTAAATCTCTTACTGTGTAATAAAAGGTTTTTTATTTTGTGATGTTTGGTTTTTTTTCCATAAATGTTTTATGTGTTTATTAACATAGAACTTTATACACTTATTAGGTTCAGTTCAGTTAACAAATTCAAACACGGCAACAGAAGTGATTTTAAATCCTGATATTCAAGAGGCAGAAGACTTGCTTACACGGTATAACATCAATGCATTTAATTGTTGCAACTTAGACCATTATTGCATGCTTAAGGTTATGTTAACAGTGATTTTCTTTCAACTGAAATGTAGCCTTCAAAGTAATCCTTCTGCAAGCCAAGCTTTCTCACAGATATCTCAGAGTCAAAAAGGATTTGTCCCTGCTTCTGCTTTAATTTCTTTTAAAAAAAGGATTACCTTAAAAGAAATGCTGAATATGTCTGAGGTATCAATAATATATAATAATATCCAGTTAACAATTTCTAATATTTTGATATTGAATTAATTTTAGCACATTTCACCCTTATTCAGCCTGAAGACATGGTTGCAAAAGTAACAATCAGAAAACTCGAGACATCAGAAGACTGGAGATATAAAGGATGTGCCTGTAAAGGAAAACTTGTGCAGATGGAGAATGGAAATTATCAATGCAGAAAATGTTCTGCAGAAATGACCATTGCAGAACCAAAGTATGTTACTAATACAGCTATTCAATTCAAATCTCATTAATTCAAATATCATGTCGTTGCATTCATAGTGATTTTTAACTTTGTAATTACTTTCATACTTATGTGTAGGTTCAAAGTGCACTATAGAATTTCAGATGAAACTGCTGATTGTTCCATTGTTTTTTTCAATGAGCTAGCCCTTGATTTATTTGGATTGACAGCTGGAGAATTAGAAAAACAACTTGAAGAAGTAATATTTGTTAATTAAAAACGAATTTGTAGTTTTTATAGTTATAATCGTTCTATATTCTCAAAAAAAAAAATGTTTCACTGTTTCACGGGAGAATAAAGTAGGTTCATTTCCAGAGATATTAAGCCACATCATTGGTGTTGAGATGATTGTTCTGTTGAAACCAAATTCCATGAATAAACAATTCACTAGGAGTAGTGTTCCTGTTGGACAATATACTGTCAATCCTGACCTCCTTGCAAAGTTCACTTACACAACTAGCAACTCTCAGCAATCAAATTCTGAGGTAACTTTTGAATAAATAGCTATAGAATTTGTGCATTTAAACTTCATGATTCTTATTATATTGGTTGATTCAGGAACCAATGACAAAGACTGAGAGGCACAATAGCAAGGGAAAATCAATAGAAGATAGTGAGGACAGAACACATCTACACACCAAGTTTGGAGAAATTACAGTGCCTTCAAGTGAAGATCAAACAATAACAAGCTTATCATGCAATGACAATAATGAGCAAGTGGATACTGTGACCTCAAGTGTACCAAATTTGAAAACTTCATCTAGGCTTAAAAAAAGGAAAGTTTATAGTAACAATTAGTACTTAGAGAGGCCTTTTAATTTCAGTGTAATAGTTTTTCGTGATTGTCCAAGACACTTTTACAGTACTTATAAAGTTTTAGAGTTGGTGTTTGCAAACATTATCAGCTTGAAATGTTATAGCTTATCCGTAGCACTTTTATACATTGTATAAAGTTCAGACTATAATACATAAATCAAATATTGAAGTCCTTGCTGAACATACTGAAAAAAAATGAATGGTTTAAATTTAGCACATTTAGCCTAATTATAAGTTAATATAGATTTTGCATAAATTCAAATATAACATGAAACAACAAACAATTAAAATCAATAAACAAAATATCGTCCATAGTATCTATAATCTCGATCACAAAATGCAGATTGTATCTAGGCACATATTACGATCCACGAATTTGTAGAAGAATATATAGTGCTATATCAGTCCTAAATATAAGACCTAATTGACTTTGAATATTTATTCAACACAAACTATAATGATTGTTCTAACATTGTACTCTATTAATATCAAATAAAGTCTACATCGTAATATATCATAGGAAAAAACAAATTTACAATTTCAAAACCAAACAATAAACAAAATTCAATGACAGTATAAAATTTTTCATCTTCACAAAGCCACTATCATTAAGAAAACACTAGAACCGAAAAAATCGAATTAAGAAATTTAAACTCCTCGATTAATGTATCCAAATACATAGTTGTTTAGATAAACTAGAAATTTCTTTATAATGCAAAACATAAAATATGATTTGAATACCTTACATGCATATCAAACTCAGAGAGAACAAAATGTCTATGAACAAAAAAAAACATTCAGAAAGAAGAAACATCAATATTCAGAAATTGTACATAATTGTGATATACCTATATTGGAAAGTTCAGAATTAGCACAAGAAGACACTCACAAACCAAATTTTGAAGTGCTTGAAAATCCTGCTCAAGACAATAGAGGAAATATCACAAATGAGTCACTCCAAAAAACTAAGAAAAGAGCAAGAAACAGCTTAGCAGAATCAAATGTAAATGCAGAAACATGTTTTCAGGTAATGCTGTTTACAATTTTTTTTATTTAAGAAATTATGTGCTAGAGGCTTCTTCTCTAATGCAAACTGATTATTAATGTTATAGAATTCACAGAGTACACACGACTCTACTTTCAATACACAAACAATTGCAAGTAGTTCACAAAGTTTCCAGAGACAATCAACAGGTAAATTCTTATTTTATTAGATACAGCAAATTTTATTAATCATCTGACTTTGCTTGTATTTTGTATAGGATATATTGATGAAGGTGATCCAGTTTATGCTTGTCCTCACTGTGAAGCATTATTATGGCAAAATGAAAGAATTGAAAGAGACAAACCTAAACAAGAACTAAACTTTTCCCTTTGCTGTTCTAAGGGGAAAGTAAAAGTCCCTTACTTAAAACCACCTCCACCAATACTTCACTCCCTCTTTTTTGATAAGCACACTGCGCAATCTAGACATTTCTTAGATAAAATTCGCAGTTTCAATAATATGTTTTCATTTACATCAATGAGAGGAAAAATAAACACATCACTTAATCTTAAAGGAAAAGGACCTTATACATTTGTTCTTAGCGGTCAAAACTACCATTACCTTGGCAGTTTACTTCCAAATGAAGGTTGCAAGCCAGTCTACTCTCAACTTTACATTCATGACACTGAAAATGAAGTCAGCAATCGAATCTCTGCAGCAAGGTATCAAAGTTTAAGTGTGCACATCTAATATCTTTATCTGACTTCAATTTGAAAAACTATATCAAACATGTCGTTTTACACTAATATTACTACTGATTTTAACAATAATATACTGATATGTACAGAGCTGAAGGTGTTGATGAGGAGATAGTTGAGCAAATAAAAAATTGCCTTGATGAGAATAACAAATTAGTGAAGAAATATAGAATGGCATCTGAAATATTGAAGAACAACAGACATGAGGCAGTTCAACTCAGGCTAATCCGTAACTCAAATGATCGAAATCGCCAATATAATTTCCCAACATCAAATGAAATTGCTGCTTTAATTGTGGGAGATTTTGACAAAACTTACTATCAAAGGGACATTATTATTCAAAAACAAGGAGGACGGCTGAAAAGAGTTGATGAACTTCATCCAAGTTACTTGCCATTGCAGTACCCACTACTATTTCACTATGGTGATAATGGTTATGATCCTACAATAAAGCATGTCCAAAATGACAGTACGAAGTCAAGCATGAGAAATAAGCTAACAATCAGAGAATATTTGGCATTTAGACTCATGGACAGAACATTTGAGACTTCAGTATTGTTACAAGGAAAGAGATTATTACAGCAATTTATTGTAGATGGATATGCTATGGTAGAGAGTGAACGACTGCAGTATTACAGATCGCATCAAAAGAAATTGAGATCTGAGTTATACAGTGACTTGTCAAAAGCATACTTGAGTGGCCAAAATAACACATCAAATGTTGGAAGGCAAGTTATATTGCCATCATCATTTACAGGAGGTTCAAGATATTTGAACGAAAATTACAAAGATGCAATGGCAATTTGTACGTGGGCAGGATTTCCAGACCTCTTTGTGACATTCACATGCAATCCCACATGGCCAGAAATTATTAGATTTTGTTTCAAACATAAGATTGAACCTTCTGATCGCCCAGACATTTTATCAAGAATATTTCATCTCAAGTTAAATGCTTTGATGACTGCTCTGAAGGATGATCACATTCTAGGAAACATAAAAGCAGGTATGCTAATGATATGTGCAGACATAAAAGAAAATAACATTTAATTCATTTATTTTTACAATGTGACCTTAATTAATATTTTTTCCATAATTTCAGAGGTCTATACAATTGAATTCCAGAAAAGAGGGCTTCCACATGTCCACATAGTATTATTTTTGATGCCAGAGTCTAAGATCAAAAGTGCTGAAGATCTAGACAAATTAATTTCAGCAGAACTACCACATCAAGAAAATGATCCAGTTTTGTATCAATTGGTTGGCAACTCAATGTTACACGGTCCATGCAAGATTAAAGAAGAAGATGGTCCTTGTATTACAAATGGAAAGTGCTCAAAATATTTTCCAAAGAAATTCAGAAATCAGACAATACTGGATGACAATGGATTCCCTCAGTACAAAAGAGCAAATGATGGCAATTTTTTTGTCAAAAAGGGTAAAGCTCTGGACAATAGATATGTTGTTCCTTACAACCCAAAACTGCTCCGAATGTTTCAAGCTCACATCAATGTGGAAAAAACAGATCAATCCAACTCCATTAAGTACTTATTTAAGTATATTACTAAAGGCAGTGATCGTATTATTGCAGCTCTAGAAAGAACAGCCTCAAAGAACCATATATCAGATCGTGATGAAGTAACACAGTATGTCAATTGCAGGTACCTGACAGCCTGTGAAAGTTCTTGGCGAATATTTGCCTTTCCAATCCACCATAGATTTCCTCCAGTTCAAAGGCTATCTTACCATCTGGAAAATCGGCAAACAGTTATTTTTCCAAGTAATTCTTCTGTTTATTCACAGCTTCATAAGCCAACCGCGAAGGAATCAATGTTTCTAACATGGATGGAAACAAATCGACATGATGAGGACGCAAGAAAACTGAAATATTCAGAATTCCCCCTTCAATACACTTTCAATAAAAAAGAAAGAAACTGGAAGAAACGAGAAAGAGGATTTTCAGTTGGCAGATTAATACACGCATTTCCTTCCCAGGGAGAGCTCTATTATCTACGCATCATGTTGACGAAAAAAATTGGCCCAACAAGCTATGAAGATTTGAGAACAGTTGATGGTGTCACATTTAATACTTACAGAGATGCATGCTATGCATTAGGTCTTTTAGATGATGACAAGGAATTTATAGATGGCATCAAAGAAGCTTACAAATGGGCAGTTGGACTATACTTAAGAAGATTTTTTGTCAGCATGTTGTTGTCCCATTGTTTATCAAATCCACTTAAAGTATGGACTGAGACAAAAACTCTTCTAAGTGAAGATTTATTATATATACCAAGAGCAAGAGCTATGGCACTAGGTAAAATACTATTACTACTTATAAATACTTAGATTTGTTAGTCACATACTCATATATATTTTATATCTTTAAATTGACAGGAACAACAGTCCCAGCCTACTTAAAAGAAGAAGCATGTTTAATGAAGATTGAGGAATTATTACAGAAAAATGGGAAATCATTGGCCAACTACAGCCCAATGCCTCTTCCAAAGGGCGCACCTACATATAATGTGACAGATCAATTGATATTGCTGGAATTAAGTCACAACAAAGATCAATGCGCAGTGGAAGCAGAGGCAATGAAACAACAGCTTACAAGTGAACAGCTACATATTTTTGAAAGCATAATATCCACAGTTGAGTCAGAAAATAGTGGATTGTTTTTCGTGTATGGATTTGGAGGTACAGGGAAGACATTTCTTTGGAATGTCTTGACGTTAGCAGTTAGAGCTAAAGCAAAAATAGTCATTAATGTTGCCTCAAGTGGAATAGCTGCAACATTGCTTCCATCAGGAAGAACAACACATGCAAGGTTCGTGATTCCTATCGAAATAACAGAAGATTCAACTTGTGGTATTTATCCAAACACATCCTTAGCAAACTTGCTAAAAGCAACAAGTTTAATCATCTGGGATGAAGCTCCGATGACTCAACGATTATGCTTTGAGGCATTTGATCGTACAATGAGAGACATTGTCAAAAAGGAACTTCCATTTGGAGGAAAATGTGTTGTTCTAGGAGGTGACTTCAGACAAATTTTGCCAGTCATTCCAGGAGGAGACAGAGCCATGATAGTTAACGCAGCTGTGAATTCATCCTACTTATGGCAGTTCTGCAAAGTATTCACACTCACACAAAACATGCGCTTGCAGACATCAGAGAGTGAAAAAGAGAAATCTAATATCAAGAAATTTGCAGATTGGCTATTACAAGTAGGAGAAGGCAAATTGGGAAATCCTCAGGATGGCATAGCTGAAATTGAAATACCTGAAAATATTTTAATACCTGAAGTAATTGATCCATTACAGTCCATAATCAGGTACACATATCCAGATCTCTTAAAGAATTTACTTGATTCCTCATATTTAACAGAAAGAGCAATTCTCTCTCCAACAATGGCAGTTGTCGATGAAATCAATAATCAAATATTATCAATAATTCCTCAAGAGTCAACAACATATTTGAGTTCTGACACAATATGCAAAACTGACTCAGAAAATACAGAAATTGAGGAATTATATGATACTGAATTCTTAAATACAATAAATGCTTCTGGAATTCCACCACACAGATTGGACTTAAAGGTAGGAGTACCAATCATGTTAATAAGGAATATTGATCAGGCAGCAGGGTTATGCAATGGCACAAGACTACGTGTGACTCTACTTGGAAAACACTTCATTAAAGCAATAGCTTTGAATGGAACCAGCATTGGAGACCAAGTACTCATACACAGAATGGACATGAATCCTTCTGATTCAAAGCTACCTTTCAAGATGAATAGAAGACAATTTCCATTGATCATTTCGTTTGCGATGACTATAAACAAGAGTCAAGGGCAATCATTAAAAAATGTTGGAATCTACTTGCCAAATCCAGTATTTTCTCATGGACAACTATATGTTGCATTATCAAGGGCAAAGACACTGAATGGTTTGAAAGTTCTGATTCTTGACAAAAACAACAAACCAACAAATGTCACCACAAATGTTGTGTACATTGAAGCATTTCAGAACATAACGCCAGACAGGTAACCAATTTTTTTATTCATCAACAAAGTTTTGTTATGAGACAATAATAATATACTAAAAATAAATTTTACAGGTAACAATGCAAACCCTACTACAAGAAGATCAAGTGTACATATATAAAAAAAGCTAAAGTCATCATACAGGTAAAAGCATCTATTGTAATTAAATAGTTTAATATATCTTTTCAATAAAAGACACGATTATATACAAAATGAGCGCTGCATAAACTATACAAGAAAATAAGGTAAAATAAAGAAGAAAATAATCATTAAAAGCAATACAACATTACATGTTAAAATCACCAAATTAAATTAGATTAGTTTATTTATCAGTTTATATCATATCATATTACACAAATATTATAAAAATCAAACTTTGGTATCATTTTTAAAAAATTATGGTTGTATCATCCCCGCGCGTTGCGCGGGGGATTCACCCTAGTTTTAAACATTATTGTGAATACTCATACTCATGTCTATATTAATGTGTTTAATATTGTTTAGTTATTATGATTTTAATTAATTTATGTCATTGTTTTAGTTTATTCCATGACAAATCTTACCAAACTCGAGTTTACTGCTCTTGATATTATCGGGAAAAATTACCTATCCTGGGTGCTAGATGCTGAAATTCACTTAAATGTCAATGGTCTTGGAAATGCCATTTTAATTGGCAAAGAAGTGAGTGACCAAGATAAGGCCAAAACTATGATTTTTCTTCGCCACCATCTTCATGAAAGGTTGAAAGCTGAATATTTAACGGTGAAAGATCCATTAGAGCTGTGGAATAATTTGAAAGAGAGATATGAACATAAAAAAACGGTGATCTTACCCAAAGGCCGTTATGAGTGGATTCACCTTAGGCTACAAGATTTTAAGACTGTAAGTGAATATAATTCAGCAGTTTTTAAAATAAGTTCTCAGCTGAAATTATGTGGTGAAAAAATTACTGATGAGGACTTATTAGAGAAAACCTTCTCCACCTTTCATGCTTCAAATGTGCTCTTGCAGCAGCAATATCGTGAGAAAGGTTTTAAAAAATATTCAGAATTGATCTCATGTCTTCTTGTAGCTGAACAAAATAATGAATTATTGATGAAAAATCATGAACTTCGTCCCACCGGTTCTGCTCTATTCCCTGAAGTGAATGTGAGTGTACGCAATAATAACCATAATAATGGTCGAGGCCGTGGTCGCGGACGTGGCCGTGGACGTGGACGTGGACGTGGCCGTGGCAGGGGACGTGGAAATTATCACAATCATGGTGGTGAAAATAACAATTTTAATTCTAATGTCCACCAAAAGAAGAAAAATAATGAATGGCAGAGAAAGGACAAGAATGATCCTCCAAAAGTTAATGAAAATCAATGTTTTCGTTGTGGCATGAAGGGGCATTGGTCACGTACCTGTCGTACACCAGAACATCTAGCAAAACTTTATCAAACCTCCATGAAAAGGATTGCAAATAATGTGGAAACAAATAATGTGGAAACAAATTTGATTTTCCAAGAAGATGATGTTGTGGCACACAAAAATGACAAGGTCAATGAATTTGATGCCATGGCACATTTGGAGGTGGCTGACTTCTTTGAGAATCAAGATTAGAAATGGTTTATTGGAAAACTAGTAATAATGTTTTAGTCATGCTTTTACTTATGTTTTATTTGATGTCATTTTCTCACTTATTATTTTCATGTAATAAAAGCAGTATTGCTTATTATGCTTATCATGTATTGAATTTGCTTTAATGAATTATTTTCTTTTGTTTCTTTTATGAAGAATATGGATGTTTCTCATATAACCATTGGACACAAGGATGAAGACATATGTCTCATAGATAGTGCAACAACACACACTATTCTCAAAGATAGAAAATATTTTTCTCATATAAGAAAAGGAAGAGAAAGTGTCAACACTATAGCGGGTAATACAAGAATAATTGAAGGCTCCGGAAGAGCAATTATAATATTACCCAAAGGGACAACATTTTTTATTAATGATGCATTATATCCTCCCGAGTCTCAAAGAAATTTATTGAGTTTTAAAGATATCCGCCAAAATAGATATCATGTTGAGACTATTAATGAGAAAAGTATTGAATATCTACATATTACAAATGTTAGAGATGGAGAGAGAAATGTGTCCTAGAAAAATTGCTCACATTATCTTCTGGTTTATATTATACAAGTATCAAATCAATTGAGTCAAATGCTATAGTAAGCCAGAAGCTTGCTGATAAAACGAAATTTATTATTTGGCATGACCGGTTGGGCCATCCCGGATATCAACTATGATGCGAAGAATTATTGAAAATTCACATGGGCATCCATTGAAGAATGAGAAGATTCTTCAATTTAAAGATCTTTCTTGTGCTGCTTGTTCTCAAGGTAAGCTCATAACAAGACCTTCTTTAACAAAGGTTGGAATTGAGTCCCCAAAATTTCTGGAACGTATTCAAGGGGACATATGTGGACCTATTCATCCACCATGTGGACCATTCAGATATTTTATGGTTTTAATAGATGCATCTACAAGATGGTCACATGTGTGTTTATTATCGACACGTAATTTAGCGTTTGCTAGATTACTTGCTCAAATAATTCGGTTAAGAGCACAATTTTCATATCATGCAATTAAGACAATTCGTCTTGATAATGCGAGTGAGTTTTCATCACAAAATTTCAATGATTATTGCATGGCAACAGGAATAACTATAAAAAAATCGGTTGTTCATGTCCACACTCAAAATGGTCTTGCAGAATCATTTATTAAACGCCTCCAATTGATAGCCAGACCAATGCTTTTGAGAACAAAACTTCCCATTTCTGCTTGGGGACATGCAATATTACATGCAGCAGCAATTATACGCATCAGGCCGACGAGTTATCATAAATTTTCCCCACTTCAATTGGCTTTTGGTCAGGAGCCAAATATTTCTCATCTTAGAATTTTTGGATGTGCAGTATTTGTGCCAATTGCTCCACCACAAAGAACAAAAATGGGACCTCAAAGAATGATGGGAATATATGTTAGATATGAATCTCCTTTTATAATAAAGTATTTAGAACCATTGACTGGAGATTTATTTACAGCACGTTTTGATGATTGTCATTTTGATGAATCAATTTTTCCAACATTGGGGGGAAATGAAAAACAGCTGGAAAAAGAGATTACATGGAAAACATTATCATTATCTCATTTGGATCCTCGTACACAGCAATGTGAACTTGAAGTTCAGAAAATAATTCATTTGCAAAATATTGCTAATCAATTGCCAGATGCATTTACTGACCTAAAAAGAATTACCAAATCTCATATTCCAGCTGAAAATGTTCCTACTAGAATTCATGTCCCTGAAGGACAACCAAAAGTTGCAAATGAATCTAAGCCACGCCTTAAGCGTGGTAGACCAATCGGTTCAAAAGATAAAATTCCTAAAAAGAAAAAAAGGAGCAAAAGATCAAGATGGTCAAGTTGAGGAGGCTGATGTTCTAGGTGATACTCAAGACATAATTAATCAAAAGACCCCAGAAGAGATCCAGGTACCTGAAAATTATGAAGAGATCTCGATAAATTATGTCACAACGGGAAAAATATTGAACCGAGAAAATATAGTTGTCGACAACGCATTTTCATATAATGTTGCTGTGGAGATAATTGATCAAAGTGATGATCATGAACCTAGATCAGTTGAGGAATGTAGACAGAGAATTGATTGGCCAAAATGGAAAGATGCAATTCAAGTAGAGTTAAATTCACTCTCAAAAAGAGAAGTTTTTAGACCTATCGTTCAAAAGGTGTAAAGCCCGTTGGATATAGATGGGTTTTTGTGCGAAAACGGAATGAGAAAAATGAGGTTGTTAGATACAAAGCACGACTTGTTGCACAAGGTTTTTCCCAAAAACCTGGCATTGATTATGAAGAGACCTACTCTCCTGTGGTGGATGCAATCACTTTAAGATATCTTGTTAGTTTGGTTGTAAGCAATAAACTTGATATGCATCTAATGGATGTTGTCACAGCCTATTTATATGGCTCTTTAGACACTGAGATTTATATGAAAATCCCTGAAGGATTTAAGTTGCCAGAAGCATATAAAACTTCTCGAGAAACTTATGCAATTCGCTTGCATAAATCCTTATATGGATTGAAACAATCTGAAAGAATGTGGTATAATCGTCTAAGTGAATACTTGTTTTGCAAGAAGGTTATAAGAATGATCCAATTTTCCCATGTGTGTTTATTAAAAGGAATGGATCAGAGTTTGTCATAATCGCTGTATATGTGGATGATTTGAATATAATTGGAACTCCTGAAGAGCTTATCAAAGCAGTTGATTGTTTGAAGAGAGAATTTGAAATGAAAGATCTTGGGAGAACAAACTTTTGTCTTGGATTACAAATTGAGCACTTTACAAATGGAATTCTTCTTCATCAATCAACTTATATTGAGAAAATATTAAAGCGATTTTATATGGATAAAGCTCATCCATTGACAACTCCAATGATTGTAAGATCACTTGATACGGAAAAAGATCCTTTCCGTCCTAAAGGGGAAAAAGAAAAACTTCTAGGTCCAGAAGTGTCGTATCTTAGTGCTATCGGGGCACTAATGTATCTTGCAAACTCAACACGTCCTGATATTGCCTTTGCTGTAAATTTATTGGCAAGATTTAGTTCTTGTCCTACGAGAAGACATTGGAATGGAATCAAACATGTATTTCGATATCTTCAAGGGACAAGTGATATGGGATTATTTTATTCTAACCAATCTATATCACAGCTGGTTGGTTATGCAGATGCAGGATTTTTATTAGATCCACATAATGGTAAATCACAAACAGGATATTTGTTTACTTGTGGAGGTACAGCTGTTTCATGGCGATCAACAAAACAAACATTATCAGCTACATCATCAAATCATGCAGAAATAATAGCGGTTCATGAGGCAAGTCGAGAGTGTGTATGGTTAAGGTCAATGACTCAACATATTGAATCAATGTGTGGGTTGATTCTTGACCAAAAAGTTCCGACAATATTATATGAAGATAATACAGCATGCATAGCTCAGCTGAAAGGAGGATATATCAAAGGAGATAGAACAAAGCATATTTCTCCAACTTTTTCACTCATGATCTTGTAAAAGGTGGTGATATAGATGTTCAACAAATTCGCTCATGTGACAATCTTGCAGATATATTTTCCAAGGCGCTACCAACAAGAACATTTGAGAAAATAGTGTATAGTATTGGAATGCGTAGATTCAAGGAGATAAAGTGATATTGTTATCAGGGGGAGAAATTGTCATGCTGCACTCTTTTTTCCTTAACCTAGGTTTTGTCCCAATGGGTTTTCCTGGTAAGGTTTTTAACGAGGCAGCTTCAATAAACATTGTGTACTCTTTTTCCTTCACTAGTTTTTTGTCCCAATGGGTTTTTCCTAGTAAGGTTTTAATGAGGCACAATAATATTTATTTATGAACATCCAAGGGGGAGTGTTATAAAAATGGTGACCTTTGGATGTTCATAACCCCTTTATCTTTAGGATTCATTTTCTTCATCAATGACCATTATTTCTAAAGGTTACACCTTATGCCATGATGAAGATTAACTCCTATGTTTATGATTTTGTAACTCTTGTTTAGGTATTAGTCTATAAATAGAGACATACCACAAGTGGTTCAATGTACCAAGAAATGCTATGAGAATATTTCTCTCTTCTTTCTTCATCTACTTCTTCTTCATCTTCTTTATATTTTCTTATTTTACAACATATATAAATTAAATTACTATATTAGTATTATTTATAATTATTGTCATTTTTTACATCTTTTGACACATAAAATATATGATTGATAACATGTTATTAAAAATGATACTCCAAAATAATGTGTTAAAAGACAACAAATGTTCTTCATAACTTATCATTATCCACACCGTTTGTCTAATCACATCACTTCACCAATTTTGAGCAATACAACTGCATTGAAAACAAAATCCAACAACCCAATAGCCCTACAAATTACAATACAACCCTAAAACCGATATCATTAGAGAAAAAAAGGAACAACCTATTCTGAACAAATGTAAACATCTACACAATTCTAAACAATTTCTAAACAATTCTAAACAAAAAAAATACAAAAAAGACTTACAACAGCCTATTCAACAAAAAATCAGAAGCTAAAGAACCGGAAAAGCATAGCTTGGGGAACGACATTTATATTTTATATGATACTTTCACACATGTTTTTGTGAACTTTAATGTACATAACTAATTGATATTGATTATTTCTGTCTCTCCACTAATGATTGCTTATCAACGCTCCTTATTACAAGATAAGAAGAGAAGGAGGGTGAATGAATGTTAAGGTAAATTAATAATATCATACTATTTTAACTAACTTAACTAACATTTTTATTATCATCAAATTAGATACCTTACTCTGTCCACATCTCAGAAGAAAAGCCTTCACTCTGTCCTTGCTTCTAATCTTGCCAACCTTACCATACCATCTTCTTCTTCTAATACTCACTTTGATTTAGACTTTCCTCTTTTTTCTTCACATGATAGTAATAATAACAATCCTGTTCCTGGTAGCCCACAGGTTATTCTGAGTTGGTCCCTCTCTTTTGTGGGGCCCTCCCCAAGATATGCTCAGTCTTCCAATTCTCTTTCCTTTGTTGATGAGCTTGATTCACAGAGTGATGATGAGAGTGAGGTTGTTGTGGGAAGTGGGGTAGGATCTGATTGTGTTGTTGATTATTGTGGGGAGAAATTGGTGTGTAAAATTGGACCTGCGGATTTTCAGACATTGAGAGTTGTTGGGCAAGGTGCTTTTGGGAGGGTGTTTCAGGTTAGGAAGAAAAGTGATCGTTTTGGTGAAGATGGTAGTGGTGATGGGGTTTTTGCTATGAAGGTGATGATGAAGGAGACAATCATAAAGAAGAATCATGTGGATTATATTCTTATGGTAGTGAGGATCAAGCAAGGCTTTACACTGCTTAGATAGTATCTGATGTTTCCCATCTTCACCAGCGGGGAATTGTGCATAGGGATCTTAAACCTGAAAATATACTTATGGACGCAGATGGGCATGTAATGGCTTTGTCCATCCACTTAATTTTTCATAAGGAAATATGTATAAAGTGTGTTGCATGTCCTTGGTGAGGGACTGTTTTTGTTATTTTAACTAGCAGCATCTCCCGTGTGTTGCACGGGTTTCCCGCGCTCCGCGCGGTTTTGAACATTTTAACTAATTTTTTTTTTTAAAAAAATTTATTGTAATTATTCCTATATTTTAAAATTTATTGCTAAAAATTTGCTTATGAACTAAATAATAAAATGATTTTTTTCACCAAATATTTTAGTTAAAAAAATTTGTCATATTTATTTAATGCAAATTTGTAAAAAAAAAGTTTGGGAAATTTGTTCATAGCAAATTTATTGGCAATGGGAAGTAATTTGTTCATATGCTAGTGGATTCAAGTGGTTCCACAATGGGAAGTAATATGACAATGTATAGCAATGTATAGCGTTCCACTTAGACTATCAATACTTAGTTTCTAGTGTAGCACTATGGGAAGCAAAAGTGCTACGGGATGCGAATCAGCTAGTGGAAGCCAAACAGCTAGGGGAAGCACTATGAGAAGCAAAAGTGCTATGGGATGCGAATCAGCTAGTGGAAGCCAAACAGCTAGGGGGAAGCACTATGGGAAGCAAAAGTGCTACGGGATGCGAATCAGCTAGTGGAAGCCAAACAACTAGGGGAAGCACTATGGGAAGCAAAAGTGCTACGGGATGCGAATCAGCTAGTGGAAGCCAAACAGCTAGGGGAAGCACTATGGGAAGCAAAAGTGCTACGGGATGTGAATCAGCTAGTGGAAGCCAAACAGCTAGGGGAAGCACTATGAGAAGCAAATCAGCTACGGGATGCGAATCAGCTAGTGGAAGCCAAATAGCTAGGGGAAGCACTATTTGAAACAAAAGTGCTAGAGGATGCGAATCAGCTAGTAGAAGCCAAACAGCTAGGGGAAGCACTATGGGAAGCAAAAGTGTTATGGGATGCGAATCAGCTAGTGGAAGCCAAACAGTTAGGGGAAGCACTATGGGAAGCTAAAGTGCTAGGGGATGCGAATCAGCTAGTGGAAGCCAAACAACTAGGGGAAGCACTATGGGAAGCAAAAGTGCTATGGGATGCAAATCAGCTAGTGGAAGCCAAACAGCTAGGGGAAACACTATGGGAAGCAAAAGTGCTACAGGATGCGAATCAGCTAGTGGAAGCCAAACAGTTAGGGGAAGCACTATGGGAAGCAAATCAGCTACAGGATGCGAATCAGCTAGTGGAAGCCAAACAGCTAGGGGAAGCACTATGGGAAGCAAAAGTGATAGGGGATGCGAATTAGCTAGAGCTAGTGGAAGCCAAACAGCTAGGGGAAGCCAAACAACTAGGGGAAGCACTATGGGAAGCAAAAGTGCTAGGGGATGCGAATCAGCTAGTGGAAGCCAAATAGCTAGGGGAAGCACTATGGGAAGCAAAAGTGCTAGGGGATGCGAATCAGCTAGTGGAAGCCAAACAGCTAGGGGAAGCACTATGGGAAAAAAAGGATCTCAACAAGTTATGTTACAAATGGAATCGAAAGGAATTAAATAGTCGACAATAATATTATAATATGAGTATTATCTTTTATTAAAAAAAAACACTGAAAAAAATATGTGACCCAAATAAATTAGCCCAAGAAAGTAAAGAATACGTATAATAACTTTTTAAAAAAAATTGAAAAAAATAATAATAATATTATATTTCACCAAAACACTGTTCATGCACTCACATAAACACTGTTCATGAATAGTGCTTATGAGCAGTGATTTTGGTGGAACACTCTTTTATGATATATTGATGATTGATGATGATATGCTTGTTATTTGTACAAATAACAAATATATTAAAAATAATCAGATTTGTTATGATGTTATTAGAGTGACTCAAATATATTCATAAGGAAATTGACTGATTTAGGTAATGTTGACTGATTTTGTATTGGCAAAGGAAATTGATGAATCAGGGAGATCGAACTCTTTATGTGGCACCATGGAATATATGGCTTCAGAAATCTCATTGGCTAAAGGCCAGATTGGTGGAGCGTTGGTATACTGTTGTATGAAATGCTAACGGGGAAGGTAATTCGATCCCTTGTCCCAATCATTTTCATACGTAAGCTGTGTATTTCCAGGAAGACCATGTTTGTTTTAATGGTTTTGAATATCTGATTGATGATTTTATTTCTTTACCTAAATAATATATTTGTGCTTAGTCAGCTTTTAATTGTACAGTCATTACCAAAATTTGATGAGTCAGCGGTTTCAATTAAGTTGAGTGACGGTGTTAGATTTGAAGGACTAAAAGTGTACTTTTCAAAGATAAATAATAACAACGTAAACCATTATCCCACTTGGGTGGGGTCGGCTACATGGATCACACGATGTCATTTTGCTATGTCCCTAGTCATTCCTGGAGAATAAACCTTTCACTAACATATCTCTTTGAATAACTTCACCAAGAGTTCACTTTGGTCTCCCTCTATTTCTTATATACGGCTCCCTTACCATCTGCTCCGCTATTCTTACTGCTCATCTAATTCTTGAATATATCCATACCACCTTAAATGATAATCTCTCATTTTCTCTAAAATTGGTGCTACCCCAACTCTTTCACGAATGTGATCATTACGAATCCTATCTTTTAGTGTATATTCACTCATCCCTCTCAACATTTTCATCTCTATCACATCCATCTTATGTTCTTGTTGTTTTTTTTAATTGTCCATCATTCACGTTTTACATTAATTGTTTCCTCCTCAATTACCATTTTTTATCGATAATAATCTGTCACCACTTGTATAAACTTTCAACCACATTTTTCTTCCATACTTCATCCAAAATTATACCTACACCATTCCTACGACTCACTTTATCAATGTACCAAAGTTTATAACCATCAATATCTTTAGCCTTTTCACCTACCCATTTAGTCTCTTGTAGACATAAAATATTTATCTTTCTATCCCTCCTCACACCTATTACCTCCCAAGCTTTGCCTTTTAAGGTTCCAATATTCCACGTTCTAAATCTAATCCTACACTCATTGACTTCATTCTTTATATATCCCTTCTTCTGTAAAATGCTAGACGATGACATATTGCAAAAATTGTTGTGTGTGTCCATGCTTTAAGATTAGACAAATTTTTACGTTAGCTGCCGAAGCCTAACACAACCTACTCTTTTTATCCGGGCTTAGGACCGGCTATATTATAGGCAGAGTATTACTTACAATAATAACATAATATAATATAACAATAACACTAAACATTAATAATAATTAAACTAACACAAATAATAACAAATAAATAAAGCGGTTAAAAAAATCACAATACAATAAATTAATGGGAAAATGACATATAAAGTCTGCCCAATTGGGACTTGGACAATTTAGGTGGGTAAATTGTGGAAAGCCTAAGTTGGGTTATTTGAACTTAAAACAAATTACCACATTTGGGGAAAGACTAAAGTGCCCTTAAAATTAAAAACTCTTCAACCTTCTTCTCTCTGCAACCATCATCTTCCCCTCAAACCCTAGCCACCATCTTCTCCTCAAACTCTACCTAGCCCACCCCCACCCATCATCGACCTCCCTGTCTCCCTCATCTCTATGTCATCATCTTCACCCATCGTTGACTTCAACAAGGCCCTATGCACAAGCGATTTCGTCAGAGCGAGTTCGTCATCTTCACTCGCCATTTTTGCTTCTCTGTAACATGCCGAATAACCAGAGTAACATGCGTATTAACCACTGTCTCATGCATTTTAACCATAGAAACATGCAGTTTTATTTCCAAAATTTAATCAATGCAACAGTGAATGAACATCTACTTTATCATCTTCATTACATCTAAGTCCACCTGAACTTTTTTTTTTCACCAATAAATTTCAAACAAGGTTTTAGGGTTATACAATACACATACATAATTTTTCTATTTCATACCCTAAAAGACACCATGACCAAATAAACTTGAAGAGAGTAGTTTTCTTCTTCCCTGTAACATGCTGAATAACCACAGTAACATGCATATTAACCACTGTCTCATGCATTTTAACCATAGAAACATGCAGTTTTATTTCCAAAATTTAATCAATGCAACAGTGAATAAACATCTACTTTATCATCTTCATTACATCTAAGTCTACCTGAACTTTTTTTTTCACCAATAAATTCCAGACAAGGTTTTAGGGTTATACAATACACATACATAATTTTTCTATTTCATACCCTAAAAGACACCATGACCAAATAAACTTGAAGAGAGTAGTTTTCTTCTTCCCTGTAACATGCTGAATAACCACAGTAACAGGCATATTAACCACTGTCACATGCATTTTAACCATAGAAACATGCATTTTTATTTCCAAAACCTAATCAATGTAACAGTGAATGAACATATACTTCATCATCTTCATTACATCTATGTCTACCTGAACTTCTTCTTCCACCAATAAATTCCAGACAAGGTTTTAGGATTATACAATACACATACATAATTTGTCTATTTCATATACCCTAAAAGACACCATTAACTTTTCTTTTGATCATGAATTATTATAGACCAAATACTTCATCATCGTGATTTTTCTTTTTGTTTAGTGTGGGATTCATGTTTGGTTGTGTTGTAATATATTAGATTAGTAAAGGGCACTTTAGTCTTTTCCCCAAATGTGGTAATTTGTTTTAAGTTCAAATGACCCAACTTGGGCTTTCTACAATTTACCCACCTCAATTGTCCAAGTCCCAATTGGGCAAGCTTTATATGTCATTTTCCCATAAATTAATAACACAATACATACAATAAAACCATAAAACAAAATAAAATAATAAATAAACAAATAAATAAATAACAATTAACAATAAAACAGAATAACCACAATATCTATAATCTATAAAACAATAAAAGCAAAACACCCCCTAAGAAAAGCAAAAAACACTGTTCATAACACTCAATCAGCTTGCGCCACGTGTCACTGGGACCACTCTCTTTTAAGTTGAACAAGCTTCTTGGACAAGCCTCTCCATAAAAATTGACCACCTTCTGCAAATTATTTTAATATTATTAATATTAATTGTCAGAGATGGTTTCAAAATTCAAATTACAGGGGCCTCACTGCTTGCATTTGCTTTTTATGTGTGCTTGAAAGAGAAGCTTTGCACACACATTTACGTTGCTTCACAAAATTTGCCCCTCTTACCATGTCCCAGCCTTCATTTTGAATTTCTTCTTTTTCTTCCTCCCTCTTTTTCTTCATTTTCTTCAAGCTCTAGGGCGCTACCACGGTCGATGCAAGATTAAAGGAGATTAGGTTGGTCTTTTTTGTTTCATTTTTCTTCATTACTTTTTTTCACTGTAGAACAAAACCCATGTCCTTCCACTTATTATTGTCACCGTTGACCTCAGTGTCACTGCAAATCTTTCTCAAATGACTGCCTCAAGTAACTTCTTATAATGATTTTTCCTTTTTGTTACACACTCTTGAGAAGTTTTTTTTTTTTAAAGAATGCTCTTTCCCAAATCTTCATATTTGCATCTTCTTATTTTTACATTGTTTATTATTTCAGGGGGACAATGAGAAAGTGGAAGCTTTGGAAATATATCATGTTGAATGCCCAAAATCCAGTTCTTTTAGGAGACAACAACTCATCAGAGAGAACAGATCAAATGGTTTCAAAAGGCAGGTAAAAGAAAAGCAGCTCAAACAGCGTATTTGTTTGTGTTTGTTGCTTGCTTTCATTGTACATTTTTGCATTTCATTCCTTCTAATAGATGAAAAGGTTATTAACTCATTATTTATACTCTCATCTGTATTTTTTTGCTTTATGTGAGTATATAATTAACTCAAAGTTTTTATTTTTGTTACTTTATGTGAGTCCGTTGTTAGAGTGATTTTATTTAGAATCTTTGAAATTGATGTCAGTGTTCCTCTTTGATGCTTGATGAACTTTGTCACTTTTTCTATACCCAGTTATAGTTGATTTCTTTCTGGTCCATGGATGCATATAATTACTTGATTTGTCTGGTCCATGGATGCATATAATTACTTGATTTCTTCTACGGTGAGGTTTGTAGGTGGGAGGGGGACTGGGATGGAGGAGGAAGGGGGTGATTTTTTTATTTTATTAATAATAAAATTATATATCTAACTCATCTTACCTAGTTTTCATGTCATATCAGCAAAATAGACATAAAACATGACACATCAGCACACTTAAAATCAAATTTAGGTCCTTTTTTAACTTTGGGGACTAACTATTATAGTGAAAGAAAACTTAAGGGACTAAAACCATCATTTTCAAATTACAAGGACCATAATCCAAATTGGAGTAAACTATAAGGACCAAAACCTTCATTTTGAACTATAGGGACTAAAACCCAAATTGGGGTAAACTATAGGGACCAAAAGTATGTTTAACCCAAAAAAAGAACATGAAACTGTTGAAATTGATTGTGTGGCAAATTCAATGATTAGTGATGAAAATTAATTGCACATCATTACAAGTTAACAATAATAAGAAGAGAAAAGAAGAAAATAGAGGAGGTTGTAAACTTATAATTGTTAATGTGGATAACAGTATAATAAAAGAAGAAAAATTTAATAAAAACATAAGAATGAATAGAATGCATATATGAAAACAGGAATCAAAAGTAAAAACTAAAAATTCTATTACTAAAAATAAATGAAAAAGGACACGATAGGTAAAGAAGAAGAAGAATAATCAAAGAGAGAGATAGAGAGTACCTGAGAAGAGTAGAATTTGATATAACACATAATGATAAATAAAAGAATGTACCTGGCCTTAACTGAATTGAAGATTTGGAGAGAAAAAAATTTTACAAGACCTTGTTAAATAAAAGAACTTCCTGCAACCCTTGTGGAAGGAATCTCAACAAGAGAAAGTCTGCATTAAATTGAAACTTGATGCAAACATAAGGGACTAAAGGTATACTTTAGCCTTTCCTATATAACAAAAGTCTGCATTCTGGGTTTTTTCCTGATTAACTTCTATTTTGCAGGCCCTATTTACACACGCTAACAGAAAGAAACTTCAAGAGAAAATTATCAAAGAGAGGTTGAACCTTCCACCAATGCTTACCGTTGAAGCTCACTCATTGCTAAAAGGAGTAAGTAAACAGCAGCTTTCCATTATATTACATTTTCTTTCTTTTCTTTTCATCTGCCTTATAATAAAAGATAGACATGTTTGCTTCCTAAGCATAGGGCAAGAGTTTATTTTTATAGACTTTCTGATCTTCCCATCTTTGTTTTCAATTGTTTGCCCCCTCTAATAGTATTATGTTTAGCTTCTATTTGGATTATGAGGTGTGTGGAATTGACCTCTGAAGCCATTGAGTTATGATTTCACAAGGTGAAGAAGGTGAAAATTGACTTTTAATCATACCATGTTGAGAAGTGTTTATTAATTTAATCTTTATTATCTCCACTATAAAGTTATAAACACAAACTGCATGGATGTGTGTGTGTGTGTGTGTATATATATATATATATATATATATATATATTGTTATGACATGTTTCAACTTAGTGAAGAGGGCCCATTAAGCCCAAAAGAAAGATAAGTCCGAAGCATCCCAAAATGCCAGAAGGTCGACTAAGTCATTTTCGCTGGTCAAAGATACTTTGTAACCGCCAATTAATTCTTTGTAACTTCCATATTTATGGGAATCAAAACGGAAATATCCATAAGTAAGGGAATTGATTATTCCAACGGGCAAGAAACTTGTAGCCTATATATAGAAACACAATCCATGAAAAGGAACAGGGAATATCTTCTGAATCTTGTACTTTCTATTTCTCTCTTTCGCTAGTCGACCAAAGCCTAGGCGACTAATCTCTTGTACTATCATTGTGGTTTGTCCACTCATTCATTCTGAATAAAGATACTATTCTTTTCTTTGATATCATATAATTTGTGTATCAACATTTGGCGCCGACCGTGGGGACGATAGTCTTTTCATATAAGCTACCGTCTTTTTGGCAATTCATTTACAATGGAACAACCTAGTCATGGTGATCAATTCTCTCAAATTTTAGCAAAGTTGACTGAACAATCTGAAAGGATGACTAGGCAGGAGCAATTTGTTACACAGCAGAGCGAAGCCATTGCCATTCAAACAGAAACTCTGGAACGATTACAGAGGGAAAATCAAGAATTACACCAAAAGATAAATGCCATTGCTGATAAGCAACCTGAGAATGAGGAAGAGCACGAGGATGATGTTCCTCATGATTCTGAAGGAGGAGGTAAAAAAGATGCTGATCCTAACAATTTTGGTCATGATGCAGGATCTGAAGAAGAAGAGTCCACAAAAGCATCCACTTATACAGGTGACACACGTGCCACTGAAACGGAGTATTTGAAGAAGAAAGTGCAAACTCTCGAAAAAACAGTGTTGCAAATTCCAGGAATTAGAAAACCATTCGAGTCTGCTAGATTAGGAAATTATTCAGATAGCCCATTCGTCGATCAAATTGCTTTAATTGATTTACCTGAGCGTTTTGTGTTTCCTGTTTTGCCAAAATATAGTGGAAAAACAGATCCAGATGAGCATATGGCACAGTACAGACAAATTATGATGGCCGCCGTTATACCTGCTGAAAAACGTCAAGCTGCAATGTGTCGTGGTTTTGGCATTAGCCTAATAGGTCCAGCATTATCATGGTGGACAAATCTCATGCCAGGTAGTATTAATTCGTTTAGTCAACTAACTGAAATGTTTGTGCAACAATTTGCTAGTAGTCGTAATTTGATTAAAACATCTGATGATTTATATGGAATATTACAAAGACCTAATGAAACTACTAGAGAAATATTGACCAGGTTTACTCAAGAAATGGTAAGTATTCCAAATTGTGACGAATTTATAGCTGTGCAAGCTTTTCGTAGATGTTTGCTTCCAGGTTCACAACTTTATAAAGAGCTCACTATGCATCAAGTTAAGACCTGGGTGGAAGTACAAGCTTACGCTTGGGCTCAGATAAGGTGGGAAGAAGATGATGCAAAATTTAGATTAGAGTTAGCTGAGCGACAGAAAAATACACAACAGGGTGGTTACGTCGATAGGCGATCCCAGCAATCTCGAGGTAAGAATTGGAGATCTGAACCTTATTCCACAGGTAATCGAGGAGGATCGCATGGAGATGACTCCAAAAAGCCGCCCGTGCCCAAATTAAGTGAGCATAATTTTTCAGTAAGCCCGGCGGAATTAGAGAATACATTGCAGAAGCTAGGCGATTCTGTTAGGTGGCCCAACAAGCTTAGACGTGAGCCAGAAAAGCGTAACCCGGATAAATGGTGTCATTTTCATGACGACCATGGACATAGAACGAAAGATTGTATCCAACTGAGAAAAGAAGTGGTGGAATTGATGAAGAAAGGTATGTTAAAAGATATTATAAAAAGTAATAAAAATACATCTCGTGCAGGGGATGCACAACAAAAGCCGGTCCATTCATCGACTACACCACAGAATGCTCGTACCATTCATATGATAATAGGTGGGTCCGAGGTAAGTGGAAGTACGTATTCTGCTGCAAAGAGACATGCTCGTTCTTTATTTAATTATGATTCGTCACCTAGTTACCTAAGCGACGTTATGTCAACTAGTAATATTAATGAACAAATCACTTTTAAGAGAAGTGAAATTCAAATGTTTTCTTATCATGATGATGCTTTGGTAATAACTTTAATGATAGCTAATTGCAATGTCAAACGAGTTTTAATCGATGCAGGTAGTTCTGTTAATATAATTTATTTACAAACAGTTAAAGAGTTAAATTTAGAATCTCAAATTATACAAGCACCCACAATATTGGTTTTCGGAAATGGAGCACCAGATAGAACGGTAGGGGAAATTTCTTTGGTCACCCAGGCTGTAGGTGTCAATCAACTAATTAAATTTCAGGTGATGGATTGCCCGTCAGCATATAATGTGTTGTTAGGTCGACCATGGATTCATCAAATGAGGTCTGTACCATCTACTTTGCATCAATCCATCAAGTTTCATACTCCATGGGGGTAAGGGAGATTAAAGGAGAACAAAGAATTGCAAGAGAATGCTATCAAACTGCTTTAAAAGGAATTTCAAAAAGTCTTGAGCCCATATAGCAATTACAGAATCTGTCTCCAACGGATAAAGGGGGCTTAGGTGACGAATTGGAGAAAATTTCTTTGATTCCTGAAAAACCTGAGAGGACTTTATCCATTGGAGCAGATTTAAGTAAAGAAATTAGGGAAGAACTAATTTCTTTTTTATCTAACAATTTGGATTGTTTTGCTTGGTCTCATGAGGACATGACAGGAATTAGCTCAGAGGTAATAGTTCATCGATTGAATGTGGATTCGTCGTTTAAACCTGTCAGGCAAAAAAGAAGGAAATTCGCACCTGAAAGAAATAAAATTATAAATGATGAAGTTGACAAATTATTGAACATTGGTTCAGTAAGGGAGGTACAGTATCTAGATTGGTTAGCTAATGTGGTAGTAGTACCTAAAAAGAATGGAAAGCATAGAGTGTGTATTGATTTTACAGATTTAAACAAAGCATGTCCAAAAGATTCTTTTCCATTGCCTCATATAGATACATTAGTTGACACTACTTCAGGTCATGAGTTGTTAAGTTTTATGGACGCTTTTTCTGGATATAATCAAATTTTAATGCATAGTGATGATCAAGAGAAAACATCTTTTATAACAGAACGAGGCACTTATTGTTATAAAGTTATGCCATTTGGTTTGAAAAATGCAGGAGCAACTTATCAACGGTTAGTAAATAAAATGTTTTATCAACATCTAGGAAAAACTATGGAAGTCTATATAGATGATATGTTAGTTAAGTCTTTAAAAGCAGTAGATCATGTTAGTCATTTGAAACAAGCTTTTGATTTATTAAGAGAGTATAATATGAAATTGAATCCTGAAAAATGTTCTTTTGGGGTAAAGTCAGGAAAGTTTTTAGGGTATCTTGTTTCAAAAAGGGGGATTGAAGCTAATCCAGCACAAATTAAAGCAATAATGGAAATTCCTTCTCCTCAAAATGTTAAGGATGTTCAGAAACTAACAGGGCGTTTAGCTGCTTTGACTCGTTTTATTTCCAGGTCATCTGAGAAGTGTCAACCATTTTTTGAAGCTCTGAGAAAGTGCAAAGATTTCCAATGGAATGATCAAGCAGATGAAGCTTTGCAAAGTTTAAAAAATTATTTAAGTAGTCCGCCTTTGTTAATGAAACCCGAAGCAGGTGAAGTGTTATATTTATATTTAGCTGTAGCAGAAAGTGCAGTAAGTGCGGTGTTGATAAAAGAAATTGGAAAGAAACAACATCCAGTCTACTACGTGAGTAAGGCGCTACTTGACACGGAGACCAGGTATTCTTTAATGGAGAAACTAGTTTTAGCTTTGGTATCAGCCTCTAAGAAGTTGAGGCCCTATTTTCAGTGTCATCCTATAGTGGTAGTAACTAATTATCCTTTAAGGAATGTTTTGCATAAACCTGATTTATCTGGTCGATTAGTAAAATGGGCAATAGAGCTTAGTGAATTTGATATTTCATATTTGCCTAGAACTGCAATTAAATCTCAAGCTTTAGCTGATTTTATAGTTGAGTTTAGCTCTAATTTGCAGCAAGAAATAAATAAAAGCACATTAGGTGAGAGTAGACAAAATATTAGACAAGCTCCATGGGAGTTACATGTTGATGGTTCTACCCATTCTAAAGGAACAGGGGTAGGAATTGTTTTACAGAACATACATGGAGACAAAATAGAACAAGCTATAAAATGTGGATTTAAAGCAACTAATAATGAGGTAGAGTATGAGGCTCTAATTGCTGGTTTAAAATTAGCTTTAAGTTTAGGAATAACATCCTTGATAGTTTGCAGTGATTCACAGTTAGTTTCAAAGCAAGTTGAAAAAAGTTATCAAACAAAGGATGATAGGATGAAAAAATATTTAGGTATTGTGGAAAGTTTAGTAGACAAATTCGAGAGTTTTGAAATAAAACAGATTAGTCGGGAAGACAACCAACAAGCTGATGCATTAGCCAACTTAGGGTCAACTTTAGATGCTAATCAAGATAAACATATTCCTTTATATTTTTTGACAATTTCAGCGTTAGAAAGTTCTGATAAATTGATAAATAGTAATAATTTAACTTGGGATTGGAGAACACCCTTAGTCGCCTACTTAAAAGATGGTCAATTACCAAACGATACGAACGAAGCACATAGAATAATTATCAGGGCAGCTAGATTTACCATGTTAGGAGATGAGTTATATAAAAGATCTTATGCAGGAGGTCCGTTGTTAAAATGTGTGTCCCCCTCAGAATCAACCTATATCCTTAGGGAGGTTCATGAAGGAGATTGTGGGGATCACAGTGGTAGTAGAAGCCTTATGAGGAAAGTACGTCTAGCTGGTTATTTTTGGCCCACTTTACAGAGCGACGCAATAGCGTTAGTTAAGGAATGTGATAGTTGTCAAAAGTATTCCAATGTAAATAGGTTACCACCCGAAAAATTACATACAATTGCACCTATATGGCCGTTCATGAGATGGGGAATGGATATAGTTGGGAAGTTTCCAGCAGCCCCTGGGAATGTTGTGTTCTTACTGGTAGTCACAGATTATTTTACTAAATGGATAGAAGCAGCTGCATTTGCTCAGATCAGAGAGGTAGAAGTAATTAATTTTGTGTGGAAAAATATAATTTGTAGGTTTGGTCTACCAAAAGATATAATATGTGATAATGGGTCACAATTCATTGGGAAAAGTTTTAGAAAGTTTTGTCAAAAATGGCATATTCACTTGAAATTTTCGACACCTAGAAATCCTCAGTCTAATGGGCAAGCTGAATCAAGTAATAAGACCATAGTTAATTCGCTAAAGAAAAGGTTAGATAAGGCTAAAGGCCGATGGGCCGAAGAATTACCAGCTGTTTTATGGGCTTATAGGACAACGTCAAGGACGTCGACTGGCGAAACACCATTTTCATTGGTGTATGGGACGGAGGCAATGATCCCTGTAGAGGCAGGGGTACCTTCATTAAGATATAAGTGGTCACGAGAAGAAACTAATAACGAAGGGTTACAATTAAATTTAGATTTGTTAGACGAAAGAAGAGAACAAGCATTGATTAGGATAGCAGCTTATCAAAATAGAGCAACTAAGTTTTGGAATAAACATATTCGAGAAAGACAATTTAAAGTAGGCGATTGGGTTCTTAGGAAAATGTTCCAGAATACTGAAGAAAGTAGAGATGGTAAGTTGAGTCAAACGTTCGAAGGTCCCTATAAGGTAGTTGAAATTTCAGGACCTGGAGCATATAGATTAGTCGATAAAAATGATAAAGAGTTTTTAAGAAGTTGGAATGCCATACATTTGAAAAAATATTATTTTTAATCACGAGTTTAATGTTGATGATTGAGTGCAGATTGCTTGATATTAACAAAGTCGTCAAGAACTTTGGAAAATGATGAATGGCGTGCTAACAGGATCATGGAATCATGACGTTAATCTGTGGCACTTAAAATTCTGATCCATAGTCAAAACGAAAAGTTTGTTTATGATTATTGCAGGTCGCAGAAAAGTTACCTCGGATGATAGCTGATGAAAATCCAAAGATCAAGCTAAATGACTAATTGTCAAGAATAGCTTAAGTCGACACAATTCAAGTAATATAGTCGACCATGCTTACTCAAAACAGGATAGTCGACCAAGCATTCGAACTAGTCGATTGATCCAAAGGAGAGTAATGTTTTTTCCCAAACGAGAGTTAGCAACCAAGCATCTTAGCATGCTAGTCGTTTAACTCAAAAGCGGGTGAGATAACTTGTTATGCTAAGATTCATAGCAGTTATAGAATTGCAAATGCAAATAAAACTTAACATCCATAAATATGTTTGTGATAATATCCAGGGAAATAAAATTCAAGGAAAGAAAATAAAGAGCCAAAGTAGCGGAAATTTGAAGCAAATTATAGCTGAAATACAGACTAAGCAGTTGGAGCATCAGTGTTGTCGCCTCCATCGGTTTTGCCACCACCATCTTGGGCTGGGGGACTGCGAGGCTCATTTTCTGGAGAAGAAACAAAAGGGTCTGGGAATGTCGCATAATATTCATTAATTACGGCCTCAGGGTCCCAGTTGACATGCTTACCCTCTTTGAACTCCAACATTAATTCCATTTGAGTCCTCATTTCCACTTCAGCAATGGCCCCCTCCAGGTATTTTGCTCTGTCTTTAAGGGCCTTGTTTTCCACTAGTAGCTCTGTGTTTTCTTGCGCCTTGGTGGAGATCTGTCCACCCAGGTTGATGTTGATGTCTTTAAGCTCAGAAACTTTTTGCCTCCATTCCTCAACACCTCTGCGAAGGTTGTTAATCAAGTCAGTCTTTTGAAGTGAGGCAGATTTCTCTTTGGCCAGGGATTGCTTTCCCTTGTAAACAAGAGCTTGAAGAGTCTCTAATTCCTTCTCCAAAGTGGCAATCCTTTCATTCTTGTCTGCTTCTAATTGACTAAAACGATCCTGGGTGACTAGGGTTTTCATTTGCTCTCTATGCAGGGACATAAATTCAAGAGCCTGAAAAAGGCAGTAAGATTACATAAGTAATAGTTATAACATAAAGTATTTTGAGTTTATATTAATTACCAGAAAGAGGTTCCTCATGGTATTATCAATATTCTCTGACAATTCTAAGGATTGAAATGTCGCCTTGTCAGTAGGAGTTGGCAGCCTTTGCAGGATTTCCAAAGTAATCGCCCAAGGTTTTCTTTGAAATGCGGAAGCTTCAGCAGGGAGGGACAAATCAATACCCTTCATTTCTTCAGCAGAAATTAAATCTTGAGAGGTACTCTTTAAACTCCAGTCTTTGTCAGACAATGCTTTGAACTTCTTAGGCGACGGAGGAGCAGAGTTAGTCGATGGTTCATGAATAGTGATCCCAGGGAGAACCGCCCCCCTAGGCCTTTTGCTTCTTGTAGCAGGGGGATTAGCTACGACAACAGCTGTTTCCTTTCCCTTTGCTTTGGCTGGATTGGGATTTTCAGTTTGAGGGGGAGGCGATGGAACAATGACAGCAGAAGTGGTAGCAGCGGCATTCATGGAATGTCTTTTCTTGCTCCTAATTTCAGAAGCTGCAGCATTCTTTGCTTCAGCCCTAAACTGAGCTCGTTCAGCAGCAGTCAACTTTGGAGGCATTTTCCCTGCGAAGAGAATGGTAAAACTTGTCATTACTTTTGCACAAGTATTATTGCCAAAATCTTGAAATAGGTTAAATTTTACCTGAGATAATGAATGAAAAACGCCTAGAGTCTTTAGGAAGAGCGAGGATTTTCTTAATCTTGTCGGTAGAAGTCTTTTCAATGGGATGGGAGAAATTCAGCTGCTTGTCACCTATAAATAAAAATGGGGTAAGAAAAGTATCAAAAGATAGGTTACAGTTAAGAAATAAAGTTAGTCGTCTTACTTAGACGACGCCATTCCTTTCTGAGTTTGACACCAGGAGGCTCTAAGCTAGCAATTGGAATAATTAAAAACCTCTCATCCCATTGCCGGTCGTTAGGGCCCTTGTCGGAGGTCCATGTTTCTAGCCCTTTGCGATTACGAACTAAAGTATAAACACCTACCCTAACCTCTCCTGAAGGATTCTTAACTTCGCTAATAGAATAGGAAGTCAAAACATCTAGGAGATCAAGGGGAAAACCTAGATGACGCCCTAAAATGTCGGCTACTAAAGCTACCCTCCAAACATGAGGCATAAGTTGGGAAGGAGATAGATCAAAATGCTTACAAAGTTGTTCAATAATAAGGGGCACAGGAAAACAGCTAGAATAGCGAAAAGCTTCTACACTCAAAGCAATAGTGTGTTTAGAAAATGAATCGAGTCTTTCATCATTTTTAGGAACCCTAAAAGGGACTAAGGGGTTGAAAAAATATAAACTTTTGTCTTCTAACTTCTTAGATTCAATCGCCTTCAACTTAACAGGTTTCAAATCAGTTACCAAAGAGGATCTTTTAGTTTCAGTATTAACTATTTCTTCAGGCATTACCCTGACCAATGACCTAAGGGGTGGCGATCTCGTACCTTCGAAAGGTTCATTTTGATCACTAATGTTTTTTGGAGTTTCACTCGATCCAGAGTCAGACAGGTTAGGAGAGTCATCACTTGGATAACTCATATGCGAAGGATTAGAATCAGAACCAGACATATTCCAGATAAAAGATAGAAAAAGAGGATACTTGGAGAAGAATTAAGGAAGATGCTCGAAAGGAGAATGACCTAGGGCGATGGAAGATGAGACGAGAAGTTAAGAAGAAGCAACTTGAATGTAAAAAGAAAGAGCGCCAGAATTGCGAAAATAGCGCCAATTACAGGAGAAATGCATCCAAGCCATCAGACGTGGGCAAGTGAAGCGACAGATTAATCTCAGCCGTTAGATATTCCAACCGCTACTTCCCGATGACTATTTGCAACGTCATCGAGAAGTGGGGGACTTAATGTTATGACATGTTTCAACTTAGTGAAGAGGGCCCATTAAGCCCAAAAGAAAGATAAGTCCGAAGCATCCCAAAATGCCAGAAGGTCGACTAAGTCATTTTCGCTGGTCAAAGATACTTTGTAACCGCCAATTAATTCTTTGTAACTTCCATATTTATGGGAATCAAAACGGAAATACCCATAAGTAAGGGAATTGATTATTCCAACGGGCAAGAAACTTGTAGCCTATATATAGAAACACAATCCATGAAAAGGAACAGGGAATATCTTCTGAATCTTGTACTTTCTATTTCTCTCTTTCGCTAGTCGACCAAAACCTAGGCGACTAATCTCTTGTACTATCATTGTGGTTTGTCCACTCATTCATTCTGAATAAAGATACTATTCTTTTCTTTGATATCATATAATTTGTGTATCAACATATATATAATTTAAACTTTGGCAAAAATATATATATATATAATTTAAACTCTGATGAGCCCATTAATTATGAGTACTGAATAATCTAACTCATTTCTCAGACGAGACGCACTCTGGTTCATGTTAAAGTTGTTCCAAATTAGTACTTAATGAACTAATTTGTGCTCAAATATATATCTTCTACTCCAATGACTTGAACCTATAGGTTTTCTAAATTACATGTAATTTAAAACCTATTGTATATTAGGTACTCGAAGTCCACTTCATTTTGTAACAATTCTCGTTTTATATGTAAAGCATTAGTAGGAAAAATACATTCTAGGTATGTATAACACAAGAATGTGCAACTTTTTTTTTCATCACAGTTTCTGCAAAAGGATCCATCGAAAAGGTTGGCCAATGGACCAAATGGAGATAATGAGGTTAAAAGTCACAAGTGGTTTCACTCAATCAATTGGAAGAAACTGGAGGCAAGAGAACTGCAGCCAAAATTCAAGCCAGATGTGAGTGGCTTAGACTGTACAGCAGTATAAAATGAGGACTGTACACAAGTATGCAAAAACGCCCACGTAATTGTCTTGCAAAAATAGTCGTATAAAATTTTTTAGAGCAAAACTACCCATCAAATTTCAAAATTAGAGAGAAATACCCATCACAATTAACTTTTGACTTTTCACTTAGCATCCTCTGTTACATCATCATTGCAAAAGGGAAATATATACATAAGTTTGTCACATGTTTCAATGAGAGATGAATCGGCAGACGATGATGAGTTAAAAAGTCAAAAAATTAACTGTAATGGGCATTTTTGCCCCAGTTTTAAAATTTGATGGACAGTTTTGCTTCAAAAAATTTTACATGGCTATTTTTGGACCTTCGTGACAATTACATGGGCATTTATGCACTTTAACCCTTCAAATAAGGCCCCACAATGATATGAGGAAGAGGAATGAAGAGAAAATAATTATTTATAGCTTAGTTTGTGAGCTTAGTTGTTATTAATCAAGACTATCAATTAGTTATAGCTTAGTTTTTATTAAACAAGACTAGTTTTAGAAATTAGTTATAGCTTAGTATTTTTATCCATGATCAAGGTATCCCGCTCGACAAGTGAGAGACTAATCCTCCGCTGATTTATAGGCACCTCAAAGGATGGGACAACTAGTCTCAGAGATTTAATGTTTCTTCATACCAACGCCAAGTTATAGCTAGCTTAGTTTTTATTAATCAAGACTATCAATTACAAAAATAATTTTAATGAAATGTGAGAAAAATAGAAAAAGAATCTTATGTTTTAGAAAAATGTCACCTCCTCAAATGATTTCAATGGAGGAAGTGATTTAGGTTTTTAATAAAAAAAATCTTATGTTTTATAAAAAGAATTATGACATTTGCAACGAGCCAAAGGAAAAGTTGTTGGTAAAAAAAAACAAGAGAAAAAAATACTACCCCGGTCCTATAAATATTATGATGATTAAGATGTTTGAAGATGTAAAGTTGATAGAAAGAGGACAGTGACAAAGGGTGCATGCTAGGAAAAAGGTGAAAGATGTAACATGTGCTCATTATTCCATGACAACAAGTTAAACTTGTTATTCTACCGCATGCAGGTCATCTTCCCTGCGTTGGATGTACATGTAAAAAATGTAATATGTTCTTATTCCCTTGAACACAATAGCACATTTGAAACCTTCAACTCAATCTTTCACCACTTAGATGAGCTGATGGATTCTAATAATGAGAATTTTTCCAAGCTGTTTCAAGAACTAATATGCTGCATTGGAGTCTTGCAAGCCACAACATTCCAGCATATGAAGAAGGAAGAATAGCAGGTATAGCTGCTTTGCATTCTTCATATGGAAAAAATGTACTTTATTATTTTATATTTTTCTCACTTTATGTTACGAATAGTTGGGTATCATTTTTGTACCTTGGAATAATTATGTACTATTTTTGTTCCTTGGCCAATAATTGTGTATCATTTTTGAGCCTTCACCCTTTTATTAAATCTTTTGTTTCTCATACATATCTTAACCTTTGTATATTGTTTGTTGAACATTGTTGTTGTTCTGTTTTTCATAGTATATTTATTAATCATTGTTTTATTTTATTATTGAACATTGTTGTTGTTCTGTTTTATTGTATATTGTTATTTATTTATTTATTTGTTTATTTATCATTTTATTTTGTTTTTCTGGTTTTATTGTATTGTGTTATTATTTTATTGTATTGTGATTATTGTTTTTATTGTTTATCACTTTATTTATTTGTTATTATTTGTGCTAGTTTAATTATTATTAGTGTTTAATGTTATTATTTTATTGTATTTTGTTATTATTGTAAATAATACTCTGCCTATAATATAGCCGGTCCTAAGCCCGGATAAAAAGAGTAGGTTGTGTTAGGCTTCGGCAGCCAACGTAAAAATTTGTCTAATCTTAAAGCATGGACACACAACCATTTTAGCAATATGTCATCGCCTGAAAAAGAAGGGATATATAAATAAGCAAGTGAATGAGTATAGGATTAGATTTAGTACATGGAATATTGGAACCTTGAGAGGCAAAGCTTGGGAGGTAATAGGTGTGAGGAGGGATAGAAAGATAAATATTTTGTGTTTACAAGAGACTAAATGGGTAGGTGAAAAGGCTAAGGATATTGATGGATATAAACTTTGGTACACTGGTAAAGTGAGTTATGGAAATGGTGTAGGTATAATTATGGATGAAGTATGGAAGAAGAATGTGGTTGAAGTTTATAGAAGTGGAGACAGATTATTATCGATAGAAATGGTAATTGAGGAGAAAAGAATTAATGTAAACCGTGAATGATGGGCAATAAAAATAAACAACAAGAACATAAGATGGATGTGACAGAGATGAAAATGTTGAGAGGGTGAGTGGGTACACACTAAAAGATAGGATTCGTATGATCACTTTAGTGAAAGAGTTGGGGTAGCACCGATTTCAGAGAAAATGAGAGATTATCATTTAAGGTGGTATGGACATGTTCAAAGAAGGGAATTAGATGAGCTAATAAGAATAGTGGAGTAAATGGTAAAGGAGTTGTATATAAGAAATAAAGGGAGATCAAAGAGAATCTCTTGATGAAGTTATTCAAAGAGATATGTTAGTTATTACTAACATCTCTTGATGAAAGGTTTATCTCCAGGAATGACTAGGGACAATGCAAAATGGCGTCGTGTGATCATGTAGCCGACCTCACTCAAAGTGGGATAAGGTTTATGTTGTTATTATTATTATTATTACACTGTTGTTTTCCCCCTTGTAGCATAGATAATGTTAAATTAATTACATACCCACATATAATTAAGGAAATAATATAATGCATATAGTGCTTTTGTTTTAAAAGTTGTCTTAAAGAATAAGAAAATATTGCTGTTGATGTGGATACGAGATATGTACAACGTATACCTTATTCCGGTATGTTCCAGGTTCGTGGAAGTTAATTTGCACATACGAGGTTCTTGGAAGTGAGTTTACTCATACGATAGATAACATATTCTACTGATTAATCAGTGCAAAAAAATGATGTCAAGATAGACATTATTTGTGGATAGGAAAAAGTAAGAGCAACTATGGAATAAAAGTATTGAATTATGGACATGATTATTTTGTCTTATTACTTTATGAACCATTGGATTATTAATTTACTTTACCTTTCTCTTATTCTCATTATTTCATTCATCATTGCTTAGACATCCATAAACAATTAAGCACGATGCTGCTTGCAAGACATACACAAGTAGTACAAATACTATTATACTAGCAATAGATTCGATTTTGATGCTCCATCATCTAACTTATGCTTGTCTTGACATGAAATAAATACTTTCATATTCTTGAGTTCTAACTGTCATACATCCTTCAACTGGTTTTTCCTCTCTTGTTGCAAAAAGTTTCTATTGAGGAACAGGCTTCACTGGTGTGGCAATTCATATGCAGTGTTCCTGTAATGTTGCTGCAGGAGATTTTGCCATGGATGGTATCATTCCTTTCTGCAGACAAGCAAGCAGAAGTTAAGAAGTTTTTGAATGAAATTACACCAATGGAGAAAGAAATGCAAGAGGTAAGCAACAAAATCAGTTTTAAATGTCTCATATGAGTTTCTGATTTTTATCTAATTCTGATTCAGATATTATTGTGAAGGTTTTGATTGCTTGGCTTGGTACTGAGGGCTGTTCTTTGAATGAAGTTGTTCAATGTGCTGATGCATCCCTACATAAGAAAAGACCAAGAGGGCTGAGTTATTGCCATAGGAATTTTGAATCCATCTCAAATTAGATGAAAGCAAATTGCTCAGATTTAGAAGATAGAGCCAATCAAGTTAATGTTCTTCATATTTGGCATGATGCCATCATGAAAGATATGAAAGGGACGTTAGAAGAACTTCATCAGATTAGAAACAACACTTCATTTCATAATTTGGATTCGTTACTCATCCAACAAAAATTCTTCACTGATGTTCTTGTCTTGTACAGGTAATGCTTCCATGCATGTAATTTGTTTTCTTTTTCTGTTTTTTTTTAGATGATGAAATATGCTTTTGTACTTTTTAATTGTTTAATTTTTATAAATTTCCTCTGGAATTCAGACATGCACAGAAGAAATTCTTTTATCCAGTTTTGAGTGAACTTCCTCATGACTGGTTAACAAAGTACAACGAACAATTTCTCAGTGAAGGTCATATTGAAGATTTACAGCAGTTGCTATTGCATGATGCGGAAAGTGTTATGCCTTTGTCTAAATTTGTGGAGAAGCTTTGCAGGGAGCTTGAAATATTTATGACAGGAATCAACAAGCAGTTTGCTTTCCAAGAAACTGAGGTACTATGTTACCGTTTGTGTCACAATTTATGCAAATAGATTCTCTAGTCACTCGTGCAATTATTAGCATTAATTAGTTTCACATATGTAAAATACATTATTCACTCTATTACAAGGTGTCAAACTTCAATGAAGTGACATTCCAAATGGTTGCTATATCATCTCCATTTGATACCCTCTTTCCAATCAGGTATTTCCTGTTATTCAATTGAATCACGACAAAGGAATGCTAGAAGAACTCATTAGCTTGAGCCTACACATGATGCCACTTGGGTTTCTGAAGTGTGTGATAACTTGGTTCTCAAGTCACTTGTCTGAAAATGAATGTAGGTCCATACTCAGTGCCATGAAACTAGGGAATCCCTTTGTTCATGAAGCTTTTGCATCACTTGTACAATAATGGTTCCTTGTTGGCTATTCAGGTAAAGCTTCTATCGAAAAATTCCGACAAGACCTGCAACATATTTTTAAAAGCAAAAACTGTGTTAACTTACCAAGTCAAGGAAGCTCCCAGGTTTTCTTTCATAAATTATGACAAGCCTCATAAAAGTTCATCACCTTCTGGATTTAACAGTGTGACCAAGTATGAGACACCATACTCAACGGGAATCAATATACATATATTTTTTCCTGTTACCACAGCTATGAAGTTAAATAACTATCCAACATTTCAGGCAGCTGATAGTTCTTCTGTTTCCTTTCTTGATGATTCAAAACCTATTGACCTTATATTTTTCTTTCACAAGGCTATCAGGAATGATTTGGATTACCTTGTTCATGGATCAGCTCAGATAGAAAAAAATGTTGAGATGCTTGTGAATTTCAGTAAAAGGTTTCATCTGGTATGGTTTCTTCATCGAATCCATAGTGAGACAGAGGATGAGATTGTATTCCCAGCCTTAGAGGCAAAGAATAATGTGAAAAATATTAGCCTCTCTTATACAATTGATCACAGATTTGAAGTTGAACAATTCAACAAAATTTCCTGTATCCTTGATAAGATGTTCGATCTACATTTTTCAGTTTCTAGTTTTGAAACAAATAATTGGGAGCAAAGAATTCTAAAGCACCATCAACTGTGCAGAAAGCTGCAGGAACTGTGTAAATCAATGCATAAATTACTTTCTGACCATATGAAACGTGAAGAGATTGAAATTTGGCATTCAATCAGAGAAATCTTCTCTAATAAGGAGCAAATAAAAATTGTAGGGTGCATGCTTGGAAGAATCAAAGCTGAAACATTACAAGATATGATACCCTGGCTAATGACATCTTTGACCCCCAGAGAAACAACATGTTTTAATGTTCATATGGTCCATGGTTGCCAAAAATACAATGTTGAATGGCTAGCTGAGTGGTGGGATGGATACAAGATAGCAAAGGAGACAGATAGATCAAATGATTCTCCTCCAAAGACTTTTGATCCATTGGAGATCATATCTAAATATTTCTCTAAAGAAGTTCTCCATGAACTCCAAGAAGAATCCACTTCTAACAAAAGCGATTTTGCTTCACAGAAAGATCACATTGGTGATAAAGATGAGCAGTCTCACGATTGTAATCGTCATGGCAAATCCTTGGTTTGCAAAGAAAAGAAGATTAGCAGTAAATGTTCAGAATGCAAAAGTAAATTGAAAGACAATCACAAACAAACATGCACTAAAGTAACAGATGTCACCAGTTCAGTCAATGATAAAGGTCAATCTTTTCAATCCAGTGTAAACTCTGGGAGGTATAAACATCTTATGAAAATAAGTCCAGAAGATCTGGAGTTAGCCATAAAAAGGGTATCTCGAGACTCTTCTTTAGATCAGCAGAAGAAGTCATACATAATCCAGAATCTGCTGATGAGGCTGGTATTACCTATCACCCAACATTTCTATCATGTTATTATTAATTTACCTCTTCAGTTTAGCAAGAATTATTTTAAAATATTGCTAAAAACGTTAAAAAGATTACAAAATTAGGAGAAGTAAATTTCACATTTATATAATATTTTCCAAGCTTATCCTGAATTTCTGCTAGTGATGTTTAACTCTAGTTTTCACATAATTTCAGCCGTTGGATTGTTAGACAGCACATGTCTGGTTCAGAAGGCACTGTCACAGACAATGGTCAGGAATTTCCTGGGCAGTGTCCATCTTACAGGGATCCTATCAAATTATTCTATGGCTGCAAACAATACAAGAGAAGTTGTAAGCTTTTTGCTTCATGCTGCAACCAACTTTATACATGCATACATTGCCATAACGATTAGTCAGATCATTACTTGATAGGTATGAATAAGTATGTGCTTATTCTGTCAAACTGTCTCTATTACTTGGATTAATAAATTCCTTTTCTGATTCCTAATGTTTGCATCAATCTTCCATACATATGAAGGAAATCTATTAGAAAGATGATGTGCATGAAGTGCTTGAAGATTCAGCCAATTGGTGCCACATGTTCAACTGTATCTTGTGGTAAATTACCCATGGAAAAATACTACTGCAAGATCTGTAGATTGTTTGATGATGACAGGTAATGTAATTAGATTGATCTACTTGTTTTTGTTAAACACCTTATCTAGATTAATCTATTTGTTTTTGTTAAATCGATAGTGCAAGAGAAAATGGGGCGCGCCTTTTATTTCTTACTCTTTTCCATGGTAAATGGAAGTGACAAAGTGCATGGATGTTTACATGGATGTCATAATTCTAAGCCTTCTATTTTATTGCAGTTTCCATTGTCAACCATTTTGAAAGAATAATTATTACTGATAACCTCTTACATTCAAAGTGTTCAACAGGGAAATCTACCATTGTGCCTATTGTAATCTGTGCCGAGTTGGGAAGGGCTTGGGCTTAGACTACTTTCATTGTATGAATTGCAATGCTTGTATGTCTCGTTCCCTCACAGTACATATATGCAGAGAGAAATCTTTAGAGGATAATTGCCCAATTTGTCATGAATACATCTTTACATCATGCTCTCCAGTAAAAGCCCTTCCATGTGGTCATGTCATGCACTCAACATGCTTTCAGGTGGTTTTTCTTTCTTCATTCTAGGAATCACACACACACATACACAACCTGAACAATGTTCTTGGTTTTGCTTTCAGGAGTATACCTTCTTCAATTATACATGTCCAATATGTTGCAAGTCACTTGGAGACATGCAGGTCAGTAGTTATCAGTGTTGTCACTTGATCGAGAAGTTTTATTTATTTAAACCTGACTTTTTTATATTTTCTTGGGGCTTATTTAGATTGAGTTTAGAATACTCCATCTATTTTGATATGAAAAAAGATTATGCTTATTTTTTCTAAAAAACCTCTTTCATTCTCTTCAATCATGCACCAAGGAACATTTGTTGCTTTCCTCTTCCTAGTAGGTAATGCATAATTTCTTCTTCCAATCTCTAGCAGCAATGAGTTATCGAAAGCCATTAGAATGCCTTTGCAGTTATATTTTAGGATGTTAGATGCTTTATTGGCTGAAGAGAAAATCCCAGAGGAGCATTTTGGTCAAACTCAGGTTTGTTACTTGTTTTTTTTTTTCATTTTTCCTTCTTTTTTGTCAACTATAAAATTTCACTTCATTCATACTTGCCGATTATCATATATAAAGCTTAATGAATATTGTATGAGACTATGATATGACTTTTCCAAATGTACTCCACCTGTAAGAGTTGCAGATGATATGATGCAATGACTGTGAAAAGAAAGGAAAAGCTCCCTTCCACTGGCTTTACCACAAATGCTCTTCTTGCGGCTCCTACAACACTAGAATTATATGACTCTTCCATTTACAGCAATAATTAATAATGCATCTCTCAAGCTCCTTTATAGTGAATTTTAGACTCTACATATGATGCAATGTTTGCCACCATGGTCTGTACCAATAACCAGCCTCTATTTTCTTTGCAAGAATAATTATCTTGTCGCATTTGAATAGCATCTATAGTTATTTTCTTTTGCAAAATTTTGTGACAAGACTGAGAAATTGTAGATTTGATGAACTATCTTCTACTAATATATATTTAAACTATGTTAATTTCATGGGTTGACATAAGTGACAAGCAATTTCATCTCTTAAGTAACTAGTTGCTAAGGTAAACTACTTATGTATTTGAGTTAACTAGTATTGTATCATTGTTGACTACCATTCTCAGTAACTACTCATGTATCATCAATAACAACTTGAGAATCGCCAATAACTATTCTTTTGTCACAAAGTCACAAACTTCATTTAGGACAAATTGAGGACTAATTTTTATTTGTCCAAGTTGGAATTGGAGACCCCATTTTGTCCAACTCAAATTCAAGTTTCATTTTTTTGTCATTTTATTGACATATTGAAAAGTTTTAGTTAAATTTAGCTCGTCACGTTATTTGTAGTTGTAATTACCTTATATCTAATATAAAAGTTTATATATGGCCTCACACCCTTAGAAGTTAGAAATTAACTTGGGAAAATGACAAAAAAATGACACTTGAATTTGAGTTGGACAAAATGGGGTTTCCAATTCCAATTTGGACAAATAAAGGATAGTCCCCAAATGAAATTTGTGATTTTGTCCTAAATGAAATTTGTGCTTTTGTGCCAAAAAAGTAGTGAATGGCGATTATAAAGTAGTTAATAGCGATACTTGAGTAGTTATTGCGAATGGTACTTAATAGCGATACTTGAGTAGTTAACAACGATATTTGAGTAGTTAATGGTTAACTACTCAAGTGTTCACTGTTAACTATTTTAGAATCGTCATTCACTACGTTTTGGCACAAAGTCACAAATTTTATTTTGGACAAATTGGGGACTATCCCTTATTTGTCCAAATTGGAATTGGAGACCCCATTTTGTCCAACTCAAATTCAAGAGTCATTTTTTTGTCATTTCCGAAATTAACTTACAAATTGAAAAAGTTGCCAAAAATAGTACTTCCTTCGTTCCTAAATATAAGAGCACTTTGACTTTTTTGGAGAATCCTAAGAAAGCAAAATATAGTAATTAAAAATTGATTTTCTCAAATTTTTCACTAAACTAGTTTATTTGACTTATGAACTTACATATGATCTAATAATATTTAAAATATGTTATGATTAAATTGTTCATTTTGCTTTCTTAGAATTCTCCAAAAAAGTCAAAGTGCTCTTATATTTAGGAACGGAGGGAGTATTCATTTTTTATAAGACTACATTTATTTTGAATGTGGTGGGGGTGACAAAATTATTTTGGGTTAACGTGTAAATCCACCTAGAAAGTGTGTTTGGGAGGAGCTTTTGGACCCAAATAAGCTGGTTTGTACTGGATAAGCTGTTTTCACCTTTTTTCTATGTTTTGTTCTTACTTATTTTTCACTTGACTTTTGGGTCAAACCAGCTTATCAAAAGAAGCTCCAATTTGTAGCTTATTGGGCGTTGGTGACTGGCTTATGTGTAATTGTATTAATAAAATATTTAATAACGTTTGAAAAAGTCAAGTTGAAATATTTTAGTTGTGTAATATTCAATAACGTTTGAAAAAGTCAAGTTAAAAAAAGTCTGCAACTAGATATTTGCATCAATAAAATATTTAAATACGTTTGAAAAGGTCAAGTTGAAATATTTTAATTGTGTAATATTCAATAACGTTTGAAAAAGTCAAGTTAAAAAAAGCCAATACTGTAACTAGAGATCCAAACATAAATCCGTTCACACAAACTGACTTTTATCCAAATTAACGTTTGAAAAAGTCAAGTTGAAAAAAAGCCGCTTCTCCACCGAGTTTCCCAAACACACTCAAAGTTCACAATGTTGCATTCCATATATTTTCTACCACTACTTCAAAATAATTCAATATAGATTAAGTTATTTAACTTATCAAATCAAAATTTTGAGTTATATATATATAAATAAGAAGGGACTAAATATAGTTCGGCAAGTGCCCAAAAATCCATCGACATTGAGATTGAAATTACATGGTAATTCTACTCTCAAAAACATGATTATAGAAGAAAAGGAGAATATCTGATGGTGCCTACTTTTTTTTTTTTTGACCAATATGGTGCCTACTGACAATAAGCAATAAACAAAAAATCATTGGTCCTTTTAATTTCATTTGAATTGATATTTCTCCTATTCACGCTACTTGTTTGATGGTGGGCAACTTCGAGATCAACATGAACCAAAGAGAAAGATTGAGCGGGTGGCGCATACAAACGTTTTTTACCAGCATTGCATTGTCAAAAATTAATAATTGACATACCAAATTCTTCATACAAAATTTCTTCATCCTCCCGCATTCATTGCATTGTCAAAAATTAATAATTGACATACCAAATTTCTTCATACAAAATTTCTTCATCCTCCCGCATTGTTAAAAATTAAGGAGTTACATAGATACAAAATTTCTTCATCCTCCCGCATTTTAGATGTGACATGCCTATAAAAATTAAATGACATCACTTTTATATAACAAAAAACCACCAAAAAGAAAAATAACTAAACTACATAACAAATTCGCGAGAGATGAGAAGAAATAGATGGCTAATTACCTTGAATGGACATTGAACACTTCAACATTGTCTCCTTTCACAATATCCTTAAGTCTAATAAGACTTGGAGTATAAGCAATTGATTCAAGTCTGAACGGTGTTCCACGACACTCAAACCAGTTAAACAAATGCTTTTCAAGATCATAATAGATAAAGCCTCCATTAATATGGTAAACCATTTTTTCATGTCCAATGAAATGTAGTTTCCCCAATCCTTGAAAATTTAAACCCATGACATTGAAGTTGAGATCTTCAGTCCAAGAATGACCATCGCCATGCCTTTTCATCATCCAAAACTTATAGTCATTTGCATTCGTAGATTGATGGCATATGCAAAGACTTCCCTTTAATACTCCAAAGACTATATGATACGACACAAATCTATCTATGGTAGGACAGGGGAGTAGATTTTGTGTCTCACTCTCTAAGTCAATACATAAAATTGATGCTACATCTGATCTATCTACAAACCAATAAAGCGATCCATTCAAACAAGTAGGAAACATAATATTTTTCCAAAATTGGCCATGATATTCAATGTTTCTCCATGATTCGGTCCCCAAGGTGTGAACTTCAAAAGTCAAATGATCATAAGGGTTGCTCCATTGACTTATTCTGACCATCTTATATTCATCAGTTTTCTTTACATAACCAAATCCAAGATAAATACCATAACATCCAAACACTCTATTATTATTAGATTTTGGAAGTCTAATAAACTCTCCTGTAAGAGGGTTGCAAACAAGTGTCAATGGATCTGGATTTCTTACATACAAATGAAAACCATTGTGTGTTAAAGGTTCACATAGATAAAGAAGACCATTGTAAGAAGCTACTATATTAAACTTGTCGTCTTTTGGCTTACACCCAACAATAGTCCTTTTCTTACCCCTCCTTCTAGCCTCAAGCATTGTGTGAAGCACCCTACGAAGAGGAAGCTTGAGCTTAATCCCAAGCTTCACGTGACAAGCACAAGTGGATGTAGGAAAATCCTTACATGAACCGTGATGGCAACAAAAGTAACGACATGGCCATCTCTTAAGCACATCAAAGTCCAGTAAATGGAGAGTTGTTGAAACACGTGTACTAAAATTATTTGGACGTAACAAGATATTGATGGGTGCACACTGAGAATGCATTTTAGCAAAATATGGGTCCAAAATAATGGAACGCCAACGATTGGAAACACACCTGCAACTCAAAATGGAGCCTATTGGAAGCCTCAGGAAAATGTCTATAAGAATATCATCAGGAAGATAAGCCCATGTTCCATCATCTTCAATGTTTTTCGATCTCTTAGAGCAAATTAGCGAATCTGAATATACTTTTCTTTTTACAGTCATCCTATCCTGAAAAGTAGTATGGATTAAGATTAATATTGAGTGAGTTTTGTTTTTGACAGCAATTAATCAAAGTGATCGATAACTCAAAGTTAATAATAGAAGTTAATAATAGAATCATGCGCAACAATCATATCACTAGGTAGACATATATAAAGAGAAGGCCGTTGATATCAAAAATTTCTAAGAGGAAGAAACAGATAAATTAAAACATACTAAAGGGTGTTGTTGATAACAAATTAGCTATTTACTGTGTTTAAAAACATGGAGTATTGAAGTTTTGGACCGCTGGATCGAATGGATGAAGGAGGGAAAGAGACGGTGGAGTAAAGAATTGAGAATAAGAGACTAATAATGTATGCGTCACGATAAAAGCCACTAATCTCGGAATATTTTGTTACTAAAAATCTTCCAACTTACGATCCTATTAATTAGCCTCACTTAATGGGAAAAAAAGTAGCCTCATTTAAAGGGATTTTTGTTGTTAAACTAAAAATTAATTGTTTACATATAATTTTGATTTTATTATAATTCCAAGTTTGTTACATATAATTATTTATACACACACACATATATATATATATATTGAATTTAATATTTATTTATAAACTACTAAAATATTCAAGTTTGTTACAATACACATATGATTATTTATACACACGCATATATCCGTCCCAAATATTTATTCTTTGAATTTTTTTAGGAAACTTCTTTAAAATAAATACTTATCAGATTTTGTATATATTATTGATAATAAGAAGTCACGGATTGTTGCTTCCTACTCTCTCTAACACATCAACATTGACAAAACGTCATAGGTTCTTTTATCTTTTCCATCCACATCAACATACAAGTCAGTTTTGTTTTGTCATTTAATTATTTGCAGAGTTGCTGATCATTAAGGTACGATTATCCTTTTTATTACATCCTTTCTCTGTTGTATATATTTTGTGCGTGTGATTTTTCTAGTTTATGGGTTAATAAAAGATTTGTATCTATTTTTTTATATGTATTTTTTTGAGTTTCTATAATTCTAGTAGTAGGATGTAGTATTATAGCAGAGATGGTAGTTATTGCTTGCGAGTTGTTGGAAGTGGGGCGGTCGGAAAAGTGACCGGCAATGGTGAGGTTTGAGAGGAAGGAGAGTGGGAAAGGTTTGGAGTTTTAGAAGGGTATGGGGGTTTTTGGATGAGTGTTGTTGTGGTGTTTGTGGGTGAGGGATTAGAGGACGGTGGTTTTATTTGGCAGTGCCGTAGTGGTGATGTGTAATATCCTGATTTTTATTTTATTCTAAAAAGAAATTAATAAATAGCTGAAATTTAATTTGTGAATGAATTTAGAAAGTTTAATATTTTTTGGGAATTTTTTTGTATTTGATCTCGATTATAGGTGAAAGAAATAATTAGGTATTTAACTTTTAATTTGGGAATATTTATGAATGCAATATCAAGAAGATATTATTTTAGAAATTTTTATTTAGGATGTGATATAAGAATGAGAGTGATTAATACATTGTTGTTTTTATAATATTTTCTCTTTTGGAAACAAAAGAAAATACAAATATATTAGTATAATGCTTATATTTAGGTAGTGACACATAAATTTATTGATTTAAAACATTCATATAGAAATTAGAAATGAAGAGTTAAATAGAAGGAAAATAAATCTGATGTCTAATTTAAAGAAAAGCTAAATTAGGGTATTTTTGTAATTTTAATTGTTGGGTCATAAACCCTAATTTCCTCCCTCATATATAAGCAAGCTCCCTCTTCTCCCTTGGAATGGAAATCAGCCGCATAACATAAGCACACGCATAAGAGAAAACAAAAAACCCCTCCTTTTCATCTTCTTCATTTTTCACTTCCTCTTCATCGTCTTCTAATCTCCTTCTTCCTTCTTCTTCCACACTTCCTCTCTGATTCCTCACCTGCAACCTCACTCTCTTCCCGTTACTTCACTGTACCAACCACAGACCACGATGAAGGAGGCTATTCCCGGCGTACCCATGACGGCGGTGGAAGCCATTTCCGGCAGGTAGAGTGTTAATGGCACTCAAGCAATAAGTGGAACTTAGGTGACTCTCCCTTTCTTCTTGTTTTCATTTCTGCGATTTGGGCGAGATTAGAGAGAAATATTGATTTGGGGTTTTAGCATTTTGGGTTTAATCTTCTAATCATCTTAAGTAAGAGTATAGCAAAACTGTTTTCAAGTATTGTTTGTCTGATTTGCTAAGTTGGTTTGATTTTTTTTAAAAAAAAATATATCTCCTTGGCTGATCTTGTTTGGTTATGTATCTCAAATTGATGTTATATGTGCTTCAAGGATGAAATATGTGTTTGTATATGCTGCTGAACTTAAGAGGGATTGATGTGCTTTTGTACTCTGAATGCTTGGTTCCTAACGTGGGAATGATGAAGCTTATAATGGTATATGCATTTGAGAAGTTTTACTACTTGCTTCTTACTAATCAGTTGAATCAAGTTCTGGATCAAAGGTGTAATTTTTATTACCATAATTCTTGATTTATTTGTTTGGATTTTGTCGTTTCATGAATTTTGAGAATCTTTGCTTCTCTATGATTGAACAGATTATTAATATGGGTTTTAAAATTGGTATTTAAGTTGTATAAATGCAAGATTGTAATTTTCTAAAAGCATGTATGTTTTTTTTAGGCTTGTATGGTGATCTCAAGGATTTTTGTTTATTTCTTCACTGACTAAAATGATTTAATGGAAGTTCATTATTTTCTGAATTTTATTTGGCTTTCACTTGGCAAGATATATTCTGTTTTAACAGTCTTGTAAATTACTTTGTGCAAATACATATGCTACCTCACAAAGAAGAATTAATGCAGAAAAAAAAAACAATTATGAGAGAAATTTAGTGGCTGTGAAGTGAAATCAATTTCTTTACTTGCTGCTTATCAAATTGGTTGTTCTTGGACTTCAAATGTATTGGTTGAATGATTGCAATTGATGATTGTGAATGAGAGATATGATTTCCTTGGAATATGATATGTGCTATAAATTGTTAAAAAGTGAGATTTGTTTTATGCTACGTTGATAATTATTTGAGGATTTATTCTTGGGACTTAAAACTTCTGACTTGTTGATTGATGTGGTCATTACTTCTAGCTAGGTACTTGCTTGTGGCGGAAGACTTAATTATTTGTAGAGTATGAATTTTGGCTAGTAATTGTTTATTTAATTGTGAACTAATAAAATAAGTTGTTATACATGAGTTACTCTTGGGTATAAGATGTCTTGAATTTCTTTTTGAGGATCAGTCTTCTTAATGCAATCATATATTGGAAATTTATTGCATTGACTATTGTTTGTGAACTTTGATTGAAATTGGAAATAGACTTCTAGGATAGAGAATATAAACAAGGGATTGGGTAGTACTTCTAGGAACGAGAGCGACATAGTATACATGACAATTGATAAACTTTTAATTATTTGTATGTATCATATTATTGCTTGTAGCTGGTTAATGATGCTTGAGCACGTGGGAGCTTACGTTTATTTTTGGTTTCAATGCAAGGAGGTAACTACTTAAACTTGTTTGCGTGTGTGTGTATGTTGGTAAGCATATAGGTTAGTTTATGAATTTGCGATGTTTATTATATGCTTTATGAGAATTGATTATTTGTTTGGTGCACACCGGTTAATATGATTATAATAATGCCATTCCGGAATGAGGTTTCCTGTAAAACCCCCAGGGACTAAAATGTATAAGACACAATATTGTTACATGTTCAGTAGGGTTGTTAGTCCCTTTGAACCAGTTCAAGCGAGGGTATATCGATCATCGAGTCGTGAGTCCCTATTGAACTGAGATATTACGGTGTGTTGTGTTTGATTTAATGGTTATTATTGATGTTTTAATTATTATTGATGTGTTGAGTCGTGATGTTTTGAGTTGTGATGTGTCCGTATATTTGTGTTGCTGCAATACATGATAGTTGGTAGTTACTTGAAATTAGCATAGATAATATGTTCATGCAACACAACTTGTAGCACACACCACCTTGCGGGCATGCACATGCACGTAGTGCAAAAATGTACGTAAGCGAGTGGTAGTAGTTGCGATTTCTGGGTCTACCCCAATCGTTGATATTACAGGTACTAGATCGGGGCAGGAGTGATGGGAAGGATCTGGAGACTTAGGAACTAAGCGTTATGTTTGCATACTATTTTTTTTTATATTTCATTTATTAATTTGTAAACCCTGTGATTCATTTTCTTTGGATTACTGTATGTCTGTGGGCTGGATAACTGTAATTATCTCTTAAACATGTTTGTGTGCTTATTTGTAAATAATTCTGAAAGAATTTAATTATATCTTATTAGATTTGTTCAAATATCCATGTTAGTCAATTTTTTTTATCTAACATGGATATATTAGATTTGATAATTTTAAATAAACGATTTCCAATTGTTAATTTTATATTTGATTGTAAAATGATTTATTTTAATTTATTTATTTCCAAGTTACGTGAAATATTTTTTTAACCATGATAGTTTATTTGTTACTAAATTTTTTTTTCTATCATGGTTAGCACATTAGCTTATATTTTATGGAAAATAAGAAAAATAAGAAAAATTGTTTTTCTAACTATGTTAGTCATTATTATAACATAAATTCTTTTTCTAACATAGTTAGACTTTAAACTATTTTTAATTAAAGCTACTAACTCGTTTCTTTTAAAAAGTAAGAAAAGTCATTTTCTAACTATGTTAGCTATTATTTTGTTAACTCGATTTTTTTCTAACATAGTTAGTAATTTTGAAAAAAAAAATATAGTGTAAAAATTGTTATAAAAGTGTGGTTGTTACATGATGCGGTGAAGGAGGATGACGACGATGAGGGTGCGTTTTGAGGTTACAGTTATTGCATTCCTGATTTTAGGGAGTTATGTTTGGCATTAGTGCAAGATTATAGGAAGTATGAGTGGATATTTTCAAGTTAGTGGTGATCATGATGAAATAGTTAGAGAAATTCATGGGTGGAATTATTCATCTCTCATTTTATTATTATTATTATTATTATTATTATTATTATTATTATTATTATTATTATTATACGTTAATGGAGCATGATGTAAATTTTATTTTATTATTATTATTATTTTATTTTATTTCATTTTTTTAAGGTTGGTTCTGAAAGTTTTTTTTTCTATTCTTTTTTTATGCGAAATTGCTTTTGTTTATTTACTATTATTATTATTCTTATTATTATTATTTTGGAAAAAAATTCAAAAATATATTACTTTTTTTTGTTTATTAATGAATTTTTTTTCTTTTTCCCAGTTTATTATTATTATTATTATCGTTTTTTATCCAATTAAATTTCTGCATTTGTTAAAAAAAATCTGCATTTATATTTCACCTTTGTTCACTTGTTTTTTTAATCAATTTTGGGGTTTTGGGGACTTCTTTTGGTTATTGGAGGATTCCATGGACTTATAGGTATAATTTTTCATAGTGATGCGTCTTATTAGTATGGGACAAAATTAAATGAGACGATGGTCACAAAAAAGGATAAATAATTAAATGAGTCTCTTGTGTGTCAAAATTAAAACCGAAACTCATTAGTTGCTTTCAGGATTCTAGAATGGTGACAACTGCTTGTGAGTTCATATTCAATTTGGCTGCCTATCCATCTAGGCTTTAAAATATCTTTTGAAATTAAAAGAAAAAAATGAATACATACTCAAACATATAGTCAGTTGCTATCCTGTGACTTGTCATATTTTAAAATAATTTTTGGAGCTTAATTAATGTTGTTATTTTTTTTCCTATCATTTCTCATTTTTTTATAATCTTTCTCCTCCTCAATCTATCAAAATGAATTAATTTTGATTTTCTTTTTAAGGCATTTTACTAAATTTACGTAGTTTTATTAAATCTTTTGTTTCTCATACATATCGTAACCTTTGTATATTGTTTATTGAGCATTGTGTTGTTCTATTTTCATAGTATATTTATTAATTATTGTTTTATTTTATTGTTGAATATTATGGTTGTTCTGTTTTATTTATTATTTTATTTTGTTTTATGGTTTTATTGTATTGTATTATTATTTTATTGTGTTGTGATTTTTTATCACTTTATTTATTTATTATTATTTGTGCTAGTTTAATTATTATTAGTGTTTAGTGTTATTATTATATTGTATTCTGTTATTATTATAAGTAATACTCTGCCTATAATATATCCGTCCGGATAAAAAGAGTATGTTGTGTTAGGCTTTGGCAGCCAACGTAAAAATTTGTCTAATCCTAAAGTATGGACACACACAACCATTTTTGCAATAAGTCAGCGTCTAGCATTTTACAGAAGAAGGGATATATAAAGAAGCAAGTGAATGAGTGTAGGATTAGATTTAGCACGTGGAATATTGGAACCTTAAAAGGTAAAGCTTGAGAGGTAATAGGTGTGATGAGATATAGAAAGATAAACATTTTATGTCTACAAGAGACTAAATGGGTGGGTGAAAAGGCTAAGGATATTGATGGTTATAAACTTTGGTACACTGATAAAGTGAATCGTATGAATGGTGTAGGTATAATTTTGGATGAAGTATGGAAGAAGAAGGACCTTATTTAGGTCAAGTTCCTCCATCCAGATTCTCCATTTCTCCAATTACTGGCCGTTAGATTGAATGGATGGTTGTTATAAAAAGAACTTAATTAACCTTCACTTCCACTTCCATCAAAACATCTTCCATCCAAACAAACAACCCCTTAATTAATCTATAAAGTATAATAAAATTTTCATTATTTTACGGATGACCCCTGGTTGAACCTCTAAATCTAAGGAAAAAGATAAATATAAATGGTTTATAGTAATTATTTTACATCCTTAGTTTATAAAAAAGTCTTAATCTTATTATTAGAAAGAAGTATTAATATTATTTATTAAACAATACTACCTTCGGTCTTAAATATAAGACCTAATTGACTTTTTTGGAGAGATTAAGGTGGCAAAATAGGTTATTAAATCATGACATATTTGATATCTTTTTAGATTATCCATTAGCTTATAGGTAAAATAAACTAGTGTACAACAACAACAACAAAGCCTTATCCCAACTAGGTGGGGTCGGCTACATGAATCACACGACTCCATTGTGCTCAGTCCGTTGCCATGTTTGATGATATATTTTTGATCAAAAGGTCTCGTTGGATAATGTCGTTAAGGGTTCTCTTCGGTCTCCCTCTCCCTCTCTTATAAGGACTCCAAACAATTTGATCCACTATTCGTACTCGTTCATCTAATTCTCTTCTTTGAACGTGGCCAAACCACCTCAAGCGACTTTCTACCATTTCCTCCGCAATTGATGTTATCCCAACTCGTCGGCGAATATGATCATTGTATATCATATCTTTTATTGTAAAATAAACTAGTGTAAGAGAAAAAATTAGGTAAATCAATTTATAATTAACTTATTTTGCCTTTTTTTAGTATTTTTCAAAAACGTCAACTAGGTCCTATATTTAGGACCAGAAGGAGTATTATTTTAATGTGGCTGAATCAAGAGATGAGAATATGGGTTGGAATGTGAGTTCTGGGTTGGTCTGTCCCAACCCAAGGGTCAAATAGGTACGGTCAAAAAGGCCCGTTTTATATAGATTGATATTTGGCCAACCCCTAGCCTAGCATGAAGGTTATAGGAATATAGGATGAACCCACCAACTCGTCACTTTAAAATAACAAATTTTTATAAGGGAAGTTTTCAGAATTTTCTTAATCACCGGTTGTGAGAAGACGTTTTTGGTATCAGAGGCAACAAGGATGGAGAGCTACATACAGCTCAATCCATTAAGTACACAAATTGTTTGATAAAAATCACAAAACAGGATCCTCAAGTACACAAACCTATTTAAACAAAGATAACCAAGGAACAATCTTCATCTTTTAGCCACTACCCAAAGCCAATCTAATACTAAAAAAACCACCTACTAACATGACTTCAACACCAGCAATTTACACACCGTTCAACTATAAAAAGTTGAAAGACATGAACAACGGGGTGAGATCCATAAAAATCAAGAGTAGAAGACTTGAAATGCGTTCATGCATGTCATTCTTCTAACCAGATAGGCCAAAAACAGAGCACTAGAGATGGATCACAGTGCCTTGAGGTTTACAAAAATACATATCCTTTTATGTAAAAAAAATGTTGTAGTTAATCAATTTTTAATGTCACTAGATTTTAAAAGTTTCTCGAAATTATTAATTTAGTCGTTACAGTTTATTTTTCTAGAGTAATTTATTATATGCATCTAGTCCAAATCAGTGATTAAAATAAATTTTACATTTTGGCCCTTAAAATGAGAGTTGATTAATTTTTTTTGGACATTATAAAAGCTAAATGAGGTTTTCTTAAAAAAAGTATTCATATTGATCCATTTTTTAAATAATTTATTTGACTTATAAATTTATAAATTTATGGGTAATAGAAATTAATTAGTGTTTGTACATAATCAAGTAATTTATTCAACGTCTTCATTACTTCCCAATAAATTTTGCTAACTCTCATACAAGCATGATGCATTCATGAATGTATTGAAATGTGAGATCTTATTTTAGATAAGTATTATTATTATGTAAATACAGTTTGCCGTGAAATATTTTAAACTTGTCGAAAATATAAGAATTATTCTACCTCTTTATGACCTTTTTGACTGATGCTACCAAAATTTTGATAAAAATATCTGCAAGTGTACGGATCGTATTTTAATAAAGTGGTAAATCAAGGTCGATCCCACAGAGACTCAGACAATTAATAACTAGACATTAGATCTCCTATTTTCATTCAAGTTGAGTAAATAAAAGAAAATTTGATTTTGATTACCTAATATTTAATAAAATAAAATAAAATAAATATTCACACAGATGAAATTCACGAGTCAAAAGAACAACCTAGAGCCACTTATCACTTATCTGCTTCTTAGATTTTATTCCCCACTAAATTAATTATGAATTAATTCAATTAGCTAATCTAGAGTACTAGTGTCTATAAATGTCTTCCGGTCCACTTACATCCTTACCTAGCTTAATTACACAATGTCTTGCACTAATTTACTAGGCTAATTTATCTCTGTACCACTCTACTGTGACTATGTAGGGCTTCTACGTATATTCCTATCCTAGTCGCAAATCAGATTAAAATCCAATCCTACACTATTTAATCTCATGGTCCATTTAAAATTCCCTCGTCCAATTCTAAATTCCCTAAACATGTCTAATGGTGATCAAGCACTAAACAAGTTAATCACTAAAAGCAAGATTAAATAAACTAAATCAAATTAACCATGACTAAATAGTGGGAAATAAAATATTAAGTTACAAACAAGTTCATAGTACTCTAGGTTGTAAAAGAAATTAGCCACACATAGGGTTCAACATAAGAATTGGGTGAAAATCCAAAAACATACTTCAAGTTCACAAAGGAGTAAGAATTGGACAAGATTGAGGAGCTGCTTCCTTCCTTTTGTGTGTTGATGTCAATACATATGTGTGTGCGCCTTTGTAGTACGGCCCTGGTGCCTCCTTCTTCTTTTTCTTGCGTCAATAACGTGTGATCTGCTTCCTCTCGTCTTCAATTTCTTCGTGAATCTCGTGTAGGCTATAGGAATTGGAAGAATTATGACCAAGTCTCCTCTTCTCCTCAATTGCATGTGTATATTTATAATAAAATAGTCCAACACCATATTGTTTTTGCCTTGCATGTTAAGTTTCTTTTCTTTCATTTTCTTGTATGTCCCTTTCTCTTTATTTCCTTTTTCATTAATTATGCATTCATGAAGAGAAAGAAACAGCAAATAATCACAATGACTCAATCACATAATCTCATTAATAGGAAACTTCCCATTAAAATATTTCTTTTAATATATTAAGTTTCCTATTTCAATTAAATTTCAAATTTCCAAAAGAATCACTCATATAATTATCAAATTACTTTCTTTCCAATTCAAATCAAAATCACTTAATTATTTAATTCATGACTCCCCAAATACAACAAAATATTTCCTAAAACCACTAAATATGAGGAGTCATCACACCCCCACACTTGCATTAAATCTTGTCCTCAAGATTTCAAATTGTTAACACATTAGCACAAAAATGAAAGTTTCTATCATCACAAAGTTGAAATCAATTCAAACTCTCAACAAGTAAATCCTCTTAGAAATCTCTCTCACCATTCCTAAATGCAAGTAATCAGGCAATCAATTTGATAGAGATAAATCACAAAAGCATGTCCCTCACCGGTCAAGTGTTTACGTTTTACTCTCAAAGTATATAGGGGTTGTGTTTCACTCAATTCCATCTATGTAATCCAGCTACCATAGGCTTGTTTATCATCTCGATATCCACTCTTATATCTCAATGCACACACAAATCAAAAGGACTTTTAAGGGTTGTAATGAAAAAGGTAGGATAATGAAATGAAAATGAGATGGAGGTATATTTGAAAAGTGCTAAACCATTTCAATTATAGTAAGGAATGAAGGAATCACTTAACTTGATAAGCACATAAGGGTTGACTCTTCTGAACTCCACAATTCTTCAATTCTTTCGATTTTCATCTTCTTCTTTCTTTCTTTTTTCTTTCTTTTTTTTTTCTTTCTTTTTTTTCACACTTTGTGTGATTTTTTTTTTCCTTTTTAACCTTCACTTTTTTTTTATTTTTTTGTTTTCTCCTTTCTTCAACACTTATATTTCCCCTTTTTCCTTTTCTAATTCCTTCACCCTTTTCCATATGAATATAGTATAACACTTTTCAAAGCGTGAATGGGAGAAATAGGTAAGAGATGAAAAATTGCATCAAAAGAATTCAAAGGCTAAAATATGCAATCTTTCTTTTTAAAAGAGAAGTAGGCTCAAAGGGGTTAAGCAATGGAAATAATGTAAAATTGATGGCTTTTTGGCTAAACTGGCTATGAAACGAAGGCCTTAATCATTTTTGTGCATGCAAGAGATTTGAGCGTCAAAAGAGATTCAAGACAAGTTCTAGAGGGGAAATTACAATAGATGTTCACTCATGAAAGAATAAAATTAAGGCTCAAATTCCTCTCAGGGCTTTTTGACATACTAGAGTAATTTATCTAAATCAAATAGTTTGCCTTTTCACTTACATTCAAAGAAGATGAGATCAAAATCTAATCAAATCCAATTGTTTCAAGTCCAAATCAATCCCAAATTTGGCAAAAGTTTTTTTTTTCAAGAAAATTTTACAAAATGAAAGCTTGAGGACAATCTTTAAAGAACAATGATACCCTCATACCCCCGCACTTAAATGTCTAGTTGTCCCCAATGTGAACATGTAACACAAGTAGTGGAATTACAAAAATATCCATAGCAAGTGTAGGAATGATAAAGTTATTTCAAGTTCCATATCAGTCATGCAATTCAATCAAGAAGTGAAATCTAAGCATCACACACAAGCACATATCAACAAGCACCATCACCCATTACCAAAATAATTCTAAGTCAAATAAAGAAAAAGTTAGAAGAATACTCCCCTTCCTCTTCTCGATTTCCACTCTTAGCTCCTAGTCCATCAAAATCAAGTTGAAGCATCCTTTAGGGTCAAAAGAAAAAAATCCTACAAACTCAAAAACAAAGCATCAAATACCAAAACCTTGGGTTGCCTCCCAAGAAGCGCTAAGTTTAAAGTCTTCAGCCAGACTTTCCAAACAAATCTTAGTCATAAGTATCAAAAACCATAATCAACTCATCTTCATTCCTTTTCAAACAGTATAAGTGATCAATCAAAGTAATGACTTGTGCCTTTTCAATTATAGACAATTTCAAAGAAAAAGCAATCACTGATTTCAAAGGAATTAGAATATGCTCATACAAACAATTAGATGTATGTCTTTCTAAGATTAATGAGCATCCAATAAAATCAATTTGACTCTCATCAGTAAGAGTCACAATAGTAATAGGAGAATAATCCAAAGTAGTTATAGGAACATGTTCGCACCGCAAGTGCACGGGTCGCGCCAAGTAATAAAGTGATAAGTGGAGTATCGTTCCCACGAGGATTTGGTTCCAAAACCCGGTCAAGTAATGATTATTGCACTCTCGCCCAATTTGAGTGATTCAAATATCAAGATGTGAAGGGTAACCATAAAAATAAATAAGAAAAACTATAAACAAGTGATTCTCCAACTTCAAGGGTAAATGAGGATTTAAGATTATTTATCCCCTTGTATTTCCTAACCTTAAAATGGTCTCCTCTCACAATTGCTTTTAATGACTATATATGTGTTAACCTAGGGTTCACAATGTACTTGTAAATGCTCCGTCGAGTCAAGAACAAGTGTTTAATTCTATTAATCATGCAATCTCTTGTCACAATTAATAAAACCCAATTTTTAAACTTCAACCCTAATGTGGCTATGCAAGGTCAATAAGTATATCTCTATCTTATCAACAAAACCATTCATTTGTCATGCAAACTTCAAGTTCTTACACTATTTCACTCAAGTTCTACACTTGACCTAGCTCTCTTAAGTCATAAGTCAAATGAACAAATCAACTAAATGGTGATCAAGCACTTAGAAGCATTAGGACTAGAGTGAAATAAACACATATATAATATTAATCACAAAATGAAAGGAAGAATCAAGAGTTACTCCATACAAGGGTTCAAGATTATCCTAAAGCAAAGTGTTTAGCTACTCATGTTCAAGAAATCCAAAGAAAAATACATAAGACTAATCATAAACATTGAACAAAGAGAAGGAATGAGAATGGAGAAGAAGAACCGAAGTGTGAAGTCAAAATCTCTTTCAAACTTCAAACCACAACTTGATCTCCACCAAAATCCAAGCCCTAGCACACCACAAAGCTACCCAAGAAGTCCAAGAAGTGAAGAATCGTCGGCTCCCTCTGTTTTTGCCCCTTTTAAACCTAATTTTCGAGTGCAAATAGTGATGTGGCAGTTTTTATGCGACTGTGCTGCGGCTTAGTAAAATAGACAGAAACTGTGCAGCGGCATGATTTTTCTCTGGTGGCTAAAATCCAATTTAGGCCGCGGCACGAAATTTTGACATGGAATCATGCCGTGACTCAATTCAGTTTTGATGAAAATTGATTTCTTCCCAAGCAAATAAAATGCTCCAGCCTCCAAGTATGCTCTCAATTATCTTTGACTTCTCAAATATTTTGCCTTGAATTCCTTGCCCAAAATTACCTTTCACAATAAAATTAAATCTCCAAAATATGCACAATTGATGAACAATAAATGCGCCACCAAAAATCATGCATCAATTCCTATATTTTAGCATCCAAAATATGTATAAAAACTCCAAAAATGTATATAAAAGAAAGTGAATCACACTAAAAAGTATGAATTCCAAGACATTAACAGAACACTCACATCAACATGTATATCAGAATCACAAACATTTGAATTTATATCTTGAACATCAATTAGACACCATCAATTTCTTCTAAACAAGTTTCAGGCTCTATGACAACCTCTAAATCCTCTTTAACTTCATGTTCATCCCTATCCTCAACTTCCTCATATTCAATCTCATTAGATAACAAAGGGGAACTATGATTAAAGGAGGAATTTTGTTTTAATTCTTCAAGGTCTCTGCACATTTGACTCATCTGTGCTACAAGATTTTGTGCTCTTGATTCAAACTTAGTCTCAATTGAATCTAACCTTTTGAAACAATCCTCCTGCCATTTCAAACACATATCGGCTAATCTTTCTAATATGTCAAATCTTTCTTCTCTACGAGATATTTCACTATCCTCAAAATTGTTTCCTTGAACATGTGAATAAGATATGAAGGGTGGGTTTAATGCATGTGAATAAGAATCAACATGTGGGTTCCAACACTCATCTTGCTCAAAATTCCAACTAGGCCTAGAAAAATTATCAACATAAGTTTGTTGCCTAGTGAAATCATCTCCTATACAATTTATGGTAGGCAAAAATGGACAATTTCCTGGTACATGATTATTTCCACAGTGATAACATCGATACCATTTATAATAATTAAGCTCTGGAAAGTCCATCTTTCTATTTTTCTAAAAGAAAAAAAAACTCAAGTTAAAACTACTAAAGAATTTCTAATTCTAATTACTAATTGCCTTGAGTCCCCGGCAACGGCGCCAAAAACTTGATGCTACCAAAATTTTGATAAAAATATCCGCAAGTGTACGGATCGTATTTTAGTAAAGTGGTAAATTAAGGTCGATCCCACAGAGACTCAGACAATTAATAACTAGACATTAGATCTCCTATTTTCATTCAAGTTGAGTAAATAAAAGAAAATTTGATTTTAATTACCTAATATCTAATAAAATAAAATAAAACAAATATTCACACAGATGAAATTCACGAGTCAAAAGAACAACCTAGAGCCACTAATCACTTATCTGCTTCTTAGATTTTATTCTCCACTAAATTAATTATGAATTAATTCAATTAGCTAATCTAGAGTACTAGTGTCTATAAATGTCTTCCGGTCCACTTACATCCTTGTCTAACTTAATTACACAATGTCTTGCACTAATTTACTAGGCTAATTTATCTCGGTACCGCTCTACTGTGCTATGTAGGGCTTCTAGGTATATTCCTATCCTAGTCGCAAATCAGATTAAAATCCAATCCTACACTATTTAATCCCATGGTCTATTTAAAATTCCCTCTTCTGAGTCCAATTCTAAATTCCCTAAACATATCTAATGGTGATCAAGCACTAAACAAGTTAATCACTAAAAGCAAGATTAAATAAACTAAATCAAATTAACCATGACTAAATAGTGGGAAATAAAATACTAAGTTACAAACAAGTTCATAGTACTCTAGGTTGTAAAAGAAATTAGCCACACATAGGGTTCAACATAAGAATTGGGTGAAAATCCAAAAACATACAACAAGTTCACAAAGGAGTAAGAATTGGACAAGATTGAGGAGCTGTTTCCTTCCTTTTGTGTGTTGATGTCAATACATATGTGTGTGCGCCTTTGTAGTACGGCCCTGGTGCCTCCTTCTTCTTTTCCTTGCGTCAATAACGTGTGATTTGCTTCCTCTCGTCTTCAATTTCTTCGTGAATCTCGTGTAGGCTATAGAATTGGAAGAATTATGACCAAGCCTCCTCTTCTCCTCAATTGCATGTGTATATTTATAATAAAATAGTCCAACACCATATTGTCTTTGCCTTGCATGTTAAGTTTCTTTTCTTTCCTTTTCTTGTATGTCCCTTTCTCTTTATTTCCTTTTTTATTAAATATGCATTCATGAAGAGAAAGAAATAGGAAATAATCACAATGACTCAATCACATAATCTCATTAATAGGAAACTTCCCATTAAAATATTTCTTTTAATATATTAAGTTTCCTATTTCAATTAAATTTCAAATTTCCAAAAGAATCACTCATAAAATTATCAAATTACTTTCTTTCCAATTCACATCAAAATCACTTAATTATTTAATTCATGACTCCCCAAATACAACAAAATATTTCCTAAAACCACTAAATATGAGGAGTCATCATTGACCTCAAGCGTAGGTAACATTTATTTAAAAAAACCATTAATATCCCACTTTGCTTTGTTTAATTTATTAATTATCAATTAATAATATTATTTTTAGAAATTTAATAAGATGCACTTCTCTACTCCGAGAATATGCAGTTTTCACATACGGTAAACAGAGTAATTTGTATACCTTAGGCTATATCACACAAACATTCTAATTCTAAGTTTTTCAAATTAACCAACACAAACTATGTACTTCTATATCTTAACGTTTTTCTTAACGTCTACGAAACTTGTACATCAATCATGAATTCATGATAGACAACACAATAATAAGAATGATGATTGTTATAGAATAGGCTATAAGAATTGAAGAAGGCAAGTTTTTTGGGGGAACAGGCACGTATGTATAGCTAGGTTGCCATTTTTGACGATAATAATGAAAAAGGCATCGGTTGAAAGGATACTTTGTCCCATGCTACATATAACACTATTCTTCGTCACATGCAAATATTTGAAAACATGTGGCAGCTTATAGAAAGCCAGTAGACTTTTGACGAAAAGACACCTACCTAATCTAACCCAAAATTAAAGTCTTGTCATTCACATCATGATGAACAACAATGCACAAACTTTTTTATTTTTGGATTATACTATTGCATGCATTTTTATAATTTTGGTTTGGTTTATACACACACACTCAAGCTATATATAGACAGCCGATCATTTTGATGTGCATAATTTGGTTTCATAGTCCCCACAGGTAGACGAAAATTTTAATAAAAGAGAGGCAATGGTGACATTAAAATCTGGATCATATATTTTGTGGGGCTTGTGCCATATGGGAGGGTAGTACCAATGTTTTTAATAACTTGCCATGTGAGTATATATTTATACTGAGAGACAACTCCATGTGACCTTGTAAAAAAGTCACTCCTCTTAGTTATGGGGAGAGGCTAAGCAAGATGGATGTGGAGGCAACATATTCACGCCTCTTCCATAATTGTTTCATATATATATGAATGATTGTTCATAGTTACCCACTAAGTCCTCCATATTGTTAGTTGCAGGATTGGAATTCACAACCTTATAAATTAAATCAACTTCTTGTCAATTGAATTATTTGTTTGAGATGTTCTATTGGAAAATAAAAAATAAAAAAGCTAAGCCTCGCCCATGTACTAGTGAATTGAAGTTTCATAAGGTTGGTTTTAATCTGAATTAATATTGGAGCAGTAGAAATCGAGGGATGTGAACGTTCAAGGGAGAGACATGGAATGAAATCTCTATTTGTAAATTATACTTCGGTTTTAAATAAAAAGAATATAGTGGATGGGTTTATTTAAACTCTGAAAATTTTGTTATAACAAAATATAAAATTGCAAATATTAATTGAATAATAATTCAGAAAGTAGATTATATATTTGAGAGATAAAATATTTTTTAATTTTCGTAATTAAGAAAATTAAAAAATATTTTATCTCTCAAATATATAATCTACTTTCTGAATTATTATTCAATTGATATTTGCACTTTTATATTATTAATGAAGGTTATGTAATTAGAGGAAGTTTGTAATGCAAAATATTAAAATGATATTTTATTACATTTATTACAAGTTTAGTTAATTTCTTTGATCTTTCAAATTATTTATTTAGCTCATATATTAAAGACGGAGAAATATATTTAAAGACTAAGTTAGGTTTGTTGAACACAATCACATTAATCACTACTTATATTACATAGATGATAAATGGTTTTAATATCTTGCTCAATGAAAAAATTAATAATATTCAATTTTTTTGAACTGAATAATATTCAATTAATTATAACAGATAAATGACTTTAGTAAATGTTCTGTAATGACTGAGAGCTGTAAGAAAAAAGCTTCATTCGTTTCATTATTTGTGTGTGTGTGTGTGTGTGTGGGGACTAGCTTACTGTTGTTAGTTGACTAGTGAGAGCATATACATTTGGTTGGAGCAAGCGTCGTCTGTGGCTGTAGGGTCTCACTAACGTTGGAAAAAACATATGTTTGGATTGACCCTCTATATGTTTTATATTTTTCAAATTTGTTTCTATTTATTGATTGTTTTCCTCATTTGTTGAAGCAAATAGATCCGTATTCTACCCCATCCATTATCTAATGTCATATATATAATTTTAATAATCATATAACTGTTTTCATCGGTGACATATCAACATGATCTGTTTTATATATCTTGACAAACAAAATGTATGGTGTACGCCTGAATATGTATATTTGGATCCATATATCCGTTGTTTATATTGGTCCCGATTCTTTTCTTGCCATGTAATATGATGATATATTTACATATAAATATAATAAATGAAAGCAGAGTCCTTGTTTTTTGAGAAGTCATTTAAATGTTTGTTTGTTGATCAGTTGCAAATATAAGGTATGATTTATTGCAATATAGATTGTTTGTTTGTTGATCAGTTGTAAATTTAAGGAGGTGTGATGTATTGCAACATAGATTCAATTTGTGGGGAAGATCGTATTAATAGAAAGGATTATTGCTGATTCCTGGATAGATAAGTAATTAATATTCATAATCAATCAATATGAAATTTAATTGGTCACCATGTTATTACAAACAAATACTTCAGAATTATGTTAATGTTATATGGAGAAGTTTTCGACTAGAAATGTGTGTGTGTGAGTATATAAGTAGGACATTCACACTTTAGCTTGCCAACCGCGTTAGTTGGTTTTGCTATTGTGTTTGGTCCGAAAAATGTGTTAAAAAAATGGAAAAAACTTACCTCAAGTACTTGACCTAAATTACATCCATTACCCAATAAGAATTTGACACATGTCCAACTAACCCATACACAACTGACACATGGAGGAGAGAGAAAAGGAGGAGAAAGTGGTGTGGGTTAGTTGGACATGTGTCAAATTCTTATTGGCTTAATGGATGTAATTTAGGTCAAGTACTTGAGGTAAGTTTTTTCCTAAAAAAATATGAAGAAGTTTATTTCGACGTGATGCTTGTGTGAGGAAAAAATCAATGCCCAATTTATTGTTTGAAAGAGGAAAAACTTAATCAAAACTCTATTGCCACATTAGCGTATATAGTATAATTGTATGCATAAATCAATTAGAATATTATTTATGATTGGTCAAAAAAAAATTAGAACATCTAGGAGTAGTAGTTGGTCATACTACAAACGATGACATATCAGACCATTATGCAAGAATTTCTCATCGGTGTGTGTGTTTATTATAGCACATAGATAGTCAATAATAGTATGCTAACTAGCCAAACCAATATTTGAGGTTAAATAACAAGCAAAACATTAGTACATAACATAGCTGGAGCGTTTGGTTGAGAGTGACAGATAATCACAAAACAAGAACCGTAATTTTCCATTTTGAGATGCGCCATTCAAGTGATGTGCTTTATTTCAGGAGCTTCAAATTCTCACATTCAGAAATGTATGTCCCCATGTCGGACTCCTAAACCATAATAATATATACATACATACATGTATCACACGCGCGCTCGTTATTCTAATATATTTTTAACGTAGTAATACGATTAGTAATAAATAATAACGTTTAATAATTTTAAATAGTGATTGTAAGTACTCGTACGAGTTCCAAATGATTGAAGGGATGCAAAATTGCACATTTTATTAATCAAAATGAACTGCGTTCAGCTTCAAGACATGGTAAGCTGATTCAAAGCTATAGTGGCTGATAGGGATGAATAGTTTATAATTTCTCTACTGTTTAATTTCATTTTTTAAAAAATCAATTGACTACGTACGCCAAGATCGTTTTGTTTATCTGTATTTTTTTTGTTGATATATCTTTATACATACAAATATGGATGATGAGCTGTACGAAGATAGTAATTAATTAGGTCATGAATTAATTAAGTGAAAGTACTAATACCATCGATTAAGTGTGTTGTGCTCACTAAGATCAAAACAACAGTGTTCCCAAAAACACATTCATAAAGCGACAACCATTTTGATAATGGAGACATATGTTCTGGACTTCCACAATTAGTTGTTCTATTTATTAATTAACTGTCATATTTAAATTTAAATAGTAAGAACTGCATTTTCTTTAATTTAACTTGTAAGTATTTCAATCCCAATAGAAAGTATTAATTCAATGGATTAATGTGTATAATTTGCCACACAATTTGTGGTGCAAACAGTTAAGCTTATGCAAATGTGCATCGATCCGTAGAAGGTTTCATAGTGTAGTACTATATCATCTTTTTAATAAGTAGAACTACTGTAGAAGATTGTGAAATAGATTTCGATTTAAACCTTAACTATTAGTGCGTGCTTCTATAATTTATAATTCCTGAGTTCATGGATTTGTTTTTCTAATGATTTCTCAAATACTCATATATGGTAACTGTTTTAGTTTGTTTATATAATTGAAAACAAAAATTATGACTAGTGGGCTAGTGGCATATAGTATTAAGTTAGGACACATGATAAATTCTGACAAAGTCGCATCCCAGTTTTTAGCTGCTGGCCAGGGCACTAGCATCCCTTGTGAGAGTGGCGGTGCTTACGTGTACCTCAGTCTTTTTTCATATTTGTTTGGACTAATTTACATTATCCCTTATTTAGAAAGTAATTAATTAGTATTATCACTTAATGTAAACTTAAATATTGATAGGAAACTTCAAATATGTTGCGTCCCTCATATTGTTTTATAATTTGCATGAAATATTTTTAATTAATTTTTATGTCACCGGTCAACTAAACGATCCAACCGTTTAACTATAACCTATTGACATCTATCTGTGACTCATTGTCCCATCTGACTTTTAAAATATTGACTCACGGGGACTTTTTTTTTTTTTACCATAACTCACAAAGACTTGATTCATATGTTTCATGCTATTTGTTGTCAACTTGTATGCTCTATAACTTATACATGTGCATTTTCTTGGCATTTTTAGTGGTTAAAATCATGATACTAGTAAGTCTGAACAAATCTTTTATGGACCTCACAAGTCAGCACATATCGTACCATTAAATATGGTTTGAGATTTGGTTCTCTGTGACGTTGATATCCACGTGGATTGGCCTTTTCTCACAGAGGCAACTAACGGACAAATGCCACGTAGGAAAAAACGGCAATGCACATCCCGTAATACACATCTTTCACAATCAAAACGTTTTACGTCGCCTTCTCATTAACACCTCTATCTCCTATTCTATTCACATCAAATTCATTGAATAAACATCACTACAAGTCTCTAACATAAAAATCAAGAGAAATAAAAAAAATACATTTATAAGTTAAACCTGTATATGTACAGGTCGAATGTAAAATTTTCGTTTAAAAATCAAACTTTCAATTTTACAAGTTTAACTATAAAATTCATTAAAAAAGTTGTTTCTAACTTTCTTATACCTCGATCTCTATGTTTAATTTTCTTATATGAGAATAATTTTTTATTTCCTTTCAATAATGCTTGGAAGGCAAAATGCAATAATACTCCTCCTTACTCCGAAAATGATTATTCATCTTCTGAGCAAAAAAAAAATGATTATTCATCTCCTATCCCTCTCTTTTCATAAATTATGTTCATTTAAGACAATAATTCGATTCATTGAATAGCGTCGAGTATCAAATTCCTGCTACTATCTGAAGAGAGTCGACTAGAATGGTCCAAACAAAAATAAAGAGAGTCTACTACCTCTTTGAATCAACAATATATACCTTTCTTCTCATAAAATACACTTATTCCAATTATTACAGTAATATTTGGCCAGAAAATCATTTTAATTTTTAGGTAAAAAACATTGTAGCATAAAAAATGGAATAAAAACAATAGTTGAATTGATATTATAATTATTGCAAATATCATATACTATATCATTCTAAAAACAATTTATTTATAATGTACTATCACATGATGAAATTAACCTTTATTATATAGGGCGAATGTCCAAAAGTGCTTATGCATGTAGTTTGGTACAAGGTGGTAACTCTGCAAAAAAAATTTTTGTCCAAAAATATCATCACAACTATCAAAATGGTCAAAAATGTCATGTCATCAATATAAACAAAAAGGGTCAAGTTTTTCAATGTTAAGAGAAACTATAAAGTATAAAAATATCCATAATGATTAGTCTGATATGCATTCAACACTGTGAAGTTTTCCCCAGAAAATGTTCACATAATTATTACAATGGTTCCTTCAATGTCCATACCGTTACTGTATACATGTTAGGCACATGAGAAATACATGGGTATGAATTTTATATTCTAATACAATCTTTTTTAAAACGGTAAGTTCAAAAGCAATTTTCGAAAACAAATAGGAAAGAAATAGAGTGTTTGTATTTAAAAAAAAATTTTGCAAAAACGTTCGTTTGCATTGTCAAAAGTTTTTACGTATCCGACGACCAACAAATAATTCGAAGCATGAATTTTTAGATAAAAGTTTGAATTACAAGTATTTGCCTAAGATTTCTAACCTTTATGTTATGTTTCTTTAAATTACTAGGAGCTTAAGCGATTATTATATATTTTTAGCCTATAGAGTTCAAAGATTGAACTAATATGAACACTGGGGAGCTCTTGTTACCTGTTACAAATATTTATACATGAGAAGGTTATATGGTTTAGATTTTAATTTTTGAGGTTAGACATTTTGGTGAGGATTCAAATGAAGTTAGAGTATGTTTTCATTTACATGCATGTAATTAGTTTTTTAAATAATACTTCATTCACTTTACACAACAAAACTTATTTCACATTGGTTATCTTATATCTTGAAAAATCAATCATTTACTGTCAATTCATAATCATGATCTAGGGCTTCACTAGAAACATTTTGTTAAGCAAACTAAAGGACGCAAAAGATGGGAAAAGACTCAAAATACCTACTTTTGTATTTTTGTTTTACAAAAGTACTACGCATGGGTCAGAACAGAACATGAGGCAGACATTATGGAAGCATGCAAACACATGGACACATGAATTTGTGAAGAACAAGGTAATCCACAACCAAACTTACCGCCTTGGGTTCACAAAAATCCTTCCCTCCCCAATCCCCCAAAAAAGGACTACAATAACCAAGATTCAAGCATATCATTTCTCAAAACTTGATCTTAATTACCTTCCATGTCTCCTCTTCTTGTACTTCCATTTTATAATTTATTCACTTCCCAATAAAGAGAACACTAATTGTAATTTCTTCACTATACAACAACACATTTCAATAAACAGTCTTTTCTTCTTTAACAGCTAGGCATGCACTTAAACGATGTAGAGTTCAAATAGTTATAGTAATTTAATTAATTTCTCAAGGCATATTAGATGCACTTTAAGGAATGCCATGAGACAAACAAATAAATCCCACTCACAGTTTTAAGTTGAAGAATTTAATATGTGGACCCCTTTGTCCTCTATATATATCTCTGCAGCAATCTATGCCCCTGCCCATCAAACCTCTTATCAGTTCCAATTACTTATATCATAGTCAAGCTCTTCTTAGCCAAGACCTATTAAAGCTTTTCAACAAAGATAGCCACCACAAGAAAATCTACCTATTCTCAAACTGCTTGCATCAAATGAAGCCTTCTTTGGTTTTTTCTCTCCGGCTTTTGTCCCTCCTTCTTGCAAAGGTTCAAGGTAATTAATCACAAGACTAAGCCTTGTTTTTTTTCTTCCATCTTCTTTGTACATAACACATGGGGATTTCTGATTTTTCCTTTTTTTCCCTATAGGGATTCGCTTGGACAGAGAGTCTCAGTCTCTAGCAGTTAAGAATAAAAAACATGTAAGTGCTCATAAAATTAATTCCAAGTTTGGTGTAGGTTTATGGTTTTTTTTCTTCAAATGTTTCAACTTCTTATTTTTTTTTCAATCACGTTTGAATTTAAAAGTTCACTTCCCACTTTTGTCTTTGCAGAATGAAGAAAGTACCATGATCAAGGAAAACAACACAGGAGAAGCTGATGAGGAAGTTATTTTCTGCAAAGATGAACAATGCACAGGTACCATGAAGAGAAGACTCTCTAGAGTATCAACAAATTCACATAAATGGTTATCTCCAATTCATGAAGATTACTATGGACCCAGACACCATTCTTCCAAACACCATTAGTTTTATTTTTCTTTTCCTTCTTCTTAACCTTAACCTCACAAAAGATGCCTTGTAACTTCAGCAAGCAAAAGTTGTCCCAACAACTCCTAGTGACTTTTTTTTTGGTCAAAAGTGACTTACTTTTTTAGTTATACAGAACCATGCAAGACTTTCTTGTCTTCACTCCCTTTCTTGTTAAGCATCATAATATTAAGCATATTGAATATGTTCTTATTGCTGCAGGAAAGGTAAAGAGTAGAAAACTTGTTACCAAATCCATTTCCTCTTCTCATGAACTTTCAAAGGTTGGTTTTAGAGATGACAAAAATTTCATTAACATAGAATTAAAAAAATTCCTCTCAATGATACTATTATTATATGCTCTATGGGCAGAATAAAGTGAAGAAGGAAGAGGATGATGGAGCTCACTCCTCTGTAAATGGCAAAACTAGAATGGTGAAACTTGATGGGGAAGAAAAGGGAATAAAAGTTCAAACTTTGACTACTTCAGAGCACCATCATGAGCAATATCCGGACCTTGTAGACATAGCTGAGATGGACTATTCTCCAGCAAGGAGAAAGCCTCCAATACACAATTGAGAAAGAGTCTAGGAGAAAAGGGAAGAACAAAACAACTAGAGAAAGGGACAAAAAGTTCTTTTTTTAAGCTTAGGATATATTAATAAAGTATAGGCCAGAAGAAGGTTGGACAGCATTACAGAAATGCTGCAGTTTTTCTAGGAAGAATGACTTGTACATTATTATATATAAAATATTCCCTGTTTCATTGGTTAATAATATCAATAGTATTATTCTAAAGTGTTCGTCCTTTTTATGATTAAGTTATCATGAGCATAATTAGGGTAGCTTCTCTTCTCTATAGGCCCTTTAAACCCCGAGAAAGAAAGTGACATCAGTCTTGAGAACATAATCGGAGACAAAATTATTCAAAGATCTTAAAGTAAACATCTTTTAGTTTTGGTCTTTAGTAACTATGAGAAGCTGAAAAGCCACGTATCCTTCTTTTGCACCCTTAAGAGAAAACTTTATTAACACAGAGTTCATAAACTTATGTATGATCCATAGACCTATGAGGAATATTTTCAAATTCACAATTAATTTGGAACAATCAATTTTCCTTAAATAGTTAATCAGATGGAGAGTTAAAAAAAAAGAATTATATTACTTCATTGGTTCTATTGCTATATGACAATTTGTATGTAAGTGCATGAAAAAAGTTTAGCGTTGTCTCCCTCCTATCCGTTTTATTTCTCATCCTACGGTTTCATTCCAAGTATGTTTTCAAATTCACAATTAAAATTGGAGTAATCAATTTTCCTTAAATAGTTAATCAATTTTTTTTAGAAATTAAGAATTCCAAATTAATCACTTAAAAATTGGCTATAGTTAAAATATTCTTATCAAAATTAATTTATTTTACTTAAACTAACATATAATCTAATTATAATTATACGTGACTATGCGATATATAATTTAATGATCTAATTTACTTTCTTAACCATCGCAAAAAAAGTCAATTGATCTTATATTTATGGAGTATTATATTAAAAACCCAATGTAGCATACAAAAAGAGCAATCACTTGAACCGACCATTTAGTTCGGACATTAAAAGAGTCATGGCAACCAGACTAACTAAACAATAAATTACTAAAAAATGAATTAGTTGCGATTGTTTGAAGATTTGGTGAGAAACTTCAAATTAGCATATTACGAATGCAATGAGAAAGAGCAAGCAGATAGATACAATCTCCACTAGAAAACAAAAGGACATGTCCATGAAACAGGATTCAGTCATGGGATTTGAGAAGCACAAAAAGAACATCCCATTGATGCATTTTGTCAACCATGTGAAAACCAAGAGTTAAAAGTAAGTGTGCTATATAACATGTACTATATTATTTATTTATCAAACCCTTTTAAGCTTCAGCAGAGGGCAAGATTTGGATGACACATATCATCACAATATCAGCATTAATTATAGGAGATATCAACCATGTGGGAAGAAGAAATGGCAAGAGATGACTGGTGTGTGAAAAATCAAAATTTGAAATAGAGATAATGAAGAAAGAAATTTGGAGAGAGGTGGGTTTGGAGTTGAAGAAAGTAGGTGGGGGCTAAATGAATAAAGAAATGGACTAATGTCTAGCTCCATAGAAACAAAATGGGCCCAATATGTTTGAGCTATTCAATGCAAAGACATGCATGAAAGGTCGTCGTTTTCATGTGTGATGGGTCGTTTATACTGTTGGTGGGGGTGGTCCATTTTGGAGGCCAACATTGCGTTGGACCACATACAAATACAAGGGTACTATTTTCTTCTATATTGATGCATTTTAGGTTGCTTCTTTATGGGGTTACTGTTGTCTCTTTGGTCACGAGCTTATAGAGGATTTGATCATTCGTTCCCTCTCTGTTTTCATCTAAAAAATCAGTTTCTTGTGTTTCACGTATGAGTCTATCCATAAAAAGATTGACTTTTTTAGGTGCAAGAGTTTCAATATTGATTGTCTATCCATATTTGATCTTTTATAGTTAACTGTTTGTTCTAAATTTTTAATTCTATTTGAGTAATTTAAAAATAAAAGAATACTTTTTATAACACAAAATCTGGACCATTCGAATATTAATCTTATTCTTATAGAAGAGAGGGTGAGGGAAATAGATGCAAATGGAAAAGAAGGGATTATTATTGTTTTATGGTTATTAGATGTGTAACAAAAAATCTAGATTATTTTAGTTTTTATATTCATGTTTTTCTCTAAACTTATTTGTCAGACGTGATATGATTTTATATAAAGGAAATTTTACCTTCATGTTTTGCCCCAACAACACTGTGCTGTCATTCGTTTAAACGAGTTTATATTGACACATTTCTTTGTTGGGCAAGGGGGTGTGAGTCTCCCACTCTATGGTCACGTGGAGGAGAAAATTTGTCGACTTGAAAAATCTGTCAGCACATCTCATAATTGTCTAGATAGAAATAATTTAATAACCTTATCTGAATTTCTGAAGTATCATGGTAAAATCTGTTATCCTCTTTAACTCTAAATATATCTCTTTTTGTTGTCTCAAAAATCTATAAAGCATATCATTATACTTCAACCCATCTTAATTATAAGATCAAGTTGATTTTCAAATATTTGATTGATAAATGTTTAAAAAATGGTTTCCTCCTTTAATTTTTGAAGGGAAAATCCCAATAAAATACCTTTTAAATTTCAAACTCATTTTAATTAGTTGGGTATATATGTTTACTACTGAAAATGCCCTTTTGAGATTTTGAAATTGAGAAATCATTTTCCTGAGCAAAAAAAATTGAGAAATCATTTTTTGTCATTTCCCCTTCTTTAAAGGCTTCAAGTATTTCTAATTAAAATACTCCATATTGCATGCATTCTATGGGATTGGGTGTTCATGAGATGATACAGGATCGGGATGCTCCGTCCCAAAAAAGGATTGGGACGGGGTTTCCGTTACGTGTCCCGTCCCGATTGGGATCAAGATGGAATGGGAAAATTCTCCCAAATCATTTTTTAAACATTTTTATTAAAAATATCTATTTGTAAAAAATATAACATTTTATGTTTGTTACAAACACATAAATTAGTTCAATATTTCTTATACAATACGTCTCAGACAATATAATAAGGTAAAATTGTATCATGATCGTATTTATCATAAAACAAATGTCATGTATACTCATACATGATATAAATGACACATGCATTTTTTAAAAAAAAACTATATAAAAACACTTATAAATATATTCGGGACGAGATAACCCCGTCATGTGTCCCGTCCTAAAGATAAATTTTATCTTGTCCCAAAAAGCTACCAGACTGGATGAAATGGTCAAATGGATCAAGACAAAAAAATTATGCACACCCCTACTATGGGCTTTTGCGACATCCTTCACCTTTGTGGTCTCCCTTTCTCTTGGAAAAACAATAGCTATCATTTCAACCTAATGTCATATTATAATTAAAATTTGTTAAAGAAATATTTATTTTATGACAAATAATCAAGAAAAGTACGGTCATCTAAGCTTGTAAGAAAAAAGATTAAGGTTAAAGTATATTTTTTATCCTTAACTTTGGATGAAGTAGTGTTTTAGTCCCTTAACTTTGAAAAATATGTTTTCTATCTCTTAACATTAGATGAAGTAATGTTTTAGTCCATTAACATTGAAAAGTGTGTTTTTGGTCTCTTAACTTTGGACAAAGTCATGTTTTAATCTCTTAATTTTGAAAAGCGTGTATATAGTCCTTTCAAATTAGCATCATTAACTTCTCTAATGAAATGTTGACATTATAAACTTAAGGTTCGATATTAAGTCCATATTTATTCACCCTTGTTTTGGATGTCCTAACTACAAGTATACAAGAAGAAATTTCTAAGTGCATGATTTTCGCGGATGATATAGTCCTTTTAGGGGTCTCAAAATATGAAAATAATCGGAAAGTAGAGTTATACAAGATGACTATAGAGTTAAATGATTTTCGACTAAGCAAGGGCAAAACAGAATATTATGCACTGTAGTTTTGATAATAGACAAACAACTCATGAGGACATAGAAATTACACCAGGAGACCATGTTATACAACATGTGGACAAGTTTAAATATTTGGAATCAATTATACAAGAAAATTGTGAAGTTGATGGAGATGTTAACAATATAATCCAGGTTAGTTGGTTTGAATGGAGAAAAGCTACTGAGGTTTATATGTGATCATAAAGTTCAAGATAAGGTAAAAAGGAAGTTTTACCGGACAACCATTAAACCAACAATATTATATGGTAGTGAATTTTGACACTTAAAAGACAACACGAACATAAGATGGGGGTGGTAGATATGTGAATGTTGAGATGAATGTGTAGTCATACAATAAAAGATATGATCGATAATAATTATATTCAAGAAAGAGTTGGAGTAGCGTCAATTGCGAAGAAAATGTTTGACAATCGTTCAAGGTGGCTTGGACATGTCCAAAGAAGAGAATTAGATTAGCCAGTAAGGATAGTTGATCAAATGGTATGCAGTCCCTACAAAAGAAGGAGAATGAGATTGAAGAAAACTCTTAATGAAGTTATTCAACGAGATCTTTTGATGAAGAGTTTATCCCTAAGCACGACTATTGATCGAGCACATTGGCGCCGTGTGATTCATGTAGCATTGTTGTATAAACTTAAGATGGTGACAAAAAACATTAAAATATTGACTTACTATTGTAAAATTAAAAAGTTTTACAAATAAGAAAATAAATAAAACCTAATGTTTTATAAGCTTTTTAATTTTTCCTAGGAAGCATTTTTCGTTAGATAAGTTAAACGTTGTTAACTTCAAAATGATTAAAAACACAATTTTCAAAGTTAATGAAGTAAAACATCACTTTGTGTAAAGTTAGGAGACCAAAAACATGCTTAAACTAATTTAGAAGGACAAAAACATACTTTTTAAAACTAAAGAACTAAAGTACTGTTATGACATTGTTGAAAGCCAAAGGACAAAAACTTGAAAGGTAAGGGCTGGTTTGTTAGGCAAGAATTGAGAAAGGGAATTGAAGTAGGGAAATGAAAATGGTGATTTCCATATATCTCAGGCCCACAAACTTTCTCTCTCCAACTCACATTTTTTCTGGGCCCCACAAACTTTTACATCTCATCATTACCAAATTTACCTCTACTTTCCATTTTTACCCTCTTACCCTCAATTCTCACCTCCAATTCCATTTCCTAATTCCATCCAACCAAACGGACTCTAAGAGTCTGTTTGGTTGCCAAGGGAAATGAAGTGGGAAAGTAAAATGTAAGGAAACCGTTGGTTTTTTGGTAATTTAGATATATCTCTGGACCCACAATTTTTCTCTCTTCATCTCACACTTCTCTTGGGGCCCACAAACTTTATTTCTCATCATTACATCTACTTTCCATACTTTACCCATACACTCATTTCCAATTTCATTCCCATTACCTCAATTCTATCCATACAAACGGCCTAAGAGATGGGAAAAGAAGAAATAAAAATTATAAAAGTAAAGGGCATAATTGTCCCCTCACTGAACCAAGAAATGAAACACCCATTCACTCAGTGACTGCGCGCACGACGGCGGCGATCGATCGGCGGCAAGCCCTAGGCAAGCGGTAAGCCTATCGATTCGTGTGCCTCATGTTATGATAATTAGTGTCAGTTTGAGATAGACAGGAAAAGGAATGTGTTGTTATGCTTTAACTGTTGTCAGTGTTTGATATTCATGATTCATTCATTCATTCATTTTGAATTATGTCTTGAGAAAATGGAAATTTGACATGTTCTTTCAAATTGCTGGTGAAGCAGGTTTGGTTCCTCAGTGTTGATAAATAAATAAAGAAAAAAAATGCCTCTTTACGATTGTATGCTTCTCTTTAAGCCTCATTTGAAGAAGGAATCTGTCATGGATTTGGTTGCAAGAGTGGGAAAACATGTTTATAGAAGGAATGGAGTTCTCACTGAGGTCAAGTCTTTTGGAGCTGTTCAGTTGGGCTATGGTATTAAAAAGCTAGATGGCCGATATTTTCAGGTCAGCTTTGGATTGTGCTTACATTATACTCCCTCCGGTCCTAAATATAGGACCTAATTGACTTTTTTTTTGGAGAGATTAAGGTTTTGAAATAGGTTATTAAATTATGTATGATATATTTTTAAATTATCCATTAGTTTATAGGTAAAATAAACTAGTTTAAGGGAAAAAATGAGGTAAATCAATTTATAATTAACTTATTTTGCTTTTTTTAAGGATTTTCTAGAAAAAGTCAATTAGGTCTTATATTTAGGACCGGAGGGAGTATTTTAGTTTCTGTTATGATTATTGGAGCATGAAGGGTCTACTTGGCTCAATGGTAAGCTCGCTTGTCGTGGGTTCTAAGGTCATAGGTTCGAATCAGTCTCTTTAAAAAAAGCAAGAGTAAGACTGCCTAGTATATTCCATTTCCCATCACTCTCACCAAGGAGGGACTAGAACTGGGTTGATCCTTTTATGATTGTAGGAGTATATTTATATGACATGCATTATTGGAAGTGTTTTTGGCATTGCAATCCATTTTGACCCTCAAGAACTCAATGTCTCATCTTGTGTTATATGATTTGAAGACTATAGCAGTAAGTAAGATATGGTTCAATTAAACTGGTTTTTGAGATGAATGAAGTGATTCCTGAACCTGTGAGATTAATTTTAGTTGATGTGAATCTGACATAGCATTGGCATGTTAAACTGCCGGATTCCCCCCTTTTGCCTGTTAGTCTCATTTTACTTACAGAGCTACTCAAGTTATTGATGAGTAGCCAAAGTGAAGCCGCCATTTTTAGACTAACTTTGATTGAGTCCTGAATTCAGAACCAGGGAGAGAGGGAGAGGCAAATTTAGTGAAATTGAGTTCCCCTGGTTATTTTAAACACTTCATACTGCTTTCCCTCTCCTTCCCTCCTTGTCCTTTCAACCCTCAACTATCTCCAAAACCTTCCAAAACAATTACCTCTAACAGTATCCAAACCACCCTCTAATTGCCTAAAGCTACCCAAAAAGTTGCATAACTATCCTCTATTGCTTGAAAAACTACCTTGAAAAGTTGCATGATTATGGCTAAGGAAAATAAAACCCCATGAATGTCGGTGCTTTGAAGGCAGGAACCAAAGTTGTGACAAATTTCTGATTTCCAGTTAGACTTTGCTATGATTTAATGAGAAAGAAAACCTAATCCAAGAACTTCAAAGCACCAATTGGCACTATAATCTCTTGCTCCTTGTTGTTCCCTTCTAACTTTATTTTAGTTATGGCATTTTACCCCATGATTAAACTTTTGGAATTCTCAGTGGCCACGTTTAGAATTTCTTTTTCTTGTGCAATTTCTTTTCAATGCCAGTGTTTTCTCTCCCCCTTTCGTTCTGTCATAGACCAAGATGGGAGCAGATTTTTATGTGCCTTATCATCCATATTATAGTACTAGATGATTTTTTTCTTGATTTCTTTCATGTGATGGGCGGGAAACTTGTTTTGTTGTTCAATTTATCACCCTGTTGCACCTTTCACTGGATCATCATCTAATCTAGGAGTGACTTATGAGGTTCTAAATTTTGGTGTGTAGGAAGTTGTTTCTTGGCTTTCCTCAATTTTCAATCTTTTGCGATTTCTTCTCTTTTCCTGTCAATTGCATCTGAATTCTGCCAACTCCTTTAACAAGTCCAGCAAAAGACTTTCCGAACTTTTTCTTCGGCACAAGAAACCAATTAGACTTATTTCCTTTATCACAGTGTCGAGAAATGAATAGTTGTATTGAATTATATGTGAATAACCTCCTCAGAAAGTGGTTCTGATGGAGGAAATACATGTATCTGATATGTAAACCCTATGCATTCAAGAGGCAGGGACTAGGCTCTCCTCATAATCACTCAAACAATTGTCTGCCTTCTCTCACTAACTCTCCAGTTTTTATACTTCCCTATGCTGACCTGTACGGCGATACTAACAAAGGCCATCAATACAACCAAAGTATTTATTCCTAATTGGGCTTAGTCCTTCTCCTCCTAAAGTATGCACCAGTTGGCCCATTCCTAACACAATATCCATTTCACATCTATTTTTGACACAATCTCTTTGCAACTCTTCATATATACACTCCACCCATTTTCACCTTGTTTCTGACTATCGCTGCATTTGTACCAAAGTGATGGAAACTATAATACGGAACTAGTAACATGCATGAAATATGCTGGAATGCCTTCTAGAAATAGGCATAAGTGTATAGTAATCCAATGAATTCCCCTATGTTGTTGAGTTGCCAGAAATTTTCCCCAACACTTTTCCATAATTTTCCAACCCCCCCCCCCCAAAAAAAAAAAATAAAGTTTGTTTTAAGTTGAAAAAGTACCCCCATCTCTATAACATGTATAAAATATGCTGGAATGCATTCTAAAAATAGGCATCTAGTGCCTATTAATGCAATGAATTTCCCTAAGTAGTTGAGATACCAGAAATTCTCTCTAACACTCTATCATGAGTCCTTACACCTCTTCTCAAGAAGTACCCCCAGCTCTATCCCACCCAGAGAAAGGAAAAGCCTGTACAAAAAAGTTACTATTCATGTTCAATGCCAAACACATCCAAAACTTGAACATGGCAGTTTCATTTGGAGCAATTTTTTAGTGGTGCAAGTCATGTCAATCAAGTTGGTTGGATTTAATATTTTGTCTGGTCTGTGGTTGAAATAAGATAGAGTGTTCAGTATTTACTAATGAAATTGTTTCAAGCGCTGTTTTTTCTAACTGTGATCTATCCCTAGTGATTATGGTCCTGTCACAAGAAGGGCATGCCAGGCAAAATACAAGTCATCTGAGTTTATGTGAATAATTCTTTCATCGTTTTTTTCTTGTATTACATCTCAATTTCGATGTCTAGATTCAACACTGATCTTGCAAGATGGGCTTTTCTTGTGTAACAGCTGTTTTCTTACTGACTTTCTTAGAATTTATGCAATCTATTAAAAGTATCTTATGCTGAGAAAAGAAAAGCAAAGCTCTTGCGTTCAGTAATTTATCTACATGGAATCAGCAGTCTAAGGAGTATAAATTGATACTGAGATCATGTATCTTGCCTTTATGAATATGATGTAGACACCCTCTCTTTAAACTAATTTATTTGGAATTTACTTTGAAATTTGATTGAGCTTGACAATAACTGTTTATGGTGTCTCAATAGATTAAATTTTGTCCCATAATGAGCTAGCAACATTCGTTCACATAATTGTAGGGTCAAATGATGCAAATGACCATGATGGCTACTCCCAACATCAACAAGGAGCTGCATTACTTAAACAAGGAAGACCGGCTACTTCGCTGGCTACTGGTTAAACATCGTGACACACAATATGGGATTGATTTCTTAAATGTGGAGCAAACTCAAGAAGAACTCAGCCGATGGCCTCAAAGCCGTTTATATGATGATGAATTGCACCATGTTGACCCTGAAGAATATGGCAATGATGATGACGAGGAATATGAAGTAGAGGAAGAAGAGAAGAAGTTGGAGTGAAGTTCAATCAGTTTCTTTTTGGTTTCCATTATGAGAGGATCAAAGCATGGACTTTGTATTGTAGTTCTAGACATGTGCTTAACTAGTGTGACTACATTTCTTACATATGTTAGCTAGTAGCTTTCAGGTAAGTTAAGTGTACAATAATACATATTGCCTTAAGAAAATGTATGACACTTTGGATGACCTAATTGTTTTTTATATGGGGAAGCTGTGGTTGAAGTAATGGAAATAGCGTCAAACATCTTAATGAAGAAGTTATGAACCAGAAGTTGGTGGGGATAGAATAGGGAAATAGTGAACATGAAGTTGTGGATGACGTGGTTGTTTTTCATATGGGAAGCTGTGGATTACGTCATTGTTTTTAATCATTAATATCGACCAATATTACTTTCAATTGTCCATATGGATAATTTGGGTAAATTTGAGAATAATTAAAAATATTTTTTATATTTAGAATCAAAATTATATCTTCGATAAAAAAGAACCAAACTTGTATAATTATAACCCAAATAAGTATCGTAGTTAGGGTTAGAGGGGTAGTTATTAATATAAAATTGTCATTGACTTGGAGTCTTGGACCAATGTTACTTTAAGTTTTTCATACCCATAAAACAGAATGTAAAATATTTCTTAAAAATCTAAAATTTGTTATCCCAACAACCTGCCATGTTGAGCAAATTAGACCCAGGCAGCACTAAGTTGCACTAAATTTGTTATCCCATCTAGTGACTAATATCAGGGGCAGATCAATGGAGTTTAGTGTAAGCTTGGCCTGACTGGGTCAATCAGCCTAATATTAGTATTAGTATGGATAAAGCATTTAAAAATGAGTTTAAGTGTTTTAAACGTAGCAAAAGCTCACTTGAAAGAGTTTCTAGCATCCGAAAGTTTTTTTTTATTTCAAATGCTCTAAGAGTATTATTTTATAGTTTTTATTCCACAAATTAACATACACACAAATGAATTTGCAAAATTAAATTGAATGTCATGAGTCAAATCCCTGTTGAATGAGTGATGAGTAAGGAGTGATGGATAGTTCAAGTTAAGGTTCTTGAATGCTTTAAAAGTTTTCTCAATGAAGCACCTAGCATAGGAGTTTCTCAATAATTTGACAAGGATTTTACTCTTAGGTGATGTTTAGTATCAAGTGTCAATTGTTCTATGTCTCTCCCTTAATTGATGCATAAAGGCTTCAAGATAGTAATAATTAAAGGACATTTTAAACAAAAAAAAAACATCTCAGGAGACTGGATGCTCTTTCAAAAATAATTTTTTAAGGACATTTGAGAACCTAAATGTGAGTCAGGTCATCACTCATTTTAATATGAGGTGACTGTATGATGTGGCAAATGTCCATTGGTTCCTCTATTAACTTGGGACATAAAAATTATTAAACAATAACTACTCCTAGGTCCTTTAAGAAAGTGGTTGGAGTCCTTATAAATGGAGCAAATTCACAAATCAATTGTTTACCTCTATATATAGGACTTCTGAATAGCGAGGAATTAGTCGCAGTTAATGCACGTGTGGGATACCTTGGACAAAATTAACTATTCCGAATGTTGGAAGTTGCTTAGGAAATTTCCGAAGCCCATTTTTTGAAAGCAAAACTCCTATCCTATGGAAGTAGTATATCTAGAGACACACAACCCTTGCGAATGGAGCAAATTCACAGGCCAGCTGTCTACCCCCTACATGGGACTTCAGAATAGCGAAGGATTAGTCCCACTTGACACGCGGGTGGGATACCCTTGAGAAATCAAAAAAAGTATATCTAGAGACACTTGCTCATTAATACAACACAATAACATTCGTGTTGCCTACTATTGAAATGGGTAGGGGACAGTAAAAAGCGTACTTTATCTTAAATATAATACTACCTTGAGTCCTAAATATAAGACCAAGTTGACTTTTTTTTAGAGATTAAGGTTGCGTAATAGGTTATTAAATTATGACATATTTGATATCTTTTTAGATTATCTATTAGCTTATAGGTAAAATAAAATAATTTAAGAGAAAAAATTAGGTAAATCAATTTATAATTAACTTATTTTTTGCTTTTTTTAAGATTTTTCAAAAAAGTCAACTAGGTCTTATATTTAGGCCCGGAGGGAGTATGATTCAACCATTAATGTAGAACAATTACCGATTGTAAACTCTTAATTATCAATTTGAACCCATGCCACTTAAAGTCTTTAAAACATGAACTTGCTTGATAATTCATAAATCATGAGTAATATAATTCATGATTGGTCATCCCAGTGGGTAATAGGGAAATTTATTTTATGGTGACTTGGGCTCATGCACCGTATAGATTGCTTGAAGTTTGATAAAAAAAGTATACATTGCTTGAAGGGTTCAAATAGTCTTTTAACTCTTTATATTTGTACTAAGTACTTCATATTATATTATTCTTTTAAATTTGAAAAGTAAATTATGAGTCTTTTTATTAACATCGATAGTTTTATTTACCTAAAAATGACGACGGAGTTAAATGGTCATATTGTAGTTTAATACAAATGAAATGATTAAATTTGTAAATATAGGAAATATTATAAGGAAAAAAAATAAAAGTTGAATTCGTAATAGTGTTTTATTAACATTTAATTAATTCTGTCGAATCAACATTTTATGATGAGTGAAGTAAATGATGTACATAAAAGTTAAAACAGATTAAAAGTACGTTTTTTAGACTTAAATGGTTAAAATGATATCCAACCTTATCACACAAAGTCTAACAATAACGCTCTTCTTGATCATCCTTCAAGCTAACGAATTTTTTTCATACTATCATTCTATTTAACCTAACTATGTTACCAAAAACAATTTAATTAACAAGATTACTAGTATCCAAAATGAATTCTACTTGATTCTCTCAACTTTATCAATCGCTTAACCGAATCAACTGCCTAACCGAATCAGGCGGGTAGAAAGGTTACTCGTATGCTGAACACTCCTCAACTCATAATCGGCGAATTCGTAGGTTCAATTCCTACACGCAACGCACATTTATACATATACATAACTATATATATGTGGTTTCTATAAACTTATTTCATTACCCGATGTGTCACGCGTCTTACATCAATCTTATCCATAAACTCGTCTAAAAAGTTAACCATGAATTAAAGAAAATGAATGTATGATAAAAAATGTAAAAGAGTGAAGTACCATATAACACTTGCATATTAAGATTGAGACCAAAACATCCTTAATCTAATCAAATGACGTAAAATAAAAATGATTTGATAGAATACAAGGTTTGTAAAGTTGGTCATATGCCTTTTTAACTTGGGTTGATGCCCATTTTCTCATTGATTGGCCACTCTTGTCTTGTGAATTCTCTTCCCGAGCGAGCCCTGTAATAAAGTCTCTTCCTTTGGCCAATCCCTCAAATAATTTATCCCATCTTTTCATTTTTCACCATCCTTTTTCTTCACCAGACGATAATATCTCTCATTTCTCTTTGGGTACTTGCGTTTTTCAATTCCTAGTTTTGCGATTCCAATATTGTGTCCATGCCCTATGATTCTTCTTTGAATTGTTGTGTGTTGTTTCGATTAAGGGTTTTAATGTGTTGTGATTGAATCTTCTTTTTTTACTCTTATTTTGCTTATTAGTCAACATTTGATTGATTTTTGGGTATTACTATGTTTTTTGTTTGGATCAATGCATGTGAAGTGAATGTTTCAGTTATTGGTAGTTAGTTATATCATGAACAAGAACAAGAACACTTTTTGTTTGTGTGTTGGCCTCTTCAGTTATGTTGAAAGAAGTTTTGAACTTGATTGAAGAACATTAAATCACATTTGCTGATAGATACAGAGTGTAGACTGAGTTCTTTCATACATTAAGAGAAGTTAAATTGATTGATTGTAATGTAATTATGTTATTATGATATGATACCGTACAGTTGAAGCGTTATCGAAATGAACAATGAAGACTAGGGTTTGTTGAATTCTGGTTTGTTCTTGTGTGTGATGCTTTAGTATGCTTTGATGCCGGTAAGTGTTGATTACATAAGCATGAAAGATATATTTTAAGGGCATTGTATACACTACCATATTAGGTGGTGATAACTGTCAATTATGTATTTACGCTCTTGGACTGCGTAACGGTTTTGCATTCATTTTACTGAATTATGATTTGTGTGTCTGTGTACCTTTACAATTGAAACCATTTACTTCTCGATTTATTTATGGGGTTAGCATGATTTGTTACAATTTCTTCTGTTGTGGAATGGACAATGGTAAGGGGCCTTCGTGAGTTTCTGATATTTTCCACCTCATTTCTCAGGTGTCATTGTTGACTGTGAGGAATGGCAAGTAATGGTACTGAAAAGTTCCCCATCAAAAATGAGTCTGGAGGTTCAGAAACTGCCATTGAGATAAAGATTAAAACATTGGACTCACAAACTTATACTCTCAAAGTGGATAAACAGGTGGCTATAAATCTTCTTTATCTGTTTTGAATTTCTTTGGCCTGCTTGTTGTAGATCTTGCTTTTTTGCTCCCCCTTCCATTGAACTAAATATGTTTTCGGTGGTCAGAAAAATGAATCTATGCAGATATATAATCAATGAATTCTTTACAAGGAAATTTACATTTCTAGAAAATTAGCCATTCATGGCCCTTCATATTGTCAATTTCGCTCCATTTTAAGTTGCTTGGTCTTAATTCTGCTTGTTTGTTTTATGCTAATGAAAGTCTTCCATCAATCCAATACTTTTTATTAATATCATTAAGATGGCATCTTGCTATTTTTAAGGAAATATGATTGAATTCTAACCATTTGCCACCACCTCCGTGTTCTCTGTTATGTAGATGCCAGTTCCTGCTTTGAAGGAACAGATTGCTTCCGTTACTGGAGTGTTGTCAGAGCGGCAGCGCTTAATTTGTCAAGGAAAAGTTCTAAAGGATGATCAACTCCTTTCGGCTTACCGTATCCCTTTTATTTTCCTCTCTTCTTTGTGTAAAATGGAAATTTTTAAGGAATGACAGTGTGGCATCTTGCTGACAATGGTTTTAAAAAAATGTGGAGCTTTTCTTTCTCAGACTTTATTTTGCTATATTTATAGTATAGAAGCCATGCATATAGCTTCTTGAAATGTAGTAGTTTTTGTATTGGAGCATTTTTTATGGTTGCAATCTTATGATCTATTTGATATTCTTATTGAATGCAAGGTTTTTCCTTCGACTTTGGTGTAGTTTCTCATATGTTGTTAGGGTTTTAGAAGGAATTTGGTGACCAAAATAATGTCCCTGCGCGTAGTCGATGATATTCTCTACTGTATGAGGTGGGGGTGGGGGGGGGGGGGGGGGAGGAGTCTAAATTCTTGCTTATTCAAGAGTGTTTTCTTTTCCTTAAATGGGTGTACCCATAATTTTATGGATTTCTGATGAAATTTGCAGTTTGAAAACTCGTCTGAGGACTTCTTAGTCGATATGGCATTCATATATTCTCTATTTTTGTGTTCTTAGTCATCTACCATTTTGTGGCTCTTTATTTATAAATGTTAGTCTAAAGAATGAAGAGACCAACTATATTTGTATTTATGTCTTGGAACATAGGAAGCATGGGAAAATTGGTTCTGCCATCAAAGTTCAACGGCATATTTGATAATTTTTCATCCTCCACCTCTCATTTAATGCTAACATTATAGCACAGTGAAATTGTGGCAATTATTAATTGATGGCTCATTGACTCTTTGGGGCCAGAGACTGGTAATGTGAGATGGTCAAAATTTTGTGCAATTTTTTGCAGCTGATCATTATGCTAGAATTCAATCTTCATGCTTAATGTTTCAATTAGGAATAAATCATAGTTTTTAATAATATTGTTAAATGTGTTGAGCATGGAACATGTTCTTTGCCAGCATAGCACTCCTTGATTATGCCTCAGCTACAGGGAGGAATTTTTAGCTTTTCTTTTTATGGCAGGATGCAGATCCGTAGAAAATATTGAGCTTCTCAATATTTAACTGATGACCAAAAATGAACATTTGTCTTATGGCTGAAGTTTTGTTAGTAAAAATCCTTCTATTGACACTTTGATGTTAATTAAATTCGAAAGTCATAACCTGCGATGGATGACATTTGTTTGGCCTGTCATTTTCTAGAGTCTCTCCATGCTTACTCCTTATGATAAATCAATCTCATGATTTGATGATGTATAATCTCTCAATTGACACTGTGATGTTAATTATCATTCCTTCAACATTTGTTTATTTCCTAACATATGAGTATAGATGTTGAAGATGGCCACACCTTGCATCTGGTTGTGAGGCAACCTGATCTTCCTGGAAGTTTTCCCAATCTATCTGGTATATTTTAATAATGTATATTATTTTTTTCGTTTAATTAATATGTTACCATCTTTTGCTTAGTAGTTTTCTCGTTTGGACCTTGTTAGCTAAAATTTTCATATCAACATCATCCAACATTGTCTTAGTAGAACTGTATTACAAATTGGTACCAATAGAATTAGATAATTACCAAACTAATCTCAGTCAGTAGCCCACTAGCATATACCAAGTGTGACAAGAATTGAATGTGACAAGTTTTGTTCTTCATAGTTGATGCTAGAACTGTGTTTGGTCATAAAATTTTATGATTGGATCTAATTACTAAGAGGTACCTTTTAATTAAAAATCTCACCATAGTCATGGGTATATTCAAATGACTTTTATTTCCTAACAAGTTTTGTTGCTTGCAATTTCTTTTTGGTTGTTTGGTTCCCATAGAAGAAATATTTTCTATATATAGGAAATAAATGGTATGTGTTGCTAACTATCTTTTGTTGCAGCAACTGACCCACATTCAAGCTCAAATAGTAGTCACAGTACTCAAATAGCTCCTGGCGTTTTTATTGAAACTTTTAATGTGCCTGTTCAGGGAGATGCTGTTCCTCCAGAAGTTAATAGGGTGAGCTTATATTAGATGGGCTTTTGGGGCATATTTGAGTGGAGGGCATGTTTTATGTTGACTTATTATTGTGTATTAGAAGCTTATCTCGTATTTTATTTGTGCACAGATTATTTCTGCTATTCTAGGATCTATTGGGATTCCAAATTTTCCAAGTGGCAGTGAAGGGATTGATGTCAGGGTAATTACAACCTTATCTTACTGTCATCTTTTTTATATTGCGGTTCTGTGACTGTTCTTTTTGGGATATATGATAAAAAAATAAAGCCTCACTCCCTCCCCTTGTGGTGGCATTTGGAAAACCTTGTTTTGTCAATGCTGTTTTCTATCAGTGATAAAGTCAATCTAGTAGTGTTTATATATCATTGAAATACTTGTCCCATGATTTCTCTACCTTATCATAATATTTAAGACTAACATCATATGCCATTGGCTATTTGAATTGGCCAAAGGGACATGATTCCCGAGGGCTTGGGAGAACGTCAGGTTCTAGTGGTATATCAGATTCAATTCACCCTCAACGTGAACAAGCTGGTTTGCAGAACTCATCTGATAGATCACACAATACATTTGGACTTCCAACAGCAGCTTCTTCTTTGGGATCATTACAACCTCCTGTATGTTTTAAGCTCGTGGTTTAAGAATCTTTGATGATGTTTCTAGATTTGAGTTTTTCTTTAATTCAAATATCTTTAGATCACAAGGCAAATTTTTGTTTGAAGAGCAGATAATGAGCACTTAATTTTTCTGGTTTTGAAGGTCATTCCTGATTCTTTGACAACTTTGTCTCAGTACGTGAGTCATCTAAGGCATGAATTTGAAGCCATTGGTGAGTCAGCATTGTTAACTTTATTCATCATGTGGGTTCCAGCTATGAGTTAGTTCCTTGAGAATAACCACACACCTTTATATTGGCAGTTAGAGAGGGGGTAAATAATTCCCAAGCAGCTGAGGCTCAGAGGAATGAAGCATCAATTTCTTCTTCACCTTCAGGTTCTACACCAGAAGGGCTTTTGTCTCCTGCATACTTGGCAGAAGTTTTGCATTCTACCAGACGGATGTTCATTGAACAGGCTAATGAGTGCTTGTTTGTAGGTTTTTCTTTTGTTATGAATGCTCTGATCACATAATTAAAAAAAAAAGAGAAAAAAATGTGTTTTATTCTGGTTGTATTATGGTTTCTTTTTCCGTGTTTCTGTTTTTGAGCTATACAGTTGTCATATTGTGCACAGTAGAAAAATTAACCCCGACTCATTGTTTAACTTAACAGCAACTTGCAACACAGCTTGAGAATCAAGCAAATGTAACTGATCCCATGTTGCGGTCAAACACTCAGTCGAGGGCTTGTAGGATTGGACTTCTGTTTTACAATCTTGGTGCATTTTTACTTGAGCTTGGTCGTACAACCATGGCATTGCGTTTGGGTCAAACACCGGTAGGCTTGGTTTCCAGTAACCCAATCCCTGTTTCTCAGTTAATTAGTCGGTTTTTTCCACTAATTAACTTCCTCTGCAGTCTGAAGCTGTAGCTAATGGTGGACCAGCAGTTTTTATATCCTCATCTGGCCCTAACCATATCATGGTTCAGGTTGTTCTGTTCCCATTCTTTCATACATTTGATTGCTGCTAGACTATACTAATGCCTATTGAAATGTTTGTATTTAGCCTCTTCCTTTTCAACCTGGAGCAAGTTTTGGTTCTGCCCCTGTTGGAGCTGTGCAGTCCTCCTCTGGTTTAGGTAGTGGACTTGGTTCAAGTTTTTACCCAAGGCGTATAGATATTCAGATACGACGAGGTGATTGCCCATGTTCTAGGTTGATTTATTGCGCAATATGTTATCTGCTTGCTAATTTTCCTTTTATTTTAGGTACATCAACATCCTCAACTAATGTCAACAGAGACGAACATGGGGATACACAATCTGCTTCAGCACAAAGAAATCCTGTTGAAATTTCTGTCAATCAAACAAACTCGAGACTTTTAGAGGATTTATCCTTTGGTGGGGAACCAGGAGTTCGGATAGTGCCCATTAGAACCATGGTTGCAGCAGTACCTAGCCACTTAGGACGCAGCCCTTCTGAAACTTCTACTAATTCTTTAGGGCTTTACTATCCTGTTATTGGAAGATTTCAGCATGCTCCTTCTGGACATGGCAACAGTGAATCAGGATCTCAGCCTGCTAGTCAGCATCGTGCATCTGGTGTTCATGCGGCACAACAGCCAACACCTGAACCTACCGGGCAAAGGCAGCATATGGATGATCCTGCAAGAAATGGTAACCAAACTGAGTATATATGACATTTCAGCAATGCTTCTTTTATTGCATCTGCAGTTTGCAATTTAATCTTCCATCAATTTCCTGACCTCTGTTGTATGAATGATGTGTGTTTTAAAAGGATTATTTGTTGTTTTTGTATACTCATATATGATGCTCATTGAATACCATTTTAACACTGTCACACTTAATCTTTCTGGCTTGTCTAGGTGCGAATTTCACTATTTCAGTGTATTACAATTTTGAAGTCAATAGCCAAACAATCATTCAAAGAAGCATATATCTCTTATAGTTTCTCAGATTTTTACCTCATTAATTGTCAATAGACAGCAAGTGCACATCTCAAAGAAGTTATCCATGAATTATGTTCATTAAGTTTAGAAAACTCTTTGTGGTGTCTGTGTATTTAATTTTTTTTAGACGGTGTGGTCATTCTTTAGAAGCCTTGTTTCCTCCCATGAGTGTGTTACTACATAGATTTCTGCATCATATAGACCAAGTCATGATATTTTCAGGATGACTTATTTGGTATCTTTTCATTGGAATATTGCAGGATCTTCATCGACTCCTAGCTTAAGACAAGAGCCATCTACTACTCGCCGGTTGAACATCAATATTTTGACAGCTGGTGGAATCCAGAGCAACCAAGAATCTGATAGGCAGATGCCCAATAGTGTGCTTCAGTTTATCAGATCACTTTTTCCTGGTGGTGAAATTCATGTTGAAGATCCTAGTCTACAGGGAATGACTGGTGGTTCTACTGCAGATCATGATGAAACATCAACAAGGGCTGCTCATGCTACTGAGCCAGAGCCAGAGCCAGAGCCCAGAGCTAGTGAGGAAGGAATATTTTTGTCTAATTTACTCCGTGGGGTCATGCCCCTCATATCACAAACAGGTTCTGGGACGCATGGAACTCCTCAGGGTGAAAATGCTTCAGACAATCAAACAGCTACTGATTCTTCCAACCAGGTATTATGCTTTACTGGCTGCCCTACTTATTGTAGTAGTAAAATACATATACGGTTGGCTTACTCTTGTGATTCTGAACTTCTACACTAAGTTTGAACATCTGTCCCTATTCTTATCAATGGGAAATTTAGGCTAGTGTTACCACTGGTCAGGGATCCGACCAACTTATTAGTCCCTTGGTTTAACAATGGAGAACCGAATTTGCTTCGCACGTCCAAACCCCAACACCCTGCTTATGATGTTTATGATTCTTGAATTTCTTGAAATAAACCCAAAAAGGACACATAAGAAGCTGACGAGTGGATGTTTTTGCAGGGTGAGATGTCTGGTCGACAAAGGGATTCTGATTCAAGCCCTCCAAATTCGAAACGCCAAAAGGTTGATTTCCTTTTGATTTTGGTATTTGTTCATTTAATTCTTTGAATTGGTTGAGCAAGGGAAGGGCTGAAGTTTCTCCAGCTCTCGGTTAGGTTGCAGTGGCATGCCATGATAGCCATTAAATTATGAGACATTTATATTGCATCATTGCATCATTGCATCTATAGCTAAGTCAAAATATATGAGGTATGCCTATCAGTGTTGCAAGAGAATCTTTTCATCCTCTTTTAGTTTTAAGAGTTCCAAAGTATTGCAAAACTCTCGTTTGCCTCCACAGATCCAGTTTTGGTGCCTGAACTATAAATTTCAGTTAGTGTATTCTAGTTCTTGTAGTACTGGGTCCCAGTTAAATTCAGGGGTGACATTTTGAAGTAGATATTTAAATATTTTGTCAACATTTTTATCTGGTAGGTAAAAATAAATTATCAATCTTGAAATGATTTCAACAAGTGCATATCATGGATTTTTTTTCCCACTGAATGTTTATCTTTTATGGCGGCATGGCTTCTTGATGCAGACGGAGTGATTTATATGATTTGAGATAAGGTGCATTCTGATTGTGGAGGATTTGGATCAAGGCAAAGCTGAATTCATGGCTGGTATATTATTTGATCAGATTAACATTATGTGCTTGTCCATTTTTCTCCTCAGTCCTCAAGAATGATGGATGATATGACATTGTCCAGATGAAGGAAATCTTTAGGAAGTTTATGTTCCTTGATTGTGAGGACATCTTGTACAATATTGGGCATTGGATATGAGTTTATAGTTTTCTTTGAATGCCATGGAATGTAACATTATACTGTTTTATGGGTTCGGCTGCTTTACGCATTTAATAACATGCTCCCAATGAGCCCTGCATCTGATTGCAATCAGAACTTTTGAAGCATATCATTCATTCAAATAACAAGGGAAAATTTGGATGGATCATCAATAGATAACATAAATGTGTTCCACCAAACACTGTTCCTTATAAACAGTGTTTGGTGGAATATTATATATTTTTTTAATTAAAAATGTTTTTTTAAAAAAATAATTTAAAAAAAAAATTTTTTAGAAAAATTCAGTTATTATATGATTTTTTTCACCTGATATTTTATTTAAAAAATTTGGCATATATTTTTTTAGTGCAAATTTAGAAAAAAAAAGTTTAAGAAAAGTTAAAAAATTTGTTCATGAGCAAATTTTTAGTGCAGTGATTGACATTCTCTATTACTATTGTATGTGATTGCTTTCTTGTGCGAATTTATTTTGACAATGTATTCTTTACTTTCTTGGGCTAATTTATTTGGGTCACATTTTTTTTGTCTGAATTTGCCTTAAAGATTTATATCTTTAGTGTTGCTATTATGATGATCTTTTTGGCCTAATATATATCTGCAAATGTTTTATTCTGTCTTTTTTTACCTAATAAACCTTGAAACTTTAGCAAGACACAACTCAAATGAATAGGAAATCCAGAATGTTTAAAGGAGAAAGCCAATAGCTTTCTTTGGCAAAAGGTCACATATTTTTTTGTGTAAATTTGCCTTATAGATTTATATCTTTAGTGTCACCATTATGATGATCTTTTTTATCTAATATATATCTGCAAATATTTTATTGTGTCTTTTTATTTGCCTATCTTTCCTTCATGAACAGCGATTTGATGGAATATAATATATTTTTTAAAAAAAATTGCTTTTTTTGTTTAAAAAAAAATAATTATTATATGATTTTTTCCCCGATAATTTAGTTAAAAAAATTTGTCATATATTTTTTTAGTGCAAATTTGTTAAAAAAAAGTTAAAAAATTTGTTCATGAGCAAATTTTTAGTGCAGTGATTGACATTCTCTATTACTATTGTATGTGATTGCTTTCTTGTGCGAATTTATGGGCTATGTATTATTTACTTTCTTGGGCTGATTTATTTGGCTCACATATTTTTTTTGTCTAAATTTGGGTTAGAGATTTATATCTTTAGTGTCGTCATTATGATGATCTTTTTGGCCTAATATATATTTGCAAATGTTTTATTGTGTCTCTTTATATATAACTGATTCTTTAATGTTTATGGTTTTTTAGATGAGCTCACTCACTCACTCACTTAACCAAAGGTAATTATTTGAATGTCTTAAGAAATTTAATTTTTTTTAGAAAGAAAAACTTAGTTATTATATGATATTTTTACCCGATATTTTAGTTAAAAAAATTTGTCATATGATTTTTTAGTGCAAATTTGTTAAAAAAAATTAAAAAAAGGTTAAAAAATTTGTTTATGAGCATGGGAGAGATATTTTAATAAATTATAGACTAAACTTTTAGAATATTAGAGAAGAGGGAATTGTAGTGACAATTGAAGAAGCACAAAATATAATATATAATAAAACATTAGTGAGATGTATTATTTGGGATTTGGTGGAATTTTTTATTATTAATTTTTTATAATTTAATATATATTTATATTTATTTATTATATTATTATATTATATTTATTATTTATTATTAGATTAAATATAATAATTATTTAATAATAATAAAATAATAATAATAATTATGATAATTAAATTAATTAATTAATTATTAATATTAATTATTTGCCACGTATTCTTTACTTTCTTGGGCGAATTTATTTGGGTCACATATCTTTAAATCGCGCGATATTTTTTTACCTTTTTTTTTCCTTTTTTACCTTTTTTTTTTAAAAAAAAAATTCAGTTATTATATGATTTCTTTCGCACGATATTTTAGTTAAAAAAATTTGTCATATATTTTTTTAGTACAAATTTGTTAAAAAAAATGTTGAAAAAAGGTTAATTGGGTCACATATTTTTTTTGAGTTTGCCTTAAAGATTTATATCTTTAGTGTCACCATTATGATGATTTTTTTGACCTATATAAAAGTGATCCACCAAATCACTGTTCATAACTCTGTTCATTAACAGTGATTTGGTGGAATATAATATATTATTTTTTTAAATAAAAAAATTAGTTATTATATGATTTTTTTCACCCGATATTTTAGTTAAAAAAATTTGGCATATATTTTTTACTGCAAATTTGTTAAAAAAAAATTGTTCCCCGTGCAAAGCACGGGAGATACCGCTAGTTTAATTTAAGTCAAGGTTTGTTGAAAAGAGCTGAGAAATGTATTAGATTCTCCGTACTAAAATGTAAGCTTCAAATAATTAACTTACATTAATCAAGAAAACTATCAAAATTGGTTAAAAACAATAATTATGATAAAAATATAATGTTGTTCTTAATAAATATGAAAGAAAAATGTATGGGGAAAATAAAGCTGAAAGAGAATGCATAGAGAAAAGCTAGTACATGAAATACCATAGAAATCTCAACAAGACACAAGATGAATTTAGAAGGAAACCTAAAAGGTTCAAATATGAAGTGATGAAAACCCTATGGAACTTACCAATGGATAGTTTGTTGAGTTAGTAAGTGGGTTACAACCCCCGTAAGAATGAGAACGCGTGTTCGAATCTTGGGAAGCGCTCTCATTGGGAAAGAGGACAACCTTATCTATGTGGGCAACACTTCTACCTCTCGAGTTCAGATTAAATCGGGTGGTGATTAACAGAAAAACCTGTGAATCTGAGAAAAAAAAAACAAAATTTAAGAACAAATTGCATGAAATCACATGTATTTTTTAAAGATCATGGGCATTTTTTGTAGAATAATTACATTTATATTTTTAACCATTAACTCATTGTTTTTCTTTCATACTCCTTTTGTTCTTAACTATTATGATTTATTTGAGGAAGTAAGCTAGTTCCCAAGACATATTTCTATTTTCCTTGCATATTTTTCTAAATTATGCATATTGATACTTTTTAATGATAAACATGCAAGAAGAGTAGAAGGATAAGAATAAAGACCTGGTTAGTATGTTTTGGTATCAAATTAGGTAAATATAATTTGAATTTAGAATTGGAGAGACTAACAATATTATCAACACATGTGAATGGCACATATGACATATCTTTATGATATTTAATGTTTTTTCTGTATATGCACACAAATATGTAGTATGTTGTGTGCAGGAAAACGGCCAACTAGAGACGAATGTAAAGTAAAATTTCATTTATAAAACATATATCAACGACAACAATAACAAGGTTCTGCCATTGGTTAGTGAGATTTGAATTCACAACTTTAAGGTTAAACCAATACTTTTATCAACAGTGTCAACTTTTGTTGCTGGCATTATTACCCTGATGATTTTCTATAAGAACAACCTTGCTTTTTGATTGATCCAAGGTCCAAGACTGTCCGTGATTAAAATTTGAGTTACAACTGGTGTATTTTGCAAGTGGTGACTTTTACATTGTCGCCACATCATTGTGTGATGGAATACACAATTAAAAGTGGCCACCAACATCTGCTTTAACTTTCACTTGCTGATGCTGTAAATTTTAGAGTAGCGGAGGTAAGAGAGGACGTGGAATAGAAAAAAAAGAAAGAAAAAGAAAACAGGTCCAGAGGAAGAAATCAATGCTCTATAAGCTGAATGTAGAGTGATAATATTTTGCTTTATCTATTAAGTTTCTATCATGCATAAAATAAACAAAAAGCAAAGAAAAAACATACAGTATCAATTTTTCATTTGGAATATATAAGAGAAATAGACACTAAAGAATGAGGTTGGATTAACATGACACGAGATATTAAGCATCAACAGTAGTTTGCACATAATTTCACCAACTTTCCTAGCACTTGGTCTCTGCGCTTGATTTGGATGCTCTTCCTTATAAATTGTGATTGGTAGGTGTTTTTCCATGTCGGAATCTAGATCTTTAGAAGTTTGTACCATTTGAAATTGGATTAGATTGGATATATACTCATATTTTATCAAATACATAGATTGTCTTGGAGATGTGTATATATATAATAAATTTAAAGCACATATTTGACCTATAATATCCCTACTATTTGGTAGAATCTGAATCCAGAAGACAACTTCATCTTCCACACAATTTTTGAACAGCTATTGACAGGTGTCTGTCCTAGTTTGAATCATAATTGTTGTAAGGAACTGTTTTTCCACACTACAAAATAATGCTCAGTGCCATTACGCAGTTTCACTAATTAAAGGCCAAACATGAACAGGGTTGCTTTAAAGTACAATAATGTTGTTCTGATTCCACAAATTCTGGCAAATGTCAATGAGGGAACAAATCTTTCTTATAGTGCTTTTATGATTTAACCATGGAAGCTGTTTTGTTGGATGGGCGTCAACCAATAGCAATAGAGAAGTGTATGATGGGGCATCAAGTCTCTAACCATATGTCCTTGTCGGACTAATGATATGTCCTTTTGTGAATGTGAATGCCATGTGATTAGTGTAGATACTCTGCCTTTGTTTGCGTTTTCAAGCCTCACTTTTTTGTTGGTACAGTTATGGACTTTTGTTTTCATGCGATATTTTTTCTTACTCGTGTGGTTCTCATCCATTCTCTAGTCCACTTCGTTTCTAAGTCTTTCTTTCATTTCTCTCCTCATGTCTATATATTCCCTTTATTTCTTTGACTCTATCACCACTGTTCTTCAACTTCATAGCTTACAAACTAAGTAGATTCATTTGATAAGTACATGGATTTGGATCGTAGTGCTTATGCGAAAGCTTTTTTTGGTAGATTTAATTTTCTAAAAAAAATCTTTTTAGTATTTTTTTGGTCATGAAATCTATATTGTATTTCAGTGAACTCTTAAACCTCAACTTATATAGCATATTTTGTTTAAAATATCAAAATTTTCACCTAATATCCTAAACAACTATATGATTTCCTAGCTAATTAACTAAACTTTTCTAACTAATGATTCTTATTGAGGGTAATTTTGATACTCCCTCCGTTCCTAAATAAAAGATCACTTTGGCTAATTTGGAGAGATTAAGGAAAGCTTTCCAATGAATTAGGATTACATGATCTTCCCAAAATACTCCTCACTTAAATTTAAAAGATTGAGGGAGTAATTTACTTGTAAAATGAGTATAGGGGTAATATGGGTAAAACTTAAGGAAAAATAGAAAGTGATCTTATATTTAGAAATTTATCCACATTCTCAAAGTGATCTTATATTTAGGAACGGATGAAGTATTTTACAAGGAATAACAGGTTTTTACTATCTTGATTAATTTATGTTAAATAATTGTTAAAAGCTATATATGTTTGGATATTTCCATTGATACGAGCGAGGTTAACCTATTTTCAAGACATGAAAGTTGCCACCATATCGAATTCTTACAAAACAAGGTATGAAACAAAGTGTAATAAGATATGGGGGATAAAGGGGGGTAAAGTTTGGAAAGAAACAAGTATATGTGCGTGGATCCAACTCAGCTTGGTTTAATCAATTATATACAGCAATAACATTACACCAACATTTTGTGTCTCTGTCTCTTCATCATTCTTCCTTCTTTTGTGGACATGCATATGGCAAACTCACACATAGACTTGGTCGTGTTTTGATCCTAGTTTGAATTACCTCTCCCCTCCCTCTCTCTCAGTTACTAAATATAAAATATATTTAATTAATTTGATTACATTAACAATATTTATGTTAGTTTGTTTAATATGTTTTTTCTAAATCAACCGGCCAATTATCTAAGCTTATACACTCAGCCTTTTTTTTACTTGATTATTGTTATATTTGTTACAATATGGGCAATTTGAGAAAAAAATAACACAAATTAGAATTGAAGTTATATATGTGAAGAATTAACACCAACGCCTCAAATAGATCATAATATATTTAGGAGCAAAGGGAAGATATGTGTTACTAAAGTAGTGTAGGATATTAAAAAATTTAATTTCATTAACTATTTCTTATGATCTTACAACTTTTAAATTTATAAAATGACCTATATATACCTAATAATTTCAAATGCCAAAGTGATTTATTGTTATGATTCACTCATGATGAATATCATTATTCAATTAGTTAATATTCTTACTCACATATACTCACATTGTTCTTTTAAAACATATACTCACATTGTTTTTTTAAAACATATACTCACATTGTTGTAATTGAGTTTTAGTTCGATCCATCTCTCTATACATGAAATAAAAAGTCTCCCTCCTATTTGGGATTTCAAAATCTAAAAAAGCATTTATCCGTCATTTTTCCTGCAATAAATTCAAATATATACTATAGCCATGAGAACATTATTCTCACAATATGAAATGGGTAAATTGAATATGCATTATTGGGAAAAATTATAATATAACGATAAATAACATGCAAAACGTTTCCTTTTTTTATCAGATACAAAACGTTTTCTATGTCTCATAAAATGTGACCTAAATGGTATATGGCTAGTTGGAGGTTGCATTTTCAACCTTCCAAAAGAAGTTGTATTTTTAGCTAAAATTGATCGATGACTTCGATATTTTAAAGATGATGAAATTAGATATTATTTTCTCTATAAAAATATTCATGTACAAATCAATTATTATCTTCATCCTAATGATAAAATGAGAAAACTATAGTGAGGTGCACTGTTGAGAAGACGTAAGAAGTGCCATTTGTTATCTAATCTAAATTTTATGTATCATACTCTAAACATCTTATTTTGTCCAGGTTCCAAAATAATTTAAAAATAAAAAAATCATCTCTGTGTAAAAATAAAAATAAGAAAAATTGGCCTTATAAAATTCCCGATGATTATGATAATAAAATTAAAAAATATTATCCTTAAAAGAAGCTTGAAAAATCCTCACAAATTATGATTTTAAAAAGGGTGAAATGTCATATTTACCTTCAAAATATATGCATGAAAGATCATATCTGCCCGAAAGTAATTTTTGTCCAACTTTGTCCCGAAAGTTTGTGAAGTTTGTCATATTCACTCTTTACTGTTAAAATATTAATGGTCAACTAATGTCAATTATTTAAAAGTCAGCATGAGGTTTTTGACCAAAAATGACAAATATGATAACACTTTGCATACTTCTATGGTAGATATGATCCTTCATGCGTATACTTCGGAGTCAAATATGACTTTTAACCCTTTAAAAGGGAAAATCACAATGAAGGCCCACATAATACAATTAATCACATTGAGGTCTCAAAATTGATGAAATTGAGTTGAAACCCCAAAAGACTTAGTGATATTAAATGTCTTATCATTAAATTATCAATATCAAATCATTGAGTTGTCAATGTTAACTAAACTTTTCAAAATCTTTATTGAAAACTCAAAGGGCTAATATTGACAACTCAATGACAAGTCATTTAATATCACTCAAGTTATTTGGGACATCAATGTAATTTGATTATTCTTTAGTTTCTGAATGTGATTAATTAATTACCTTATGTGGGATCTCAATGTGATTATCTCTTTAAAAATTAACGGTGGATGACTAATTATTATATGAAAAAAATTGAAATATAGTTTAAATGAAAAAATAAAAACGAAACTGATAAAAAAAATTCTCTCATTTATGCGGGTTAGATTTTAGGATAGGAAAGATCATTTCATAAAGGGATAAAATAAAAGAAATGAAGTTAAAGTATGAAAATACTATGGAGAGAGTGAATTAAGTAGGTAAATCGAGCGAATGTCTATGTAAATAAGAGTAAGAATTGAAAGAACACACAAAGCTTTTCACAGGAAAAGTTTTGGAAAAAAGAGGCACAGAGGTGTAAAAAAGAGGCACAAAGCTTTTCAATATGTAAATATTGAAAGGTGAGTATCGTTTTGATTTAATCAATACAAGCCCTAGAGGTGTAGTAGTAACAAAAAAACATATCATGTGACCTGCTTGAATAATAAATTTAATTCAAATAATAAACAAGTTCCAGTAGAGTCAACAAGGTTGAATGTGAAAACATTTACAATCATCCAGTAAGGCATCGACAATATTCCTACATGTTGGGCCATTTTCTTTGGTGGATTGACCATAAATAGCCAAGACCACTAGAAATAAAGTATTATACATATTGGAATCTTCTTGCAAATGATTTCTTACAAGACTTTTTTAATATTCTTTCTTAAACATTCATATTAAGATGACTCAGAACACGCATTATTTCTTGTTCAAGGCTTTCTATGTTGCGTTTCTTATTTTATGACACTCTGTTCTATAATTATGTAAATAATTATATCTATCGTTATTCTATTGTATACTATTAATTATTATTAATATTATTTTGCATTTCTAAAGAAAAAAGAAATAGAATTTATTCTTCTATATATCTGAATTAAAAGTGGAGCTTCATTGATGAAAGGAGGACATTTACAAACAAAACAAGTCGTAAGAAAGTGATAAATGATAAGAAATAGACGAGTAAATTTTAATTAAGATCCACTATGTTTTTTTTTCAAATATTAGATATAACAAAAAGGTAATCATGTAACAGAATTTTTTAGTAACCAAAAATTAGTGTCTGTATTGGTTGAATAATGAGTAGTTCAATCATGGATGGTATTTACCTGAAGGAGATGTATTAAGTATTAACTACTCCATTAAGGATTGGCTTTTGAAGGAAGCATAATAGAGAAAGAAATCTAACGTCATTGACCATTGAAAAGGTGCTTCTCTGCTTTTTGGCCAAATGAATCAGATTCATTCACATCTTTGTCAATAAAATAAGAACAAAATCCCTCATAATCAACTTGCCATTTAAACTATAATTACATCATCTTCCAATCCCAGATAGTATTTTAATAATTATATAAACCCTTCCACTTGTTTTCGATGGTCACAATCCAACAAAAAATATATTGAAGAAGCTTGGATTTGAAATGCATGATAAGATGATATCCTGAAATAATGATATTAATAATTGAGAATAAAAAAGGTGACTGAATCCTCCTTTTTGTTTTTCTATAATAACAACAATATCAACCTGTGAATGACACATACTTTTATGATATTTAATTTATATATGTGTGCACAAAAATGTCTTAACCAATATACAAAGAATCCGTGATGGCTATATGAATCGCATGTCTACCATCGATTTTTCTTTTCCCTTTTTCTTCTTATTTCCTTTTATTTCTGTCAGCTAAGGATGATAGGTATGATTAAGAAAAATCATGTTAAAAGGACTTCATACTTATGCATGCTTAAAAAATTATAATTAATTAACACCCAATTATGATTTATAGAAATTAACTGATATTCATCAAATATATTAAGTTTCTACGATCAATTTTTTTAGGGAAGATACGATCAATTTAGTTTATCATGTGAATATTGTGCAGTCGGTTGGTTGCTGTTATAGTAGATAATAAAAGCAAGCCTAGTGTGCACGATAATGGACTTCTAAAGGCAATTATGTGTGTAATATAATTTCATTTATACTAAAAAGAGCTTACTAAACAATATATGTGATTAAATTTAATAAAAAATGTTAGACCCTTACAAAGGTGACCTTCGCTAGTAGAAGCCATGTTTAATGACATTGTGGTAAATATTTTATCTCTAAAAGGTTACCTATACCAAGAAAGAAAATAACTTACGAGATAATCTTATAGTTTTGGCAACAAGATAATACTATTAGAAGTGAAGTTTTGTTATTATTTTTAGATTATGAAAGAATTTCTTAGGGCTAAATAATAGATTTTGAGAATAAAGAAAATAAGCCATATTATCGAGGACATTCATGTAAATTAATCTTTGTCCTTTTTGGAGGATGATCACACCATAGAGTATCTATCTCTTTATCTCTTCCATGTTGTTGTGTAATGCTGACGATAAATCTGAATATTGATAAAAGAATATGCTAAGATTCGCCTTTCCCCCACTGCAATCATAATTCAAAAGACTTCAATTAAACCGAAGAAGCCAAAAAAAGAGGAAGAAAAATGTAAGGAAGCAATATTTGATGGTAATGGTATGAAGATCACATACGTCCGAACGTTGCAAATGATAGAGAAACAAAAGTTTATTTTTTTATTGGTTTATTTTTGTGGACTCCACAAGCTTTGAATTAAGAGTCCCATCAGTGAATTATAATTATATTTAAAACCAGTGAGTTTCACAAATCACAACTTCCCCATCCTTCATGAAATTTCTCCATGACACGATGAGCCAACAAGAAGGAAGAAAAAGACAGAATATTTATGCATAGAAATATCTCTCCTTAGATTTTTTTACAATAAAGAGTGAAGGTATGTGGTGACTGATGAGACCAAATATCTCATAATAAGAATATGGCCTTTAGATTAGATTAATAGACATTAATTTCTTCACAAACCATATATCTTGTACCACTGTGCTGCTAACCTAGCTGCTAACCTAGCTATTAAGAGCATATGACTTGGATCGTCAAGACCTTGGACTAGCCTCTTTATTTCCAACCTAGGACCCAGACTTTTCTTTTGACTTGTTTTTCTTAACAGGGCTCAAACTTAAAATTACAATTACGTCTTGTAATCTAGGTTTTATATATTACCTCTAGTTTTCTAAACATTTTGATTGAAATGATGATGTCCATCATTCACCTCTCTAAATCTCTTATTTATATGTTAAATTTATCATGCCCCTAACAGGCTAATAGTCAGGCCAACACATGCCACGCTCAGGCCTGGAAATGACCTCTAATAGGTCACATGTCTCTTCTTTGAACAACACAGGTCAGACCAATTATGGTACAGGCCTGGACCGACTTAGACTATTCTCACCCCTAATATTGAGCCACTAACCTACCATACACACGCGCGCGCACACATATATATTTAGTCAGAAGGTAAAAATGGTAAAGCAGGCCAATCTATAAATTAGAGTGCGATATATTCTTGACTTGTAGGTTATTTTCTGTTATCAACAGAATTCAATTATAAACTATTTAAAGGCCAGTTAGTAAGTCCAACTCATTTTACCATTTTATCATTTTACGAATTTTGTAAACTTTCTATCTAAGGTAATTTCAAACAATTATATCTAGATTCATAGAATCTGAAGATGGGATAAAGCTGTTCCTCACAAGTCACAACTATTCAATTATTTATACATATGAACAAGTGTGATGCATCATTATTAACAAAAGAAAATTTACGATTTTTCGAAAGCAACCCCTAAAATGAAAGAAGGAAAAGTAGACGACGTGTATCTAAATAGGTAGTTGTACTTTCATGCTTTGTATCTTAATAATACTATGAGCCAACTAACCAATTTTGAGCCACGCTTTCATAGAAAAATCTGGAACTCAACAACTTCCCTTCTCATTTCACTTCTTCCCACTTACACATAATACTATATAATATACTATATCTCTCTTTCCAACAAACTCTCAGAATCTCTCTCTCTCTCTCTCTCTAAGCCACAAAATTGTGTCAAAGTATTGTACTTTTTGGAGCCTGCAAGTTGCTTCTGAGCCAAACAACTACTACTGTCACCATTATCATCATTTGCTTATTGTTGTGTCAGCATGTGTTTACAGGAAGCTGAGCAAGTTGGTGATGATATGGAGAATTCAGATGATAGAAGCATGTCTTGGCCTTTGCATTGTGATATCATGCATACCCACATGGATAAAGATCCTCCTTTTGTTACTTCTGATGATCAAACTTTCTGCTTTGGGAATTCAGTTCCGGTAAGTTATCATTTCTTTTCTTTATGTATGTGTTTTCTTTTCCCTGAGATAATCTCTTTATTGTTAATTTGAGTTTATTTTGGATTGGTAATCTTTGAACTTGTTCTTGTTCAGCTTTTGATATTTCTCTGTTGGTTTGGATTGGACATGTTGGAAAGTGTTTGTACCCGCCTTCAACAATATCCCTTTCAACGGCTTAATTTTTTATGGTCAAGTTGTAGAGTACTACTCCCTCCGTTCTTAAATATAAGAGCACTTTGACTTTTTTTGAGAATCCTAAGAAAGCAAAATATGGTAATTAAAAATTGATTTTCCCAAACTTTTTCACTAAACTAGTTTATTTGACTTATGAACTTACATATGATCTAATAATATTTAAAATATGTTATAATTAAATTGTTCATTTTGCTTTCTTAGGATTCTCCAAAAAAGTCAAAGTGATCTTATATTTAGGAACGGAGGGAGTATTTTCTAATTACTTTCTGAATTTTGCATTGTTTTTTAGCTTTGTTTTTTTGTTGCCGTCCATATATAGGAGTATAGGACTATTCTTTCTTTTGGTTTATGCTTCTTGTGTCTGTTGATTAAAAAATTTCTTCCATGAAAATGAAATATGAATGAGACGTATAATTTTTATCTTCTTTTTTAGTTTAGATGTCATATGACTTTTGCAGCCTCCTATTTGATGATAGAGTCATTTAATAATGGTATGATCTAAGGTTTATTGGGGTCACAAAAAATCCTCATATTTGAATGTCAAAGAGTAGCTGCTGTAATTTGTTAATGATTAGAGCCAACAACTTTGGGGCAATCATTGGTTGTTGAGATTGCTATTAAACCTTAAATGTTGGCACAATTGATTGGTGTTTAGTAATAAATGTAGAATACCTAAAGCTCTTCTTGATTAAGAAGGAGAAGTCAAAGCTTTTGAAAGGCAGGGAAAATATCATTAATTGTAACCCTTCTGGATGATAACCTAGATATTGCTGTATCATAATTTAATGTTACGTTGAAAAACTACAGAGTGTGCTTTGTTCCTCATCATTACATTGTTAAAAATTTATAACCTCTGGAGTTGTAGTTTCATATTGGACTGGAGTTACAAAATATTGGAAAAATCAGCTGGATTTGTTTTTGTTTCACAATTAAAATATATGTGAGATAGATATATAAAGTAAATTACTACTTTATTCCCTGACAGATTATTAACTAATCAATTTGTTCTCTAAAATGTTCCCCTATCAATTTAGTCTCCTGCTTGTTAATTTTCCAGTCATTTTCTTCCATTAAATGGATGATAATGAAAAGTTCAACTCATTCCTTCAAAAGATATAGGGATGGAAATTTTGATGGAAATATTATTGGGGGACTAAAATGAAAGGGTTAGACTTTAGAGAACCAAATCAAGAAGTGTGGTTTGGTTTGATGAATGGTGAAGCTATGGTGTAAAATGAAAAAAAAAAAACTCATCTTGAATGTAGGAGGACGTCTTGCATTCCTTTATTGAGATTTCAACATGTAAATTGAAGATGGTTTTGATGCTCAGGTATTCGATGGACACGGAGGGAAGAGTGCTGCACTATTTGTCCGTGATCATCTTCCAAGAGTTATTATTGAGGATGCTGATTTTCCTGTAGAGCTTGAAAAGGTGGTCACAAGATCATTTTTACAGACAGATGCTGCATTTGCTGAGACATGCTCCCTTGAGTCTTCATTGTCTTCTGGTACAACTGCCTTAACTGCAATTATCTTTGGCAGGTAAGCACCTCTCTCCTTTCTTCTTTCCCTTTCTAAATGTGGTGACAATATCCACCCAACTTTCTCAGTCAACATATGTTTGTATAACTAAATTCCTAAATTTGATATTTAAGCAAGGAATTCACTTAGGCTTGGATACAAGTTCTTAATATTCTTTGCCCCCTATATTAGATTTTGCCCTTATAACCAAGTGTCCCTATTGATTGCTAGTGGTTTGGGTGTTGAATAAAAGAGTCAACCCAGTTTGATTTCCACTTGGTGAGGTGCTGAGGAAGAGAATATACTAGGCAGTCTTACCTCTGCTTTTTTGCATAAAGGTTGATTTGAGCCCACGACCTCAGACCCCACGGAAAACGAGCTTACTGTTGAGCCAAGTCAGCCCTTTAGTGTTCTGGGTGTTAAATAGTGGAATTTTTTTTGTACAGGTCATTGTTAGTGGCCAATGCTGGAGACTGCAGGGCTGTATTGTCCAGACATGGAAGGGCGATAGAAATGTCGAAAGATCATAGGCCGTTGTGCGTGAAAGAGAGGAAGCGAGTTGAGTCTTTAGGTGGATTCATTGATGATGGTTATCTAAATGGCCAGCTAGGTGTGACACGGGCGCTAGGCGACTGGCATCTCGAGGGTCTGAAGGAAATGAGTGAAAGAGGAGGACCCTTAAGTGCTGAGCCAGAACTTAAGCTTACCACACTGACAAAAGAGGATGAGTTTTTGATAATTGGAAGTGATGGGATTTGGGATGTTTTCAGCAGCCAAAATGCTGTAGACTTTGCAAGAAGGAAGCTTCAAGAGCATAATGATGTGAAACTTTGCTGTAAGGAGATGGTGGAGGAAGCCATGAAGAGAGACTCAACAGATAACTTAACTGTTGTGATGGTGTGCTTTCACTCAGAACCACCACCACCTGTGGTGGTAGAGAGGCCAAGATTCAGAAGAAGCATATCTGCTGAGGGACTTCAGAATCTCAAGTCTTTCTTGGAAGGTTAAAGCATTTTTTTGGTCTGTAAGATCACTCATTCTTGGTGATATTGGTGAAAAGTCTTTGTTTGAAATTTTATTGGTTATGAGAACCTGAATGAAAGTATCAGAACTCAGCATGATTTCATGTGTATTAAGTACTGGTCTTTGAATTCAGGTCTTTATGACCATTAAAATTTTTACACAGAGACTTTTTTAACAATATCCCCCTGATTTTTTCTGAGATGTGATCATGTAAATATATTAATTTATCACACACAAAATATGCCTCCCTGCATCTCCAAATGAATGATGTTCAACCTAGTCATGGAGCTGGGAAAAAGTACTGAAAATGTAATAAAGCTTATGCTACAGTATGATTATTCTTTCCTTTTAGTTAATGGGAAAAGCAACATGTATGAGGATTATATGTTGTATAATCTATATTTGAGACAGTGTACAGGTAGTTATATTTTTATGTCTCATCGGCTTCTATTAAGATATGCGGCTTCAAAGTGATTTGTTTGGAAATAGTAAGATTGGATTGGATCAAATCAAGCTAAGATATAATTCAACTCATTTAAGTGCCTGTTTGGATACATTTCCAAAAGCTATTCTAGCTCAAAACCTAGGTTTCACACAAATACATCCAAACACTCAATTTTTTTGGATTAAGCTATTTTGAGAAGAAAAGCTAGTTTGGGGTTTCAAAAGCTATTTTGAGAAAAACTACATTTTTCTCCTTTTCCACCTGAAAGTTTCAATCTCTCATTTAGGAAAAATATTTATTTCAAATAAAAGAAACATGAAAAGCTATCCATCCCAACTATTTTTCAGAAAAGTTACATTATACTCAAAAGTTATTCTTAAAAGTTATTCTCAAAATGCTTAATCCAAACACTCTCATTTCATCAAAAGCTATTTTTCAGAAAAGCTATTCTACTCAAAAGCTATTCTCCAAAAGCTATTTTCCCAGAAGCTATTCTCAGAAGCTGAATCCAAACAGGCTCTAAGATATGTAAATTCTATTTATGATTAACTAGTTCTTAAAGATGAATAGATCAAGCTAAGTCGTAATCTTTTAATTTCTGGTAAATACTACTTTCCATTTGGTGAGGGTGTTGGGGAGGGAATATACTAGGCAGACTTACCATTGCTTTATGCAAAGAGGTTGATTCAAATTAACGACTTCAAACCCCACGGCAAGTGAACTTACTATTGAGTCAAGTCGACCCTTTTGATATGGGCCACAATTAGATAAAAAAAGTTTAATGTAAAAAGAATTTAGGGGAAATTGGGCGATAGTCACTTAAAAAAATTATTGGCAAGAATCACCTCATGAGGTTAACGCAAAATCCCACTACTCTGAATGTTTACACAGCATTTGTACTCTAATTTAGAACAATCCCACCAGTTGAGAAACTAACTCAATTTCTCCAAGATTTCTCTCCACTGATTAATTTTACAATAGCATTATCAGTCAAAGTGTTGATCCAGATTGGCAGAGCAGTGTGAACAAGATCAGTTATAACGTAAGAGCAGTGTTCTCTCCCATGCAAAGAAAGGGCACATAAGATTGTTTTTTTTTAAACCAATATCATTTACAAAATCAAATCAACCAATATTACATATTTCTTTTGTATAAGTGAACAAAGAATGAGTACATAATAATACAAAGTTCAATAACAATGATATCAAACATGTATCGTATCCCATAACTTCTCTACCATCTGAAAAACCAATGGCAGCAGCCCCTAAATAAACAACCATGTATTTCTAACTTTTCTATTTCCATAATCACTTTCCTGCATTCATCTTATCTCTGATCTCAGTTCTAGCCACTCGAACTAGGAACAAACCAGCGAGAAAAACCGACAGAATCAGCATAACGAAGACACTGTTCCATCCCCGAGTAGAGATATACCCGGCCAAGAGTGGCCCGAGGGCAGCTCCAACAGAACCGGTTCCATCTATGATTGCAGTCACAGTTGCCAGTGCTCGTGAATTCCCTTGATTCGAGGTCTGCGTGCCAAGATCAGCAGCCACAGCGGTTGTGATTAGTGAGTATGGACCATTGACCAAAAAGCCCGAAAGAAACATCAATGTGATGTTGATCAACATTGAGAGGCTCCCATAAAGCCGGTAGAGAACCAGCATAGGGATTGATAGGAACAAGAATATCATAGAAGTAACAGCCCGAGCTTCGATTATATCAGAAATGAAACCGGCGGTAACTCCACCAAGAACTCCTCCAATGTCAAATATAGTCGAAAGTAATCCAGCAGATTTCTTAGATAAATGAACGCCCGCAACAGCTAAAAATAAAAACTCAGAATCAGATATGAAGAACATTATAGCATTTAGAAATTTCATCAGAGAGGCAGACTAGGGGAATATTAACACACCGTCTCCGCTATATAGCATCTCACTGTCTTATGGCAGAAAAGGCCAAAAATCTAAAACAAAGTTTAAGTCTCAATCTACAAAAGATAGATTATCCAAGCAAACGAGACAATTATAACTATTTAAGAAAACATGTTAACCTGTCTTATGGTTAACAATGAAAATAACATTAGGAAGAAAAGGTCGCTAATCTAAACAAAGCTAAGGTCTTAATCTACAAAAGATAAATTGTCTAAGAAGCAAAGTCAATCATGACTATTTACGAAAGCATGTTATCATCTTACACACAGATTTCAAGAAAACATGAATATTTTGAGTTTCACAAATGAGTAGGTCAACATAAATAATGTGCCACACAAATAATATCCAAATGCTAATAACAAGTGAAGTAAAGGACAAATCAAATCTTTATGAAAGCATATATCAGCACGCAACAACAATTACCTGTGTGCCTAATGTAAAAGGGCAGCCAATAGAGAAAAGTGTAAGCAACCAACTTAGAGAAAAAAAGAGAAAAGGCAAATGCAGCCACCCCAGGTAACATCCATGCCTCAAAAAACCCAATTGCAGATGAAAAATCTAAATCATCAGAATCAAGGAGTTTCACTTCTTCTGTTTCCATCTTTTGCACATTCTCCATTCCATTACTTCCAACATCCATTTCAATCTCACTTCCAGAATGCACAAATCCCATATCCTCTGGCCTCACAACAAGAAACAAATACACCAAAACCCCCACACAAATAATAAGAACTCCAGGCACCACAAAAGACCACCCCCATCCGAATTCCAACACAGCCGACGCAACAATCGAACCAACGATATTCCCCACCGATGTATGCGAACTCCATACCCCCATAATCAAACCCCTCTTTGATTTCCCAAACCAATTACCCACCACTGCAACCACACAAGGCCACCCAATTGACTGAAACAACCCACAAATAATCTGAACCCCAATGAAAAAGCCCAACACATGAACATCAAACCAATACCCTAAACCAAAAAGTATGGTACAAATTCCACTACCCATCATCCCAAACACAAGGAACAACCTCAAATCAATACGATCACCAACATGACCTGCCACATACATACCAACAGCATATGAAGACAAAAATGCAAGATCAAGCTCTCCAAGCCTATGAGTCCCTCTAGCCCCATCAAATGGGGCCCAACCAGTATCACCAGATCTAACACTATCACCTAAAGTCGAATTCAAAATAACAGTGGGTCCCAGCACACTCTTCACTATGCTGGGAGGCTTTCTTGAGGCATGAAAAGAAGCATAAGCAATGAAAGTAATAACAAGAACTAAAATTTGATGAAAAAGAAGGGTTTTTTGTGGGGGTTTCAGACTTGGGAATAGAGTCAAAGCTGGAGCTAGACTCGAAATATGGGATTGCATCGTTATTCATTGGAGACCCACCATTCACAAATCACAATAAATAATAAAGATCAAAACTTTTGTTCTTTACACAACTAAATGAATCAAACAAGTACAACCCACGATCTCCTATATACTATAGACTTAGACAGTTCTCTAAAATTGAGACATGAATTGCATACCAATCAGATTTAGCATAAAACAAGGGAATAAAATATGGTTTTTTTTATAGAGAGATGATGAAACTGTGAAAGGAAAGAGTTTGAAAGGGAATTTTGAGGCGAAAGGTGAAAACTTTGAATGGTATTAGCGTGCAACGACGGTTTGTGAAGTTGGTAAAGTGAATTGTGGTCGACAGTAACTGAAAGGGAAGACATAGTACTTTGGTTTGGTGGGCCCGCGTGTTTTCATGGGAAAGAACCGGGAAGCTTCTTAAGAAAAGAAAAGAAAAAAGTAAAAAAAAAAAACACACACGAACAAGGTCTTTTTTTTTTTCCGTAACTAACTCTTGACGTCTGTCCCCACCAACTATCCCGAAGGACTGAGATTTATGGTAGACATTTTAGCTTCAAAAATGTCTCCCCAAACTCTCGGCTAGGTGGACAACCCGACACTCGTTGTTGATCTCTTTGTTATTGATGAACACACGAACGATGGGTACACGATAAGGTTTGAGAAAAGGAATATAAACATGAATGTTGACAAAATTTTAGTGGCCTAATTTCTTGTTAGGGCACAATTGGATTAAATAATTCAGTGACATGTTTAATAAAAATGGTTTCATGAAAACATGTAATCAAAAGCTTGTTTTCAGTAGTTCATAGGTAAAAGAATTCACTGAAAAGAACCATTGATTCATTTGTTTATCTCTTCAACACAATTGGATCTTTTTTTTACGTGTTATAGGGGTAAATTGTTCTTCTTATAATTTTCATTGGTTGATTGAATTTTGGCTCCCACCCCACCAAAAATGGTGGATAGCCAAATAACATTTTTTAAGCAAATGTACGAAAATACTTATGTAGTTTGATTTATGGTACACAACGTCCAACGTGTATAGTTGTTTTTCCCAAAAGCACCCACGTAGTTATCAAAATAGTCAAATGTGCCCAAATCATCAATATAAAAATAAGTATTAAGTTCTTCAAAATTGTGGTAAATAAAATGTGCAAAAACACGTATAAAATTTGGGCTCACAATGCATCCAAAGTGTTCTCGTAGTTATTAAAATGGTTCTTTCATTGCTTATGTTGTTATTTTATACATGTTCAATAGGAAAAATATTGAAGCGTGGTGTGAATTTTTATATCAATAAAATACTTTTCAAAAGGGTAATGGATCTAATCTGCCCCTCAAGTAACCACCAAAGAGCACTGAGCACCCTGAATAAACAACAAACTCATATTTGCACTCCAAGTAATCAAGGTGTTTAAAAACTACCCCGAATGGACGGTCAATGACGTTTGACCGTTACTATGCCTATGTGGCCGCCACGTGAAGACCTGTTTTGCCACCTGGAGCCTTGTCATCGCCATGTAGGATATGTTTATGTGGGTCCCACATTTAACAAAAAAAATTTTTTTCCCTCCCTCTTCATCACCACTTTTAAAAACCATGATGCTAGTACATATTAATGACATTGAGACATTCAACCTATTTTATTTTAATAACTACATGAGCACAGCACTTTTTGGCAAAAAAAAATCTTCACAATTATGGATGCACCTCTACCAAACTACATGGGCATTCTTACAAATTTCCCCTTATATATTTACATAACTTGCACATCAAGAAGCCGTCATCACTCAATTTACTAGTTATATCAAATTTCCACTAATCAAAATGGGTTTTTAGGTTTTTTACCAAAAAAGGGCTCCAAAGTGTTCAAAATACATATTTTAATTTTATTTATAGAATATAATGCAATGTGAAATTTTTGTGTGAATACAAAAAATGTGGCGCTATTGGATAAGCCGCATAAGGATGAAAATTATAAATTTTTAGATTGCCGCTAAAATATCCATAAACTTTAAAACAGGATAAAACAACCTACTCTATTTATTTTGCCCAAATGTTCGTTAATTTTTTAGCCCATCAACTATGACATTTGGATAAAATAAAGCTTGTTGGTTGTTTTGCTCTATTTTAAAAGTTCATTGGTATATATATTATTATTATTCAAAACATGTTTAATTTGTGCCATCCACTCTTACATCAGCAATTTAATTAATGAAAATGCACATTTACTCTTTTCTATCCAAACCAATTTCTATCACATATATGCTTATATGTAATTTGATTATTCACAAAAGTTTTCTATAAATATCATAGAAGATATAAGGTTTTTAAGTAACATTTTTATTTTCCTCAATATCCTCTGACAAATCAAATAAGTAATAAGTATATACTCCCTCCGTTCCTAAATATAGGACCTAGATGACTTTTTTGAGAAATCCTAAAAAAAGTAAAAAATAAGTTAATTATAAATTGATTTACCTAATTTTTTCTCTAAAACTAGTTTATTTTACCTATAAGCTAATGGATAATCTAAAAAGATATCAAATATGTCATCATTTAATAACCTATTTCGCAACCTTAATCTTTAAAAAAAAAAAAGTTATCTAGGTCTTATATTTAGGAACGGAGGGAGTATTATCTAAAGGATTAGTAAATCACACACACCTTACTCTATCTATATGAAATATGAAGATTGGCTACAGAGACTAACTTTGAAGTGGGAATTGGTTCCCTACTCATCAATGACTTTAAAATCATATATATGTAGGCAGTGTAGATGAGATCTACATGATCTCTATATATGTTGAACAGGAAAAGAGTATCTGTAAATGAAATACAGTGATACAATGGAAGTGATCTATGTTTGGCTTATGTTCAGTCCAAAAAATAGATATACGTGGGATTATGGAAGATTTTTTTTTTTTATTGAAGTGCATTGTGGAAGATGACTTTTATTGAATATATGCATGTGTATACATCGTCATCATATATGGCAGTGGTACATTGCGGTGCCGGTGAGCAACTGGTTCATCAGCTTTTTGTAAAACCGAAATAACTAACAAACTAAAAAGTCATAATTTTAAATATTGAATTAATGTTACCAAATAGTCTAATATAATTACCCAAAATATTTCGGTTTGGTTTAAACCGAGGTACATAACTGCATTTTGATTTTAATACTACCTCCGGTCCTAAATATTGGATCTAATTGACTTTTTTGTTTGGAGAGATTAAGGTTGCGAAATAGGTTATTAAATGATGATATATTTGATATATTTTTAGATTATCCATTAGTTTATAGGTAAAATAAAATAGTTTAAGGGAAAAAATTGGGTAAATCAATTTATAATTAACTTAATTTTCCTTTTTAAGGATTTTTCAGAAAAAGTCAATTAGGTCTTATATTTAGGACCGGAGGGAGTATTATTTACCAAATATAAAATAATATATTATAGATAAAATACTAAGGGCATTTCAAGTTTCATATTCTCTTTAAAACTTATTTTAGTATATATTAATTATAAAAACTATATAACAATGTAATATGTATTATGATATCCCAAAATCATTAGAAAGGGTCAGTATTTATAAATTTTGATTTTAATAATTGAAGTAATATTTTAATAACCAAACCCAACAAAATTCTTTAGAAATAATTACCTTGATCAAAAGTTACATTGAATTGATTGAACCGAAAAATCAAATTGAGTTTAGTTCTTTTTTTATTTTAATTTGTTCACCCCTACTCATAGTAACTATAGTTACTATTACACATGATAAATAACATACTCAAATAATAACATAACATTAAGAACAAGAGGAAGAAACTCTACTACTTGCCAAAGCAAAACACATCGATAGGTAGTATTTTATCACACAAATACTTCCATGCATGTATACATGTAAATTAGGGATGATGGTGACCACCGGGTCCGCCTGGTCCTCCGCCAAATCCACCGGGTCCTCCCATTCCTCCCCTTGGTCCTCCTCCCGATCTCCCTCCAAATCCACCTAATCCTCCCATTCCTCCTCCAGGTCCTCCCCCAAATCCGCCAAGTCCTCCCGCTCCCCAACCTCCAGGTCCCATTCCTCCTCTTGGTCCTCCGCTTAACCTACCGGGTCCTCCCATTCCTCCACCAGGTCCTCTATCGAACCCTCCTGGTCCTCCTCCAGGTCTTCCCAACCCCCCACCAAATCCACCGGGCCCCCCGCCAAATCCACCAAGTCCTCCCATTCCTCCTCCTGGTCCTCCACTAAATCCACCTGGTCCTCCCATTCCTCCTCCAGGTCCTCCACCGGGTCCTCCCATTCCTCCTCCTGGTCCTCTGCTGGGTCTTCCCATTCCTCCTCCACGTCCTCCACCGGGTCCTCCCATTCCTCCTCCTGGTCCTCCACTAAATCCACCTGGTCCTCTCATTCCTCCACTGGGTCCTCCCATTCCTCCTCCCGGTCCCTCGCCAAATCCGTCAGGTCCAGCTGGGTTATGCATCTTCTCGTAATTAGCTAACAATCTTCTTTTTTTGTTTGGTGATGAGAATGGATATAGGTGAAGCTATATAGATATGCTCTATTGATACCCGTAATGGATTTAGGTTAGGTGAAGCTATAGGGAAACAGTCTATTTATACCCGTATTGGTGATATATAGAAATAACTATTGTAAACACCCTATTTTGTCTGGCCCCACTAAATTAAAAATAAAAAACGAAAAATAAAAAAAATATAAAAAAACAAAAATAAAACAAGATATGCTCTCTTGATTCTTTCTTGTGAGGCAAGCACAAGTCAAATTGTGTAATGGTCAAACAAAGATTGACAACTAAGTGAGAAAATTAGAAATAATTATGGTGATTTGATTATGGTCATAAAAGAATGATTCCCCATCATGTAGGACAATCAATTAGAGTTTGATTTGAGTAAGTTAGGAAACTTTTTGAAGGGAATTTGAGTAAAAAGAAAAAAAATTTCTTGGCCAATCAAGTCTCATAATGGAATTATACATGTGCAGCCATCATATTTTAAAAGAAGGAAAAATGCAATTAACATGATATGAAAGGAATGATTGATATTTTGTGCGTATGACAAAATGAATGAAAGGGCAACCAATAGTCTCTTTGCCTTGCAAAAAACGTGAGCATAAATTGGAAAATAAGAGGAAGGCATTTAAGATGAAACCCTAGAGTTGGTAGCCTATATAAGTGAGAGTAAGAGAGCATTTGAGGGGGGATCTTTTTGGGGAGGCTAGGTTTTCTAGTGAGGATCATTTTTTTGAGAGGAAGCATTTAGAGAGAAAGAGCTAAGTTTTGGAGAGGAATGAAAAGAGACAATGAGAGAGGCTCCAAGGCTTACCCTTCAACTTATCATGCCTTGACACTGGAATGCCAAGTCCAGATTCCACAAAGAATGCTCCGTTCATGACTAAGTCATTGACTGATCTCCTCCATACGTTTGCTGGTGAGTATTCTCTCTTTGTCACCTTCACACTCCATACTTATTGTTTTAGCAAAATTTATTCCAGTGCCTCCATATTGTTAAAATTCAATATTTTATCTTTGTTTGATATATGATTTACTATCTTTGTTTTGATTTTATTTTAAAATTGTGAAATCTTTTTCATAAATAAAAAAATAATAAAATGGCTTTTATAAAAGAGGAAAATGAGTTGAATGATTTTCATCCGTGAAAGATTGAATTATCGTTGAAAGTCGATTGTTTCTCCGAGAGAGATTATCTCCTCAGGCGATTCAATCAAAATTGTGAAGTGTTTCCTCTTAAAAAAAATACATAAATATGCATTTTCATAATAAAAAAAACAAACCAAAAATAATATTTTTTTTAACTTAAATAAATGTTTTTTCTTAAAAAACACAAACCAAGTGACACGCATTTCTACCCCGAACTACGTGGGCTTTAATCCCTTAAGGATACGCCCTAGGTTAAATCCTAGGTCAAGTCCAAAAATATAAAAATTATTTTTTTTCCTTTTTTTTGTTTTATTTTTATTTTTATTTGTATATATTGATTTCTCTTTGTAATTTAAAATAAAATTAAAATTAAGGTCATATTTATTTTTAAATAAGTAACTTAGGGTAATCGTTCTCTTGAACGGGTGTTGTGGGGTGCCTAACACCTTCCCCATGCACAATCGACTCCCGAACCCTATTTTTATTTTTATTATTTTATAAAGGTTTTCCAAAATATCTTTTTTTAAAATTTTGGTGGCGGCTCCATTTTTCCACTTAATTTAATAAATTTTTCGGGCGCTACAACTATGCATTCAATTACTATGTTCCGAGGGTGAAATAGATAGGGGAATATTATCTTTATCATCTCCAAGCTACTAGTCAATGACCATGTTTTCATTTTGGTAGTTGGCTAACTGAAATTCTTGGGTGTCTCTAGATCGCCAAAAATCTACAAAATGAAAAAAGTATAGATGAAAATTTTATTATCTATGTCCGAGGGTTTAATGTGGTGATGAATAATGTGTAAATAGTTAACGAAGTGATGATGATTGATGATATTACATAGGTAGGTGGCAAAAAATAAAAACATATTGCAGGAGTCGGCAAAGATAATGTGCAAAAGAAATCTATAAAGATAATGTGCAAAAGAAATCTATACGGCTTATTTCGTGTGGTGAATGGCCGTCACCCTCATGCATCTATCACTGAACCCTACTACTTGTTCACTTTGTGTCAGATCAGGATATTCTTAATTAGTACTCCACTATAATACTTGCTCACTTTCTCTCAAATCCAATCTCTAACACCATTTTCAAAAGTTAAAGGTATGGATTGAATATTTCTGTTTTGGAGATTAATTAAATTATGAGAGAAAAGGAGGGGGCTGGAAAGGTGAGAAAATTAGGACATTTAAATGAGAAAATTGTGGACTTGCTAGTTTCATGGTCGTGCTGTGATTAGGCAAAGGATAAATATTAAATATAGTGAATTGAAGTGTTGAAAATAGCGTCGTACATGATGAGGAGAACCATTACAATGTCCTAAATCCTAAAAAATGTACTATTTGTTACAAAGTACGTATCGCGCAATAAATATAAGTGCAGCATGCAATGAGATATACCCTCTTGTTATAGGGCAGTCTTATTCAAAGTTATGCCAAATATTAAAATTAGGCATTATTTAGACCTTTAATTTTCATTTTAATCAAACCCTTGATGATAAGTACACTTATAGTTTGAGTGCAATGCATGTATATAGTTTTGGGGGAAAATCCACTAATCCATTTGGTTTTTAATTAAAGATTTAGTTGACTTTTTCACATTGAATGTTAGTATCCCGAACTGTAGCACGATATGTTGCTTCAGTATATAAAAAAATTATATCTCAAGTCACTATACGCTACATGCTATATATAAATTTTTAAAAATAATATATTTTTTATATATAATGTCGAGCCACCAAGTGCGACATGATGCATTTTTCTTTAAAAAAATTAGTTGTGCAATATATCACGGTTAGACCTAAAACCGTGACATTATTCTTCCATTTGTTGCGTATTGTTAAGACGCGACATCTGGGGCGCAACTACATATATATTTTATTATAGTGCATCTAAAATAAAATACCTCAAAATGATACTCCTACTTGATATTTTATTAATAATTCTTCGTCCTACTCAATTCTTACATCAAATCATCTCTAGCATACTAGAGGGTTAAACTTCTTCGTCTCAAGTTTCTTTATTATCATATCTCAAAGATGTCTTGGACAGAGACACAAATAGAGATGTTAGACAAATTATATATTTCTTACACAATAGGAAAATTCAAAAATAACACCACTAAATCCAAAGTTTAGGGGTCCCCTTATTTGATGAATATGTCGACGCCAGATCAACTCATGCCGGAATTGCATCCCAGTGTTCGGCTCCAATGGAGAAAGAACACGAGGAATACCTCTAAAGATACGTCTGCTCCCAAATCATCAAATAATTCACTGGATGTGTCTTCTTGCTCCTCTCCAATACTATATATTCAGCAACTATATCTGTAAACAATGAAAAACACAGTGTTGCATGTAAAAATAAATAGTGATCTGAGTTTCTTCCCTTAAGGGACTCTGTCCTTTAGAGGTATTCCGCGACCACCGGCAGCAAGATAGGACGCGGCTCTCCCCAGGATTAAATAGATCCTTCTTGCTAAGTAGCAAGGAGCAAACAGAACTACGAAAGATCTTTTACTCACTAAGACATAAAATATTCAAGAGAAGGAAGAATAATGCTCTAACTTAAGAGCCAAGAGACACACAAAGAATGGTTCTCTCTTAGTCCGACTTTTCCAACCAAGAGCACAATATAAAGGCTTTACCAAGCTTAACGTTTTGGTAACCTTAATATCACCATGAATGGCCAATTTAAATCACATAAAGAGCAATGATTTTGATAAAATCAACCGTTTCTAAGCAAAGAATATAAAACTCGTTTTTCACCACAAATTTAAGTACATTAACCAAGTGAATAAATAAAAATAAATAGGCTTTCAATGTATATGAAAACCAACGGCTTATTTCCCATAATTAATAACAACAATGATGAGGTTTTTATGATATTTCCTTTTCCTCAAAATATCACTTCATAATTTAAAATAAGGACACTATAAGGTGCTCAACTGATAGTAAACTGGCACATAATGGTTGGGGATAAATAGCCGGATTTCACCTTTAGTGGCCCATTATTATGCAAGTTCATTATTCCTCCTCTTGGCTCATATAGTAATTCAAATTCATTTATAATTTTGATCACCACAATCCCAAACAATATGAGACTTGTTCCTATGACACACTCACTCAATATTTCCACCAGGAACTACTGGAAAGTAGCATTGCAATTGTGTACAAGGGATCCTATTATGAGAACTAACTTCGTGGCATATACTTTAGCAAAGCATTATTCTCCTAGTTTACATTCTATTTAATTCATAAGACTTCTCCTGATTTCAGTCAGGGTTCTTTAGATGTAGATGTTTCTCTTATCTCTCCTGATGTAAGCTCAATCACTTTAATGGAGTCTTTTGATGTATTTGTACTTTCCAATAAAAAAACGGTTAGAATAATTTTGAAAAGGGACTTGGATGATGCTTTGTTTCATCTGGCCACTCTTTTTTTGTTCTCATTTTCTTTCAAGACTTTTTTTCTTTCATTCTACATTTTATTTTGTTTCCTCTCAAGCTTTTTCTTGGTTATCAAATGCTCGTTTGATGCAACATATAAAACTATGATTTGAAGCTAAAATAGCTTGTCAAAAATCAATACCATGGAACAGTCAAAGTCATGGATATGATTCCAAACTATGGTTCTAAAAACTTTACAAAAAGTAGGGAGGGAGGGAGAGTAGAAGTCTAGAAGATCAGATGAGATATTTATTACGTAATTCAGATTCAGATACATGCAGGAGTTCAACGTCACCATATATAACTGGCACACATACATTAAAATAACGACACTCATACAAATAGTCGTCAGAATAAACACATGCACACAAATAACATAACATTAAGAACAGAAGTAACTTCCACTGCCTACCAAAGCAAACACACATATAGCAAGTGTTTTACCACAGTAGTGATATAATGCTTCTATATAGTCCATACACACACATATATAAAAGGAAAATTTCATCTAGGTACCAAAGACTTAATTTTAAAGAGATCCGAATGATTTGTTAATGACTACTATTAACAACTGCAATAGCCTTCATTAACAAATGATAACAACTTTTTGAAATCTATTTAAAATTAAGTTTCTTATTTAGAACCTATATGCAATTGTCCCTATATAAAATCAATGGTGACGGTGATGATGTCCGCCGGGCCCTTCCCCTTGCTCTCCTCCCGGCCCTCCTCCATGGTGTCCGCCAGCGGGCCCTCCTCCATGGTGTCCGCCGGCGGGCCCTCCAATTCCTCCGCCAGGTCCTCCTATTGCTCCGCCGGGTCCTCCCTTCCCTCCACGTGCTCCTCCGCTGTGGTGTCCGCCGGGCCCTTCTATTCCTCCGCACTGGGTCTGCAAGGCCCTCCGCCCGGTTTGCCGCTGTGGTGTCCGCCGGGTCCCCCTGGGTTTTCCATCTTCTCTCCTACCTAGCTAATGAAATCTTTTCTCTTTTGGGTTGATGGTGAGATTAATGGATATATGGTGAAGCTTGCTATAGCGGTAGCACTCTCTATTTATACTCATATTGGTGGTGGTAATGATACCAATATAATGCGCAATTGGTAATTTTTATGGTCTGAACGGAAAATAAAAAAAGGGATATTAGCTTTATCATATACAGCTTCTAAGTCAATGTGCCCATGTTACATATATATAGACGCATGATATATATAATAAAGATTAATTAAATGCGTCATTATATACGTCGTGGGGATATTATCTTAGCTTAGATTTATCATCTCCAGCTACAGATGAAGCTACAGTGTATTTAAATTTGTAGATATGATTTTTTTTTTGTTGTGTTTTTCGTTTTCCTTTAACCCAACGGGTTCACAGTGCACTTTGTTTCTTATCAGGATATATACCCTTAGTAAATAATACTATCATCTTTACTCATTTTCTCTCAAATCCAATATTTTTAACTTCAGTTTTATAAATAAACGTTCTTCGTTCAATATTTCACTTATGGATCTGACGTTGGAGATTGCATTCTTAGAGATCAATGGAGAGGGGTGAAATGTAACGTTGAGAAAACCTGGATATATGCTCGCTAGTTTCATGGTGGTGCATGTGGTTAGCCATTAAAATATATAGTAAAGCGTTGAAGGAAAGTACGGGTACGTGATGGTGGCAAAAGGTACATGATGAGTAGTATGATGTACTCCTACGTAGTACATTATAATAAGAGGTGATCACTTTACATAAACCAAAGAAACCTAGTATTGTCATTTAATTCGTTGAGGAGAAAAAATAATGCGATTTTCCAATTTCAGGCTTACGCTTATATTGCTTTTTATATATACATACAGTAGCACTCTCTATCTCTTCTTTACACATTTAACGCGTAAGAGCAAAAATGTAAATAAAAATATAGTACCCTAAATTTACATGCATGTTACACCTAATAATAATAAGGACAAAATACATTCCCATGCTACATCTGATATTTTGGGTAACAAATAAGAGGTAGTATGTCCCAAATCCTAAAAAATAACTACTTGATTCACATTATAAGAAGATATCAATATTTTCACATAAACCAAGGAAACATGATGGACTTTTATTGATGCGCCCTATGCGTTCACCGTGCTACTTAGTTTCGGACCAGAACAATCTTAACTAGTACTTATAAATATTCATATTCATACTTTCTCACTTTTTCTCAAATCCAATCTCTAACTTCATTTTCAAGAGTTGATAAAGTTGTGAATTTAATATTTCTGCTTTGGATGTGTCATTACGTCGGACATATTAGATTATAGAAAAGCAGAGGCCTATGGGTGAGAAAGTGAGAAGATTGGACCTGCTAGCTAGCTAGTTTCATGGTAGTAGTGACTCGTGCATGTGATTCATTAGCCAGATTAAAGGATTAATATAGTAAAGCATTGAAAAAAAGTATGGTTACGCATTTAAGTAAAAAATGTATAATGCATAATCCTAAAAAATGTAATTGTTACAGAGTATTTCTTGATAAATTTGCAGTATGCAATGTAATAATGAGATATATCCTCTTATTATAAGCAATATCATTTAAGTAAAAATGTCATATATTAAATTACGCATTTTTCCCATAAAAATTCATATTCGGATAAGTTTTTGTTTTAAGAGATTCGACCTTTTTTCGTGTTAACTCAACTTAATTGGTTTGGTGATAGTACACTTCTTCTGAATTCGGTTTTTGGGAGAAATTATTACTCCCTCCAGTATAGAAGTTTCAATTGATTTCTTTTTCATGGAGATTAATATTAAAGAACTAAATAAGTTAGATAATCATAACTTATGTGATGAATTATTTAATTATATATTAGTTTATGAGTCAAATAAATTAATTTGGACAAAAAATTAAACTTGGGATCAATTTATGAGTAGCCTACTTAGTTTTAGTTTGAGTTAAACAAATTAATTTGGACATGAAACTTAGTTAAATCAATCTATAAGTTGCCTACAGAGTTTTCTCATTCAAGATCATTTTAAAAATCAACTAGATTTTTGTTTAAAACCAGATTGTTAGGTAGATTATTTTAACTGGCTGAACACAAAGTATTGGGCTTTGTAATTATGTTGGGTTGGTTTGATGAGATGGGCTTAGGAATGATTTAGTTCTCTCTTGATTGGTGCGACCCAAGAAAAATCCTTTCGAAAAGTACCTTTATCTACCATATATATGTTTGGATATGCCCTATAGTTTTTTAGGACAACAAATAACTTTAAAAAAACTACGCAAATGTTAAAGGGGTATTTGCAGTTTAGTCCCTGGTAAGGGAAATTAATACTGGAAGGTCCCAATACATTCCAAAATAATTATAAAGTCCCAGGAGCTCTTTCCTGCAATTGTTTGCTTATCTTCAATGACCATTTTACCCTCATTAAAGATGGTTGTCATCTCACTGGTCCCTACAGGGGGACTATGCTTTCATCTTATGAGGGCAAAATGGTCATTGAAGATAAGCAAACAATTGCAGGAAAGGGCTCCTGGGACTTTATAATTATTTTGGAATGTATTGGGACCTTCCAGTATTAATTTCTCTTACCAAGGACTAAACTGCAAATCCCCCAATGTTAAAGTGCCGATTCCAATTGATTAGACTAAAAAAATAAATTTATGCTATATAAAATAATTATATGAGAAGGTTTGTCTTGTAAAATCTAAGATGTAAAAATATTGTGATCAGAATATTCCAAACACTATCTTAAAGAGAGGTTAAATAAATACTAGAAATTTTAAGGGAAATTTGCATTCTAATCCCTGGGAAGGGAAATTATTACTTGAAGGTCCCTACACATTCCAAAATAATTATCAAGTCCCTTGGGCCTTTCCTGCAATTATTTACTTATGTGCAATGACCATTTTGCCCTTATGAAAGCATGAAAACCCAAAACATGCACAAGATAAAATTCAGGGACTTGCTACCGCGGGTGTGCCTACTTGCTACCGCAGGCTTGAGGACTTGCTACTGAGACGTTAAGTGACCAACATTCCCTCCCAAGTGTCATTCATATTTAAGGGCCCTTTAATAAAAGCCAGTGACCACTTTTTGTTATTCCCCCGATATGTGTCACACCATGTTTTTCAAAAACCATTTTATTCACATGGGATGGGAGGGACTTGTTACCGCGGGTGTGCCTACTTGCTACAGCAGGCATGAGGACTTGTTACTATGTTTACAGATAAGCAAACCTGCAGTAACTGGGTCCAGACCTGTCTGCAGTAACATGTCAGCGGATGTGTAGTACCAATCTCCCTTTAGAAATGATGAAATGCAAATACTCACACTTGACATAAATTAATCATTCATGTAGAATTTCAATTACATACCTGACTAGTCCCTCCCATTCCATGTGAATAAAATGGTTTTTGAAAAACATGGTGTGGCACATATCGGGGGAATAACAAAAAGTGGTCACTGGCTTTATTAAAGGGCCCTCAGATATGAATGACACTTGGGAGGGAATGTTGGTCACTTAACGTCTCAGTAGCAAGTAGGCACACCCGCGGTAGCAAGTAGGCACACCCGCGGTAGCAAGTCCCTGACTTTTATCTTGTGCATGTTTTGAGTTTTTATGCTTTCATAAGGGCAAAATGGTCATTGCACATAAGCAAATAATTGCAGGAAAGGCCCAAGGGACTTGATAATTATTTTGGAATGTGTAGGGACCTTCAAGTAATAATTTCCCTTCCCATGGACTAGAATGCAAATTTCCCAAATTTTAATATTACTGCAGTACTTAAAACTAATTTTCATATAGAGTTTATTACATCTTCAGAAAACAAGGGATCAAATGGTAACGTCTGTTCCATAAAAAATCCCTTCCACGCTTTTCTCAAGTCTTAGAACAATCATTCACCTGACATGTGTGTGGTGATTACTGTAAGCTGATTCTCACATTTATGCACTCATTTAAAACGAAATTTCACTAACAAATGTTGATCAAATTAAATAATTTGTAAAAAAAATTGACCAACAACTATAAGAGCGAGTATGGATTTAACAGTGAGAGAATATTATCAGCAGGCAATTTATATATGCTTTTGTAAAGTTTCTTCTAATTTGAAGGACTATTCTGACCCTAATCAATCCCAGGGGCCAAGTCACTTAAAATCGTTGTTATAAAAAGGTGAAATCTCCCGGTGGTTGATGAATGTAGACTCTTGTAGATGAACTATTTTGCCAGCAGATTCTTATGGATATGTACAGACAAGTGAGCTATTATTATTGTAGATATTTATGCACACATACATGGTAGATATGCGGCATGTCATTCTATTATATACTCCCTCCGGTCCCTAATGTAAGAGCTAGCCGTCAAAAAAACGCTTCTTAAGAAAACATGTGAATGTTAGTTGGGTGTCTGGAGTTAATGCTTCTTTTCCAAAAATGTCCATATTTATTATGGTACTTTTAAGAGAGAGAAATGCATAAGCATTAATAAATATGAAAGAAAGTTAGGGGTAAAGTAGGAAAAAATGCATTAAATGAGGAGAGAATATGGGGTGAGCTCTTACATTAGGGACCAAAACCATTCAAATTTTGGGCTCTTACATTAGGGACCGGAGGGAGTAGATACTAAGAATGTCTCCAACTCACTTTTATTATTTTATTCTTAATAAAAAAAATTCATATACTCTTCCTCTATTTTACTATTTTCATAATTAAACTTCCAATTATGTTGTTAATTGGTTATCCACTACTTATTTTTTTTAACACGTGATAAATTTTTAACAAAAAAATTTATAAGAGAATGTGCCTATATATCAATAATGTATTTCATTATTTTGTATTGAGATATGGAATGGTATAAAAAGACACTTAATTTCATATATCTCTGTATGTGTGTGTTGCTTTCCAAACTAGTTTATTTCGAAGGTACAAAAACTAGTTTAGTTCAAAAAGGGTCAGATTTCTCTATTTTGGTTTTAATGTTGCTTTAATAGATCCATTATCAGAGTTTCTCTTTCACATTCGCAAACGCCTTTTAAACTACTCCTATATGGGATTCATGGCATTTCAATTTTCAAATTTTCCCAATCATACTCCTTTATAATAAATAAGGAAGAGAATGAGTGTGAGAATGAGTGTGAGAATGAAAATAGATATAGGTTGTTTATAAATTATAAGTAAAAGAAATCAATTTGAGAAAAAAAAACAATTTTAGATTAATTTACATCATTAATTTCTCAAAAGAACCAAAATAATCTTATAATTAGGATTGGAGAGACTATGTATAAATCATGTAGATGGACATTTTAGATTGACTAAAATCAAATAATATAGATTGTTTAAATGAGATTTAGATAGTTGAGATGATCTCATCTTGTTGATGAATAGGATACTGGTTAGAATGATTTTAGTTAAACAAAAAACTAAGAGATCGAGATAAAGGGAGAGAAGGAGAGAGTAGAATAAAGATGAAAGTCAATAAAACATGGAAGTGACATAAAAACTTCATTCTCCGTTCTTAAATATAAGACTTATTTTGTGAGGGGATTTATTCCTAAATAAGACATTTTTTTTACTAATTTTATCCTATTGAGCTCTTTAATAATGAATAAATAAGAGAAGATCAGAATGAGAATAAAGGCAAGATGTTTAATATATTTTAATAAGATCATGTAATTTTAACTAGCTTAAACACCTATAATCACTTCAAATCTGAAAAATAGATTTTATATTTAGAAACATAATTACATATACATGGATCAGAGGTGGGGCGCGTGACATATTTATTAACTTAGACTTAGATATACGCAGGAGCACAACGTTACCGAATATATAATTGGTAACATCATAATGACCGCAGTCAAACATACTCACCGGAAAGAACACACACAAGTAACATAAGTACATAACAATACATCAAGAACTAGAGGAAGACACATCCACTATGTCTACCTACCAAAGCAAACTCACATATAGCTAGTGTTTTACACGTAGTAGTGAATGCTACACACACATAAATAAAATCAATGGTGATGGTGTCCACCGTGCCCTCCCGGTCCTCCGCCATGGTGGCCTCCACCGGGCCCTCCCCCCATTCCTCCGCCGGGCCCTCCGCCATGCCCTCCTCCCATGCCTCCTCCGGGTCCTCCGCCCATTCCTCCGCCAGGCCCTCCACCGTGGTGTCCAGGCCCTCCACCGTGGTGCCCAGGCCCTCCACCCATTCCTCCGCCAGGCCCTCCGCCCATTCCTCCACCGGGCCCTCCTCCACCGCCACCAGGTCCTCCATGTCCTCCGCCGGGTCCTCCATGATGCCCTCCGGGTCCACCTGGGTTATGCATCTTCCTACCTAGCTAATAACAATTTTTCTTCTTTGGTTTTTTGGTGAGAATATTGGAGATAATGGATATATGGTGATGATGCTATAGCTAGCACTCTCTATTTATACTCACATTGGTGATGATAGTGATAATGATATTTTTATTTAATTATTATGGTCTGGAGAGGGAAATATGAAAGAGGGATATTATCTAATTTGCCTTTATCCATTATCTCCAGCTACAAGTCAATGCACATGTTTTCATCTTGGTAGTTGGATAACTAAAATTCTAGGATGTCTCTGGATCACCAGAAATATACAAAATCATCAATAAAGTATAGGAATGAAAAATAAATATCAAGGTTTTACGTGGTGATGAATGATATGTAAATATTTGGTGGAGTGACGATAATGTTACGATGGTGGGTATAAGGAGGTTGTGGATGGCTCATACGTGTGGTTATCGACCATCCACCACGTCATGCATTTATCATAGGACCACCACCTTAACCCACGTGTTCATAGTGCACTTCTATTTGTTTCATATATCAGGATATTTACTCGTAGTATGACTATCATGTTTCATCATTTTCTCTCAAATCCTATCACTAACATATCCTTTTTCTATCCAAGAAAAATCTCTAACATCGTTTTCAAAAATTAAGGATTTTAATTTAATATTGGATCTTATTAGTGTAGGGGATTAGATTCTTAGAGATGGAGCGGAGTGAAATACTGAGAGAAGATATGGTCATGCTAGCTAGTTTCATCTTTCATGGCCGTGCATAGCCAGTTTAAAGACTGAAATGGTAAAGCGTTGAGGAAACTAAGGGTAGGGGTGGAAACAAGAGTCCAACCTATCATAGGCCTCTTGCATCTTTTACCTGTTTCAAGTCAGACCTAACAGAAAATAAGTCTAAGCTTAGTCATTTTAAAAAGCTTATTTTGCTAAATAAGCTAGGCCTATGCCTGTTAATGAGCATATTAGGTCCAACATACTAGCCTAGTTGTGTATTAGTTTCTATGGAATTATAGTTTGTTAATAACATTAGCATTCATGTGTCAAAATATATCATTGGCGAGAATGTATTTATTTCTTGTTTAACTTTGAGTCTTAGGTATGGTAAAAAAAACTTTGAGGCCTAGGTCTATTTATATTGTTACCTATATGGCGGCCTTATTAGCTTGTTTAATTTGGTGGGATGTTCGGCCTACTGTTTTGATAAATCAAACCTCTAAACATGCTTTAGGCTAGTACAAGCCTATGAACAAACTAGGCTCAAGCCTAAAAGAGTCTCTATACATTAAGGACGAGACTTGGTTTGGCCTGATCATCTTTCACCCCTTACATAATGAGGAGTTATAATGTCCAAAATTCTAAAAAATGAAGGGAAATTTACACTGTAGTCCTGGTAAGGGAAATTAATATTGGAAGGTCCCAACACATTCCAAAATAATTATCAAGTCCCAAAAGCCCTTTTCTCCAATTGTTTGCTTATCTTCAATGACCATTTTGCCCTCATTAAAGATGATTGTCATCTCACTGGTCCCTACAGGGGGACTATGCTTTCATATTATGAGGGCAAAATGGTCATTGAAGATAAGCAAACAATTGCAGGAAAGGGCCCCTGGGACTTGATAATTATTTTGGAATGTGTTGGGACCTTCCAGTATTAATTTCCCTTACCAGGGACTACAGTGCAAATTCCCCAAAAATGAATGCAATCTCTAAAAAAGTATATGGTCCATCCATCCTTAATATACTATATTGTTTAGGTTAAGGAAATCAAATAGACCACTTAAATTTAAAATTTATTATGTGTGTGCGCACGCGCTTATTTTTAAGAAAATTTTTTGAGAAAAATGATACATATAAATACTTTTGAGTGATTTGTTTTTCATCCTTAATCATTCCAAAAAAGTTAGTATAAATGATTTTATAATTAGGATGGGAAAGAATATCTCGCGACAAATTAGCAATATGTAATGAGTATACTATCTACTTATTGTAGGCAATCTTATTTAAGGTAATTATTTCAAATACTAAATGTAAGTACTTCCATCTTTTTTTTTGGTAACAAAGTACTTCCATCTTTAGTAGTATAGAATCATTTTTTTGAAAAAATTTTAGGAAAGGGGTTGGCTCATCCACATTACATTCTAAGGACATGACTCTTAACTCATTATCCATTAGAGCTTGTCTATATGGGATCTGGAGCATGACAAACGATCATATTCGATTATATATGTTTCAAGATATTATTCCTTTTCATTCATCCAACCTGGTATGATTTGATTGATGGTATACATATAGTTTGTGTGCAAAGTATTAGGTTTTGGGAAAAAATACTATTGCCACAACTCTTTAATATAAGGTCTGGTTAACATTTCAATAAGATCGATTAAATTTGATAAATAAGTTAATCAACTATAACCTATGTGTTATATTATTAGATTACACACATTATTATCCATTCAATCTTAATATAGAACCTTTTTCTTGGAAGTGGATTTGTGCCTATATATAAGATCTCTGTATATTGTTTTCATATCTTCTCTAAATTAATTAAAGTTCCTCCATAATAAACAAGTAAGACAGGATATGCTAGGAATAAAGAATGTGTTTAGGGTGTTTTGATATTATCATATGATTTTAACTATAACTTAATAAACACCCTTAGTTTAATCAAATTAGGCACTATATATGGCTCATATTTAGGAAATAATAGAGTAGTTTAGAAGTCAAATAAACTAATTTGGAGAAGAAATTGAAGCAAAATCATTAATGAGTTGCTTATATAATTTCTTGAGAATTTAAAAAAAAAATCAACTAGGTTTATATTAAATAGCACATGGAGTATTGGCAACATTATTAATCGGAATGAACATGAAGTATTGGGCGTTTATATTGGATTGATTTGAGATGGGCTAAAGAATGAGTTGGTTCTGCTCTTGGTGATTGGGGCGACCAAAAAGAAAATTCTTCCCGAAAGTGCTATTTATCAACCATATGTTTGGATATGCTTTTTAGAATACGAAAATAATTTTGATCTCATTTCATGGGAAAACCTTTGTAAACATTAAAATGCTCCTTCCAATTTGCTTAAAGAAAAATTTTCTGCTGTCATAATAGATATGTAAGAGAAGTTTTATTATCTCAAGAAATCTAAAATTTAAAATATTGTATTCAGAAATTCCAAATACTCTTAAATAGAGAAGGTCATGTAAAGAATAGAGATTTTGAAATTAATGCTGTGTGTCAAAAACCCATTTCCATATACATCATTAGTTAATTTACATCTTCATAAAGCAAGGGAACTAACGTTAATGTCGGTTAGAGAGAAAATCCCTTCCACGTTCTTATCTCAACTCTTAAAAGAATTATTCATCAACATGTGTTCGTTGATTAATGTAAAATGGCAGATCACCTTTCTCATTAAAAGTAGTAAAGTGAGGTGTACTAGCATCGCAGCATCGAGATAGCTGGATAATGATTCATAGTCCATCGCAATGGAAGAACGGATAGAGCACTGCAACTCTATAGAAATATATGGAAACCTCTTAAGGAAGGATTATTCATATAACTCCCTGGTCTATTAATATATGGATATAATCCTTCCTTAAAAGATGAATGTTTATCTTGTCATGAGTGGAGGCCAAAAAATTTGAGATAACAAGAATCAATTTTGTCATTTTATTATTATTATCGTAGATACATGATTATAGATATTTGATATGTCATTCTATTGTAGATACACACACAGGCACTAAGAATATTCCATCTCACTTTCATTATTTTATTTTTATTCATAGGACTCCTATTTCCCTTCCTCTATATAATTTTTTTATAATTCAGCTTCCATTTATGATGTTCATTGGTTTTATTATCCGCCAAATATGGTTAACACTGAATAAATTTTTTATGTGAGGTTGTGCCTCTATATAAATAAAGTAAGTCATTTGTATTTAAATAATGAATAATAAGTCCATTTGGGGACATCTGATAAAATTGGAACGATACAAAAAGGATTAGCATGATCCCTATGCAAGGATGGCACACATGAATAGAGAAATAATGAATAATAGAGAGAGACGTTCTCACACACACATATTGCTTTAATGTTGCATAAATAGTTCCATTTTCGAAGTTTCTCTTTCACATTTGAAAAATGCCACTTAAATGATGTTATTAATCACATTTCATTTTTCAGTTTATCTCTAAGGCGCTCTCTTTTCATCTTTACCCAGCAAAAAGAATTTGCGTAATTAACACTTACTCATGGAGAGCTAAGAGTAAACTCAATGCATATTACTTACAAATGAGGTTTATAGTGTCAATGTAGTTAAAGAGCCGGCTTAAATACTACTATATTAATCATGCGTATATTTGTATATATATGTAAGCACACACATACACGCCTGGGAATAATTATGAATGCCCTGCAAGTATGAGCTGTTGTGATTTTGTTTCTTTGATTCCTCCAAATTATCTTTCATTGTTATCATTCACTTTTTCGTATTTTTTTTTTTGCATTCTGTACTGTAGTGGGGCAAGTCGTACAGATTTTTCGTTAATATTTAATATGGTTGTGTTATGCCTGTTAAATTGTTCCAAATTCTCATGTTTATTAAATTACCAGCCAAGTGAAATTATACGAATTTAATTAGTAAATAAACTATAGTTATCTGATTCAAAAACAAGTCTGACAATAAAATATACTCCCTCCTCCGGTCCTAAATATAAGACCTAGTTGATTTTTTTTTTTGAGAAGTTAAGGAAGCAAAATAGGTTAGTTAACTATGACATATTTGATATTTTTTAGATTAACTATTAGGTTATAGGCTAAATAAACTAGTTTAAGGAAAAAAAATTATGTGAATCAATTTACAAGTGACTTATTTTACTTTTTTAGGATGGGTTAAAGTGCAAAAATACCCATGTAATTGTAACGAAGGTGCAAATAAATACCCATGTAATATTTTTTTGAAAAAAAATTGCCCATCAAATTTCAAAACTGAGGCAAAAATGCTCATCATAGTTCATTTTTTGACTTTTTGACGCGTCATCTTCCACCGATTCATATCTCACTAAAATATGTGACAAACTTATGTATTTATTTGCCTTTGTGTGATGACGATGTGACAGAGGCTGATGAGGGAAAAAGAAAAAAAATCAACTGTGATGAACATTTTTGCTCCAGTTTTGAAATTTATTGGGCAGTTTTGCTCTAAAAAATTTTACATGGGTATTTTTGCTCCTTCTTGACTATTACATGGGCATTTTTGCACTTTAACCCTTTTTGGATTTTCCAAAAAAAGTCAACTAGGTCTTATATTTAGAACCAGAGATAGTCGTAAAAAAGAAAATTTGCGTATTGTACATCCATCATACTTGTATACATATTATGATTTTTTTTTGCTTTATTTATAAGTCCATTTCAAAGTGTTTTATTGTGATAAAAAATTTAAATCACTTGTCGACTCCACCAAGAATTTAACACATTTTTAATTGTATCACTATTGATTAATTATTAGATAGAACATGTGAACCCAAAGTTTGCACGACTATATATGTAAATAAAGGGTGGTATATGTACTTTGATATAAAATATTTCCTGATATGACTCGTAAATTTAAGAAAATCCTTCTCTCGATCTTATAAATGTTGTAAATATTACCAGAGAAATATATTCTATGAACACAATAAATTTTGGCCGAAAGAAATGAATATGACATTATAAACATATAAAGCCAAGCAAACAATTTTCAATTTCTTCATCGATTTCTATTTAAAAAAAATTGCTGTTTTTTCCATGTCTTTTTGCTTCAAAAAAAGTGTTTTGAAATATTACAAAAAATGTGTCCTAAAGATGTCGATCGACACCATGAAACCAATTATTAGATGAATTCTCTCCAATGCCAGTAAATGTTACTTAACAAGTTAACATATCTCAATTGTTTCATTCTTAATAAATAAGTATCAAAAGGTATCTACACCATCAATTTGGTTTTTTTAAAAAAATTAAATGTACCAATTCAATCTAAAAATATTAATAGATCCTTCTATGATTTTCGCTAGCCCCCTACTGATTGGATCCTTTGCAATTTAACGTACAAGCAAAGCATATTTATTGACTGAGTTCTGGTAGACTAAACAAATGGATATTCTTCTTATTTTTTTATTATTACTATCACTATTATTGTCATTGAAAGTGGTATTTGAGCATTTCAGGTCTATAAAAGGGTATTCCTTAAATTATTACAAAGACATTTCTAAATTTTTTTACATTCATTCAAAATGAATAACAAAGATGTATTATTGCCTTGCCAAGTAATATTTAGACTCATTCAAATTAAAATCATAATTCATATTCATGTCAACCCATCTCTAAGCAACAGCATCTAAAAGGGAGAAACTTAATTTTGACATTTTCTTCATTTTACCCATTATTTTAAGTCTACTAATAATAACATTGTTACTTCATTACAAAAGCTCGCTACCCATATTAAATTTTACTCCCTCCGGTTCTAAATATAAGACCTAAATCACTTTTTTGAAAAATCCTAAAAAAGCAAAAAATAAGTTAATTATAAATTGATTTACCTAATTTTTTCCCTTAAACTAATTTATTTTACCTATAAACTAATGGATTATCTAAAAATATATTAAATATGTCATCATTTAATAACATATTTCGCAACCTTAGTCTCTCCAAAAAAAAGTTATCTAGGTCCTATATTTAGGACCGGAGGTAGTATATGTTAACCGAGCATTCACATAAATGCTACTAAATACTAGCATATTGAGTTTATATAATTAGCTGTTGTAAAAAAATATTATTTGAAACTAATAATATTAGATTAGCTAGAGGACTGAAAGCATAGTTTATAACTTAAAAGACAATAACAAAATCTTATATAAAGTTAGGGCACTACAGTTGTAGACTTGTAGTGTTATTTTTACTATATGACAGTATTGAGTTACATAAATGCTTTAATAGGTTTAAGTTGATCCAGAATTATAAGGTGCTCATCTATAAAGTTCATTTGATATCCTGAACGATTTAGTGGAATATCCAATTTTTTGGAACACTTTTATTTTAGGTGCGTTTAGTGTCCAAAAGTATTTTGTACCACAATTTTGTCTTTGAATGATTTAAATTAATTTCCAACGCCAACTCTTTATTGCTCTTTTGTCAGATGTCCAATACTCACCTTCCATCCAGTTCCAAAAAATATACTCATCTTCCATATTTTTAATTCTCATCATTAACACTTTCACAGTTTTATACTTTTCTAGTCATCTTAGATATTTTTTATATATACCCGTCTTCCACACTTATTTTAAATCATAATCTTAAATCATTATTTTACTATTGAAAACATGAAAAATAAATAAATATCTTCCACCTGTAGTATATATAGTTATTTGATTTCCCAATAATTTAACTTCTATATGTTTAAGGGTTAGTTAACAACCAGGTTTAACTTTTTCCTAAAAATTAAAGGTAATTTAAAGCAACATTAAACTACAAAATACAAAGTACTCTAAAACTCTTGAAAATATTTCGGGTATCATTTGATGAGCGACAAAATATTTCAACAATCTGAATTCACATTCACATGTAAATATACGTTGAATGTTGATTAACTTTAAATATATCTAATTTAATTGTCATGTGTTGGGATCATGAATTTGTAAGTACGATTTACTATATTAATTTTCTGAAGGAAACGGTAAGTTATATATTAAATTATACTTCCTCCGGTTCTAAATATAGGACATAGTTGACTTTTTTGAAAAATCCTAAAAAAAAAGCAAAATAAGTTAATTATAAATTGATTTACCTAATTTTTTCTCTTACACTAGTTTATTTTACCTATAAGCTAATGGATAATCTAAAAAGATATCAAATATGTCATGATTTAATAACCTATTTTGCAACCTCAATCTCTTCAAAAAACTGTCAATTAGGTCTTATATTTAGGACCGGAAGTAGTATTATTTTTTACCATAAATTATATATTAATTAGATTTTGATTTGAAAGACAACCAAATAAAGGGACTGGGTTAGTGAGATGTTTCTTGCACCTAATATCAGAAAGTAAAGAGAAAAGAAATGTGAGTGAAGGAAAGCTCCTCGCATGTCACCTTCCTTTATCATCTTCACCACGAGAATCATCTTCTCTCCCTATCGCAATGGGTTCATCCAACAGTAGACAAGTGAGCTATTATTATTGTATATACTTATTATATATGCCATTTATAGATGCTAATTAAGTAGAATGTCTCTATCTCACTTTGATCATTTTATTTTTAATTTATTCAAATAATTTCTATTACTCTTCCTCTATTTTAATATTTTTATTACTCAACTTAGCTTCCATTTATGTTGTTCATTGGCTATATTATCCACTACTTGTTATGTGATGCGGGAGAAATTTTAATATATGAGGTTGAGTCATCTATATTTAAATAAAGTAGTGTTTCATTTTGTATTGAGACATGGAAATGATATAAGGACACAATTTCTCGTGTCTGTATGCGCGCGCATATATTCTCTTCTCTTTATTTTTATTGTTATCCAGACTAGTGTGTGTGTATGTATATATATTCCCTTTGGTTCATACTATAAGAGTTCGATCAATTGTCAAAACACGCTTATTAAGAAAACATGTAAAGTTAGTTAGATGTCTAAAATTAATTCTTTTATTCAACTTTGTCATCATTTATTATGATACTATTAAAAGAGAAATGAGTAAATATCAATAAATATATAATAGACTTAGAGGCACAATAGGAAAAAATACATTTAATAATATTTTTTCGATGATATAAGGAGCTAAAATACATTTAATAATGAGAGAATGTAAGGGAACTTTTATATTATAGACAAATTATTTAAATTTTAGCTCTTATATTACAAAGTAAAGAGAGTACGCAGTTCCATTTTTCAAAGTTCACATTTATAAATGCCACTTATGTTTTTCATCACATGTAATTTTGTGTATTATAATTGCTAAGGTCCTTCCCTTTCATATAGTTACCCAATAAAAAGAATTTACGTAGTCATCTTACTCATGAAGAGCAAAACTCACAAAATCTTACTTAAAAATGAGGTTTCTAATAGACAGCTAAAACCTTAGCTTATATTAATTCTCGACAAAAAAAAAACCTTATATTAATAATGCATATGTATGTACACACAACCATATGAATGCAATGCACGTATGAGCTGTTATGATTTTGTTTTCTTTGATTCCTCTAATCTCTCTCTCATTAATTGCCATCGTTCACTTTTTTCGTATTTTGTTTATTCTGTACTGTAGTGAGGCGAGCCATACAAAATGTTCGTTACGATTAGTAGTACTATTTAATATGGTTATGTTAGACCTGTTAAATCGTTCCAAATTCTTCATGTTTTAATTTATTGAATTAAACCAGCCAATTGAAATATGATGAGAAATTAATTGAAAAACTATAGCTACCAAATTCAAAAACAATTCTAATCATAAAGTATACTAAAAAGAAAATTTGTGTATATAGCATATACATCATTCTCACACACGATTACGATGTATCTATTTGATTTCACTTATTAATATGTTTCAACGCGTTTTTTTGGGAATAAAATTTTTTTAACATGTTTAGAATAGATGTAAAAAAAATCATCCACTCAACCTTGTAAGCGTTGTAATTAAATATTATCAGAAAGCAATATATTCTATGGACACATAGAATTATGGCTGAAAAAAAATAGAATACATGAAATTATCATCATTTAAAGTCACGCAGGCAAAAATGTCAATTTCTTCATCGATTTCTCTTTTTTAGACTTAAGACCCGATAAATAAAATTTGTTGTTTTTTCCTGTCTTTTTGCTTCATACAAGTGTTTTGAAATATTCAACATTACAGAATATGTGTTGAAAGATGTCGACACTATGAAATTAATTGGACGAATTCTTTCCAATGCTATATGATGTTTGATCAAAGGTGAAGAAAAAAGAATGTTGTTCCGCGCGGTTCTAAATATAAGACCTATTTGAGTATATAAGTTAAACCTAAATCTAAGACATTTTCCTAATTTCCCAACTTTTTATCATTGATCAATGACAAACAAGTAAGAGAGTGAAGGGTGGGGATAAAGGTAATAAGTAATTACTCTCTCCTATCTATAAGACCTATTTACTTAATTTGATTATATTAAGGATGTTAGTTAAATTAGTTTTTATAATCACATGATATTAACAATTCACCCTTAGTAATATAAATATATATCATTTGTTCAAAATTTATTCTTAATGAATAATTATTGAAAGATATCTACACCATGAGTTTCTTTCTTTTTCTTTAAATAATTAAAAGTATCATTTCAATCTAAAACAATTAATTAGATAATTTTTAAATAATTATTAATTTTATTAATTTTTAAATATTTTGGCTGTTTAATCTTCACGTATTTGAAAACTAAATAAAAATAACATTTTTTATATGGTAAGCATAAAGAAATGACTTATTTTGGACTGAATTTTTTTTAAAAAAAAGATAACTGTCATATAGTATATTGTTTACCAACCAATTCTGATGTTAGACTAATAGTAAGCAATCCCAAATTAATTTGGTACGTTTCTCAAGTTGATTTGATGGTGATTACTTTTTATGTGTTGGACAGAAAATAACTTTTTGATGATTATTACACGGAAAAAACTTATATCAAGTTGCTTAAATCAAGTTTGTTAAGTTCATCTATAAGATATTGCCACTTGTTCATTTTTTCCACATCAACAAGGAGGTGTTTGTTGTCTCACAAATCTCAAAACATAAAAGATCCAGAAAAAGGAAATAATCAAATAAGGTAAAAAAAGAAAAAAAAAACGGTGATGAACTGATGGTGATGGGTGATTAATGTGACGCTCACTCTCTCTATGCCTTCATTGCTCCACCATCTCATTCACAGAGACGATGATGTGTGAGGGATGAATTTTGAGTTCGGTGCATGAGGAAGAGAGAGGAGGAGGAAGAAGGTAGGAGGGAGTGATAATGGAAAGACAGAGAGGGTTTATGGTTGAGGAAACTGTGAGGGGAGCAGTTACGGAGGTTGAGAGACGGTCATGGTGGAATGAGTGGTGGAGATTATGTGGTTTTAGTGAACCTGAGAAAGAAGAGAAGAAGAAGCCATATTTGGTTTTTGGAGAATGAAGAAGATGGGTGGACTAGTGTGGGTGAATAGTCAATTCCGATTATGAGAAGCCGATGTCGATTCCTATTTTGTTATTCTTGGATGTGGAAAACGTAGGTTTCATAATTTTTTCTTTATTATTTGGTTTTTGGAATAAGTATTGTGAGACAACAAACACCTCATTGTTGACGTGAAAAAACTGAACAAGTGACAATATCTTATAGGTGAATTGAACAAACTTGATATAAGCAACTTGATATAAGTTTTTTCCTTATTACACTATTAATATTCAAGTAATTAAGACACATCATTTACTGTAAAACTTTAGTTCGAAGGATCCTTTGCAATTTCGTGTACAAGCAAGGGATATTTGTTGACTGAGTTCGGAGGACTAGACAAATCAATATTGTTCCTTTTTTATATTACTATCACTATTATCATCATTAAATGTAGTAACCAATATTGGTCTTATACTTCCTCCTTTTACAAATATAAGACCACTTTTAAATTTCAATTTGTTTCTAAATATAATACCACTTTCTAATTGGTCTCATTTCCCCCAAATTAACCCTAAATGCTTATCTATAATAAACAAGTAAGAGATGAAGAGTGAGAATATTTAAAGCATATAGTTTGAGTGTATTGGCAATATCTTATGTTAATAATTAACTTAACTAACATCCTTAATATAATCAAATTAGGAAAAATGGTCTTATATCTAGGAATGGAGGGAGTATATCACTAAACAGAGGAGGGAGAAAAAATATATAGCATAAATGAGTAAGGGTGGAAATGGAAACTTTATTAAATCTATAATTCTATATAGATAATAAATGGTGTAAACATATTGTGATGCCAAAAAAAATGTAAAGAGACGAAATAAAGTCTATCTTATAAGATATAGTTTCTTGGTGCAATTACAAGGATATAGTGGTCTGGGTCACTAGTAACTTGAGACAAGATCATGAGACCGTACAATGGAAAATGAGATTAAAAGTATGAAATTGGAGAGAATTGGAATTACAAGATTGAAACAAGATGAAATAAATAGTAAAGGCGATAGTAGATTGCGTTTTTTTTTTTTTTTTGCACTTTTGGAGAGGGGACTTGCTTATTTATGACCTTTATCATTTCTCGGGTGATTCTGGACATTTTGTGCACGTGCTGCATTTTTCTCAACTGATTTGGCTGTTGGATCATCTTGTGGACCTGAACTCACCATTATTCCGTCAATAAAATAAGACTTTTTGGGATAAGAGAATGTGTTCCCAAGAATATATTTTACTAGGTCTCATTTTCATAATCATCTCGTCCTAACTTGTGTCCTTGATCTTATAACTAATAAGAGAACATGGTCTATTATTGGTCTTGCAGTTTTGTGGGTCTTTGTCCAAGATGAACATTAGGCTCATGTTGGACTTTACAAGACTTCTTTTGAGCTTGAAATTGTTAGGTTTTTTTCTGGGAAATTGGGCGCTTCACATATTATATATGTGTGTGTGTATTTATTGACTCTTAATTGTAATTAAGAGAGCCGTATATTTATTGACTCTTGAAGGTTGTGGAGTAATATAATGAATAATGAATTAAATTGGGAAAATTAATATGACGTCCCTCACAATAGACTTAATACTAGAAAAGTCACATAAACTTCTCATATTAAAGTAGGGTTCCTAGGGTCTTTACTTTAATAAATTCCAAATACCAAAAGACTATTTTCCCCTCATTTTCTTTCTTCTATGCTCATGAGCTTGTTACTCGTGACCCATTACATTGTTACACTAACTCATTACATCGTTATTTGTTACTCGTTAACTCGTCAAAGAGTTACTCATGAACTTGTTAGACCTGCTCATGAGCTTGTTATTGGCGGTCCATTACGTTGTCACACTAACTCATTACCTCGTTATTTGTTACTTTTGTATGTTTATATAAGGGGTAAAATGATATTTAGATATTAAGAATATACTACCTCCGGTCCTAAATATAAGACCTAATTGACTTTTTTCTGGAGAGGTTAAGGTTGTGAAATAGACTATTAAATTAAATGATGACATATTTGATATATTTTTAGATTATACATTAGTTTATAGGTAAAATAAAATAGTTTAAGGAAAAAGTTAGGTAAATCAATTTATAATTAACTTATTTTGCTTTTTTTATAGGATTTTCTAAAAAGTCAACTAGGTCTTATACTACTATTTAGGACCGGAGGGAGTATTAAAGTAAGGTCCCTAGGGACCCTACTTTAATATGGGCAGTTTTCTTGTGAGGGACCTTATATTAATGTTCTCAATTAAATTTTTAGTATTAAGTTTCTTGTGAGGGACCTTATACTCCCTCCGTTCCTAAATATAAGACCTAGATAACTTTTTTCTGGAAAGATTAAGGTTGCAAAATAGGTTATTAAATGATGACATATTTGATATCTTTTTAGATTATCCATTAGCTTATAGGTAAAATAAACTAGTTTAAGAGTAAAAAATTAGGTAAATCAATTTATAATTAACTTATTTTTTGCTTTTTTTAGAATTTTTCAAAAATGTCATCTAGGTGCGAACGGATGAGGGAGTATTAATGTTCTCAATTAAATAATTTTGATTAAGGCAAAAAAAAAAAAAGAATTAGATTTTGATCGAAAGACAGAGAGAGGGAAATGGGGGTTAGTGCAGTGAGATGATGCTTGTAAATTGTAATTGTATTGTTGCCCCAAATGTAAGAAAGAAAGTAGGAAAGAGAAAAGAAAAGAAAATAATAATAATTGTAATTGTAAGTGAAGGAAAGCTCGTCGCGCGTCACCTTCCTTCATCATCATCATCATCTTCTTCTTCTTCATATTCTTCATCTTCATCATCATCACGAGAATCATCTTCTCTCTCTCTCTCTCAATGGGTTCCTCCAACAGTCGCCCTTCCTCTAACCCCTTCCGATTCTCCTCCCTCCTCTGCGGTGGCTCTTCTCTCCGTTCCACTTCTCAGGTTTTCTTTCTTTCCTTTCTTTTCTTCCTTTAGCAATACCCATTTCAAAATATGCCATCCCATCTTCCCTTTTTCCTCCTATAATCTCAAGACCCAAACTTCCCCCCCCCCCCAGATGCTTATTATTGGAGAAAGAGATTCTCTTTTTGTTTTTGGAGAAAAAAGAATGGTTTTTTTAACTATTTTTCCGTGGAATCTTGATTGCATTCCTTATCTTGGTTGTATATATTCATACTTTGTTAGCATGAAGACAACATGTGGAGTTTCTTAATGTTATATTATGATGGAGTATCGTTCTGTGTGTAGTTTTTTTTATTTATGGGTGGAAAAAGTGTTTAATCAGTGTACTGAATTGATATTTAGAATGTTACTTACAGGCTATGTATCTAATTTTTGCTCTAAGGACATCCAAGTTGTGATGTTCCTTTATCCTTTCCATGTGTTTTAAGGACTTTCACAAAAATTTGCACTCAGGATTGAATCATGGGCATTATGCTTATTCTTGTAGGCTTTTACTCACTCCATTACTAAATATGAGACGTATTTATCTAATTTGATTAGATTAAGGGTGTAAATTAAGTTGGTTAAAATTACAAGACTGCAAGACTATTTTTTGTTTTTAGATGCTTAACATGCTTTTATTCCCAAACCACCCTAACCACCTACTTTTATTCTCACCGTCCCCCTCTCTTGCTTGTTTGTTTTTGAGAAGTATCATTAGGGATAGTATGAGGAAATGTCTAGGAAAATTAGAAACAGGTCTTATATTTAGGAATAAACTCACCTTCCCAAATAGGTTATGTAGATGGAGGGAGTACATGCCATAAGTCGACATTAGAGATGCTTGCTTAAAGAGAGTGACTAATAACATGCTTATTTTGTGTTTTTAGATGGAAGGTCAACAAACTGAACTCCAGAGAGATTCGGCAACAGAATTTAATGATGGAAATAAAAAAGTTGTTGAGGCATCAACTATTTTGTGTACAGAAGCTACCCCCCTTACTGAAACTGCAAGCTCATCGGATACTAGTACTGGGTTGAGTGAGATTTCTACATTTGAACGTTCCTCAACAAGTGTTTCAACTAGTTCTCAAACGAAGTACTTGTCTGAAAGTAAGGAGTTACTTCCTCCTCCTCATCAGGTAAGTGCAGATCATACTTATGATGAATATAGGGATAGTAGCTGTCCAGCTAGTACTTCATTTGTAGAACAGCAGTCTTCAGATCCAGTTTCTGTAAATGTTTCTGCTAACAAAGATGCAGTCAATGATATTGATGGTTCAGTGGACAGTGGTGTTTCTCAAATATCTCGTGAGTCATTTTACCCGAGGAGATCAACCTCTCATGGGCAAGGAGACTCCAATAACATTTCTATTGAGAATACTTATTCAGCTGTACCTATCCATAGTTCTGAATTAGATCATGTTGCTCAAGTCACCAATTTACCTGCAACTTCTGAGTTGCCTGAAAATGAAACCCACCAGGAGACAGTACCTTCAAGTTTAGGCTTTCTTGTATCCAATAGGGAAAGAGGACATCAAAATGACAGTATGTTTCAAGTTGATGTTGTTTCAATATCTTCCAATGCTTTGTCTGGTGGCAATGCTGATGTCAGTGATCGTGACGCTAGAAGGGAAAGTAGAAGACTATTTTGGGATGCTATTTCAAGACGTAGTTCGAGAAGATTTGGTGATTCTCGAACCTATGTCTTCTCAGCTGGTGACGTTGATGATCCAAGTTCTCAAGATCAATGGCTCCTTGATTTGAGTAATCATTCCCCAAATGAAAGGGTTGGAGATGATTTTGGATATTTAGGCAGTAGAATTCATAGATTGAATGAGCGGATGAGGCACTCAAGATCTGAGGTGATTATCAGTATTTTGATTACAGAATTCTTTATGTCTCCTACTTGCATTTGATTGCTGTATTTGCATTTTTTAACTCTTTTGTAGATTTGGGAAAGACTTCGTGGTGGCCTTGATGAGATCGGTCGGTTGAATCCTTCTTGTCCAGCAGGACTCCACCCTGATGGCATGTGTTCATGCGAATCTTTCCCGATGGCTGAGGAGTCCAGTGCTCGGGCTAGTATATCAAGAATTGCTATGCTTGCTGAAGCTCTATTTGAGGTTTATCCTTCTTTCGACTTCAATGCTTGCTGAAGCTCTAATGTTTTTACTACTCCTTACCCATGCTTTCTTTCAACTACAAGTCCAGTGCTATAGCTTTTTCTGTATATTTTCCAATGGCAAAAAGTCTGATGTGAACTAAAATCAATTATTCTCTACAGGTTCTGGATGAAATCCATCGCCAACCTGTATCACTTGCCCTGTCCATGGTCTCTCTTCCAGCTCCTGAATCAATTGTAGACTCTTTCCCTCTTAAGTGTCACAAAAAGATTGACACAGCTGATAATGGCAATGATGCTGAACAGTAAGTCTCCTTGTTCCATTAATAGCGAGCATATATATGTGAAAACATTACTACATGGGGTAACTGTTTCTGTATCTGGTTGTGGTAAACTATTTGTCATGGCTCATAATTAATCATGCTTACTATGATATGATCCTTTTTTATCGGGTAATGTCTGGTAATTAACTTTATTTTTCCTTCATAACCTGTTTGCCAGATGTTACATATGCTTGGCTGAGTATGAGGAAGGAGATAAAATACGTGTTCTTCCATGCAACCATGAATACCACATGTCATGTGTTGATAAGTGGCTTAAAGAAATACATGGGTATAGCAATTTCAACCTTCGTTGCCCAAAAACACAAATATTTGTTAGATTTGGTTTAAAACAGAGGATAATGCCTATGAGTTTTACCTTCTGAGAAATCCAGCTTTTCACTATTGGATTCATGAATTTCTCATTCTTGGTTTCATTGTTAAAACTACACTCCCTCTAGTCCTAAATGTAAGATGTCTTTGACTTTTTTGTGTGGAAGTTGTAAGATGTCTTTGACTTTTTTTTGTGGAAGTTAAAGAAGCAAATTAGATAACCAATTATAACATAAGTCACATGTAATTAGATTATTTTCATTAAAAAAGGATAGGTTAGTTTATAAGTAGAATAAATTAGTTTTTGAGGGAAAAAGATAAGTATAGACTATTTAAAGTGATTAATTTTGTATTCGTAATTTCTCCAAACATTAGTTGTTGTTGGGCTAATCTAATACCCTTTTCCCTTTATTCTTTTTCAATATCCCTTCATTCCTAATATACAAATAATGGTTTGCGAGTGTTTTACAGTGTATGCCCTCTTTGTCGTGGTAATGTTTGTGGAGGGCCCACCGAATCTTCTGCCTCTAACGCAGAAGTACCATCTCGATGATATTGTACATGTATGATTGTAAATATAAGCATCATTTCGCTCCTCATCAAGGGCATGTATCAAGCAATTGTAAGAGTAAGTTCATGTAATTAAGTATGATCCTTATAGCTTAATCTTGTAAAGAGTGAACTAATTGTGGGCTGAAACTTGCATTCAATGAGCTTTTATTTCAGGTTGCCACCAGTGCTGGATGCTTACAGTAAAAAGGAAACGGGAATGGTTGCCCATCATCACCCAGGGAAAATGGGTGATTTTAGCCAAATAGTGATCGTTAGTAGGTTACAATAAGAATAGAATAAAATTGTTTTCAAAGAAAAGGCCATGTACATATTATACATATATTTGACACGAGCCCAATTCAAAATAGTTTCACCAAATGAATCACAGAATTTGATGTTTTTTTACTGGAGTATTATGGGAATAAATTTCTTTATGTTCTTCATCCCAATGCACTATTAAATTCATACATATATAAGCACCAAGTAATTACAAACTCTTGAACACATTTGTCAAATATATATTACACAGATCATTGAATAAGTAATTACATGCCTTCAATTTTCCCTGAATTCTTTTTCTCTTCCCTTCACTGACAAAATGGGTCGATGCTGCTTCTACCAAATGAACCATTATGATGAACAAAAAGATTTGGGTGGTGGTTTTCGTCATCTTCAAACGTTGTCCACTCCAATGAATATTTGTGTTTTCCTATATCATCGTTATTGGTGCAAATATTCTCCACTTCTCGTACGCCGTTGATTTTGGACTGTGTCTTCACATCCAACGCACCATCTCCATGCCTTGGTCTTCAACACAAACACAGAAAAATCTGTTACTAACATCCCATAGAGATAATCTTGATTTTCAATCGAGCTGGATAATATACAAGTGACATTAGAGAGAATACATACAAAATTTTCTGATTTGAGTTTGTAGTGGTCTGGTATGTCTGGATTATTGCCAGCTCCTTCTTAGTCTCATCATCCCCAGAAGCCTATTCATCATGTACGTGAGTTAGTTTCATATCCAAAGAATGTCAATTTGGTTAAATGATAAATAGACAGTGTATTGAACTGAACAAGATGAGATGAAAGTATTCAAACCTTCTCAATGAAAATATCAGAATGAGTGTCTTTCAGAATATTGGTGTCAGATTCTTCTACCACATAGGCTTCACTGTCTGATCTCTCATACAGAGGCAAAGGAGCTGTCTCATCATCCAAATCAATGTTCTTCCATTTCTTAAAACCTTGCTTTTTAGCTGATCTGTTCTCTCTTTCTTGACCACTATTATGTCCCTCTTTATGTTCCCTTCCAAACAAAATTGTGAAAGGTCTCCTCTTTGACATGTCTCCACTTTTTTGGCTCTTTGACTTACTATTCCAGAAGGGGTTTTCATTGGAATGCCCAAATTCATTATTTTTGAAGTCAAAGGAAGACAATTTTGGTGGGGCTGAATTCATGTGCAAGGATGGTGAATCAAATACACTCTTCCCTATCCTGTTCTTTCTGGGTTTTTGAGAAGAGCCAAAGCTAAAAAAACAGGAGGCAACTCCTTTAATCTTTGATCTATTCTTGGATTCAGAACTCTCCTTTTTAATCAAGCATTGTGCATCCTTCAACTCAATGATAGACCATTCTTGTTCTAAAGATTTCCCCTTTGCATCTTTGCCTTCTATTTCAGATCCTTGAGCTGACAATCTCTCCATTAAAGGCCTCTTTGAAGCATAATAGTCTTCTTCAGATATGCATTTGGCATATAGCAATTCCTGCATCCAAAAACCAAAAAAGTCAAACTCATCAAATAAGCTAAACATAGCTGAGATTCTCAAGCATATCAAACATGTACCTGTAAGAAAATAAGCTTATCTCTGAGTATAAGAGGATGATCTTGTTCAGGAGGAGAAGAAATAAGAGTATCAAGCAAGTGATTTGAAAATGTTGACACTTCATTTTGAGCTACAATGCCTTCTCTATGCAGACCAATGAGGTTCAAAATCTGATGGAAAGAATCTTGCTGCCATTTGAGATTATCGGATTGCAGCCTCGAAAGCCGGTGATCTGAGGTGGCCTGTAAAAGCCGTCTCTTGAAGCTCAAAGGAAGAAGGTTCTTACACAAAGATGTGATAGAATCATGGAGGGTAGAGTAATATGTGGGTGTGTATGAGTAAACCATTTTTTTTATCAAAGATTCAAACTTTGGGATTGAAGAGGACAGATTTTGAAGTAGTAGTGACAGTAATATGAGAAATTTAGGAGAATTATGATGTGGGTGTCTGAATGTGAAAGTATATGAATGAAAAGTTGTAATGGTTCCAAACGGTCACTTGAAGGTGAAACTAGCCGTTGTGGCTTGTGGGGATCCCTTTCTAGAGGTCAGCCCTTAAGGCCTTGTTTTTTTAATTCTATAATTTCAATTTTCATCTCTTTTTTTTTACCAGAATTTTCATCTCTTAAAAGTCATCTCTTAAAAGTATCAAATTCAGGACAAAGTTTTTATTATCAGGACAAAGTTTTTATTTTTTATAGTCAGCCAATATGATATTTATTATTACTAAGATTTTTAATATTAAAAATATTTATGTTTAAACTTGTATTAAATGCTTTATAACTTAAAGATACATCCAATGATAACTTAATTAAAGTGCTATTATGAATAATTTTTCTGAGATATTATTACTACTACGTACTAGCCTCAGTATTTAATATCCTTCATTTAATTAGCAACTTATGTCTGAGATTGCAGTATTGATTACCATTTACAAGTGGTGAGCTATATATTGACCAAGAATCAAGTGTCAGTATATTTATATGAGTGATTTAAATAACTCGCTGAAAGTTGTCATAATTTTGGAAAATGAAATAAAAAAAGTACCATGTAAAATTTGCATTCTTCTTTAAAGTATACACAATTTACAATGATTTATTTGGCATACTTAATTTTGTTAAAAAAGTTAATATAATCATATAATTAGGACTCAAGGAGCATGTCATTTACCTAGTGCATGCAATTTTTTAGACAATATAATAAGTTTAAGTTTTATATATGTATAGCAAACATTTTGCCTAATTTCTTAGAATATGTGTGCTGTATGGTATTAAAAATCACAACAAATGCCAAATATGTAAAAAGTAGCTCCCGTCTTGAAAAGTGACTTCCCAGTGGGACTCATTGTAGAAAATAATTTATGATCAATTCATATCAATGTTGTTTATATAATTCAGTTCAAAACAATCTTGTTTATATAATTAGCACTTACACTTTCATTTTTGGACCAACGCACTATCCAGATCAGTTGTACTCTACTTTATCATGTACGAATTCCTGAAAAAGAAGGCCAGATGGATCAAATTAAAGGCAAATGAAATACACAATGGATCCATTTATAATACAACGTATGAAATTTAATTGAGTAACTTAATCATGATGTATTTTATGTATTATTAGATTATATGTTTGCTTATTAGTTAAATTTACTAGTTTAAATAGAAAGTTCAGACAAATATATATATAAACAATTTGTTTAACTTTCTTAATTTTTTTAAGAAATCAATCAAATCTTATATTTAAAAATAAAAGAAGCATATGTAATAGCTGATGTACGTTATTAAATATTTAACTATTTACCGGATTTAAATATATGTAATAAAAATTTACATATTCTTTTTGTTAATACTTATAGAGAAGGGAATTGTGTAGTTGATTGGATTGCAAACTTTAGTTTGAGTTGTTGAGAGGAGCTATGTCTTTTTAATAAGCCTACTAGTGATGTAGTAGGAAAAATATAAGGATGAACTTAATGGGTGTTGCTTACCAACGTTGCCGTAAAGTTTCAGTTGATTAATAGATAGGGCTTTTAATTTGCCCCAGTTTTTTAAGAAAAAAAAAAAGAAAAATATATGTAGCTCTCCCAACTTAATTTTTTTAATATGCAAAAGTAGTATCAACAGTCATATACGGTGTCAAGTTTCCTTGCTTATCCAGTGATTGTTGGTTTTCAGAAGTTCATGGTGTTCAAGGATCGATAGGTTTCAATTTTAGGTAAAACTTCCTGATCAAAAAAAAATTAGGTAAAACTAACTAAATCAAGTAGACCAATATGCACAAAGAATAAAACTTGATCATTCAATTTTTTTATCATGATTGATTTGGTTCGATAGTTTGACGATCTTATTTGGTTTTCTCCGTATACTCTAATGATTATGAACATATATTACATACATGTATTATGAACAAATATAATATTATGTAGTATATATACATAATTATAGTATACATAGTTACGTACATATATAACGAACAAAAATAGTATACATAATTGCGTACATATATTATGAACAAATATAATATTTCATATTTTCTCAATTTTTCCCTTTAATTGTGTAGGCATTTTATATAAGATGGTAAACTCACCTCAATGGTCTTGGAAAAAAAAGGCTTCCCTCAACTATAAGTTTGCTTGTCTTAAGATTTGAAGATTTGAAGTGATAAATCTCTACATAAAATATAAATACTATTTATTTAATGTATTCTCTCCTCTTCCTGCTCACACACCTCCATAAGCCACCTTCCTCATCACTCACACACCAAACATACAGAATACGTATGCGAGATTCACAAAGAAGCATATGGAAGAGCATCATTATCAAACACCATTGTAATAGATTTATTTTCATCAAAATAAACACACGAGTGTGTGTGTGATGGAAAAGGGCAAGAGATAGAATAGAGTGTTCCATTAATAGCGGTTTCTTCCTCCTGTTTCACTCGTTTAATTTCTTCAACCCCACTACAGAGGAAGCAGCAAGGGATCTTTTAAAATACAAAAGTATTGCTGAAAACCTCCTTTACATCTTTCTTTCTGAAATTGCCACCACTATCGACCTAGCCACATATACAAAAGTTCTTTAATTTCATGTAATCAAGACCATATAAAAACGATCCTTAATTTATACTTCTATCTAACATATTATTGATGATAAACACTACGAAGCAGAGGCAATTTTTACTTGAGGATTTTTTTTTTTGGGAGTAATAACAATCTAAGATAGAGAAGGTGCGAGGCAGAGGCTTGGGTATTTTTAGGGAGCACTTTGTTAATTATTTTTACGTTTTATAAACTGAATTATTCTCACATATATATTGTTCTTCGCTGTGCGGGCATTTTTTATTTACGAATTACTCAAAAAGAAATAATGTTTATCTAAAAATTGCTTTTATTGTTATGACCAAATAAATGTTTAAAGAGGCAATGTGATTATAATTGTTTTAAAAATTTAACATAACTAGTTTCCTAATCATTAACATTAGTTTTAAATATATAGTTTGGGTAGTATTGATCCTTTTTTGACACATTTAGAAGCAACGTAATGTTAAACCAAAAACCATCAATACCTGAGGTTTCTTTACGAATATTCTTAAGGGAGAATTTACCAATAAACCTTGTTTTGTATAGTGCTACACTGCTACCAAAAAAGTGCACAATCAATTCACAAAGTTAATTTAAATGGACAATTATGTATCGCAATCACTATAAATTTTAAAAATCAATTGATGGAAAAAAAAGTAGGGAGCATGTAATGATTTTATTGAGAGGGTATACAAGACAACATTTGATGAAAGGTCACATGGGAGAATTATATCCACACAAGGAAGGGAAATGAAATGACAGATAAGGATGTTTGTAGCAATAAGAATCACTTGCGTTGCCATGCTCCTTACAATATCTGCTTAACTTTCTCACAATCTCACCTTATCATCAATCCTCATCATCATATTATACAATTATTAATAACTATTAATACTATCGATAGAGACAACACGAGTCATCCACACAGTCTGAGAAAAATTGGGGGGAAATCACTCGTAAGAAATACTATTAATGAAAATAATCTAAATAAGTGTACCACTTCTCTATATAACAACAACAACAAAACTTTATCCCAATTGTACCAATTCTCTATATATGTAAAAAATTATAATATGATGTACTTTCATTGTAGGAAAATTATCAACTCATTATCATTATTAAATTTTTCAATAGGGTGATTTTCTCCAATTTTCAACACAATCCTCCATTATTTTAATATAGAGAGCATCATATAACATATTTTTAGAAGAAAATATTCGTAGAAGTTTAATCAATATGAAATTTTATTAGTTAGAAGAACTTGAATTCTAGTGCTGATATTTTTTACATAAAAAATAATAGGTCTTTCTCAGAAGACTTTTAAGCAGGATTATTTAACCGTTTTCTCTTTTGTTAACCACTCTTATTCATGTTAGTTTAATTTTCTCACGTTAAGCTATATGAGTTTAATTCGATGAGAGTGTTCCATTAACAAGAGGAATTTAACAAAAAAACAAAACAGTGTTAGTGCCCATTTTGGGGCTAACACGCTAACGCCCTACCGCACATGTTGGGTTCTTCCTTTATAATTTTACACGGGCTGGCTGAGGCCACTTTTATTGGGTGTGGACAACAATAAATATAACTCTTAAAATAGAAAAGCCACACCCTATACTAGTCATAAAATGGAAAAATTAGTTAAAATTCTGAAAATAGGTTAATTAAGATGAGATCTCATATTCCTTGATTAAATTGAAGCTATAAAAGTCTCATTGCATAGTCAAAAACAAAAGTTATCAGTGTCCAAGAGTTTAAAGTCTTAGACTCTTATTCACTAACAACATTTAGCGGATAAGAAACAACTTTGTGAGTCTTATACATGATGAGTATTATTTTTTATAACTATTATAAATTCTTGCTAACTAACAATTGGCCAGATGATAAACATTTTGGGAGAATAACATTCAAGTCCTCTATAAGAGAATTATTCACAGAAAAGTCTCGTGACAAGTCTAAAGAGTCTTGTGACAAGTCAAAAGCTCCCATTGACAACTTTAAATGCTGAATGGACAACTAATAGAACTTGATTGTGATCAATTTTCTTATGAGGACCTACTGATGATTTTCATGAAAACTTTTTGGGTCTATGTAATCATATCGTAAGTATCAACTAAAACTTTTCAAATTATTGGTAACTAGCAACTCTTGATGAGATGATAACAAGTTTTGTTCTGATGACAACAACTTTCTACCTAAAACTAAGGACTTTAGTTTTTCTTAATTTATCCATCGGTATTTTCACGCGCTATTAGCAACTAACTAATCCAATTCGCGAGAATGTCGACCCACAATAATGGGAGGAACCTCATTACCTCCAAGTAACTATCGCGATTACATATCCAGGACTCGAACTCGAGTCTATATATTAAGTTAAAACAACCCAGTCAATTAATCTAAGCACTTTGTTATAAGGACGTTAGTTTTATTAAGTGACTTCGTTGGAATTGTTTAGTTAAGAGATTTGTGTGATCTCATTTTTTTACAAGTGTGTTCTCATCTTTTTTTTACCCAAGAGTATCCTCATCTGCGTGTCAAGTAGAACTAATCGCTCGCTGTTCAGAAGTCTCATACAAGTGTGATCTCATCTTTAATTTACTTCTTTGAAAACCTGAAATTAATTTTCCCTTATTAATTAAGCATGGAGGGCAATCAATTTTTTTATTTTAAATCCTTTTGCTCGTGCCTTCGGCATTTCCGTCGTTTCATTTTTCGAAACACCCTGTACATGAAAATGAGCTGCACCCGGGCCCAACAATAATATAATATTTATTCTAGGGTTAAGGGTCAAATCTAACACTCTACTATTGCGAAAAAGTCACCCAACATAAACAAAAATTTGATGGCTTAAATGTAGCACACATCTATTAAAAAAAACTCAAATCTAACATTTCCGTCAACTTTAATGGGATTGACTGTTAAGTTTGACTCAATCATGCCACGTCACCCGCCACGTCACACAGTTAGGCCACGTCACCCAATCATAGATAGTAAGTGGGCCCCTTGGGTGACGTGACATGTGACGTGACCTAACTGTGTGACGTGGCGGGTGACGTGGCATGGTTGGGTCAAACTTAACGGTCGAACCCGTTAATTTGACGGAAATGCTAGATTTGAGTCATTTTTAAATAAATGTGTGATACATTTGAACCATCAAATTCTTGTTTATGTTTGATAAACTTTTGGCAATAGTAGAGTGCTAGATTTGACCCTTAATCCTTTATTCTATTTTAGTTACTATTTTAAGCAGGCAGAATAATTAATATTTAAGTTAAATTAAGAAAACTCCATTTGTCCTTACTGAACTTCTCATGTGAGGCTTATGGGTATTGGAAATTTTTGGTAAGGGGTTGAATCAGCCACCAGTTAAAGACAGTTACTTATCAGGTCACACAGAACCCAATTGCCTATCAAACTATACATTACCTTTGGGTGCTTATCATTAGTTGGAGTAGTGTATCAACCATGTAGAAGTTAGCTCCTAATTCCTTTTGTTCATGTTTAGTTAGATTGATGACTTTGTATTTTTTTAAAAAAAATTCATAATTTTATGTTATCTCTCCCTCTCCTTTTAAGTTAGATTTCAACATTTTCAAATTTGTGAATAATATTCTATATAATTAATTAAATTTTATATATGGCGTTGGATCAACAGTTACCCACAAGCAATGAGCAAGTCACTTAGCCACACACAACTCAATCACATGTTGATTATCAGCCACACACAACTCAATCACATGTTGATTATCACGTTACCCTTTGGTAATCTTAGTGTGCTTAGGTCATTGGTTTGGTTAGAGCATTAACCACATGGAATTAGTTCCAAATTTCGTGTCGTAATATCCAATAACACCGAGAGTTCTAGGAATCAAAACATCTCAAAGCATCCAACTCTTCAACCATTGAATAATCCACTAACAAACCACGTATGAATACTTCTTTCACCATACACTTTTTTTATATACACAAAATTTAAACATTCAACTTTACTTAAAAACATCCAAACTCTTTGTGCTCAGTCTAACCATTATTGCTTACCAACTGCCAACTTTCACTCTTGATTACAAACAAATGAAACAAAAGCACTAAAAAATCTAACATTCAACAAAGTTAACAGTTGCAGAAGATTCCAGATATTTATTAGAAAATGATGAGAAGAGGACTAATAAGTAATAACCCTACTGAGAAATGATGATTATGGTTCTGCAACAAGGACAATGAGAATTATTTTGCAGCCATGGTTCCAAACACCTTGAATGGAACTTGTGTGCACATGGAAGATTTATGAGCGTGTCACCATTTTTGAATAATTCTAAGCAAACTGCACATTCCTCTTGTTCTGTTGCCTTCCAGCTCAATTTGCTCCAATTGAATTTCCTGCTTCCATTTTTCTTTGCCCCATATATCTCTATATGCAACTCTGCTTCACTCCTCTCCTTCTCTCTATTCTTCTGCTTACTGTGAGAAACATGAAATGCCTCACTCCATTATTAATGAACAAAACATTAATGTGCTGTTTTTTAGAACGAGGAGATTAAAATTAAAATTTATGACTTATTTTTTAAAAAAAAGAAAGAAATGGGGTGGAAAATTTAAATAAAGAGAAAGTACAACAAGATCCAAAAAAAGTACAAACAACTTTGACCTCACTTCTTCGTTTTTTTATTCTAATTCAACCCATACTTAGCCATTTTCCTACATCTAAAAATACCTCATAGCAAAGTACAGTTCATTAGTTTGTTAAAAATTTTTGTTTTATCATACCTTTTGATTTCTATTTTTCTCAGTGTTCCTAATCTCTCATCCAATCTCTGCTTGGCTTCTCCAGCTGCACCTCCCAGCATTTCATGTGGATATGCCTGGTTTATCAAGCTTCTTTGCTGCTTAATTACATTCAAAACAAGAAACAAACATTAATTAGCAACAGTACAATTTAGTGAAACATAGAGTGAAATAAAGACACACATACACACACAAAAATATATATACCAGTAAGGAGGAAGAAGAAAGAGATTCATGGTTGCTAGTATACAAGCAGAAAGAGGAGCGTCTAGTACAAGTATGAGGGACCATGGAAGAAGGTGAATCAGACCATACACCACTTTGATGGAACCTTCTTCTTCTAGCACACTCAACACCAGGAAGATTTCCAGCCATGTATCTATAGATATATATGTATACCACAAATTTCTAGGGAGAAACTTAACACAAGAATTGAACAATTCTGTTCTATAAAGACAATTCATCGCTTGCAGAGTGGGAAAAAAATATATTGAAACTTTGTTCACTTTCGTTTACAATGAGTCAATCATTACAAAATTGTCGGAAAAGACAAAAATGGGCCCTTTTGAATTGACATAAATTTCCACCTCCATGCTTAGCTGCATATATATATATATATATATATATATATATATATATATATATATATATATATATATATATTGTGTGTTTGTGTTTTTGTGTGTTTTTTTTATTTACAGAGAAGGAAGAAAACTGAGAGAGTGAATTTGTAAGGAGGAAGTAGGAAAGTTGGGTGCATGTCACGAGCAGGCCACCCACCCAAAGTAAAAACAGTGGTAAAACCTTAATGTGTTAATTAAAACAATAAAAATAGGGGGAGAAAGTTAGAAAGGATTTTATGAGAATATAGTTTTTGGGTATTAAAAAGGTGATATGAGGGTGAAAGGGAAGTGTTAATAAATGAAATGAGAGGAACAGATAACTGAAGTAGGAGGTGGGTGCAGAGGGGAAAGATTGGAGGGACACAGTGTGTTAGGGAAAGAAATTGACTTGGGAACCACATGTCACCTCACAATTCTCTCAATATTTGGTATGTTCACTATTGAATACTTTGAATGGTAAGTAGATCAATGTCCCATGAATGGATTAATGAATTTCAATCAAGCATTGCTGATGATTTTTTTTACTCCAGAAGGCTTATTTGCTAATGATGCTACAAATCCAAAAAAACATGGGTTTGAATTCCCTAACCAATATAAGGAAGTAATTGATGAAAAACAAGTATTTGGGAAAGAATTATTTTTTCCGTAATGAATAAGAAAGATATTGTTGGTATAAAATTGTGTGCAAACCGAACTCATGGTCTCTCATTTACAAGTAAATTTACATGTGACAACTCACAAGCCAGAAAAAGAAAAGGGAGAATTAATCAAAGGTCTCATGGAAGAAAGATAATTAAATTGAGGTTGTAAATTATAAATTCTAGGGCTAACAATAACAACTTATTGGTCTCAAATAATAACTCGTGAAACCTCATTTTAATTATGTTTCTTCCATGGGACCTCTAATTAATTATTCCAAGAGAAAATCAATCTTAGAAAATTCTTTTTGAATATTGAGTATTGGTCTGGGTTGAGGTGCATAATTTCCCAAAATCTTTTATTAAAGATTTTAATTAAGATATAACACTATTTAAAATTTAAATTAGTAAGTCAGCAGCTAGCATTTGAAATCTAAAAGTGTCATTTTCCAACTATGCGTTGATGCTATATGTTTCCAAAACTAATATGAGAAAAATAAACAAATAAGGAATGTTAGTTATAATCGATTGGCTCAAAAAAAAAAAACTAATGAGATGCTATATGTGGTGTAGTCCTCAATATTGAGCACTTATATTCAGATGGAAAAATTATTGTGTACTTACAAAAAAATAGCTGAAAATTGTCTAGATTATATTAATGATCGATATAAATCTCAAATATCAAAAAAAGTATTATTATTAAGAAGACATTACCTCTTAATTATTAGCAACAGCTGTTATAAAAAAATTATTAGCAACATCTAATTTTACTTTTGATCAAATGAACTATCATGAAATGATCTGCGAACTAACTTTTATTGATATATAACTATAACTGGTGGTTATAAGGCTCCACTAATTTTTGTGTTGGTGAATGGAAATTGGAGAACAGAAACAAAACTCCTTATGCATTATTGAAGATATTAAGCTTTTTGGGGTCTCTGGGGTTTATAGTATTTTGTCAGCTAGCAAATGGACGATCTTGTGCCAATCATGCCCTCTCAAGTCTCAAGGTGGAATAGTGGTCAATGAATCCAAATGTTTCATAATATTGAGACCCACAACATATGGAATCCTATCCGGATGATTCAACTTTCATTAGCAGTATAACAAATGAATGGTGTCTTTCCTTTTATCAATGTACTTTTTCATGGTCTGAATTCTAGTATAAATATTCCTAAATACTGTCCTAAGTCCTTACTAGAAATTAGATTTTTATGTCATCGTTCATTTTTTTATATTTAGATAAATTTCTGAGATGTACTTTTTGTGGCTCAAAATTAGGTAGGAATATATTGCCTCTAAAATGAAGATTTTTTTACCTGTACAAAATGAGGATATTAAAAACTGGTAAACAATCATATTTTTCTACTCAGAGGTATCTTCTTTATTAGAGGCAACCTGTTTCAGGTATTGTCGGACACAAATAAAAACATTTGTTTTTTTTTTTGCAAGGATAGATATTCGATTCATATTGATTGTAGCAACAAAATCATCTCTGCAAAATTACATTCGTGGCCTGATACAAGGGCCGGATTGTTAATCCGGGATCCTTAATGATTAATAGGCCGACGAGGATTCTAGATTGGGCTCAAATAAGACATTACCCAACTAATTACAAAGTAAATTTTTTAAGAACTAAAGTATATTTTTGGTCCATTGATTTTAGATAAAGTCATGTTTTAATCCTTAATTTTGAAAAGTGTGTTTTTAATTCTTTAATTTTGGACAAATTCATGTTTCAGTCCCCAAATTTGAAAAATGTGTTTTAAGTCCTTTTAAGGCTTAAGGCACAATTGTATCTAGGTCCCAAGCAAGGATTTAATATCAGATAGGTCTAATAACAACTCATTTACTTGTTAAGAATAGTTATTTCAGTTGTTAATAGATATCAGTAAGTGAGACAGTATCAATTCCTTAGAACCTCTATGAATTTAAACCTCTTTTTTCAGGCTAATGTGTAATTTTCCCATTTTTAATATTTTATTATTTGTTAAGGTATGATTCAATTTTTTTTACCATGAGGTATGCTTTAATTTAAAAACATGCAAATATGCAAATTAGTTTACTCATTATTTAGCGGAAAGCCGGAAAGAATCATTCATCTTATCAAAAAAGAAACAATTGTTCATCTCCCTTATTTAAAGGGAGGACTTTCAGTTTTTTTAAGTCTGTTTTCCTCCTTTTTTTTCTTCAATTTAAAAACTATTTGAATAAACTAAATTTCCTTTTTTCAATCAATACATAAATTTCTACCTTCCCATATTTTTTTTATTTATTCTTTCCCCTATTTTATCTCAATAATTTTTTCCCTCAAATTTTGTTTTTCCAAATTATTCCCTTATATTTTTTATTTGGATTAACATCATTTAATATATTCTTCCTATTTTCCCTCTTCATCTTTTTCTACCGTAAATAAGTTGATTTGCTATAAGTATTTTGATTCTATTATTACTTTTTTAAATTAAAATACTTCTATTATTGAGGAGAAATCAGAACATTTTTCTTTTTTGTCAGAAAATCACAAACTTAAAAGACATTTGAGAATAATTAAATGGGAGAGTTTCATGCTTGAAGTTTATACAACTTAGATTAATGAAACAAGACAGTTATTTGATATATTATAAGAGGTTGATACTTGACATGTGGTATTAGACACAAAATAATTTTAATAATAACAAATTAATTTAATTTTACTTATTCTTAAATATTAATAAGGAATTTAATTTTGGGTAAAAATGAATTCAATTCGTTATCTCATCTATTTGCGGTTATATATTAGAGAAAAACAAAAAATTACCCAAACATTAGTTGTCTTCAACCCCATCTCTTAATAAAAAAATCACATGAACAAAAACAATACTCTTTACCATTTTTTATAGAATTTCCATAAAAAAAATTTACCTAAATAAAAGCAAGATATCAATTTTTTTTTTCATTTACTAAAGACAAGAAGGAAACGGTAAACAAGGAGAAATTGCAGAAAATAAAATAATTATTTCTCACATAACACCACAAATAGACAAATATATTAACTCTCCAAAGTAACCGCATCCTCACTCAATCTCAACCGTCCATCTCCAAGATCAAACCCCGAAATCTTCGCGCCATCACCTTCTTCGTTATCACCAATCACTACTCTCTTCACCATTCTCACATCATCATCATCATCATCATCATCATCATCATCATCAATGGCGGTTCACAATAATAATAATAATAACAATCTCGATCTCTCTCGTAACGATAAACTCAGATCATCATTTTTCCTCCCTGATTGTTGTTTCCACCAATCTTCTATCGCCAAATTGAAGTTACTCCGAACATCTTCCAATCTAAAAATCAAGTGCGGCGATCTCATCTCGCGAATCGGCAACCGCCAAAATCGCCGGCGATCGGCTGATTTTCAGTACGATGCTCTCAGTTATGCCATGAATTTTGAGGACGATTCTGTTTTTGACGACGATAGGTATTATGTTGATAGCTTTATAAGGCGTGATTTCTCGGCGAGGTTGGCCGTGGCAGCGGCTCCGTCGTCGTCTTCGGCTCCGGTGACGCCTAGAGAAGTCGCTCCGTTGAGTTGTTGATGGAGAATGTGGAATTAAGGTGAGGAGAAAATTGGAATTGGAAATGTTTGATTAAGTTGAATTTGTTAATTTATTTTAGTTAGTTCGGGATTTTAATGTTTAAGCTTTGATTTTTTTTTTGGTAAAAAGCTTTGAATTTTTTAGTCTTTCAAATAGATGTATGAAATTTGGAAGATTAATTTAACACCAGTATAATAAAGATAAACTTAAATGATGAAGGGTTATAGAGTTAAAAGTCTTTTTTTGTCTTCAAATTAACAATGAAACAACATTGGAGATATGAGAAGATCATGAACTGATGAAAGTAAGGAAAACATAAAAAAAATCGGTTTTATTCTTTAAATATCAACATATTTAAAGGCAAATTAAATTTGCTATCTTTTAAAAACTTTTTGGGTGAAATAGTGTTTAAAAAGCTTCTTAATATCTAATACATTTTTGTGATCACTTCTGCAACAGAAATGGGGATAATCAAGTTATATTAATCTTCAGTCCAAAAAAAAAAAAAGTTATATTAATCCAACTAGTGATGTGATTCCACTCCCAAATTATATTGGAAAAATGGTTCCTAATATATAGTTAGAAAGTGCTCTATTGATCCTTTATATAATTCGGAAGTATTTTATAAGTATTTTTTTCAATTATATTTTGTTAAAAATTTCAAAAGCCATGTTCATTTCAAAGGACACTGGGCTAATGAATATGGGCCAGCTAGTTTGGACTTCATCCAGTTAGATTCAACGTCTTAGAAAAATGGGGAGAAATCAATGAAAGGCTTATAAACTAATAATAATCCATGTTAAGTTTTGGATGGGGTTCTTTCTTATCGGCCCATTTTCATAGTGCAGATATCTTGATGTTGTTAGATTGAGTTTTGTTTGAACTAGACTAAGATTTGATATTGCTGGTTTTATGTTGTAAACTCATGTGAACTTCCTAGAGTAACTCTGTCATTACGATGGCAAGAAAATAGATTCAGTTATGTTAATTTTAATCATGGACAGCTCTTTTAACATGATTTTTGGAATTGATAAGGTTTGAGCCATCAATCTTACTGAAGCGTCAGTGTTATATTTTATTGAGAATTGTTTAAATAGTCACTAAGGATTGCTCAAGTTGTAATATCCTTGAGTTCTGCATGTATATATACTTGTTTCTAACTTGACTAAATTGTTAGCTTGTAGTGACGTGCATGTAAGCTCTTCCATGCATGAAATGCCAGCAAATTTAATCATATTTAATTATCAAGTCACTCCATCTTTTTTACAAGCTAAGGCACAAACTAACAAGATTTTTTTGTTATTTTCATAATCATTACAAGAAAAACAAGTGCTAGTCGCAGATGAAAAAGCTTGTAGTCGCGGGGTTTGGCGTGACATGAGGCATGTATCTCGATTTTGCGACAAGCAATATAAATGTGAGAGACGAAACAAAATGTCGCGGTTTCTAATAGGACAAAAAAACACGTAATGGTGTTCTACAATGCACGACATTTTTCAATATTTTTAAAAAAATGCTGCTTATTTTGCTCCAGCTTGTGCTACATGAGCTGCAAGAATTTTTCGAATCAATATTATTATTTGTTCCAGACAAATATTATTGTTGGTTATAATGTTGAAAGAGTATAGGGTTTTTTGATGAGAAGGAGTAGAGAGTTTTTGAATGAGAAAGAATAGAGCATTTTTGAATGAAAAGTAGTATAGGAATACAATAATGAAGAAACAAATATTAGATGATGAAATAATATACTTGATAGAAACAAATAAATATCATAAATTATAGACTTAGTAGAAAAAATAAATAAATAGTGGGCATTAGAAATTATAGTGTTTAATCAAATAATCTCAAAAATAGAAACGACAATTAGTTAAGTATAAGAATAATGTAGAAATAATTGTATGTATAGGGGAGATGAAGAAAGTAATTAATGTATAATGTAAGGGGAGAAGGAGGAAAAATAAAAGAGGAAAAATGAGAAAGATTGTGAAATTTATATATATAGATGAATACAAGACCCATGTGACACAAGAAAAAATGAACGATTTGTTTTAATCAATAATATGTAGTATATTACGGCGTGACATGAATTTTTTTTAGAAAAATGGATGTAGTATTGAGTGGCGCAACATCCATTAATATATAAAGAAAAGCATTGTGGTGCGACATCAACTTTTGTTTAAATAAAATAGCGTTGTGCTCCCTCCGGTCCTTAATGTAAGTCACCAACTACAATTAACTAACTCATTTATTAAAATTTTTCCAATATACCCTTATCATTAGAAAATGAACATTAAAAGATAAAAAAAGAGAGAAAATGAAAAGACACATTTATACTCATAAAGATAGAGGATTAATGAAGAAATAAAAAGATAGTGGGTCATAATGATAAAGTTGGTAAGGGTAAAAATGGAAAAGACAAAAAAAATAAAACCAATTTAATGATGTAACTTCCATTAACTTCTATTCATTTGTACTGTGTACAATTTGGGTGGTTGGTGACTTATAAATAAGACCGGAGGGAGTAAGATATTTGTGCCTCATGGCGCGACATCTAAGAAAGCATGAAGTTAATAATTTCATTGGTCAATAATGAGGTTGTCAATGTCACGTTGAGTCAAGTAAGCGCGTTCAACTTCAGCCGCCTGATTCCATTCCTCATCTTCAACTCTGTATTGGCCATTCGGAGAGTTCACACAATCTGAGATAATTTCATTGGTCAACAATTATACACCAAATAGCATCACATCTTCATTTTTTATATCTCCATCATTCATCTACTTTCACATATGTCTATCACATTCATTAGTTTGGATGACATGTTTGATAGAATAATTGTTCACTTACATCTCTAGAAATCTTCATTAAATACATCAAATCGTGCTTGATGCTATTTGAGATTTCTAATGACAAATGACAAATTATATTTGTTTTTGAGTGCCCATACTTAGCTCGTGGAGAAGACATAGTAAGTACTACCTCTAAAACATTTAAGATCAAATTAAAGGAAGAGTCAAGTCATTAATCCATATGAACTTGAGCTAAGTTTTATCCTCCACTGAAACATAATATTATACTCCCTCGATTCCTGAATTCAAGATTTATTTAGATTATATGAGTTTATTTCTAAATATAAGATAATTTTCTTTTTTACATTTTCTCTATTGATATGCCTCAATAATGTAAAAGAAAGATGAGAGGGTAGAAATAAAAGTAAGTAGTTAGAATATTTTCATGATATAATGTAATTTTAATAAAGTTAACTATTATTCTTAATTTAATCATGCTAACAAATGTCTTATTTTATTCACAAGCTGGGGCACTCATTTATTTAGATTTTAGACATATTTGTGAGACTCGTGTGGGATGATGCCAAGAGCCTGTAAACTTAAATGCAGGCCACAACTGACAACCCCTTTAAAAGTCGCAACAAAAAGAAGATAAGGTTGAAACTTGAAAGTGGAAGTTTCCTGTTCAACAAGTTGTGATGTACCTCACTAGCTACTTCACACGAAAATTCAAACCAAAGCTTCTCCCCACATCTCCACACGGATATTACATCCAATTCCCTCATTCATCTCCCAAAATCCAACTTCTCACCTCCTTCCTCATACTTTTACATTTTTATTTTCTTCATATATATCCCCTCCCTAATCATTACACCACCCAATAACGTGTCCTCTTCTTTGATATAAATAACTCATCACCATATAATAATAAAAAACCATTCTCCCACATATTCTTCTTCATCAATATGGCATCTCTTGAAGGACAACCTCTTGTTCATCAACAACATGATGATAACCTCCATGAAGACTTTGAGGACACGACCTCATGGTGCGGTGGATGCTTCCGGTGGAGGCGAAACTCCGGCGAAAATGAGTCATGGATGGGGGAGAAGATGAGGAAGGTGAAGGAATTCTCTGAGGTGGTAGCTGGGCCTAAGTGGAAGACATTCATGAGGAAGATAGGTTCATATTTTAGTGGCAAGAGAAAAAATACGAGGCTTAATTATGATCAACATAGTTATGATCTCAACTTCAATAGAAGTGATGATGATTTGGATTTTGACATGCCTCCTAGTTTCTCTTCTAGGTTCTCTGTTCCTCGTCCCCCACAACAACCTCAATTCTCTCTCTGATTTTGCTGTTTTCATTGTTGTCTCCAAGACTTCATATGTTTGTTATCTTCTCGTTTTTCTGATCTTCGCGATTATATTCATCCATTCACTGTTTAATGTACAAAAATTTTCATCTTTTTGCCATATTGAATGAATTCGAGCTTAAGCCATAGAGGATTCTAATTAAGGTTTATCAAAAATATTTTGTAAAATAAAGGTTATACACTGATTAATTGACGTTAATTCCCCATAAATGTTACCAGGACCTTTTATATTATTGAGCCGCAGATGAATAAAATATCTTGATAAGTCAACAAAAATTGGTCCAATTGTTAAAGGTGTGACTCATAACTACATGATTGTGAGTTCGAATTCTGTTGATTTGAGAATTTTGTTGGTGAATAATAATATATAAATATCTATACATACTTATATAAATGTTCTTTGAGTCTAAATGTTTATCCTGATCCTACTGTACTTAAGGATCTAAATCACCTAAACTTTTATCTCTGAACAAAGAAAATATCTTGATAAAGTCAATTGTCAGGAAATTATACCCGATGTACTTATTAATCAAAAGAAACGTGTTTTTCGAGTAAGTTATAATTGAATATTTAACAAGTGGTAAGGGTCACGTCCTGGCTGGAATATTTATTTATATTGGGCAGTTAGCAGTAGTTGTATTCAAGTTTCATTATTACATGTACATATTCTTATTCTTAATTATGATACATCTTGATTGATTTTTCTCTTCCGTCACTCGCCAACCAATTAAAGAAAAGTAATGAGAAAAATCTAGAAATATATGGTGGGTTTTCGTAGATTCTCGGGTTAGAAGGAAAATAGTGTTCACATTAATTTAATTATAGAAATTTCGAAGTCAGAATTGGATTTGTTTGAATGAAGGGATTATCAATTGGAAAGTTTCTGTAAATTGCATCATTATTATATGACTTTCAGATATTCTTTCACTCTCAAACCACGACAACAAAGGAAACTTCTAAACTACTTGCTACTCTTAACTTTCTTCTCCCCCAAATCTACCAAACATGACTTGCACGCATTTCCTTTATTAAAATATTTTCGGAGAATCTTGAAGTTGAAGATAAAAAAATGAAAATATAAGATGAAAATTACTTCTCTGCCCTTGCACAAGAATAAAATATCCCTCACAATCCTACTAAATATCGGAGCTAATCATCAAAGAATTCGTTTTTTCCTAAATATAAGATATTGATCCACTTTATCTCTGAAATTAGTAAAAATTTTCAAATTATCTTATTGAGTTCACATAATGAGAATGTTCTCCTAGTAAGATCAAGTACATTTTAAATGATATGATCAAGGGTATATTATTCTAGATAAAGCAACACATTATGTTAAACAAATACTGACATTAGGCAACTTTATTATTCTCAAAAAGGAGTTCTTTAGCTAAGAAAGATGGAGCCAAAAAACCATGTACAGTCAACTAAACACAGAAAAAAATTAACTCACTATTACCATCAAAAAGGTATATATTGGTGACTTTTGTGCACAACATATAAATTAGAAGGCCATTACCATCATTATATTGCTTTTTTTTTTGGCCGAAACCATCATTATATTGCTACCACATTGAACTTTTATCGCTCAATATTGAAAAATAAAAGAGTATTAATTGATTTGTGCTGAGCAATATTTCATGAGTATTCGCTCTTCTAAACAATGGCTTGCCTTCGCGCCTCTTGTAGTGGTTTTATTTCATTTGAATCATGAATTCAGATAAAGCAATTAGAAGCAAAGGAAAAAAAAAAGGAAAGGAAAACACGATTTTTCCTATCTTAGGAAGCATTCATTAGAGGTCTACTTCATATGATTCACTAAAACTTATTTCCATCATATATTCATCATGCATGATAACAAATAGCAAATGATTAACAGGCAATGATGTTATTAATATCACTGTCAATCATTTCAATAAGTCATATCATTGAAACTTGATGAAATATCTTCTTTTTCTCAAAAAGGAAAATAGATGTGTAAATATATAGTACATAGTATAGGATAAATAATATAGGTATCAGCATGCTTTCACACAGATCGATACCCAATGGACGTAATAATATATAGAATGTGCAATCTTCGTCAGCCAAAATAAAATTCAGGTATCGAGAGAGAGTAAGCAGCCTCATATACAACAATACTACTAAAGTTCTATGTAAATACTATAAAATTCTTCAGTTAAATATTTCATCTTTGAATTCCGATCCCCTTCATTTCCATTATCATATGTATCCCAACGTTTCATTTCATCATGTTTTTGCTGCAGAATGCTATAAATCATGGATCAATCCTAAGAATCCCAATAGTTTAGTCTGTCCAAAGTCTTCAGATATCATTACTCCCTCCTTCACATAAAGCTCTGGTTACTAGTTTCTCCTGCATTACTACTGTAAATGTATTCAAATAACACAAACATACACCACATGTAATTAATCAGAAAACTTACTTTACCAACACAATAATAGGAAAATAATGATGATTGGAAAACTAGTTTGATTTACCTCTTGCGCTTGGATTTAGAGGAGGTAGATGATGAAGGATTGGTGTGCCAATTCCTTTTTCTTTGGTTAATAAACCAGTTATTGATTTGCTTTAGTTGCAAGCCTGTTTCCTGCACCAATCTTGCCTTGTCTTCCTCCTACGCACATCACATTAAACAGTATGATCAACAAGCTAAGGCACCACCACTGATATGTGTGTGTGTGTGTGTGTGTAATAAAGCAAATTAGAAAACTTACAGTGGGATAAGGCCATTTAGAATGAGATTGCCACCAAGATTTCAGGAGGGAGGTGGTGTCACCAGGAAGCTTGCCTGCACGCCTCTTTCTCAGGATCTCTTCTCTTATATCCACTATCTTCTCCTTGTATCCCTATTTAACCAAAAGAAACCATGTATGCATGTTAACATATGAAAACATCTTTCTTTCACACACACACACACTCCCTAAGGTCTTTCAACACTACAGAACAGTACATATTTATAGGAAGTTGATCTAAATCTTAAATATAAATATAAGACATATCTACAATTTTCCAAACGTTTCCATATTACCCCTATAAATACTTCTTCAGTAATAATCAAATAAGAGAGGGAAGAAATTAAGGAAGATGATCTGAGTGTTTCTAAAAATACATGTTATTATAATCAAATTAGGTAGTTAGAGCCCACATTTAGCATCGGGTAGGTTACTAGTTAGTTTGGCTTGTTATTGTGTGTGTATAATTAAAAGTAGAACACTACATGCTGGTTGTATATATTTATGTGTGTGTATTACCTGCTTTAATTCATGCTTGAGTTCTTGTCTGACACGCTCCATCAAGGATCTTTCAGTTTCAGTGGGAACAAGAGGGCCAAATCCAAGGGTGTCAGAAGCATCAAGGCCACCATCATAGAGGTTAGCATTGCTCTCAACCTGCTCATCTTCATCATCAGACATTGTTGCTCCTGACCCTTCTCCTGGTGACACTCCTGAATAATAAATCACACAGATGTGTACAACTTGTCACTTTCTATTAGGGTTTAATTTATTCTTCAAAATCTAACATGTGGGTCACACATGCATGTAGAAGCACCACGCCAAAGTTCACTGCAAGAAATATATTTTAAAACTGAACTGTTATCGTATTTAATGCCATTATATTTGTAATAGTTAACAATTACTAGTACAGTACCGTCCAAAAAAAACAATTACTAGTACAGTAGTACCATTTAATTCATTCATCACGTACAGCCTCTTTAATGTAAAGATCCAATTTTCACCCTCACAAGTCATGCCAAAATGGTACTCCCCTCTAAATAGTGTAAGCTGTATTCACATCCTTGTAAGTTGTAATATCAATGTAGCCAGTTGATCATCACAGTCTTATCTTATCTATAGAGCCTATTCAATTTTTAATAAATTTTTCTTAATTTATTTCTATTCGTACTCCCCCAACAATAATAACCAAGATATAGAGAAAGGAGACTAATGGAGATGAATACAATGTTTTTGGCAAGAAATATCATAATCCCCCTCCTAAATATAGGATGGTTAGGGGTAATCACATTTTTAATATAAGACATTTTTTTAATTTTTTCTGAACTTTCCTCCAAAATATCACTAATGTTATTAGCTCCTCAATGATAAACAAGCAAGAGACTAATGGTGGGAATAAAGTAGATGATTATGATATTTTGGTAACATCATGTGGTTTTTTTTTATTAAAAGACAAATATTATTATAATAGAACATTAGTCCAAACAGAAGATGTTACACACTTATAGATAGCTGCATTTTGTACTAAAATCATGTGGTTTAAACTAACTTGATATTCTTAATTTAATTAAATTTTTAAGTAATTAGATCTTATATTTAGGAATAAAGACAATACTAACTCACTTCCTCAATCTAAACATTAGGTAAATATATCCTTAATATTTTTAATATGGAGAAATGGGATTTTAGGGAAATAAATAAGGTTTTTAAATTACCACAGGGTAGTCATTCAAAAAATGATCAGCCATATCTAAACCCTCTATAATTGAATGATGAATCTACATGTGTGTGTGTGTAAAATGTAAATAACAGTGTAACTTTCTCTAGCATAACAAAAAGTTTGGCAAAAAAATAATAACAATGTAACTTGCATCCAAGCCAGTTTAGAAAAATTAAGATAAAGGGATCAGCTTTGAGAAAATGAGTTTATTGTGTAGATGCATGAACAAGTTACATCAGCTTAATTGTTTTAATATTTGTAGCTTAATTTGGAGTATTCTTTAGACTATATAAATCATTAAAATTTAAAGGTTATATATTTCAATGATAAGTATAAGTCATGTTCACGTATGCATTGATAATATAAAATAATATTCCCTCCGTTCCTAAATATAAGACCTAGATAACTTTTTTTTGGAAAGATTAAGGTTGCGAAATAGGTTATTAAATGATGACATATTTGATATCTTTTTAGATTATCCATTAGCTTATAGGTAAAATAAACTAGTTTAAGAGAAAAAATTAGGTAAATCAATTTATAATTAACTTATTTTTTGCTTTTTTTAGTATTTTTCAAAAAAGTCATCTAGGTCCTATATTTAGGAACGGAGGGAGTATATATAAATAGACATTGAGAGCCAAATTCTATTTGAATTGGTCAGATTAATTTACCATGACTCTAAATACATTAGATGATTTGCTACTTTAAACAAAAGAGAGGTCACACACATACACACAGACACAGTCTGATTTATTTGGAAGGGTGTAAGGTAGTGAAAGAAATTACCGGTCAAGCTCTGAAGGGATTGTTCAAGCTCCCAACAAGCCATGACAGCTTCCATGGCATGAACTCGGACATGCTGTTGAAGTTGTTCTTTGAAGGCACACAGCAACAGAACATAATGCGTCTGTTCATTCAATAATAAGACAGACAACACATTAAAGGCTAGAAAGTGAAAATTAATTAAATGCTAAATTCAAAACGAAAAAAGAAAAAGGAAACAGTTTTGTTATTGAAAAAGCAGTTAAGACAACTGAGAAACCCGAGGATTCCTGATCCCAATGCAGCCCAACTTCAATAAATGCATAACCTAGCTAATAGCTACCTAGCTCATGCATACTCCAACACAACAGTCAAAAAGAAAGGGTCATGCCAAATCACTTTTCATCACACCCCTCATTAACAATCAACTTTGCTGCAAAATGTTTTGACATTTTCTCATTCTCTGACCACACACTCTGCAGTGTAGGTAGAGAGAGGAATAGAGAGAGAAAGGGTTGCAGTAAAGTTTGAAACTTTAAAGTTAAAACAAGGATAAAAGTATGTGATTTGGTGAATTTGATTAGGAGGGAAGGAAAGGATAGGTGATATAGGGTGATGAGTGATAGATTCCCTATTTGCCACTTAGTGCAGGAGCAGGACAGATACTGTGAACAGTTGGTACAGAATCACTTAAAGGTCCCATACCCCCTCATTATTGTACTTTCTCCATGCCTACTTCTCCCACAGACCTACATTTTCTAGAGAGAGAAAGAGAGAGAGAGAGAGAGAGCCTGAACATGTTCATTAATGGCATGTGATTCTTCATTCATTCCAGGCTCTCAGAACCTTATTCTTCAACAATTGTAACTACTCATCCATAAGCAAATTAGAAGAACAAAAAAAAAGTAGTACTAATGACATGAGCCATCCAAAAACCACTCCACAACTTTATCATATTCACATGTTCACTACCATGAACCAAAATATAAAAAGGACACTCACTTTTCCAGATAAAAATTAGGACAAAAGAAAGGCCTCACATTAATTGGGTCAATAAGAAAAACAAAACATAAAGTAGCTTGATAAGAAACATCATTCATTTACATCCTTGATAGGACAAAACCACGCTTCACAAATCACATACAAGATTAAAAAACTGTACGGATAAAATAGCAATAAGATAGTACCACCACCTCTCCTTTTTATAGGTCACTAAATATCTACAATTTCTTGTTCTTAATATAATATAAGTCACCAACCGTGGTATTAAAATGTTTCTTCCCACTTTACCCTGTTATAAATGGGGATTCAAACTTAAAAATGTGAAATGAAGGGTGAAGTTGGAAAAGACCGACAAATTTAAAGTGAATTTTTAGCTAGACTCAATTACCATTTATTGATATGTGAGAAATGAGTAGTCGATGACTTATAAGGACTGGGAGTATGACAAAACACAAGGTGTATGTATGTATGTATGGATTAAAAAAACAAACTAACCATGAATTGGTCAAGCTCCTTTTCATCAACAACACCATTACTAATCCCAGAATACTTCTCAAGAACACGTTGGGACTGTTGAAGCTGAGCATCAATCCTAGGAAGCTGGTCAACAGGAGTGGCAATCCTCAAACAAGAAACATGCGCAGCCAACAACTGATCATAAAGAGGATGTCCCAAAATGTCAGCTTTATACTCTGCCAATTCCTCTGTCTCACAATTACCCTCCCCACCATCCCTCTCTTTATTACTCCTCTCCATCATATCCGCAGATTCTGATGGCAAGTGAAGGAAGTTTTGCTGCCTCAGCGATGGCCCACCGCCGGAGCTGTTCATCAGCCATGTCGGCGCCGGAGCTCCGCCGGCGCCGGAGAAAGGCATCATTCTGCTTTGATTTAGTTGTTGATGCTGATGTTGTTGTTGTTCATCTGTGAAGGGCTGAAAAGCTAGCTCTTGAGGTAGATGGTCGTGGAAAGCCATGTCTTTTTAATGTTTTTCTTCCTTGTTTGACTTTTTCACTCTCACATTTTGATGGGTTTTTGTTCCATGGAGGTGGAAATGGATACAAAGTGGAAAAGTCAACGACTTTTGATGTGGGTTGGAATGGAAAGAGGAAAAAAAAGTGGTCTTTGGTGGTCGGAGAGACGAGGAAGAAGGAGAAGAAGAATGAGGAATGGAGAGAAAAATGAGGCTTTAAAGGGAGTAAGAAGAAGAGGAAGAAGAAGACTTTGGTTTGGGCACAAAAATCGAGGTAAGGAGAGAATGAATGATAGTATGATCGAACGGTGGGATTGATGATAACGTGGGTGAGATTTGTGGTGCGAGCTTATTGGAGATTTTCTGTAAAATAAGACAAAGATTGATCAATGATGTGGGAAGCAGCTATGTCACATTAATCATTATTTTAATACTAATCATAATCTTTCCTTTTTTTTTTCTTTTTCTCTCTAACCAAAGTTGCTTGAGGTAATTGAAATCCTAACACTTGAGGAGTTATTTCCACAGTGAAGTGAGACTTGGTGAAACGCATATATATATATATATATATATATATATATATATATATATATATATATATATATATATATATATATATTTCTGGATAAAAATAAGTGGCTTTCTTAGCTTATATGAACCGGCTCCAGTAACCTGCGAGTTAGGAGTTTTTGTCTTTGCGTTGTGAGTTAGTCAAACTAATATCTTAAGCTTTAATTATAAAAAAGTTGGTTCAATTGGTAGACAAGAAAATGGTCATAACAATGAAAATATGTGTTCAAATCCTAGAAGGTCCTTACATTGTGAGAGAGGATGACTTTACTTATTTAGATAATATTCCTAAGCTAGTTAGTTGTACACATGTACATAAAGGATGAGTTAGTGGACAATGTTTAATCACACAATTCTACCTATTTATGTTTGCACTATGTAGCACTCATGCCCCATAAGCATATAATAGAATAGCTGATTATCAATAGCCAAATAGGTGATGGATTGGGCTGGATTATTGAATGGCGTGTTTAACTAAAAACAAGTTTCCCTAATAGTACCATCCGTATTGTGCTTTTAGCCTTTTACAGTGACGTGATCCTGTTCTTCTTCTAAGCATTACTGTTGCTCTGTTTTTAGTGATAATGAATTATGAATCACTAATAACAACAACGAGAATTAACTAAGCAAGCAGATTTGTTGATGTTGATTCGGTTTAATATATGAAATTAGTCTAATCTGATCTAATTGGTACAAGATTGGGAGATTATAGGAGGGTAGGTAGGGAGAGAGAGGGGGTGAGAGACAAAGGGGCTAGCTAGGTGGATCACAGGGATTGGCACAAGAATTGAAATAAGGCTAAATCTTTCTGGGAAGGCACCTTTTTATGCCTTTGAAGTGACACCTTACTTTTTCAATTCCTCTTTTTTATTTGCTATTCACTTTCTCTCTCAATCCTCCTAAAACCAAAATGCTTTTATATTTGGAACAAACCCTTGTTATACTACTAGTTTGAAACGTTTCATATGAATTGTGAAGGATAAAGATGGAGATGTGTTAGACTAGTTTATTAAGATAAAATGTGATTATTTATCGACTGTTGAAATGAATGACAAAGTATGTAGTTTTGTGTTAGCATTTGATTGCCTCTCTTATGTTGCGTTTATCCGAGTGATAACGTAAAAAAATGATCAATCAATGAAAGGCCTGCATTATATGGTTTTTTTATGAGTAAATATCTCCTTCAACAGTCCTTTTTATATTAAAAACCAAAAGAAATAGTCAGCATCTTAGATGATTTTATATTCACTAAATATTGACTTTATTGGTGAAGCCCATCATAAGAAGTAAGAACCTTCCCCCCTCTCTGTAAAAGAAAAATAAATAGAACTTTTTTTGTAATATTTTTAATAAACAACATGTCATTATTAGAGGTAAGGGTCAAGAATGCACATGTGTTTTTCTCAAAGGGTCATCTAGTACTATATATCTTTCTTAAGGTGTTTTTTTTATCCAAAAAATATATATGGTACTTAGTGACCCTTAATGTTAATCATATATGTATTGACCCCCAAAAATATATATATAATTCTAATTGACCCTCCGAGGAAACATATGTGTATTTCTGGCTATTGACTCTTAATATTATTCACACCACAATCATATTACTCAATAGAGTATGTATTTGGTAAACAAAATTACTGTATAAATCAAATTGATGTGGGGTGTAACTAAAAGAGAATCAACTCAATTAAGAATAGTGAATAAATCAATACATTTAAGAAGGATGTGGCATGAATGAGGATGAGGAGTGCTAGTGGGGGTAGAGAGAAATGGACACAACCAAAGAAATACAGGGAGGGGGACACGTGGCGTTAGGAGATTTCATGGACCACAAACACAAACGTAGTACCCATCACAAGGGAGAGCTGGATCTGGGACTTCCAACCCTACGTTACCTACCTTACACTTGCAATCATATCCGTACATCTCAGCCACCCTAATTCTTCCTACTATCTCACCTCTTTGTTTCAGCTTCACTTTTTCCCTCGGTAGTTTATGTTTATTTTGGAATTTGGATACAATCTTGACCGTATCGATTAACAGTTGAATTTAGAGATTCATCGTTATTTTTTAAAAAAAATATAGAGAGACTAATTAATTTAAGTCTATCTTTTTTAAAAAAAAGAATTAAAGAAATGGATTTCCTATCAACAATCCAAAACATAGCTCCTTACTCATAATCTAATTTATTGGGGTCTATCTTCGAGGTTCTAAAGTATGACAAGCAAGTCCTATTACATAAGCTATAGAGATGCTTCTTCAAGCGTCGTGACTTAAACTACAACTAAGTGGTAAAAATATTAAATATTCAATGAGAAAACCAAACATGGTTGGTACAATGGTTATCTCACTTCATTACTTAACTAGTGATCTCCGAGTGCGGTTTTAGTTTAGTGTAAGTTCCCCGTGACGTTGAGGTAGGACCAAGATATTGGATTTAAAACTAAAAACAATCACTCCGATGGTCAAATATCCAACCCTTCGCCAGCTGAATCAATGGACATGGGTAGCCTTTATTCATTCAATTAAGTCCTTTTTCCAAACACATGGTTTAAACTAAATTCATGAAGCCATATTTAAAGTGGATATCAATTATACGGGAATAGGCATTATATGCACAGATGATCAGGGGGCTTTTCTTTAGGGATTTATTGACAAAATAAAATCATTATCTTCCTTCATGACTGAAGCCCTAGCTTTAAAAGAGCTTTGATGTTAGCAATTGATCTTCGTTTAGTTTAGACTTTAGACAAAGAAATCTTTCAAGTGGACAATCAATCGCTGCAGCGAAGTATTCAGGAAAAGAAAGTAGGCTTGTTTGAGTGGAAATTCCGTGGTGGAATAGTTCATCATGAGATTCTATGTCTTTTTAAAACTGAAGAGATCCTGGACCTTCCTCCAGTTCCTCTTATCTGCAATTTACAGTGCATTAGTTGGTGCAATCATCCGACATTACCTTCGTACGTTTGCTGTCTTTAGTAGCTCTTCTGTACTCAATTTCCCAGTCATTAATAAAAGTATGAATACGAATTCAGTCAAAATAAGAGAAGAAACTTATGTTTTCAATGCCGTGATCTGATCATAATTTTTATGGGGTGTCTTTTTCTTTTTAAAGTTTGGGGGGGGGGGGGTGTTAAAAACTATAATGGAATGTTAGAACGTTTTAACCATTGTGCTAGAGTTTTTAACTCTTCTTTTAAATATTAATGTCATCATATGAGTTTAAAAACAGGGAAACCACGGATAATTACTTTTTAAAATTTGAAATTACAGATAAGACCTATGTATTTATTAATTTTCATTACTCAATATTTTTACTTAATTGGTGAACATATTTATATAGAATTTTGAAATTCAGAAGAACTCATCTTTATTTTCTTTAAGAAAAGTATACCTTTTGGATAAATTTAAAGAGAGAGCCACGGTTAATTTTGACTCTTTACTCACATGAATGAATAAAGGATAATTCGATAATTTCGTAATTTAAAATAAACCTTAAAGTAATGGTCTTTAGATTATTTTATTAGTAGTACCATTTTACTCACATTTCAATTGTTCAGAGATAAAGCAATTCTTCTATGTAATTTAAACTCAAGCATACTCAATTATTACAGAATTATTTTCAACGCCTGAAGTTTGTCAAAGATATACGTACATATAAAAACACTTAAAAGTACTATTATAATTCTTATTACAGTACAATTTTTTTGGTCTGATATTACAGTACAATTTAACTCAAGGTATTCTTTTTTTTTTTTTTTGCACTGAACTCAATGATATTCTTAAGTGTGAGTGTGTGACTAATTAATTTATTTTGAATAATATACAGGTAAAACTAGAAGGGGAAAAAATATCTTTGCCAAATCTGCGTTCAAGTCGTGAGTGAGGACCACTGAGCTGGGGCCTTCTTAATCCCATCTCCCAAGCTGGTCCCCTAGACCCCTACTCTCTCTCAAAATTAAAGGTTCAATTTATTTCTCAAAATTGTGTTGATATATACAATTAAATGTATAATTCATAAGTATGGGATCATATTTTGAAAATTAGGCTTTATATTTGACAATATTCATGTTTTTTAAAATAATCTTATGATTGATCCCTTTACAATGTGATGAGATTTGAACCACCACATCATGAGTGTTGGCTTATTAATTTCTTTTGTTTGTTGAACTATTCTTGGTTGTAGCTAGCCTGCAATTTCTCTCGCTCTTATCTATAAAACTCAGCCATACAAATTATATCCGAATAAACAATATTCTGAACATATTTTAATTTTATTTAAAATATTGGTTGGTATAGCTCTTAGTTAGATTTAAACCTAATGCCCCGTAATCTAGAGCAAATAATGCAAACGATTGTTTATTTTGGGTCAAAAGGATCAAATGTCACTGAAAAAAAAAGTGTCACCATATATATTTTGAAAATCTAATACACCTCAAATTATGCGAATATTTTTATGTTTTGACAGAGAATGAAACAAAGGAATTATCTATATGACAATTCAAAGATATGTATACTGTGCGTCTTGATTGCAATTTGTTTGTTTCTATATACCTCTACGCCAAAATAATACTAATAAGTATGTGTGCATTGTTTGATTCTATATACCTCTATGCCAAAGTGGTCCTCATATTAACCCAAAAAAATGTGGTCCTCATAATATTTCAACTTAGTAAAATTATCAAACATTCAAAATACAAAATGGTTAATCTTACATTATACTAATTTTCTTTATTTTAAAAAAAACTCAAAAAATGAATGAATTCATTGCTAAATACAATTGTACTCTACACCTATTTATAAGGTATAGAGAGAAAGACTTTTTTTTCGTATATATAAGTCATTTCATTATGAATGCACAGATTCATCATTCTTCATTTATTATATATTGACTTTGCTTTCATGTGTTAAAGTGAATATTAAATATAGGTAGAATAGAAAGTTTTTTTGGATTTTAATGAAAAGTTAATAATGCTTGAGGTTTTCTTTAATTTGCGTAAAACATATATGAAATGCACTACAAATAGGACATGAAGAGTAAATAGCAATCCATGTCACAAGATATGTTAGTTATTTATAAGTTTATGACAAATGTGCATTGATTTCTCTAAAATGTTTTAGTCACATGCATTAAAATAATGGCCATTGAAAGAAACGCCATTATTATACATATGCAATCAGTAGGAGCATTTTAAGAAAAAATGGTAAATATTTGAGACATCATTTTTTTTGTACTATATAATGGTTTGTATACAATGATTAAATGGAACTGTGTGATTTCTAATCATCCTGCGGAAAAGTTAAGTAGGATGTTCCAACATGTCTTCTCTCCGTGTTTTCCCCCTTTGTGTTTCAACATGGGCCATGGGCTGCTCGTAAGAATGACTTGTGTAGCCTAAATTGGGTCGCTTAGATCCTAGAAGGCCTATGATAATAATGATTTATTTATTTCTCAGCTAACTCAGCCTTATCAAGTGAGGTTACGTTGGGGAAGAATCTGTATTTGTGTAAAATAATAGAGAAACCTAAAGAAGCAGAAAACGCAAAACGCAAACTTGGCTTCTTAAAGTTTTCGCCTTATGACCAATGGGTAGTTGGTTGAGCTGGTAAGTGGGCTACAACCCCGTAAGGAGGAGAACGCGTGTTCGAATCCCGGGAAGCACTCTCAGTGGGAGAGGGGACAACCTTGCCTATGTGGGCAACACTCCTACCCCTCGAGTCCGGATTAAACCGAGCGGTGATTAACCAAAAAAAAAAGTTTTCGCCTTATGCAGTTATGTGGTACTACCTTCGGTCCTAAATATAAGACTTAATTGACTTTTTTTGGAGAGATTAAGGTTGCAAAATAGGTTATTAAAACATGACATATTTGAAATATTTTTAGATTATCCATTAGCTTATAGGTAAAATAACTAGTGTAAGAGAAAAAATTAGGTAAATCAATTTATAATTAATTTATTTTACTTTTTAAGGATTTTTTAAAAAAGTCAACTAGGTCTTATATTTAGGACCGGAGGGAGTATTTTTTATCTAGGCCCCAAGTAAAGGTTTTAATATTAAATAGGTCCATTAACAACTTATTCACTTGTTAACTTAAGTTAATTACTTCAGTTATTAATTGGGACCTTTATAAAATTAAGTTTCATTCTTATGATTGATGTACAATTGTCCCTTTTTTTCTTTGTGAATATTGAGTATGATCCCAAAATTAGACCTAATATAATTCATAAAGAAATGGAGTCACCTACAAGAATTTAACCTAGGACATCATATCAAGTTAATTTAATGACTAGATTTGCACCTCCACATCACAAGTATTGGCTTATTAATTTTCTTTTGTTAGTTGAACTAATCTTGGTTGTATAGCCCGCAAATTTTCTGTCTCCTTTATATATATAAACCCAGTCATACAAATTATATCCAAATAAATAATATTCCGAACTGATTTTATTTTTATATAATAAATTTGGTTGGTATGGCTCTTACTTAGATTTAAACACAATGCCAATCTAGAGGAAATAACACAAACGTTTAGGTCAAATGGCTCAAAAGTAACCATCTATATATTGGAATTTTAAAACACCTCAAATTACGCATATCTTAACCTAGATTACGTGACAACGGAATTATCTATATGACAATTCAAAGAATTTAAAAAGGTGCGTTTATTTGATGGAAATTTGGATCTTCCCCTACCCCAGTCAATTTCAGTCAATAAATTAACTGTTGGGCTGAGTCTACTAAACAAAACAAACAAACAAATATGTCTGTTTTTATTGTTTGTTTCCATTTACCTCTATCCAAAAGTGGTCCTCATATTTATAAAAAAAAAAAGTGGTCCTCATAATATTTCAACTTCTTAAAATTATCAAACATAGAAAATACAGAATGATTCCTTTTAAAATTATCAATCATACAAAATACAAAATGATTCATCTTGATCGTGACATTATAATTTTCTCTCTCTTTTATTGTTGTTGTTGTTGTTAACAACAACAACAATAAAAAAAAAAGTGGATACATCTGATGAATTGCGATCCAAGCACGAGATCATCTTTGCATTTTAACCATGTTATGTTTTTTGAGCCAATCAATGGTTTCGCTTATTTCTTGTTTGTCGACAATTCACTCTCCTATAGAACTCAAGACTAACGCTCATCCATATATAAAAGGTAGATAATTAATTTCTGATGTTACAAAATAAGTTAAGTTAGTTATTTATGATGAATATGTATTTTCTAGAATATTTTTTACTTCTTAGTCAAGTCACTTGTGCATTAAACTGTCCATTCACAGAAACCCTGTTAATATATATTTGCAATCACTAGCAATATCTTAAGGAAAAAGAACTGTAGATTCGTGACACAAAGTATATTGGGATTTCGTATTTATAACCAAAGTAAATCACTTATTTAATTTAACTACTATTATATCTAGGAGCGGATCGGAGGGATTGAAACTCAAAGAAAATAGGCTGTGTGAGAGAAAATATGTATATTTTGATATATTTGTATAATGATTTATATATCAAGATTGAATTGAACTGTATGATGACTAATCCTTCTGCAGAAAAATTAAGTAGGGTGCTCCAGAAATTGGTTTTCAGTACAATAGGGTGCTCCAATATATGTTTTCTTTCTTTGTTTTTGTTTCTCTTTGTTTTCATCATGGTCTGCTCCAAATGATTATGTCGCCTAAATTGCCTCACTTAGATTCTAGAAGGGCGTGTGGTAATAATAGTTTGTTTATTTCTTTGCTAACTCAGCCTAACCTAAAGAGGCTTGTAAAATAATAGAGAAACCCAAAGCAGAAGAAAACACAAACTTGGCTTCTTAAAATTTTGACTTATATGGAAACTTTTTTCTTTGTGAACATCGCGTATGATCCCAAAATTAAACATGATCAAGTTCCTAGACAAGTGGAATCACCTACAAGAATTCAATATAGGACATCATATTAAGTTAGTTACTAGCTAGCTAGCCAATCTTGGTGAGCCTCGGTGACCTGTCTCTCTTAAGCCTTTCCAAACTTGTATAATGTCATTAACATAAAAATTAGATGATTCCTTTTTTAACCGGATAGATAACTCATTTGAAGATTTTAAAAAAAGAGACACTGCTTATTTCTAGATTCAAATTATGCTCAAATAAAGTACTCTTGTATATAGTGGGTATTAACCTCGTATAAGAGACCAGAAACACTGTTTATTTCGAGATTCAAATTATGCTCAAATGGCTATAATAATGTTTGCACACAATAACAACATATTAGCCTTATCACGTTAAGTAGTCTCGCACAACCCCATTGTGATGAACTATGAAGTGTAATTGTGTATCGTACATTCTTGGTTTAATACTTAAATATGATCTCTATAAACAATGAATGATCCAATTGATCCAATTTGTAAAAATATTATTTATTCCGGTAATACCAAAGATACATTGACACATCTTTATCTTCATTTCTGAGTTTCATGGTTTTAATAAGCATTTTTCTTCATTTATGGTTTAAATCATGCCACACCCTTGACACTAATATGGGCAAATCAAAGTTGATATTGTGATACAGAAAATGGAGATAAAATGACATAATTTAATAAAGATATTATCTTTCTATATTCTCTTTTCAGGTGTCCCTGCAAAACTGACCAGAATAACAGTCTAGCAACTCTGCAATTTTCAGAAGACAGAGAAAACAAAGTACAATTATAAGCTTACATGTCATAAAACCAAAACACAACTTGATGAACACTTAATAATGGGTACAACAAAAGGGAAAAAAAACCAAATTTGTTCTCTTTTGTTGTTTATGTTATCATAATGCTCACGGTAATGTGATCCCCACTAGTGATGGATTATGTATAGGTGAAAGAAACAATGAACAAATCCTAGTTATATATGTGAATGACCTCCCTTGAAAAGAGTGGTTGGAGAAGTTGATGTTGCAGAAAAGGAAGCCTGAGATATGAATGAAGCTTTCTTTGGGAAAGAGACAAGTTTTAGAAGAGGGCAAAAATTTGGGCAAATGGCCTTCAAGTTGTGCAATGCACATCCACAGTTTTTATGGTATGGCCTTCTCTCAATTTCCATGTCCTGCATTGAGATGCTTCCATTGAAGACACTCTGAAGCATCATCTGAGCTGCCCCAGTAGTTGCCATTATAATTCTTCCCTCTTCAATCCTATGCACAATATCTTACCTTTTTGTATGTGTGTATATATATGTGTGTGTGTGTGTGTGTGTGTGGAGTTTGAACTATGAATGAAGAAACCAAGAGGACAGAAGGGTTGTCTCAATTCTTCATCGGAGATTACTAGACAAGTTGAATGTAGTATAATGGAAAGAGAATCAGAAATATTGTACATATATTGTAATGATCTTAGAAGAAGTGTGTAGGTGAAGGGAATAAGGAGAAATATAGAAGAAAATGTGTCTTTTTGTGTTTCTTGTAGTTTGTGGTAGATGAACAAGTTAGGGACTTAGGAATATTCAAGGGAAACAAGTAATAGAGGTAGCATTGAAATCTCAGCAAGACAAGTCTTGACCAAATCGTTAAAGTGAAGTGATGGAATTTCAAAGGGAATTTGGTGTTTGTGTTAGTGGGCGACTTTTTGTGCCACCAAGCCATCTATCTGTGAGTATTATGGTGAACACTTATGCATGACTCTGGACAGGGCCCAATATGATTGTGTGTTGTGGGTCAATGCCAGTTCTAATTAGTTGTGTTTATTCTTTTTGTGTTTTTTCTTTGCTATCCTTTTTGTGTTGGCATAAATGAAATTCTCCCTTGTACAGGCTAAATTCTCTGTCTCAGAGAGTATCAGGGGTTACCTTGCACAATATTAATATCATCTAATTAAGAAGTGCTGTTTAAGGGTTGATTTGGGCTAAACTCAAATCTCTAGCTAAAATTGTTATATACATAAAAATACTCCAACTTCCATATACATAAGTGTTAGACAATGCATTTATATTGGTCCAAAATATATTTTAAAATTTTTACCAAAGTATTTTTTTTATTGCACATCAAATGTTTTTTTTTAAATAAAAAGGTAGTTCTAATGCATATAATTTAAATAAGGAACTTTAGGAAACCAAGGTTCATTGTTACAACTAATTAACCACCAATTTGATTATTTTGGAAATGTGTGCAAACTAAGTTATGCGACTCTTATATTAACAGTAGAAGGAGTACTATTAGTGGGAATGCTAAAAATAAAAGAGATGTCTTGCTTGATTAATCTAAACACGGAATTGATTAATGTGTACATTAGCAATAGGAACCAAATTTCTTCTCCTCCTTCTTTTTATTACATACTAAATGTGATTTGGTTTAGATTTTAGGGAGTCACCCTACCGATTTTCTTAAAGAAAAAACTTTTGTTTTCTCTCTTTTCACTCTTCGAGTTTAATTTCTATGTACTGATATAATGCTAGAGTGAGGATAATAATCTAGTGGTGGTGGGGCAACCAAAAAAGAAAGATTTGTTACAAGCGAACTGTATCATACTTGGTGGGCCTGGCATTAGATGGATATTTATTTATTTACTTTTTTTTTTGACAAAGATATTAACATAATAGTATTTGTTTTTAGCCTTAAGATATCTACAGATGTTTAAATGCAGTTTTTTGTGGGTTTGCCTGGCTGCTCTCATGCTTTGGTCTTTTGCCATGTGGGAAGCAAAGAGAATCCATCGGAAATAATTTTATAAATGTTATAGTCACAACATTTTATAAAGACAGCTTAACCAAACTATATTTTGTTGAAAGTTGAAACCGAAATATCACAGTTAATGGCAACAAAATATAGTTGAGTAAGCATTCGTTATTGCTGAATCTCACGTTCTAATTTTTCTAATATACTCAGAATTGAATTTGAATCAAATATTTGTGTGTAAATAATCGACCATAAATAAAAACTTGAATTTATATTCCTCTATGATAATATAAAAATATTGAGATAAAAATAACTACATATAAATTCTTAAAGTACCACATCATCTTAAAAAAATATACTAGAATGGAGCAATTAAACTAATTTTAATCTTAATTAGTTGATGATTCATAGGAAAGAAACGCCACTTTATTTTATTTTGAAGGAAACATTTAAGAGTATTATAAATTATAATAAGATTCTTTTTTGAAATATATATATATATATATATATATATATATATATATATATATATATATATATATATATATATATATATATATATATATATGATTATTATTCTCAAAAGACAAAAACATTAAAATTGTTTAAGATGAGTAATCGGTTAATTAGGAGCATTGTCATTGGTTATATATATATTTGGATTTCTGTGTACTTCAAAACTCTTTTTTAGATTATTAGATTAAAAGTTGGCCAAAATATGTTTTTTATTACAAAAAAATTAGATTAGTTGGATCTCGGAGGCTTACAAGGGTCCAGACAGGACTCCAAGCTCCAAGAGAGCTTATAGAGGTATTTAAAGATTGCTCACCAATAAAATTCTTATATCAATACTTTTCGAACATGCAAATATGTACTTATGAGTCAAACCTTACAATTCAATAACAAAATATTTTTCAGTTAACCATAAATTCCTTATAAATTTAAATTAATTAAGTGGTCGGCGCATTTAACAAAGCAGCTGCTGCTCGGCACAAGTCCACAACCCACATGATGATCACATGGCCCACCATCTTCTTCCCCAACAAAATTCTTCGATATTTTGATCCATGGTCTCAAAATAATAATGGTAATATAATACTTCAACATCCCTCCTGAAATCAAGATTCAGATTGTGCTTGCAAATTTGAACTAATTAGATTTAATCTCCAATATAGAGAAACATTGATATTTTTTAAATTTTTTTGTCAAAACTCCAATTTGATTGATCATACCGTTTGATCATCAGAACATTTTGCAGGAAGTCTTAAGATTCATACAATACAAGAACCCTAACAGATTTTGATCATCTCACTTTTATATTACAAACTTTAAAAACCAATTAAGACCTAAGCTGTAAAAAACCCAACCTTTAAAACATCATAACCCACTTCTTCAATTTTTTTTTTAAAAAAAGAAGTCACAACTTTTTTTGTAAACAGACATTAATAAAGAGAATCTAGCGCGGAACCTTATGCTGCTAAACCAACCTTGTGTTGGTATCTAAAGTATTCTCATTGATTACATATATCAAATCAAATGGCTTTTTAAAAAGGGCAATACCAAGGTACATAATCAAAGAAGTTATTTTAGGGAAACAAATGTTTATATACCATTGCAAAAAGAAAAACGAATTTGATAATTTGTGTAGGGTGTGCAAAGTACAAAATAAGAAAGATGATTCTTATATTTACAACAGAAGGAATGTCATTAGTGGAAATCCTGAAAAGCATAGATATCTTTCTTAGTTCCTCTAAATACCAATTTGCTTATTGATGTTGGTCTATTTTAACAATATGAATCAAATATAATTTTTTAAAACATACTAAATGTGAGTTGGTTTAAACTTTACAAAGTCACCCAAATATTCTTTTTGAAATAAAAAGAAGAAAATTTTTGTTCCCTCTCTCTTCAACTCTAATTCTTTTCTAATTAATGGCACGATGCTGGAGTCAGGGGTAATATCTAGTGGTGGGCCAGCGAAGAAAAATTTATTTGTTACAAGGGAAAGACATCATATCGGTGGACCTTACATTAGGCAGATATTTATTTATTTACCCTACTTTTAACACAAAGATATTATCATATTTATCAGCCTAAGATATTTACAGAACGTTTAAATGCAGTTTTTTGTTTGCTTGCTTGTCTGCTCTCACGCTCTGGTCTTTGCCTTGTTCGAAACTCAGAAAAAAGAATCTATCGGAAAGAATTTACTGATCATTATGGTCATGTAATCTTATAAAGAATGCTTGCCCAACTATATTTTGTTGAAAGTTGACACCTAAAAATCTCAATTAATGGCAACAAAATATGGTTGGGCAAGCATTCTTTATTGCTGGCTCTCACGTTCTAGTTTTTCTAGTATAATTCAGAAATAGGAATTTTGAATAATATGTTTGTATGTGTTGAATCTACTATAATAATAAAAGCATTGAAATTCTTTTATTTTAATACACAATAGATTAGTAAAATCTAATATTACAAGGAAGAAACAAATACTCCTTTATTTAGTAACATGCATTTATTAATACCCCTTCAAATATTTTTCTTGCTAGTCTCATCATAAATAAAACTAGTATGAAAAGATTATATTCTAAACATATTTATGGCTTTAAACTAATTATTTTATTAAGAAGCTCAATTTGAGAGCCCTACCCTCATATAGTAATAGCTAATAGTAAGGACTAAGTAGAGGAGGGGAGATGGAGTAATAAAATATGTTACAATTTAAATTAACAATGCATTTATTAGAAATTTAAGAAATTTAGGTTCATTGGTCGGCGCATTCGGCCACAACCCACATGATCACACATGACCCATCTTTTTCCACATCTAAATTCTTTGCTGTTTTGATCAATAACCCAGTTATAATTACATGATTATTAAGATTTCTCCTTTAACCTTTAAGACACATGAAATGCCTCAAACTAATTTGAATCACATGAGTTTTAATGTGCTTCATAGACTCAACCTCAACCTCAAACTCAACCAAAATCTTAATTATTATGTTATTGATATCCCTCTTGAAATCAAGATTCATATGGTCATTAGATTCAATCTCTAACTTAAAAAATGTATCCCTATATTATCACACTCTAATTTCTTTAGAAAGGTATCCTACTCGTGTCTCACCCGCACCCGCGCGTTTCAAGTGAGATTAATTCCTCACTATTCTATTCTGAATTCTCGTGGATAGACAACTGAGTTTGCTGATCTATCAGAACTGCTGAAAATCAAACTGCTTAAGAAAAACAATCAACAAGAAAAATCCTAAACAACTTCATAATCAGATAGTTCAAAGCATTCAATGAAAGCCATAAACAAATAAAAGAAATAATTCCATTAGTATTTCTCTACAAGAAATTGAATCATAGTCAGAGATACAGCCAAGTTGAGCCAACAAACACACCACCAACCTTTTACAAAACACTACAAACATAGAAACAAATAACAACCTAAACAAAAACAAATCAAACCCTAAAATCCACACAGTTCCCCTCCTTGGTTCTGAGATCCACGAGAGGCCTAATAGAAGAAGAAGACATTATTAAGGATGGTTGAGAGGGAGATTTGCGAGGGGGGAAGGAGATGGAGCCGCACGTGGGGACACGTGCGGGGGAGTAGTTGCCGTTGTGGAGGGCGCAACCGCAGTTACGGTGGTAGGGCCGCCGCTCTACGCCGTTGTCGACGCCGGAGATGCATCCTTCTAGAAGTCCCCGGAAAACACCGTCTGCGGCGGCCATTTCCTCCCTCCTCGACGGCGAAGAAGAAGGCTGGTTGATTTGTGAGGAGGCTTTGTTATTCTTCTCTGAAGTTGAGATTTGGATTGTTGAAGAAGAGTATGCGCGTGGTGGGGCTATATATATAGGAAGGACAGGTAGTGTTGGCCAGCTAGGAAGGTAGGGGGAGAGGGAAAAGTTTAATTGCAATAGCCTCCCCTTAAAATTGTCTAATTACATCAAAATCCTTATGAACTGCTATTATTCTAAGACATACACCTTTCGATACATAATATAAGAGTCAGGACACGCTTTGTTCCTACTATATAAGTTAATGTTTTGAAAAAGTTTTTTTTATAACATAAGTTAATGTTACTTTTTGTTTTTGGCTAAACATTTATTGTGTTTTTTTTACTTTGACCCTTTATTTATAACACTCACTCTCATCTTCCCTATATACACGCGTTTTCTTTGTTGAACAAAAGCTGTATTCCGTTTTCGTTAATTGAGGAAATAGTTACATTGTACAAATAGGTTTGGTAGCTGCAACATGGAGAAAAGTATAGACAAAATTGTTAAAGCTATTCCTATAGTAGCCTCTGAAATTTGTAGTTGTAGACTTTTATCCCTTATCATCCGACATCTGCTAATGGAGGAGATGGAGGTTGATTGAGGATTATAATGTGTGATAGCCAACTTGTATCTCTTGGAACTTGACTGAATGTAACCTGCCCGTCTTTTGAAATTTACAGTCTTACATCCTCAATAGCATCCCTAAAAGGGTGATTCAAATTACATCCTCTCATTAGCAAGGATAGCAATTCACCACAATCATTAAGAACGAACTTGATTCGTCTATCCCCACACCAATTTTCTATTATCCAATTATAATCTCACTTATCCACTTAATAATAAGGGAAACATTTGGAAAAAATATGTTCTGGACATATAAATTGCTTTCAACAACTTTTAACAATTTTCTCAAATTTAAAAATTAGCTAATAGGATGGATGGAATATGACATAAGACATGACATATAAAGTTTAACAAGAGCGTGTGGTCAATAATAGTTGGATCACAGGAGAAGTCAATGAATTACATTGATGATTATAATTATAAGTATAATTACAATTCAATTTAATATCACTTAAGTCCCTGAAAACTCTAGTGTAATTTCATGTATTTTAGAGACATGATTGTCGTTACTTTTAGCGGGAGCTTGTTGTAATTATTCCCAAAAAAATGTTAATTTAATAATAAAATTAAAATTTCGGTAGGAAACAGAAAGTATGGTGGTGGCTAGCAGGCCATGCAGCATGTGCGAGGGTTGAAGCGACGTGGAAGCTGTGTCTTAAGCGTCCTTTTGAGAAACTTTTGTGCTGTCAAGTGGCAAGTGTCTTTTTAGGAGAGTTAGGCCTCCTTAATTAGTCCCCATTCTAAATCAAATATTCCCTTTAAATACGTCTTAATTATACTATTGTTTAAAGTGAGCTGGCCTTGTAAGAATAAGAATAACATTCCTACTTATGTGAGCATTATTCCGATTTTTTGAGTCTTGAGTTTGAATTAATAGGTTCTTAGTGGCGCCTGATTGATTGACAACCTTTAAATTTTTGGACTGAATTTAAAAAAAAATACAATAGATTCATGGTTATGAAGTGACATAGTCCCATTTTTATTTCCTAAAAAAGGAATCAAATTTAATTAAATGGTCCATTAAAATGCCAATACTTTCTTATTTCAAAAAAATAAGATGCTCTGTTAAAGAACAATGAGAATATGATAAATTAATTAAAAAAATTCTTTTTAGATTATTGGCTTTCTTAGCATATAGATCATGAGGAGCTTCAATTCTTAGAATATAGAAAATAGAATAGCAATATTTGACTTTAAAATTTACGTTTAAGGGGGCACGAGGTTTGTAGGTGACTAAAATATATTTTTTGAATTATAATTAATCGGTGCTATAATGAAATAGTAACACAAAAGCAAGAGAGTATGTGAAGGTTGGCCGCCAGCCCGCCACACACGCAAGTTACATAAATTGAAAGCGCGTGTGATATCATAAAACAAAATTAGAAATATGTAATAGAACGTATATACTTCGATAGAAACAAGAAGTTGGTCGTATTTCTTCCTGCAAACAATGTATTCAGGATTCGGATGCTTTCAATGCCTACTATAGACAAAGCTGACAAAAATATGAATTGTGATAATAAAAACAAAATAGAAATTTGGAATACTAGAATGTAGTTGTTCGTTAACAATAACGTCAAAAGGAGATTGTATCAATGGAATTTCTTTTTTGCTTTTTATATAAAAGAATTTAGATGATGAGTTGAATTTCGAAACTCTAGTTGGTCAAGACGTTCTTTCAGATTCAGATAACGTTTACAATCACCTGCACATATATGATATATGTACATCGGTATAAGATTAAAACTGCCTTGTATATATCCTGGTAAAAAAAATAGCCTTGTATGAAAATTGACCAACCATTTTACCCACTTCTACCACTGGCAATATAATTATGATGGTTCAATGCTTCTAGAGGGCCTGCCATATGCATTGTTTCGTTCTTTGTTCTCTTGTAACAAGTTGTGTCTGTATTGAATACGCAAACAAAATTCTTACACAGAACTTGACAACTATCTCTATGTACGCACCGCTCTTGAATTTAGCAGCTAACTTTGCAATCTAAGTTCATGGCATCTTGGAATATCTTCAAGTATGTACGGTTTCTTGTTTGAGTGTTTTTAAAACCTTACTTTACTAAATATAACACTCCGTCAAATTTTACATGTGATATTTTTTTAAAAAACCTAATTTAATTGAATTAACAATGTTACTTAATAAGCTGCCAATTTTTCTATAGAAGTCTTTATGGTTTCCCTTAATCTATATATTTTTCATCTCTTACTTGATTTCTGTTGATTGACTATATATATCAATAAGTGTGATTTAAACAAAAATTGTCAAGAATAGTAATAAAACTTACATTTAAGATTATTTGATTAATTAATACCAACTCCCAGAATAAATTACACATAAAAATTAGTTGATGTTTGTTTTTTATTGTAGCTCATATATATTGTTTTTCTCAAAACTAATTATTAGTTTTACTTTTAAACTGATATATAATTTGCTCATTACTTTCTTTCATTTTTTTTGAACAAAACATGCATGCATTATTAGTATTATATAACACATCTTACGATTAATTTGTTTAATATTTATATTTATGGGCATTGATTTCTACAAATCGATCGACTAATTGCTGGGTCCTATTTTTGTTCTAAAGCAATGCCTTTTGGAGGTGGCATGTTGCTACTTTGGAATTATAATCTATGTTACTGGTAAAGTAAACTGTGTAGGCTAGTCGATAATTTTTCTCTTTCACTCTCAAATAAAAGTGTATATTTTTCTTTATATCTATATTACTCCACTCCTAAACATAATATATTAAATTGATTTTTTTTAAAAAAAGTAAGGATGTAAACAGATCACTCCATTAAATAAAAAATAACATGCCTTACACGTAATCTAACATACTTTAATTACCTATAATATGATAACATGAAGTGGTATATTTATGAATTCTTTGGTTGGCACAAAAAAATTCAACTTAAACTTATATTTGGCTAGTATCTTATCAAGTTTCCTTTTGGTCACTTATACTTGAAAAATATACTTTTTATCCTTTTTTGGTTAACATTGTTAGTTTTATTTTATGGAAAATACTAAAATTTAATTTTTATAAGTAGTTAGCTATATAGGATTTTTATTTAGAGTTACAAAGTTAGCATTTTCTATTAAATAAAAGTAATGGTGTGAACAAAAAATGAGTGCACTTTTCGAATATAAGGATCAAAAAGAAACTTGATGTAAAGATACGGGACCAAAATAACACTTTGGTCTTATATATTGTATTCCTAATGGAATGTTTTGTTAAGTCTTGGTAAATCATGATTTTCAAAGAAAAACTGCGTGGGCAGTACATTTCGGGGGAAAGTGTACGTTTTTTTGATCAGAAGGGGAAAGTGTACGTGGAACTTATTAATTTGAGATAATTTCATGTTAGTCCTAAACAACAAAATTTTTGAATAATAAATATATGTCGCACATTTTTATGCCACATGATGAAGCAAGAAATTTGTAGTAGATGAAGAATTTTTGAATAATTTTTTTCAATATAAAACGGATGTCACTCCACATTCATTTTATAATTAAAAAACCGATGTTGACCCTAGGGCGTGACATCAATTGTGAATGTTTAAAAATTGATGTTTTGCCCCATTGCCTGACATCACTTTTAAATTTTTAAAATCTCTTATCACGCCACGGGGTGCAACCTCGTTTTAAATTTTCAAAAACAGTTATCACAGTTTCAGTTTGGGTCATACTTACCTCCAGTGCAGTACATCAAGTACAACCAATGCACCACTAAATAAATGACACATGTCCAATCTTTCATACACCCACCACACCATGTCACTTTGTATCCTATCTTCTCTCTCATTCCCTCTTCCTTTCTCTCTCTCCTCCCTCTCTCTGCCATCTCCATTTCTTCAACTCCTCCAAGCGCCACTCTCCCCACCCCCTCCAACATCTCCATCTACCTCCTCTCCTCCCTTGTGGTCTCCTCCGGCGCCGACCATGGCGACCGCCGCCGCCAACATCTACTCCCTCTCTCTCCCATCTTACCTTTCGCATTCTCGCCGGAGTTTTTGTTGATGAAGCCTTCGCCGGATCTCCTTCTCCGTCTCCGGATCTCTCTGTCCGTTATCCTCCCTCTCACCTTCTCCGGTGAGTTCACCGTCAGTTTCGTTTCCGCCGGCGCCGTCTCTCGGCGACGAAACTCCGGCGACAGTGGAGGAGAGGGCTGAGATGGGGTGGCTACAGTGGTGGTTCTTGAAGGTTAGATGTTGGAAGGTCTCTCGGCGACGAAACTCCGGCGACAGTGGAGGAGAGGGCTGAGATGGGGTGGCTGTAGGGAGGAAGAGAGACAATGGAGAGAGAAGGGCATGTTTGGAGAGAGAAGGGCATGTTTGGAGGAGAGTGAGGAAGAAAGAGAGAAGGCAGGGAGAGTGATATGGTGTGGTGGGTGTATGAAAGATTGGACATGTGTCATTTATTTAGTGGTGTACTGGTTGTACTTGATGTACTGCACTGGATCTAAGTTTTTTCCTTTCAGTTAATATGTTGCGGTTTTCTATACCGGGATATATTGCTTCGCCTCGCACGTTTTATATTGTGCAACAGAAAACCATAATACTAGTTTATTGTTGCAGTATTATCCACAACATTATTGACATTTTTTTCCATGACTACACTGATTAATTTCTTGTAGTAGTGAAAGACTCCATTATTAATAATGATCCGTTTCCACAACAAACCAACAAAATTGAGAAGGATGAAACGCGAAATTCATGGCTAATACTGAAAGATTTAATCACTAATCACGAGCCATCCATGTACTAAGTGTCTGTTATAAGGTTTGGTACGTTCACCTACAAACAGACACATTTGACATGAATTTTAGAAAAACAGAAAGTTAGAGAGGCATAATCATCATGACCTTAATATGGGATACTTCATCTTTAGAAGATGGCCTGATCTAGTAATCTGGCTTAAAACTATAGAAACTTCCACAAAAAAGATTGCATTTTCTTTTCATTCCATAACGACTTTGAAGTTTGAACAATTTTCCAATTTGGTGGACGGATGCTGCCTTTAATTTATTATACTACTTTCCAGCTTCATCTGCACTGTCTATTTTAGACTCTTAGTTTAGATTCTGCAGACACCAAGCATGGTCTTGCATCGAACCAAACAAGTCAAGGCACAAATTTATGATTAATAAACATACGCAGAGAGTAAAGTGGAATTTACATTTATAATATTCATTAGTTTACAACATGCCTATTTTCAGTTGAGGGGGAAAATAAAAAAAAAAAAAAGTAGATGAAGAAATATCCAACCCTGGCTCTCTTTCGTTCTCTCCACCTCACTAACAAATTATAATAAAAAAAACACCATGCAAAAGTTTAATTAAAAACAGTCTAAACTTGAAACAAGTGAGAGGGAAGGTGCATGTCACTTAGAAACGGCCTTGAGATTTACAATATGCTGCAAGTATCCGTTCCATCAATTACATAATGAGTGAATTCATAACATTAATTTAAGCAGAGATCAAATCATGAAAACAGCACAATAATTAGTACTTAACTCATCGCAAGAATTTTTTATCAATCGACATGAATTTGTTGGACAAGTCTCAACTCCAACAGAAGTTGATGAAGGCATGGTTTTTCAGTTATTCTTTTACCTCAGTTTCCAATTTAGCAGGTTTAGAAATTGAAATTTAATTTTCCCCATATGACTTTATGAAAGTTTGTTATTGGAAACTTTTGGTTAACAAATGATCCAAAAATTTGGCTGATGATGATGGAACATATTGACATAATGTGATCCATATATACCACTTCTTATTGTTGTGGTTGACATCTTTCATTCAAGTCTATATACCAACTCTGGAGCCATGAATGAACAATGTCAAATATTTTCCAAGATGAAAAAAGTTTTGTTAACTGATAGTATTTAATTCCACGTTTAATCTAATGATTATTCAGACAACAAATAACTTGCCGGTAAACATAATTGACCTAAGAATTTTCCTTTTAAACATATACCATCTGACATTCTGACCAAATACTTGGGCCTCATCATAAGCCCATATCCCAGACAGTCAATATACACAACCGGAACTTATCATAAGCCCATGTCCAAGACTGACCTAAATCATACATGAGGTTTCAAATTAGTTAGTCTAATAGACTAATAGGGCCAGTTTGATTGTGGAAAATGGAGGCTTATAAATGGAAATGGAAATGGAAAGTTGAGTGGGCCTCTGTCTGTAAAAGTTGTCTGCTGCAACAATAGTGGTAGGGGTCATTTGTTTGAACAAAATGAAACTTAAAGGACTAAAACAGTTTTTTTGAGGTATAGGGAGTAAAACCAAAATTGATGCAAACCATTGTTATAAAAGCCAAATTGGAAGGCGAAGCAGACATGCCTTGGGTCATGGTTCAACATGGTCGAACTGCTCAAACGAATGGTCGGACCGACGGTCAAACTAATAACCGTTGAGCCGAAATGTGAAGTGGTCGACGCTTACAAGTTACAACACATATGTTAACTATAAGGACCAAAAAAACCTGCTCTTAAAACTTGATGGACCACATTAACCAAAGAAATTGGTTTAACTCAAGAAAAGAATATGGTAGAGTATAATGCAAATAATAATCATCCGGGTCGGACTCTTGGCCCGGTCGCGTTCCTCATCACGAGCCGTACACGTCATTCTCTGAAACCTGCTTTCTCCTTCCACCGCCGTCAGATCTCCAATCAACGCCTCACATTCATCCCTCACATCTAACCAATCTCTCACATCCCTTCTTCTCCACAATTGCACCCAACGAATCATCATAATCTGTAAAAAAAAAAAAAAACAAAGCTTCAAACAAAAAAAAACCATGGGAGGTGGAAGCAGAAGAGGAAGAAGATCCAGTAACGAAAGTAGTGGCAATAATAAGCAGAAGAGAAATCACAGAAGAGGGTCTTTTGTTAAAGCTGACGTCTTTGTTGATGGGGGCTTTTTATCTGATTGGCAGCTTCACTCAACTCCACCTTCAGGTATTATTATTCTTTTTGTTGTTTATTTCTTTCTTTGGGGTGGAAATTTGGGGTAAAGATTTGATTTTTATTTGTGGGGTTGTGGTTTTTGGTGTTGCAGGTAAACATGGTGGGTCAAATAGTAGGAAATGTGGTTCAAAATCTGGGAATATTGATAGAAATGAAGCATCTTCATCTAGAAGTAAAGGTGGAATATCTTCTATTGCTGGATCTGCTATTGGATATGTTTATCCTATGGTATGCTATACTTGATAAAAGCGTTATCTTTATGCTTATTTGAGGCACTACTTTAATGTAAAGGAAAAAAAAGGAAAGTATTACTACTAAGATCACTCTCACATTTCAATGTGTTCCTAAATATAAATATAAGATCATTTTCTAATTTTTCACAATTTTTTTCACTAATTAACCTCATAGTAGTTGTGAATAATAAACAAGTAAAAGATGAAGAGTGGTGATCAAGGTATATGGTAAGGACAAATCGGGAATATCATGTGATAATAACTAATTAATTAACATCCTGAATGAATCTGATCAAATTAGGAAAGTGATCTTATACTCCCTCCGGTCCTAAATATAAGACCTAATTGACTTTTTTGAAAAATCCTAAAAAATAGCAAAATAAGTTAATTATAAATTGATTTACCTAATTTTTTTCCCTTAAACTAGTTTATTTTACTTATAAACTAATGGATAATCTAAAAATATATCAAATATGTCATGATTTAATAAACTATTTTGTAATCTTAACCTCTCCAAAAAAAAGTTATCTAGGTCCTATATTTAGGACCGGAGGTAGTATTTAGGAACGGAGGTAGTATTATTTTTGTATATGTTGACCAAAATTTAGTGAGCTTTCATATGATTAAAATTGTGTTCTAAATTATATTTTTTTTGACTTATCCTGCTATGGTTTGCTGATAAGTGTTAATGAGATGAAATGGCTAGTTTTCCCCCCTTTAAGATTACTGAAAATCTCTTGGGCTATAGGATACATTATTTCTGTCAATGTCTTTTTGGATGAGTTGGATATACTTTTTTTCCCCTTTGTTCTTACATGATGGTACTGGTGAAATGGTTTACTCTGGTACAATGAGCTCTAAGAAGTAAATTTGGACTCATGTTTTACATGATGGTACTGGTGAAATGGTTTACTCTGGTACAATGAGCTCTAAGAAGTAAATTTGGACTCATGGTTTGCGACCAAAAATGTGATTATTTGTATCCATATGCGCATAACTATCCTGGAGGGAGATGTTCGATGGATTCTAGACTGAATGATTTATTAGTTAGGTGTCTCCTTTTTGCCTTTGGAGTTTGAACATATTGGTTTAATCTTGTGCCTTTGTTTAAGCATCAAACTGATTTTTTTAAAGTTCAGATACCCATGTTCTGGTAGCTTGACAATGATTTTCTTGCATTTGATTCTTCATTGATAGAAGGTACCATGCACTGGGAACAATAGTGAAGATATTGACCTAGATCATCAGCAGCATTTGGATTTGAAGAATTTCAAACACAGTAATGTTGTGCATATGGATCAAACACCTTCATCAAAAGATAACGGTGTGGAATATACTTATAGTTATGGTGCAGAATTTGTTTTAGGTGAGTGCTCTCACAGAGGATTGGGGTTCTCCGAAGAACAAGATGAAACCCCTAGTGATATTGCGGCATCCATTGAACAGAATGAACCCCACTCAACTTCAGTTTTTGACTCATCGAACCCTGATAAGGATAATGAGGATATCAACTGCGATCTAAGCAGTCACATGATAGAAGACTCACCATCTAAGGCGCCATCCATGAGAAATTCTGGCTTTCTCTCCATTGGAGGTCTTAAATTATATACTGAGGACATCTCAGATGATGAAAGTGATGAGGATAGTGGGGCAGAGTCTCAGGATGAAGAATCCCAGAAAAGTTATAACTCAGAAGAACTAAATAGGTCAGCTAATAGCAGCAGTTCTGAGGATACATCTGATAGTGACTCAGACGTTGATGATGAGGTTGCTGAAGATTATTTAGAAGGAATTGGTGGTAGTGATCACGTCATAGATGCAAAATGGTTGCTAGAACCGGATTTGGATGCTTCGGATGATGATAGTTCTTCAAGCAGTTGCTATGATAAAGCTTTGGAAAAGTTGGGTGGAATGGCTCTTCAACAAGCCTCTGCGGAATATGGTATGAAAAAGGCTCACACATGGAAGAAACACTCTGCAGACTATAGATCGGGAAATATTTCTTCTGGAAAGAAGCATGTTACACAGTTCCCTCATTCATGGCCATCACATGTTCAAAAGAGTAAAGCCTCCAAAAAAATTCATGGTAATATTTACAGAGTTCGTCTATATTAAACATCCAATGTCTTTTTTGCTTGATCTAACGTCTAAATTTGTAATTACAGTGAATTGTAAGGCTAATGGAATTTTCATTATTATCTTTTAAATATCTGAAGCATTATATTTTTCAATTTAAGTGATGACTAAATCACCAACTTTACTACATAATAACAAGTGCCTGCATGATGTTGAGTTTGTTATTTTGGGATGGCTAGGTGATTGGGACTTATAGTGGGAATTAGAAATGACTAGGCAGGTAATATGTGTGCATTGTTATTATCTGTGAGCTTCCTGTCTGGGCTAAAAGGTTTTAAGAATACTATGTCTACCCTAAATTTTAATGCTAGATTGGATGATTTTTTGGTGGAAGTTTTTAAATTATTTAAAGAAAGAGATGCAAGTAGTTATTCATACTCATTAATCTCCATTCTACCATGCTCTTGTAGTACAGAAGGTGTAAAAGAAACCAAATACTTTTTCCAGATTACCAACTCATTTGATGGCAACAAAATAAAAAACAGTTTGATGGCATGAAGGATGTCCTTTTTGCCATTTGTTGAGACATATTCCTTGCAGGTGAAAAGAAAAAACTTCGTCAAGAAAGAATAGCTGCCAAGCGCAAAGCAAGAATGCTACGTCGTGGGGTTGATCTTGGCAAAATCAACTCGGTAAGGGAAAGTAAAAATCTAGTTATTTTAATTTCTCTGCTGACTCCTTGGTTATGTTTACCATTCCCTGGGGACATTCAGCATTATTTTCTGTTGACCGCACCCTCACTTCATTTTACATATGACATAATTTATCTTTAAATGCCTTTAAATCATTATTATCTGGTTATCCCTTTTCTAATGTTTTCATTTCTTCATAGCCTATTTTTTGCACTTCAAGTGTGTCTCTTAGTTCCAGTGATCTTCCCCTTAAGTTTGTATACGGCACTTTGTTACTCAGAAGATTCCTTCTATATGGTTGAATTTTGGGTGTGTTTACATCACCAAGTAGCTTCTTGTTTGGTTTGGATTACCCTAAGCTTGTATGCCCTTTATTTATACGTTTTAGTTATTTTTAGATGTGAAACATATTTTTCTCAAACAGTAGACCATATAAGGTTGTTCTGTTCGAAAATAATGTATTGCATTGCATTCAAACTATTTCCAGAATTTGATTGTCAATTCGATATATCTATTCTTTGTAGAAACTAGAGCAAATTGTTTCAGAGGAAGTGGATATGTTTTGCTTTGAACCTATGGATTCTCGGGACTGTACACAGGTTTTTTTCTTCCTCTCTTTTTGTTTATTTACTCTAGATTTTCTATTAGCCGTCTATTAGATTTTCTATTAGCTGTCTATTATATTCTGCGATGGTCACTATATCTGAATTGCATGTGCCATTTTCTGTCCATGTTAAAGGCATGGATCTTTGATCCAGATTAAGTCTCTGGACTTGAAAAAGTTATAAATTTGTAGAAGATTCTTCATTGCAAAGAGTCGTTTTCACCCCCCAGAAAAGACACTCTGTAGGATCTGTAAAGGTCTGGAGATTGGGCCTATAGATGTGGATGCTTCCACATGGATATGTTAAATGGATGAGTGCATGTTGCAAGGGCATTAGCAGGGTTGTGTGCCCCCCTTCCAATCAATAAAGTGTTGGTTATTGCCTACAAGTCAAATTTTTTTAAAACATCAAAATTTTCATTACTCTCTAATCGAAATTATTTATAAATTTTTTGAAACTTTATACATGCACTCATTTACAATAATGAAGTGCGGCTAGTTATTCAAAATATTTAGAACTGTATTTTTTGTTATTATCTTTATATTATAAGTCGTATTAATTCAAAGTGTTAGATTTTTCTATGCTTGAGGCATTATTTTTGGGTTCACCATGCCTAAATCCTACTTTTTAGGTAATTCTAACTTCATTGTGGATACTGGACCCACATTTAGGCTGTTTTACCTGTGCAATTGTTGTTCCCTATTTTGTTTGATGTATCTTGGTCTAAGAGAATAGATATTCACTCTTAATGATTGAAATTAGGTGCAACGCTTAGCTGGGATTTATAGTTTGCGGAGTAGCTGCCAAGGTTCTGGGAAAAAGAGGTGATTGTCTTCTCCATATTCTTATAGAAGTTAAATTTAGCTTTTGTGCAATGTAAGAAATCAAGTTTGGAATGTGGTTTCAGATTTGTGACAGTAATGCGAACACAGTCCACATGCATGCCATCTTCAAATGGGAGACAACGATTGGAAAAGGTATTGTATCATTTCTTTATCTTGATATTTAGTCAGTCACATATTGCATTTGTGTTTTCACCCATCTTTCAAAACTAAAATTAAAGAAAATGTCCCAGCCTCTTCTTTTTATTTGCCCTCAATTTTCAACCCAATCAGACTACCTTGAACTTTGGCACCCCAGTTCAAGTTTTCATGTTCATTGCACACTGCATAGCACTTGAGTTTTTTTTTTTTGAATAATTATGTTTTGATGAATGCATCTGCTTTAATTAGTTATGGCTGATACTGATTTTTTTTTTGGTTAAAAAAATTAACTTCAGTTGATAGGGGTTGACGAGGATGCGGACTTTTCTGTGCTTGACTTTATGAATGAAAAGTCAGTGAGTGCAAATAAAAAGGCGGGAAAGAGAAATTCAAAGAGAAATGCCTTGAGCCCACTAGAGATCAAGACATCAAAGCATCAAGCCAGTCAGGGCAGCAGCAAAGTGAAAGACAAGAAAGGGAGTGGAAGGAAAGTTTCATATGCAAGTCAACCGGTGTCATTTGTATCAAGTGGTGTTATAAATTCAGAAAATGAGCAGATGAATGTCGCAGCAGATTCTGAAGAGACTGATGGCACTAAGAAGGGCATTAATAACAATAACAACTCTGCTAACAACAATAATATAGGATCCTTTGAGGTACACACCACTGGTTTTGGATCAAGAATGATGGCTAAAATGGGATTCATGGAGGGAGGAGGTTTGGGGAAACATGGTCAGGGTGTGGCAGAACCCATTGAGGTTGTCCAGAGACCCAAATCATTAGGTCTTGGAGTTGAATTCTGCAGCAACCCTGTTGAGTCAGTAGTAAAGAACCCGGTTGAGCCGGCAAGAAGGAACAAGTCTTCAACTTCAGGCCTTGGTTCTTTTGAAAAGCATACCAAAGGGTTTGGATCAAAGATGATGGCCAAGATGGGTTTTGTTGAAGGTATGGGATTAGGTAGAGATTCACAAGGGATCACTACTCCACTGTCTGCTGTCAGGCGTCCTAAGTCCCAAGGACTTGGAGCAAAAGGCAAGTAGTTTTTGCTTGCTTGCCATTTGTTTCTTATGTTGGAAATTATGGAGTCAAACAATGGTAGTTAGGAAAAACAATCCCTATGGAGAGGTGTTCTGGTAAGGAAGCCTTGATCCAGACTTGTCATGTTTTCTAGATACCTATTTACAAAATTAGAAAAAGCATTGATACCGGATATCTCATCGGGTTATCAAATAAATTATGGTGCAAAATCTTGTTCTAGATCTATATTTATTTATAATTATGCACTAGGAAATATTCTTTCTGGGTCTACCTTTGTTTGTCACCATGGCATTTAGAACTATTATGTTCTTTGCTGGTGATTCTGGTGTATGAATGTGAAATTCCCTCTTCCCTCTAGCAGTTGATGATCTTGCAACATGGCAACTGAGCACGGTCATATGACTTTATGCTATATTGTGACTTTGAGTCACCTTATTTCTGTTTTATTAGTAACACAGGTCGTTAAGCAAACAAAATTATGGGGTTCTTTAGCAAGATGATTACTTGTTAGGATAATAAGCGAGCTTATTTTCTACTCCACTTTACAAAACATTTGTTTGATTTAGTATTCTAAAACATTCATTTAAACAATATCATTCCTAATCATTCAAATTGTTTAATTGGGAGGAATAGATAATAAGACAATTAGATTTTTAATTTTTATAAATAACATGAGATCAACAATAAGAAAGCTTTATTCTATTGAGTGGGGTTAACTATATATATAGCAGGATACTATGTGCTCTATTATTATATTCTTTTCATTAACATATGTTGCTCATTTTTTTTTTTAAAAAAACCATATATAGTCATTCAGCTCCACGCTGCAATGTGTAAACAATTTATTACCGGCAGAAAATAAAAATAAGTGGCGAAAATGGAGAGGAAGTAACAGTAGTTAGTTACTCGAAATTGATATTTCCATACATTCCTTTTGGTTGCTGATAAAAAAAAAACATTCCTTTTGGTGTTGAAGAGTTACTGTTAATAGTAAAAAGACAAAACATGCATACGATCTTACTTGAGGACATAGGCGAGTACCTCTATTCTTGAGTATCCAGGAGACAAAAAGGAAAAAAGAAAGTTAAGAGGCTTGATTCACAAATCATAAGGTATGAGCATGGTTGACAAATTATAAGTGAGGAGAGTTGCTGAAATTTGTCTTAAGTGTGACTTTAATATGATTTACTAAAATTATATATAATCCACAATTCCACAGGCATAGTTTCTGAAGATATGATATATTTTAATTTTTTTATGAAAATCCTAGTAACACTAAATAAACTAAATTAATTTGACTGAACTTTTTTCTAAATTAATTTATGTGACTTAACAGTTAACTTATAATCCTTTGTTAAACATTACGTCGTAATTTGACCCTTATTAGCAATCAGTTTATTCAAATCTAAAGGAAAGTGGTTTATCACCTCTTCCTATATAGATATGGTTGTCTCCCTCCGATAAAAACACTTTCTCAGTTCAAACACACATTCTTATCACTAGCTCAACCAACTACTCACAAAATTAACATATAATTTTATAACACTGAAAAACATTATAATTAAGCGCCTCCTTTACCTTCTTTAAAACTCTAGGAATTCATATGTGTACACAAACATAAATAATTTAAAGTAATGCACCATGAAGTAATGCACCATATGTGTGTACACACATAAATACGTGTACACACACATAAATAATTAAAAGTAATGCACCATGAAGTAGAAGGACTCCCTGTACTCCCTCCAGTTCATAATATAAAAGTTCAACCATCAAAAAACACTTTTCAAGAAAACATTCAAAAGTTAGTTGACATACATGTGACACAAAAACACACTTTTTAAGGAAACATGCAAAAGTTAACTGATATACATGTGACACCAAAACACACTTTTTAAGAAAACCTACAAAAGTTAGTTGATATAGATGTGACATCAAACACTTTTTAAGGAAACATGCAAAAATTAGTTGATTTACATGTGACAGCAAACACACTTTTTAAGGAAACATGTAAAAGTTAGTTGATATTACATGTGACAGCAAAACACACTTTTTAAGGAAGCATGCAAAGGTTAGTTGACATACATGTGAACCAAAAAAACATGCAAAAGTTACTTGATATACATGTGATATAAAAACACACTTTTTAAGAAAACATAAGTTAGTTAAGAGGTTGGATGTGGTAGTTATTGGTTGATGGAGCATGGTTGGGTGGAGAATGAAATCTAGTGGCTTCTGTTACTCCTGCCTCGCTCAGTCACTCTGAACCACCCGAACTCCTTCCTTCTTCTTCTTCAACCTTCCTTCTCTCTCTCTCTCTCTCTCTGAGCAACAATGTCAGCCACCTCTCTCTCTTCACTTCACTTCTCTACTGTCACTCCATCTCTCTCCTTCTCTCTACTCTCTCCCTCTCCTTCTTCCTCTTCATCTTCCTTTGACCAATGTCTCTCTCTCCCACGTGCCCTCCACTCTCAGCCTCTTCGTGTTTCCCATTTGAGACTCAACCCAAAATCCAAGGTTACCTTTTCTCTTTCTACTCATACTCTCTGCCTTTGCTCTTTCATTCACATGCAATCATATATTCATATTCACGTTTGTTGCTTATGCTCTCTCCTTTGTTTTGAAGATGGGTTTGAGAGTTACTTGTTCAATGAACCAGCCATTGAAGGTCATGATATCAGGTGCTCCTGCTTCTGGCAAGGGAACTCAATGTGAATTGATTGTCCACAAGGTACTTCTTTGCCACTCTTTCAACACTTTGGTATGCTTTTTATGATGCATGTTATATTGGAGATAACATGACAAGAGGATAGTAAATGTTTTTTAACTTTATAACAAGTACTCCCTTCGTTCCTATATATATATAGATCATTTTCCTAATTTGATTAAATTAAGGATGCTAGTTGAGTTAGTTATTAACACATGATATTACTAATCATATACCTTTATTCTCACTCTCCCACTCGTGCTTGTTTATTATAGATAAGGTTTATTAGAGATTATTTGGAAAAATGTTGAGAAAAATTAGAAAGTTGCTTATATTTAGGAACATATTGAAATATGAAAGTGATCTTATATTTAGGAATTGAGAAATTGAGGGAGTAATATATATAAAAATGGAGATAGTAGATGTTTGATTTCTAATTTTACACTTGCACATTAATTTTAAAGAGGATAGAGTGTGTGTAATAATGATGTAAATGTAAAGTTGGAAAGTTACATTAATTTTACCTATAATAAATAATTCTACTATGTTCTTTGATTTGTGTGAAATGGTTGATTACATCTTATAATGTGGATTAGAGAGAGTTTAATAATTTTTATTTGTGGTCTATATGCATGAAGTTGTGCAATTGATTATTGATTGGTTGTTTAGTTTGGATTAGTTCATATATCAACTGGGGATTTGTTAAGAGCTGAAGTAGCAGCTGGCTCAGAAATTGGAAACAAGGCCAAGGAGTACATGAATGCTGGTCGCTTGGTTCCAGATGAGATTGTGACTGCTGTAATAAACTTGAGTTTCTTACTTAAAAGTTCCTTCCTTGTTGCGTTTTCAAAGATTAGATTGATTGAATCACTGCCATGCTTATTATTTTTTTTGTAGATGGTAACTTCACGATTGTCTCGAGAAGATGCAAAACAAAAAGGGTGGCTTCTAGATGGTTTCCCTCGGAATTTCTCCCAAGCAGAGGCTCTGGAACAAAATCAGATTAAGCCAGATATCTATATTGTATTAGATGTATGTGAACAAAATTAGGTTTTAGGCCTTTCTTGCTAATATTAACTTCCAATGCAGCCTCATGATGAGACAAGTATTTTATTATTTTCTACCATGAATGAGATTCATAGCTTTACTCAACAAGTATATATATTGCTGCATCTTTTATATTACACGTTGAAGAAAGTTAATTCTGTTGCAGTGTTGAGTCTTTTGATATATCATTTGTGTTTTGGTTTTGCCTGAGTTACATTAAGTAGGTTTATGTTCCTTGCTGAGTCAATAAGTTTTCTAATACTCAGGTTCCTGATGATATTCTGATCGACAGATGTGTTGGGAGAAGGCTTGATCCAGTGACAGGGAAGATTTATCATATTAAAAATTTTCCACCTGAGAATGAAGAGGTCAAATCAAGGCTAATCACTCGTCCTGATGACACAGAAGAGAAAGTATGATACAAATTTATATTAATTCATGTAACAAGGGTTATAATTATCTGTTGTTTTATGTTTTACCTATTGTGAGGATTGTTTGTTCAGACTTAGTTTGTGTGTGTGTGTGTGTGTTACTATATTACTCCAAAAGATATTAGGAAATGCAAGATGTAGTATAGGAAAATGTTTAAAGCTTTGTGATTCAGTGATAGAAAGTTTTGAAGCATTTTGTAAATCATACGATTTCAAAAATAGAGTGGAGACATAATTTCAGTTCATGTAGACGTATTTTTTTTTTTCCTTTTTTGCCTAATTGCATTCACATTCTTTTATTACCTTGCAATGCCATTCTTCAAACATACTAGCACGTGCTAAGATCACTGTCCATATCGTTATTTATTTATGTTTTCAAGTGTGCTATTTGTGCTTGTGTCCTTCTTCATTATATACATGATGTCAGATTCATGTTGAGCTTCTTTCTTTTTCTTTTATATTTAATTTATGAGCATAATTTATATTATTTTCATCTTATGGAAAGTTCATGATCCGAAATTAAGTAATCTGTCTGGAGTATTACATATTTGATTCTTTTCAGGTTAAGTCGCGGCTACAAATATATAAGCAAAATGCAGAAGCTGCTTCTTCTGCTTACTCAAGCATAACAAATAAGGTTGTAGGATGTTGATATTTATCTGTGCATCGTAATAATGTGCAACTGTGGGAAATTGCTAAATTAGTTTTGGCTGACATGCAGATCGACGGGAATCGCTCAAAGGAAGTAGTTTTTGAAGAAATTGACTCTCTATTATCACAAGTGCAAAATGAGAGGGGAAAATTAATAAAATCAGGTTTGAATTTTGAACATTCTTTGGTTTCATAAAGTATCAAAGTGTTTTGTAGTAAAAGGCATGTCATTCATCAACCATATATGAGTAGACAGTCTATAAATTGGCAATCTTAACACGCTATTTAGTGTATTATATAACCTCTACTTTCCTGAATTATTCACTTCTGTGATATGGTAAGAGTACCCTCTTACCTAAGTGTCAACTGAACTTCTTAATTAAATCCTTGATATTTTGTATTCTGGGGCTTCAGATGTGGGGTTGATATGATATAGCAAAATGCAGTTCAATTTTTTTAAGATTATTTACTAATTAATTCAATACTTGATTTCTGTGCATCAGAAAAGCCTATTCCTGATATAAAGAAGGGAAGGGAATCTATAAACCAGGTATATGTTATAAATTATGACTAGTTTTTCTTTTCTTTCAGTTTTCATACTTTTTAACTAGTAATTCTATGATTCCTTTTTTCCTCTTTGATTTCTTATTTCCTTTAGCTTGTTACAGGATAAATGGAGAGGGATCCCTACTAGACTAAATAACATACCACATTCCAGAGAGATCAGGAAATATTTCTATAATGATGTACTACTAGCCACAGATAGGGCTATAAAAGATGGAAAAACCCGGTTGAAGGTTTGTAGTCCCTTTCTGCTTTATCTGTAATCTAAAGCTACTTGAATGTTTTTTATTGTCATGAGTCTAAACCCACGCATTAACAATGAGCATTGCATTTTTGGTCCCTGCATCCTATGAATAATGTTAGACATAACTTTTTAAGATCGTTTCGGCTCAGACGGAAAATTAACATTAATGACTACGAGTTTAGTATAGAATGGTAACAATAAAAGGGTCAAGGAATAAGATTATGTTGCTTCATTGTTTAACCAAACTGATATTATTGACAATGCTATGTAATGCTGATTTGTCATGCCATATCAACCAGGTGGACATCAACATTCCAGAGCTGAACCCAGAAATGGTATGAAAATATTTTCCCTCTTTTTTTTTCCTAAGCTTTTCATCAATTGAAAATATCATCTATGGGCAGGACGTTTATCGAATTGGTACTTTGATGGAACTTGTTCGAGATCTTGCCCTTTCATTCGCTGATGATGGGAAACGTGTCAAGGTATCTTAATTCTTGTTCTAATTTGAACTATTTTTGTCATTTGGATGATAATTGGATATCAATTATAAGAAGTATTATTTTAGCTTAAGCAACCATGTTTGATATTTTCTTGCAGGTTTGTGTGCAAGGGTCAATGGGAGAAGGTGCTCTTGCTGGAATGCCACTGCAGCTTGCTGGAACTAGAAAGATCTTGGAGTTTATGGATTGGGGTGATTATGGTGCAAAAGATACCTTTATCCAGATTGGTTCAATAGGTAAAAGGATGAGTTCAAACTTGTATATTTGTGGTGATTTAGATTCCTTCCATCTTAGCATTTGACCATGCTTCCCTCCCATTTATTTGCATGATCATTCATGTGCTAGTGTTTAACTCAAGGCATCCTGCATATCACTATTATGTGAGGAAACAATGAGATAATTACATTTTTACACAAGTCTGTACAGCTATATCAAAACATTTATAAATGTAGAAAGTGATGCATTTACTACAACTATGAACTACACAGCTAGAGGTGGTGCTGGTGAGTCAATTTCATATTGGAATTATATGTATGGATTTTGCCATTTTTTATGCATGATCTAATTTTCCACAAAGAAGTTTTGTTTAACATTAGCTTTTGATTTTCCAATCTCAGGTGCTGCAGAGGTTGATGAGCAAGATGACATGTATATCTTGGTGGCTCCTCAAAATGCTGTTGGGAATTGTATTATTGATGTAAGGACATAAAGAATAAAATTATGACAAACATGTTCAAGGGACAACATTTACTGTGCATATTTGAAAGGAAAATATTTATTGTTTCAGCATTATTTCAACTTCTCTTTCACTTTTTAATATTTTGGAGGTTAAATATACAGGATCTAAGAGCGATGACCGATGCTGCCAAACACAGGCCAGTTATCCTAATCAATGCTAGGCTTAAGGTTTAATTCCTATATTCCTGTTGCAAATTTCTTTCCAGCTATAACTATGTGGCTTGCAAATTCTTGCAAGAAAGTGTTGTTAGTTACTGGTATTGATAAAGTAAATCTGATAACGATGAACCTGATGCCTAGTGTTCAATTCATAAAATGCTCAGTTGACTTAATCACATGAGATATGAAAAGTTGAAAACCGCATGCTTTGCAAATTTGAAATATCTATTGCTTAGACTCTTAAGGGGATTATCTGAGTTCTATACTGCAATGTGAAAACACACTTTAATAACCTTTCTGCTACATGCAAAACTGAAACATCTATGGATTTCTTTGCAATCAGGATTTGCCTGGTTCCAGTGGCATAATGCAGGTAACTACTGAACCAACAAGTTTGAAGCAACCATACATTTTTTTTCTTAAACAAAAATTCATACTTTTCTCATTTGACACAGACAATGGGACGGGAAGAGAGACTTAAGTATGCAGCATCATTTGAAAGTTGCTACTTCTTTCGGCTTCTCTATTATGCAGGAACTCAGTATCCCATAATGGGAGCTATCAGGTTAGATAAGAATCTTTGAGATTTCGTCTTTTAAAGGTTTGAGAAAAAAGGTGAAATCAATGGACCAACCACCATCCATGACTTGATTTGCTGAACAATATGGTATCTCAGAAAGAAAAGTCTTTGTTCTGACATTGTAAAATTTTAAAAAATTCTTACAACATACTTTTGAAGCTTTTAAAATGAATCGTTGTTTAATTGAAGCTGCCTCTTATTTTTGGCAAAATTCAATGTCTTACATTTCTGTTCTGGAGGAGAAATTTTGCACCTTGCAATTTCAGGGTTATAATGATGAAAATGGTTGCCAAGTGCTACTTTTAGTCTATATCTGATTATGGAAGCTAATTCATATAGTTGTTTGACATGCACACAAAGAAAAGACTTATGTGCCAAATCTCACAGTCACCAATTGTTACCATGTAAATGAACTGCTTAATGTTTAGGATGTCTCATCCATTCCCTTACGAGCTTTACAAGAGGGTGGATGAATCATATAAAAAGGAGAAATATGTTCTCTTGTCAACATTTCCTCAAAGGCCTACAACTGATGAAATTAATGACACCTTCCAAGGAAAACCAAGGTAAATTTACTCATGTTTAATCCTTATTTCCCAAGGCTGTGACTTCATTATCTTGACTTTCTTATAATTAAAGCTTAAAAAGGGCATTCAATTGAATAGTTTCTTGAACCTCTTGCAGGTCTGAAACTAGGAAAGCCTCTGGAATTTGGTCAGTAACTTGTTATCCTTTGTCTTAGTTTTTAACAAGGAAATTATAGCTCTTTTAAATGACTATAGGAAAAATTGAGAAAGAGTCCCCATTGAAAAACTTACTAGTGAGAGTGACCTGGTAAATTTTTAAACACACAAAAAAACGGTACTCAGTAAATTTTGCAACAAAGTACTAATACTCTTATTTAGGTCCTTTCCACCAATAAAATTTTCAACGTGGGACTTTTTCCTGATTTTCCCTTTGTTAAATGTTATTTTTCATAAATCCTTTATTTTCCCCCATTGACATGGCTTATCTCTTTGTCAGGGGTTTCTTGAGTGGCATTCTTTGAGCAGAATGAAATCATATGGACAGTTTCTTGTGGAAAGTAGAAGACTATACATAGCTCCTACCTTTTCCATTAAGTCAAACTGATTTTGCTGATTAGTTTTAGGGAAAGGTCATATCATCAGAGCTTGTAGTTTACCTTGAGGGTGATGCAATCTACAATATACAACTGAGTGCAAGAAGACAGAACACAAGAGTTGAAAAAAAAGGAGAATAAAGTTTTTTTTTCTTCAATACTATAAATGCTCACGTTAGGTGGATGGGAAAAATTTGTAGCAACTTGAATAGAGGGAACTGGATTTAATCATACTCTACATTTGGACCAATTATTCTGCATCCTTAGGTTTCTTAATACGTAAGAGGTGGGGTATAATTGATTGATGTGAGTTTGTGAGTTTTGTTTTCATTTGGAGTATATGTATATTTATACACATCATGTGTTTACTCAATGCAACTTTGTTGGGACTTGTTCAATGGCTGTAATTGCACCAACAAATATCGGGAGTTTCATTTTTTTTTTTTCAATATTTGACTTCTTTTCCCATATTCTTTTCTAAGATTTATATTGCATTCTCTCAGTCTCATCTCATGTCTAACTTATCTTCTTTATTTGGCCCCACAGTAACCAAAATCTCAAACTCTTTAATAATCTCTTTATTAACGGTTGACAACTGATTGCCACTTGCGACGACCTCTTGTATTTAGTCCCCTTACTTCCCTCCTAACAGCAAACCACCTTCATTAGCGAATAATAAAGCTAAATTATTCTTTATGATTTTATAATATAAGAATTATCAACATCAATAAAACTGATATAGCAATATTTTTGAAATACCATACTTATCAAATACAAACACAATCCTTAGTCTTCCTTCATATTCCTCACGGCAGATCGGATTCCTTGAGTCAGACAAAGAATGAAAAAAAAAAAACCAACACTAAAAATATCGTAGTTATTGCACACAAATATCAATATATTGTAAGCACATAAATATGTCAATAAAATTTTATTATACAAGGTGTCCATGTAATATAATATCTGTATAGTAACGCAAGTTGGAAGCAACTCCTCGTTTGACTTTGAAGTTTGAACCCTACTGCCAGCTTTCTGAAACAAACATTAAATAAAACAATTTGAAGATTTCTGTCTTATTCTTCTCCTTCTTCTTCCACTTCTGAACTTTGTAAAAGCTTTTATGAAATACATTTCTTAAAAACAAATAAAAGAAAAGCTTCCTCCTTAGAAGAAGAGAATTTGTAGATATGGCAGGAGGGTCTTTTGCAGGAGGAGGTGTGTCCAAAGAGAGAGCAAATCAGTACAAAGGCAAAGTCACACCTTATGTGGTCATTGCTTGTATTGTTGCTGCCACTGGTGGCTCCCTTTTTGGCTATGATATTGGAATCTCAGGTTCCTTCCATTCTCAACTTCATTAGAGAAAATTATAGTTGCATGTCGAAATTGTAAGATGTGGATTAATGGTATATAATGTTACGTTGAGTCTCATCACAGAAGTTCAAGCTTCTGTGTAGGAATGACAAATATGTGTTCTTAATCGATATTTCAACAAATTTTATGTCATTATTACTACTTAGAATCAAACTTTTGATTTTTTTTTTCAGGTGGGGTTACTTCAATGGATGATTTTCTTAAGGATTTCTTCCCAACAGTGTATAGACACAAGAGTCATGCACAAGAGAGCAACTATTGTAAGTACAACAATCAAGGCCTTGCAGCTTTCACATCTTCTCTATACCTTGCTGGGTTAGTTGCTTCTCTAGTGGCTTCTCCGGTCACCAGAAAGTACGGCCGGCGAGCCAGCATAATCGCCGGCGGTGTCAGTTTCCTCATTGGATCAGCCCTCAATGCCTCAGCTGTTAATCTTGCAATGCTTCTCTTAGGTAGAATCATGCTTGGTGTTGGTATTGGTTTTGGAAATCAGGTATGTATGCATGTATGATTGTGTATCACATGAGTGGTTTTAGTTTTTTACTTGTTAGAGCTGACTTCTCTTTTTCAATCCTGGGATTTAATTTAAGTCACTTAATCATAACACATTTTATATATTATTCAATTATACGGACTTTTAAATCAAATAAATTACTAGTTTATTAAAATTCAAATAAATCAATTTATAAGTGATTTATTTAAATTCATCTTATCTATTTAGTAACATAGGATAAAGTTGTAGTATATGTTCTTATTGGTTTAATATCTGATATGTGGGTCATTGGCTCACACGATATTAATTAAGATGATAAAGCTGCAGTGTTAGGTGAATTGAGCTATGTTATTAAAGTTTAAACCCATCCATGAACCGAGGTTAATTAAATTAATAAATCTTTTCACCAGTCTCTTCTTGGGCAGTCTAATTAATTAAGAGTTATTTGACCAAAAAGAATTAAGAGTTACCTCCGTTAAATTTGATAGCTTCTGAACTAAGTTTTATTGGATTACATGTTGTGCATGTATGAATTTTTCTATATATTTATAAATCAATGGTTTTTTATTTAAATATTACTTCAATATATGGACAATTAAACTAATATAGGTAGATTAAGAAATTTAGTTAAATTAGTTATTTATAATAACATGAATAGATTGTATATAAATTCTTTTTTTGAACTTGGACTATTATTAAATCACTTCCAATTATAAGTCAACGCCTCAAATATATTGGTTTCATGTGAGATGTGACTTATGAAGCCAACTTGATATAATTGTTCCATTAGTGAACGGGCTCGATTTTTCTATTTCTCATACAAGATTAAAATTCAAAATAAAATAATTTTTTAGAAGTAGGAAAGAATAATAAATTCACTCGGTGCATGCATTGAAGTTTTATAACTAAATTCAATGTTCAGTTTTTTTTTTTTGAATTATTTTTATTTACATAATTCAATAGTCAGTTGGTTCTTGACTTCTTATATTCAGCATCGGGGGAACTAGCTAATGTTTTAATTAATGTTTGATACATCTGGTTTAAGCCCTAGAACTTCAACCTCCACTTCATTGACCGGTTCGATCGGTTTATATTTCCTCTTTTGCTAAATATATAGGGTATAATTGATTTTTCAATTAATCTTAAAAATGTTAAATAGATTATTTGTAAATTGATCTCTTGGATTTTTTTTCTAAAATATTTTATTTGGTTTATAATAAAATATCATATAATCTAATGATAAACTATTGTCAATTACTATAGGGCGAAGGCCCAAAAATGATACTCCCTCCGGTCCTAAATATAAGACCTAATTGACTTTTTTTGGAAAATCCTAAAAAAAGCAAAATAAGTTAATTGTAAATTGATTTACCTAATTTTTTCCCTTAAACTAGTTTATTTTACTTATAAACTAATGGATAATCTAAAAATATATCAAATATGTCATGATTTAATAGACTATTTTGCAACCTTAACTTCTCAAAAAAAAAAGTTATCTAGGTCCTATATTTAGGACCGGAGGTAGTACATAACTATTGGCTAAGGAACAAAAGTAATACATAACTATTCTGAGGTACATCAATGATACCTAACTTTTACTTGGGATCAAAAATGATATTTTCACTAATATGACAATAAAATTGGACATGAAAAGTCCAAAATGCCCTAATAAATAAAATAAAGGGCGAAGGCCCAAAAATGATACATAACTATTGGTCAAGGAACAAAAGTAATACATAACTATTCTGAGGTACATGAAAAGTCTAAAATGCCCTAATAAATAAAATAAAATAAAACATAGAGTTAGTCCCTATAGTTTTAAAGCTAAGGTTTTAGTCTCTATAGTTTCCTCCATTTAATAGAGTTAATCCCTATAATTTTAAAAGGACCAACATATGGCATTAACAGAGTTAAATATGATTACGTGGCACTAGTTCTGTTAGTTTTTGTCATGTGGCTTATGACTGGAGAGTATGAGTTGGAAATAATTATTTAAGGTGGATAAATGATTTTATTTATTAAGGAATATATTAAAAAAATAGAAGTCATCTCTGTCACAAACCAAACTGGACGGAGAGGAGGAATTTGGGGAAGACGAAGAAGACATAGCCGGAGTAGTGGAAGGGGTGGGGGCCGCGGCGGCGGGCCTTCTCGCTGGGGTGGGCGAAGGGGAATCTGGTCTAGTCGTGGCTGCGGCTTCACCTTGGGCTTCACCGTTCTCTGCCACCATATGTCGCTGCTGGTTTCTAAGAGAGGAAGAGAAAAGATGATGGGATGAAAGAGAGAGAGAGATGTGGTGAAAAGATCTTTATTAAGAAGAGCAAACTGACCAGATTGATATCAAAGGCCACCAAGAAGTAACATTTTTTATATTAAAGTTCTCAATTTGAGCACAAAACTTACAGCAGAACCACACCAGTTGGTTTAACCCTATGTTTTATTTTATTTTATTTATTAGGGCATTTTGGACTTTTCATGTACCTCAGAATAGTTATGTATTACTTTTGTTCCTTGGGCAATAGTTATGTATCATTTGGGTCTTCGCCCTTTATTTTATTTATTAGGGCATTTTGGACTTTTCATGTCCAATTTTATTGTCATATTAGTGAAAATATCATTTTTGATCTCAAGTAAAAGTTAGATATCATTGATGTACATCAAAATAGTTATGTATTACTTTTGTTCCTTGGCCAATAGTTATGTATCATTTTTGGGCCTTCGCCCATTACTATAATACAATAATCTAACCAGCATTTTGTTTTGTCAAGGCAATTCCTTTGTATTTGTCGGAGATGGCACCCACCCACCTAAGAGGAGGACTAAACATGATGTTTCAAGTAGCCACAACATTTGGGATTTTCACAGCAAACATGGTCAACTATGGAACACAAAAAATCACACCATGGGGATGGAGATTATCTCTAGGATTAGCAGGTGTACCAGCTCTATTAATGACAATAGGTGGCATATTCCTCCCTGACACCCCAAACAGCCTAATAGAAAGAGGATTCAAAGACAAAGGAAGAAAACTCCTAGAAAAAATAAGAGGCACAAAAGATGTTGATGCAGAATTCCAAGACATGATTGAAGCAAGTGAATTTGCAGGGTCAGTGAAACATCCTTATAGGAATATATTGGAAAAGAAGTATAGGCCAGAGTTGGTGATGGCCATTTTTATGCCAACATTTCAGATTTTGACTGGAATAAATACCATTCTGTTCTATGCTCCGGTGTTGTTTAGTAGTATGGGGTTCGCCGGAGATGCGTCATTGTACTCATCGGCGACCACCGGAGGAGTTCTTGCTTTCTCCACGTTCATTTCAATTGCAATGGTTGATCGATTGGGAAGAAGACCGTTGCTTATTAGTGGCGGAGTTCAAATGATTACGTGTCAGGTAATAAATTACTCTTAGCTTGGATTAGATTAAGGATGTTAATTAATTTAGTTTATATGAGATAATAATCTTTATATAATGCAGTAGTCGTGTTTTTAATTCACTCCTATGATCATCCCCTAAGTTGAATTTAGATAAGTGTGCTGCTAAATTCACTTCAACTCTAAATAATTCAATCCCTTGATTTCCAATGTTTTTTTTTTTGGTCTGACTTGATTTCCAATGTTTACAACCCACTTAAATTTAAATATATACTAAAAAGATATAGCTATATTGGGGCGCTAGCGCGTGTATTAGTCATTACATTTTTTAAAAGTTAAATTATTTACTACGGTCAGTGTATAATATAAAATTCTAATTTAATAATTTGAGGACACCAAGAGAAATTGTTTAGTTTGTTTAATATGTAACAGTTTAATAAAAAAAGATCTTATATTAAGTAAGGGAGACAATATTTCATAAGTTTATTATGGAATAAGGTTTTACGTGCATGATTAAGCTAGAGTTGTAGTTGCATAATAAAGTTTAGAGGCCAAAAATTTTACGGTCAAATTTATAAGAATTGAGTTGGATTGATCCAACTATGATATCCTTGTTAATGGATCAAATCTATTTCGTAGTATTTGAGTTGTACCGTTCTTATGTTTATTATGCATATTAAAATTTCGTTTCAATACTTTAAATATGAGAGAAAAACAAAGAAAACGGAAAACTCAACCAACTAATATTAGTAATATAATCTCTTTAGTTTGTCCTGTCGTGGTTGTGTGACTGTTTTACTTAATTTAATAAATTTTTACAATGCATGCATGAAAAGAAAAACATGTTAAATTAGTTATACGCAAATGGCCTTTTTGTTAAGATAACCAGGTATCCTACAAATGGTAGAATCAACAAAAGCTGTAGAAGAATCTCGCTAATCTAAAGCTAATAGCTTGTTCTGTGAAATTGAATATGCAAAATCTATTGTGGCGATAATTACTTACTCTTTAGAATTGGCCATGAACAACAGATAATTGTGGCGATAATCTTGGGGATCAAGTTTGGAAACTACCAACATCTATCCAAAATCTATTCAATATGGGTAGTTGTAGTGATATGTCTATTTGTGTTAGCTTTTGGATGGTCATGGGGCCCACTTGGGTGGACAGTTCCAAGTGAGATATTTCCATTAGAGATCAGATCAGCAGGCCAAAGCATAACGGTTGCTGTTAATCTTCTCTTCACATTCATAGTTGCTCAAGTCTTTCTTTCTATGCTTTGTGCTATGAGGTTTGGAATCTTCCTCTTCTTTGCTGGTTGGATCACATTAATGACTATCTTTGTTTTCCTCTTCCTGCCTGAAACCAAAGGGATCCCCATTGAAGAGATGTCACTCATGTGGAGAAGACACTGGTTCTGGAAAAAGATTCTCCCTACAGAATTAGAATTCTCAAGCTTATGGATCCCAAGATGCTAAAATAAAAACTTCCATGGACTCATCGTTTGATGTTGATGCACCTTGAATAATGGTGTTGTCTATAGAGTCAAATACAATTTCTCTCAATGATATATACATCCATTAACATAAGTTATGCCTTTGCTATATCCAAAATTGAATATTATGTAAAGAAACTTGTTTCATCAATATCATTGATTAGTATAAAGTATTAATGTAATTAATTGGAATATGATTTGTAGTTAAGAAGTTGAAGCTGTGAAAAAATAGTACCTTTAATAATCTTATTGGTCAAAGTGATCATTTAATGCATGAGAGGATAAATTTTTTTTCTTGTCTCAGGTTAACAGAAAATCTATAAAAAGGCTAAAGTATACTTTTGGTCCCTTATTCACTTAACGGAAAATGTTAATTTAACAATTTTAAATAGTCATTAAATACTGAAAAAAAGCTTAGATTAAAATATTTTAGTGTAATCATTCTTATATTTTTAAAAATAATAATTTTGGCCCCAATCTACTTATAATATAATCATTTAAATTTAAGTTAAACTAACGGTACGTTTGATAAAAAAAAACTAACTGTACGGTGTTCACGCAAGAATTTCTCACTTTTTTATACTGCTTTGAAATCTTCAATACTCATACTAGTTATTTTTTTTTTATCAAAACTCATACTAGTTACTTTGGCAGTTAAAAAAACACACATAAAAATGGAAAACTTAACAAATTAATATTTAATCTTGTGAGAAATTCTTGGGTGAACCCAATCAAACCATACAAGTCTACTTGTGATTGGTCAAACCAACGTGATTCATACTGTTAAATGTTAATCATCTCTTTATATTCATAGTTGCTTAACCTTTCTTTCCGTGCTTTTTCTTTATGAGAATTTCTTTCCATGCTTTGTGCTATGAGGTTTAGAATCTCCCGCTTCTTTTGCTGGTTGGATCACACTAATGACTCTATTTTAATTAATCTAGGTTTATATTATAGGGTTAAATATCAATATCTATCAACAATTTATACACCTTTAAGTATTATGTGACACAAAAAACAATAAAATAAAAAAATATCTACAATGCCACGACCAATTATGTATTATTTTTACCAAAATGATAAATTATTGTTGATAGATATTATTTTTAACCCTATAATTTCCGACAAAAAAAGATATTTAACCCTATAATATAATAATTCTACTAATAAACTATTATTGATATAGTATCGCACAACATCAAACTTCCCTTGTTTTTATGGAACACAATGTAACATCAACTTTGATAAAAAAAAAAAAAGAACACAACATCAAACATCCAAAACATTCGCAATTTTGTTTTATATATGAGAAATTTTATGTATAAATATTGGTTTCCATTAATTAAAAGTCATCCCTTCTTTTCACACTCCCAACAAAAACGGAAGCTCTTGGACGGATATTCCGAGGAAACAAACAGTAATGATTGACAAACTTCTTGATGATCTCTTGGAGGAGATTATTATGAGGCTGCCCGTAAAATACTTGCTTCGATGTAAATGTGTATGCAAACGCTGGTATGCTCTTATCACGAACTCTAGTTTTGCTACCAAACGTCTTAATTGGTCCAAATCTATCACCAAGAATAGTAGCCCCAAACTTATCATCCAAATGAGCATGTTCCAAAAGGACATATATTCTAGATTGCCCTGCATATCCTTGATTTCTAAAGTTGAACCTAAATGTGTGCTCCATCCTATACAACCTCTCTCACATGCTAAATATTTCTGTTTTTATGGTCATTGTGATGGGATTTATTGTATACATGTGAGCGAAAAAGCAGATAGATGGGATGTAGGAAACTTAGTCCTTTTGAACCCCACAATAAAAGAGTATAAGATTATTTTGCCTTCCCAATCATCCATAGGTGCAAGTTCTATTATGTTTGGATTTGGTTTTGATTCCATTACACAAGATTACAAAGTTGTTCATGTTTCAAGTTCACCATTAGTAGAACGTCAAGCTAAAATGTATAACGTTAGTTCTAATTCTTGGAGAGCAATTGATGCTATTGTCCCAACTTTTGCAATTTTACGTTCAACTTGTAATTCTTATTTGAATGGGGTTTATCATTGGTTAGTTTATAGCATGGATCAGATTTTAAAACCCTTTATTATGAGTTTTAATTTTAGTAAAGAAGTTTTTGGAAGAATCAAATTACCCTCTACTACCATTAATTCTTTAGGACACTCACACAATATTGTTGTACTTAATGAAAGTCTTGCTTTTGTTAAATACGATAGCACTACTGGAAGATGCAATATATGGATCATGAGAGAGTATAATGTTGGAAGTAGTTGGATCAATAAGTTTGATATTGGACCACTCCAAAATTTTTCCTCGGTTTTAGATTCTTGGGGAGACAATGAGATTCTTATTGAATATGTGGACGGTGAAGTTGTTTCATATAATCTTCAAAATCAACATACACATAATCCCACAAATATTAGGGTTGTCCTAATCAGTTCATAATCAGTTCAATTCGAATTCTTTTGTAACGTATGCTTTTGACTACATAGAAAGTGTGCTTCCTTTGGTGGAGAGAAGAAAACTGGTGAAGATGAAGATCAATGTATGATATGGCTTTTTATTAGTTAGTTTGAATTTTTTATGGTGCTGAGTTAAATTAAAAACTCTCACTCTGATACCAAACTACTGTATTTATTTGTTCTATTCTTTTTTTATTTGATAAATACTGATTTTTGCAATAAGAATTTATTTGATAAAACAAACTATAAGAATGTGTATGCTAAACTACCCTTAGAAACTATCAACATGGTTGATTGCAACATTTGATACCTAACTACTAGCCTTGGTTCTTTTTATTGAATTGATTAAGTTTAATGCTTGATTGAGAAATGGTAGAAAAGGTTAATTAATCATGTGTTTGCATGTTGATTTTGGATTAAACTTCTCTAAAACTAAACTAGAAAGCTTAAAGCTTAATATATATTGAACTAAATAATGAAGTATGTAAATATATGTGAATTGGTTCCTAATACAAGGAAAATTAATCGAGGGAGGATGATGTTCGGTTTGATAAAATATAAAAGGCTAAACAAAGTTCAAATGATTAATAGATGTAAGAATAACATAATTGCTTATTAGAATCGAACCATCTGAAGCTAAAAACCAATTTGGACATGTTTTATGTCAAAAGGCTAAATCATATTTATAGTTGTTTAAACCAATATGTTTTCGGTTTATGAATTACAAATGGAAGCTTGACAATTGACTTCAAGTCCCGTTTTATGTCTCAAAATTTGCACATAATAATACTAGATAATAACGGTTGGAATTGTAAAATTGAGCTGTTAGAGCTTTGCCTTTTACATCCTTATTTGGGTAAAGTTGAATAACTGAACTTTAATGCTTTTTGTCATTAATGGTGTTTGTGTTTATCTACAAATCAAATTCATGGTAGTACTAAATATTTTGTTCATAGTTGCAATGGATGTGATCATCTATTAATATGCTACTTTGTTTTGCTTTGTATATGAGGGAGGGTAATGAAGGTTTTGAGTTTGTGACATCGTTGATTGAGGTATTGTTGAGATTTCATGTTAAATAGAGAACAAGAATGTGTGTGTGTGAATGATTTTGAATATGATTAGTAAAGTTAGAAGGGTGATGACTCTAATTTGCCCTTCAAGTAACCACTGTGGTGGACCAATGGGTACCCTAAACTAACAACAGGTTCTAATATGCCCTTCAAGTAATCAAAGTGGTCAAATTTTACCTTCACCTGACGGTCAATAACGTTTGACCGTTGAAAAACTTTGTGAAAATTGCATATTGACCCCCATATATTATTTTTATTTATATTTTGGTCCCTATAGTTTGCTTCAATTTTTGTTTTAGTCCCTATAGTTTAAAACAAGAGGTTTTAGTCCCTCAAGTTTGATTCTATTAGCACAGTTAGTCCCTATAGTTTAATAAGGACTTGAATATGAGTTAACGGCGTTAAATATGCTGACATGTCGCGGACGATGTTAATTATGATGACATGGTTAGATGACTAGGAGATTGATGTGACCAAATAAAATATAAATTTTTAAATATAGGAATTAACTGTGCTAACATAATCAAATTTGAGGGACCTAAATTTTTATTTTAAACTATAAGGACTAAAACGAAAATTGAAGGAAATTATAGGGACCAAAATATAAATAAGAATAATATATGGGGTCAATATGTAATTTCAAGAAGTTTTAAATGGTCAAACGTCAATGACCGTCAGGTGAGGGTAAAATTTGACCACTTTGATTACTTGAAGGACATATTAGGGTCTGTTATTAATTTAGAGTGCCCAGTGGTCCACGGTGGTTACTTGAAGGGTAAATTAGGACCATTACTCAAGTTAGAAATAGAGTTTTAAGAAATATGTTTGAAAAAAGGGTTGAGTAGTAGTATTGTGATTAATAGGACTCGTGAGAGGCGTCATTATTTATATAATTAAATAGTTGTTAATTTATTTCCATTATTACATCATGTAATAATAGGAATGATTGAGGATACTTGGAAGATGGTAAAGGAAAAGAAGAAAATTCAAGAGTTATGGCTAGAAACCAAGTAGCGGATTATTTCAGTCATAAAGATAAAATGATATAAGCTGCATTATGGAGTACTCAGGGCATAGGAGGGTTGCTCTGATCCCCTTTTGCCATTTATTTTTCAATTGTGTGATCACCAATATATGGTAACAATCATGCAGATATATGTTGACAGCTAACTAGTGAATATATCGCTATTAGTTGTTGGTAGATTATCCTCTCCTCAATAACAAACATATTGCTTCTATGGAGGGTAGAAATGATGCCCTAGGGAGGGTAGGCATTATACACGCAACAAGGATTATAAGAGTATTGTTATACATACCTATGCAAGTTCAAATGAAAATAAATCTTTAGGCATTATACACTCTTGAGATTTTCTTAGTTTCATTATATTTAGAATTGTTTTTACAGTGAAGCAGTAAGGAAATAAGTCTTGGGTAAGACTATCATTGAGGATAGCAGGGTTGTCTGCTAACCCTATATATGCTAGATTTAATATAATTTTTAAAAAATTAATTGTCTAGTTTTATTATTTTTATTCTTATGTAATTAATAAGTGGATAACTTGTAATTAATAGATTTATTCATATTAATATGATTGATTTTTAGTTATTTTAAGTTGCATTGATATGGTTAAACAAATACAAATGTTAGTTGTTAAGTTAGCTATTTAATGGATTTATAAACCAATTTAGTTTTCAAATTTCAGTTTATAACTTTATATTTTATTTTAGAAGCACGAAAGAAAATGTTTTGAATAGTTTTTAAAGGGAAAATGATTTATATATCTTTCAGAAATAAAATTTTTAATTGTACTAGTATTTTTGAACTTCTAATATTACAATAGTGGTTATAAATGATTGAATTGTCATAAATATAGTAGGAAGATCTAGAAGTTACACAACTCTTAATTTTGAGGGTTCCATGGATTTTTCTTATCTAGTTGACAGTTAACTTATTGTTTGGTTTGGTTTGATAAATCAGTTTATCCTTTTCTATGAAATTATAGTGCCAATCTTTGCCACATGATGTCAATTATTATCAAATCGATTTCTGAAAATATGGTGTACCATGTTTCTGTAAATAAGGGGGCAGTTTAGAATTTTTTATGCACTTTTAAAAGTTTTAATATTTGTCTTTTTTTTAAAGGTAAAAAAAAATATTTGTATTTTTTAGCCATCAAATATACCTTGAATGATTGAGATAAAAAGAATCTATGAGCCGCCAAGAGAAAGGAAGCGGAGTATCCTCTCTCCCAAGGGATCCTCTCTCTCAAGAGAGAACACATAATTGCAATGCAATTCATAAAAGATGGGTTCAATGAACATAAATATGCATAAAGGAAACACAAAGTAATAGTAGGCGGATGTAAAACTCAGTTTTACTTCATTGGATGTTAGCACAATGCTGAATTTCCTATTCACGTTGAGATTAATGATTAAAAGGAATATACACTACCAATGGGTAGTTCGTTGAGCTCGTAATTATTCATGTTGAGAATGTGTATTTGAATTCTGGGAAGTGCATTCATTTGGAAGAAGGGACAACCCTGTCTATGTGGGCAACACTTCTACCTCTTGAGTTCAGATTAAACTGGGCGGTGATTAACCGAAAAGAGGAATACACAGTTCACGTCTTCACGACCACGTATTCATATTAATGTGTATTGCATGTGCAAGCATAATAATGGCCAATTTTAAGGCTCAAGGCAACCCAGTAAGTTATCATGAACTCATTCATCCAAATTTAGAGGCAAAATTCTTCTCCAATGTTAACCTCACGTTCATATAATTATATCATAATTCTCATGAATTTCTCTTTTCCCCCGTAAAACACAACTGGAAAGTAATTTTTTTAAGAAATCATATTCATTCCGAATAAGCGATTCAACAAAAAAAAAAACGTGCCTCCTGGCCTACTGATAAAGATTTTCACATACAACACTACAACTTTTTTAAATTTTGACAATCAAATCTTCAAAGGTTACATTCTTAAGGAGACATTTTTATCAAGATATTCTCATCCATCGCAGTAATTAAACTCTAAAAGTCGCACATATAAAAAAAAAGTTTCCAGCATGTCGAGCTTGGTGACAGACATGTGTGTGTGTGTGTATATATATATATATATATATATATATATATATATATCATGCCACCGCCACACGTTGTATTTTTTAAAAATATTAAAAAAGTCATGCCTTGAAGGACACCGAATTTACGGGTCGGTGTAGTGCATCGGGACCACTCCCTAAGATATTTATGGACCTAGGGGTAAGCGGAAGTTACCCTGGGCATCGTTCTCTTGGAGGTGCCTGAAAATGTAATTAATTACCCTAGAAACTAGATGAAAAACTTGTTGAAATCAAGAAAACTCCTATTGAATTGAAATTGGGAAATGTTTTGTATGATCAAGATTAAAATAAAATAAAGTTTAGATTAAATGAATCATGATATTTTTTACGAATGGGAGTTTAAGAGATCATCACTTTATACTACCACAGAATAACCCCTTTACATGTGCTCATTTTGGTCTCCATTGCTGGAAAGGCTTTACATGCGCTCTTTAAGCGCATGTATAGGCTAGAAGTTTAATTTTTTAAAATCAATAGTATGAGTGAACTTGATAATTGAGTTTTGAATTTTTTAATTATTTGATATCAAAATACTAAATTATTACAATTACATGACTTAGTATTCAGTATAAAAATATTGATTTCCTTTAAAATAGGGAGCTGCAAAGAAATTATCAGATCAAAGAAACGATTACACAAATCAAATGTGTGTTGAGTCAACTCATGCTTTAACATCAGTTATTTTAGTTGAAACAAGTTATGAACAATCAAGAAACTTATTTTGTTGGGTTAAATATCATTTTGGCCAATAAACTATTTTGAAAGGGTCAAATTGGCCAAAGAACAATAAAATGACTCATTCTGGCCAAAGAACAATAAAAATGGTTCATTTTGGCCAATGTGCTACTTGAAAATACTAAAATACCCCCTAACACTTAAATGATACTCCCTCCGGTCCTAAATATAAGACCTAATTGACTTTTTTGAAAAATCCTAAAAAAAGCAAAATAAGTTAATTATAAATTGATTTACCTAATTTTTTTCTATTAAACTAGTATATTTTACTTATAAACTAATGGATAATATAAAAATATATCAAATATGTCATGATTTAATAGACTATTTTGTAAACTTAACCTCTCCAAAAAAAAGTCATTTAGGTCCTATATTTAGGACCGGAGGTAGTATATTTTTTGAAGATGTGGGTCCCAACTTTAAAAATAAAAAATACTCACCCACCTCTCTCCTCCCTCTCTCTCCCCCGGCCAACCCCCGCCGGTCATAGTGGCGCTGGTGCTGATGGAAAAAACTCGTCTCCATTTTAGAAATCCCATGGGGCTGTAACCAGGGTGACTTATTCTATGACTGTCTACTATTTTCTTCCATTGTTCCTCTCTTTCATCCATCGAAAATCTCTCCCGCTTTTGTCTTCCTGGTTGGCCTTGTAATAAGAGAATTTAAGCACTTGATATTAAACTAACAGAGAAAAGGGTAAGCAATTGCCACGTCTGTTACCAACTCGTTGTTGCTACCTGCCACCCTATATCCTCTCATGCTTTCATATTCGGTGGAGCAACAAAACCAGTGAAAGACATAAACGTAATTTGAAAATTAGTTTTAGTCTGTTGATGATTTATGTGAAGGAGTTCAGATTTGTTATAATCACGTTCGGTCTGAAGTTCGATCCTGTCATTCTATCAAATTTTAATTACATTTTGATTTTAATGGATCGGAAACCTTCAGAACTGAGGGAAAAGGCGAGGACGGGGAGAGTTATTAAATGAGTTGTATCTTGTAAGTGGTTAGTGACCCTATTGCCTATATAAAGGGTCATAACTTAAACATTTTAGTGTGTGTGATTTATGAGAGTTTACACCAAGAGGGAGAGTTAAATTGGTCTCTCTCCTCATTACCCTAGTGTTAGGGATTTGTTTTTTTTTCAAGAACTGCATGACTAAAAAACTTCTTATTCCATCATTTATTTCTCAATCATACAAGAATGAATTTCAAGTATTACACAGCTAAAGATCCTTCACAACTGAAATCCTATCTGTAATACAACCAAAGATTCAATCATCTACATTTATGTAGAACTCTACAATCAGCCAAAGAACGCTATACATGAAAAAAAAACACAATGTGATATGAAATACAGCATATATTGTTGCATTGATGACTATACAGTGTCATGTCACTATTACTTAATATTTACTATTTTGTCCTTCAGTCGATCCACCAGAGCCTTCATCACACCATGGCGGCGATAAAACTTCTTAAAAGGTTGAACTTTCTGTAATTTCAAGGGGCTATCAAGAAAACGAATGCAAACAAATTTATTTTTTTGTCCCAATTGAACTTCCTTCCCAAGAAATGATTCCAGCTGACGTTTCTTGCTTTCCAAGAAATCATTGTTAATCTTCCCATCTTTATAATATGGCCCCAATTTCGCCATAACGATCCCACGGCGAGCACGACGCATGTAAACCTTCAAATTAGAAGTAGGATTTATTGTGATGGGAAAAAATTCCATTTGAAGTTTCTGTCCTTCCAAGAAACTGAATTGAGATGCAAAAATGTCACACCCCAAATCATCAACCAATGAAAGATTCAACATTGGGGGTTGCAGATGAGCATTCATAAGGCCAACTTTGAGAGTCTTGTCATTTGAAAGATTCATGTGAGACGTGTGACTTACAGAAATGCCATTGCCATTGGTGTTGCTTTGGGTCAAAGAAAGGGTAAGAGCAACATGGTATCAGAGCAAATCTGTGTTATTGAGTCATCTCCATCATCTTCTTTAGTTGATATTGAGTTTTAATGTTTATCGTTCAAGAAGTTATCAAATCTTCATCAAGAATTCCGGTTTTGCATCATTATTAAGCAATATTGAGTCTTTGCTATTTGGGATGGTAGTATGTCGTGAAATCAAGATTTGAGGTGCACATCCCAAGAAACAAATCCAAGTCCAATACATTTATTCAAGATCCTCCTACCCAAATTCATCCACCGCGTTGTGTTTCACTACATAACTCAAATCATCATGTTTGACTTTAAAGATTTTCGTATGAAGCATCTTGAAGACAAAAGCCGATTCTTCTTTTTTTTATGCAATTCAACCCTTCCTTCAAATCAAGGTCAATCAACAAAGATTGTTCAAGAAGTGCTCCCAATCCAAAGAATTCATCCTTACTTTGAAGATCTCTCTTGCCACTTTCTTTATTTGCTGTTGCAATTCCGATGCAAAGAAACCATTGTTTCGCATTCTCTTGAAAGATATGAATGAGATAGATGAGTGTTGTGAAGTGTTGAAATTCTTGGTTATATAAAGAATGGAGTGTGCTTAGAGGACGAGTTTGGAGTGCCTATGAACTCATATGTGGTGAATCTGTTTATTCAGCAGGTACGTGATGGAAATTGGGATGAAAGTATAACCATATTATATTGCATATTGGTTTAATGAATGAAACAATTATAAAAGTCCAGTGCAAGAAGTTTGATGAGACAAGTTATCATTATTAGTTTGTGATAGATATAATTGATATTTGCATGGTACAACAATTCGAACGTTGGTTGCTAGAATGCAAGATTGTAAATGAAGCATCGGTCATGTAAACGGTGATGTAAAAATCGATGTCTTGTTAATGCGTGTTATGACTTTGTAAGAAGTGTTTCATGAGTTCTGCTGCGGAATATCATAATATTGAAGACTAAGATGAAGAACAATGTATTGAAGATTAACTTGAAGAAAATGATGAAGAGAAAGATTAAACGAATGTCTTTTTGAAGATAAACGGAGGAAATTGTTTTCCATTTTTTTTACAAGATCAAAAGAACTCGATCTAATTAATTCACTAAACCCTATTCATTGTATTGACAAGTTGACACTTTCATAAGTTTAAGTAGTGTCAACTTGAGGGGGCGTGTTAGAAATTTTAGGATCATATTAAATGAGTTGTATCTTGTAAGTGGTTAGTGACCCTATTGCCTATATAAAGGGTCATAACCTAAACATTTTAGTGTGTGTGATTTATGAGAGTTTACACCAAGAGGGAGAGTTAAATTGGTCTCTCTCCTCATTACCCTAGTGTTAGGGATTTGTTTTGTAAATCCATTTCCTCAATGAGGAGTGGTCATCACCTCTATGAGGGATGTTTTGATCTAGTCCAAGTGAATTAGAATATTGTTGTTGTTTTTGTATTCTTCTTCATCATCTATCAATATAAAGATTTGTTTAATTCTTCATCTTGTTCTCTTTGTCTACCGATTTGTCAACAGAGAGAGAGGGAGGAGAGAGGTTGGTGAGTATTTTTTATTATTTTGTTTTTATTTTTAAAGGTGGGACCCGGAGGGCATTTTAGTATTTTCATGTAGCACATTGGCCAAAATGAACTATTTTTATTGTTCTTTGACCAGAATGAGCTCTTTTATTGTTTTTTGGCCAATTTGACCATTTCAAAATAGTTTATTGGTCAGAATGATATTTAACAATATTTTGTTCAACAATATTATCTATACATGCGCTTAAAACGCCTGTATAGGCTATACATGCGCAAAAGGCGCATGTATAGGTTAAATCATTATATTATATATATGTTAGTAATGATTTAACTTAATGTATATGAGTATGAGACAAGTTTAAATATATTAGAAATAGGAATTCATCCCATGCATGAATATATTGTTCAAACAAATAATTTTAGTTAACATACTATACATGCGCTTTATGCGTAAAACGCATGTATAGAATTATTAAAGCCCATGTATAAGCATAATTTACCAGCGTTTTTTTGAAGCGCATGTAAAGGTGCATTGGTATATGGGTTCATCTGTAGTAGTTCAAAAGATTTTTCGGGGAGTTTTAATATTATTAGCTTTCAAATTGAACCTTAGAGGGACCCCTCTAGGCTAGACTTAGATTAATTTAATTAGTGTTGGAACCCTAAACATTACTTAAATAAACTTAAGTTGATAAAAGTCTAAACCAAAAGATTAATTAATTATGAAGGACTTATGATCCACAATCTGGGCCACCCCACAATCGCTCTAAATTAATCTTGTAGCTTCAGTTTATTAATGGTCACCCAAATAATAAATTGAAGCTAATCAAGATTGACGTCCAATGCCACAACATAATTAATAAATTCTATTTGTCATTTTATGAATGCAAATAAATTAACTCACAATCCACTAGCCAAGCCACCTTGTACTAGCACAAAATTTTCACCATGAGAAAAACAAAATCATGAACCCATAAATTTTATAAATCTCAAAGCTAAATTAAAATGCATCAAAGCTAAATATAGGACCTAATTGCCTTTGTTTTTTTGAGAGATTAAGGTTGCGAAATAGGTTATTAAATGATTACATATTTGATATATTTTTAAATTATCCATTAGTTTATAGGTAAAATAAATTAGTTTAAGGGAAAAAAATTAGGTTATAACCAACAAAAAAAAACTAACTCCTCCCTCTCCAACTAACTGATTCTCCTCTCCTTCTCAGCCCCTCACTTCCCTTCTGTTCTCTCTTCAATTTCCCAGCTTCCTTTCCTAGCTTTTTCTCTGCCTTCAGCTTTCTTTTCTCTTTTCTTTTAATTTACTTCTATGAAAATACAACTTTGCCCTTTCTTTAATTGCCATATTTTTTTGAACAAAAAAAGTTGTCATATTTCCAATTTTTTCCCATGCTTCATCAATTACAATTCTGCCCCTGTTTAAAAACATAACAAACAAAAGCCAAAAGGGCTATAATTCCAATTAAAGGTTGGCTTTCTATGATATGTGGTTGTAATTTGTTCAACAATTTGTCAGTTTACTGCTGTTGTTTTAGTTGGCATTAATTGGAGGGCTTTTGATAATGGAAGAAGATTATAGCTATTCCTTTCCTTATGTCGTACCAAGATTTATATTCAACTAAAAAAGCTAAAAGGGACAAATCATGGACTTTTCCATTTAACAAATAAGAATCACATTAAATTCTCCATTTTGTCAACTAAGTGCACATTCTAATTAATTCACAATAAAGCTCAATTTTGGCCAATTAAATCACTAATTAAAAATCAAGAATGCACAATTAAATAGTTCAATTTACGAATTTCAACAAGTTACATGTTAATTTGACATTGCAATTTTCATCAAAAGATGACGATAAGATAACAACATAGGTTCATATTAAAAAAAATTCAAGGTGTAAATTTAAACTTAAAACCGTCAATAGTGTGTGTTAAGTTCCGTAGAATTTATTCTTATTTTTAGTATTAAGTTGTTTAGTGTGTGTTATCGTATCCTAGCTGCCAAAATGAAGGCTGGAATGTCTGAATTTTATGCAGGAGATCATTCTAACATGAGAGAATGAACGTGCTTTATGTTATCTAAAATGACGATCATTTTGCCCAACATCGCAATAGGATCAATCCACCAGTTTAGTGAACCTGGTCATCACCCACCAATGGCACTTCCAATGAAGTATGAATATATGCAATAATTAGTTTGTTCAATTCAGTGTTGTAAATTCAGCTAAAAAAAAATCATTGTTGTAAAGTCAGAGTAGAAGGCAAATCGAAGGAGACTCTGGGTTACAATTTGCACGGTCAAATCAATCAAAATAATGGTCAGTCAAACTAATGGTCGAACCGATGTCATAATAACTAAATAAAACTTATCTTACATTTAATTTTTTTTGACAATATCTTACATTTAATTACACCTTTACATATAAAAAAAACAAATCGTGATAGTTTAATCTTTTAACTTTTAATAAGAGATCATAGACTAAGCAAAAATATAATCATTGGAAACTTAGGGAATAAGTACTATATATTTTTGATTGCACAATAAAATAAACAATCATTATTAATATTACAAGAAGAATAGACACTTGAAAAATTTAAAAATTTTGGAGTGATTTGGTCTCTTTTCTACAGTAATTGGGTTTGAGACGGCCAGTTCAACCCTATTTTAATAATGTGATGTGATTATTATACTCGAGCCAATGAGCCATCACAATATAATCTGTTCACGACCACGGATTCACATTGTTATGCACCGCAAGTGCAAGCAAATATTGTACAATTCTCAGGCTCAAGGCAATCAATCAGGTAAGCTATTATGAATTCTTCTCTCATTAGCCCCACGCTCATATCATCATTCTCACAAATTTCTCTCTTCCAATATAAAACACAATTGAAAAGTCTCTTCATTGTAAATAAGCAATTTAAATGAGGAATCAAAGCTTCAAAGTTTAGATTCTTGAAGACACATTCTTATCAAGATTTTCTTATTAAATCAATTCCAAAAGTCACAGATATCAGAGATAGGGATATTCACTGAAATGAAATCGAAACTTTACAAGAATCCCTCTATCCTAATATACAACGAACATTCCAAACTTACCACAATCTATTAGAAGTTCTACACCTGAACTTAATTTCGTTAGAAAATGAAACATACCACATTGAGGAATAAAAACACATAAAGCTAAACTTAATCCATCATAAAAGATGTTTGAAAAAGCCAAGGCCCAAGTGATTCTATAATTAGAGTACCAGACGTTCCTTAATATAAGATCACTTTCACATTTCAACTTGTTATTAAATATAAGATTGCTTTCTAATTTTTCCCAAGTTTTTTCCAAATTAACCGTAATAATGCTTCTCTATAGTAAAAAGCAAGAGAGGGAGGGTGGGGATAAAGGGAGGGTGGGGATAAAGATTGATGGTTAGGATAAATTGGTAATATCATGTGTTAATATCACTAACATTCTAAATCTAATCAAATTAGAAAAGTGATCTTATATTTATATTTAGGAGCAAATATATAAAAATAGTAATAAGTAAATAAAAAACCCAGCAATATCCGGTCATATTACCCTCCTTATGAGCATTGAGCACCCTAATTGAAATTAATCAAGCAGGCCAACATACCAAGAACATCCAAATAACTTATAAATAAAACTCATAGCAGGCACAATCAGTGAACAACATCATACATACCAAAACAAAATCAAAATGTCTCCAATCACAATTGTTCCAAAACCAAAAAAAAACGAAAATAGAAAAGAACCCAAAAATTGAAGCCTAAAATCCAAGCTTGGTGCGACGCCAGTGTCGGCGCTTAGCATTGTACCTAAAAACACCATATGAAACAAAATAAAAAAAAATTAAACAATGCAATGGATAGATAAAAATTAATAATAATAAATAAAAATAATAACCTGATAGTGTTATCAGTTCTCATGCGGATCCAGTAGGGAATAGGCCTGTTTTGCCTCATCTTCTTAGCCAGCTTCTTCTTAATTCTGAACGTCTTGTGTGACGGCTATTACATTATATTACATCAAATTATTAATTTAAGCTTCAATTAGAACATTAAAAACAACAAAGAAATCATCAAACAGTGTAATGGATTAGTGAGAGTAGGATGACTAGTTGATTACCATGGTGTCGTCTTCAGAGATAATCGGCGGCGAGAGGTTGTTCTTGTTTCAGGAGGAGATGCGAACCCTAATATTGTGTTTCTGGATTTCGTTGGTTTTTAAAGGGTGGATTCTTTGGGTTGTTCATATGGGCCTATTTTGACACATGGGTGGGCCTAAATGTTATTGGGCCTCCATTGCTGGGTTTAGTTATACGTTTGAGCTCAAAATCTTGAATTGAAATTACTAAAAATTGAAATTATTATACTACATTTTTTTTGGTGATAACTTATTTCATATGTTTATAGTATAAATTGATACTCCCTCCGGTCCTAAATATAAGACCTAGATGACTTTTTTGAAAAATCCTAAAAAACTAAAAAATAAGTTAATTATAAATTGATTTACCTAATTTTTTCCCTTAAACTAGTTTATTTCACCTATAAACTAATGGATTATCTAAAAAAATGTTAAATATGTCATCATTTAATAACATATTTCGCAACTTTAATCTCTCTAAAAAAAAGTTATCTAGGTCTTATATTTAGGACCGGAGGTAGTATATTTTACCTATATTCTGTGTTTTTTTTATTATGAAATGTTTTAGCAATGTGTTACACATGTTTGGCCTATACCCTATATAATGTGTTTTTAAAAGCTTAAAGCGTCAAAAGTGATCATATTTTATGGTGGTTAGTTTAATAAAACAAATCCTACAACACTGATGCATGTTGTTTTCGTTGGTCATACAATGTGTATGTATTTTTGTAAGACAATGTGTGTGGAGTTCAAATTGTAAGATGTTAAATAAGGTGAGTCTATAAAAGTGTTAACGACTCTTAATTAATAAGCTAATCTTTTGAAATTAGACTCCTTTACACTTTTGATAATAGGGTGCAGTACAATGCAAAACTACTAGATGTAATTCAACACAAAACTTCTGGCTACTGTTGGTTCAGTTAATTCATTGAATGCTTTTTTTTCTTTGCTTGATGAATTATTCCTACATTTTTTTACATATTTTTTTCTTGGAGTAATTTCGTCCGGGATTGCAATTAAGAGGTAGTATTATATAAAAGAAATATGAGTAGTTACATTTTATAAAATTCTATTATAATTAAGAAGGACCCACATAATGAAAAATCTGCTAGACTAATGGCTAGAGGGAATGAATGTTGATAAAATCTTGAAGGAAAAGCTTTCTTTTACCCATTTCAAGATAAATGTAGGTGTCTTATCATTTCCAATCAAAATGTTATCTATATGTGTATATGTTTCCAAAGAATGAGTGTGATAGATTAACATGTACTACGAAGTTGTTTGGTTACATTTGATGGTGTCAGCTATTTTAATTTCCTCACTTTTAAAACTTTGTTGATACATAAAATGTCATTTATTAATATTCGTGTTGTGTTAGATAATAATTACGCAATAGTTTATTGACTAAAATTAAATGATAGTTAACTTTCAAAAAAATTAAGGAAGAAAACATATAACTTGAGCAAGACTTATAGGATTTTTGTGAAGACTAAATACCAATATTTAGGTAACTCCAACATTTTTCAATTGAAAATGCTCAACCGGTTCAGAAGGACAATTTTTTTTATGAAAGGATGAACCGAGATTAATAACTTCAACTAAAGACAAGGAAAGGGAACACAATTACCACAAATTTATTTAAAGGATAAGAACTAAAAAGTACTCACAGTTCGTTAGAATATCTAGTTAAATCCCTCACCTAAAAAAGAATAGAATATATAGTAAAAGAAGGAAATTCTTTGATAAAATATTGGAATTCTGAATTGAAGCACCAACTATGATCTGAATTGTGATAGTTTCCAGAGAGTTTAAACTTTTCCTGAACTCCAAATACGTAAAATATTGCTATCCATGGAGAGATGTGTTGCTAATCTTCTCATTGACTCATTCACTAAATAGGGAGTCTTTGGCGCTGATAATATATAGAAGTGAAGGTCATCAGGACTTCCACCAAATGATGAATTATTGTAGAATTGAACTCGATTCATATTTAATTCGTACATAGCAACCATCATTTCGCTGCATCCATTTTAATTAACTTATGTAAAATTAACAATCCTACCCTTGGTTTTGAACTCATTCAGAGTAATTGGTGGAGGCTTAGCTTGGATATGATTTCTAAGTTTCTATAGGTTTATATATAGTAGTGATATGTCCATTTTAGTTAGCTTTTAGATAGTCATGGGGCCAACTTGGGTGGACAATTCCAAATGAGATATTTCCATTACACGATCAGATCAGTAGGCCAAATCATAATATAGTTGCGGTAAATCTTCTATCCAAATTCATAGTTGCTCAAGCTTTTCTTTCAATGCCCTGCTATGAGATTTGGAATATTCATCTTTTTGCTGATTGAATCACGTTAACGACTCTATTTTTCTTCCCTTTCTTGCCTGAAAGCAAGGGAATCCTCATTGAAATATGCCACTCATTTAGAGACGACATTAATTCTGTATCGGAAAAAGGATTCTCCAAAAAAAAATTAGAATCTCAAGTTTGGATCTCAAAATGTTTTGTTGGCATCATCACATAAACCATACTCCCTCTCTATTCCTAAATTATAAGACTTATCTTGGAAGGTGGATTTCTCATTAAAGTAAATGCAAAAGGCTCTCCATACTTATAAATCAATAGCCTCACTTAACAACTGACAATAATCCCTTCGGCTTTTAAGTGAACCCTACTCTTTTCAACTTGCTTATCGGCTTTGATAATCTCCTTTGTTGAATTGTCTGCCCTTCAATTAACTACAATCTCCTTCCCCATTACTTAACCAAACTCTTTTACATTCATATAATTATGTGTAACGCTGCTAACTCATGATTATTACTCCTTTTGTCATTAGTTATAAGCTTTAATGTTTTTTAGGTATGTACTGTTGACAAATCGGTAGGGAAAGAGAACAAGATGAAGAATTAAACAAATTTTTATATTGATATAGATGATGAAGAAGAATATGAAAACAACAACAATATTCTAATCCTCATGGACTAGATCAAAACATCCCTCATAGAGGTGATGACCACTCCTCATTGAGAAAATGAATTTACAAAACAAATCCCTAACACTAGGGTAATGAGGAGAGAGACCAAGTTAACTCTCCCTCTTGGTGTAGACTCTCATAAATCTCACACTCTAAAATGTTTAGGTTAGGACCCTTTATATAGGCAATAGAGCCACTAACCACTTACAAGATACAACTCATTTAATATGATCCTAATATTTCTAACACGCCCCCTCAAGTTGACACTACTTAAACTTATGAAAGTGTCAACTTGTCAATACAATCAATAGGGTTTAGTAAATTAATTAGATCGAGTTCTTTTGATCTTGTACAAAAAAAATGGAAGACTTCCTCCTTTTGTCTTCAAAAAGACATTCTTTTAATCTTTCTCTCCATCATTTTTTTCAAGTTAATCTTCAATACATTGTTCTTCATCTTAGTCTTCAATATTATGATATTCCGCAGCAAAACTCATGAAACACTTCTTACAAAGCCATAACACAAGTATTAACAAGACATCGATCTTTACATCACCGTTTACATGACTGATGCTTCATTTACAATCTTGTATTCTAGCAACCAACGTTTGAATTGTTGTACCATGCAAATATCAATTGTATCTATCACAAACTAATAATGGTAACTTGTCTCATCAAACTTCTTGCACTGGACTCTTATAATTGTTTCATCCATTAAACCAATATGCAATATAATATGGTTATACTTTCATCCCAATTTCCATCACGTACCTGCTGAATAAACAGATTCACCACATATGAGTTCATAGGCACTCCAAACTCGTCCTCTAAGCACACTCCATTCTTTATATAACCAAGAATTTCAACACTTCACAACACTCATCTATCTCATTCATATCTTTTAAGAGAATGTGAAACAATAGTTTCTTTGAATCGGAATGGCAACAACAAATAAAGAAAGTGGTAGGAGAGATCTTCAAAGTAAGGATGAATTCTTTGGATTGGGAGCACTTCTTGAACAATCTTTGTTGATTGACCTTGATTTGAAGGAAGGGTTGAATTGCATAAAAAGAAGAAGAATCGGGCTTTTGTCTTCAAGATACTTCATACGAAAATCTTTAAAGTCAGATATGATGATTTGAGTTATGTAGTGAAACACAACGCGGTGGATGAATTTGGGTAGGAGGATCTTGAATAAATGTATTGGACTTGGATTTGCTTCTTGGGATGTGCACCTCAAATCTTGATTTCACGACATACCACCATCTCAAATAGCAAAGACTCAATATTGCTTAATAATGATGCAAAACCTGAATTCTTGATGAAGATTTGATGACTTCTTGAACGATGAACATTAAAACTCAATATCAATTAAAGAAGATGATGAAAATGACTGTATAACCCAGATTTGCTCTGATACCATATGTTGACAAATCGGTAGAGAAAGAGAACAAGATGAAGAATTAAACAAATCTTTATATTGATAGATGATGAAGAAGAATATGAAAACAACAAAAATATTCTAATCCTCATGGACTAGATCAAAACATCCCTCATAGAGGTGATGACCACTCCTCATTGAGGAAATGGATTTAAAAAACAAATCCCTAACACTAGGGTAATGAGGAAAGAGACCAAGTTAACTCTCCCTCTTGGTGTAGACTCTCATAAATCTCACACTCTAAAATGTTTAGGTTAGGACCCTTTATATAGGCAATAGAGCCACTAACCACTTACAAGATACAACTCATTTAATATGATCCTAATATTTCTAACATGTACTACCTCTGGTCCTAAATATAGGACCTAGATGACTTTTTTTTGGAGAGGTTAAGATTGCAAAATAGTCTATTAAATCATGACATATTTGATATATTTTTAGATTATCCATTAGTTCATAAGTAAAATAAACTAGTTTAAGGGAAAAAATTAGGTAAATCAATTTATAATTAACTTATTTTTTCTTTTTTCTAGAATTTTTCAAAAAAGTCAATTAGTTCTTATATTTAGGACCAGAAGGAGTATATACCATTATATCCTTCAATTGAAAACCGTTTCGATACATTGTTTCTTTTGACGAGAATTCAAGCAATGATTGGGTACATTACAAGAAATTTACCCCTTCTACTAAATCCAGCTTCATTAGTGATTATAAGACCTAAATCAACACAGACACCAAATACATGGTGGAAGATGGTCGATGTTTCTTTTTCCCCTTAAAATTTTCTTAATTATAGATTATTAAGGTACACTTCTACTCTGAATTAATCAAAGGAGGAGCATTGAGTATTCAGGAGTTTTGTGGGAATATTTTTGCCGTGGAATTAACCAAAACATAGCAATTTTACTACATATATTAGCCAAAATTTAATTTGACTGTTAAATGCATTTAATAAGTCATTTAACTAAGGGTCACATGGCAATGAGATAACTTGTTTAGTGGTGCCATGTAGATGTCATCATTTAATAGTTAAAATAAACTTTTGAGTAATATCTAGGAACAATTTCTAAATTTTGTTACTTTCAGGGCAAAAATGCTTTTAAAAAGATTTCTAAACATCCGACGGCACTCCATGTATTATTTCTGTGTTAAAAATACACTTAATCCTTTTAAATAAGCTCTTTTATCATGGTTTAATCACTGATTATGAATATGTGTGTGTGTGAACACATCTTCTAATTCATTTTTACTTATGAAAAGTTTCTAATTGAAAAGAGGAATATGAGATTAAGTCTTCTGTTTTACAAACAGAAATTAAGTTAAATCACGATTGTTAAATACAAAGTCATTACATTAAAATAGACTACAAACAAAGTGAGTGCACATCAATCACAGAAAGTAAGTTGTAAATTAATTAAAAAAAGAAAGAAAGAAAGGGCAATCAATCTAACTAGGGGTGAGCATTCGGTTTTCGGTTCGGTTATTCGGTTAAAACCGAAATAACCGAAAACCGAATTGTATATATAATGAAAACCGAACCGAAACCGAATTATTTCGGTAACCGAACCGAAATAACCGAAATAATTCGGTTCGGTTTCGGTTTTAACCGAAATAACCGAATTTTTTTTATTTTATAATAAATTTGATTTTTTTCATTTTCAATATATAAAAATCAACATTTTATATTTGATATATTGCATATCATTTTTAATTTAAAAGAAGAAATAAAAAACTATAGATTTAAACTCTAAATTTTAATTTATTTAAAGAAAAATATGATAAAATAATCTTTTTTAATTATTTTTTATAATTATTTTTAATTAATTCGGTTATTCGGTTAACCGAATTATTTTTTCAAATAACCGAACCGAAAACCGAAGACCGAAATAACCGAATTATACAATCGAATAAGAACCGAAAACCGAAATAACCGAACCGAAATAACCGAATTCAATTCGGTTCGGTTCGATTTTCGGTTTTCGGTTTGGTTTGCTCACCCCTAAATCTAACTGTTAACCGTGATTTAGTTAACAACTCCATTGGTCATTTATAAGCATATTTTGCTTTAGTGATGACATTCAGAAATGATAAAGTAAAAGCATGGTCTCTTTTTGACCCCAATCAAATTCTGCTTTTTCTTTTCTGCAATCTTAAAAAGATGTGAAGTTGAAGAGCCCTAGGCCACACGGTCTCTAATCTTCACTTTCCCCATTCTTCATTATTTTTCTAACGTGTTTTTGGAAATTTTCCCCTATTTGCTTTAAGCTCCAATCATTTTGTAGGCATCTTGCTTTGAGGAACTCTACCGTTTTTTTGGGCTTCAATTTATATGCCAATTTGGACTTTATGAGGTACAAGTACAACATTGTCATGTTAGTTAATAGACAAAGTATAGAAGGATTAATTTTACTTCTATACAATCATTGATCTCGCAAAATTAGATTATCTTACTTTGCTTTAGTAGGGAGAATCACACAAAAATACTCCCTGCTTCCACCAATTTTAACTCAGTTTGGATATTACTTAATCATTGTGAAATACTTCCTCCGGTCCTAAATATAGGATCTAGATGATTTTTTTGAAAAATCCTAAAAAAAGCAAAAATAAGTTAATTATAAATTGATTTACCTAATTTTTTCTCTTAAACTAGTTTATTTTACCTATAAGCTAATGAATAATCTAAAAAGATATCAAATATGTCATGATTTAATAACCTATTCACCTTAATCTTTCCAAAAAAAAAGTTATCTAGATCTTATATTTAAGACCGGAGGGAGTATATAAGAACCACTACGAAATTAAATCTTATATAAAATTCCTTAAATACCTATGTTTAGTTGTTTCCAAATTAATTATTCTCATTTTGTATGTTAAAGTTAGTGTAGAGGGTCTTAATACCCATAAACTTATGGGCCATGAGTTGTCATACCCATAACTTTTTTTAATATCTTAAATATGTCAGTTAAGTAATATTTCAGATATAACTTAAAAAAGACTCAACAGTGGATCTTAACGCCGTTTAAATGTCCACATTTGTCGCCTAACAAATACTCGCCACATAACACTACGAAACTTATAGGCTAGGATCTGTCATACCCATAAACTATTTTGTGGGCTCTTAAATACCCAAGAACTTATGGATCAGGAGCTGTCATACCCATAAACTTTGTGGACTCTTAAATACCTAAACACTTATGGGTCAGGAGCTGTCATACCCATAAACCTTTTTTGTGGGCTCTTAAATACCCATAAGCTTATGATTTGACATGAAAAGACATGTCAATTATGTGTCTGGCTAACATGGACATTTAATTGGTATTAAGAAGCACCGTTAAATGTGTTAAAGTTAACTTTAAAATATTACTTAATGGATATTCAAGATACTTGGTATAAGAGCTCCTTGGTATAACGACTTCTGACTATAAGTTTATGGGTATTTAAAACTCTTTGCCCTTAAAGTTATTATTGCGGTACTAATCTGTATGCTGTATGCTAACTAGATTTTTTTGGCCAATCTGCATATTGCTGCAAAAAAGTATTTATTGCTGTTTAAGGGCATACATATTCTGCATGCATATTCACCCTTTTGTTTTCATCTATCCTACCAAAGAATGCAGGGAGCTGATTTTTTGACTGTTGTAGAGTGTAGACATTTTACTAGATACTACAACCTCCTGTCCTAAATATAAGAGACCTAATTGACTTTTTTTTGGAGAGGTTAAGGTTGCGAAATAAGCTATTAAATCATAACATATTTGATATATTTTTAGATTATTCATTAGTTTATAGGTAAAATAAACTAATCTAAGGGAAAAAATTTGGTAAATCAATTTATAATTAACTTATTTTGCTTTTTTATTGGATTTTCTAAAAAAGTCAATTAGGTCTTATATTTAGGATCGGATGGAGTATTATATATTAAATCAATGTAAATAATAGACTGTTCTTTATAAATTTTGGAATAAAATCAAAATCCTTTGTGGTTTGTATGAGGACTGATGAAAGCTGAAATGTACATTTCTAGTCACGGGATCTCTGTGGAAGAGTCTCAGAAAGGCAACTGAATCCAATGGAAAGGCACAAAATTCTGTCATTAGTCATAATCATAACTTCGTGGAACCGACAATAATTCAGTATTTTTAAAGTTCTCGTCGTTTTGATGACATTTTTTTTGGGCCAACATGACATTTATTTATCTGCATATAGAAACAGTGACTAGTATTTTGGTGCCTTCTCTGTCTCACTTGTTTCATGAAATGAGTCACTCACAAGATTATATCCAGACTCTGACTATGAAGATGAAGATGAAGATGCCTTTGAATTGTTGTTTGCTATTGCACGTGCCATCATCATGCCTCTTTTAACTTTATGTCAACTAATCTCTTAATGTTTTTTTAACGTCTGAATTAAGACTGAGATACTTCTAAACAAGAAACCATCATTAAGTTTAAGATAAGATTGAAAAGTTCTTAGTATAGTACAATCCTAATCATTAACTGCATAAACAAAACTGTCTCATTTCTTTAGTTAAAAATATATGTGACAGGATTGCTAGCTACTCCAATTTAGCCGAAAGTGTTAACGCATAAGAACTTTAATTCTTTCACACATGTAAAAGTGACAAAGGCAGGTTATATAACATGCGTTGATCCTAGTGAAAAAGTGGCTTTGAACCTCTGATTGCATAAACACGAGTTCTCTAGTTGAGTATGTATAGATGCATGACATGTCTTTGGGAAAGCTACTCCAATCAACTCTAAAAATGTTCAAATATAATGATGATAGATAGCATATAAAGAAAATAGAGAGAAAAACAGTCCCCATTGTAATTTAAAGAGAGAAAAAAAAGGAAACTTTAATTTATACAGCAGTTTCACAAAGCAATATTGTCTTTATATGTTCCCTGGCTAGTTGCAATCGTCTGTTGCTCCTATGATTTCAATTGCAAAAGCATGGTCTGTGTATCTGTCTAAATGTACTTGGTTTAATATAATAATATATATTCTTATGGATCGTTTCCCTCGTTAACTCACAAAAAAACCTCTCTTATTATACCTAGTACTGTTTATAAATCAATGCATATGGAACTTTTATTCATCTTACTACCTCCGGTCCTAAATATAACACCTAGATAACTTTTTTTTGGAGAGGTTAAAGTTGCAAAATAGTCTATTAAATCATGACACATTTGATATATTTTTGGATTATCCATTAGTTTATAAGTAAAATAAACTAGTTTAAGCGAAAAAATTAGGTAAATCAATTTATAATTAACTTATTTTGCTTTTTTTAAAGATTTTTCAAAAAAGTCAATTAGGTCTTATATTTAGTACCGGAGGGAGTATTACTTACCTAAATTGCTGGATTCATATGCTATAATATTATTCCCTTCATAGACGTTTTGTCACCTTCAATTATGTACACCATAATTTTGAACTGCAAAAAAGAACTATAGCTTTGGAAATAGCTTTGCAACACACATCAATATGGATAAAGAGAAAATCATCAACACGGACCCCAGGAAGAAGTGTAATTATAAAAAAATCTCACAAGAAGTTAGCAACATGCAAAAAGAAGTCTGGTGCAGTAAATGACAATATGTTCATAATACTCGTGTTATGCGACTTTTTAGCTATTACATCCATTCTTTGTAATCTCATAATGATTTTCCATTTAATAATACATTTTTCTGGTATTAGTATTCAAACTCTAGAGCAAGGGAAATTTTATTTTTTTTTAGAGTGAAACAAACTTGCAAGTTTATAGAGGTTTTTTTGAGTTAAAAAAAAACCTTTATAAACTAACAAGTTTATGATGTTTATATCTCTATCCTATCGTTTTCAGCATTTAAGCTCCAATACAAAATCATGATCAAATTTTATATTTATGAAATCTTTGAATTATGCATATGTAGTTAAAGTATTCATGAGATTTATGACACAATTGAATTATAATCCATTTCTTTCAAACCCTTTTAAGGTAGATGTTCATTCCTCCTTTGTGAGTGAATATAGTGACATAACCTTCATCAACTTAATGTTGATGACCTTTTCTATAAGAAACATTACATTACAAGAATTATCCATTAGATATACTACTTGTTCATATTCTTGCATTGAAATAGTTAGTTTATGCTTGTCTTTCAATGCTTTTGTTCACAAATGTATCATTAGTGTCTTTATGTAACTGTGCGTTGAATTAATATAATTGTCATTTTATAGAAATAAAATAAAGGTTAACCCCATGCCTTTGTCATCAAGATTTAAAAACCATGTCCCTCGAAGTTTGGGAATTTTTATTTCGTTGATGGTGATTGAGTCCAACGGGAAGAGATCAAGCCACAGACGGACCCATATAAATGAAATTCATACATGGACTTAGATTATGAATGAATTTTGAAACATGTCCCACTGAAGGTTTCATTTTACATTATTTTTTTCCCTAACGAGTCATGCATGCATGAATTTCCACTTATTGGATTCTTTTTTCTAGCAAAAAAGTTAGGGAAAGGTGATTTCATATTTGAAGGCTTTATTCCCTAAAGCAAACACCATCCAAATATTAAAATTCCACCAGGGTCCCTCCAATAATATTCTTGCATACTAAACTATTCATTAATAGTCATTCTCTTCTTTTAACTCCAAAGTGATCATTCATTCATTTGGTCCCTTTTTTTCTCTATTCCCCATGCATTTCCTCATCCAGAAAATAACACAGCCAAAGATATACATACATATATTTTCTTTTCACACTGACACACATCATATTTCACTTTGCTAGTGTCCTTAGTAGTGTGCCACCCTCTAAATCTTTCTGTTTTTCTTTCTCTTGATGTTCAAGTTCCAATGGAGATTTTTAAATGTTTCTACTTCAATCTCCTTCTTGCCACCTTTTGTGTTTCCTTGTTTACAGTTTCAGCAATAGACACTTATGCAGATGCACTTCTCAGCCTGAAATCTGAACTTGAGGATGATGAAGACAGTTTAAAGGACTGGATGGTGAGAAACTCTGCAGGGAATTCCAATGCTTCTTATTGTTCTTGGTCAGGAATCAAGTGTGATAACAGCTCAAAAGTTGTCACCTCCATAGACTTGTCCATGAAGAAACTGGGAGGTGTAATGTCAGGGAAGCAATTCAGTGTCTTCACAAAGCTTGAATATTTCAACCTCAGCCATAACTTCTTCTCTGGGCAACTTCCTGTGGGAGTTTTCAACCTCACCAGTCTGAAAAGTTTGGATATAAGCAGAAACAACTTTTCTGGTCACTTCCCAGGTGGGGTGTCCAGCCTTAAAAACTTGCTTGTACTTGATGCTTTTAGCAACAGCTTTTCAGGTCCATTGCCTGTTGAACTTTCTAAACTTGGAAATCTCAAATTTTTGAATCTTGCTGGGAGTTACTTCAAAGGACCAATACCACCTGAATATGGTTCCTTTAGAAGCCTTGAGTTTCTTCATCTTGCAGGAAATCTTCTCAATGGGAATCTACCTCCAGAATTGGGTAATCTCAAAACTGTAACACACATGGAAATTGGCTACAATTCTTACCAAGGTTTTATTCCACCTGAGTTAGGTAACATGAGTGAACTTACATATCTTGATATTGCTGGTGCAAATCTATCTGGACCAATCCCAAATCAACTCTCCAATCTCACTAATTTGCAGTCACTTTATCTGTTCAGAAACCAGCTCACTGGATCAATTCCAAGTGAGTTTAGCAATATTAAGTCACTCTCAGATTTGGATCTTTCTGATAATTTCATTTCTGGGCCCATTCCTGAAAGCTTCTCGGAGTTGGAGAACCTGAGGTTGCTTAGTCTCATGTACAATGACATGAATGGCACTGTTCCTGAAGGCATAGCACAGCTTCCAAACTTGGAATCTCTTCTTATTTGGAGCAATGACTTCTCTGGCTCACTTCCAAAGAGCTTGGGCAAGAACTCAAATCTCATGTGGGTGGATGTTTCCACAAACAATTTTGTAGGTAGTATACCACCTGATATTTGTATGAGAGGTGTACTATATAAGCTTATTCTGTTTTCAAACAGATTCTCTGGCAGCCTCTCATCATCTCTCTCAAATTGTTCATCACTGGTTCGCCTTCGCTTGGAAGATAACTTGTTCACAGGGAATATCCCTTTGAAATTCAGACATCTTCCTGATATATCATATGTTGACTTATCCAGGAATAAATTTCTTGGTGGGATCCCCTCAGATATTTCCCAAGCTACCAAGCTTACCTACTTCAATGTCTCCAATAATCCACTATTAGGAGGCACTATACCTGCACAAACATGGTCTTTGCCAGACCTGCAAAACTTTTCTGCATCTTCATGTGATATTTCAGGAAATCTTCCATCATTTGAGTCCTGCAAATCACTCTCTAGCATTGAACTTGATAGGAACAAGTTGTTTGGAACAGTCTCATTCACTATTTCAAATTGCAAAAATCTTGAGATCATAAAATTATCCAACAATAATTTATCTGGTCCTATACCTGAACAACTTGCAAGCATCCCTGTCCTTGGGGTAGTAGACCTATCACACAATAACATCAGTGGCCCTATACCTGCAAATTTTAGCACTTCTTCAAGCTTACAACTTCTTAATGTGTCTTTCAATTCTATCTCCGGTTCGATTCCCAACGGGAATTTATTCAAATCCATGGATAATAGTGCATTTGTTGGAAATCCTGAGCTATGTGGAGCACCTCTAAGACCATGTTCTGATTCAGAAGGAATAATGAGAAGTAAAGGCACATGGAAGCTTACAAGTGTAGTACTATTGTGTGCAGGATTGTTTATATTCCTTGTTGTAGCATTTGCTTTTGGAATAGTTTATTTCAGGAGAGGAGTTAAAAGCCAATGGAAGATGGTCTCGTTTGTGGGGCTCCCTCAGTTCACAGCAAATGATGTTTTGACAAGCTTCAATACTAAAGAATCAAGGGAAGTGGCAGAAAAACCATCACCTTCATCAGTTTTTTCAAAAGCTGTTCTGCCAACTGGAATAACAGTTTTAGTAAAGAAGATTGAGTGGGAAAAGAGGAACATTAAAGTGGTGTCTGAATTTATAATGAGATTAGGAAATGCAAGGCACAAGAATTTGATCAGATTACTTGGGTTTTGCTACAACCAGAATCTAGCTTATATCTTATATGATTACTTACCTAATGGGAACTTGGCAGAGAAAATTGGGATGACAAGGGATTGGGAAGCTAAATTCAGAATTGTGATTGGTATTGCCAGGGCACTTTGCTTCCTTCATCATCATTGTTACCCTGCCATACCCCATGGAGACTTGAAGTCTAGCAATGTAGTATTTGATGAAAATATGGAACCTCACTTGGCAGATTTTGGCCTCAAGCATGTGTTCAAGTTGAGCAAAGGTTCATCTCATTCTTCAAATTCTAGCTGGGAACCAGGTATGAAAAATAAGATCTTTTCCAATTATTTTTGGGTCAAGTTTTTATGCAGCATCCTATGTTAGCTTTCCAGTTAGGCTCAGTATCTTCAACTAGTTTTTTGTTGCATTTAGCCTAAGTTTAGAGTGATTATTACTAATGAGAAATATATTTTAAGGGCACAATTATAGTGAACATTAGTTTATGATATTGTGTGCTGCTTGAAAATATTTCAGGTGCTAGATGTATCTTAACCTTTTGTTTTAGTATAATTTCTTTTCTACATCAAAATTAAAGGATTGATAAAAAACATTTCTTAAAATCATGGAAGACACGAGACTTTGTTTTCAACACAGCATCAATTTATTTCAGTTAGGACAATTGCTCAAACACTTGCATAATGAAGTGAGAGCATGATCTTTTTTTTATTTTTTTTTTTCAGCAGAATACAATGAAGCCATGAAAGAGGAATTCTATGCTGATGTGTACAAATTTGGAGAGATGATTCTTGAGATTTTAACTAATGGAAGGCTGAAAAATGCAGCAGCCAGCATCAACACCGAGCCAAGAGAAGTTCTTTTAAGAGAAATTTATGATGAAAATGATCTGAGTTCTGCCAGTTCAATGCAAGAGATCAAACAAGTTCTTGAAGTGGCCTTACTTTGCACCAGACACAAGTCATCTGATCGCCCATCCATGGAAGATACCTTGAATCTTTTGTCAGCTTCAAAGCCTCCAGAGCCATAGAAGATCACACATATAAAAGATAAAGATATTTTTAAGTAGATTTGGTTGATACATCAGCCAATGAGAAATCGACATTCAATGGAATTCATCACTCATATATATGCCTAAATGTCCATTTATCATTGGCTAGATACACCAAGTGTGCCTTTCAAAACTTCTCAATCTCTCATCTCTTTATATATAAATATAAGAAGTTTGAATTCATTTTGAAACATAAGAAGTTTGAATTCGTTTTGAAACATGAGAAGTTTGAATGTGTGTAAGATGAGTTTGTAAGTTGTTTAATAGATATCATAATTACCTTTTGTGTGCCATTTGTTCAGTTTATGTTTGAATTGAAGGATAGATCTTTTTTCGCTATTTCTATTGAAACAGCAGAAATCTTGTATCAAATTTAAGAAAGTTTAACCATTGGTTTGAGTCAGATAATGTCAATAAGATTTAGCTATTGTTCTAACAAAAATAAAAAATTGGTTGGGGTTTTAACTACTTAAGCATGACTTAGCATGCAAAGTAACGTCTTGCAAGTACTGTATAAATATGCAGAAAATGAAGCTTACAATGTTCTATAAACTATCTTCAATTAAATTCTATTCATTACAAATTGTAGTATGTAGTTTACACACACGTATAGCTATAATTAAGTAATTCATTTACCTCTTTCAATTTCTCCAAATAAGTTAACTTGGCCTTATATTACTAGGTATATTATGCAAGAATTATTTTTGATAGCAAAAAAAAACAATGTTTTATCTTCGCCGCCCTCCTTTTGTTATTCATAAGATAACAAGTGTTTGGTGTGTGAATTACAATGTTTTTATCATATGTAAGAAGTTATTGGACATTAATCATAAGAGTTTAAATTTTAACTAATAACAAGTGTTTAGACCATGAATAACAATGTTTTAACTACACATAATGTAACATTTCAGCGTCTCGCTCTTGAAATTGTCCGCTTTAGGGAATCCTCACCCCTCACAGCTTTAAAACGCGTCGATGTGCCAGCGAGGGCGCTAGGCCCCAAGGTGTGTCAGGATTCCCCAAAGCGGACAATTTCAATAGCGAGACGCTGAGATGTTGCACATAACAAGTTATTTGGCACTAGTCATAACACCTAGACTCAAAATAACAAGGAGGGCAAAAATGTATTTTGGACTAAGAAGATAAGAAGATACGGAGTACTATTAAAATGTCTTACACGCTGGGAAAACAAAACTTGGCCCAAGAAAACCCAGGCCCAAAAAGAAAAAAACGGAACGAGTTACTTACACGTAAGCAGAAAAGGCACGTGTCTATCACGTGACTCCGCGCGCACCCACAATTTCCCGCCAGAAAGTTCCCGCCAAAACAACCCCATTCATACACATACAACACACACACACTTCACCATCTCCAAAAATCTCAAGCTTCTGAAAACCCTAATTCCACACACAGAGAGATATCGATATTCGAAATTGGAAGATCGAAGAGTTTAGAAGATGTCTGGTTGGGACGAAGGAGCGGTGTACTACAGCGATCAAACTCGCTCGTGGGACGACGATCGTACCGGAGACACTCCCACGGCGGCGGCCGACAACCACACGATCCTTCAGAAGCTGAAGGAGTTTATTCGGAACTACGAGACGGATAAGAACGTTTTCCCTTACAGAGAGAGCCTCGTGAATAACCCTAAGTTTCTCGTCGTTGATTTGGAAGATCTCGATGCTTTCGATCCTGACCTTCCCGCTAAACTCCGTTCTAATCCCGCTGATTGCTTACCACTAGTACTCTCTCTCTCTCTCTCTCTCTCTCTCTCTCGTTCATTTATTTTAATTACTGAATTGGTTTTCTTTTGAAATGTGTTTTGTTGTAGTTTATGTGATACTCTATTGTTTCTTGTTTTTATTATTATGAAATGTCTTAGCAATGTGCTACACAAGCTTGGCGATACTCTATTGTTTCTATTTTGGAAGAATTTGGATCTCTAACTAGATTTTTTTTTTATTATTTTGAAATGTCTTTTGGTGTAGTTTATGTGAAACTCTATTTTTCAATTTTGGAGGAATTAGGATTTTTAACTGTTCACTGAAGTTTTCGTTGGTTTGATTTTTTTGTTGAAATGTCTATTGGTGTAGTTTATGTGAATCTCTCACTCTGTTTTTTTTTTTTGAAAAAGAATTAAGATCTCTAATTGTCCAATGAATTTTCGCTGGTTTGATTGTTGTTCTAAATGTCTTTTGGTGTAGTTTAGACGAAACTAGTTTTGTTTTTACAATTTTGGAAGAATTAGGATATTTGATTGTCTACTGAATTTTTCGTTGGTTTGATTGTTTTTTGGAATGTGTTTCTGGTGTAGTTTGAGATGGCGGCTGCACAGGTTTTGGCGAGTTTGAAGACGAAAGTTGCTGGGGATACTGGAGTTTTGGAAGAACCAAAGACTGGAGATGTGCAGATTTTGCTCACTTCCAAGGAGGATCCAGTGTCAATGAGATCCCTTGGGGTTAGTGGCTTTGATTTTATTTTGTGCTCCATCCGTTAAAATAATCTAGTTGATTTATTTGGATGATGCTAAGAAAACTAAATAAATTGTATATAAGTTGATTTGCCTTAATTTAGTTCAATAAACTAGTTTCTTTGGCTTATGAGCTAACCTTTAATCTGATAATACATGAAATATATTATGATTAAGCAGCTTAATTAGCTTCCTTAACTGGATTTTTTTAATTTGAAATGAGACGTTATGTTTATTTTTATGACATTTTTTGGTTGGACGTGTGTTATTTTTCTATTGCCATTAAACTTGTGTATGATGGAATGTGTGTTTCACGGGTCATTGGGGGATCTGTTAGGTTAGTTTGACAATTAAGTGCATTGACGATCGTTTTCTTTAGGCTCAATATATATCAAAACTGGTTAAGATAGCGGGGATTACTATTGCTGCATCAAGGACTAAGGCGAAGGCAACTTATGTCACCTTGATATGTAAGAATTGTAAAAAGGGGAAGCAAATTCCATGTCGGCCAGGGCTTGGGGGAGCGATTGTCCCTCGTTCATGTGATCATATTCCTCAGGTTTGCTTCTTAATTTATATACTTTGTTGGGATTTCTTCATTTTTGTCTTTCCTTTTTCCTTCCCACTTTTATGTCCATTTCCCTTGATATTTATTATAATGTAGTTACTGTTATTTAGGCAGGAGAAGAACCATGCCCACTTGATCCATGGCTTGTGGTACCTGACAAGAGTAAGTACGTTGACCAACAAACCTTAAAACTACAAGAAAACCCCGAGGTAAATTACATGGTTTGAGTATTACGAGATTTGTTTTTAAAAAAATGATTATCATATTGATGCATTTTATCACCGTAATTGAAGGATGTTCCAACTGGGGAGCTTCCCAGAAACATGCTTCTCTCTGTTGATCGTCATCTTGTGCAAACAGTGGTACCTGGCTCAAGATTGACAATATTTGGAATCTATAGTATTTATCAAGCTTCGAATTCTTCTGCAGCGTAAGTCGATGTTGGCTGCTGTTTATGATCTTATAGTTTCATCATTCGTTCAAAATGAAAGTCTGAGAATTGTGCAAATGGTCTGTATGCAGCCAAAAAGGAGCCGTTGCAGTTAGACAGCCTTATATTAGGGTTGTTGGAATGGAACAAGCAAATGAGGCCAGCTCTCGAGGTCCTGTTGCATTCACACAAGAGGAGGTTGGCTTAGAAATGATAAAGAATTAGCTGCATCTTCATTGATTTATACATTGTTGATTATCTCCATAAATTTTGCTTTTTGAATGATTTCGGTCCTAACAATTGAATTGTTTTGCAGATAGAAGAATTTAAAAAATTTGCTGCTGAACCTGATGCTTACAAAAATATATGCTCCAAGATTGCTCCTTCCATATTTGGTCATGATGATGTCAAAAAGGCTGTTGCTTGTCTTCTTTTTGGAGGGTCAAGAAAGGTATGATCATTTCTTTTTTTATCTTTTCTTCATTTCCATTCCATCTATGGTTCCCTGTTAGCTGATTTTGTAATATATTTCTTTTCAAACAGAACTTGCCCGATGGAGTGAAGTTAAGAGGTGATATCAACGTATTACTTCTTGGGGATCCATCAACTGCAAAGTCGCAGGTTAGTGTTTTATGCTATTTCATAATGGTTGCCTTGAACATGATGGCTTGAACAGGGAATACAGTGGGAGGGAAGATGGGGGAGACAACAAATTTATTAAGTGGAAGTTTTAACTGAAAAACAGATGACATCCCTCTGACTAATGATTGGATGGTCAGTTGTCATTAATGGGGTGGATGTCGTCAAAGAATACAAGTTTTAGTGTTGTAATGATGTTAGCTGTTGTAAAGAAAGATGTGCAAGTACAATGGCTAAAAATTTAGATGAAAAGTCTTTCAACTTGAATAGTTTATCAATGGATTGTTGACGTTATCACTTGTATTGCTTTACAAGAGGTCCTGTTCCTGATATGAGACAATTGCCCTGTACAGTTTCTCAAGTTTGTTGAAAAGACTGCTCCTGTTGCTGTTTATACTTCGGGAAAAGGATCATCAGCTGCAGGTCTCACAGCTTCTGTAATTCGAGATAACAGCTCTGTACGTTATCCTCTTCATTTTTCATAGGATAGTTTATTTTAACATTTGCTTCAGGTTACTATTGGGTATAGTTTGGTTGATTTTCTTAAGCTTTCTTGGTTTTAAACGTCGCTGATTCTTGTCTGTGTAATTCAGCGAGAATTCTATCTTGAAGGAGGGGCCATGGTCTTGGCAGATGGAGGTGTTGTCTGCATTGATGAGTTTGACAAGATGAGGCCAGAGGATAGGTATGCTAGTTTCCTTTGCCTTTTGCCACAATTGCTTACCAGGTTACATTTTGCCTCATACTGCAATTCATTATGCTGTGAAGTAATATTTATGTACAATTTATGTGATGTAGGGTTGCCATTCATGAAGCCATGGAACAGCAAACTATATCTATAGCAAAAGCAGGAATAACAACGGTTCTTAACTCAAGAACTTCTGTGCTTGCTGCTGCCAACCCTCCATCAGGACGTTATGATGATCTAAAGGTCTATTGCTATATATCAATCAGTTTTGGAAGGGGAAAAGTTTAATGCTAGAGACTTACAATTTTTTTAAATATTCTTCCAGACTGCACAGGATAACATTGATCTGCAAACAACCATTCTTTCTAGGTTCGATTTAATATTCATTGTGAAAGACATCAGAATGTATAGTCAAGACAAGGTAACTTCGACTGTTGTGGTTTTAATATTTTGTTCAATTCCGTAGCTAGAAAAGTTTTGATTTATTAGATGATTTTTGTAAATCTTTGGTCATTCCCCACCTTTCTGATTGACAAAGGTGAATGATGGCATATTCCACTAAGGTTTTCTGATCTGTTAGTAATGTTTATTTTTATTTTTGCAAGATCACATGTTTGATTTGCTTTTTATTTGACCTGCAATTTAACAAATTTATCTTTTGAGCAACGCTGGATTTTTCTGCATGTTATAACAGGAATAATTTATATTACTATTTAAATGCTTGAATTACTTGTTTCACTCATTTCCAAAAAAGATTACTTGTTTCAGAAATCTATATTCATTTATCCTGTGGCCGGTGGTAGATTGATATATTTGTTTTACAGATCATAGCTAGTCATATCATTAAGGTTCATGCATCAGCTAATACAACTAATGGTGAGAGTAGGGTTCATAAAGAAGAGAACTGGCTCAAGAGGTATGCGATGATTATAAATATTCTTCATGAGTTCCATAGTTAAATATTTGAAGGATAACTTGTTGGCTGTTAAAATTTTAGGTATTTACAATATTGCCGAACTGAATGTCACCCTCGTCTGTCAGAATCTGCAGCAACATTACTACAGAACAATTATGTCAAAATCAGACAGGTTAGCTACTTGTATCCCTTTTCTGTTGAATACAGCTGTTAAAAGTTGATTAAGCTACTTTTGCTCCTTCTATCATAGATTAACGTTTTAGCTCGTTACATTTCAAAATTTTAATGAGGTTTACTTTTATTTTTCATAATAGGATATGAGGAGGCAAGCAAATGAAACTGGAGAAGCTGCTGCAATACCAATTACTGTAAGGCAGTTGGAAGCTATTGTTAGATTGAGTGAGGCCCTTGCGAAAATGAAGCTGTAAGTGCTATCCTCATTCCAAATTCGATTGGATCCCCGGCTCAGAATTATATCTGGTGACACTTCATAGAATATTAGCTGGCTGTTCAGATCATAGGATGCATACATACTTTGCAGGAAAATGTACTGACATGAATGCCATGCATCATTTCATCCAAATTTGAGCTGTAGGCTTTTGTGCTCAACTAGGAGTGATAAAACTTAGATTACATATATCCTGTCCAGGAATGCTTATTAGATAACCTATCCAGAAATTTTCAGCTCATTCAACTTTGATCAGTGGCTTTATTGGAATTCTTAGATAAAAGTGTCCGTTGAATGTTTAGCTTTGAAGATCTACTTGGACCTTTTGGGTTGGTAAATTGATCCATGTGATCTCTCTCCTCAACGTGATTTGTTTATTGTTGTTGAAAGTGTTTTATTAGTTAATCGTTCCTCTGTTCTTTGCCCTTTTCAACTGGTTTTTGTTTGGTTTATTATTGTCCATGTGTATTTATTTTTTTAAACTTAGCTAATTAACTAATAGATCATGAACTTCAATATCAGATCTCATATTGCCACCGAGGAGAATGTGCAAGAGGCCATAAGGCTTTTTACCGTTTCTACAATGGATGCAGCCAAATCTGGAATTGCCCAACAAGTAAATCTTACACCAGAAATGGCAAATGAGATTAAGGTTTGTCTTGTGATGCGACAATCTTCTCATTATTTATATCTTAGAGCTTCACTGATTAAAAATTATTTTCATCATGAGCAGCAAGCCGAATCCCAGATAAAGAGAAGAATTGGAATTGGGAACCATTTATCAGAAAGAAGGCTGATTGATGATCTCGTTAGGATGGGATTGAATGACTCTGTTGTAAGTACCCCTTCAGCTGAAAAGGCATTGCCTTGACATTTAATAGCATTAAAATATTCAATACAATATGGTTTCAATTCCAAAAGTGACTGTCCTATTCATGTGCATTAAACTCAAATTATATTGATTTTATTTGCTTCCCTAATATTTTTAAGCAAGTTTCCTGCTTGTTTTCAATGTTATTGTCTTGTTGGTCTTTGACATGGTGAGTATGTGTTTGACAGGTGAGAAGAGCTCTAATAATCATGCACCAGAGGGATGAAATCGAGTACAAGAGAGAAAGGCGTGTTGTATTTAGGAAAGCATAGTTTGTTAATTTTTAACTTTTCCTTTGTAATGCTGTTGACAATTGACTTCATATTTATGTAATAGTTTGTGATTATAGAATATATATCATTAACTTCTAGAAATGAGGGTGGACGCTAATTTCAAGCAATCGCATTCGGTCCTGTGCACTCTAACAACTACATCCATACAATGACCATAGATACTTTCCTGCATAGATCTCGAATGATAACTGGTTCAGATTTTGTCTTAATATATTGATGGTTCCATTTGGAGAGAGAAAAGGAGTATAGGGTAAGGTTACATTACAAGAGGTTGGGAGTGAAATAGAAAGTGAGAAGCATGGCATTCCCCGATCACCTCTATGGTGCTCTCACTTGCCATTTTATGTTGATTAATTATTGTTTTTCAATTTTAACTTTATTCAATTTTTGTTGGGAGGGGAGAGAAATGATATAAATGTAGGACAAATACAGAAACTTTGAATAAAGGTTACGTTAAAAAAATTATATGTAAAACATACTATTTAGAGTAATTAATTTTGAGGTTTCACTCAACACACATAGTAATATAAAAAAAGTAGCACAAAAATGACGAAATTAAAGTGGGTCCTAAGAGACCTTACTTTAATTATCTTCGAGTAAAAAAAAAAATCTTTTACCCTTTTATTATTCAAAAGATAACTAGTATTTGAGCTATGAACAACGTTTTGACTACATGTGACAATTATTGGGCATCAGTCACAAGAATTAACATTTTAATTAACAACAGTGTTTAATTTGGGCTGTAAATACTAAATAACAAGTAAGACAAAAGTGTCTTGAAAGATAATTAAAACAAAGTCCCTTTTTTTGTCGGTAATGAAACCTCTATTATTAAATTCAAAGAAACAATAACAGATAGTATCTCAAATGAAAAACAAAACAACTTGAGTTCTAACAAAATTAAAATCTAGATTTTAAAACAAGGTCCTTGAGACTTTAATTTAATTTCACGATTTCATAAAACCTTTTTTTATACCTCAAATTAATTAATCAGCTAGGAATTTAGGATTTAATTATCTTGCTAATAATTGTTGGCATGTAAGAACAAAAAACGGTACTATAAAGTATAAAGGATAAAAACCCCGGCGTATATGTGATTTGCGAGACAAAATTTTGGCGGTAAGAGAAGAGAGTGGTGGTGGGCATGGGGATGAACCCTAATTCTTTTGTTTCGACGATAAGTAATCACTATGCTCTTCCTTCACCTAAAATCAAAATTACTGCTTCATCTCAATTTCATTCTCAAATTCAACCTTCTCTCAGGTCTTCTTCTTCTTCTTCACTCTTTTCCCTATCCTTTTCCCTTTCATTCTCCTTAACTAATCTTCTTATTGATTCAGGTATGCTGTGCTTGGAGCTGGATTTGCAGGACTCTCCGTTGTTTGGCATTTGTTAAACGTACCTACCTACTCTTCATTTTCCTTACATTTTTCAATTTCAGCTGCCTTTTCACACATATGATGTATTTTGTGAATTATTAGAACATGTGTTAGCTTTTAAGTTCAATAAGTCGGTTTAGAGGAAATTTTTTTTTAGTGAAAATCAATATATCCGTGCCTTATTTTGCTTTATTAGAATTTAAAAACAAAAAGTCAACTAAGTCCTATATTTAGAATGGTGGGAGTAAATGAACAAATTCATCGTTTAATGCAGAAAAATGAGATTGAAAATGAGGCCTGAGAATCTCAAAACTCTGCTTGAATAATTAGAATAATTTCTAAGTTTGAGTTCTTCCCTAAGATATTCTTTTTTTCTTGGATTTCTATTTTTTTCAGAATAGTCCTAAGAGATTGGATTTGAATATTGATTTGTACGATGAAGTGGGCATTGGTGGTGGTGCTTCTGGGATTGCGGGTGGTCTCCTTCATCCTTATTCCCCAAAAGGTTTCTGTTATATCATCTTTATCTGGATATAAGGGATTATTTTCCTTTAATATATGATATGAGGGAAGTTAGAAGTATAGTAGAGATAAGAGATAATAGCCACGTGGGTGTAATTAGTTGTGTACGTGTGAGTTTTTACATTCTGTTATAGTTAGTTGTAGAATAGATAGAGAGACTTTTTGTATTAATAAACCCCTTGTATACTGATTCCAGGTGTGAAATGAATTAACTTGTTTTTCTCTCTTTTTCTCTGTTACTTTGTAACAGCATACTTCCATGTTGCTTACAGTTTTGAATTTATTAACATGTTACTGCAGTCAAGCTTCTCTGGGAGGGTGCTCAGTGTTGGAATGAGAGTATTAATCTTTTGAAAATTGCTGAAGAAGTTGCCAATTCTAGGAAATGCAAAGCCGGAGAATCTTTGGAGAATATGGAAACTTTTGTTGGTCCTAAAAGGTTTTCCCCCTTCCTTTGAAAGACTTGAAGAATTGAATAAACTAAACCCACTTGAGCTACATTTTCCCCACACTTGAGCACATATCTTTGCTACTTGCCTGTTGAAAACTGTTTTTGACTTTTTATTTCTCTACTGATACTTCTTTCCCCATATGTTTTGGTGGGTGACACACTTATGGTCCTTTTGTCATGGTTAGTTGTCAGCAAAAGTTTTGAACGTTCTATGATCCATACTGCCTGTTAAAGAGAGAGAAAAGAATGAAACCTGTTTTCTTGGGACAAGATGATGTTCACAGATAATTAAAACACACAATAGATTGTAAATTTGCATGTTTTGTACTGCATCATTTCCCTTTTTGTGAATTTTATTGGTAGATAGTTTTCACAGGTTGAACTGTTAAATTTTTTTACATGCTCAAGTTTAATGGAGAATTCATCGTGTTTTGAATCTTTAACTTTGAGAAGTTGATTGAAGTCTTAGATTTGCTTTCCTTTTTCTCTGATGAAATCAGCTGACTTCAGGGGCATCCTAAGACCAGCAGTGGACATGAAGAATTTGACCAAACTGAATGATGTAATATCTCTGGTCCAATAAGTTCTGGAATCTTGAGTATTGGACGTTGATTCATAAGTGATAATCTGCTTCTTTATGTGGTTAGAATGTCCAGACTTGCCTTCCTAGTTGCAGAATTGAAACTCTTAACACAGAAAAGGTCCAAAATCTTGTACCTGGTATCTGTCTACCACTGGACACAGCTTTCTTTATGCCTGAAGCTTTTAATATACATTGCCAGCACTATCTTCAGGTCTGTACAAATAGATCAGCAAAAGTTTCAATTTAGTGAATTTCCTTTTTATCTTATAGCAAACAAGATTGCTTTTTTTTTTAACAAATTTATTTTAAATACTTCTACCAGGCACTTTTCTGGGCATGTGAAAAATTAGTAAAGGAATCTTTTCATTGTGGTTCTGGACATAGACAACTTAGTTTTCACAAAAGATCTATCTCCAGACTACTTGAGTTCGAAGGTAATGGCCCAGCCCATTACTTAAATGCATGCATCTATTTATGGGTCCACTTATGATTATAATCATAGGAAGATTGAATTTCGAATTTCATGTTTCCATCTTGCCTAATTCCATTTTTTTTGGCCCAGGGGAGTATGATGCAGTCATCATATGTCTAGGTGCCAAAGTTAACATGCTTCCTGAAATCTCTGGTAGGCTTCCTTTAAGAACATGTAGAGGTGTTATTTTGCACATGGAGCTGCCTGATGATATCGGGTAAAAAATCTGCCTACCATTTAAACCCAATTGATATGCATATCATGTACAGTTTTGTGCATATTCCAATTCTTGATTCTGTATTTTTGAATCACAATTTTAAATTTCACAAGATATACAAGTTGTGTCTAAGATATTTTGCATTGCTCTTACATGTTGTTGTCAATGTACATACTTGATAGCACATGTTTATGCCCACCACTCTTACCTGTATAAAATATGTTAACTGAGTAATTTTCCGGCTTTTTCCTAACAGAGAAGGGTATCCAGACCTCGGCCCATCTATATTGTCAGATGCATGGATTGCTGTTCAAGGACCTATAAGTTTACACGTGGGATCAACATGGCAGTGGAAATCCCAAAATTCATCGCCTAATGTTGCAGCTGATGAAGCTTCAAAAGCTCTTGAAGAGCTTCTGCCCAAGGCATCCAGCATCTATCCTGGAATAAAAGATTGGGTTTATAGTGGAGCAAGAGCTGGTTTGCGTGCAATGCCTCCATTAACCTCACTCGGATCACTGCCACTTTTGGGTTGCATTAATGATTTAATAGGCGAAAATCAAACTTGCAAGTATTGGTTATTTAGTGGATTAGGCTCCAGGGGATTGTTGTACCATGGTTGGCTAGGGAATATAATGTCTCAGGCTGTGCTTTCATGTAATGAACAAGTGATTCCATCTGCATTGGTTTCTTGGAAGAATAATAAGCTTTAATACATGGCTATTATATTTTCCCCATGGCAAAAAAGGATGAAATATGTCGTGAATTGCAGGTTTCTGGCTTCTCAGGATTCAACGGTTCAATTCGGAGTAAACATAGCAGATAGAGAATGTTATCTTTTCTTCCCTGAATGCCCCCTAGGGCCTGCTTGGATGAGAGGAAAATGGGAGAGGAAGGAAAATGGGGAGGGAAAAGGGGGCAAGGAATAACATTTTCCCTTGCTTGTTAGGAGAGAAAATGGGAGAGGAAAGAAAAATGGGAAGGAAAATAGTGTGGGCTCATGTCCCATTTTCCCCCCAACTTTTTCCTCCCAAAATGGGGGGATTTTGGGACAAACTAGGGATTATCCTCGTGCTATGCACGGGTCATGAAAATTAAGTTAGATAATTGGGGTACCTAATTGTATTCTTTATTGTAATCTCAGTTCACTTTTGATACATGTAGAATATTTGAAGTGCACATGGAATATCACATATCATCCTAATATGAAGACATTTATATGCTCCAATTTAACTGGAAGCTTATAGGTGATGCAGAAATAATTTATTTAGAAAATTAAATTGTTATAAAATTGAAATTATACAATGTATGTATTATTTTTTGACCAATTACAATGTATGTATTTAAAGTATCATAAAAATAAAATAAGAGTTAAACTTCAAACTAACCTCCATATTCAACCCCTCTTGCCCCAAAAAAAGTTAATCAAATTTCCTCGACACCCCTATTCGAAAGTTCACTTGAAATAAAAACAAAAACATTCCTCGTGCATCGCAGGTACACGTAAAATAAATATGTGCGTTGCAAGTGTTCATTTTGTTAAAAATTTTGTTATCTTGCAAATAAGATGCTTTCTCACAAATAAGTTTTTTTTATAACACTCTCAGGAATAAGTTAGTTTTATCAAAAATCATATATTCATCAAAAATAACTTTTATTTATGTCGATTTATCATATCAATTATTTCCAAATAATTTCAATTTAAATTATGTATAATATTTTTTAACTTGGTCAATGATCAAAATGATATATGTATTAAAACAAAAGAAGAGCATTTATTCTGAATTAATTTTAAAGAATTAAAGAATATATAAGAAGAGCATAAAGAATAAGAAACCATTAAATTATAAAATTCTAATTCTAATGATAATTTATAATTTTAATAATTCATCCCATCAAGCCATTGTTGATCTTGAACATTTTAGGTAATATTAAAATTACCATTAAATTATTAATGCTCCATTTTAACAATCATCAATATTTATTCCTAATGCAGAAACCAATATAATCTAATGCATTAATGTTGATTTAATCCCATTTACTGTTTTTAACTGAAATCCCATTCACTTTTCATATACCACCATTGTTACTAATTTCATAAACCGTCATTGTTACTAATTTCAGATGTACAAGTTCATTAGAATCATACACTTATGAATTCATGGTCACTTTGGACTAAAATTTATAGTTGATATTTTTAAAATAATTTCAATTTCTAATATCCTCATGTTATATAAATATTCAAAATTAAGTCATTTATTTTAATTTTCCTTATTATTTGCAACTTCTTATTACTCAACAAATAAATCAGTAAAAAACTTGTGCATATGTATATTGTTATTCCATGCTATTGATAGATCTATATTGAATAGTGAAGTTATTATATTTAATTGTTTTAGATATCTCCTGATATACCTATGTAAATTAAAACATGCAATGAGGAAATAATTTGTTTTCAACCAGCATAGTACAAAAAGTGCACAATCAGATTAGAATACTCTTTGTCCAAAAAATAAAAAAGATTAGAATACTCTCAATCAAATTAGAATTTGGAAAGTAATATTTAAGGGACCAAAAGTTATGTTAACCCTTTATTCAATATTACATAAATAACAAAATAACATCTAGATTGGTATTTTTTTCAAACTGTTATTTATTCAACATAAATAACAATCAGATTTTCGAATATCAATAATGTAAACATCCATCTCTATACATCCATCAAATTAGAACACTCTCAATCAAATCACCAAAATTAAAACCCTACATAAATCCTCTTTCATACCCATATTGAAATTCAAAAACTTTCCAGTTTTGTCATGATGTTGGGAGCTTATTTTTGTGGAGGTGATATTCCAAATGTTGCTTCCCTGCATCATTAGAAAGACCATGTCAGATTGGTACATCCACAACATGAGTTGTATATGTAATGAGACATAATCAAAATTAGGGGATAAGAGTTTTGGTTCCAATTCTCATAATTCTTCTGCAATCAAAATATACAATGGTGGAGATTCAAAGAGTCCACAACCACAAAGAACAGAGTTCTAAAGCTTCAAGTTATTGTCATTGACTTCAAGAATACCTAACAGCTAACATTTAATGAAATCTGAAACTTCAGTGAATCTATTTGAGAGAAATTCAGGTCCTGTTGTGGAAGAATGAAGTTTAGTAATTTCTCTACTAATGTGAGCATTGACATCTCCTACATTCCCTCGAGTAAACATAGTTAGTTTCTAAATCTGGTATGTGTCAAGATGAAAAGTGATATAATCAGAATCTTAACAATTTCCTCTACAAATACTTATACTCATGACTCCAATTTCACAAAAAACATAACTAAATATATTTAAAGAGGGCAGTGGAAAAAATTCATGACTATGTTAAATAGCAGAATATATCATTACAAAGGAAGCATTTCTACCAAACCACGTGAGGGCGAGAGATGATGAGTTACAAGTGTTAGGAGCACTTCTCAGATAAAACAATTGTTGGTTTCCCTAGTCCTTTGAGCTTCCTGTCCAAATTAAAAATGAAATTTTTAAGAAGTTGAAGGAAAAACAGGAATAAAATAAAATGAAATCAAATAGTGAAGCACATATCATATGGATATCCGCAAATAAAAGGAAACCAATCGGCAAAAAATCTCAGAAGAAAGAAGGATACCAAATAAGATAAGGATTTGCAATGACAGAAGAAGAGGCATAATCGTCGTTGGAGATCCAAAAGTGGACAGAATTGCATTGTGTTTTATGAATTAGTTAGCTGAAAATTATCGTTAAAATGTATTAAAAAAATAGTAATGTCAATGGTTTAAATCTTCACAGAATTATTTCTCTCTACGTCCCCAGCATCTTAAAAAGCTTCAAAAGCTACTTTCAGAAAACATATATTCTTGCTCAAAGGAAAATCAATTTGGTTCAGGAATATTTTAAATCTTTAACTTAAGACATGAAACCTCTTCCATATACCCCAAATTGAAATTTAAAATTCATCCTATCTAATTAAACAACCCAATTGAAGAAGCCCATTTGGGAAATCACCATAAATTTTAGAAAATATTGACAACCAAAGAGGGTCTAATATTGATTATAAAATAATACCAATATCCCTGACCAAGGGCACAATCTGCACCTGACCATATTTGCCCATGTCCTGAAAAGCCAAAAGCATACATTTTTTCAGATAACGAAATTTGTCACAGATAGAAGAAATTGTAGAGGATCATAGATCTGCAAATCAGATAACATACAGATATGATATTATCACATACACATAAACAAACACACGGGAAACCATTCTCCTCAATTCAGCAAGAGTAAATCAAAACTTGTTCTAGAAATTATAAATTTTTAACCAAATATACCTTGCAACAATCCCCAAATAGAAATAATAGAGATAAAAGAGATAAAAAAGAGAGGAAAAGAAATGAGTACTCATCAATAAAAGAAACTCACCTCAAACCATCTTACTCCCACCATCCTTCCTCTCATGGCCGACTGATTAAAAAGAGGATGGGACGAGAAAGTGAAAGTAAAAAAACGACCATTATGACCCTAACTTAAATCATTATAAAGAAATGAAGCCTGTATACTGTAAATCAGATCCTCACTTAAATTAAATGACCCTAATAAAAGTGATGAAGGTGAAGATGAAGAGAATGGGGAGAGGATGTTGGTTAGTGAGATTTATTGCATTTGGTATTATGGAAATTAATTGGAATCATTAAAACCCACATTTCATTTGATGCCGTTTCAAGTGTGAACACAAAAAAGATGTTCTACGGGAAATTACTTGTTAATATTGATTGATATTGATTGATATTGATATTGATTTTTTGTTCCCACTCTCTACCCTTCTTCATTCCCGCCTCTCTCCTCATTCTTCACTAAAAAAAGTCTCCGTTCCTCACTTACTCTTCTATTCTAATCTAATAAAAATAAATTCTTCACAAATAAATTCTTCCTCTTTTTCTGTTCTTCTCTTCCTTTTGTTTCTTTTTGTTCGTGGCTGTATCCTTTCACGCTAGAGCTCTTCAGCATAGGATTGATTGCATGCATTGCATTTTGCCATCTCTTTTTTACTGCAGTTGTATGGGGGTGATGTTTTTTATAATAATAGTAAAATAATAATAATAATAATAATAATAATAATAATAATAATAATAATAATATAATAAAAGATGTACTTGTATATGGGGTGATGTTTTTACTGCAGCTGTATGCCATCTCTTTTAATTTGCATTCCATACACTGTAACGTAATCCTTTCTGCTAGCATATTTGGTTATAATATTTGTGTTATGATTATACCAAAGGATAACCTTATATTGATATATAAGAACATTGTAGATATGGTAATATACTCAGTTTGATTGTTGACTTTAGGCTTAATTTAATTTAATTTCAAGAGATATTCCACTTATTTACTTATTAGAAAAATAACTTTCTTTGTTAAAATATATAGTTTTCTTTCTAAAGTGTTTACAATAATAAGGGTAATTTAGTTATTTTGATATTTACCCATTTTCTTTCCTCCTTGTTTTCTCTTCTCCATCCAAGCAAGAGAGGGGATTATATTTTCTTCCCAGTTTTCTTTCCTCCCTGTTTTCTTTCCTCTCACTTTCTTTCCTTTCCCATTTTCCTCTCATCCAAGCAGACCCTTAGTATCATGATAACAAGCTGGAAAACCCTTCAAGGTAAGTTGAAGCATAAACCTAGATAATTTAAAGTTCCCTTAGAATTAGCATTCGTAAACATGTGTACAAGTATGAACAATGAGTTCATTAAACACTGGACAACTATATCAAATGAATGTCCGTACTGAATGCCCACTTCACATGACATCAGTTTCAAAGCTAAAGTCCCTTGATACTTGATAGCAAGGATTGTTAGAAAGACGAGTGATAATAACGTAAATGACTTACCATAATCATGATAATAAAAATATGTGATTGTACATATAAGAATTACATTACTGATGGCTTTGATGGTAATGGTAAAATTGATGACAATTACTTATGTAATCATCATAATCACAATCACAATCACCATCACCATCACCATCACCATCATTAAGCATTCAAGGAACAAATTGCCTCTAGCAGAATGCTGAAGCAAGCCTTGTATAGGGAAACCAGTCTAATACACAGTTACAAAATACTTAGGATGATGTCCACATAAAAACCCGACCACCACTGGTAGATCCTACAAGAGTTCCAATCTCAAAAGGGTGAGCATCAAACCTACACGGAATGGAAGACACATGTGGGCTCTGTAGAGTCATGATAATTTTCTTGTGAACAGGGGAGATAACGTCAACTCCTCTTTTCATATTGCCAACGAAGATATAAGAATCATCCCAGCCCCAAATTCCTCTGCTTCCACAAAAAAAAGCTCATTAATATCAAGTTCAAATTTTCACATGTGTAGATAAAGACAAATGAATTATGTTCTGGTATCAAGAATTTCGTGAAGCATATGCAACAGGCTAATGCTGACCACGCAAATCCATTTTCTAAAATCAGAGGCTTAGCTCATTTTGAAAGGAGGTGAGGCTTGTAATTTAACAGAAAAATAAGAAGTCAGCCATTGAAATTTCAATAAAAATCCGCACCTGAAGGTAGACAGCCATCTGCCAGTTTGATTGAAGTGGTACATAGTCGATGCATTCTCAAAATTAGCTCCATCGTATATACCAATTGTGTCATCCAGGCTGCATGAAGAGAAAAGAGTATTAGAAGTTACAACAAACAAATCACACTACAATAATCCGAGTCAAAACAAATATCCATTTACTCCAGAATTAACTAACACCCGAATCATAGGCTTCAGCTCTGTCTTGTAGCTTTCAGAACGAAAATACTATTCACCCAAAGTGGAACAAGTTCCATACCTTGTAGTTGCCAAAGCATGCCCAGAAGGGGAGAAGTAAGCAGAATGCACAGCCCTTCGGTGAGTAAATGTCTTCAGGGCACTGGGCTTAGACTTCTTACAATATCTCAAATCCCAGGTGCAAGCAGTTCCATCAGAAGAACTAGTTGCCATGATGTGAAGGTTTTCTGGGCTGAAACCTATAGTGTTAATCCTACTATTATGCAAAGCCCATTGGGATGAAAATTTCCCTGCCCTGCTGTCCCAAATGTTCAAACCTCCGGGACCTTCACCAAAATATAGGCAGTTTGCATCATTGTTTGGCTGTGCGAGAGAGAATATGGTGTCATCACTATTAAACACCAGGTCAAAAACCTCCTTTTCAGCATCCATCATGCGAAGGAACCCGTCATAGCAACTTGTGTAAATCTGCATTGAACATCATATAAAAACAACTTCAAACCAACGAAACAAGTGAATTACAAGGAAACAAACAAATTCAAACTAGAAAAACATGTTGGAGAGGTAAATATGGGTATTGACTTAAACCAAATACAATTAATAGCTGAGAACACAGGTGCTTCAGTGCAGTATTGGTCAATATATCACATCCATTCTCATGTCAGAAAACGCGTAAATTATTAAACAAGCTATCATTTCCAATTGGTTTAAATGCTTGGAGAATCTGCGTCTTCCATACATCTGTATCAAATTAATCTACTCAACATAAACAAAAAAACCAAATTGACTTTTCTAGGAGAGACTAAGGAAGCTAAGCGGGATGCTAAATCATAACATATTTATATATTATTAGGTTATGCCAACTCATAAGTCAAATAAAATAATTTTAAAACATTTCATAGAAGTCAACTTACAAGTATCTTATTTAGCTTTACAAAAGTCAACTAAGTCTTAGATCTAGTAATAGGAGTAATGATATGTTCCTTGAGAAATCACATTACCACATACATACCTTTGACAAGCAATGTCTTTGAACCAAGATCCCGGAAATAGGAGCTGGATGGGGGTGGTATAGATGAACTTCATTCCCTTCATTTCTGCCAGAATCACAATCCCAAAATCCAATATTTCCAAGTTTATCACCAGCCACAACCATCCTCATACAACTTGAATGAAAAAACTTCACATTAGTTATCCTAGAAGGAACAATCCTAGCCGTGTTCTCTAAATCCAAAGTCATAGATTCCAACTTCAATGGGCACCACGCCTTATCTTCAGACTTCCTCCCCTCCTTCTTAGCCAAACCCACAATTGATTCAACGAAGGAGTGATCAAATTCATCCTCCCCTTCATAAGCATCTCTCATTGAAAGAGGACCCTTCACTTCAGCTGGTGAAGGTAATGATTTCTCAGTACCATTCCCTGATTCCAATTCAATGCCCTTTATACCCTCAGAATCTGGTGGCATACCTCTCGTTCGTAGTGACCGTCTGATCACCACAGGGGTTCCAATCTTAGGCTTCTTCACAGGACTGTAAGATTTTCCTGAAACCCTAATTCCAACAAATTCATAAAATAAACAAATATCACACATTACTTTACAACACTGTTCACTAAATGAAAAACATAATCTGCATGTTACTGGTAATCAAACAAGACTTCTTACTGAATAACACAAAAAATAAAATACAGAATAACATGTTAATGTCATAATATTGCTAATTCCAACAAATCCATAAAAAAATAAAAAACGGTTATTAAGAAAGGCCCAAAAACATAATCTGTATGCTACTGAGAATCAAACAAGACTTCTAACTGAATAACACGAAAGACAAAACTCATAATAACATGTTAATGTCATAATATAGCTAATTCCAACAAATCAAAAAAATAAAAATAAAAAAATGGTTATTAAGAAAGACCCAAAACTATAATCTGTATGTACAGATAAAACAAACAAGACTTCTCGCCAAATACTAACACATTAATATGACAATATTGCAACTACTATAAGATTTTCCAGAAACCCTAATTCAAACAAATTCATAAAAAAAACAAAAATAAATAAATCACTGAATAAATCCTTTCACTAACAGTAGCTCACTGAATATGACATTAACATGAGAGTATTACTAATTATAGTGTGAATGAATGAATAAATAAATGTTAACCTTGAGCGTTTGGCGGCGGCGGAGAGATCGGAGGCTTTGGAATGGAGATTAAGAGCGGCCATTTTCTCATCGTTGCGGCGAATATTGTCGAGCCTCTTGCGTTCGTAGTCGGTGAGATTTTGAGTCGCCATTGGAATGAAATTGTTAAGGTAAAATTGAAGATGTGGATTTCTCTGTAAGAGAAGTTGTGGTTGGTGAGGTTAGGGTTTATATAGTGACATTTGCGCGGGAAATGAGATTGGCGGGAATGGAAAGATTGTACGCAGCTTACGCGCCTTCACCTTTTTTTTTTTGAATGAAATGGATGTTTTATTCAGCTGTGACGTGAATGGCACGCCTCCATTACATTCAGGCTATAATCTCTGTGAAGATTTACAAAAGAGAAGATAAAGGAAAAAAGCTATTAAGCGAGGTAACAAGAGTGGATCGAATGTGGGATAGTAAGCTATGCACCGTGGGGTGACTCGTGGTGAAGATCCGCAGGTTGCGTGATTCCCATATCTTCCAGCATGCTATGAAGCCGCCAATCTGCCAAGAAAGATGGCAGCTTGGACGAGTTAATAAGGTAAGGAGCCAAGTTCTCAGATCAGAGGCCACGAATTGTTGGTGAACAGTAGGTGGCAAAAGCTCCTTCCAAACATGAGCAGCTAGGGGGCAGTGTTTCAAAGCATGGTCTAGGTCTTCAAGGATACCGCCACAAAGGCCGCATTGTTCAGTCATTGTCATCTTCCGCCGAAAACGTTCTGCATTGGTTAAAAGTTTGCCTTTGAAGAGGAGCCAGGCGAATGTTTTAACTCGTTGAGGCATAGGTAGTTTCCAAAGGGAAAGCCAGTGTTTATCAGCATTCGCCCAGTTAATTGATTCAAAGGATTTGTAGGCAGAACGGGTGGAGAACTGACCATTCGCGCTGAAGTTCCAGCGGCAGGCCGGTGGAGTACCAGGTGGCTGAACAGTAATGGCCATGATGGCATCCACTAAGTGGGACGGAAGGAGACCCCGGAACAGCTCTTCTTTCCAAGTGGCATCGTCATTTACATACTCGTGGACAGTGGAAGGTAAAGATAGCTCGCCAACAGGTGCATAAGACAGGTGTTTAAGTGGTCCTTGGTCTCCCACCCAAAAGTCATCCCAAAATTGTGTATGTGAACCGTCACCAGGAAGCCATTTAATGTGGAGGTTGGTGTCGGTCCATACACGAGCTATGTTCTTCCAGAAGGCCGAGGAGGAGGAGGGAAACCGGAGCGCGCCGGCAGCAGAGCCATATTTGCCTCTTATCACCCGGGACCATAACGATGTGGAGTGAGATTGGAGTTGGAAGATGAGCTTCGCCATGAATGCTTTGTTTTGGGCCTCTAGCTTGAGAAGACCAAGACCGCCATGCGATAAAGGTTGGCAGAGCTCGTCCCATCTAACCAGGTGGACCTTTCTCGCGCCGTCCACGGAACCCCAAATAAATTGCCTGATCACTATCTCAATATCTCTGCAACATTTAGCAGGAAGCAAGGTGCTTTGCATGGTGTAGAAAGGAAGGGATTGGAGGACTGACTTGGCTAAGGTGACACGACCAGCCAAGGATAGGGATTTCTGTTTCCAACCCGCTAGCTTGCTCTGAACTCGGTCCAAGATATACTTATAAGTAGAGGAGGTGGCGCGGCCAGTGAGGAGAGGGATGCCCAAATATTTACCAAGGCTAGCCGCTTGATCATATTGGAGATGGTTGCAAATTGCAGCTCTCTGGGCAGCGGGGACATTACGAGAGAAGTAGACTTTGGTTTTGGAGTTGCTGACCTTGTGACCCGATGCTTTGCAAAAATCACTAAGGACTTTTTGTATAAGTAAGGCTTGTGACATGTCGGCTTGACAGAAGAGGATGAGGTCATCGGCAAAGAAAAGATGGGAGAGAGGAACACCGCGTCTGCCCATTTTTATTGCTTTCCAATGTTCGCTTCTAACTTCCTTGGTGATCATCTGTGAGAGTCGTTCCATACATAGAACGAAGATGTACGGTGAGAGCGGATCTCCCTGTCGGATGCCCCGTTGGGGCTGAAAGCTATGGCAAGGCTTGCCATTCCACAACACTTGCATAGAGGAGGAGGTCAGGCAAGACATAGTAAGCCGGATAAAAGGAGGAGGAAGACCGACATCAGTGAGAGTATCAGCAATGAAGTCCCAACTGAGCCGATCAAAGGCTTTTTCTAAATCAATTTTGAGAGCCATCCACCCTTTGGTCCCTCTTTTTGTTCTCATAGAATGAACCACCTCTTGAGAAATGATGATATTCTCTATGATGCTGCGCCCGTGAACAAAACTCGTCTGGTGTGGACCAATCAACTTAGGAAGGACCCGCCGAAGACGGTTAGCTAACACTTTGGTAATTATCTTGTATAGAACAGAACAAAGGCTAATGGGCCGAAATTCAGCTAGCCGCGTCGGGTGGTGGATTTTAGGGATGAGTGCTATCAAGGTTTTGTTATATTCTGGATTGAGGGGAGCTCCAAGCCACAACTGCTGAACAAAGGAGCAAATATCTTGGCCCAAGATGTCCCATTGACTCTGAAAGAAGAGAGCATGGAAGCCATCTAAACCCGGGGCCTTCAACGGCTTCATTTCAAAGAGCGCCTGTTTAACCTCTGAATCAAGGATGCTAGAATTGAGCATGATCAGATCATCCGAAAGTAGGGAGGGGAAATTACCACGGATAGCTAAAGGAAGCTCGGCCGGTTCCGTGGCAGAAAAAAGGTCCTGAAAATAGGCAGTGGCCATGGCTGAGAGAGTGTCTTGGTCCGTGAATGTAGTGCCGGCTGCATCTTTTAGAGCATGAATGTGGTTACGGCGATGACGGATCGTGGCTTTGGTGTGGTAGTAGGACGTGTTCTTGTCACCCAAACAAATCCAGTCGGCAGAAGATTTTTGAAGCCATAAAAGTTCTTCTTGGAAACAAGTGTTTTCATATTCTTCACGCAGGAAGTGCTCAAGGTTGAGGAGGAAGTCGGAGTGCGGTTTATCTTCTAGACACCGTTGAGTACCCTGCAATCTTGCCCATGTCCGTTTTTTCCTGCGTCCAATGCCCCCAAAAACTTCTTTATTCCATGTCGTGGCAGCCATAGTGAACCGTTGGAGGTTAACTAAGAGCTGATCACCCCGCTGCCAGTGAGTGCGGACAAGATCCTTAAAGGATGGATGAGTGAGCCATGCAGCAAGAAACTTGAACGGTTGAGCAGTAGCCGACGCAAGGGGAGTGCGGGTACCAAGGGAAATGTGAAGAGGCCTATGATCTGAAAGAACCTGGGGGAGATGGTGAACACTGCTGTGGCTAAACATCGTGAGCCAATGGGGAGAAGAAAGGGCACGGTCAAGACGGACAAAAGTAGCGCCGCGGCGCCAAGTGAACCGTGAACCATGGAAGCCTAGATCAATGAGGCCGTTGTGGTGAATGAAGGATTTAAAGGCTGGGCAACCGAGATTTTGGCGGGAGGCACCGCTACTTCTATCCTCCGGGGCCGATGTGGCGTTAAAGTCGCCAGCCACCAACCAAGGTGAGGAAGGTGGAGGGGAGATGACTGTGAGATCACGCCAAAGGAATCGCCGGTATTGGGCCCTGGGGCTCCCGTACACCGCAGTGAAGAAAAAGCTTGGATGGTTCTCCAATAGCACTGTCATGTGGATGAATTGGAAATGGCAATGAAGGACAGAGAGCTTCACCCTATCAGACCAAAGGACCCAAATGCCGCCAGAGAAACCGTTGGCCTCAACACGGTAAGAGTTAGGAAATCTGAGCTTTTGAATAACTTTGTCTGCTTTCGGACCTGAGATACGGGGCTCAACTAAAACAAAAATATCAGGTTTATAATTAGCAACAAGGGATTTGAAAATAGAAGGAAACCTCTTATCAAAGGCTCCTTGACAATTCCAAGTAATAAGAGACATAATAAATAATTCAGAGAGAGGGGCTGGAGTCAAAGTTAACTCCCTCTGTCAACATATGGATATCATCTTCAGTCAAACCATGTCCTTCGCGTGCTAAATTCTTCATTGCTCGCACAGAGGGTGCGGGCATCCCATCTCTGGGGCCAGGATTAAGACCGTGTATTGTGAGTCCATGAGAGATTTTAATTCCCTTGTGAGGAGGATCAGGGGGTTTAGGGAGTTGGGGGACCATGGAAGCTACTGGGCCACCCTTGGCAGGCCCATCGGAGCTACTGGGGCCGCCCAAATGGTCTCCTGGGCCAACACGTTGGGGGAGCCTTGGGTCAGTTATGATGATGGCAGTGTGGTGAGTAGAGTCAAGGTGCGTTGCAGTGGCCTGGGCCGTGTAGGCAGAAGTCTCAAATAGGCTGTCATCATTGACCGGGATGGGCCTTTTGTTTTGCTGACCAGTGGCCTCAGTCGCTTTACTGGGAGTTTTGGGCTCGCTAGTTTTCTTTCGCCAAACCTTCTCTTCATGGGCCTGCGGGGGTCGAGCTAAATCGGGTTTCGATGGGCCCGCCTTGTCTGGGAGAGGCATATCAGATAAAACTGAAAAGCGGGACCCACTCTGGTGATTTCTGGGTGGAGCCTCAGACTTGCTGCCTCTGTCAAAGGTGCGCTTTTTGCGTTGGGCAATCATCCACTCCCCAAAGACCGATTGTTCACGCGCATCAGAGACGTGACTCTCACGCGCCGGCAACAGACGTGGTTCCTACCCAGTAGTAACTTGGTTCTCTGGGCAAACTTCCTGTGAATGACCATAGCGGCCGCAAGCAAAGCAAATAGAGGGGAGACCCTCATACTCAATGTAAATAGTCTCGCCGTCCACTTGAATCTTGGGAGTGAGAGGCTTGGTCAGATCAAGGGCAATGGCAAGGCGGGCAAAACGGCCTCTATCACCGGATGCTGTGATGTAATCTATCTTGATGACCTCCCCAAAAACATTGCCGATGGAGGTAAGCACATCGTGCTGGTAGTACCTGGCCGGTAAGTTGGGCAAGCGGACCCAAGTGACAATACGAGATACGGAGTGGTGGTGAGGATTAAAGGAGGGTGTCCAGGGTTGAACGGAGAGGCAGTGGCCAAAAATAACCCAGGGGCCACTCGTGAGAGCATGGTGGAAATCAGCTTCAAGACGAAATTTGACTAAGAAACAGTTTGCATCCAGATCAACGAGTTGGAAATGCCCTGATGGTGACCATAGACTCTGGAGTCGGGTGCGGAGATGCCGGTAACCAATGGTCCGCCCCAGGAGTTTGATAACCACCGAGAACCCCATTCTTCTGTTGAGAGCCTCGAGGATGTGATCTGCAAAATCAATGGTGGGGATATTACCATTCATTCCTAAACGGATATCCTCGCCTCGAATACAAAGGTCCTCGTCAGCCTCAGGAAGAGGGGCAGAAGTGGCGGCCATAAGCTTGTCTTTGAAGGTGGGTGTCTGACGGGGCAGCTCCACGTGGGTCGTGGCCGGAGGGAGGACCAAATCTTGCGTTTCAGGGACAAAATCCATCAGATCTAGAGAAGGGGATGAGGTTTGGGCAAGCAAGGCAGCGGCAGAGGGGTTGTTAAGAACTGAGAGCTCGGCGGAGGTTGCTTGTTTGCCAGATCTCAGTCGCATAGTGAGCACGGTGGTGGAGGAAGGAGGAAAGAAGGTAGTGTGACGGGTGGGAGGGAGGGCGGCGGAGCAAGAGTAGGAAGGGGAAGGCTAGAGACACAAACCCCTTCTCTCTCTCTTTCTTTCTGTCATAATTGTTTTTCGTTTACGCGCCTTCACCTTAACCACTCTAAATATAACATTATTTTCACTTTTTTTATAAATTAGGGAAGTAAATTAGACTATTAAATAAAACTCTCTTGGTTAATTATGAGGCCACATTAAGTTGAGTGATTTTCGACTAAAAAAAAGTTAAGTTGAGTGATTTTATGTGTTTTCTCAATACCTTCCTATTTATTTTTCCTACCACCTAAAATTTGTTTTCAAAAAGTATACAATGAGAATTTGTTTAGGAAAAGATGGATAGATATAAAAGATAAAGTGAGAAGTGATGTTATATTTAAGGACTAAGGGAGTACAATACTCCCTCGATCCCTAATGTCACACTACTTCATTTGAAGAAACTAAGGGAAGGTGGTTAAATTAATTAATTTTAACTGCTATTCTCAAGATACACTTAAATTAAATTTAAAGGACACACAAGGTGGATAAGACCTTATAATTAGGGAAAATTTGAATCTTAAAAGTAGCCTTATATTTAAGGACGAAGGAGGTAATAAGTAGTAACATATTTCACATGTAATTAGAATATGTTAGTTTGAACGTAGAATAAATTAATTTTAAAGAAAAAAAAATATAAATATGATAATTTAAAGTGATTAATTTTGTATTTTTAATTATTTTTACAGACAACTCTAAAATGATCTTATGATTAGAACTTGGGGGAGTATATATAAAAAGAGATTATTGCATTATTTCCTTTCATGAAAACTTTGAGTTGGTGTACTTGTGTCATTTCATGAGGAATATATATATATATATATATATATATATATATATATATATATATATATATATATATATATATATTTGAGATTGTTATAGTCGGTCCCAAACCCGGATTAAGGAGTAGGGTTATGTTAGACTTCGACAGCCAACGTAAAAATATATCGAATCTATTGAGCATGGACACACGTATTGCACAATGGCGCCGTGTGATCCATGTAGCCGACCCCACTTAGTTGGGGTAAGGCTTTGTTGATGATGTTGATGATGATATATTTGAGATTGTGTGGATTCAAGTTATAACTGAATTTTTCGGTAAAAACAAGTAAACTTTTGAATTGCTGAATCGCTCAACTTGCATAATCTGATAATAGCGAGCCATTAGTGATGAAATCTGGAAATTTCTCCCACCTCCTGTATGCAAATTAAATGTGGACACTTCAAAAAGGACACACATAATAATGGCATTCAAATCCTTCTTATTTTTAACCTATTGAATGACTTTATAACCTCTCAACATTGTTGTCAAACTCGCGAGTTGACTCTCCGATTTTATTGTTTTTACGACACTACCTAAACAAAACGTGTCACGAGTCACCTAAATTTTTAGTCTTTAAAAATTCGGTAAAAACTTACGTGTTTATATTGTGAATTCACCGATTTTTAAGTTTCTACCTTATAGAAAATTGTGTTAACTTGCTACTGGACTCATTTTAATTATTTTTAATTGAAAAAATTCAATGAATTTAAATATGAATTTCATGGAAATTTATCTATTGAGGTTGATATAAAATAAATATTGATACATTTAAATCTACTATTTGTATTCAAAATAAATTCAAGTCAATTTATTATTATTTTTTGTATTCTTATTTAATTATATAAAAGAAATACATGTTTTTTTATTAAGAGTTTACGATTCGAGTCTACCGATCCGAGATTACTTTGTCTCCACACTTTTATTTAAACTCACGAGTTTGACAACCTTGCATCTCAACACCTTCAAGATTATACTCCTTTTTGTTATAAATATAAACCTATTTGGAGACTCAATTTTGACCTTAAATATAAGACTTACTTACAATTTTATCACTTTTTTCCTAAATTACCCACATTCATAATTTTCAAAATCTCAAAATCTCATCACTAGCTTCTTACGTTGTCATGCAAAAACTCCATTCCATACAACTCGTCCTCAACCTCACTCTCCAAAATTCATCCGCCTCTAGTTCCTTTCCTTACAAAAACGATGCCATTTCTATTCCTCCAATTCCATCTCGTATAAATCATATGAATTCACCCGCTGGAATGTTATCATTTGCTGAAGAATTAGAGGAGAATTGCGAAGATTTTGGGATTGGTGTTGGGTTAAGTGAAGAATGAGAAATTGAAGCTATACTACCTCTAAGTATTATACGTTGGAGGAATTATCTCGGGTGGTAGGAAGAGGAATAAAGAAAGAGAAGCATTATTGGAAAAACATATAAAATTTTCTAACCTAACTATTTTCTTTAATCTCACTAAGTAAAATAAATAAATCTTATATTTAGAAGGGTTAAATATCATTCTGATCAATAAACAATTTTGAAAGGGTTTAAATTGGCCAGAGAACAATAAAATGGCTCATTTTGGCAAAAGAACAATAAAAATGGTTCATTTTGGCCAATGAGTTACTTAAAAATACCAAAATACCCTTAGGACACAATTAAAATAATTTTTAAAAATGTGGGTCTCAAGGGTTATTTTGGTATTTTCAAGAAGCTCATTGGCCAAAATGAATCATTTTTATTGTTCTTTAGCCAAAATGAGCTCTTTTATTGTTCTTTAGCCAATTTGACCCTTACAAAATTGTTTATTGGCCAGAATGATATTTAACCCTATTTAGAATAAAATGGAGTACTAACATGGTATGACATTAAATCAAATCATTTCACTTCCAACATAGTCCAAAAAAATCATTTCATTTCCAATATAGTCCAAAAAAATCATTTCATTCCCAAAATATACAATCAAAATATTTATTGTCTCATAACGTTTTTCAAAACCCATAATTCATTGCCATGGGATGTAGTCAACGTCCATGTTTTGATGTTTTATAAATATGTTTCTCATGTCAAGGTGTGTGAGACCAGACATTAGTCTAGAGTTTTTCCATCATCTCTAATGATATATACTTTTATAATCTACATCAACTTTTATAAGCATATAATGATTAATACATTATCAAAACTTAATATTGGACACTTTACACTTGATAGGCTCTAATGATACTTTTAATGGCAGTGGATACTTGCCGTAGAGAGTGAATTCCAATCAAACTCGAAAATGGATATTTGGTCATAAGAATAATTATAGAATATTTTAATAACGACCATGATAAATGTCTGGTAACTTGGCATTTGTAGCTTGTGTGTTGGTATGTGTCGGTAATGATTATGAATATGCCTATAATAGATGAATGCATTGTAAAGTGAATAGATTTGATACTTCATCTTCATTTTCAAAAGACATTGATTCAGTACATGTAAATGGGAGGGTGTAAAGGTTCATCATGTATGTGTTGATCAAATTGTTCTCCAATGATGGACTCGATGTACTACTATTCTTTTTTTATTGGTGCACTATTCCATATATGAGGTGTGTGTGTGTATGTGTGTGTGTGTGTGTGTGTGTCTCCGTAAGTGGGACTAGTAAACAGGTCATGCATCTTTATCTTTAGTTATCCAAACAATTCGTGGACATCACGTTGCATCGAATGGAACTGTCTTTTAGTAATTTTTTATTTTTGATTTGACAACGTTTTTAGAATCTACTCAACAATTATTATATTTCCTTTTCTTTTCTTAACTACCTTTGAGTATTTTTTTTTTTTTACAACTACCTTTGAGTATACATTGTAGTAATAGATGTAGAATTTACATCACGAAAGTATAAAGAAATTTTTTTAAATATAACTATATTAGCATATATAAAAACAAATTAGATTAATGAAATACATCAAATATAACAGCAATTTTTTTAAGAAAAATGCATTTCAACATAGTCGCCCCCCTGTATTCTCATTGCATTGTTTTAATTCTCTATTTCAGTTTTAACGTTTAATTTATTAATATTGCAAATTAATCAAGATCTAAAATTATTTTTAATGTTGACTAATATCTTATAATAAACGTTTATATTATTATAAATATCTAGAAGAATTTTTAAATTTTGCAATTTAATTACAAATAATAAGCTACAATAATATTAGAATTACAAAAAACATGGAGTCACCTTCATCATCACTCAGGATGTCAAATAATAAAACGGAAGATAACTCGATAATAAATTAATGCACATTGTTATAACTTCCTGGTTCAATAAAGTTTAAGTCAAAAACTCATTTAGCTTTATTACAAATGAATCACACGTATGGTTAAAATTCCATCTTAAGTCTTCATTTTCATTCCTTAAACATTTGATTTACACTGTGTAGTGTTGTTGAATGGGGTCAATGTCGAGACCCTTCAACTTAACCACAGATTCAACATGTCCCTTGAGAGTGTGAAGCTCCCTTAGCCTGCAAAATTTCACAACAAAATTAGTCCAAAATCTTACATTCCTTGAGACTTCATCAGAATCATAATTTACATTTGAAAGTTCAAGCTTTCCTAATGTAACAAAGAAAATATTGATTGGCATCACTTTTTGTTTGCCATATACTCCCTACACCCTACAGTCCATATTATAAGATGCCTTCTAAAATTATTTTTGGTCCTTCATATTAGTCACATGAAGGTCCACTAAAGCTCACTTGCCAATTTTGCCCTTGTAATTTTTGCTTAAATATGGCGTTTTAGAATTTTTCGTTCTTTGATCAAAACCTCATCAATAATAAACCCAATTTTGGAAAAATTTTAATAATTCAAGACTATTTTTGGAGTTACATGTCGTTCTTTAATTTGTGAGAACTAGTTGAAAGTGCTTTATAATAAGGACCAGAGAAAATACCTAGCGATCTCAGCGCGCCTTTTGGCCTGCTCAGCTATTACAGATATCTCAGGCTGGTGCTTGGAAGCAGATGGAATATCAAGACCATGAAGTGAACGTTGAGCCAAAGCCCATTGAGCCTCCCTTTCTCCCTTACCATAGTCCTTCTTTGTTGTGAAAGCAGTCTACATTATTTATGCACAAAATAATTCTATATAAGACAACATGACAGTATAAAATAAAACAATTTTTTGTACAAGAATGTTATGAAATGGATTTAGACCTTGTTTTGCATCATGTTGTTCCAGGCTCTGTTGCTCAATGCAAAACGGATCAAGAACTTGAGAATATCAAGAGGGATGTATGTGATAACACTGAATAGCCAGATTACTCCTGCCCATCTCCATCCAATGCCTTCGATTTTGGCAAATCCCCAGCTAGCATACACAGCAATGACAGTGGCCACCTACAATATATAACATATGGCAAGTCAAAAACCAGAAATCTTGCAGGAAAAAAAATTGTAAAACATGTCTCCATTGGTGGGGAAAACTAATCTTTTAGTCCATTTCTATAGCAACACAATCATTCAACTTTGACTCAGTACAACTATTTACTTGGATATTAAGTCATTATAACTCAGTCACCATAGTATTATTTATTTTAAATTCTAGTCCCTAAGCATTATGTTATGTATAATTTATGAGTGTACAAGTGTAAACAATACCAATTGTGCAGCGAAGAAGGCTCCAACAAGCATCAAACCGGGGCGTTCTGAGATCGACCAGCTCCTTGATCTGGTGACAAAGATGAGTGCTTGACTGATTATGCTAACTTGAAGGTAGAGAGCGGAGTTAAGATGTTCTACACTGCCTGTGAGTTGCTTGACACCAAAATGGTCCTAAAAATGAGGGTGAAACCAAATACAAATAATTAGAATCTCATTATCAAAATTCTACATTAAATGGATTTGTTATGCTGAGGAATTTATTACTCACAGAGAAGAATGTGGTGTCATGAACAAGGTAGAAAAACACAACAGTCATGACTGCCATGTAAGCTCCAAGAACAATGCCAGTGGCAAAAATTTCTTTGAGCTTCCATGAATCAGGTAAAGGTGAAGGCTTCACTCTATCCTTTGAGATAGTCATGATGGTTCCATCATTCAAGATGGCAATGATCAAGACCATGAAAGGAGAGAAGTCAAACTTCCAGATCAAAGCAACAAGCATGAATCCAAACACAATACGGATTGTGATTGAAACTGCATAGATTGTGTAGTTCTTCATCCTCTGGAAGATGGCCCTGCTTGTTAGAACTGCGCTAATAATCACGCTAAGTCCTGGCTCAGTCAAAACAATATCTGAAGCACCCCTGGCAGCATCTGTGGCATCTGCAACTGCAATACCAATGTCTGCCTTCTTAAGCGCTGGCGCGTCGTTAACACCATCACCAGTCATTCCACAAATGTGTTTTCTATCTTGCAACCTCTTCACAATCTCATATTTGTGCTCTGTAGGAAAACGATGCCACCATAAATAAATGTGTAAATCACTATAGATTATTACTTTCATAAATTTGTGTTGCTTTTCTGGATAGGGATTGTGCCTTAACTTCAAAAATTCAAAAAATAAATCACATTGACCAGATTTAGGACTTGTTGGAAAGTTCTGTGTATAACTTTGACATAATCCTCATAAGCATTAGAAATCTTGTACAAAAGCCTTATGCAATGAAATAGTACCCATGTTCTGAAAAGAACCTGAACTGGGCAGTCATGAATTTGTGTATTAAATTAATAATTTCAAGACTATTATTCAATGACTACAAATAGTATTAAATTGATTTAATCCACAAACACTTTCCTATCTATTTATCATGAGTACTTCATTACCTGGGAAAACTCCAGCAAATCCATCAGCCTTCTCAATGAGTTCATCCAATGGGATGGCTGCTATGGCTAGCTCCTTGCTATCACCAAGGAGTGAAGAAGATGGATACATGTTGGTTCCCATTCCAAGTCTACGACCAGTTTCCTTTCCAATGGCAAGTTGATCACCAGTGATCATCTTAACATTGACACCAAGCTCAAGAGCACGTCGAATGGTCTCTGCGCTGTCATGCCTTGGTGGATCAAAGAGAGGCAATAAGCCCAAGAACTCCCATGCATCTCCTTCACTTTCCTTAGTCTTTTCTGGAACAGCCTGCCAAACAAGGTAAAAATCAAGAAATAAGTAAACTGGTACAAAAAATTTCTTAATATACATTTTTTCTAAAAAAAAAAAACTTTTAACATATGCTATGATCTCTTTATTCACCTGGTAAGCAACAGCCAAGGAACGTAGACCGCGGTCAGCATATTCGTCAATCACGGCGTGGGCTCTTTTCTTGGCATCTCCCGTAAGGCCACAGAGTTCAATAATCTGATACAAAGAAAAATGACCAAGATATCAGTAAGTGATAATGATTAACTGAACTGCAATGCTACATTAGTACAGAAGAAGATATCATACTTGCTCTGGAGCACCCTTGCTGCTTCTATGCCAATCACCATTCTCATCAATGTAAGTAATGGCAGTGCGCTTATCCACTGGATTGAAAGGCAAGAAATGCACCTCAGTGATTCCTGCTCTTGCCTGAGATGTCACAACATAGCTCCATTGAGTTAAGCATTCAATATGCATGCACTAAATTATAATATAAAAAAAAGTCTCACATTGAAGTCACGTTCAAGATATACCTAACTAAGTTCTAATGTGCATGAGAGCAGATGGTTAAAAATATGATGTCTTAGTTTGAATCGTCATATATACCTCCTTGGGATCACCCAACATGTTTACAATTGATCCATCAATAGCATCTTGATTTTCAACACGAGAAGCGCGAGCAGCGTGCAAGACAAGTGTATCCTTATCCATGTTATCAGGGAACACCTGCACCAACAAACTCCCATGGTTAAAATGGCAATGGAATATTTTTCATAATTATGACATTTGGGTTGAATGTTATTGGTAAACATGTCAGAGTTTTTGAATTAGCTTGTTTCAGTTTCAGGATGACCAATTTTTTAACAATGCTGGATCTTTTACAATAAACACTGACCTCAATCAAGGCCTTGTCAACAGTTAGTTTGTTGAGAGTGAGAGTTCCAGTCTTATCACTGCAGAGAACATCCATGCCAGCCATTTCTTCAATGGCAGTCATTCTCTTTGTGATGGCGCCTTGCTGGGAAAGGCGGTGAGACCCGATAGCCATAGTCACAGACAAGACAGTAGGCATGGCAATTGGAATACCTCCAATGAGAAGCACCAATAGATTGTCAATACCATCTCTGTATGCCCTCTTTTGGATTGGATACATCACAATTATCTCAATCAACATGCCAACAGCAATTGAGCAAATGCAGAAGTTACCAATGGCAGTCAACACCTAATAATCAAAAACCAATAAAAAACAAATCAAACACCAATCAAGTCTTAGTAAAATATAATCTTAACCAACATGTTGGACAAAACTAAGGGAGAAACAAAGACCATGACATACCTGTTGGAAGTGGCCAACATTGTTGGTGCTGTCAACAAGGTGAGCAGCCTTGCCAAAGAAGGTATGGACACCAGTGGCAATCACAATAGCCTCAATTTCACCTTGCTTGCAAGTTGATCCAGAGTATACTCCATCTCCGGGGTTCTTTGTCACAGGCAAAGACTCACCGGTAAGAGCAGACTGGTCAATCTTAAGGGGATCACCTTCCAAGAGACGCACATCAGCTGGTACAATATCTCCTAGTTTAATGCTAATAAGATCTCCTGGTACCAAAATGGCTGCATCATGCTCACTCCATTTTCCATCTCTCAACACCTTTTGGGATGGGGAAAAAATGTTAGTACCTCTTGTTTAGCTAATGATGAACATGAAAATAAGTTTTTAGTTTAAGAAAATTATATAATGTTAATTTTGTTACCTTGGCCTTGGGTGCAAGACCAGCCATCAATGCTGCTGCAGCATTTCCTGCGTTGTTCTCTTCAATGAAACTAATGGTAGAGTTTATTATAAGCAACACTACAATACCAGTGAAATCTTGCCAATCCGGAGGCTTGCCCTGCATTGTTTGAAAGATTGGAGTTAAATTAAGAGAAATAAAAGGGACATATGGCATGACAATAATATGTCCAATGTGTGTGTGTGTGTATTATTATTATTATTATTATTATTATTATTATTATTATTATTATTATTATATAGGGTTGAGGTGGAAATTTATCAATAAACAATTACCATATATGAGGGTTTGGCACAAAAAAGTGCTTTTGTGTAAATTTACCAAAAAACAATTTAAAAGGGTTCAATTTTTGGATGTTTTAAAGAGTGCAATTTTGTTAACAATGTCAAATTCTTGGATGTTAGCGGTTTTAAGTCAATTCTGGGTGACAAAGTTTTAACCATCAATACGCAAAAGTTGACGGTGTTGACAAAATTGCACCTATTTTAATTGTTCATTGATAAATTTGCAGCAAGAAACACTTTTTTGCTTGACACGGTCGTTTGTTTATATGGTAATTAATTGTCCATTACTTGATTTCCACGTTTGCCCTTTTATATATATAAAGACAAACACACATACCCCTCCGTTGGCCAATACAATAGCCATGATAGCAGCACACTCCATCACCCATGAAAGTGGGTTCCACATAAACCCCAAGAATTTAAGGAACTTGGATTCCTTTTTCTCTTCAAGTTTGTTGGGTCCAAATATATGGATCCTTTTTTCTCCTTCTTCTGAGGACAACCCTTCCTTTGAACATTTTAGCTGTTGGAACACTTCCTCAATTGGTACAGTTTCCTGCACAACAAGTCATTAAATCATTAGCACAAGTTTATATATTTTATATATATATATATTTGAATGCGTTTTTTTTCTTATTCCTTGGACTTACAAGATCCACATTCTCCCTCTTGAGCTCTTCAAAAGAAAAGTTGTCAGCCATGGTGATTCCTTGTCTCTCCTTCTTTCTGAGGAGTCTCAGGAAAGAAAGAGAGAAGAAAACGATATTAGGAAGACCAATGAAGGTGACAGCCAATTTATGTAAGAGTTGCTTTAAATATATATCAAATGATAGGTGGAGACACAATAGGCAAATGGTTGATTTTCCGTAGATTGTTGTACCTTCTTTTTTTTAGTTTCCTCTCTGCCATTCAGTTTTTTTCTCTGGCTGTTTTTATATGTGCCAATAAAAGGAAAACCAGATTTTTGACCCAGTGATTTTTTTCTGTAATTTTCCCACCATTGTAATGTCTACGTAGTACGTACGAGTAATGAGTAACATAACAGCTCATTTAAGAAGACATAAATTAAAAAAAATGGAGACAGGTCCAAAGTATGGCTTTATTACTTTCCGGATTAATTAACATAATGTTTGAAAATTTTTTACAAGATTGATTGTAGTTGTGAATTATTTATTCGGTGATTAATAATGTAAAATGTGATTATGACAGCAGTATAAGAATAAAAAGATACGTGGCGTTTAATATTTGTTCCATCGATTTTGTCTTTTCTCACCCTACAAATCTCACATTGGATCTCATAACTTTCAAGGGTGCAATATCATTATATTAGTCCACATGTAGAGATCTTAGCTTCATTGTCTGGTTGAATTATTATTGCATCATGATTTTTTTAGCTCAATTATTTTTATAAGTATTTGTAGGACTCTTCTCAGATGAGCAAAATTATTATTTTTTTATTTATAAATACATGTGTTTTTCTTATTAACAAATAAATTTCTAAATTTGTAGATTTAAAAAAAAGAAACATGGAATTTACAAAAAAAAAATCTACATATTGTATTACAGACCATTTAACCCTGTTCCACTCTAACCAATTATATTGCGGCATTCATATTAAGCTCCTCTTGGCCTCTTCTCCCATCTCTTTATTATTTCGTTGTTTTCACACCTTCGGCTATATATATATATATATATATATATATATATATATATATATATATCGTTATAGTGATCTGTCTTCTTGTTACAAACTTTCGGGTAAGTAATCTCAAACTACTTATTCATGCATGCTCTTTCATGGACGTTCCTTACTTCCATTCTCATGATCGAATGATTTCTATGCGAGGTTGTTATATATCTTAATTGGCCAGTATTTTCCAATGTTTATATCTTTTGTTACGTGGAAAAAATCAGGAAAAATAAAAATCAATACCCTATGTATTTCAGATCTTATTGTTGTTTTATTCTGACGTAGTAATGTTTTTGAACAAACATTCTGACGTCATTAATATCTATCATATATCATATCTATGGATTTAATTACTGATGAATGATCGATTATATAGAATTTCTTTCAAAAAAGTTCCCTAGTCGCACATTCATTCATTGGGTCTGAAATGTATAAACTTAACTAAACCAATCATCATCGGAAAGTTTAAGGTACCTCAGAATTGTTTTGTAGTAGCGTTTTCTTTTATGTGGTGATTCTCTACTTAACCTTATGCTTCAGGTAATCAGTTACATAATAGATAAACGCTTTCTGGTCATTTTAAATAAGCTTCAATTTTTTCTTACATTAATTCATGGCAAGTCATGAATATATGAACAATATGTAGAATGTTTTGTTTTGGAAATAATCCAGATCGTGTAGAGATGTTTTCTAAGAATTAACTTGTGCAAGTTCTACTGCACATGTGGATACATAATATATTTTTTTTGACCATATGGATACATAATATATAGATAAACGCTTTCTAATCATTTTAAAAAGCACATGTACTTTTTGGCCACGCCAATGTGGTGTTGGGTCTAATTAATGTATCGACTGCACATGTGGATACATAATAGATATATGTCTTCTTGGCACGTTGTTACCTATACAGATTTCTATTCCATCATTCTTTCATCTAGTTAAGTTTTGATCATTAGCTCCGATTTTACTGTGTTAATTTTCTTTTATCTTGTGCAGCGTGCAATTTATTTGAACATGACAGCCTAGTATATCATTCCTGCTATAATAGCTTCATTTGGAGTTGCATGGTTATGCGACACAACAATTTCTACTGCAAAGTTGTTTGGAGGTATGTTGTGTTTCTCATTTGGAATATAATGAACAATTCTGCTTTCTGAGAAGTGAGAGTAGCAATTGCGTGTCTCTATTTTTCTTTCAGGCACTACTCCTAAAACATTTTTAAGTAAGGAGTGGCATGATGAAACTGATAGAAAATTCCAAGCATGGCCTCGTGATGCTGGTCCCCGGGTGGTTATGAATCCCATTAATCGCCAAAATTTCATTGTGAAGCCTCGTTCTGATTCTTGAAGATTAGGTTTGATTGATTGTAGTATACGTTATTATATTCATTTGTTTAGCTAATTCAAAGTTTATAAATGTGGGTGAATAAAGCACTCATTTGTTGATTGATATATTTTTCTTGGGATTGATATTTTATGAGTAGTGTCAAGAGTGAAGATAACATTTTGTTTTAATTCTCTTTGAATGATTTAGAATTCGATCTATGATTTTTCTGAGAATTATTTTCAGTTGGCAAGAATTATTTTAGGAGTTTTATTGGGTCAAAGAAATTATTGTAGGCGTTTGAATAACAAATACTCCCTCCGGTCCCTAATATAAGAGCTAGCCGCCAAAAAAACGCTTCTTAAGAAAACATGTGAATGTTAGTTGAATATCTGGAGTTAATGTTTCTTTTCCTATATTGCCTATATTTATTATGATACTTTTAAGAGGGAGAAATACATAAGCATTAATAAATAGGACAGAGAGTTAAGGGCAAAGTAGTAAAAATGCATTAAATGAAGAGAGAATGTGATGTGAGCTCTTATATTAGGTACCAAAACCATTCAAATTTTGGGCTCTTACATTAGGGACCTGAGGGAGTATATAATTAAGGAAAATCTCAAGTTATATAGTCAAAATAAGAAAATTGTGAATTGGGTTGTTAAACAAATAATGGTTAATTAAGTTATTAACTTAATTTGGATTCTAAAATGTGGGTAGAATAACCTCAATATCGTCTCTCCCTTCTATTATGAGAAGAGCACATCATATACTATCACTTAATTAAGTAATGTCACTTTAAAATGTTTACATTTATTATTTTCATGTCAATAAAAAATCTTCCATAAAAAATAATTTATTTTACTTATAAAATGTGAATCAACTAATAATCAACCAAGTGTATGTGTATCAGTCACCAATATTTTTGTTTTGGTTTAATGTGCACATTTACCCATAAATTTTAACTCAAGCAATGTTGCATCGGAATTTCTAAAATGTAACAATTTCCCCAACTCTTATTCAAGTTCAAGTTGATCGTTAGTTGATTAAATATATTTATTTGACACGTCCATGCCATACACTTAAATTTTTTTCAATAGATATTTTCTTACTCTGCGTCAAATGAGAGATTTTGATCCATGAGACACCTTTTCTTTTTCATTATTTTCTTTGATCTTAAATATAAGGTTTATTTGACTTTTTATAGAAATTGATGAAGTAAATTAGTTCACTAAATTATAATATGTCACATGTATATAATTTGATTATATGTTAGTTTACAAGTGTTTATAGATATTATAATTATGGAAAATCCCAAATAAATCACAAATGAATTTCAAAATATTAGAGATGAGATTTTTAATAGTAAATGTCTCTACTCAATTAGTTAATTCATGTATTCAATCAAATAAAATAATTTTGAAATTCAATTATCACTTATCTAAGATTTTACCTTATAATTACAATCCTAAAGAGTGTTATTCATGTTGTTTTTTTGGTCGAGAGTTATTCATGTTGTCATTTGTCATATTAGCATACTCCTCTGGTCCTATTTATGAGGTAGAAAAAATGTTTTTAGTCCTATTAAAGGACATATTATATTATTGAATTTTTTTTAGAATGTATAACTTCATCATCTATTTATTACTTTGTATTAACTATACATCAAATAAGAGTAAAGTTGAAAAGTCCAGAAAATAATTAATGAGATTTAAGATTTTCTTCATCAATCAATTAACAGTCAAACTTAAAAGGCAACTTTATACTTAACAAAAATAAAGTAGATAAATTGGATTTCAATCAGATATTTCGAATCAATCTAATTGATTGGCAGCCTCCATTATCACATTGAAACTTATCACCTCAACATAATTTAATCAACTAACCCTCAAACCCAAAAACCAACCATTGTAACACCAAAATACCACAATTCATATACTCCTTACACCACTTTGCTCCATAGCTTTTACATCACAATTTGTGGGATAAAGTTAAAAGTTTTTAATATCATTCTCACCAATAAACTATTTCGAGAGTATCAATAAGGCCAACGAACAAAAAAAGTCTCATTATAGCTGTAGCTCGGACCGACCGCCAAGTTGAATCCGAATATACACAAAAAACGGGTTGAGTTGTAAAAAGTTCTACTCGAATTAAAAAGGGCCAAAATCGAGCTACCCACTTTTGGAGTGGGTCGAATATGGGTTGACCTAAAATCCCAAATTTATACGTAAAGATTGTATTTGGGTTGAGTTGTGCTAGAAAAGACATAGAAAAATGGGTTAGGCTAAAAACAAGTTTAACCCAATTAAAACGGGCTAAAAACGGGTCGGGTTGACCCATCTAAATTGGGCTAGCCCAAACTCCCAACTCTAATTCTAGCCAATGAACAAAATGAATAAGACTCATTCGCTTCATTGAGACATTTTATTATTACTTGGCCAAATTTATACTTTTGAAAATAGTTTATCATAGAAAATGAAATTTACTTGAGGAATTCTTACGTGAACCCAGTACATCATGTCATTTGTGGCCTAACCAATCACAAGTAGACACATCTAGTATGACGTGTAATTTTTAATTTGACATGACACCTTAAAAATAGGAACTAAAAAATTTAAATCTCATGGTTTCAATGTTTTTTAATTTTACTTAGCAAATAAAAATATTTTTCAAGGTTAGTTGAGTTTTTTTTAAGGGTGTCACATCAAATTAAAAATTACACATCAGACTGTACGTGTCTACTTGTGATTGGTTAGACCATAAATAACGTGGTCCATGGGGTCACGCAAGAACGTCTCTGCTTACTTCAAGTTTAAAAAGTGATGCTACCAAAATTTTGATAAAAATATCTGCAAGTGTACGGATCGTATTTTAGTAAAGTGGTAAATCAAGGTCGATCCCACAGAGACTCAGACAATTAATAACTAGGCATTAGATCTCCTATTTTCATTCAAATTGAGTAAACAAGAAAATTTGATTTTAATTACCTAATAACTAAGAAAATAAAATAAAATTAATATTCACACAAATGAAATTCACGAGTCAAAAGAACAACCTAGAGCCACTAATCTCTTATCTGCTTCTTAGATTTTATTCCCACTAAATTAATTATGAATTAATTCAATTAGCTAATCTAGAGTACTAGTGTCTATAAATGCCTTTCGGTTTCCACCTATATTCTTGCTTAGCTTAATTACACAATGTCTTGCACTAATTTACTAAGCCAATTTATACCGGTTCCGCTCTAATGTGACTATGTAGGGCTTCTAGGTATATGTCTATCCTAGTCGCAAATCAGATTAAAAATCCAATCCTACACTATTTAATCCCATGGTCTATTTAAAATTCCCTTTTTCGAGTCCAATTCTAAATTCCCTAAACATGTCTAATGGTGATCAAGCACTAAACAAGTTAATCACTAAAAGCAAGATTAAATAAACTAAATCAAATTAACCATGACTAAGTAGTGGGAAATAAAATACTAAGTTACAAACAAGTTCATAGTACCCTAGATCGTAAAAGAAATTAGCCACACATATAGTCTATCAAAGTCATCACAAAAATCAATTCAAAATCTAAATTCAAACCCATAGCAATTGATCAAGAAATGAGGAGACAAGAATTTGTAACTACAGTGAACCGCAGTCCTCCTCCTTCCCTTGTTGAATGCAATCAACGTTGATGATGATGATGCCTAAGAATAAACGAATCTGCAGCTACCTCCTTCTTTTTCGTCTCTTTGCGTAGATGTATATATTCAATTGAAGAACTTAGTTTCCTTGCCTACTGCGTGTGCGTGTGTATATCTTCCAAAGAACTAAAATTCAAGAGCTGCCGCCACTTGCTTTCCCTTTTCTTCTTTCTCGTGAATTCATTAGGCTATAAGAATGGGAAGAATTATTTCCAGCCTTGCGTGCGTGTATCTATTGTAATTGCCCAACAATGCGCCTTTTGCTTCAGTTCTGCGTGTGTGTGTTTTTCTTAACGTGAATTCTCCTCTAGGCTTTAGGAAATTGGAAGAATTGTAACCAGCCTCCCTTCTTTTCAATTGCATGTGTATATTTATAATAAAATAGTCCAACACCATATTGTCTTTGCCTTGCATGTTAAGTTTCTTTTCTTTCCTTTTCTTGTATGCCCCTTTCTCTTTATTTCCTTTTTTTAAAATCTGCATTCATGAAGAGAAAGAAATAGGAAATAATCACAATGACTTAATCACATAATCTCATTAATAGGAAACTTCTCATCAAAATATTTCTTTTAATATATTAAGTTTCCTATTTCAATTAAATTTCAGAGTTTCCAAAAGAATCACTCATACAATCTTCAAATTACTTTCTTTCTAATTCACAACAAAATCACTTAATTACTTAATTAATGACTCCCCAAATACAATAAAATATTTCCTAAAAACCACTAAATATGGGGAGTCATCAAAAAGCTACCCAAATTATTTGCCTATTTTACCCTTGAAGTATGCAGCAACAACAAGAGATGGTAAGTAGAATAAAAGGGGGGCAAAAATGAGAAACGGTTGTTGCCGCCAATTCCAAAGCTATAAAAGCCTCACTCAAACCTTCAATCTCTTCACCTCTCTCTTTCTCTATACATTGAATTGGGTTTTCTTTCTTTCTTTCTTTCTTTCTTTCTTTCATTAACATGGCAACTCCTGGTACTTCTTCAACAAATCGTGGCTTCACCAACATTGATCAACTTTTTGATAAATATGCAAATAAGTCTCTTGGTGTGATTGAGTAAGTGTGTACTCAGGATTGCATCATTTTCATTTTTAGTTATTGCATTTTTTTATTGTTATTTGGAATTGGGAAATTTGCAATCTTTGTTAATCTTTAACTCTTTTTTTATTATCACTTGGAATTTTGCTTATTTCACTGGGTTGTTGATAGTTTTAATAGAAAAGAATAAGTCTTTGGAGCAAATGCTTGTTATTGTTTCTGTATATTAATTTTGAACAGAAAAGAAAGAGTCTTTGGTGATGTGAAATGTCTGGTTTATGTTAGATGCCTTTTTGATTATGATTTAGTTTTTGCACATGGTATGATGTGGGCAGGGAAAGAAGCTTCTTTGGACTTGTTTATTTTCATTGTGTTCTCTATTTCTTGTTCTAGCAAGATAATTATTTTTTAGTCATCAAACTAGCAATGTTGATTCTTTTAGCTAGCTTGTTGAAGGGGTGACATTAACTGTCATAAAAAGTACTCCCTCTGTTCCTAAATATAAGATCACTATAAGCAAATTTGGAGAGATTAAGGAAGACATTCCAATGAGTTAGGATTACATCAAATTTTTAAAATACCTCTCACCTAAGTTTTAAAAATATTCTCTCACCTTCAAACCACTATTTTTTTTGGTGAAGGGAGTATAAGGGTAATTTGGGGAAAACTTGAGTCAAATTAGAAAGTGATCTTATATTTAGGAACAAGTTCTCGTCCCTAAAGTGATCTAATATTTAGGAACGGAGGGAGTAGTTGTATTTTGTTGAGGCATTCATAATTTGATATCCCTTCTATGCTTACATGTTCATCATGGTACTTGGTGAATATCTGCATATTCTTTTGGCGAGAAACTGCCCACAGTAAAGGAAAACTGACAGTTAGGATAAGGACTTAATCCATTTTGTCTTTACTACCTAAAATGGTTGATCTCCGGTGTTGTCGAAGGAAAATTGAGAACTGGAAACAATAATTTTCAGCCATATATATTGATTCTAAAGTGATATATATTTGGAGCCTGTTCGATGTTTCCTTTGCTGATGAAGCTTATCTTCGAATTAAGAAGTTTTGGGGACAGAATAATATTGTCCAATTTTTCTAATATTATTCTACATATAGTTGCTGATTTGATTGTCATATGCTTCTATTAGACTCCAACTGATGTAATCTTTAATATTTTGGTTCACAGTCCATCAGGAATTGAATCCCTTTGTTCAGATTTACGTGTGCCCCCCACAGACCGTAGAATTCTGATTCTTGCTTGGTATGTTACTCCCTTGTGTCTGTTTTTAGTGCTTTTCCTTGAGCAACCTGATCTAACATTTGTTAATAAATAAACTTATCAGGAAAATGGAATCTAAAAAGCAGGGGTTTTTTACTAAGGTATGCACACTGTTTCTCAGTCATTTAGTTGTACTTGGTACTCACACTGCTGAATGTTGTAACAAACAAGCATGTTTGTCTTATTAATTTGATGTTATAAATATCATGGTTTCATAGTCACAGCCTTCTGAAACTATTGGCCGAGTGCTTATGCATTGATATTATATTTGAGTTATAGTGCTTTCATGTGTAATTGTGTATATGTACATCTGTTCCATCTTAAGCATTTGAAATTGTGTAATGAGAGCCTAAATCATAAGCTTGTAACTTATACCATTGAAAGAGGTTGTATGGAAAATCCATTTTGGACTGGCCTTTCCAATAATGTTTACTGTTAGCATCTTGGGTGAAGTCAGGTTGATATATGGAGGCGTTCTGTATAGAACTCATTTGTATATATTTGATGACTAGTTTTCAATGCAAAATATGCAACAATGGATAATAAATGAACCCTGAAATATTGCGCTGTTCATGCTGTAGAAGAAATTTTTGGAGGCTGTTCAGTTTAATGGGAAAGAACTTGTGTTAATGTTTTTCACCTTTTAGGATATCTAGTCTGTCATCTATATTGTATTATTTTTTAATGCTAGTACCCATTAGTCAAATGGTTTGACGTTCTGTATTAAAACATCATGAAAACAGCATTTGAATTGGCCATGACCTTTTTATAAATAGGATGAGTGGCGAAGAGGCCTCAAATCATTAGGGGCTGACACTCTACCCAAATTAAAAGAAGTAGTCACTGGGCTGGATGTACAGGTATTTTTCTTATCATGCTAAAAAATTAGTTTTTGTCTTCACAATCTGATTTTGATCACCAATTGAATATTTTTATTCATTTCATTTACATCTTCTAATTAGGTCTTGAAATCAGGCCACTACTTGGATTTTTATAGCTTTGCATTTCAATACAGCCTAGCAGGTATGCTTTGTTTTGATGGGGAATTAGGGATATATTGCACTCAAGTTTAGATTTACTAATAATATAGAATATAAAATATATAGATTTAGGCATTTTTTATGTTTACAAGCCGTGAAAAGTATGCCTCTTACTGTGTTCTTTGCATTTGCATGGGACCCACTTAGCTCTTAACTTTTATGTCCCTTAATTGATGGAACGTGAAATAACTATTTCAGAGAGCCATCACAAGCATTTAGATCTTCACACCGCCATTCAGTTGTTGACTGTTGTTCTGGGACCCCAGTATCCCGTTCAGGTCCGATTGTTCATTGACTATTTGCAGGTAGGTAACATCTCTTATCATGCTTCTGTTGCTTTTAGAAGAGATTAACCTGTGTTTGTTTCTTATCCTCGTAATCTTATGGTTAGTCTTTCATGTAATGCAGTTTTTTTTGTTTGTTTGAGTGCTTTGTTAATCAGAAGATGTTGCTTTAAACTTAAAAGACATTTACTATATGTATTTTCAGCATTCATTTTTTACAGTTGAACTAATTTTGTCGCAGATACAAAGGGAATATAGGAGTATCATCTTGGATCAATGGATGGGCTTTTACCGTTTCTTTAACGAGGTAATACTATTGTAACAAAACTATTAACCAAAAAACAAAAATAGTACATAACTTTTTCAAGGTACACAAATGATTCTCAACTATTGGGCATAAGATCAAAAATGATATTTTCACTAATATGTCAATAAGATTAAACATGAAATGTCCAAAATGACCTTATAAATTAAATAAACTTTTACGGGAAGGCGATTGATTTATAAGAGCATTTTGGATTTTTCATGTCTAATCTTATTGTCATATTAGTGAAAATATATCGCATGGTAAAAGTTGAGTATTATTTGTGTACCTTTGAATAGTTATGTACTATTTTTTTTCCTTGACCAATAGTTATGTATCATTTTTGGGCCTTTGCCCCAAAATATAATATAGTGATTTGTGAAGGCAGCCAAACCTTAACATGTGGGGAGAAATTTTGGTGACATTTTGTCTCTGCCAGGTAATCTTTTCAAAACTTGAACTGTATGATCCATTTTACGGTTGGCCGCTGATCCTTGACTTATTTGTTGAATGGTTACAAGAGAAAGAAAATAAAGGCAATTAATTTGTTGCCTTTGCAATTGGTGATCATCTTGCACCAGTGACAAGCCAGAATGTGCTTGAAGTAAGATTTTCAATTGTATATGACTGTTCCTGATTGATACTTTTTGCCGGTTTTCTCTTGTAAAAAAGGTTCCATACAGATACTATGTACATCAACTTCATATAGTGCCAAAAGCTACCTCAAAATTTTCAGCTTACGTTGAGATACAGTGGTTAAGAAATTTTGTCATTCTCTGTAACATTTCTTCACATGATATTCATTCCATTTAGCAAGCATCTTGCACGTTTGTTCATTGACATTGTAATAAACTGGAATTTGAAGCTGATTGTAGGAGAGTAATTAACCAAGAATGTATAATTTTGCCTTTCTTCCATGTGTCAGGTCATATAGTATTAATGAAGAGCCAGCATTGTTGGTTACAAGTGTCTGTTCTTGGGCTATAGCTCCATGTATGGAGTCAGCATTGTTGTTTACTTTATGCTTACTCATCACAATCTAAGAGCCAAGTCATGTCCTCATGCAAGATGAATCCTAAATTAAATTAGTCTTGTATATTCCAACTAAGCGAAAACGGATCTATTTTCACTACTCTCGGTTTAACTTTAAACTTTATACATCAGTCTATACAAGTTGTGCGAGCGAATTATGATGAAACTGTCATGCACTGAAATTATATTTAAAGACTAATTAATAACCATGCCATCTTAACTCTACCAAATAAAAATAATTTGTAAATCATATTAAATGATTTATTTATCAGCCAACTAAAACAATTATAATTTCGCTAACTTGGCTGATTGACGTGAGTGGTAAGTACTCTCGTCCCTTAAGTAAGTGGCTGGGAGTTCGATCCCTAACCCTTATGAATGGAGCAAATTCACATTCCAGTTGTCTACCCCCTATAAAGGACTTCAAAACAGCGAGAAATTAGTCTCAATTGACACGCGGGTGGGGATACCTTTGGGTAAAAAAAAATCCGCTAAATTATTGTCTTTTCTTTTGTTGTTCAAATAACTTAGTACTCTGTAAGCTTATAAATATTTCTCTTATAAAATGTAGCCCTAAAAAATATGAGAAATCATAATCACTTATTCAAGTCTCTCAAAAGAGAATTAATTATAATCAAATCTCAAACAATCATCAAATTACATTGAAGTTCATAAAGACTTCGGTTAGATTGAATGTCTTGTTATTGACATCTCAACAGTTGTTAGTAGCATTTCATTGAACTTTTAATGCAGAGCTATTTAAAAACTTGGTTATCATTGACAATTCATAAAACTATTATTGACAACTATTGAATTTTCAATTATAATTCATCAGGTCGCTTAGAATTTTAATCTATTTGTAATTAGTCTCATTATAATGGACTTGATTATGATTTTCCAGAATCATATTTGGTTGATAAAAAATTGTCTCTTATTTTTACTTTTTTTTTATAATTTTGCAAGTTGAAAAAAAAGTATGAGCTACCTTAGACATGCTTACTTTTGGTCAAATCACAAATGACTTTGTGAATTGTAATTGGGCATTTGCCCCTTTTCTTACCAAAAAACAATTGACTTTATGAATTACTGAACCATGTTCAACTAATTTCTCCTTCTATTAATTAGCCGATGCAAATATGTAGGCCCAATATCAAGCGCACCTTCTTGACGAAGTCGATGCACAATAACTCCACTTTCATTGATTAGATCTTCTTACATTTTCCTCTATGTTTTCTTAATTTCTTCTGTGATCAATTTGTTTGTCATTGTACTGTAATCAAAATGCTGTAGTAATGTTAATTCTGTCATTTATTTATTTTTTATTTTATGAAAGATAGTTAAAAATTTTATACAAACCAACAAAACATATAAAGTAATTTAGGTGTAAAATTAATGTGACTTTTCAATTTTACATTTTATTAAATTGCATACACTCTTTCTCAGTTTCTCTCCTCTTTATATTTAGTATGCAAGGGCAAAAATGGAAGCCAAACATTTATTATCTTAAGTCTTACTCTTACTCTCTCCGGTCCTAGTTAGAGGATAAAATAACTTTGACTTTTTTAATAAATCAAAGGATCAATGCAAAAATAATTACGTTAGATGCTCGTTTCCTTAATTTACCTTACTTATAAACTATTGTATAATTCAATCACGTGTAGCATGTTAAAGTTAAGTGGTCTAATTTACCTTATTGTGCACCTTGCAATCTCACAGACTTCTTTCTTAGTTGAGCTCATTCTTTATTATATTCTTGCATGTACTTGTATGTTGTTTTTTCGTAGTCTTACATGATGTTGTATAATTCAATTATTTTTTTTCTTTGAATAAGGCTTAGATAATTTCTTCTTCCGTTTTCAAGTCTAAGGTAATATATAGGAAAAATGACAAAAAAATAACACTTGAATTTGAGTTGAACAAAATAAGATCTCCAATTCCAACTTGGACAAATAAGGGATAGTCCCCAATTTGTCCTAAATGAAATTTGTGACTTTATGGCAAAAACGTTGTGAATGACGATTCTAGAGTAGTTATCAGTGATACTTGAGTTAGCAATACAAGGGTAGTTAACTGCGATACATGAATATTTATCCATTAACTACTCAAGTATCGCTGATAACTACTCTAAAATCGCCATTCACTACCTTTTTGCTACAAAGTCACAAATTTCATTTAGGATAAATTGAGGACTATCCCTTATTTGTCCAAGTTGAAATTGGAGACCCCATTTTGTCCAACTCAAATTCAAGTGTCATTTTTTTGTCATTTCCCATTTTTGCCATTTTGTCCAACTCAAATTCAAGTTGAAATTGGAGACCCCATTTTGTCCAACTCAAATTGGAGATCCCATTTAGGATTACATGAAATTTCCAAAATACCCCTTTCCTAAGTTTTAAAAATATCCTCTCACCTCCAAACCACTATTTTTTTGATGAAGGAGTATAGGGGTAATTTGGAGAAAACTTGAATCAAATTAGAAAGTGATCTTATATTTAGAAACAAACTCTCTTCCCTAAAGTGATCTTATATTTAGGAACGGAGGGAGTATTTGTTATAGTATTGCTTGATTATTTGATAACCTAAAGTATTTATTGAGTCCATTTTGACTTTAAAGTATTTTTCAAGATGCAACAAGCATTATAAGATTAGAATGTTTGAGTCATAGTTGAAAAACTCTTGAAGGAGAGACATACACAAAATATTAGTTACCACTAGGGAAAAACTTTACCTTTTTGGATACACCAAAAATTAATTTAGGATATGGAGTACTGCTGAAAAATTAAAATTACTTCACATACTTATTCGCTAATTAAACCCATAAATCATAGCCCTCGTCCTTATTAAATGGAGAGATACATTAAATTTAGGCTAAAATATACTTTTAATCCTTTTTTATTTACATCAAGTCTCAATTTAGTCATTTATATTTGAAAAATATACTTTTAGTCCGTTTTTTTAACATCGTTAGTTTCATTTCAAATTAAATGATTATTTCATAATTAAATTGGATTAAAAAATGATAAATTTTGAAAATATAAAAATAATTACACTAAAATATTTTAATTTAAACATTTTTCGATATTTAATCATAGATTAACCATCTAAAACATTTAAGTTAACATTTTCGGTTAAGTGAAACTAACGATATCAACAAAAAATTACTAAAAAGTGTATTTTCCAAATATAAATGACTTAATTGAAACTTGATGTAAATATAAGAGATCAAAAATATACTTTAACCTTAAGTTTATTACTTTATTTATGGTTAACATAACTTTTAGTCCCTAGAGTTTTACTTCATTTGGGTTTTGGTCTCTATAGTTCAAAAGCTATGGTTTTGGTCTCTGAAGTTTACTTCTGTCTATAGAGTTAGTCCCTATCCTTAAATAAGGGTTAAATATGATGACATGACACTAACACTGTCAAGTAGGCTGATCTGTCTTCAGAAGATATGCAGAGTAGGCATCTTATTTGTAGCTGGTGTGGCTAATAACTTATACTCCTAAAAAATCCTAAGAAAAATAAGACCTAATTGACTTTTTTGAAAAATCCTAAAAAAAGTAAAATAAGTTAATTATAAATTGATTTACCTAATTTTTTCCATTAAACTAGTTTATTTTACTTATAAACTAATGGATAATCTAAAGATATATCAAATATGTCGTGATTTAACAGACTATTTTGCAACCTTAATCTCTCCAAAAAAAAGTCATCTAGGTCCTATATTTAGGACCGGAGGTAGTACTTATCTTTTTTTAAAAAAAATTGCTTCACTGTCTCCCTTCGTTCCTCCCCTTCCCCACCCTCTTCTCAAGCGCCGATGAATAGTCTAGCATCCTCCAACTTTGACTGCATGAGAACAAAGAAGAAAGATGGGAGCTCTTGAAATCCCTTTTCACTAACTTCAAACTATAATCCTGTTGATGCACAATTTAGGGGAACTATATAATATAAAGGAATAATAAGAAGATCTTTATTGATAATAAGATTGAATACAATAAATAGGGTCACCGGCAACGGTGGTTACAATCTGGGCGTCAAAGCCTTAATCACAATGAGTATCTCAAGAATACAATGATAATCAGAATGGGAGATCATAAATAGAGAGAGAGAGAGAGAATGATCGCAGTAAATTGAATGTGTGTTTGTTAATGGGTCCACAACCTTTTATAGATGAAGCCTGGTCTTGGTGGTTGAGATAAGGTAGGCGACATTCTTGGGTGAGAGACGTTGCACGTGCTCCGAAATATAAGGGCGACTGAGTCACTCTGCTTCATACCCGTTAGTAGTGTGTTTTCCAACGCTCCAAAGACGTCCATCTTATATTGGGCCTCTGTCAAAGCCCAAGCCCATTAAGGACATAACGGGGTATAACATTAAGTCCCCCACTTCTCAATGCTTACGTCAGCGTACATTGGGAAGTAGCGGTTTCTCCACTTTCAACGGCCCAGATGCTCGCAGACATTTTTCCTCTTTTTTCCTCTCAAACGAACGACCTGGATGGTTTCACTAAAATAACACCGTAACTTAACAACGTCAAACAGTCTGCATATACTCCATTTCGACTGTTCATTTTCCCATCTTCCTTCGCTGACGCTCTTTCTTCTTCATTCTTTCAACACTTCAAAAATCCAACCTTTAATCATTTACTCACGCCGAGGATTCATTCCATCCCCAACAAGGTATTTTCTCACTAAATACCATCTTATATTACTTTTTATGAGAAAATTAATAACCATGTCATCATCTGATTCTGAGAAAACTGCCTCTGACCAAATATACATTAGTGAAAATGCCCAGTCTAGTACTTCTTCTTCCCCTAGTAATTCAAACATTGTAATCGATTTAGATACTGAAACCTCTAAGGAAAATCCTATAGATTTGGTATACACGTTGAAAAAAGGAAAACAGATTGTGAAGGTCAAGAAACCCAAAAATTCTGGAAAATATCTGAAGATATATGATAGTAGTTACCAAGAATGGGTTGATGCTGGTTCATCACCCTCGACTAGTTCTGGGAGGAAATCTATTCCTAACCCCCAAATTGTAAACGCTCCCTATGCTTGTGAAACTGGGGGTTTGGAGACGACTAGGGCTGACATCCTTAACGACGTCAAAGAGCCGCTTTTGAGATTCCTGGAAATCTCTAAAATGCCATCAATTTACTATTTAGACCCTAGAGTACCTTTTAGGTTGCCAGAAGACGGGGAAGCTCTCGACTCTTCGTCTAGCGATCGACACCATCGCTTTGAGTTTTGAGAGTTTTCGTTATGTCAATCCTTTCCCACTCCCAAACATAGCCTTAGAGTTATGTGTCTTCTATGAGATCTCTCCTTCCCAGCTTTCTCCCCATACCTGGCGTCTTATCGCCATGGCTGAGTTAATGCGTCATGAGATAGGGGTCGAATTAGATATGTTTGATCTATTCGGCTCCTATAAACTCCAAGAAATTCAAATGGGCGTCTACTCTTTCATCCATTCCAAAGAAGGGTTACCGTCCTGGACACATGGGTCACTACCCAATGACCGTCAATGGGATGCACGTTTTGTGATGGTGCCCTTCCAAGCTGTCGCCCAAGAAGATTATGTGTCTCCTATGTGGCGTCGCTTGAGTAAGTTGTCGTCTTAACAACATTTATCTTATTGCACTTGTTATCTGATTTATAATATCTCAATTATTTTGCAGGTGCTTACGAGTTGAGGATTTCTCCACGCTCCAACAGCGACACCAATAAGAAAATCAGAAAAATCCTTCAAATTCCAGCAGATCAACGCAAATTCTCTATCATGATGGAAAGTAAGCCTCTATCGCCTATATTCTGTAGTTAATTTAAACGTTTTCACCTTAACTAACTCGCTCTTAATTCTCCCTGTCAACCAGGAAAGAAGGTCATCCCTAAGGCGTCAGAGCACAAAATTGACAAAGAAGCTCTTATTAAAGCTAGAGCTGAGCGACTGGAGAAGCTAAAAGCTAAGAGGGGTGATTACGACGCTGAAGTAAGGAAGGAAGGCCATGATCCTCGAGGTCCACCTCCTCCAAATCCTGAGCAAACAATAACCCCTTCTTCTCAACCTAAGAAGAACGATAAACCTGCATCCCCAAGTAAAAACAAAGCTGTTGTCTCGACGGGGAAAAGATCTGCGGATGTCCTCGCCAAAGAACCTGTCGCCAAAAAATCCAAGGCTTCCAAGTCCTCAAAATCTGCCAAAATTAAAGGCGACAAGGAAGATTCTGGCGACATCACTCTAACCTTTCCTCTCAACTCATCTGTCAGAAATAAAGAAGGATGGGACGACGTCTACTCAGAACTGAACAAATTGGAATTCGAGTATGACAGAGACGCCTTAGATTCTTTGGGGAGGAAGGAATCTTTTAAGAAGGCGACCCGTCACCAAATGAAGGTATTTCTTTTATCATTCATTAATCTTGTTCTATCAATTCAATGTTAAATATCTCTAACGAATCCTATTCTTTGACAGTCTCTCCAAGTTCTTCTCCACCATGTCAACGACAATGTGGACGACATGGCGACAATCATCACTCAAAGGGAAGCAGCCATAGCCGACAGAGAAAAAATCTTGGCCGATTTGAAGTCCGCCCTCCATTTCAAAAAGCAAGCTAATGAAGATAGAAGGAGGGCGGAAGAACTGGTGAATCAATCTGACAGAAAGCAAGAGGAATTAGAGGCGGCCATTAAGAAGCTAAAAACTGAGCATTACAATGACGTCGAAAAACTCAAGGATTATATCAATCAGTCTCGAGCTGAATCATCTGCTAAAGATGAAGAAATCAAGGCTCTTCAGTCGGCCAATGATGAGTTGAAGGCTGCTTATTCTCAACTGGAGAAAGACATGGGTGAGATGGACGAAAATTACCAAACCCATATCTTAGAAGTTGACGCCTGTGCCCGTATGGAGCTCATGAAAGAGTACAAGAGTGGCGATCACGTGAAGTGGAAACCTGATGATGTCATAGAGGATTACTACATGCTCTTTCCTGGCGCCACTCATTCCGAAGAGGAACCTGTAGTCAATCCTTCTCAGGAAGACAATCAAACTATCAATGAGCTGAGGGCGAAGGGCAATGACCAAGTGGGCGACAACCAAGGCGGCGACAATGCTTAATCTTCCATACTTCTACTTCCTTAACTTTGTATCGGCCATTCTTCTGGCCTTAAACAGTTATATATATTCTGTTTCTATGTAATGAATTTTTAACCATTTGAATGTAATCATTTCTTTAAATTCAATTCTCGTTACATTAACTTTGTATATTGTTCTCCTTCCACGTCGCCTTCAACTCCATTTGTCGTCTTTCACACCCTCAACGGGTGTGAACAACATCCTGAGTAAATTTAATCAATCATTAAACTAATCAGGTAAATTTAGATCATCAATAGAATACTCAAAGATTGGAGTTTAATACCTTAATCACACATCTCCAACCCTGTCAAGGTTTTCCAATCGTTAGTTCAAAATCGATCACCAACTATCTTGAATAAAAATCTCTCAAAAGAATTCTGGTAATACATACCTCTTTCAAATTAACTTGTTCTCCACTAATCATTGAGTTACTCAAAGTAACTCATCAGCCTCTCTGGGCATCATGTCATCATGCCATCTTGGCGTCGTCTCATCATTAAGTTCTCTTGGCGTCAATTCATCACATTATCTGGGAATTGACATCTCATAACAAAACATCTCAAAAAATCGGGTTAAGTAGCATCAGAGTGTCATGACCACAGCTTAACATATCATCAGACAACTAGGTCTTCTAGCTGGGTTCATCGCCTACAGGCGTTTCTCATCACTTGCTAACTTTCTCGTTTAATCTCGTTAGTATCACTATTCTTTCAATCAAATAACTGAATAATCAAATAATTCAGAAATAGTACCTCTTGAGATGGATTGCATTCCAACTCCTTGGTACGTTCTTACCATGGGCGTCAATCAATTTGTAAGCGCCAGGACCAGTAATTTCAACTACCTTATACGGTCCTTCATAAGAAGCATTTAGTTTTCCATCTTTATGTTCAGGTGTGTTAGGAAATACTTTTCGAAGGACCCCGTCTCCTACTTGAAACTGTCGTTCTTTAACTCCTTTGTTCCAAAAATTTGTCGCCCTTTGTTGATAGGCGGCGACTCTTATTAAAGCTTGTTCTCTACGTTCATCTAACAAGTCTAAATCTTGAGCTAAATGTTCATTGTTAGATTCTTCTCTAGTCCATTGTCTCCTTAAAGAGGGAATTCCTACCTCTACAGGTATCATAGCTTCAGATCCATAAACTAAAGAGAAAGGCGTTTCACCAGTTGACGTTCTTGACGTCGTCCGGTACGCCCATAGGACGACATCCTCAGCCCACCTACCTTTGGCCTTATCTAACCTCTTTTTTAAAGATGTAACTATAGTCTTGTTACTAGCTTCAGCCTGTCCATTAGATTGAGGATTCCTAGGGGTGGAAAACTTAAGCTCAATATGTCATTTATCACAAAATTTTCTAAATTGTCTTCCAATATTGAGATCCATTATCACATACAATTTCTTGAGGCAGGCCAAATCTACATACTATGTTTTTCCAAACAAAATCAATTACCTGGGGTTCTTGTACCTGGCTCAAGGCGACAGCTTCTACCCACTTGGTAAAATAGTCTGTGGCGACCAATCAGAAACACTAGACGTCCAGGTGCTGGAGTAAACTTACCAACAATATCCATTCCCCATTTGAGAAAAGGCCATGATGGCACTATTACATGAAGCTGTTCTGGGGGTTGTCTTGCCACTGTGCAAAACTTCTGACATCGCTCGCACTTAGTCACCATGTTCACTGCATCTTTTTGTAAAGTCGGCCAAAAATATCCTACTCTAGTCACCTTTCTTATCAACGACCGACTTCCACTATGATCACCACAATCACCTTCATGGATCTCTCTCAATACATAAGTTGCCTCTGATGGGGAGACACATCTTAATAAAGGTTCACCAGTGAAAGATCGCCTGTAAAGATTGTCACCTACTGTGGTAAATCTAGCAGCCCTGACGACTATCCGTCGTGCTTCATTCTTATCAGAAGGCAATTTACCCTGCAACAAATATGAGAGCAAAGGGGATCGCCAGTCCCAAGTTAAGCTGTTATTTAACACAGCTCTATTATTTACCTCAATCGCTGGCGTTTTCAAGTAAAATAAAGGAATCTGCTGTGTCTCTGTAACTTCTATGGAAGATCCAATGTTTGCAAGTGCGTCAGCCTTCTGATTGTCGTCTCTACCTATCTGGGTGATTTTCAAAGTGTCAAATCGTGTGGTCAGGTCAGAGACGACGTCCAGATATTTTTTCATCCTTTGATCTTTAACTTGATATGAACCATTAACCTGCTTTGATACCAATTGTGAATCACTTTTTACCTCTAGAGTTTTTGCTCCTAACTCTAATGCGAGTTTCAATCCAGCGATAAGAGCTTCATACTCTGCTTCATTATTTGTCGCCTTAAAGCCACATCTTATTGCTTGGACAATTTGATCACCATCAGAGGTTTCAAGCGCAATACCTAGTCCACTTCCTTTCACATTGGAAGACCCATCTACATGGAGGATTCAGGGCGACAAATTCATCTTTTGTTTAATAGAAAATGACTCATTATTAGCTGTTACCTGAAGGTTGGGACTAAATTCTGCCAAGAAGTCAGCTAAAACTTGTGATTTGATAGCTGTTCTTGGCGCATAAGATATGTCAAATTCACTCAGTTCAATCGCCCATTTAACTAATCTCCCAGATAAGTCAGGCTTATGAAGGACGTTTTTCAAAGGGAAAGTCGTGACGACCAAGATTGGATGACATTGAAAATATGGTCTTAATTTCTTAGAAGATGCTACTAAAGCCAAGGCTAGTTTTTCCATCATTGAATATCGTGTCTCTGTGTCTAACAAAGCTCTGCTAACATAATACACTGGATTCTGTCGCCTACCCTCTTCCCTTACAAGAACTGAACTAACAGCATTAGAGGCGACAGACAAGTACAAATATAAAACCTCACCTGGACTTGGTTTAGATAGTAAGGGGGGCTCATAAGATATTCTTTCAAGTCTTGGAGTGCCTTTTTAGCTGCGTCGTTCCAAATAAACTCTTTATTCTTCTTCAAGACGTCAAAGAAAGGTTGGCATTTCTCAGAGGACTTAGATATAAATCTAGTCAGTGCAGCTATCTTACCTGTCAAGCGCTGGACGTCTTTCACACACCTAGGCGACGGAATATCTAACACAGCTTTAATCTGTGATGGGTTTGCTTCAATGCCTCTCTTTGACACCAAATATCCCAAAAACTTACCAGATTGAACTCCAAAAGTGCATTTTTCAGGATTAAGTTTCATGTTATACCTTCTCAAAAGATCAAACGTCTGCGACAGATGGTTAACATGATCTTCAGCCTTCAAGGATTTAACTAGCATGTCGTCTATATATACCTCCATTGTCTTTCCAAGCTGGGCGACAAACATTCTGTTAACCAGTCTTTGGTATGTGGCTCCAACATTTTTTAGCCCAAAGAGCATCACCTTATAACAATAAGTTCCTCGATCTGTAATAAATGAAGTCTTTTCCTGGTCGTTCGGGTGCATCAATATCTGGTTATACCCAGAGAAAGCGTCCATAAAACTTAGCAATTCATGACCAGACGTCGCGTCGACCAAGCTATCGATGTGAGGTAATGGAAAAGAGTCTTTCGGGCAAGCTTTGTTCAAGTCACTGAAGTCAATACATACTCTGTGCTTACCATTTTTCTTTGGGACGACCACAACATTAGCAAGCCAATCTGGATATTTCACCTCTCTAATGGATCCAATTTTCAGTAACTTCTGAACTTCCTCATTCACAATTCTATTCCGCTCTGGTGCAAATTTACGTCTCTTCTGCCTAACTGGCTTGAATGTTAGATCGACATTTAACTGGTGTTCAATGATGTCTGGACTTATACCTGTCATATCATCATAGGACCAGGCAAAGCAATTTAAGTTATTCATTAGAAAAGAAACTAACTCCTCTCTTACCTCAGAAGCTAAGTCTATTCCTATGGACAAGAGTTTTCCAGGTTTTTCAGGATCTACTGATAATTTTTCTAGATTATCATCTTCTTCCTTTGTCGCCCTGTCCATAGGAATGAACGCCTGTAATTGCTATGCTGATGAAGGAGATTGCTCCAAGCCTTTCAACGCAGCTTGGTAACATTCTCTTACCATTCTTTGGTCGCCCTTAATTTCCCTTACACCCCAAGTGTAGAGAATTTGATCGCTTGATGTAACGTCGAGGGGACTGCCTTCATCTCATGAATCCATGGTCGACCTAACAGAGCGTTGTAAGTGGATGGACAGTCCATCACCTGAAACTTAACTAAAGCATTAATTCCAACAGCAAACGTCATCAAAGAAATTTCTCCAATCGTCCTGTCTGGTGTTCCATTCCCAAACACCAACACAGTTGGAGCTTTAATTATCTGGGATTCTAATTGTAATTCTTTGACAGTTTGATGATAAATAATATTAACAGAACTACCAGCATCTACTAAAATTCTTTTGGTCAGACAATTAGCTATTAGTAAAGATATTACCAGGGCGTCGTCATGCATCTGGACGTTCTGAATATCAGCGTCATTGAAGGTTATTGGACCTTCAATAACCTGATCATTACTTACATTACCATTAACCCATTCTATTTCTTTTGGCAAAGACCTGGCTTGTCTCTTTGCGGCAAAATAAGACATTCCACTTATGGCCGATCCTCCAATAATTGTGTTAATCGTCCTGACGGCCTGTGGAGGTTGAGCTGGGGCATTTTGTCGCTGATCTCTACCTGCGTTGTTAGTACCATTGTTCTTAAGAAGATGCTGTAAATTACCATGTTTGAGTTGAAAGACTACTTCTTTTCTGAACCTCCAACAATCTTCTGTTCTGTGGCCAAAGTCCTCATGGTAGTCACAATATCAAGTTGTGTCTCTTTCATTCATAGGCGACGTCATATGCTTAGGCTATTTCACTCTATCCATCTTTTCAAATACACCAACCATCTCAACTGGTCCAATGGACATGTTGAACTCCTCATATCGGGGGGGGGGGGGGTGGATCCCTTTTCTGTTTGTCGCCCTGTTCATTATTGTTAGAATAAGGATGGAAACGAAAATTTCTACTTCGCTGTCGCTTAGAGCGACGATCTGTGGATCCCAAGTTATTCTGTTGTTAGTTAGCAGGCTTATCTGCGTTTGTAGCAGTCACTGAATTAGCAGGGAGATTGGTTGTCGCCAGTCCTTGATTCATTTTATGGGCATGGTTTCTACTGGGACCACGTGTATGATTGGACTTCTGCCTAAGTCGTCACCTGTTTCAAAACAAGCTCTTGATAAAGACCACACATGGGCGGCAATGCTCTTCTAAACGCCTGCACTGCAATGTTAGGATCACAATTTGGAATACTTACCATTTCCGCTGTGAATCTCTTCAAAAGATCTCTATAAGTCTCGTCTGGCCTCATGACAATCCGATACAAGTCATCTGACGTCTTGACCATGACCCTGTTACTTGCAAATTGCTCAATAAAAATGTCAGTTAAATGGCTAAACAACGTTATTTTACCTTGAGGAAGATTGGTCCACCACATCAAAACAGGTCCAATCAGACTTATTCCAAATCCACGACACATAGCTGCATGTCGCTTGTCGGCTGAGAGAACTGCTGCTAACATAATCTGTCTATATTGGGCCAAGTGCTGATTAGGATCTGATTTTCCATCATATTTAGGCATAGTTGGGAAGACAAATCTCTCAGGTAAATCTACTGATGCTATGTCGTCTATGAAGGGCGACTCTGAATAACTTCCTATGCGTGCTGCATCAAGAGGTCTCTGGACACCTGGAATTTCGTACATCTTTCTTTTCAGCTCAGCGACTTCCTTCTCCATCCGAAGAGTAAAAGAAAGGATCTCGTCGTCTTTCTTTTGTCCTCCATGAACATGACTGTGAGGGATTTTCGCTTGAGATTTCTGGACAGATTGTTGGTCGCCTTGATCACGACTATCATACGTCTGAGAGTCATCATATCCTTCTTCATCCTCACGACCTGCATCATCATAATTAACATCATTATTACCATTATTATCGATATTCTTACCTCGATTACCTTTGTCGCCATTGGGATTCCTCTCAGGGTCGTTAGGATTAGAAACTTGGCGAATCTCCTTCTCAGGTCCAGCTTGCCTTTTCTTAGATTTCTTGGCTTCTAAGCCTGCTAGGTGTGTCTTTAACGCATTATTTTCTTCCTCCAAACGCTTCATCTTTTCAGCCTGAATTCCTGCTGATTGTTCCAAGCGTTTCATTTGTTCAGATTGGGCAGTTAAAGCTTCTAAAACCTTTTGGAGGTCAGTGGAAGGACTGGGTGGCTTAGAAACGATTTTCTGTTGCTGTTCCATCTTAAACTCAATTGCTCACTCAGAGAACGTGAAACTTTTGAAAAGAATGTTGTCGGAGTCCCCACTGTCAGCGCCAAATGTTGATGCACAATTTAGGGGAACTATATAATATAAAGGAATAATAAGAAGATCTTTATTGATAATAAGATTGAATACAATAAATAGGGTCACCGGCAACGGTGGTTACAATCTTGGCGTCAAAGCCTTAATCACAATGAGTATCTCAAGAATACAATGATAATCAGAATGAGAGATCACAAAGAGAGAGAGAGAGAGAGAGAGAGAATGATCGCAGTAAATTAAATATGTGTTTGTTAATGGGTCCACAGCCTTTTATAGATGAAGCCTGGTCTTGGTGGTTGAGATAATGTAGGCGACATTCTTGGGTGAGAGACGTTGCACGTGCTTCGAAATATAAGGGCGACTGAGTCACTCTGCTTCATACCCGTTAGTAGTGTGTTTTCCAACGCTCCAAAGACGTCCATCTTATATTGGGCCTCTGTCAAAGCCCAAGCCCATTAAGGACATAACGGGGTATAACAAATCCCTAAAACTTATTTTTCTTGTCCAGTTCCTTTTTCATTTTCACCTCAAGATCTCATTTTTCTCTTTGCTTTCCCCAATCATGTAACCCACCTATTTGGCCAAAAAACCACCGATCAAATCATATCTCCTTCTCCATTTTGGATTTTACCATTAATCTCATAAATGGGTTGTCTTAGAAAATTCCCCATTACTATCTTCTCATACCAAAACCCATAGTTGAAGGATGTCCCTGACGCATCCAAAACCCATAGTTCCCCACTACCATTGTGTTGTATTTTTAATTTTTAAAAAAAAATTGCCATGGTGGGTGGAGGACGTCAGTAGCTCACTGATGCCTGAGTAAAGGGTGGCGGAGGGGAGGAACGAGGGGTGATATGGTGAAGCATGTTTTTTTTTAAAAAAAGACGTTTTTGGTCCCTTAACTTTGGAGAAAATCATGTTTTGGTCCCTTAACTTTGAAAAGTGTGTTTTTGGTCCCTTAATTTTGGACAAAGTCATCTTTTTAGTCCTTTAACTTTAAAAAGTGTGTTTTTAGTCATTTTAGATTCGGTTTAAGTATGTTTTCGGTCCCTTAAGTTTGCAAAAAGTCATGTTTTAGACCCCTTAATTTTGAAAAGGAAGGGACTAAAAACATTTTATCCTTTTTTCATCGGACTAAAAACATTTTATCCTTTTTTCAATGGACTAAAAACATTACTTTATCCAAAGTTAAAGGACAAAAAACACACTTTTCAAAGCTAAGGGACCAAAAACACACTTTCTCCAAAATTGAGGGACCAAAAATACACTTTTCAAAGTTAAGGGACCAAAACATGACTTTGTGCAAACTTAAAGGACCTAAAACATACTTTAGCCTTAAAAAACTATAAGTTAGCCACATCAGCCACAAACAAGTTACCTAGTCAGCATATATGTTTTTTTTTTGCCAGTGTCAGCATATATGTTTTAAGACACATAAGTATAGTTAGTTCCATGTCACCGCATTTAACACCGTCAAGTTCCTTATTTAACTGCAGGACTAACTTCCCAATATAAAAAGGGGGGAAATGAGAAAGGGTTAAGGTGCATTTTTAGTACTTTAGAATATAGCAAAGTGCACCTAGCATAAAATACAATATTGTGGTCCATTTGTGATAACCAAGAATTATTTTCGTGGCTTATTTAGTAACGACGTTAAATAAGTCAAGTTTGACCGTTATGTGTAAAATTTTGACCGTTAAATTGTGGGGTAAAGGAGCATTTTTAGTACTCTGGAATATAGTAGGAGCACCAAACATAATATACAATATTTTAGACCATTTATGATAACCAAGAATTATTTTCATTGCTTATCTAGTAATTCGTTAGCTAAAACTCAATTTTTTAAGATAAAATCTGATGTGACATAATGATGTAATATATGTATGTTGAAATGACAATTTAATGAACATTTATTTTAAGTTTATAACTAGGGTTAAGGGTCAAATCTAGCACTCTACTATTGTCAAAAGTTCACCCAACATAAACAAGAATTTAATGGCTCAAATGTAGCACACATCTTTTCAAAAATGGCTCAAATCTAGCATTTCCATCAACTTTAACGGGATTGACCGTTAAGTCTGACTTGACCATGACACGTCACCAGCCACGTCACCCAATTTTGTCACGTGGCCTGCCACGTCACCCAATGGGCCCACTTACTAATCATTATTGGGTGATGTGGCAGGCCACATGGCAAAACTGGGTGACATGTCATGGTCAAGTCAAACTTAACCGTCAGACCCGTTAAAGTTGACGGAAATGCTAGATTTGAGCCATTTTTAAAAAGATGTGTGCTACATTTGAGCCATCAAATTCTTGTTTATGTTGGGTGAACTTTTGGCAATAGTAGAGTGCTAGATTTGACCCTTAACCCTTATAACTATGTAATAAGATAAAAGTAATTCTTCTTCTATTACATCATAGAGCCATTAATTCGGGTCGAGCCAATATGGCCAACCCGTTTTAATTCGGGTCGAGCCAGTATGACCAAACTGTTTTAACTCAGTAAGACCAACCTATTTAGTTTATGATTCTTTGCTTACTTTTTTGATATATATATGTAAAATACTAATGATTTTTGATATATATATGTAAAATACTAATGACTTATTAGTTTATACATGCATGATATTAGAATATTCTATGGATCTTTATAACTTTGTAGTGTTTAATTATTTGACTCTTTGAATAATATTGTGATTTAGTTGTTTATGGTGTTTAAATATTGTATATTATGTTTGGTGCTCCTTCATATTCTAGAGTACTGAAAATGCTCCTTTACCCCACAATTTAGCGGTCAAAATTTGACACATAACGGTCAAACTTAACTTATTTAACGTCGTTACTAAATAAGCCACGAAAATAATTCTTCGTTATCACAAATGGACCACAATATTGTATATTATGCTATGTGCACTTTGATATATTCTAAAGTACTAAAAATGCACCTTAACCCAATGAGAAAAAGTTATCACCGCCAATTCCAAAGCTATAAAAACCTCACTTAAACCTTCAATCTCTCCACCTCTCTCTTTCTCCTTATATTGAAATAGGAATTGGAATTAGGGTTTTCTTTCTTTCATCAACATGGCTCCTCCAAACAGAAATCACCCCAAAACATTTCCTCATTCCAATTTTTCTCTTACTTCTGGTACTTACTTCTTCAACATCCCTCTATTTTTTTTTTCCAAATTCTTTCTTCCAATTTTTTTTATTCATACACACTTTTTTTTTTAATTTCTTGAATTATTGGCCTTCAAGTTTTTATGAACTAATTTAATGGATTTTGTTTCATGTTGTTGTTTAGTACCTATGAAAATCAAAACAAATCGTGGCTTCACCAAAGAAGATCGACTTTTTGATAAATATGCAAATAAGTCTCTTGGTGTGATTGAGTAAGTATGTAGTGAGGAATGGATCATTTTCATTTTTAGGTTTTGCATTTTTTTTATTCTTATTTAATATTGGGGAATTTGTAATCTTTGTTAATCTTTAACTCTTTTTTTATTACTTGGAATTTTGCTTATTTCATTGGGTTGTTGATAGTTTTAATTGAAAAGAATAAGTCTTTGGAGCAAATGCTTGTTATTGTTTCTGTATATTAATTTTGAACAGAAAAGAAAGAGTCTTTGGTGATGTGAAATGTCTGGTTTATGTTAGATGCCTTTTGATTATGATTTAGTTTTTGCACATGGTATGATGTGGGCAGGGAAAGAAGCTTCTTTGGACTTATTTTTTTTCATTGTGTTCTCTATTCTTGTTGTGGCAAGATAATTATTTTTTAGTCATCAAACTAGCAATGTTGATTCTTTTAGCTAGCTTGTTGAAGGGGTGACATTAACTGTCATGAATAGTACTTAATTTAGTTTCCAATTTGGAGAGTAGCGTCTTCTTGGTTGCAAGAAATGCTGCTGAAGTGTCATTTTTCAGGTTTCGATCCCCATTCCGTTGTGGATCCATAATTTTGTTGTGCAGTAACTGAATTAGAAAATGTTGATGCTAGCCTTTCCTATTTTATCTGAAAAGTCAATGCTTTATTTAGTAGTTGTATTTTGTTGAGGGCATTGATAATTTGATATCCCTTCTATGCTTACATATTCATCGTGGTACTTGGTGAATATCTGCATATTCTTTTGGCAAGAAACTGCCCACAATCGAGGAAAACTGACAGTTAGGATAATTTTTTATATAAGGACTTCATCCATTTTGTCTTTACTACTTAAAATGGTTGATCTCCGGTGTTGTCCTATGGAAGGAAAATTGAGAACTGGAAACAATAATTTTCATCCATATATATTGATTCTAAAGTGATATATATTTGGAGTCTGTTTGATGTTTCCTTTGCTAATGAAGCTTATCTTCGAATTAAGAAGTTTTGGGGACAGAATAATATTGTCCAATTTTTCTAATATTATTATACATGTAGTTGCTGATTTGATTGTCATATGCTTCTATTAGACTCCAACTGATGTAATCTTTAATATTTTGGTTCACAGTCCATCAGGAATTGAATCCCTTTGTTCAGATTTACGTGTGCCTCACACAGACGGTAGAATCCTGATGCTTGCTTGGTATGTTACTCCCTTGTGTCTGTTTTTAGTGCTTTTCCTTGAGCAACCTGATCTAACATTTGTTAATAAATAAACTTATCAGGAAAATGGAATCTAAAAAGCAGGGGTTTTTTTCTAAGGTATTGACACTGTTTCTCAGTCATTTAGTTGTACTTGGTACTCACACTGCTGAATGTTGTAACAAACATGCATGTTTGTCTTATTAATTTGATGTTATAAATATCATGGTTTTCTGAAACTATTGGCCTAGTGCTTATGCATTGATATTATATTTGAGTTATAGTGCTTTCATGTGTAATTGTGTATATGTACATCTGTTCCTTCTTAAGCATTTGAAATTGTGTAATGAGAGCTTAAATCATAAGCTTGTCACTTATACCATCGAAAGAGGTTATATGGAAAATCCATTTTGGACTGGCCTTTCCAATAATGTTTACAGATATGTTTACTGTTAGCATAGGCATGCTGTATGGAACTCATTTGTATATATTTGATGACTAGTTTTCATTTTAAAATTTGCAACAATGGATAATAAATGAACCCTGAAATATTGCGCTGTTCATGCTGTAGAAGAAATTTTTGGAGGCTGTTCTGTTTGAATGGAAAGAACTTGTGTTAATGTTTTTCAACTTTTAGGACATCTAGTCTGTCATCTATATTGTATTCACTGCAATCTACTTGGATAAAGGTTCTTTCATAACAGTATTATTTTTTTATGCTACTACCCATTAGTTAAATGGTTTGACGTTCTGTATTAAAACATCATGAAAACAGCATTTGAATTGGCCATGACCTTTTTATTAATAGGATGAGTGGCGAAGAGGCCTCAAATCTTTAGGGGCTGACACTCTGCCCAAATTAAAAAAAGTAGTCACTGGGCTGGATGTAGAGGTACTTTTCTTATCATGCTAAAAAATAGTTTTTGTCTTCACAATCTGATTTTGATCACCAATTGAATATTTTTATTCATTTCATTTACATCTTCTAATTCTAATTAGGTCTTGAAATCAGGCCGCTACATGGATTTTTATAATTTTGCATTTCGATACAGCCTAACAGGTATGCTTTGTTAGATTTAGGCATTTTTTATGTTTACAAGCCGTGAACAGTATGCCTCCTACTGGGTTCTTTGCATTTGCATGGGATCCGCTTAGGTCTCAACTTTTATGTCTCTTAATTGATGGAACGTGAAATAACTATTTCAGAGAACAATCAAAGGAATTTAGATCTTGACACCGCCTCTCAGTTGTTGACTGTTGTTCTGGGACCCCAGTATCCCGTTCAGGTCCAGTTGTTCATTGACTATTTGAAGGTAGGTAACATCTCTTATAATGCTTCTGTTGCTTTCAGAAGAGATTAACCTGTGTTTGTTTCTTATCCTCGTAATCTTACTGTTAGTCTTTCATGAATGCAGTTTTTTTTGTTTGAGTGCTTTGTTGATTCAATCAGAAGATGTTGGTTAAAACTTAAAAGACATTTAATATCTGTATCTTCAGCATTCAGTTTTTTACAGTTGAACTAATTTTGTCGCAGATACAAAGTGATTACAGGGTTATCAACTCGGATCAATGGACAGGCTTTTACCATTTCTTTAATGAGGTAATGCTATTGTAACATTTCCTTGAATTTTAGCAATATGTGCTTTTCCCTCTCATCCATGAGTTTTTTTTTTTTTTTGCCAAAGGCATCCATGAGTTTATTATAGTAGATTAGTTAGGTTTCTCTGTAAGTTTCATTGAAAAGAGATGGTAGTTCAACTTCTCAGAAAATCCAGGAATTCTTTTCTAAGAAATGTGTATAACAAAATATAGGGCGAAAACCCAAAAGTGATACATAACTATTAAACAAAGAACAAAATTAGTACATAACTATTTCAAGGTACACAAATGATTCTCAACTATTGAGCATGAGATCAAAAATGATATTTTCACTAATATGACAATAAGATTAGACATGAAATGTCCAAATGCCCTTATAAATTAAATAAACTTTTACCGGGAAGGCGATTGATTTATAAGGGCATTTTGGACTTTTTATGTCTAATCTTATTGTCATATTAGTGATTAGTGAAAATATCATTTTTGATCTCATGCTCAATAGTTGAGAATCATTTGTATACCTTAGAATAGTTATTTACTATTTTTTTTCCTTAACCAATATTTATGTATCATTTTTGAGCCTTCGCCCCAAAATATAATATAGTGATTTATGAAGGCAGCCAAACCTTAACATGTGGGGGGAAATTTTGGTGACATTTTGTCTCTGCCAGGTAAACTTTTCAAAACTTGAACGGTATGATCCATTTTACAGTTGGCCGCTGATCCTTGATACATTTGTTGAATGGTTAAAAGAGAGAGAAAATAAAGGCAATTAATTTGTTGCCTTTGCAATTGCTGATCATCTTGCACCAGTGACGAGCCAGAATGTGCTTGAAGTAAGATTTTCAATTGTATATGACTGTTCCTGATTGATACTTTTTGCCGGTTTTCTCTTGTAAAAAAGGTTCCATACAGATACTATGTACATCAATTTCATATAGTGCCAAAAGCTACCTCAAAATTTTCAGCTTACGTTGAGATACAGTGGTTAAGAAATTGTCATTCTCTGTAACATTTCTTCACATGATATTCATTCCATTTAGCAAGCATCTTGCATGTTTGTTCATTGACATTGTAATAAACTGGAATTTGAAACTGATTGTAGGAGAGTAATTAACCAAGAATGTATAATTTTGCCTTTCTTCCATGTGTCTGGTCAGGTCATATAGTATTAATGAAGAATATTAAAAGGTACTAGTACATCAAGAAATATAAAGAAAATTCAATGGCTGTGAAACTGAAGCCCACAAAAAAAAGACCCCTTTGTTTTTGTTTTCCTTTTCTATCAAATGGAAATGGCGTATCAAATTTAAAATAGGTATGGTGATGAGAGCAAGCTGTTTGACTTCAACTTTTCTCCCCTTTGATAACTTCAAGACTAAAAAAATTGTGTTCAGAAGTTGGAAACAAGTGTCTGTTCTTGGGCTATAGCTCCATGTATGGAGTCAGCATTGTTGGTTACTTTATGCTTACTCAGCACAATAGAAGAGCTAAGTCATGTCCTCATGCAAGATGAATCCTAAATTAAATTGGTCTTGTATATTCCAACCAAGCGAAAACGGATCTATCTTGGTTTAACTTAAAACTTTTTACATTAGTCAATACAAGTAGTGCGAGGGAGTTATGATGAAACTGTCATGCACTGAACTTATATTTAAAGACTAATTAATGGAATTAGAAAATGGAAAAACTTACCTTCGAATAGCCATGCCATCTTAGCTCTACCAAATAAAAATAATTTGTAAATCATATTAAATGATTTATCAGCCAACTAGAACAATTAAAATCCTCTTAATTGTTGCCTTTTCTTTTGTTGTTCAAATAACTTAATACTCTGTAAGTTTATAAATACTCCCTCCGTTCCTAAATATAAGAGCACTTTGACTTTTTTGGAGAATCCTAAGAAAGCAAAATGAACAATTTAATCATAACATATTTTAAATATTATTAGATCATATGTAAGTTCATAAGTCAAATAAACTAGTTTAGTGAAAAAATTTGGGAAAATCAATTTTTAATTATCATATTTTGTTTTCTTAGGATTCTCCAAAAAAGTTAAAGTGCTCTTATATTTAGGAACGGAGGGAGTATTTCTCTTATAAAATGTAGCCCTAAAAATATGAGAAACCATAATCACTTAATCAAGTCTCTCATAAAATAATTAATTATAACCAAATCTCAAACTCAAATAATCATCAAATTATATTGAAGTTCATAACGACATGGGTTAGATTGAATGTCTTGTTATTGACATCTCAATAGTTGTTAGTAGCATTTCATTTCCTTGAACTTTCAATGCAGAGCTATTTAAAAACTTAGTTATCATCAACAATTCATTAGACTATTGTTGACAACTATTGAATTTTCAATGATAAGTCATTTAATGTCATTCAGGTCGCTTAGTATTTTAATCTACTTTGATGATTGTAGAGGATCTATTTGTAATTAATCTCATTATAATGGACTTGATTATGATTTTCCAGAAACATATTTGGCTGATAAAAAAATGTCTATTATTTATATTTTTTTATAATTTTACAAGTTGATAAAAAAAGTATGAGCTACCTTAGGCATGTTTACTATTGGTCAAATCACAAATGACTTTGTGAATTGTGATTGGGCATTTGCCCCTTTTCTGAAAAAAAAACAAATGACTTTGTGAATTACTGAACCATGTTCAACGAATTTCTCCTTCTATTAATGGGCCGATGCAAATATTCAGGCCCAATATCAAGCCAACCTTCCTGACAAAGTCGATGCGCAATAACTCCAGTTTCATTGATTAGATCTTCTTACATTTCCCTCTATGTTTTTTTAATTTCTTATGTGATCAATTTGTTTGTCATTGTACTGTCATCAAAATGCTGTAATGTTAATTCTGTCATTTATTTATTTTTTATTTTATGAAAGATAGTTAAACATTTTATACAAACCAACAACATATAAAGTAATTTAGGTGTAAAATTAATGTGATTTTTTAATTTTAAATTTTATTAAATTGCATACACTCTTTCTCATTTTCTCCCCTCTTTATATTTAGTATGCAAGGTAAAAATGGAAGTCAAACATTTATTATCTTAAGTCTACCTGTTACTCTTTTCGGTCCTAGTTGGAGTATAAGATAAGTTTGACTTTTTAAGAAATCAATCAAAGGATGTAAAAATAATTACATTAAATGCTCTATATTTATGTTTCCTTAATTTAATTACCTCATTATGCATATTGTATAATTGTATAATACAATCCCATGTAACATGTTAAAATTAAGTGGTCTAATTTACCTTAATGTGCACCTTGCAATCTCACTGTCTTCTTAGTTTAGCTCATTCTTTATTATATGCTTGCATGTACCTGTATATTGTTTTTGGTAGTCTTACATGATGATGAGGCTCAATTATTTTTTTTCCCCTATGTATAAGGCTATAGATAATTTCTTCTTACATTTTCAAGTCTAAGGTAATATATATCTCCACATATCAAGTTTTTTTTATGGTGCTGTGGATACTGAAGTACTGATTCATTGATTCTATTATTGGTCCTGTACAATTTTGATTGTATTGTATTGGGACACTGTATGAAGGAGAAAGCAGCCGTAGAAGATGTGATACTGTTTTAAACTTTTGTCATTTTCATTTCTTGTAATAAATCTAGGACATACCAATATCCTTGTTAGGGCGGGAAACTAGCTCCATTGTTTATGGCCGTTGTCACCTTCATTGAGAGCAGGCAAGCTTGGCTATTGTTAGGGGAAAATGATGGGAAAATAAACTGATCCTCACAAAACCAATACCGGCCTCTAGTAATCTTTTTTGAGGATCAAGAATTTGGTCGGTGGGCATGATAAAATTATTAATTGATATCTTTTGTGCAATGTTATGATTTGGTCGTTGATAGAGCATAATAACATCTTTCTATATGCATGTAGTGAAGTCCTCCTAATGAGATTTAAGCTTTGTTTTTGGAGTTGTATCTTATGTACATTAATGCCCAGATTGCCTAGAGATGCAAACTAATGTACTAAAAGCTTATGATTTGTTTCAGGTAAAAACAACACATATTCCTTTTGCTTGTCCTTGAGTGTTCAAATGAATCCATTGAATAATCCATTATGTATATCATTTGCCAACACGGCGCATCTTTTTCAGACCTGCCCTGTCTCATGACATGATATCTATTGATCTGAACTCTGTTTCTTCTTTTTCTTTTTTTTACCTTTTTCTTTTTTCAAGTACAGTCCATAACTTTTTCAGTGCAAGGTTCTCTGATATAGTGATATATCATTTTCACATTTTGCTTTTTTTTTTCCCTCTCAGGACTGTAACTGCTGCAGTGCTTTGGCAAATAGCTAGGTCCAGTTTGGTCATGAAATGCTTCTCATAACTCAATGTATATCCAGCGCACAAGGACCAAAGGCAAGCTATACTGAAGCTCCATCTACCTTTTCATGATTTGATGCTCTTTATTATTTCATCTTTTTCTTTTACTATATTATGTTAAGGTTTTGCTCACATGAAAGGGATTAACCATACAATTAATATAATATTAAACTACTCTGACCTACTTATATTAGAGAAATTCACTGTCCTAAACAAGGATAGTCAAATCAAACTAAATCTTCAACTGGCATGTTAGCATGTTTCCGGCAACAAAAATACTTTGCTAATAACATGCATGTATATATTTATTTATATACTGCTACTAGTGCACTAAAAAAATGCACTGTGTGAAATTTCATGATTTCGATGAAACACGTGACATCGTCCAGGGTTCTTCTTGAGATTATTAAATACTACATCCGGTCTTAAATATAAGATCTAATTAACTTTTTTTGGAAAGGTTAAGATTGTGAAATAGACTATTAAATCATGACATATTTGATATATTTTTAGGTTATACATTAGTTTATAGGTAAAATAAACTAGTTTAAGGGAAAAAATTAGGTAAATCAATTTATAATTAACTTATTTTGCTTTTTTATAGGATTTCTAAAAAAGTCAACTAGGTCTTATATTTAGGACCGGAGGGAGTATATTAAGTTACTACTACTATTCTGCATATCTGTATTTTTTTTAGACCAGTATCTTATAATATTACCAAGGTATGGTATATTAGAATCAAGACAACTGAGAATATAGTAGGAATGTAGTAGAGTAACATTTAAACAAAGTCTCTGTATATTTCTGTTAACACATTGAGTATTAACTAAGCATTTATCAACACAATACATATTGTGTAGATTCCTTTTTTGTAGTTACTAGTCATGTGGCATCTCTGTATATTCTATTTTAAAGCTTGTTTTTCTGTGAAAGTGTGGGGTAACGTTATTATTTCTCACTCTCTTGGGCTCTTTGCTTTCTTCAGGTTTGGTGCACCGAATTCCAAGCAGTCCAAACACTTTTTTGACTCGGTATGTCCCTTTACAGCCATTGGATAACAGAAAAGAAAGTTACAGCAGAAAACTTTTAAGTAACCCTAAGCACTTTTCTTGGTAACATTTGACATTGATTTTGACCATCACATTGATTGAAAAAAATTTTGGGGTGCCATTATAAAAATGTGCTCATGACAGCAAATGTCCTACTCCCTTGGTCTCATCCAAACATGTTTGCATATAGCATCCTATAATTCATTGATCGATGTCCCCTCTGTTTCCTAAACCATTCATTTTTCACACGTCCCCATACTATGAATTGAACTTGCTGATACCACTGGTTCATAAAGCTTAGCCCCTCACTATGAGTGTTCTAGTTGATTTAGCATTATGAAGTATTTGTTATAGTATTACTTGATATCCTAAAGTGTTTATTGAGTCCATTTTGACTTTTAAAGTATTTTTCAGATGCAACAAGCATGTATAAGATTAGAGTGTTTGAGTTATAACGGAAAAACGCTTGAAGGTGAGACATACACAAAATATTAGTTACCATTAGGGGAAAAACCTTGCCATTTTGGATACACCGAAAATTAATTTAGGATATTGAGTACTAATGAAAAATTAAAATTACTTCACATACTTATTCGCTAATTAAACCCATAAATCATAGCCCCGTCCTTATTAAATGGAGAAATACATTAAATTTAGGCTACAATATACTTTTAGTCCCTTATATTTACATCAAGTCTCAATTTAGTCATTTATGTTTGGAAAATATACTTTCAATCTTTTTTTTGTTAACACCGTTAGTTTCACTTCAATTTAAAGGATTATTTCATGATTCCCTTTCTTATAAATCTATTCCACTCATTTACTCTCAACGCAGATTTTTCTGGTCGTTTTCTTCATTATTTTACTGTAGCAAGTGCGTTTTCACTGTTCACAGCTGTGGCCCTTCACTAGAAATAGGCAGCATGAGGTGGAAACTAAAAGGTTTATATTTTGCCCGGAATAAGGGAAAAGGTGATGTTGATGTCTTTCGCATTGTATAGCTTCTGAACTTTTCTCTTTGCTTTTTTTTGCAGTGTATTAAAAAAAATGCATTCTCCGTTTAAAGTTTTTTACATTGACCTGTACGGGAACCGTGCATTTTTTTTGACCCATTCAACTTTACTTTGTAGGATTATTAATAAATAATATTAAATGTATTATGTGTTTAAATGACAATCTAAAATACTATCTTTTATTTAGTTAATTTTTATGATTTTTATTTTATCAAATTTTTATGATGTTGAGTTATTTAATAATGAGATATCGTAAACATTGCTAAATAACCTTATATTTAGTTTATATTTATGATGTCAAGTTATTTAATAATTCGTGTAGTTATAACTTTTTATGATCAGTAATTAATAAATAATGATTAATGATGTTCAGGATTTTTACATTTGCAATAATTCCTATAGTTATAGTTTTTTTTCTCAATAATTGACAATTAATAATTAATAATGGTCAGGATGTTTACATTTGCAATGGCTTGGCAATGGTGATATTTATATTTCAATTGGGTTGCTTGTGGCGCAAAAAATGGATTTGTCAGGATAAGACTTCTTTTGACATATATATCCATCGGATATTGTATTTAGCTGTTGGACAAAACCAAATTTACACGCTTAACTCTTTGTATTTAAGGTGCTCTTCTCCGCTCTCAAAGTGCATATCTTAGCCTTTTTCAATTTCCACTTTTTTTCTCTGCTTTCTTGATCTTTTTCCTAATGGATTGTGATGTTGATTGTGAAGAGCTTCCTTCTTCAAGATTTGTCTCAATACCTGATCTCTCCGAGGGTATATGTGTTGACTACCTCCATTTGAAGATTGAGAAGATCTTCTTCAAGCAAACTGTGTGTTTCCCGCTTGGTAAAATGGGACCGTCTCAAGCCACGGATCAGATTCAACTTGTGGTTTTTTATAAGAGTGTATGTTAGTCATTGATTTTATCTTCGATACTGTTGATTTTTGTTTAATCTTGAATTTTTTTGTTTTGCTCTGGCCTTGACTTATCTTTTTTGGGTGCTTTATGGTTCCGTCGGCTTTTGTTCGTGGTGGACAGCGATAGGATCTTGTCCAGGTTTTCTTCGTTTTTTGGTGAGGAACGTACTATTCTATCAGCCACTTTGTTGTGTGCAGGATCGCATTTTCAGATGGTTCAAGACTGTTCTTAAGGTTACAATTGAATAGCATTGTCAGCCGTCCTGTTCTATCGCTGCCCCGCCACTGTTTTAATGTTGTCACCATACCTCAGGTGGCAGCTGGATACACCGATGAGTGTGGTCTTTTCGGTTAGAGATCAATTTTTTGCCTTTTCTTCCAATCAAGTTTATTAATTGATTATTGAGTTTTTTTCCCGTTATTGTAAGATTTGTGTTTATATAACATACCCGAGTAAAGACTGTTACTCCAAGTTTTTGCTAGATGTTTGTGGTTTTTTCGTGGCACTATATGAAAATCCATAAGTTTTCAAGCCTGGAATGTTGCCCCGCGAACTTATATTGGTTTTGGAGGATCGTTCTTTAGTTGGGTGAGTTTTGTTTATTGCGTTTGGAAGTGATTGTTTATTGGTTTGCACTGCTTGATTCCTATTGATTTTTATTTTGGCAGTCAAAATATACAGATGCATTGTTCCTTGACTGGGTCATGTGTTGATGTTACACTGGAGGCATATAAGTCCGTTCCTGTTGGTACCCTCCCCTTTGTTGTGATTCAATATGCTCTAAGCAAATCTAATGAAAAGGATTAGTCATAATCTGAAATTCCTTTTTGTTGTTTGTCTTTCAAATGGTTTTAAACCCCATTGTTATTTTTATTAGGTGCTTCAACCATTCATTCCTATCTCAATGCCACATATGTACACTTCAATCCTCCATTTCCGGATGTTGTTCAACAGTGGACAGCTGCACTTGGTCGTCTGGACTCCATCTTCCGATGTGTTTCTACCTGTGGTTTAAGTGTATGGTCAAACTCTTGGAGGCTTAGACTCTTCCGTTTGCATCCACTCCATCCTTCTTCAAAGTGTTGCCTAATGTCGTAGCTGATGTTTATTGTGTCTTTGTGTTTTAATGTTATTGTATCACCACTCCACATTTTGCAGCAGTAATGTGAGAGGATTTGGTTCTTAAGTTTTTTGAAGCCTGCTTGCGAGTGTGCAAGCTTTATTGGCATGTTTGTTGTTTAACTTATGTATCTTCTGTTGGCATGCTTTGTTTCAATGTATTGTGTTTTGCTCTCTAATTTATGGACGATGGCAGTTTCGTTTAAACAATTTGAGTTAATATCTGCATTTGATTGCATAGATTTTGTGCCATATGATTTTATAGACAAGGAGGCTCATTTTATGGTTTGTGTATCTGTTGAGATATCAGACAATCAAGTGTTACTAACCCAATTGTTGATAAATTCATTTGAGTAAAATGAGTCTTAAATTGCACAATAGTGAACTAATTTGTTCTATTTTTTTTGACATTGCTTTTTTTGAAGTATACTTAAAAGGCTCTATCTGATGTAATTGAATTAGGAGGGTTTCTTTAATGATACGGAAACTAGGTCATTTCATAGTAAACACTGCTTATAATGTTTTTTAGCTTATATTAAAACATCGATGCCTTTTATACACAATTTATTTTTCTACATTTGTTGTGGTTTAAAAAAAAATAATCCCTGAAGATTTTTTATTCACTTTATTATGCAATATTTAAACACAACATATAAATGATTTATTATTACTGCGTTGATAAAAACATATATAATGTGTTTCAAGATAAAGTTGTGATATATATGTTGAAAGCAAGATCAAAACCATGAATTTGAATTTATATGAAGCTGTAGGGGAGGTCTTTCTTTTAAATTATTTCTGATTATTCCATTTTCCTGTTCATTAATTAAATTAGGCATGTTTGAATGTTTTTTTTCAAGGCTGCCTATTCTTGTGTATTTTGTATCCGCGGTTGAAGTCATTATGTCATAAATTCCTTGGACAAACTAATGAAAAATCACATGTAACCATTCTTTCGGGTGATCCTAATGCAGGTGTAAGATAATTCTAAGAAATGTTTTTTTTAGCTGTAATAATTAAATGATTGGTTGATGAGTTTTGTGTTGAATTGTCATAAGCTTAGGATAAATGGGTTACAACTATAAAATTTAAAGGGTTGGTTGCTGAGTTTTATTTTGATCTTGCGTTAAATTTAAATAGTGATTCCCCTCCATAGTCTATGTGTCAACATTGTCCATGCCTTTGTCCATTTCTTTCAAATAATAATTCATGGTCCAGTTTATCTAACTATTGGTTGCTTCAACTAAGTCAGTTTTTTTGTTATGAGTGTAAAATTTACTTGGGTATGGCAATGGATTTTACTTTTCACCTACTTTTGCCCACGTCCTTTTGTTTTCGCTGTCACTATTACGTATTGAAATTGGAATTATGCTGCTCTGTTCTATATTTTTGAGTGTAGATATTGCAAGATGTCAATTCATTTGGCCCTTTCATGCCATTCATGCTTTTGTCAGCCTTTTTTGGTGATCATCTGTTAATATTTTTGAGTGTGGTTTTTGCAAGATGTCATGTCATTCGGCCCTTTCATGCCATACATGCATGTGTCACCCTTTTTATTTCTTTTTTAGCTTGTCTGTGTTACATTATGTTACTAATTTCCTAATTAACCTGTGACATCATTTTTAGTTCAATAATATCTTTACTAACTATGATAGAAAAAGGAATTGTAATAATATCAATATCTCTATCATAGTTAGAAGAAGAATATCCTAATGATTAAATATTATCCATGATAGAAAAGAATAAATTAATACAGCACAGCTGCTATCATGGATAATTTATTACTAACCATGTTAGAAGGGATTTGCCTAACATGATTATTAAACAGAACTAGATGATATTTAACAATAAATAGATTTATATACATGCGGAAGCAGATGCAGGCCTATACAAATTGGCAATATACAATTCAAAATAGTCTTTATATAACTACTACTACCTAATTCCCTTTCCTGATGTTTGCGCCTGTGCATGAATACCTGCAAAAATGTCAGCCCATTCCTCCCTATTATATAAACCAAAGTCAAACAAGGAGAACAAACTCCAAAATTCCATTTTCATTAAAACCAAGCATACAAGATCAGAATTAAACTACACTCATATATTTGCAAATATCGAACATGTGCAACAGTCCATTTAGTCAAAGGAAGAGACAAGGAAGATCCAACAACCACCATTACAAGCTTTCAATAGAAGTGTAATATATGCAGCAAAATCCTAATTCCATCATATCACATTAACATTTTCTCAAATCAGCAGACATGTGAGTACAGTAAATAGAAAACAACTCCACTACACAAAGTATCATAAATCACATACACACACTCTCATCACATTGCTGAACCAAGAAATAAAAATAAATTTCATGACTACTTCCAGCCCTTATTAAAACCTTATGTACTGAATTCAAACATTCATATTTTTAGTAAATTCTCCAAGAATCTTTTGAAAATCCTTTACATTCATATTTTTAGTAATACTTCCAGCACCAATTCTAAAAACGCAACATCTCATACTCCATATAACCAAATCATGAAATCAATGTAAAATTGAGCTAAAGGGTATAAAATAAATTCCTCATCAAACAAAGAAGAAAGCTACAATGCCATAAACCCATCATTCTCTAACTTCATCATCCTCTAATCATTTTTAAAGTCTCATCCCTTTAAGAAAATCCAATATAATAAAGGAAGTAAACATTTTCAGAACTTCAAAAAGTCATCCTACACACACAAACTCCAGCAACGATGACAAGAAAGGAAGAACATGCATTAGTAAAATCATTTACTTCAACTACAACAAAAATCCAGCATACAACTTCCCAAAATCAGATTTAGATCCACAGTACCCCAAATAAAATATCAGTTCGACCCTTCCTTCTCAGCTCTCTCTAGAATCGAAGCAACACAAGTATGAAAGGAAGAGTTTTCACCTGAAGCTAGACCCGATATTGCGTGCTCGTCACGATGCCGGAGCCACCGTGTTTTGCCGGGGATTGGCCACAACTCTTCCCACCGCCGACCGCCGTTGGGTCGCCGGAAAAACATGGAGGGACGACGACAAGCGAAGAAACAGATCGAAGGTGAAGAGTGAAAAACGCGAGGAAGAGAAAGTAAGGAAGGAAGAATGGTTTTGTTGATGCTTATGGTGAGGGCTAGCGCCGCCGCGCCATAGGCCGCCGCCGTCACCGCCGTCGATCGAGCAAAGGGAGGGTGAAACGAAGAAGAAGAAGAAGACGATGGTGAAGAAGAAATAGGGGGATCCAAGGGTTAGCTTCCGGCGGTGGAGGCTGTTGTGTGGCGGCCGGAAGCTCGCCGTCGCCGAAAGGGAAAAGAGCGAAGCTTGAGAGAGGGAGGGAGGAAGAGGACGAAGGGTTTTGAGAGTGAGGAGAGGTGGAAGTCGGTTTTGGTGTTATAAGGGTGGGTTATTATAATTTGTAGCAAAATTTATCATAATGTACTCTTTTAATTTAAAAGTACTTAAAACTAGCCTCCAATCTCCTTAACTTTCAAAATATTTCAAGCTTTACCACTCCCTCATACTTCTATGCATATTTAATCATAGATTAACCATCTAAAATTGTTAAGTTAAATTTTCCGTTAACTGAAACTAACGGTATTAACAAAAAATGACTAAAAGTGTATTTTCCAAAAATATACTTTAACCTTAAGTTTATTACTTCATTTATTTGGATTTCTACATTTCAGATACATAGGCCCCTCCTCCTCTCCAGGATTGGTCCATTGCTTATCACTTCACCATCTTCCCTTTCTCGCTCTTGGATCATAAGCCATTAAGCCTGACATTCCAATCTTATTTAATTTTCCATGAAATCCTAATTATTAATCTACCCACCGTTCAGGAAGATGATGCTGAAGAAGGCCACACCTTACCAAGTACACTTTGAGTAATTATCTTGTTTGGGTTAGGTACAGTTGTTTTATGCATCCCAATAACTGACATTTGTTAAAATCCAGTACTTTTGTATACAAAATTTTAAAAAAAGGGATTTGATTTACCCACGATTCAAAGGCGGGACTTCTAACTCATAATTCACTTAGGTCTGTCCTTGTGTGCTTTGGAGTATGATAAAACTTTATTTCTATCCACACAAGTAGGTTTCACCCAGCTTCCATGGATGCATAGAAGGTTTATGAAATCACTGAGTGAAACTTATTTAATGATATTCTTTGGTAGTGAAGTTCTCTTTAGATTCATTTAAATGAATTTTGGTCAACTTATTATGTTTTCCTACAAATGAATTAGAACTATCCAAACAATATAACTCTTAAAAAATTTAGTTATCATTGAGAACTAATTAAGGGTTAGTATTGACAACTATTGAGTTGTTAATGACAAGTCATTAATATAACTCATGTTATTTGATGATTATTTGGAATCTAGTTATGATTAATTCCCTTACTAAGAATCTAAGCTATAATTTCCCTAAATATTTTGGTGCTCACTTGTATTGATTCTACCACTAAACATGTCACTCTCATACATGAAGGGTGAAGACCCTCATAAACAAGTGTGTGATTTACATTATAGTAAAAGTTATATATAATTATTCAACTTTCAATTCTTCAATGTTTTCACCTTTTTATGATTTGTATAAAGTTGACTGTCGATCAAAAACAAAATATAAAGTTGACTGTTTTAAAAAAAGCTTTGAATTAAGTATGTATAAAGGTAGAAAATAATTTTGAAAAGTTATCCCTGTTTGAGATATACCCCACCTTAATCAAGATTAATTTGATCGAGTCAACTTTTGAGGGTGATTAGCGAAATTAAAAGGAGAAATTATAAGACCCTCACAAGTTGAAAAAAAGGGTAAAATCTGGGGTCATAATTTGGTCAATAATAAGCCCCACATGAGGCAAACAAATCAGGAGTGATGGTTTTGGTAAAAACATGTGCTGACAAAAGAAAAGATAAAAAAAAGAATGAAGAATGTCTGACTTTCTCTGCTATCTTTGAATCCCACTCTCTCTTACTAGAATAGAAGAATCCTTCAGTTTTTGACTGAATCTCAGCCGTCCATTCTTGCCCACTTTTATCCTTTCTCTTATCCACTTTATCATTCTTTGATTGCCTACTGTCATGTCTTTATCTCCCACTTACATTATATAAGTTTTAAGGATCACTTTACTTTTAATCAAACCACATTGCACTTTCTTTCAATCATTTCACCAAATTACCCCTCATCTTGCTCTTCATTCTTTAATACAGAACATTCATTTATAACGTAAAACGTAAAAATTGCATAAGTCTAGTTTATTTTTTAAAAAGCTGCGCTTCACGTTCACGTGTAGATTGGTTACTCTCTTACCATTGAGTGTTTATTTGTGATTTTCATACAGTTGTGTAAGCTGACTTGAATCACAACTTAATTTTCAAATGATTAAGAGCTAATTAAGGATCATATTCAATGATGGACAACTCTGACATTTTACGCAGACCAAGAGGATTGGGTAATGTACCGTTCTTTCAATCTTGTCTCCACGTCATATGTTTATCGGATTCTTATCTTTTTTTTTTCCCATGGATTCTTATCTTTTTATTCACTAACTGTGATGTCATTACGATTTTATTCTAATATAGAATAAAATTACGATTTCACTTGCTATAAATTGTAATTCCACAATAGGTTAAACAAATCCGAACCAATCTCACTCTAATTATTGAAACTAGATTAGTTGTACGTGGCAATCAAATACATTGTAGAATGCATGTGTACGTTCTTGACATGCATGAAATATTACAATATGTAGATATTTTTTCTCATCATATTTTTTAGTCACTATTTCATTGGTACAAAAAACATAGAACTTTATAGGGATAAAGAGCAAAAATACTCATGTGATTTTTTTAAAAGCAAAAACAACCACAACATTTCAAAACATGGGTAAAAGTACTCATTTTGAATTAACGATGATGAGTGCTTTTGCCCCTATTTTAAAATGTTAATGGTAGTTTTGCCCTTGTTTTAAAATACTAAATGTTAATGGGCAGGAGTATTATAGTTTCTTTTGCTTAAAAAAATCATATGAGTATTTTCACACTTTAACCCAATTATATAAACTCTAGACAAATCTTACCAATATTTTAATAATTTTGCCCATATTTAAAACATTACATAACATACGAAAAAAAATCGACCAACACATAATAAAAGAACCGTAAAATTATTCATATACATATACATAAATTTAATCATATCACTAATTTCATTCTCTCTCTCTTTTATAAATGAGACTCGATGACCATGAGCTGTGAAGTGGAAGAAGTAATATTTCAATTCAAACTTTAATCAAAATCAAGTTGTAGAAGCTAAGAGATCCTATATATTTACTCCAAACATACATTCTCTTTGATGTATTTATTATGAATGTCTCAATTTAGAAGTAAGTATACATTACACACTGAACTCACCTAAACTTTCTCATAAAAATAAATACACAATCATTGGGCGGCAAATTTATTAAAAAATAAAGGTCGAACCACTTAGATACTTATGGTCACATGAAATAATAGAAAAAAATAAAACTAAAAATAAAAAAAATGTCCTCAAAGAAGGTGAAAGAGAAAGGAAGGTGACTGGTCGAAGAAGAAGCATGAAGACCAATGCCAGCTCATCCGCTTAGGTCGGATCCATTCTCACTTCACTTCACTTCACTTTCCATCTTCCTTTTCATCGCTCGCCACTTGTATCCATAATACATAACATACATACCCATTTCTCAAAATCCCATATGATATCCTCTTTTCCTTAAAAAAATAATAAAGATCACATTTTTATTCACACCCCTGTTAAAAACAATAATAAAGTTCAGATTTTTAGCATACCCAGAATCTCATTTCATGTGGAAACCACTTAACAAGGCTTGGATTGTTGATATTAGCTCAATTTGTGAAGTGGGTATTTGTTAATGGGCAATGTAACTGGAAGTGTGGCTGCAAAGTTTGCTTTTTTCCCACCGGACCCACCAACGTATGATGTTTTTAGTGAGGAGGATGGGAGGATTGTGTTCTCTGGGCTCACTGCTGATAAGAATGTTGATGTTCATGTGCTTGAAACAAAGGTTGGGAATAAGATTGTTGCCACCTTGTGGAAACACCCTTTTGCAAGGTTCACTCTTTTGTACTCTCATGGTAATGCTGCTGACTTGGGTCAAATGCATGAACTCTTCATTGAGCTTAGAGCTCATCTTCGTGTTAATGTCATGAGGTACTCTTTTCTTTTTGACTCTCAAATTCTCATGTTTATTGAGAAATAGGTGGATGTGTGCTTTCTTAGCTTTCCATAAAAATTTATCTTTTGAAATGTTTTTCTTGTGTTTTAAATTGCTGTGCATGTTGTTGTGTGGTTTATTTTCTTTTGAACTGATTTTTTTCCTCTACTCCTAATCCAAAAAAAAAAAATAATTGTATGTAGTTCCTATGTTCTAGCTCAAATCTGATAAGGAGGTAGTGGTTTCAGATATTGAAGCAAGTGGGCCTGATGTCTTGGAAATTTGGAGGTCTTGTGAGTTTAGTTTTAATAGTATTATACTGCATAGCTTCCATTTAGTTTTCTTCTGATCATACATAATCTTAGTCTTTTTTTTGTTTACATTAAGTTTATTTTGTTTGCAATATATATTCTAAGTTTACTCGAGCTCATATGTGTACTTTTTTTTATTTTCAAATAAAAAGTATAGCCTTATTGAATATTTTCTTGACACCTTTTGTTGTATTGCAGCTATGACTACTCAGGATATGGAGCATCTTCAGGTAAGGTGAGTATATGTAAACCATGTGATTCTTTTTTCCTGACTTAAAATAATAGTGTCTTACCTTAAGTCTAAAGTGTTTGATTTTTATGATCTCTCCAACTCCAACTATGGCAGCCATCTGAGTTCAACACATATTACGACATAGAGGCTGTGTATAACTGTTTGAAGAGAGTGTATGGAGTTAAGCAAGAAGAATTGATCTTGTACGGTCAATCAGTTGGAAGTGGGCCCACAGTACACATGGCTTCTAAATTGCAGAGATTGAGAGGTGTTGTTCTTCATAGTGCAATCCTTTCAGGGATAAGGGTCTTGTACCCTGTGAAGATGACATTTTGGTTTGATATTTTCAAAGTAAGTTTTTGCCTGTTTCAAGCTAATTTAATCTTTTTTATTGTACTTCTTAATTTTGTATTGACTAAGGTCCTCTCAATTCTTACAGAATATAGACAAAATACAGAAAGTCAATTGTCCAGTGTTAGTTATACATGTAAGTATATCTTCCCTAACATGAGTCATGATCAGCTTCTGTAGTTATGTTTTCTTATTTGCCATAACTTGCTCAAGAGTTTCTTTCTTGAATATTTTGTATTCAAGAGATTGTTATGATTTTATGTTTTGCTAGTTTTGAGAATAAAAATCGGTATATGGAAGCTGAATGAACCTTGAAAAGGGTAGAATAGGATGGGAAATTAAGTATGGAGGGTCGGTTAAGTGGATTTATCATCTAACTTGAAACTAAAATTATTTAAAAAGTTGGAAATGTCATCTCATGTGGGTGTTTGACTGCAGATCTCACGCAATTAGAAACAGTGTTAAAAGTTATAATAGCATCAGGGATTCTTCTACAAAGTGTTGGCTATAGTCACATCACGATGTGTGTAGCATGTATCTAAATCATGTGTAGAATGCGTCAAATAATAGTAAGGTTGTTTTTTTTGATCAAATCAAGACCTTCCATTATCAGCTTAAGCAAAAAGTTCAACAAGTACACATGGAAAATTGAAACAGTATGCAGAAAGCAGAAACAATAAGCAAACTGATGCAATAATCAAAGCGGATAAAAACATAAACTAGCCAACGCCTATTCTTGGATTGAGTGCATTGACAGGTCTTGAATCATTATGTCATGTTTATGAAGTCTGTATTTGAGTTATGGCAAGCCTCGAAGAAAAAGCATACACAAAATGCTATTTACTTTTTCTCCCCATACATGTCTTTTTTTTTTGCTAGTCTCCCCATACATGTCGATCCCTCCTCCACACTAAGATTTGATGGGTTCCTAGAAAACTATTAATTACCCCTAATCTCCTAATCATGATCCTTGACCTCATTTTCCTTATGTTGCATTGAACTTATATATGTGTGATCTATGTTTCACTTAGAGACTTAGAGCATTTGAAGATTGGTCAATTGGAAGTAAATTTTCTGTCCAAATGCTTCTCTCAGCATTGTTTTTAGTTGAGGCAGCCTTTGTTATGAAGATATGAGAGTAGGAAGAACATTCCAACAGAACAAAAAGAACTGGTAGTCACTGTTGCATATAGATATCTCTGTCTTGAAACTATATGACAAAATCAACGCATGAATTCCATAACATTTACAGATTGAGTTTTGCCTTTTCGAATGATGGAATCCATGGTTATGCATCATTGAACTTTGATTGGAAACGGTTTTTCCTTTTGATTACAGATCAAGAAGAACATAGAATGTTGGTAATCTGTGTCATGGTTTCCTGTTTGACAACGTCCAACATTTATTTCGAAATCCCAACATATACAATATGGAGCCTGAATTTTAGTGAATGAGATAACAAAGTTGTAACAGCTGAATTTTTGTCATTTACATTTCCATGTGCTAACAGTAGTTATGTTTGTCTACAAAACTCATACTAAGCAGGGAACAAATGATGAAATCGTTGATTGGTCTCATGGGAAGAGACTGTGGGAACTTTCTAAAGAAAAATATGACCCTTTGTGGATTAAAGGTGGGGGACATTGCAACCTTGAGACATTTCCAGAGTACATCAAGCACTTGCGCAAGTTCATGAATGCCATGGAAAAACAAGCACTCTCAAATCAGACAAAGCAACAGCTCAATCCAGATCCCAGTATTACTGAATCCAAACACAACAAATGCCTAATATTTGGTAAAAGATAGTTGCATCAGTTTTTCTTTTTCCTTTGGAGTTTCTGTTAAAAGGTGTAGGGAAGACAGAAAAAAAAATCTTGTTTCAGATTGAAGAAGATTGAGGACAAAATAGTGCAGGTTTGCTCATAATGCCACTTTGATTCTTGTGTTGAGAATTGGAGACTTGAGAGACATGCTATGAACTTAAAGTTAAAGATGGTAATAATCCATATCCTTTTAAGTTAGCCCATTTTTTAGGTAGGAAATTGTGCCGAGTGGTCATTGCCTTGCCTTAGCTTATCTATGAATGTTGGAAAATTTACAAGAATGTATTTGTTAACGCTATGTGGCAATGTTGAAGTTGAGTTTGTGTATAGTGCCATTATTATTCTCAGATAACGATTGTTCTTTTCCTGATACTCAAGCTAGCTTAGCTAGATAATCTTCTTCATGCAAATTGTTAGAGATTGTTGATCTTTTGAAGGCTAATTCATGGCAATGCTCTTTGAGTTTTGTTTCAACACCTTCCAAATGTTACTTACCTCTTTTTTTGGGTTGGGGGGTCAAATCCAAATTTTTCTATTCCTAAACACAAAAACTCAACTAGAAAATAGTCCATCTTATGATCAAGAAAATATTCCATCTAGATTTTGATGTATTTTATATTAACTTTTTAATACTTTTAGTAAAATAAAACCGGGGAAATGATTTGTATAAATTAAGAGGATGAGCTATGTTTATTACATTTTTTAAAGGATGCGTTGATTTTTTTCTCAAATATGTTGTCTAATCATCATTGTCATAAAATTATCTTATAATGAAAACCCTCTATATGGACTCTAGAAATAATTTGGGGGACAAGAAAGCTTTGGGAGACAACTTGAATGTAATCTTATAACTCTAAATACTAGCCCGTTGTTTCTAGGTTCAATTGGAGAAATATTTGAATATTCGACTATCTTAACAAAAATAATGGTTTGTTTGTCATGTTTCAGAATACATAAGGATACAGCTCAAAAAATCATAAATTAAGAGTCATGATTTAGGATTGTGGGTAGGGGTGGGAATAGCCCAGGCCGGCTATCAGGGGCCTATGACTTGGACCGTTAAGGCCTTGGACCGGCCTTCTTATATCCAGGCCAGGCCACGACCCAAACTTTTTCTTTTGAACTGTTTTGCTTAACAGGCCAGTCTCAGGCTTGAGAAAAAAGCCTATTAGCCTATCAGGCCGGCCTATTAAGAATTTAAATAATATTTATTTAAATAAAAAATTATGTTACTATATTAATTGATGTTATTTTTATTAATTTTTAATATAAAATTACAATTATATCATCTTCTATTCTGGTGTATTTATTGTCGCACATTCTATAAGCATTCATTCAAATGATGTTACCCACCATTCATATTTCTAAACCTCTTATTGAGTATGTTTAATTAATCAGGCCTCCTAACAGGCTAATAGTCAGGCCAGTCCAGGCCACAGGCCAGGCTCAGGCTTAAAAAAATTGTCTGTAATAGGCCACAGGCCAGGCTCAGGCCGATCAATTATACCACAGGCCAGGCTATTTTATGACCAGGCCAGGCCAGGCCTGGACCATTCCCACCCCTAATTGTGGGTGACCCTAAATCATATCCTAAAATTTTTTATATAAAAATAATAATTTTAAATAGTAAGAATTAAATTGAAAATGATATAGTAAATGGAAACTAATTCAGCGTTATTACAAAGCAATTGATATTTCTTAGGATAAAGCATCCTTTTAATTTTTTGTAATTTTGTCAAGTTTCAATTTAACTTTAAAAAAGTGTTGGTTTGGCCTAATGGTAAGCTTATTTGTCCTGGGGTATGAGGTTGTATGTTTAAAATATATAAATGTTTAGTATGAACTTTGTCCCGGGGTATGAGGTTGTATGTTTAAAATATATAAAAAATGTTTAGTATGAACTTGGTCTAATATATCATTTGTTGTTTAACTAATCACAAGCAAACACTAAAAATAATTAATTTGATGTTGAAAATTTTAACATGATGTGGCCAAGTCTCATATTTTTTAAGGGGAAATAAATGGAAATTGGGGCTTCGATTTTTCCGAGACAGACACCAGATTAAAATCCTCCTAGGTCGTAATCATGATATAATAATTTTGATGACATAATTAAGGTAGGAATAAACCATAATCATGCAAAAACTTTTCACTGACTAATTGATTGAAAGCCGAGAAATTGTCAGTCTTCATTAAAAAAGAAACGTCAACTTAAATGCCTAAAATCAAGAGCATCAACGATGGAAAAAAAATTGAACCAAACGGAATTAGAAACTTAACTGAATTTACCATAATACATGGACGAAGAACTTTAACAATTTCTTGCAATAAAAGTAAGTTTAACCAAAAAAAGAAAGAATAAGCACGTGTAACCTGCCAAATATATTTATCACATTCAGAGGCATGATATATGTCATCATTACCTTAAATCATGCAATAAACTAATGGCAATTGAGCTAATAATTTTCAGAATTAATCAATCATAAACGGTTTTTTAAGCTAAGCTCCGAGATACTACCTCCGGTCCTAAATATAGGACCTAGATGACTTTTTTTTGGAGAGGTTAAGGTTGCAAAATAGTCTATTAAATCATGACATATTTAATATATTTTTAGATTATCCATTAGTTTATAAGTAGAATAAACTAGTTTAAGGGAAAAATTAGGTAAATCAATTTATAATTAACTTATTTTGCTTTTTTTAGGATTTTTCAAAAAAGTCAATTAGGTTTTATATATATTTAGGACCGGAGGGAGTATATAAAAGAAGAGGCTCTTTGCATGTGCCAACAAAGGTATACAATTGCAATATAAAGATTCAAACGTGCTTCTCTGGAAATTGAGATGTCTGCGTCAGCATTTGATAACAAGGATCATAACAAGGTTTCTCATGTAGACCTGTTTATACAAAAGTTAACTAACTGGGACTTGAAAGTGAGTTTAAGGACAGTTCAAAAAAAAGAATTTCAGTTCAAAAAAAAAGTGAATTTAAGGAACTTGACACTTTGAAATTAAAATTAACAGTTTGACATCCATAAAGATTTGTTATAATTGGGTTAAGGTACATTTTATTGCTACTGCTGTACTGCAGAAGCTGTTCCTAAAAAAATTGTTGAACTAATGAATGTTGAAGGGCTTTCAAGGGAAGCTGTTGAACTAATTTCTTATGCCCTCTTGCTCGGGCAGTTTGGTGGGGAGCCCTCTCCATCAGAGCAGAATGGAATAGTTTTAACTCTTTTCAAGAATGGTTCATGTCTTCTATCCTCTCTCTTTGGAAGGATCAACAGTTAGATGTCATTACCAAGATGATTACTCTGTTGAATCAACTCTGGAATTTGAGAAACGGTATAATTCACAACGGGTCTCTTGCCTCTCCCTTAAAAGTCCTGCATCAGATCAGTCAAGCAACATCTCTCAACTTGATTGCTTTCTCTCAATCTTCTGAATCTCCGCAGTTGAATTCATCTTCCAGGTAGATAGATCGACTTTCAGCTCTGAATTGTCATGTTTCTCACCATGATTGGAATATCTTATTGTACCGTTTTCATTCCAATTCTGGTTCATTTTGTAAATTGCAGATTTTCTTCCGTACATCCATCGTCCAATGCTTCATCTGGCACAAACTTAAACATCAGTCCTCTAATTTCATCCTTCGATGTGTTAGAGCTGTCATTCATTGGATTCAAGACTCTGACTTATTCTGCAATGATCATTCTCTTGCTGTTTACTCTGATTTCTCTGGCCAACTCATCCTCTCTCAATTCGGACTGCAAGCTGATATTGTTGGGAAAGATATCTACGACATGCTCAAATCTTTTTTAACTACTCTTACTTTCAAGTAGATGTTGAACTTATTTGCAATTTTATGAAGGAGCACCTTGCTTTTTATGCTCCTTTCTCTTTTTCTATTTAAGTTTGTCGCATTGTAATATACTTTTTATCTCGTTTTAATGAATTGTCATTTATACAAAAAAAAAAGGAAGCTGTGGCAAGCTATCTACAAGTATAATTTCTTCATTTTTTTCATATTGATAGATGTTGGTGGTGTTATGATGAAACTGTGGTTGTTCTTACATTATATGAGATCTAGTTGTTAATGAAATTCTATTTCTGATGTTTGTCTGTCTTAAGCTCTCATTGTCTGTGTTACAGAAATATAGGGTGTAACTTTCCAAAAAAAAAAAAAGAAATATAGGATGTAACTTAGAATGCAACAATACGATGTTGAAAACATATATATAGTTCAGACCAAGGTAAAAGAAGGTAAGGGGAAAGAACAAGGTGAGGATGCTAGAGAAGAGAACTCATTGAAACTTGAAAGTTTATTTCATTGGAATAATTTAGAGATTAGAATTAAGAGTTTATAATCTGTAACAATTTATTTTATACTTACTAAAGCTTTTGATTTGATTGAAGTTGGGCTTCCCGTGGAAAATGCTGCAAGCCATCTACAGTATAAGTTCTAACTTCTTCCATTTTGATAAAACTGAGTGTTCAAACTTGATATGAACGGTATGGATTTAATTTTTTATATAACAATAATGCTTTTTTTAAATAAAAAATCTTGTAAAACAACATAGTCAAAAGACTATCTTTATTATACAAATGTCCATTACACTTTTTTTTTTAAAAAAAAAAATTGTACGCCGCCGTAATGATGATTGTTGTTAATAGGTTTAGTTTTGCTTCCCTGCTTAGGTTAAATGAGGGCAAATCATAAAATGTACTCTTTGCTTGATGTTGGTTTAACTTAAGCTCACTGTCATCTTGAGTAGCCGTAATATATGATTCGTCAAACCGCAATTGATGAAGAAGCTAAGATTGTTTCAATGATGTGAGATTGTGAATAATATGCCAGCACAGGATCGGAGGAGGGAAAGATTTAAGTGAAGTTTTGCTGCTTATTTTTATTGTAATTTAAAGCCTTCATAATATATATAAAAAAGAACTTGATTGTTGCTTCCGCCTACATTATTCATTGGGAGAATTTCATTTAAGGACTAAATTTAGGAATTAATTTCTATGAAGGACCAAAACATTCTAAAAATTCTGTGGAGGACCTAGGTCCTTAAGTGAAATAAAATGTATGTTTGAAAAGACTAAAAAACCCTTAAGTTTGGTCCTAAAATGAAATTAAATGGAAGAACATCGGATCAAAACAAACACAAGCAAACTTCTTCTTCCAATCTTCTTCTTTTTCATCCAACTCATTTCTCATTTCTTCTTCTTCTTCACAAGTGAGGCAGACCCATGAAGGAAGAATAATGAATCCTTGACCTTGATAACCAAACACACAGACTGCTACTTCTTCTTCCATTCTTCTTTTTCAGTTAACCATTTCTCATTTCTTCTTCTTTATCTGTGGTGCCACTTTTGATGGTCATGGTTCATCAGCTTGGAAGCAAAATAATTGTCACAAGACTTGGAGTTGGAAGAAGCTTGCCATGGTAATTATTCAATTGTGCACAGCCTCCATACAAATATTTTCTACGGAATATATATCTTTTCATCTTTCCCCCTCCCTTTCTTATTATTCTATCAATTTTGATTTACTATTATTTCTTGGACTTATGAAAGAGAGCGCGCACATATGCTTATATGGATATGATTGTGCTTTTTATGATCAATTATTGAGTGTTGTTGAAAGGAGCATTTTCGTTGTTCAGATGAAGCTTTTCGTTGTTGATAAGGCAATTAACATGTCCGCGGTCTGACATATGTATGGTTATGAAATTCATTTAGTAACTGTTCAAATGCAATAACGCCTTGTTCATTTAAGCTATTCTGTTTTGATATGTGCATTTCTGATATTCATGGTAGGCTATGTGTTTGATTTTGTAAATTCATTGTTAATTGTTGAAAGCTTTGTTTTCCTTGTCCATATGAAATTTTCCTTGTTGATACACATATTTGTCTTGTTTGTAGTCTGCACAATGTTTTGTCTTGAAAATTAATTTAACTCATTTTGTTTCTCATTACAGCAAAGCAAGGGAGCTGTGGCATGAAAATGAAAGGTTTAAAATGAAGTTTAAAGACAGTTATGCAGAGAACATATTTCAGGATCTTGTGGACGACATTGGAGTTGCACAGCTGATTAACAATAACAACACCAATGGTCATGTGTACATTGATTGAACAAGCAAGCATTTAAATGGTCATGCATTGTTGCATCAGACCCTCAACAATTGAAAAGGCATTCTCAACAAGGGAAGTCCTTATTTGAACAAGAATAACTTATATTTGAACAAGCAAGTATTTAATTGGTCATGCATTCTTGCATCAGACCCTCAACAAGTGAAAATGCATTCTCAACAAGGGAAGTCTTTGTTTGAATAAGAAAAACTTATATTTGAAGAAACAAGTATTTAATTGGTCATGCATTCTTGCATCAAACCCTCAACAAGTGAAAAGGCATTCTCAACAAGGGAAGTCCTTGTTTGAACAAGAAAAACTTATATTTGAACAAGCAAGTATTTAATTGGTCATGCATTCTTGCATCAGACCCTCAATAAGTGAAAAGACATTCTCAACAAGAGAAGTCCTTGTTTGAACAAGAAAAAATTATATTTGAACAAACAAGTATTTAATTGGTCATGCATTCTTGCATCAGACCCTCAACAACTGAAAATACATTCTCAACTAGGGAAGTCATTGTTTAAACAAGAAAAACTTATATTTGAATAAGCAAGTATTTTTAAGGACATTAACTATTACTCGTTGAAATGGCCAATTCACCTGATCAAAAATGGGTTTCACTTGTTGTAAACTGTCTTTCACTTGTTGGAGCTTTGATGCATGCTTTTAAGGACATTAGTCATTACTCTTTCATATGGCCTACATAAGCGTTGATATATTACCATAATAATAACAGTTTATACACAAGTGTTTGATTCGTTTCCATAGCATTTCCATAGCAACGATGTCAATTATCCACCAAAAACGAATACATATACACATTTTCAATTCTTACGTCTACCCCGCCCCTCCCCCCAAATTCTCCCAACTCTTGCAATATTGTGTCCATTGCGGCATTCTTGTCATAGTTCACGAGCCACCACACCAAATCCCGCCTATGTCCATCATTTTTATCCATTTGGGAGTGAGAATTAGTATCCTCTCTGCAATAACAATGCAAACTGTTATCGGAATCAACATCAACATGATACGGCTATGAACATGTGGCCAAAATGCAGCAGCACTTTCATATTGTTGATTGTACACATTAATTATCTGCATATTTCAGTATCAAGTAAAGCATTATTATTGTTGTTAGAATATTTTGGTTTTGAAATGAGTGACTATGCGTGCTGTTAGAATATTACCTAATTAATGTAAATAGCATATAATTTGAATTATTAGTATAGAATCGCATAATTTTCTAAGGGTACTAACTTGTCACTATGAACCATTAATATCGATGCCCGTCTATCTTGTATATATATACCTCCTCATAAATGAATACAACAACTAGCTTGTGTGTAAATTAACTGACCTGATGACGGTATATCAAATATGCTAAGGCAAAGAAGACTAATATGAAAGGAAGGAGGATTGGAGTGACCACAGCATACACGATTCCGAGAAGGAAGTATAGCTGTAGACTTGGAATCGTCTCCTTGAAGTCAACGCTCCCGGGGTCCATAGCCTTCTCTCTGTCTCTTTCTGTTTTAACTAAGAACATGTTCTTGAGATGATAAATAACCAATGGCTTCAATATGAGAATCTCACCAGCAATCTCAGCCCAGCCATCAACCATGATGTATGTCATAAAGAAGAAACAAAGCAGACCCACCATTATAAAGATCTTCACAAAACTTCTGGTTCTGCCAAAAGATTTAAGGCTTCAAATTTACTGCACAGAACTTTGTTTTTTAAAGTAGAGTATAAACTATATTTTGAGCCACCAAAACTATATCCCCTTCAATAGCAAGTACAAAGCAACCATATCCCCTTCATCAATTTCTACAATAAAGAGTAAGATGGTCAGTTCAAGCAAATTAATTATCAATTTCAACAACAAAGAGTAACATGATCAGTCACTCATAAATTATAATGGAATCAATAAAAAGCTCCATACAACACTTATAATTGTTCAAAACTATGTTCAACATGGTAGTCAATCCTTGAAGTTGCAGTTGCATTGTCTTTAATTATATAAACTTTAATACATGAAAACTGAACAGAGATATGATTCCATTATTATTTGCATCTTATACTTCAGTTATTTCCCATACTAGAAATGTATAATGATGCTCTTAACAACAGTCCTGGTAGGTTTAGTATCAATTAACCAATACTGCTTCATAGAGCACTAACATCAGTGTGTTCAATGGGCAAATGGTAAAGACAAAGCCAAAAAAAAAACACCCATGAATATCAACACAGCATTATCATCAATCCCAAAATTAGGAAGCCATTCCATATGCAAATGATTATGTATAGTGATAAACAAGTTTTATAACAAAACCACAAACTTCAAAACTCATCCGATCCAGACAAAAATTGAACTCATTTACATTACCCATGGAAGAGATTGGGCCCGTACAAATAGTAGCTAGGACACATCCCGTGGATGCTAGTCCAGGGTAGGTGCATGTACCCTCTCCCCTCCTTAATTCCACTTCCACTTCCTCTACCATCATCTCTTGTCTTCCTCTCCTCCTCAAAAGCTTGCTTCAATGGGTTTCATGTTTGGGTTGGATGTGAAGGGCGAATTTCTACTCCGTCCACCGACAGTGAGATTGGGATGAAGAGGACGATCGGAGGATCGTAGGAGATTATTGGTTGAATGAGAGTAAGAATGCATTGCGCTTTGAATTGATTGCAGACTTTGATGAAGCCGTGAATGGAGTTGGGGGAGGAGACAATTGAAATATTGGTGTTTGGGATTGGGAAGAAGGTTAATATGGTCTTTTGCCCTTCCCATTTAATTTCAGTTTGCCCCCATGGTCCTTAACTGATGTTTCAAAATAATTTGGTCCTACTTTTTAATTAAATGCCTATGGAGGTCCTAAATTGAAATTCTCCCTTATTCATTTGCTTTGAAAACCAATACAATTTTTTGTGTATATGATTTATTTGTGGTCAAAATTTATGGTTCAAATGGAATGTGAATGCGAAACAAATGCAATTATATGCCATCTTGTATTCAATATATTATAAGCAGACTTAAGTTGGGGGCAAATGTCATGTCTATTATCCTCATTTCAATCCAAAGTAATTAAATAAGGCCCTTTTAGTTTAAAAAAAATATTTAGACGAAATTGAATTGAAAGGGAAAGAATGCAAAGGAAAAGAAAAGAAAGAAAAATTGATAAGTTTTGGTTTGGTATGCACAAAAATTTTAAATGAAAAAAACAAAGTTTAGTCCGGTTGATAAAGTGCTTTACTCATAACCATAAGGTTCTATGTTCAAATCCCGATAATGTGGGGTCTTTGTTAGTGGGCAAAGTAGAAAAAATTGCATTAAATAAGGAGAGAATATGAGATAGGGACCAAAACCATTCAAATTTTGGGCTCTTTTATTAGGGATCGGAGGAAGTACCTCTGTAAGTGCACATTGAGTCCGGAGCCTGTCTTGATCCTAGTGAGCCCCCGAGACCCTATTTACCTAAACTCTTTGTTATAAAAATTTTACATTTGGTTGATTGAAAATGGTGGTACAAAAGCTTAAATTTTTTTAAAAAAAGGTAACCATGTCGTCCTTGATAATAATTTATTAGTAAAATTTATATTTACATTAACAATTCAATAATTGATATAATATAATTATTAAAAATAAGATATGTCAAAGTGTGATTTTTTTAATATATTTGTAATCTAAAAATAAATAGGTGAGTAACAAATGTACACTACTAATATCATGTGATTTCAACTAATCTAATACATCTTTAATCAAGTATAATCAAATAACTAGGTATTATATTTAAGACAGAAATAATTATCTATATATAAATACAAATTTCACTTCATAATATTAGATCTAGCTTTTGATATAACTGTTAGTTAGGCTAAAATTTTTTTCTCTCTTTTATGATGCCTTTTTAAACTTTATTCATTGTATATATCATTTTTCTCCCAAATAATTTGTTTGACTTAAACTAATATACAATTTTATGATATACATACATTTTTCATAAATATCATGTAACAGATTCGATAATCAAATAATTTACTCAGTTTCCTTTATTTTCTTAAGTTAATCATTTATCCTTTACCAAGCTTTAAGACATGAATAATAAATAGAATGAATGGTCCATTTGGTTATACATGGAAAGTGGGGAGGAATTAGAAAGTGAGGGGTACTTTAGTCATTTAAATATATAATGGGCCCGCAAACTTTTCCTCTCTATCTTACATGTTCTCTTAGGGGTGAGCAATTCAAACCGAAAACCGAACCGAAATGAATTCGGTTAATTCAGTTTTCGGTTCTTATTCGGTTTTATAGTTTGTTTATTTCGGTGTTCGGTTTTCGGTTTGGTTTTTTAAAAAAATAATTCGGTTAACCGAATAACCGAATTAATAAAAAATAAAAAAAATAATTTATCATATTTTTCTTTAGATAAGTAAAAATTTAGAGTTTAAATCTATAGTTTTTGTATTCCTTATTTTAAATTAAAAATGATATGCAATATATCAATATAAAATGTGGAGTTTTATATGTTGAAAATGAACAAAAAATTGAATTTATTATAAAATAAATCAATTTCGGTTTTTTCGGTTAAAACCGAAATCGAACCGAAATATTTCGGTTATTTCGGTTCGGTTTCTAACACTAATCGGTTTCGGTTCGATTTTGAGAATAGCCATAAATTGGTTTTCAGTTTTTTTGGTTTTCACCGAAAAAACCGAATGCTACCCTTCCCTACGTTCTCTGGGTCCCACAAACTTCACTTTCATCGATTCCCATACTTTTCATTTTCACCCTTTTACTTTCCATTTCTCCACTTTCCTTTCCTACATCCAAACAGATCCAGATGACAAAGACATTAGTTAGTTGCATAAATTTTTATTTCATTTTAGTTTTGGCACCTCAAGATTCATTATCTTTAATACATTAATTAATCTCTATCATTTAAGAAATATTTGGCACATTTTGCCTTTATAATGACAAAGACATTTGATTTAAAATTTGAGGAACCAAAATCAAATTATAGGCAAACTCAAGAGGCCAAAGATCATAACAACTTTGCAATTATCTCTGATAAATATGGAATTAATATTACAAGGTGGCCCATAAAATATCAAAATTACAAACACATAATGTAACTTCGAATATTTCAATATACCATCACAAATTAGTTGTTAATTAATACGTATCCTCATACTTTTAATATGGTCAGTTTATTTATCAATAACAAGTGTGATCAATGTGTTGACGTAAGCCGTTGATAAAGATAAGTTATTGAAGTTGTTTATCAAAAAACATTAATTCATCAATCGAAACACATATAGCCGTCAATCTCTTTGTTTGTAGTTCATCAATCAAAACACATATTTTTGATCGAAAAATAAAAAGACATATTGAAGTTCAAAATATTATTACTCCTATTGCTCTCAAGTCTCTCGAGATCGGCTGATAATATTGATATTTCAATACACCATGGTAATTTGTCTTCCTTGAAAGCCAACTGCAATTTTAAGAGATATGATTTGGGGATGGACCATGGGAACGACGTCGTAACAAAGAGGCTGAGTAAAGGCGGATGGTGGGCCTAGGAGCAGGTGATTATTTGAGAGGGGATGGGGCCCAATTGTTTCTGTTGAGATTTGGTGTCTGAGAATGGTGGGTCCCATGGAAAGAGCCAATGAGGAAGCGAAACGTAGAGATGAGTTGGTTCCTACGAGTTTGTGAAGCAGCAGCTTTGGCTGCTCTTATTTTGGCAACCACGTTTCCCGTACTGTCACTCCCATGTTCATCCCACATTCATTAGTATGTCATTCAATGCACCAAATCATTTTTCTTTGAAATTATTCACTGCATCAAATCAAAAAACATAGCAAGAATGAAAAGTTATCTCTTTAGTTGCATAATTTTCCAGGCTGAAGTTAACACACATGTCAAGAATCTAATCGGGAACCATTTTGATCTTATTCACAAGTTTGAGTTAAATAAACTATACATATACATGAAAGCAATACATAAAACTTTTTGGATACTCATTCATGAATTCGCAAACTAAAAGAACTATCAATCTAGACATTAGTTAACAAACTTTTCCTGAAAAAATAATGGAATACACACACACACACATATGAGAGTAAAAAATATGGTCAATGATGTATGTAGTCAAAGGTCAATATCTATCATTTATATTAAGAATATCTATCATTTATATTAAGCGAAGTACAATATATATAGGGATAAGGGTCATTTTTTACTCAAACTTTTTTATCTTTCTAACAATTTTGACTTCAAAGAGTCTTGGTTTAGAACTGCTTTTAACATGAAAAAAATTCCGAACATACAGCACTCCTAAGCCAAAACTTGCAGCAAAAAATATTATCATAATTCCTATAATATATGTAATAAAAGCATTAAAGTAATTGGTCCACAAAAAACTTAAAACTAGATGATATACGTACTTACGTGTGAATCATATACTATAACATAATTTACACCTATTTTGCAGATCAAATAAGGTAAGGGATTTTCAAAAAATTATCTCTCTATTTAGCCTCTATTAAAAATGTCAATCGGAGTTTATTTAGCATCCATTTTATTATGTGAGCACGCATGGTAATGAAAAATCTAATCACTGTACGTACGTACGACGTCGTCGCATGAGAAAAACTGAGGGGTGGGCATTATCTATCCATACAAGTGAATCCATTTCGTGTCCCAGCAGACTTCTTCGGTGGGACCCTATTACACCATTAGAACCAATAAGAACACGAAACATGGCGGAATCTTGGCGCAGAAGCCTAACAAGACGGCTGGCCCAGATGTGACAATAATCAACCTGGTACGTCTTCCATCTTCAGGCCCTTTGACTTGTGTTAATCAAATCAATTCCTCATTTCCTCTACCCACAAAAAACAAAACACAGTAAGCTCATTTATTCTTTTATCTGGGCAAAGGTACAAATCCCCATAAGTTTACTATTTACAAATCTCTATGAAGTAGTTTTAGACTTTTAGGTGTAATTGTATAAAAAAAAAATATATAGTAGCAATGACACCTCCAGTTAGATTAGATGATAAATGTTGTCTCATTAAATTCAATTCACGTGGCAGTTAAGGTTGTATTGTGAACCCGCCAAGAAGCGACACGAGGAGTGGTAAAGATGCAAATCAAACTCACCACAAAAGCTTCTAGAAAAGCTAAAGGTCCCCTAAACTATTTTGAAGTACAACGTTATCCTGGAAATAAATTAATAGAGTAATTTCGCCCCATAATTTAATGTCTAAACAATCAAATGTTAGTTGACTTTATTATGCTATGTGGAATGCTTATATGGGATCCATGTCAAATGTTTTTCTAAATTTAAAATGCAAGTAAAATTCATTGATAGAAAAAATGAATTAAAATATTCTTTTTCTTCTTCCTCCACTTTTGCCCAGTTACCCCCTCAAATTCCAAATTTAATACATCCTTCATGCTTTTTCAAATTTTACTTAAATTCTAGATTTGTTGCTTGTCTTATTATACCTCTATACATCACTAGTAACTAATCTCTTCTTCTTAAATATTATTTTTCTTATGATCAATAATATCCAACATTGTTCTCTGGTTTACATGTTAATTCAGAGATTTGGTTACACTACTACAGAATAACCCCTTTACATGCGCTCATTTTGGCCTTTACATGCGCTTAAAAACGCTGGCAATGGCCTCGCCGGGAAAGGATTTACATGCGCTTGTAAAAGCGCATGTATTAGATCACCTATACATGCGCTTGTTTTAAAGAAAGCGCATGTATAGGCACCACTATACACGCGTTTGTGTAAGAAATGCGCATGTATAACTACCTCTATACATGCGTTTGTTTAAGGAAAGCGCATGTAAACGGCGTGTAAAGCGCATGTAAAAGGGTGTATTTGGTTATAGCTATACATGCGCTTCGAGCGCATGTAAAGAGCCAACTCCTTTTAATTAAAATATTTATATTCCTGATGAATCTATTCAGTAGTACTGTTTTTTTTTATACACATCCACCTAGCATATAAACTAACAAACTCCAAAAATCAAACTTACAACTAAACAAGTAGAGTATCAAAATAGATAGACCAACCAAAGAACTTTAAATAAGCACAAAAATACTATGAAGTCACAGTTGCTCAAATGCATAAGTCCAAACTAACTCATTTAGTGATTAAAATTATTAAACACCAAAAACTATATGATCAAATAAAAGCTGGGTGCTAAACCCATTGAATAAAGTTAAAAAAACAACTTCCACATCTGATCAAGTTCCACTAAGCCAATATTTGCAACCATATCCAATGGAGAAGCTAATACTAATATAGGAATAAATCAGAAAAGTTAAATCATGGAATCATAAGCATTTTTCCCTGCATGAAGCTTATTGGCAGCCTAAATAATATGCAACCACCAAGCATTTTTATCAATAAAGAGAACATATGAGCTGACACTAAAGGTATAATTACACCACTTAGTTTAGATAGTAGTCAATGCATATCTGCCTAGCCGAACAATTGTTTTCAACCAGAAAAACTTGTGACAAGAAAAGAATTACCCCATCAAGAGGCTTCTCAAATTAAAGATATGCACACTCTCAGCATGGGCTCACATAATAGAAACTATAGGTATGCCGAAAACTAATCAATGAGATCTTACCAACTCGATAATGTCAACAGAGCCAAGGCAACAACCGTGGGAACAAATATACTTGCTACCTGCCAGTATGAAGAATGGTACAATAGTTAATATATAAATAACATATATCTAATAAACAATATCATGATTGATAAGTGACGTCAACTTCAAAACTTTACCTGCATAAAAATGAAACTTCTTCAATTCTAAACTTTAAATAACTGAATTCACATAATCCAACTTTAAGACTGATTTGTAGAAGAAACTTCAGTGATTTGGAGTCAAAAGCCTTCAAAATTTTGGTTCACAGCATCATGTTTCACCGGACTAAATAGAAAAACCTTTAACACCGCCTCCTTGCTAATCAATATATATTTAATTAGATGAGTTATGCCAAAGTCCAAAAACCTAGCAATAATGAGATGTATCAACAACCAGTGTATGTTTTCTGTCCATCACCTACCAATTTTCATCATCCCTCCCATGTAAAGCCATGTAATGTAAATCATAGCATAGCTAATTAAAGATTGAAAATGTCAATATCCTTAATGTTATTTTAAAATAAATGAAACTGGGTGTGATGAAGGGAAATCTTTAAGAGTTAAAATGTCTATGAACTACTATAAAAAAAATCCTGAACCACAAGCCTGACATGGAACAAAAAGACCCAAGTGGGCCAAAATTGTGGACCAAATGAATGTGATGTTATTGTCATATATTAAATGCAAATTCTGTAAAAAAGGATGCTTTGAGATGATCGGCATCATCAACTCAGGTGTCAAACAGCAGAGCAAGCAGAAACATGAAACCATTCATAACTATTTCGCAAGCTCAAGTTTTTTCAAGACATAAGCAAAGAAAAATACATCATTCAATCTAATGCATTGAGCATTGAAGCAACAACAACCATAATAGTTCCCAAAATGTGACATAATCAAACAAAACCATGACAAGAATACTTACATAATCAACAAATTTCTGAATGGGGGGCCTTTGACATCTGAGCTGTCTCAACCAAGCTAATTATTATCTGACTCAAGACACCATCCGATCGTACTTCCGTAGCTTCAATGAGAAGAATTCCATGTAAATTTATTGTACCTCCAATAACAGTTGTGTTCTCCTCCTTTAAAACTGGGACAGATTCACCAGTTATCATGCTCTCATTTATATAACTTGAGCACCATGTAAAAATGGCATCAGCAGGAACCCTTGCACCAGGGAGAACTTTTAAGGTGTCACCCGGTTGGATCAGCAAAGAATCTATTTCTCTTTCTTCAATAGTTCTGCCACCTAGAAGGGGAAATACAAAACAAAAAGGGGCAAGAAACAAAAAAATATTCTAGTTATAATTTGACACTAAAATCTTGAACATGATTGGATAGTGTAACTATTTAATTGTTTACAACTCATGCATAAAATCAAACTTCAGATGTTTCAAGTTTGAACTCCAAATTCGTAAGAAAATAAAGCACAGAAGCAGACAATCTGCACCTTTATCTTTGGTAACCAATATAGCTGTTGCAGGAGCAAGTTCTACTAACTTCTTGATGGCATCTGATGTTTTTCCTTTGCAAGACATTCCAAGTACTTGCCCATCAATACAATGTTATGAGCATGGCACTGATCTCAAAATATGTCGGAGACCAAAATCCAGTAAGAACACCATACAGTAGAGCACAAACAGAATAAACATAAGATGCTGTAGTTCCTAATGCAACTAAGACATCCATGTTAGTTGAACCATTTCCTATACAAGCTTAACATGGATCTTAACTTGCCTTATCAACGAATTCTGTTCAAGTTCCTTAAAAAATCAGAGTAATAAAGTTAACCAATATAAACAACTTTATGATTTTATTTCATCTAACTAAATCCAAACCAATATTGCAATTTGAAGGATACATCACACACAAAACAAACAGCCCAAAACTTTCAACAATTACACATGCCCAATGACCAAATTTGAACTTCAAAAATCACCAAGCTCAATTAGATTTATATGCAAGCATAAGAGCATCATCAAGCATATGTACGTATTAGTTTATGTGTTTAGATTCTAACATGATAGCTTTCACAATATAGCCCTCAACAATCATAACTCAACCAAGTTCTTCTTTTACACATTTTTGCAAACACCTTATATGCATCAAAATTCCAATCATGAAAGAAGAATGAACATAGACACAAAACTTCCCATTTTCTTAAAGCCTCTAGCTTTCTCTATTCTTTCATCCTAATCAGCCATAACAGTAGTTGCAGCAAAAACTTTAAATCACACAAATAAATCACCTTAAACCACCAAACTCGATTCAGACCACAAAATAAGGAAGAAAATCACATTTCGCAACTAGTCAAAGAAGACTCTAATAATTAAACATGCTAGACCTCTTAGTAACTCCATTAAACTTACGAAATCAGAAATTTAAAGTTTTAAAACCTTAGAAAAACCCAAACATGTCGAATTATTGTACCCAAACTTAGGGTTTTTCAGTCAAACTCTTCAAATACTAACATACTACCCAAATCCATCCCTTTATCCTCTAGATTGAAACCTTAATTTTATTTTAATGGGTTATTGTCCATAAAACAGAAACTCCACTCGGCCTCTCTCCCAAAATCGCATAAACTGAAAAAAAAAATGGGTATAAAAATATAGAGGAAGATCACCTGAGCTTGATTTCGCCATTACAATCGTGAATGGCGGCTTGCTCCGTCGGAAATCGGCGCTTTTGTCGCCGGAGAGGGAGAGACCGAGAGATAGAAGAGAAAACTCAGTTTTTGCAAGGTGTTCGAGTGAAATGCCGATGATGATCCCAGGATGAGGAAGAGAAATTGATTTTATAAGGAGTTGTCGAGTGAGAGAACGATTGGGTTTGGGTTAGGGTTTTGGGAAGGGAGTTGTCGGGTGAGAGAACGGAGGGTGCTCAAAATGAAGAAGGGATGGGAAGTGCTTGGTGTTACCCTTATTCTTTTAATTAAAAAAGAATCCTATACATGCGTTTTAAGCGCATGTATAGGTTTACTCTTTACATGCGCTTTATGTAAAGCACAAAAAGCGCATGTATATGTTTTCTCTTTACATGCGCGTTTACAAATAACGCATGTATAAGTTGTTTCTTTACATGCGCTTTCATAAAGCGCATGTATAGGTTTTCTCTTTACATGCGCTTTTACATAAAACGCATGTATAGCATATCAATACCTGCGTTTTTGTTGAGCGCATGTAAAGGTGCGCTGGTATAAGGACAATCTATAGTAGTGTTAATGGTGTTATGGAATCTCATTAATGCAAGCGAGGGGCAAGCAAAGGAATGAAGAAAAGAATTTTAAACAACCAAGTGATGATTTTGCATATTTTAGTTTTGAATTATGAGAGTGTTATGCTGGAGAATAATTCAAAATCTAATATATTTGTTATTTCATCGTTAATAAAATTGGACATTTTGATTAGACCTCTTTTTTGTTGTCTCCCTCCTTCACGTCCCTTCAGTTTCTTTTTCCTAGCATAGACTTATAGCATATATATCTAGCATGATCTTGCCCGGTTTTTGTGTAGCCCTAGATAGTAGATACATCTCTTTTCTTATATCATATATTAATATAATGTGAAAGTTAGAGTATTTTCTATTCCGTTATTTGAATAAAATTTTATGAGTATGATATAATATGCTTATGTATTCTTTCGATAGAGACAATTTTGCTCCATGCAATAATTTTCGAACAAATGTTACATAATGGTTTGCATATATATTTTGTTCGCTTTGGAACATGCATACCTTTTGTTGTCTTTGTAACATCGTATGTCATTCTTTTTTTAAAAAAAAGAATTGTACCTAAGTCTTAAATAAGAGACTTAATTTCAAAAAGGTTTCTGAGAGTTATTAATGACTACCATTAACAACTGCAATAGTCTTCATTAATAAGTGGTAACAACTTTTTGAGACATATTTGAAATTAAACTTCTTATTTATTTGGAACTTATGTGCAAGTGTCCAAAAAAATTACATATTCTGTCCAGTGCTTATAAGTCTTACTATAAGAGGCTATATAAGAGGCTATTCAAGAAGTGGAGATATATATATATAATTCATCAAACAAAAGAATTTAATATGCAAACCATGTTAAATTTAATTTTGCATGAACCATAATTACCATTCGAAATCGCTATGTATACATGCAAGAATGAAGAATCAATATTTTATTGTTTGCGCTGATCCAGTAACGATCAGTCTTCAGTCGCAAACAAACAGCCCGATTGGTTCACATTCACTTGACTAGATTGATAGACTTAAATAAGTAGTAGTAGCATAATGAACCACATAATTTAGAGATGATTGGCACACATCCACTTGGCTAGATTGATTGACGGGTATAAGTAGTACTCCCTCCGGTCCCTAATGTAAGAGCTAGCCGCCAAAAAAACGTTTCTTAAGAAAACATGTGAATGTTAGTTGGATGTCTGGAGTTAATGCTTCTTTTCCAGAATTGTCCATATTTATTATGGTACTTTTAAGAGAGAGAAATACATAAGAATTAATAAATATGAAAGAGAGTTGGGGTAAAGTAGGAAAAAATGCATTAAATGAGGAGAGAATGTGAGGTGAGCTCTTATATTAGGGACCAAAACTATTCAAATTTTGGGCTCTTACATTAGGGACCAGAGGGAGTAGCAATGAATTAAACCACATAATCACTTTGTATTGTTTCACACAGTGGTAATAATTAATAATGATGACGATCATGTCTCCTGTTAGTGCTTTAGTTTGGTAAATGTCTTGAAGTTGCTAGCCTTTTCGCTAATGAATGTATCTTAGAATGTTCGCGCGCGCGCGTGTGATTAGCCTTCATAAGACATGAATATTATATATCATGAACGATTTCTCCTTTTATCTTATATATTGAACATTTCTTCTTCTAATTAATAGAAAAATATCTTAGCGATGAACATTTTTGTATCCATGCATAGCATATTTTTTTTATAATAGTGCATAGCATATTTTAATTTAAGAAAAATGACATCATTAAAGATTATTTTAGTTTAAAGTGTATGCCTATTGGGATTTATGATCTGTTTTCTGAAACTGTTCCCATAACTTTGAATAAAATGGGGATCACGTAGTTGATAGTTCTCCTAAATCTAATGATATATGTTACTAGTTACTACTTTCTGAAGTAGTTTTGATTTTCCACGAGAGTAGAAAATAAATAAAGACAATTTTAAGTTTTTAACCATAAATAGATATAAAAAATTTTAATTTGAATCTCATATTGTTGAAACTGTATTGATATTATCATAACAATGAGCATTATGAGATGCTTATCAGTTGATACTTTGATAACTGATACTTTTATTTTTTTCTCTCATTTTTTAGTGTCGTCATCTCTCAGCAATAAGTATCTCATAATGCTCATCGTTATGATAATACTTTCAAGAACTGACTTGACACATCGCTAAGCTCGCTCGCTTGTTATGGGGTCTAAGGTTGTAAATTTGAATCAGTCTCTACATTGAAAGTTGAGGTAAGGTTGACATGTCCTTGTGTATATATGTTCATTTTGTTAACCACATTAGGGAAACTCTTTCTAATATGTTTAGTGCTTTGACTATTAGAAAGTTCCGTTTTTAAATATGATAGAGTTTATTTGAATATTAAGAAGAATTATTTTTCTATCATATAGTTAGTTACTAAGGTAATTGTGGTTAACATTGAGGGATAGTGATTACTTTTTTATTAATAAGTAGGATTTTAAATTTCTCATAGTTATGTTTTCCGTCAAAACATATATTCCCTCCGATCCTAAATATAAGACCTGATTGACTTTTTTTTAAGATGTTAATTAAGGTTACAAAATATGTTATTAAATTATGACATATTTGACATATTTTTAGATTATTCATTAGTTTATAGGTTAAAATAAACTAGTTTAAGGGGGGGGGGAAAATTAGGTAAATCAATTTATAATTGACTTATTTTGACTTTTTAGGATTTTCCAAAAAAGTCAACTAGGTCTTATATTTAGTATCGGAGGGAGTACTATATATAACCAAGACTACTGGTCTCATTGTGGTTTCTAAAAAGGAAATAAGAACAATTTAGTAACGGGTCAATCGTTTGAGGGTGTGTTTGGCATGAGCTATAAGCAAGGTTGTACAGCAAAATTTTTGCTTTTTCTTGTTTATGACTTTTTTCAACTTCTTGATATGTTTGGGAACACACAGAAAGCAAATTGCTTCCTCATCAAAAGCAAGGTGGAAGCAAAAGCATCTAATTCTTGCTTCTTACTTCTTGCTTTTTACTTTTTGCTTTTTGCTTCTTTCTCCCTTCTTCTTTCTACACACACAATATATATATATATATATATATATATATATATATATATATATATATATATATATATATATATATATATACTCCCTCTGGTCCTAAATATAAGACCTAATTGACTTTTTTTAGAAAATCATAAAAAAAAATAAGTTAATTATAAATTGATAATTTACCTAATTTTTCCCTTAGATTAGTATTTTTTGTCTATAAACTAATGGAAAATCTAAAAATATATCAAATATGTCATAATTTAATAACCTATTTCGCAACCTTAATCTCTCCAAAAAAAAGTCATCTAGGTCTTATATTTAGGACCGAAGGTAGTATATCATAATATAAGAGCAAAGACGCTAAAAAACGCTTCTTAAGAAAACATATAAAAGTTAGCTAGTTTGGTGTCTGAAGTCAATGTTTTTTCCAATATTTGCCCATATTTAATAAGATACATTTAAAAGAGAGAGAGCACTATATATAAGTATTAATAAATATGAAAGAGAGTTAATGATAAAGTGGGGGAAAATGTATTAAATGAGGAGACTATGTGACATGAGGTCATATATTTATGATCAAAATCATTCAAAATTTGAACTCTTATATTATGGTTTGGAGGAAGTATATATAATTTTTAATTTATATGCATTTTGTTTTAAATTAGCATTTTCAAATTTTTATTTTAGTTCATGCATTCTTTGAAAATTATAACAATATTTGCATATGTTTTAAACTAATCTTGTTTTTTTAAAGTAACGACCCAAACATATTTTCAAGTTATGTAAATAGTAAGATATATAAATTTGATCTAACAACTTATGTAAATTACTATTTTCAAGTTTTAAATTTTAATTCAAATATTCTTTCTAAATTAAAACAATATTTTGATGTCATATGTACTTCTACTAAAATTAATGCTTTAATTTAATCTATTCTTTCTTTTTTCAAAGTAACTATCCAAACATAAATCTAAAAGTCAGATTTAAAAAAGTAACTTATACTCACTACATATTCAAACATAATCACAATACAAATCGGACTTTTTTCTAATATTACTTCTAGAAAAGTCAAATTGAAAAAAAGTTACTTTTCCACCGGCAATCCAAACACACCCTGAGGCTAACGGTTAAATGAATGAGATTAATTAAAATATTAAAAGATAAAACTAGAATGTGGATTTACGTTGTGCAAAATGTATACACACACACAAAAACGTATACACACACAAAAATATATTGACATTTTGGAAAAGCTAACTAAACATCCAGATTAAAAGGATATCCGATCTAATTACAAGTAAAGAGAGGGGCGTTGACATATTTTGATCTCGTTATTATAACTTACAAACCACAACACCTCATCAATCAACATCGTTGTTTTTATTGTTATTACTATTATACCACTACTACTACTATTATTTATTACTATTTTTACGAGAAGAAACGTGCTTTTGATTTTAATGATGCTTCCTTTATTGAAATGTAATAATATTTTCAGTTTTTTTAACTGAAAATTTTTAAAAGTTCACACAACATTACCACTTTAATATTGTTAGACTGAATGTGTGGTGACAAATTTGGTTATCCCATCAATTCATGACACACGTTTGGAAATTAATAATAAATACTATATACACATCCACGCATATTCAAAGTTCAAACAACCGACAACGGTTTAACATTTAGGCTTGTATCGGGTAATTTTTTTCTTGATCAAAACTTGTATTAGGTAATAAAAACTTCCCAATTTGTTAATTTTCTAGCTCGTTTCAGCAACAGTACTATACTCCCTCCGGTCCCTAATATAAGAGCTCCGTAAAAAAAACGCTTCTTAAGAAAACATTTGAATGTTAGTTGGGTGTCTGTAGTAAATGCTTCTTTTCTAAAATTGTCCATATTTATTATGGTACTTTTAAGAGAGAGAGATACATAAGCATTAATAAATATGAAAGAGAGTTAGGGGTAAAGTAGGAAAAAATGCATTAAATGAGGAGAGAATATGGGGTGAGCTCTTACATTAGGGACCAAAACCATTCAAATTTTGGGCTCTTACATTAGGGATCGAAGGGAGTATTATGGAATATTCAATTTGGCGTAATCTTTTATGACTTTTAAAGGCTAATTATATCGGTCCTCATCAAGTTTTACTTCAATGCCTTTCAACTTTGACTTCCGTTCTGGTTTTGTTGGTTCAAATCCTACTCTTTCTATTTTTAACACAAACTTCAATCAAAAACCATTATATCTAAGCTTAATGTAATTTTACTCCAAGAATTTATATTTTTAATATAATGATTTATGACACAGTACTTTGTCTTATTCTTAAAATAATAATCATATAATTAACTTATATAAATTTGAACAAAGATTAAATTAATTATTACGTGTCTAATTATTTTTCCTAAAATGTCACATTTTACATTTTAGGAAAAATAATAAGGTAATCATCAAAACACTATTTAAGCCCTTAATTTTAGCAATCAGGATTTTTTCTAATTAAGCCCTTAAAAAGATTTGCCTATTTTCCATGATTTGGACAAGTTTTTACTGGATAAATAGGATACAAAGGTGAAAAAAAATTAAGGAACTAAAATGATGTTAGCTAATCAAAATAATAAAGGTAAATGAAGGAAAAATAAATATTTTCTTTTTTAAAATTATAGAATTGTAACGAACCAAAATATTTATTGAGACATTTGGAAAAGATGTTTCTTCGGAGTTTAAGTTTAATTTGATAAAAGTGCAATAAAGTTCTAAAATTTTAACAAATATAAGAAAGGTGAAAGATAAATTTTATTGAATTTTATTAAATTTTAACCAATATCTATTAAAATATTTGGTATCAAAGTTTTGTGTATGCCATCAAAGTAGTCATGTAGAATATAATTAATACCAAAAACAAACCTATATGAAGGAACTATATACATTTAACCCTATAATTCTGCATTTAACCCTATAATTCTGTAAAAAAAATGTCTTTCTATGTTGAAGAAAAGAAAATGAAAAAAAGTTACCCTTCTGAAAAATAATTGAAGGAATTATATATACATTTTTGGGAAGGTTTCGATATTTTACCGTGCAAAAAGGAAAATTATTTATGGAGTACAATTAATAGTATATCACCCCAGATTTCATACTTTCTTGTATGAGAATTGTTCCCATTGAACATAATATTTGAAGAACTTTTTGACAGTTACTCACAATTCAAGTAAGTTTAAAAGGCTATCAAAGCACCTTAATAATTAAAAGAAAAAAAGAACCAACAACATGTTATAACATACAAAACACATTTATCACAGGCATGATTAATATCATTACCTTACATGATATCAATTAATGGTTATCAATTAATGGTAATAGAAGTAATTTTCGAGAATTGATTACAAACAAACAGTTTCTTTTTTTGATAAATACAAACAAACAGTTTCTACACAATTAAAGACTACCACATAACAAGAAATTTCTTTTAACAAAAATAACTGGTTTACAAATAATTATGTGTTCACCAATCACAAATAATAAGCAATATGTGACGTGGAGATTTTCCATAACTTAATGCCTTAAAAAATCATCTGATAAATAAAAAAAATCTACCGTCTCTTTTCTGTGTTTTCTCAATCTTCTAAGTTGAAAAAAATAAATTCATTTACCATCTGATTAATTTAAAAATTCCAATCAAAATTAAATTTCACATCATAATACTACATTTTTTTATCATGTCAAACATAACATATTTGTTTATGATGAAACCACTAATTCAGTAATTTCACCTTTGACTTTTTGAATAGAAAAAGGAAGGATGTATGGAGCAGTTGTGAGATTGAGATGTAGCATATAATTACCCAAAAAGTTCTTGAGACTTGAGAAGACCAGAAAAAAAGAGAGAGACACACACAGAGAGAATATATAAAAAGAGGGGAAGCAAAAGCAAGCTTGCATTATTGTATTTTCATGAGCAATTAACAATCAAAGGCTAAAGCTTTTTCTGTTGTGTTGGGAGAAAAAGTTAAAACTTTCACTATAAAACTAAAAAGATTTCTCTTTTTGTTACTTTCAACCCCATTTCCTATTCTCTCTCTTCTTCTCTGTTTCAAAAGTACTTTCCTCTGTTTTTTCTGCTTCTCTTGGTGGTGAAAACAGAGCTTTGCATAGTAAAGATTCAAACTTTTTATCTGGGTATTGAGATATTTACTTGATTGTTTGATTTTTCATCTGGGTTTTTCAATATGACTGTGGAGAACCAAAGGTGTGAGATGGGTGATGACAATGTGGCTCCAAAAAAATTCCCTTTTGGTATGAGTGTTTTGGCTGTTGATGATGACCCAATTTGTCTCAAAGTGTTAGAGACTTTGCTTGTTAAATGCGAGTATCAAGGTTAGTTTTTGAAGTTTTTTTTTCAATTCACTGAATTTCAGTTTTTATTGCCAATTCTGGACATATATAAATTACTAAAATCAGTAGTGTTCAATGACAGGTTTGTTTTTTTTTTTTTGAATTTTCCTCATAGTATTATCCATTTAGTTATGCTATTTGCAAAGTTATAATTCTTCCTCTAGCTTTGTAGTTTTGGTTATCCTATGCTCAGGCACTGTTTTATTTCCAGTGATGGGTCCCATATATATATTTTGGAAATTTTCTGTTGGGCCTGTTATGATTTCTGCTTTTATGCTGAAGCTATGATTTTTCATGTAAATTTTAGTTTTGTTTCCATTGTATACTTTTAGGCGGTTATAACAAGATCACAATTATTGCTGCTTTTCTGACTAGTACTTTTATTAGTTAGTAGATCTACTTTCATGGTCCTTGACTTGTTTGTTTTAGAAGCCATTGACTTTATGTCATGTTTGATTTTTTTTTTTTTTGGGATAATGTTGCAGTTACTACAACTAATCAGGCGGTTAAGGCTCTGAAAATGCTTAGGGAAAACAGGAACAGGTTTGACCTGGTCATCAGTGATGTTAATATGCCTGACATGGATGGATTTAAGCTTCTTGAGCTAGTTGGACTTGAAATGGACCTACCAGTCATTAGTAAGTTTCAATTTAATACTCCCTCTGATTCTAAATATAATACCAAGTTGACTTTTTTGGGAGAATAAGGAAGCAAAATAGTTTAGTTAATCATTACGCATTTGATATTATCGTCAGATTTTATAAGTCAAATAAACTAGTTTGGAGAAAAAAATATTAAATAATTAATATAAAAAGTAGCTTATTGAGATTTTTAGGTTTTTCCAAAAAAAGTCAACTAGTTCTTATATTTAGAATTGTAGGAAGTAGTAACTTAAGTTTGCTTCTCACCTGTTATGCTATTGTCTAGTAACTGAAGTAACTTATACAAGTTGCTATAGTAATCAGAGAGCCGTTTGGTTCTAATTAATGGACATATTGTTTGTTTGACTTGAGCCTCACTGATTTTAACTTTGATGTTGATACAGTGTTGTCAGCTCATAGTGATACAAGGCTTGTAATGAAGGGTGTTACCCATGGTGCATGTGACTATTTACTGAAACCTGTTAGATTGGAGGAGCTTAAGAACATATGGCAGCATGTGGTTCGAAGAAATAAGTCTGAGAACAAGGAGCAGAATAAGACAGCTGAGAAGGCAAAAGATATAATTGGAGATGGAAATCCTGGCACAAGTTCAGAAAATAATTCTGATCTAAGTAAAATGCTGGGTAAAAGGAGGAAAGATGGAGGTGAGGAAGATGAAGACGACGATGAAGACAATGCTCAAGACTATGAGGATGACCCATCTGCACAGAAGAAACCGCGTGTAGTTTGGGTCGTTGAGTTGCATAGGAAATTTGTTGCTGCAGTTGATCAATTAGGACTTGAAAGTGAGTTTATGTAACTTAATACTTACAGAAATTAAAATCAACAGTTTGACACTTAATAGTGTGATTTTTTATGCATACCAACTAAAGGTGAATTTACATGTCATTGCAGAGGCTGTGCCCAAGAAAATTCTTGACCTCATGAATGTTGAAGGGCTAACAAGGGAAAATGTGGCAAGCCATTTACAGGTACAAGTTCTGCACTCTTTCATCTTGTAAGATGTGTTCAATACTTGAAGTTAGGCTGACATGGCACTGTCATTGTGTTTCAGAAATATAGGATCTATCTTAGAAAGGCAGCTCAACAAGCCAAAATTAGAGATGCATTGAGTGTTGACACATCATACTTGCGGATGGCTTCATTAGATAGATGTGGAGAGTTTCCCTCCTTGTCTGGTTCAGTCCGTCTTTCATCAACATTTGCATCTACTGGAATGTATAGCGGACTGAACTCTCCAGTTGGCTTCAGAGAAATCGGTTCTTCTGGACTGATCCAACCCGGTCAACTTCAAAACACGGGCATAACCACAAGCGCACTTGGAAATATTCAGTCACCGTCAATCTTGTCTGCTAACTCTAGTTTATTTCAAAGCAGTCCAGCACCAATAGATCTTGGTCAATCTCAACCAAGCAACTGTGCCACTGGTATTAGGCAGTTTAGTTCTATTGATAATTCAAGTGGTTTTGCAGTTGGTAGTGGATTTCTAGACAGTAAATCCACTGGTGCAAACAATATATTTCCTTGCATCTCAGGCAATCAATTGCTGTTACCAGGAAGCTCACAGCAATCTCAGAATGTGGCAGGATTTAGAAATCAATCTTCCTTTGGAGCTACACCATTTAACTCAGAAACCTCAGATATTTGTGGTTCGAATTTGTTGGACTATACACGGTGCAGCGATACCTGGCATAGCGCCGTTCATTTATCTAAATTTCCCTCTAATTCCTTGCCGTTGAACGATACTTTCATTAGCGATCAACTTCCTTCTAACGGTCTAAATGTTTCTTCCTCCAATACCTGCATCAGTAACAATCCAGTTGATTTTTCTTCTGCTGTTCCACTGGATGATCTTAGAGGTGAAATACAATGTCAAGAAGGCCTAATTGAGAATGTGGTTCAGTCTTCACGTTATCCATTGAGGCAGGATTACAACCAAAACATGAGCTGCAACGTCAATGGTTTGAATTCACTGGTCTCTTCTGATGGCATTACAAGTAACATGGGGCAGAGTTTGAATCAATACAATGGGACTATCCCATCATTCTGTCAACTTAATGAGGATGAGAGGTTCACTTCAGATTTGAGATTAAAATCTCCTGATTCTTTCCAGGATGGTTTCTTTCGAAATATTGGATATTTGGATGACATAATGGGTTCAATGGGTAAAAGGGTATGATCAAATATCCAGCTTAGTTTCATGTTTCTTCTTTTTGAGTTCTTGATTCTATCAAACTTCTTCTCGTGAATCAATTCTATGACTAATTGGTTTATCAAGTTATCAACTTTTGAAGCATTACCACATCAGATTTTTCAATCTTAGTTCTATAGTCTTACATATGCAGGTGATTTCTGTATGATGTCTTTTTTCTGCTGTGTTATGCATGGTTTGCCATATTATTTTATAAGGACTATATATATTATGCAGGATCAACATGAAATGATGATGATGATGGATGGAGAGACCCGATTCGATGCGTACCCAATTGGACCTTGTATCTGATTCACCAAAAATCTTAGCACCCTCATCAGAAAACTCAATCTCGGATCTTTATCACTGTGTATTTCTTCTGATCCAATGTATCTAGTATTTCTTTTTGTTTTTCTGTCTCTAGATTTCTATTCCTTGTTGCAACTTTGGACACAGTTAATCTTAGCCCATCTTTCCTGCCTCACTCCATAATTGTCAAGAGTAGATAGCTGTGTGTTAAAATATCTGTAGGAGCTTTTCTAATACTATTTGAATAATAAATTTGACAAAAAATATCATGATTATTATGGGATAGATATTGGATTTAGATCTAATTTTGGTACAAAAACAACTATGCCACGAAAATATTTGAATATATTGACATCTGGTGTGCGTGAGAAAATGATAGTTGAAACCTGAAAACGTGTGTTATCTCTGACTTATGATAACCAAGCAAAGAACTAACCCCACTCATCTCACTTATTTGTCCATTTCCTGCCGACTATTTTGTTTAAAGAAATTCTTAATTGAAACAACTTTATGCTTCACATTATATAAGGGGCAATCTAAATTTTCAGCTACTAGCAAATTGTACTATTTAATTAATGATTTCGAATGTGTCATAGGCATACAACATCAAGCATAAAATAGTCAACTCAACATGGTGTTCAGTATGGTTACGAATTTAGGCAGCTGAGGCTATCAATTTCTTTATAAAATTTATAAACCATCCAAATAAGTTTAGAGACTTATACTTTTGTTGGATGGTTTTGCAAATAAGGGGGTTTTAGTACAACTCATTGATCCGCAACCCCTTTTCTTCAATTTCTTTTAACAACATACTCACCGCTTCTTGAAACCTCCATGGACGTAAGTGAAGTGCCTTGCTAGTGCCACAGCCATGCTTTAGATTGATAGGCAATTCATGAGGAGAAAAGTTCTTACAAACATAATACACCAAATGGAAGCTTAATTACATGAACTAATATAAATGGGCGAGTTCAAATTCGCTTCTTGCATATTTAATAGTGCAGATTAAGGATTATATGTAGAAGAATCATCCAACAACATGAAAAATCTATGAAAAATGAAATCGTAATTTTAAGTACTTGGCTAGCAGCATAGGTGAACCCACAAGGCCACAACAAAATCAAGTCCTTTGCCATATCAGATGCACAGACTAAAGCATAGTGGGAGTTTGCATTAAGGTAAATCTTGCCGTTTCTTGCATTGCTACAAGTGTAATGGAAATTGATTGATACAGAATAAGACAGTTACAACCACACAGAATAAGGGGAAAACTTTTTGTAAGCTAAATTTGTCGAAGACTCGAGCTATTTGCTCGCATGCTTGTATAAAAATCACAAGACTATAATTAGTATAAATATGATCTGAAAATCATACAGTTTATTCTCCTTCCCATCCCACTTGACGAGCTCGGCGTTCCCATAACATAGTCAACTTTCTCTCTCGGGTGAGCAAGGCCTCGGACCGCTCTCTTGCCTGTTCACATGTTTCAGTTGCAGCAACACATTTGTCTGCTTCCCTCTGGTACTGTGATGCCACTCGTCTCGCTTCGGCCAAAGTTATGTTCATATGCCGGGCGTGCTCTCCGGCAACAGCCTCTTGCAACTTCAGCTCCTCTGTGAGAAGGTCCACAAACTGCTTCTCCATCTCCTGCTTGAGATCTGGATCGCTACTTCCACAATCTGTTGAGCCACACAGTTGAAGTTATTTCATACAAGTTTTGAGAAGAAAAACTAGCCAGAAGCTTATATATAACTTAACAGTTTACTTATTCTAAACATGAATGGATAATCTTGTACGAGTAATGACACAAGTTATAAAAAAACATAAATTTGGTGCAAATTAAAATGGTGAAAAGTCGACTCAAGGACAAAGTAACAACACACAACATCTAAATTTCTACAAAATGAGCAATCTAGTAAAAATGGAGCGAAACTTCCACATGGATTAAGCAAGTCACCTCACATCTAATTTTCAACAAAACATCAGCATTTGCACATATATATCAAGAGTAATGGACAGTTCATATGACTATGTCTTTCTGGAAACAAAACAATGCAAACATTTCAGGAGAACCTAAATTTTGCATTATATAAACTGATGGAACTAATAATACACACAACCGTGATGAACTAGAAAATGCATATCGGCAAACTAAAATGGTCTTTATTCATGAGACATATAGAGTAAAGGACAGTTTATATGGCTAAAGGATCGAGTTTACGAGTTATATGAAAATTACATAAAAAGATATACATAATTTAATTAAATGACAAATCCCAGGGCCATCAGAATGAACTCACACCTAGTAACAAAAAAAAAAAGAATGAACTTACACCTAGTAACCAAAAAAAAGAAAGAATGAACTCACACCTGAGATTGAGAGATTCGCCAGCCCTGTGCATGAACAAAACCAAAAGAAATGAATTAGTTTAGCAGAAGCTAAGATTTGAAAGCACAGGAAAATGAATTCAAAACATACATTAATAAGATCATACAACTACACAAAATAACAACTGAAGGCAAGAATGGGGAAATTTAAACCTCATCCTTAGTTTAAAAAATTAATTATATAGCAAAATTGATGGAACTAATAATACACACAACCGTGATGAACTAGAAATTTGAAAGGATAGAGGTTGACCAGCTGGATTTAGGAAATCATATAGCACACCAACATGATGTAGTGAGCTTATATTTAATTAAAGTAACACTAAAATGTCCACATGAAATTAGAAGACAGTTCTTATCGCTGGACCCAATAAAGTAACTGCTAGCCTATCCAAGAAACTAAAAATGTAATTTCCACTGGCACACACCAATGACATTACTGCCTAACACCAGTAAAACATGGAATGGATTCTCATAAGGCACAAAATATCAGATATTTTTCAACCACTCAATCATAAACAATTTTTTTCTTTCCTAATCCTCCTTGTACACATAGCAGCTTGTTCTTCTTCATAACCAATGTCAGATAACTTGAACTAGAAAATGATCAAAAAATCCATAACCCAGAGGATAAGAATAGAGCATATAAGATCTAACCACAAAATTGTATATCCTTCATCATCACTAACAAAAAAGGAAGAAACTTAGAGTATAACTTCTAAAAGGGTAGTCCCAAATCACCTCAAACAAAGACAAATCCATGAAATAACACCAAAAAGTCCGATAAAACCCAAACCCCAGATCAAAATCCAACAAACCCACATCTCAAAATCAGAATAAACAACAACAGATCACAAATCAAGAGATACCCAGAAGAGAATTTACCAGGAGCAATCTGGAGGAGAGACAAAGGAGGAGGGCAATGGCAGACACAAGGAGGACAAGAAGAAGAGGAAGAGAGTTTGGAAGAGGAAAGGTTGAGAGAGTTTTTGAATCGCCAGTACAAGGCGGGCCCACAGACGGCCAAGGCGGAAGCCACGGCGAAGAAGACGAGGCAACACCGTAGGCAAGCGCCGGATCGGCGAGACATTATTGTGAGATCTAATGAGTAATGAAGAATGAGAGATGAATGTGAAGATGATTGATTGTGTTGTGAGTTTCACATTCGCCTATGCCTATGCCTATGCCTATGCCTATGCCTATGCCTACGTGTTGTATGTACTATGAGATTTTAGATTTGGAGATTCGATGATAGATGATGATGATGATGATGATGGAGTCGGTGGGTTTCCATTTCCATTTCCATTAATGAATGAATTATTATTATGAGCTGTACTGTGATTTCCACTCCCAACCTTGCGACAAAAAGTGGAAAAAATTTAACCTGGCGGTTGGTGTGAGTGGTAAGTACTCTCGTCCCGTAAGCAAGTGGTTGGGGGTTCGATCCCTAGCTCTCCCCTTATATGGGACTTCAGAACAGCGAGGGATTAGTTTCACTTGACACGTGGGTGGGGATACCCTTGGGTAACCAAAAAAAAAGTGGAAAAATTTTTTTTAGACCAGCGGGAAGGTAAGGCATCGCGTACCCACCAGGTCATGGGTTCAAACACTTGGGAAGTTGTCACCCCTAAAATGGGAATTTCGGCGGCGACTTCGGATTAGTAGGTTCCTCGAAGGGGCCGGCATTGAAGGCTCTAAGCAATAAAAAAAGTGAAAAATTTTATTTTACTTTAAAAAAAAGTGGAAAAATTCAAAGCCTTTCATTAATTATGGAAAAAGTGACAAAAATAATATTATTTATTTGTTTCTAAATATAAGATTTAGTTTAACTTTATTATAGTGTGCAATACATTATACTACATATATGTATAGGTTAAAGTATGTTTTTAGTCTCTTAACTTTGGAGGAAGTTAAACAGAATACAATAAGATATTTAGTGAGTTGAATGGTGGATGACTTCATTTGAACAAATGTTTAGAGAATGAGATGCAAAAGAGACCATAGAATGGACGATTATGTAATTTTAATTTTATATTAATAATTAGTAACAAATAAAATCAATCAATATTAGTAATATAATTTTTATTTAAATAAATATTATTTAATTTCTTGATAAGCCAGACTGATAGGTTAATAAACTTTTTCGAGTTTAAGATTAGCCTATTTAGTATTTAGCAAAACAGTTCAAAAGAAAAAGTCTTTAGGTCTGACATGGAAATAAAGAGTTCAATTCAAAACATTAATGATCTAAATCATAAGCATTTGATAGTTGTCAGGCCCTATCTACTACTTGTTGTAGGCCCTATCTACTACTAGTTGTAATTAACAATTGTGAGATGAGGAGCTATTCCCATCACTAGTTGTAATTAACAATTGTGAGTTGCTAAGGTCTTTGACCATAACTTCACTACATTATATTCTCAAAATACAGTTTATGATACTTTTGTGGAAGAAAACACTTGGACGAATACACATTATTGTTATTAGGGGAAAGTGGAAACACCACAAGAAATCAAATGGTACAAATGAGAATGCAAATGAATGAACATGAACTAAGATGGTGGATTAATACTTGCAGGACTTGGGTGCCATCCTCAAACCAGAACAAAAATTATAAACAATATGTAGGAGAATAAATAAAATCTAGACCTTGAATAAGTCACTTGAGGGCTTGAGGCTAATTCAAAATTTGATATGACGGAAAGGTGGAATGTAAGGGAAGTTAAAAATAAAAAACAGTTTTGTGTGTAATAAAAAAAAATAAGAAGCTTCAATTTGGAAAGAATTTTGTGTTTGGGCTGTGTGGTGAAGTATTTGAGAGCTCCTATGCTTGTTCATCAATTATCTCCTAAGTTTAGATTTTCTTCAAGAGTTGAAACTAATTATTAGAAAAAGTTTATACAATTAATAGTAGCTAGTATTGTGAATGCTACTTATAATCATATAGTAAGTTATAACAGTGGTCTTAGTAGATACATTCACAATATGTACAATTTATTTTTCCCGACGGTATAAAAGATATTCGGAACATAGAAAGAAAAAATCTTCCTCCTTATTACGCATCTTCTTTGATCAAGAAAACTTCAAGAACTTGGGAAAATTAATATGAGGTCAATTATAAGTAAGGAATTTAATATTAGAAAAGTCTCATAAACTTCCCATATTAAAGTATGGTCCCCAAAGACCTTACTTTAATAAACTTCAAATATCAAAAGATCATTTTGCCCGTCATTTCTTTCCTTTCGTGCTCATAAGCTTGTTACTCATGGCTCATCATTTGCACTAGCTCATTACGTCATTATTTGTTGCTCATTAACTCTTCAGAGAGTTATTTATGAACTCGTTAGACCTACTCATGAGCTTGTTATTGGCGGACCATTACGTTGTCACACTAACTCATTATCTCGTTATTTGTTGTTCATCAACTTAATGTTTGTTACTTTTGTATATTTATACTATGAGGGGCAAAATGGTCTTTAGGTATTTAGAATATATTAAAGTAAGGTCCCCAGGGACCCTACTTTAATATGGGAGTTTATGAGACCTTTCTATTATTAATTCTCTTGTGAGGGAACTCATATTAATTTTCCCAAACTTTGTGTTTCTTTTATTTAAAATGTTAAATGTATTATATTGGGCTCCAAAAAAACCTTCAAGACTTAGCCCATGTTTTCCCCATGAGATAGCCCATTAAGGGTATAAGGTTGAACAGTGATTCAATGACCCACCAAATGCTTGGTGGAAAAGAATAAAAGTTTAACAAATCATAATGGTGTCTGGTTTTGGTATTTGCTAAGGTAAGAAGTAAGGATTTTGATCAAAAAAAAAAGGTAAGAAGTAAGGACAAAGCGTTTTAGAAGGTTGAAGGATTTATTAATTATAGTGAATGAAGCAATTAAGGTGAGGTTTTATTTCTATTTAATGATTCAGTAAATAACACTCTTTCAATGCTGGATTGACTGAGCATTAGTCGTCCGTTTATCTCAATGGTTACCATTTGTTCAACTGCATTTTTAAAAGTTAAGAGTCCCCCCGCCTCTCTATACAATAAAAGGCTACAAAATTTCTCAAATGCAAATACTCTTTTCCCCTCCATTCTTTGGTGTTGGGAAATTTTTCTTGGTCCCACCTGAAACTTCATTGTGATAAACCAACCAATCGATACAAAGAAACAAAGTCTACTCAATTTCAATAACAAAAACCCAGAGCATACTAGCATAGTCCTTCAAGCAGAAGGTTAAAATCTATTAACATAAAGCTTACTATCCTAGGTAAAAATATGTGACTACGCAAATCTGCCTCCAATAATCTTGAAGTACTACTGGGGTCGAATCATCTAGATGATTAATAAGTCTCTACCAATGAAAATGTAGCCACCTAGTTTGCAACCAAATGTGCTTGGATCCATTTTAATTTTTTAGAACTCACAAAAGTCAAAACATCATGTATCACTTACACATATCAAATAAGGCAACCTTTTAATTTATCACTGAAAATGTCAAAGTAATTATAATTCATACATTTTAAAGAAAAGTAATATAATTTGATTGAATTGCATCCACAATTATCTAACCCCAAAGATTTTTGTGACATGACATGATTGAAAAACCGAGAAGTGTCTAGTTGCATTCACATTGTGGCTTGAGCCACAAGAACCCCGGATTTGTCCATATGCCAAAAGCTCTTAGCTTTCCCCCTAAGCAATAAGCATGGACCCCATGGCTATAATATATTCGCCTCAAAATAAAATTATACAAAAAAGATACGAATTTTCTTGAACAATAATCTTATATTGATTAGAGAGAATGGTAGATATAGAACCTGAAAAATTGTAAAACAATATATGGATCACGTCTAATAAACAATTTATAACTGGTTTATCAAAAAAATTGCAAAATACCAAAGTAGGTGTGTATGGATAGTGAGAAAATTAAAAGAAAGCATAACCAGAAAAAAAGTTGAGATCAGAAAACACAAGGCAAACATTCTCACAAGCGTTTTCCCTATCCGAGTTGATTTTATAATCATTATATATAATATCCGAGTTGGCTCACAAGTTACAATTGACACTAAAATCATACAACTAATACTCCTTTTTTAGAACTTAAGGAAATAAATTTATTTGATCACAAAATCATAACATACACATGTCACATAATCAGATGCTAAGTTAGTATAAATTTGTTTTGAAGAAAAAAAACTAATAACTATAAACAATTCTAAATAATTAATTTTATATTCTTAACTTCTCTAAAGTGGTTAAATCAAACGTTGTTATAATTAGGACAACCGCATTGATACTAATTCCTAGACATGCACTACAAAATGCCATCTTCTACGTGTATGGTACAGAATCCTCCACCTCACACTAGCCAAAAAAACAATCCACAGCATCAACCTTAAAAGCTCCAAAACACCTTATCAAAACCACCAGCAAGAGTAAATAAGAAAGCACAGAGAAAATTAAATAAGCTAAGCTGAAGAATCCATCATTAATGGCAAAGAAAGAGATGGAAGTTGTGAGGGGACTAGACGTAAAACGTTACATGGGTCGTTGGTACGAGATAGCTTCATTCCCATCATTTTTTCAGCCTAAGAATGGAGAAAATACGAGAGCAACCTACACGCTTAACGAAGATGGAACCGTGCACGTGCTGAATGAGACTTTTAGTAATGGGAAGAGAGACTCTATTGAAGGGACTGCTTATAAGGCTGATCCTAAGAGTGATGAAGCTAAGCTTAAGGTCAAATTTTATGTGCCTCCATTTTTGCCTATTATTCCAGTAACTGGGAACTACTGGGTCCTGTACCTCGATGATGATTATCAGTATGCTCTGATTGGTGAGCCTACCAGGAAATACCTTTGGGTAAGTAAAATCTACAAGCTTTTTTATCTTCACCATGAACATATATATATGTGATTCTGTCAGGGGGTTTGGAAATTCTGAGATTTCTCATAGGCTAGGCATTCCTAATTACAAAATTAAGTTAATTTCTTTTAGACTTGAAAAAAAAAGGGAAAATAACAAATAAATACCTGAGAATGTCCAAAAGGCCAAATAAGAAATTCAAACTTCCAAAATGACAAGTAAGGAATTCTGAATTTCAAAAGGACAATTAAGGAATCAGTCAATAGTTAATTGTTAATTTTTGTTTAAGTTCCTTACTTGTCCTTTTGGAAGTTTGAGTTTCTTGTCCTTTGAGACATTGGTAGATATTTATTTGTCATTTTCCCAAAAACAAATGATATCATAAAATTGTAATGTATTATATATGTATTTAAATTATAAGGTTATTTTATAATTAAAATAATTAGTTTAGTTAATAAATAAAAAACATTTTAACGTGATTTATTTTAATTTTTAATTATTCACATTTCACAAATTTGGTCCTTGCAGCCTTGGGAATTATGTGCATCATTCTGAGCTCAGACCTTCACATTATTGGAATACTTGAATTTAATTTTAACTGTTAGAACTCTTAAATGTTTTTTTACTTGTTATACATATGATATGCTGGGAACTTGGGCCAAATAGTATGAAACAGTAAAGTATGTTAATCATCTGTCAAAAGCTTGTTTAACTTTCAATAACTAAATAACATAAGGAATAAAAAAAACTTTCTTTTTTTTTCGTAACGGCTTGTATGTCTTTTCTTGTTTTGAGAAAAAGCTTGGATGGTTTTGTAATTAAGTTGTAACCTTAGCCTGTCGGTTTTAGCTTATTATTTTTTACATTAATATTTTTAATTTTTTTTAATCTATAGTAGATACAAAATTAAAAAATAAAGACAATCTAATAACAATTGCGCCTTAAAGAACTAAATTTATCTGTAGAATAGTTTTGATTTATATATTTTGTAGAATGATGAGAAATATGCGAAACAATTTTTTTAACTGATTGCTGTGTTATCATATCATGAGGGATTATAATATTGTGTGGGCCGGGACATGTAGATTTTATGCAGGCAAACCCATTTGGATGAAGAGATTTACAACCAGCTAGTTGAGAAAGCAAAGGAAGAGGGATATGATGTGAGCAAACTGCACAGGACACCTCAGAGTGATCCTCCTCCAGAAGGAGACACCACTCCGAAGGACAAAGCAGGCATTTGGTGGATCAAATCCATTTTCGGAAAGTAGATTATATTCTCAACCATTTCATGTTCAGATGAAACTTCTGTTTGATATCTGTAATATTTCTATGGCTGTTTGTAAATATGTGGTATAAACATTTGTATTACTTTTGTTTGATGTCTCTACTTTTGTTACGAGTTGAAGATGAGGTTCCTGCCTTGTAGTTTTTTGCTTTCTGTTTATTTCTTATTGTTGTAAGAAAGTTGTGTGAATGAGTATGTAATCTTATTCTCGTCAAAATGTATTTTGGTGATGTGACTACCAATTTCTTTGAAGTTAAATTTTCAAGTGGGGGTTGAGCGGTAGAAACTCCATGTTTATCCGCAAGCCAAGACCTCTTACTTTCCCGCCAAGTTAAACGAACTGTCCTTGAGCTTCTAGATTAGTCCAACAATAAGAAAAATAAAAATATTAAAGGCACTTGAACTTCTTTAAATAGGAAAATTATACGGAAATCATGGGAAACTCAAACCAAGATTCTATAAATAGAATAGACTACATGAAGGACAGTATAACATGTTACTAATGTCATTTTCACTTGTTATTAATATATTACAAGTTATGAGAATTTTGATGAATAAACACAAAAAAATCAGAATAATAAACACTTTTTTTCATTCTACTCCAAAACGTTAAACAAATAAACAATGAATTGAGAGGAGAGTTGCCAAATACCTCTTATATTTTAATTTGTACAGGTCGGGTACATATTTTCTTTGTTTTTTATTTAAAAAAAAATTAACAAATGAAAATTGATAGAAAAAGTAACAAGCGGCAACCTTATCTACAAAAACCGCTAGTCAATCCCCAAAATAAATAGATGTCATTTCCTTAGGGAACAAGATTGCACGAAAGAAAAAAAAGGAAATTCAAAAACACAAGCCAAAATTCTCCCAAGTGTTTTCTCTTTCTGGGATGGTCTAGAAGTTGACAACACTATAGTAGAGTAATAGTAATAGTATCATATACTCATCATAACAAACACTAGAAACTTTCATCTCCAACGTGTGTGGTTCAGAATCCTCCACATCTCACAAGCCAAAATCATCCTTAAAATCTCAAACAAACATCCTCAAAACCAGCAACAAAAATAAGAATTCAGAATTCAGAAAGCAAAGAAATCCCATAACAATGTCTAACCAAGACATGCAAGTTGTGAGGGGCCTTGATGTGGAACGTTACATGGGACGTTGGTATGAGATAGCTTCCTTCCCATCAAGGAATCAGCCAAAGGATGGAGAGAACACAAGAGCCACTTACTCTTTGAAACCAGACGGTACAGTGCATGTGCTGAATGAAACTTGGAGTGGTGGTAAGAGAGGTTATATAGAAGGAACTGCTTATAAGGCTGATCCTAAGAGTGATGAAGCTAAGCTTAAGGTCAAATTTTATGTGCCTCCTTTTCTGCCAATTATTCCAATAACTGGGGATTACTGGGTTCTGCACATTGATGAGGATTACCAGTATGCTTTGGTTGGTCAGCCTAGCAGAAATTACCTTTGGGTAAGAAACTTTATCAGCTTTTTTATGTTCTCTGCATCATGAGCATGTATGTGAATATTTTGTGTTATGGGGTTTGAAAATTGTGAGTTTTTCTATAGGCTTAAGCAGCTCTAGTATGTTAATAGAATCCTTCTCAGTTCACTAGCTTGGTCCCTGAGATTCATTTGACCAGTATTAACTCAGATCTTTATTACATTATGGCAGTATTTTTAATGGGAGAGCTACTGAGGACACTAGAGATGCTCACAGCAAGATTGTGGTGTAGAAATTGTTGTGAGGCTTTTTGGTGATTATTTTCTAACACGAGATATGTTACATGTGATTTCCCTCATTTTAATTAGAACTGTCATATATCTTCTGTAATGGATTGAAGGATATAAACTTAATCACGTAAAAATGTTAATATATCTTTTCCCTAAAAACTACTTGGTTGCACATAGAATCTAACTTTATGTGATTTATGCCATAATTTAGTGTTTTGATTTGATTTCTTATCATGAAAAAGTCTAGCGGGGTTTTATAATTAGGATGGAAGGAGTATGACTTTTTTTCAAACTCTTAAAGGTTGTGTTTTCGCATTTAATGTGCTTGAAAATTCAGGAAAAGTGTGTGTTTGGTCAGAGTACTTTGTTTGACTGATACTTGTGCAGTTATAACTTAAAAGATTAAATATCGTGCGTGGATGTAGATTTTATGCAGGCAAATCCATTTGGATGAAGAGATTTACAACATGCTAGTTGAGAAAGCAAGGGAAGTGGGATATGATGTGAGCAAACTGCGGAAAACACCACAGAATGATCCTCCTCCAGAAGGAGATGATACCCCTCAAGACAGCAAAGGCATTTGGTGGCTCAAATCCATTTTTGGAAAATAGATTCTCAATGCTCAGATGAAACTTGTGTTTGCATCTATGTAATATTTGTATGGCTATCTGTAAACATGCTGTAAAATAAGTGAGCTTTTGTATGTTTGGTTCCTTCACTACTGGTTTTTCCTTTTTTGATAATGCTGTGGAAATGACTGTAATCTTATCCCCATCTAAATGCAGATTGATGATGTGACAAGGATATTATCGTTACTGATAATGTGGGGAAAAGATGTTTTAGTTTTAAGCGTCTGTTTTATTTCATTATGTGTATATTTGTATCAATATTTAATTGATTGTTCTTTCTTTGAATACCTTGTATGTCCATGTAAAGTTATTCTGGACACCTGTCTTTGAAATTATTCCCTGGTCCATGATTGTGCATCAAGAGAATCTGGTGCTTTGAGCCTTATCAAGAAAAGCTCAAGGGAAATAAATAAGCTAAAGCAAATAGAAAGGAAAGGACATTTTATTAAATTTAATTATCAAATCTATCTGAAATACTCCCGGTCCTAAATATAAGACCTAATTGACTTTTTTGAAAAATCCTAAAAAAAAACAAAATAAGTTAATTATAAATTGATTTACCTAATTTTTTCCCTTAAACTAGTTTATTTTACTTATAAACTAATGGATAATCTAAAAATATATCAAATATGTCATGATTTAATAGACTATTTTGCAACCTTAACCTCTCCAAAAAAAAGTCATCTATGTCCTATATTTAGGACCGGAGGTAGTACAATAAATTGAAGACAATTTCCATTGAAAGATAGACATTTTATTTTTGCACCACAAAGATTCAACACTTCTTAATAAAATTGAAACGGCAATGACATTGAGGGAGGATGTGAAGATATTAATGCGTTTGAATTGCTCAATTTTCTTAAATTTATATATCAAAGCTATCTGAAGCTATGAGAACCTTGAAGCAGAAATCTTTGAGTGACAGAGAATGTATTGCAAGAAATTTCATGTATATTTGAAATCTCATTTGGAAAATAATAGTATTACTGCTAATGATAATTGATAATGTATCACCAACAGGGTTGAAACATATTTTAATCAATACAGGCAGAAACTCTGTCAACTAATCAGTTTCATGTGGTGATGCAGAAAACGGATGAGAAGTCCACAAACTTTCACCAAGAAATCAATGGAGAGATATGGACATAAGAAGCAATTTTCTCCTCAACATTAGCTCAGGTAGGTGAGTGCCATTATGGGATATAAACATTAACCTTGAAAGCTTTACAGTATGGTACAGAAGTTGCTGTGTTTAGGGCATGCTTGTAATAAATCTGTTCCACAGGACGACACATAATCAAGTTTCTGCGTCAGCACTCTAACCAATTGGCAATATCACTCATTACTTCCAGCATGTAGCCAAATGCATGACAGTTTTCTGTTGGATTTATGTAAAATGTGAATTGGCATTGACTTCCTCGACAATAGGCTCTAATGTTCTGATGAAAAGAAAAGGATAAGGGCAGCGAAATTCTTAAATGCAATTAGAATTGTCTTTTATTATTTTTATTCAATGATGTCGTGAAACAACGTGTATATCTGAAAACTCACAACACTAGAAACTGAAAACGGCACATGGATATTTAAAGCAGACATGAACGTTATGTAACTATGAACCAAGCTGCTGCTTTATGAACATTTAGACATGTCCTTGACACTTTCAATGTTTATGATCTAAATTGACTTGAATTATAAACTGTAAAAGAATAAAAATATGATCATAAGGTTGCTTTTTGTTTCCTTGTTCATCCAAACCACAATATCTTTGAGCACAGCAAATCCAAGTAATCCTTCCAACCCTCAACAGTTTCCTCCTGCTGCTCCAGCACAGACATGGTCAACATTAAATGGTAATTATGGATTTTGTTTCGCGCTTTCCTTCAAATCATTCAAAGAAATTTCACTTAACCGTGTACGAATTTCTCCAAAAAAAAAAATGTCTTTCAAGATCTCTCAATGTAACAAGTCTATGTCTATATATGAACTAAATGAGTCTAATCCATATAACTGACCTCACCTAGTGGGATAAGGTTTTGTTGTATATGAGCTAAATGGAAAAAAAATCCATAACAATTGTGATTGTGCTATTGATAAGTTATGAACAATATGACTCACTAAAGATCGCATGAATTGCCCAAGACCAAACTGAAGGGCTTAGATTCCATAGCTAACTCATTATTATTCAATAAAAAAAAAACTATGATGACAAACATAAACTAAAGACTACAAACATCATGGTAATTGATGCTCTTTGTTCTTCACTTGCAGGGAAACGGCCACTTGTATTAGCCCGTGGCGGGTTATCTGGGGTTTTCCCAGAAGGCACAGAATTTGCAATTGATATTGCAGTGGAATCAAGTTTGCCAGATTTGGTATTCTTGTGCAATCTTCAGATGACAAAAGATGGGGTTGGCCTATGTCTAACAGATATTAGGCTTGACAATGAAACCAACATTGCAAAATTTGATCCTAAAGGTGAAAAATCCTACAATGTTAATGGCAAGAATCTAACCGCATGGTTCTCAGTGGATTACACAGCTCAACAGCTAAAACAAAATGTCAAGTGTAAGTCATCATGAATAGAGCTTCATTTTCCCATTACAAGAAGAAACAGAGGATTCTCAGTATCAAAATCAAACTAGTAAAACAAAAATAAAACTTTATGAATGATATAGAAAGTTTAGACCACAACTCCACAACCTTGGATTAAAAAGAGTGAAACAAATATTATTTTTATTCTCTTTACAGGTCCAGGGAAAATTCATAATCTAGAACTAATTAGGCTTAAAAATAACACAAGACATTGAGGAGGAGAATATAAAAAGACAACTTATAGTATACATACCAATTTATAGTAAGTTAGATCATGACAATTTACTGGTTGCCACCTCCTCCACAGTGAATCAAGCAATATATTCTCGATCCCCTCTGTATGATGGCCTGTATCCAATTGCCACTCTTGATGAAATAATAATGAGTGAACCCCCAAAGCTCTGGTTGAATGCCCAGGTTCTCTCTCTCTCTCTCTCTCTCTCTCTCTCTCTCTCTCTCTCTCTCTCTCTACACATACACACACATCAATCTTCAATCAAAAGAAGGTCATACTCTCTTACACATTTTAATAATGTAATTGATTGAGATGGTGCAGTATGCTGCATTCTACACCCAGCATGGAATAAGCATGGTCGATTTTACAGTGAAAACATTGATGAGTTCTCCCAGCATAGCCTTCATTTCATCTCCAGATGTTAGCTTCTTGAAGAGCATCAATGAGAGGGTGAATAAAGACATCACAAAGGTCATCTTTCAGTTTCTAGGCTCCAATGAAGTTGAGCCCTCAACCAACCAGACATACGGTTCCATAGCTAAAGATCTTGCCACAATAAAGTTATTTGCATCAGGAATCATGGTTCCAAAAGAATACATGTGGCCAGTAAACCCAGATGGATATTTAGGGCCTCCAACAACACTTGTAGCTGATGCTCATGAACTGAGACTAGAGGTATATGCGTCTGGTTTCGCTAATGATCTCATTGCAAGCTATAACTATAGCTATGATCCCGTGGTTGAATACCTGCAATTTTTAGATAATAGCGCTTCTGTTGATGGTTTTGCAACTGATTTCCCTTCAACAGCATCGGCAGCCATCGGTAAGATGATAAAAAATCTTTCATTTATCATTTGATTTATCTTTTTAGCCATAGCATAACCGAGAGGCCCAACTCATGGCCAACTGAGATAAAGTCTAACTCCCTCAGTTTCATTATATCTGCAGCATGCTTGGCATATAACAGCACCAAGCCCACAAAAGGTATCATACCAATACTGAAATAATCCAAATCAGAACCTCAAATATATGAAGTAGAGACAAGCTTTATGTAACACATTAATATCATTAGCTTTTGCAGGACAAGTTTTGGTCATCAGTAGAGATGGAGCAAGTGGTGTTTATCCAGGCTGCACTGATCTTGCATATCAGCAAGCAATAAATGATGGGGCTGACATTATAGATTGCTCAGTTCAGATGACAAAAGATGGAATCGCCTTCTGCTCCAGTACTGTTGACCTGGTAGGATCTACTACAGCCATGAGTCAATTTATGTCTAAATCTTCCAGAGTACCAGAAATTCAATCTCAAAATGGAATCTTCTCCTTCGACCTCACATGGAGTGAGATTCAGACATTAAAACGTACTGTTCTATGAAACCGAAAATTCATTAACAAAAGTAGACATGATGTCAACAGATTTAACACCCTTCAGACTAACAAATTCATTGTTGCAGCTCAAATTGTTAGCCCTTTCATCACTAATGGCTTTCAAAGAAACCCAATAGACAAAAACAGTGGTAAATTTATCATCTTGTCTGAATTTTTGGAGATTGCCAAGGCAAAGGCAGTGTCTGGCATTCTGATAAACATACAGGTATGCAACTACCCTGCAGCCTACAATATTTATCTTCAAAATATGACAATTTCATTAAATTTGTTTGTTTGTTTCACAGAATGCTGCCTACCTAGCTTCACATAGGGGGATTGACATTGTTGGCAATGTTAGTACTGCCTTGAGCAATGCAACCTTTGACAAGCAATCCACACAACAAGTTATGATTCAATCAGATGATACGTCAGTGCTGTCCAAGTTTAAGGGTATCCAATCTTACAAAAGAGTTCTTCTAATTGAAGAGAAAATAGGTGATGTTCCAGGGACAACAGTCCAGGAAATCAAGAAGTATGCAAATGCAGTAAACCTTCCAAAAAGCTCTATTATAACAGCAACTGATTCCTTCACTACTGGAATGACAAATATTGTTAAAGAAATGAAAGATGCAAACCTCACAGTATTTGCCCATCTTCTAAAAAATGAGTTTGTCTCCCTAGCATTTGATTATTACTCAGATCCATATGTGGAGATTGCCACTCTAGTCCAAGTTGCCATGGTTGATGGACTTGTAACAGCATTTCCGGCCTCTGCCATTAGATATATGAGTAAGTAATTCCAATCTATTTGACTTGCTTCATCACAGCAAATACAAATTTTCAAGCATTGAGATAAACAGAAATTCATGCCATATTATCATTGTCTAATATGCAGGGAGCCCATGTAACAATCCTAATCCTCCAAATCATGATTATACCTTCGTTGCAGCCAACCCTGGTGACCTACTACAGTCCCTAACTGTGGAAGTAAGGCCACCAGCAGAAGCACCACTTCCACCTCTTCAAGTTCAAGATGTTGTCGACCCACCACTTCCAGCATTAAACAATGCAACAAAAGCAGACCCTGGGCCCTCTGCTTCTGCATCACCAGCATCTTCTTCAGCTGACATTGCTAATGCTGCCAATCTTGCTCTACTTATCATGACTATTCTGGTCTTTATTGTTCTTTAATCTGCACTGTAATGTTATTTTATATAGATTATTGCTATAGAGGAGTACAAGTTTGGCTGTTAGGTCTACAAATTAAATACCCAGCATCAGTTCATTTATCATAGATCTCAACAATGGAATACATCAGAAGTTCATGCGTACATCAATCTTTTTAAACAGCATAATTTTGTTAGATTATTAAGTATAGTAATTAACTATGCATAGAAGTTTACAATTTACAATCTTTATCATAGCCACATGAAAGGTTCACTCCCAATCATGAACATTTACAGGTGTCAGAAAACTATGTACCAAAACTATAGATGATGATCCCATCTATCAACCAATTTAACATTTTTCTTTTCTGCTTTATAGCAATAATTCCAATTAATCATGAACTTACCAGAGCAGCATCTTTCTAGAAATAGATCAAAGCTATAATTGATTAGATGATGTGTGGAACGAAAGAATGAAAGAAAATGTCCCCTCTAATAGGACTGATTCATTTCACTCCCTCATTCCACACATCACTAGCCATACATAACCTTAACAATGTGGTGCCACTCAACTCAAAGGACCTTCTCACCATTCAAACAGAGAATAGGCTAGGAATCCAAAGTATCACTCCCCAAATCATAACAACAATGAAACACACTCCCTCCACATAACATATAATTGACTTCTTTTACAAAATCATTAGAAAACTAAACAAGTTAATTATAAATTAATTTGTCCAAAATATTTTCTCCAAACTACTCTTTTAGGGAATCTTAGGAAAACAAAATAACCACTTAGTCATTACATTTTGTATATTATTAGATTATAAGTTAAATAAAATAGTTAAGAGAAAAAATTTAGGAAAATCTTTTTTTAGTAAAGTTATTTAGCTTTCTTAAGATTCTCCCAACAAAATCAACTAGCTAACGGATATATTAAATTTTTGTATATTATTAAATTACATTGTATATTATTAAATTATATGTTAGTTTATTAGTCAAATAAACTATTTAGAGAAAAAAAATGAAAAATAATTTTAATCACCTTACTTAATTAGCTTTCTTAGCATTCTAAAAAGTTAAACTAGCTCTTATTTAAGCTCCTAACGTATAGAATTATGGAGTAGTATATAATTAAAAAAAAGCAGGTCGAAGAAAAAATTGAATTTTTTATTTTGTAATAAAGGAGGCTCAGGTTCATAGTAAGGGTAAAAGGGTAAAAGCAAGAACTTGCGGGCTGCGACAGTATCGGTTGCCTAATGGAGAGAATGGCAAAAGCGTCATTTCAACCAAGAGGCCCTCCGATGACGTCACCCCGCCGGCGCAAGCCTTACTTTGACGTCCGATGACCCCTCCACACTCCGAAACCTTCGTCATAGCCACAGAGAGAGAGAGAGAGAGAGAGAGAGGAAAATGGAAAAGAAAAGAAAAGAACAAGCGATCGATCGAAGATATACATATGTATATGTATAGAGAGAGAGAGAGAGAGAGAGAGAGAGAGAGCCAGAAAATATTGTTGTGAATGTGATGATGATGAAGATGGAGGGTTTCAGAGAAATCATGGACTCATTCTCAGATGGAGTGTGGATTGAGGAAACCCTAATTTTGATCCATTTAGTGGAGTGTTTAAATAGTGGAGCTTTTGTGCTTTTTGACAATTTTGTCCTTCTTGTTGCTTCATTGTGATGGAATTAACGGTGCCAATTTCGTCATTTGGTTACTTACAATTGTTATCCTATCCACACCCATCCAACCATAAATGAAAACAATAAGCTCCAATAAACAATAAATCAAACTAGAAAAACAAATGACAAAAAAACAAAGTCTAGATATTGTATTAAGAAAATGTCTGGATCAAACAAAACTCTCCTAGTGCTAAATATCATTAAGATCTGTAGTATGACCAATCTAATGAAGTTTTGATAAGTTGGATTGATTGTCAGATATGTTTCTATAGAATATGTCAAAATGGTTCTTAAACAGATTCCTTGAGGCAAGAATGTTCTTGAAGGTAAAGAATTTATAGTAGCAATTCTACCCATGACCTAATTGGGCTTACTAAATACTCCCTTCGTTCCTAAATATAAGATCACTTTAAGGAGGAGAGCTTGTTTCTAAATATAAGATCACTTTCTAATTTAACTCAAGTTTTCCCCAAATTACCCCTATACTCCCTTCACCCAAAAAATAGTGGAAACTTAGGTGAGAGGCATTTTGGAAATTTCATGTAATCCTAACTCATTAGAATGTCCTCCTTAATCTCTCCAAATTTGCTAAAGTGATCTTATATTTAGGAACGAAGCGAGTACTAGGAGACTAAATGAGCTAATTGAGGTAAGAATGCACTTCAATTATGATAATTACTGAGATAGCACAAAAGCATGGCAAAATATTGAAAGGTAGAGTCTTTACTCTAGTCTAATGGTGTCTAGTGACTAGTGCCGCCAACCATATTACAGTATTAATACTAGTAGGACACATGTGTATAAATCATTCACTAAGCACTCTCATCAATAAAAAAACGTCATATACATGTGGCCAATGGACAAATATAAATTGATTGTTCCAAATTCACCATTTAATTACCATACATTAGTATTCCAAAAGGCCAAACAATTTTCGATCAAAAAAAAAAAAAGGCCAAATAATTAGACTTCCTTCCTACAACCAAGGAGTATCACAAACACAAAGAAATCAAGAAATCAATGGCCTTGTATTTTTCATACAATCTCTAGACTTTGAGCACCGATTTCAACAAGTTTGTGACGACTTCGGGCTTGTTTGGATTCAGCTTCTGAGAATAGCTTCTGGGAAAATAGCTTCTGGAGAATTGCTTTTGAGTAGAATAACTTTTCTGAAAAATAGCTTTTGATGAAATGAGAGTGTTTGGATTAAACTTTTTGAGAATAACTTTTGAGTATAATATAAATTTTTTGAAAAATAGTTAGGATGAATAGCTTTCTATGTTTCTTTTATTTGAAATAAATGTTTTTCCTAAATAAGAGATCGAAGCTTTTAGCTGGAAAAGGAGAAAAATTTAGTTTTTCTCAAAATAGCTTTTGGAACCCCAAAGTAGTTTTTCTTTTCAAAATAGCTTATCCAAAAAAATTGAGTGTTTAAATGTCTTTATGTGAAACCTAGATTTGAGAGTCAGAATAACTATTGAAAATGTATCCAAACAGGCACTTCGTTAAAGTTGTTTTTGGCTTACAAGGCACTATGATTAAAGCATAATCACCAAGATATTCCAATTAATACCAGATTATAAATAATGTTGAGTTTCAATAAATGAATAGAATGAACCATGTTTTATAGTTAAAAACAATGTTTCATTCTCGTAGATTTTGTCCCTGAGCCAGCTGCTTCTGCATCAGCAGCATCTTCTTCAGCGGACTTTGCTAATGCTCCCGATCTTGTTCTGCTTATCATGACTACTCTGATCTTTGGTGTGTGCTCAAATCTGTACTGTGATGTTATTTATATTATGGTATGGTATGGTATACGAATATAGCTGTTTAGTCTACAGACTTTGTTCCCGCATCAGTTCAATTATCAAAGATCTCAACAATGGAATACATCAGGACTTCATCCACACAGATCAATTCATTAAACAGCATTCTTTGGTTACATTATTAGGTGTAAATATGACATAGAAGCTAACCATTTACAGAAGTCAGTAACCTCTGTAGTCTATAACCAAAACAATGATGATAATTCCACATTTCAACCAATTAGTGAAACCCTTTTCTTTGCTGCTTTATTCTTGCTTGATGACAATCAGCATCTCTAAAGAGAATAGGTCAAAGCCATGATTGGTTAGACGACGTGTGGAATGAAAGAATGAAAGAAAATGTCTCCTCTAATCGGACTGATTCATTCATTCCCTCATTCCACACATCACTATCCAAACATGACCTTAACAATGTGGTGCCACTGAAGACTGAACTCAAAGGCCTATCGATCCAATCATCACTCCCCAAATCATGACAACAATGGAACACACTCAAAATCTAATTTACTTATTTAAAAGATACAACTACCAAATATAAATATAGGACTTAACTGAACATTTTGGAGAACCAAATTAATTATAAATAAATAGGTTGACTAAATTTTTCCTTTAATAAAATTTATTTGCCTTGTATTCGGCTTTCTTGAAAAACTTTACACGCGTTCCAATGCAGTAAAACGAATAAACTCACTCCATTAAACATAACCTCAAGACATTTTTTTGAACTGAAAAAACCTAAAACATCAAGGCAGTAAATAAAAAAAAGAAAATAGTTTTTTTGTTTTGATTTTGAGGCTCAGGTCGATAATAAAGGATAGATCAGCGAGAAGCGAGAAATTCCGGGCTGCGACAAAATCGGTTGCCTAATGGAGAGAATGGCAAAAGCGTCATTTCAACCAAGAGGCCCTCCGATGACGTCACCCCGCCGGCGGTAAGCCTCGCTTTCACGCCGATCATCGCTCCACACTCCGAAACCTTCGTCACAGCCATGGATACATAGATAGAGAGATAGAGAGAGAGAGAGATTGAAGGGAAGAGAAATGTAGTGAGAAACAGAAGAATCAGATAACGTAGAAACAGCGTGGTGATGATGATGATGATGATGATGATGGTCGTGTAGGGTTTCTTCAGAGAAATCATTGGCTTATCTTATCGCCTAATTCTCAAATGGAGTGTGGATGACGGAAACCCTAATTTCGCTCCATCAGGCGCCAGTGTTTAAATAATGGAGTTTTTGTGCTTTTTGACAATGTTACCCTTCATGTTACCTCGTTGGTTGAGCAAAAGCTGGTGGTAATTTCGTCATGCTATTGGTTTCTTTCTTTGTTTTTTTTTTTTTTGCTAAAGAAAAAAAAAGCTGATTATGAAGCTGCTGGTTACTTGGAGCTCTTGAAAAGCAACAATGTTAAATATTTAGTGGGAGAACTTTGCCGACCTTGTGGTCTTGCCTGACTCGATTAGGATTAGTGTAGACCTTGATAAATTCTCTGAGTTAAAAGGAGATAGTTTTATGCTAACGGATGAAGAAATTAAAAAAGAAAACAAATTTCAAAAACTAAGACCAATAAAATAAAGGACCTTACTTACGCCATGTTCTTTTCTCCAAGTTCTCAAGTTCTTTTAATATGAGAGTGACATGTGTCCTTTTATAACAATCATCCATTCAATCTAATGACCTATATTGAAAGAATTTGAGAATCTGGAGAAAGGAACATGATGTAAGTTTTTTCCTAAAATAAATTACTTTTTTTAATCAAAGGTATAAGTACCAACTGCTTGAGGTTACAAACAGCTGAAGCTGCAATTTCTTATTTAAAGGAGAGATGTTATATTGGGTTGGAATTTTGGGATTATTTGATGTAAATGGTCAGTTTAACCCAGCACAAAATCATTTTTTTTCTATACTTTTGTTCGGACTCAATCTAACCCAAATATAATGACCCGTAAAAAACGAAAGAAGTACCTCACATTACTTACGAGCAAGTAGTTGGAGCTGAGCTCTAAATTATGGAGTTTGCTTTTGTTTCTACATGTACAATTGGGGTTTGGAGTTTGGACTAGCTCAACCCAACTCACTTTTAATGCATGCTAACCCGCTTTTACTTTTTATTTGAGATAAAACTTTTTTGTAACTCAATACACTTTTTTCAGTGTCTTTTCAAGCTTAGCCTTTAGAGTCAGGCCGAAAGTCTCAAGTATAATGATAATCCATCCAATAAAATTTTAATAATCTACTTACTGCCAAATCTGTCACAAGAAGAACTTCGTTCACCTAGATAGATATAGCAGAATCAACATAACAATGATGGATAATTATCTAAATACTCAATGTCACGAACCATAATGAAAACGAAGATGAATGGTATTGATAAAAATAGTAGTATTACATAGACATATGTCTAATCTAACCAATGAAAAAACGTCAACTACAAGAACACACTAACCAACCATAAATTAATTATTCTAAATTGACAATTTTTTTGTTAAACACCGCCCGATAAACTAAAGCCTATAGGTAACCGACTAATCCGAACTCGAGAGATATGAGTGTTGCCTACATAGGGAAGGTTGTCCCCTATCACAATGAGAGCGCTTCCCGGGATTTTTTTTAATCAAAGACAAAATAATATTATAGATAAGATAAAATATTACATAAGTCTTAAAGGTGTAGACATTGAAAATAAATCAGCAACAACAATACATTGGAAAAGAAGCTGAGGAGATCTTGAAGATCCTGCAAAACAACAGTGAGACTAGGTGAGTTGATAGATGATGAGTTGATAAAACTTTTGCTGATATTCCACACCATCAGAGAAGTCATATTCAATCCTGTAAGAGAAATCCATTTCAATGCAAAACGAAAACAAGACATAGCGAACAATGTTGGAGATGAAAGGTGTCGTTTCCTAAATCCCGCACTTCCAGGGATTTGAAAACACTCCAAATCGACCATTGAATTAGCACGTATTAGTATTCAAAAAGCCAAATAATTAGGCTACCTCCCACAAACAGGTATCACAAACAAATTATTACTCCCTCCGCTCCTAAATATAAAATTATTTTAGCAAATTTGGAGAGATTTTTTTTTGATCAAGAAATTTGGATAGATTAAGGAAGACATTCCAATGAGTTAGGATTACATGAAATTTCCAAAATACCCGTCACCTAAGTTTTAAAAATATCCCCTCACCTTCTTCAAACCATTGTTTTTTGGGTGAAGGGAGTATAGAGGCAATTTGGGGAAAACTTGAGTCAAATTAGAAAGTGATCTTATATTTAGGAACAAACTCCCCTCCCTAAAGTGATCTTATATTTAGGAACAGAGGGAGTATTAGCTATTTTTACAAAAAAACCCAATAGTGTTGTACTCCCTCCGGTCCTAAATATAGGACCTAATTAACTTTTTTGAAAAATCCTAAAAAAGTAAAATAAGTTCATTATAAATTGATGATTTACCTAATTTTTCCCTTAGACTAGTTTATTTTACCTATAACCTAATGAATAATCTAAAAATATATCAAATGTGTCATGATTTAATAGTCTATTTCACAACCTTAATTAACCTCTCCAAAAAAAGTCAATTAGATCTTATATTTAGGACCGGAGGTAGTATTTTTCATACAATTTGTAGACTTTGAACAGCAATTTTGACAAGTTAATGATGACTTAGTTAATTTTTTTTAGCTTAAAATACACTCTGATTAGAGTAAAATTACCAAGTTATTCCCATTACTACCATATTAAACAGGTTTCAAAATGTTGAGTACTGATAAATGTGAAAAATGAAGTCTGTTTAATTGTTTTCTTACTAGTAACTCATTAGCATCTAGAAAAATAGAAGAGATAAGCAAGTAAAATCAGCAATACAAGGTAATAATATATTCATTGGATTGGTCTTATTGTCTAGCACTTTAGAAGCTTGGTGTCAATTAACTTAGGGGTGTTTGGATCTGATTCCTTCATCCTTTAATGTTACTACCTTTTTTTGACATTCATGGTAAATCTTACCTCATTTTCTTCATTTTATGCTATAATATTTTAATTCCTCTATTCCTAACTATAAGAGCTAGTTGACTTTTGTTTAGAGAATCCTAAAAAACTAGACATATTACTTAAAATTTGATTTTCCTAATTTTTTTCTCTAAATTAGTTCATTTAACTTATGAACTAACATATGGAGAAGTCTTTATTAATAATAACCAAGCCTGAGTATTTACCATACTAAAATTTATGGCTAATATAATAATAGGATAGCTTGTATTTTCACCATTTTGAAAACCGTGCTCGCTAATCTAAAACAAGGCCATGAGAAAGATTTATAATGGGCATTTGGCAAAATATTTTGCCGTTACTTCAATTAACTCTTGTTCATGTTCCAGAACAGTTACATTCCCTCCTTTAATTCCCTATATATATAGTAGGCTCTCTACTCTGTTCCTACACACAAGCCATCCTAGAGTGTTATATGATCGGAAAGAACAATAGTTGTGGCAATAATAAGAGTCATCAGAATTTGCTAATATAATCTACAACAAAAAGACAGGTCATCGTCGTCTCTGACATCTTACGACGGTCCTCCGCCACGAACCAGGATGCTTCCCGTTTTTCCTTCGACCTGCCACGCCATTAGAGATGGTCAGTTATAGGCTCATGCCTCACCAGCCATATTTGTGGCTGTATTTGTATATCCCTTAGTGAAATTCCCAACACAATCTGCAGCCCAGATCAGAAAAATGTGTCACCTAAAGTGACAAGTTCCAATTATACGTTTTTCATCTGTATATACATATAGTATAATGTTTATATGTTGGAAGCATGGTTACAAAAATGACATAACAACTGAAGAAGTACAATTCATCTGAAACCCGAAATATGCCATCTTCAAAATAGATATTTCATGACTGGCTTGCTAGGGCTCCAGGCTTGCAAGAACTAGGTTCAGAAAATCTCTGAATGCCTTGGTAGATTCATGCCAAAGTGACAGTGAATCGCAGACTTTTGATCCCATCTAGCTACTGATCCATCTTCTTTTTCGCGCTGGTCGCTCGCTCTTGACTTCTGAATCCGCATGATTTTCGCTTTTGGCAGAAGGCAACGGTTCACTCTCCAGCTTTTTGATATTCAGGGCCTCTTTGTCACTTGGCATCGGAAGCTTGAACCGTTCGCTTCGTTTCTTCAACTTCTCGACTGTGTCAATGTGCTGATCCCCAGATTTCTTTGGATCTGCATCTTTACTATCTAGGTCCATGGAGTCCTTTCCTTCAGCTGATGTGTTGTGTTGGTCATCGACTGCTGTGTCAACTGTTTTGGCAGATTCATCTCCAGGTTTCCCAGCTGCTGCAGAAACATCATTTTTATCTTTATCAATGTCTTTGAACTTCATGGAAGATGATGGCTTGCCAGTCACACTGAAATCCCTTTCCTTATGACTCGTCCAACGTTCCAATTTAGATCTTCCTCTACGAGATTCTTGTTGTTCATCATCTGAAGACATGTCTTCCCCATGTTTTCTTGACAAACGATGCCCTGACGTTTCTTGCTCAGGACGTACTTCTTCAGTGGAAACTCTAGAGCTCTTCACAAACAGAAAAGCATATATATAATACTGATGATACTAATAAAACTATAATAAAATCTCGATATCAACAGAATATTACAACATAATTGGATTGAACAACTGACAACCACATTAAGAGGGTGATAATAGATAACTAAAATCAGTTCAACAGTCTACTACAAAGAATAATCAAAATCAAGTCAAATAAAAGATAATGACTCATTCATTCTAGTGTTCTACCAAGTCCATCAAAGTTCTGGTTACTTAACATCATTACTCCATAATTTCCTACACAAAGCCCATCAGGAAAATACAAGTTCAATAAACAGATTTAGAAGTGAGTTTCAGGTCCATGAGCTAAATCGTGAGGGAAGATATGATAAAGGAGACTAAGCTTATAACTCACTCATCCAGAGAAACTCAAGAAAATCAGAACAGAATTCAAAAGAACATTTGTTCCAATTTCTTTGCAGAGAATAATCAATCTTATAACTGACTTAAGAAAATAATTAAACAAACAAATTCCTAAACATAAGACATTTGCTGGACTTTACTATCATAAACATATTTTGACTGCTAAGTGTATAGTCCATCTGTCCCTAATTGTGAGCTTCATATTTGTGAATGAGCTTGTCCCAAAATATAAGCTTATTTAGATTCCTCACATAATTATTGCTTCTAAGTAAATTAAGTAATTTTTTCAAATAAAACCGAGTAATTAATTGAAGCTTATATTTGGGACAGAGCAAGTACCAGCCAACCTAAGATGTTTGGTTTGAGCAATATGTGCTTCCAGGTGTAATGTTTGGAACCAGAGTTCACATGGTGGGATGAAATGGATGGAGAAAATACGAACCAGCCAGCCAACTGAAGTTAATTTTGGTGGCAAACGTGAGGTAAATTGGGGGTAAAGGTCAAGGTTTAATAAAACCCAAAAACAAAAGACGAAAAACAGCTTCAGCAAATCCACTCTTCAAAGTTACCAATGAAAATTGGAAAAAATAATGCCAATCATGCCATGGAGTAGGCCAAATATAATTCATGCAAATGCAAAAATAGATTTTCCTTACCTTGCCATACATATATTTGGACCTCGACAGAAAGTTTAATTTGGATGTAACAAACACTAACACATCATTTAAAAATATATAGCCAGGCATCTTGAGCTTTTAATAATTTTTGACTATCAGGATGTTTACGCAGCACATCAAGACAGATAATCGAAGATATAGAGGAGTTACTTTTTGGAAAGTTTCACACTTTTACTGGTAAGCAATGTACCTTCTTGTTCGTCTGACCACTTTGATCTTCCTGATTTCTCTTTGAGAGACTATTATGATCACTGACACCAGCTTCTTTGCTTCTCCTTGAACCATCTTTGTGCCTTTTCTCATTAACTCTATGCTTATCTGAAGCATTAGCAGCATGATCACCACGACTGCTTGACCTCTCCTGCCTAGATCGCTTTTCCTCACTACTATAATGATTTCCACGGGTATGAGAATCCTCACGCCCCTTCTGATGAGGACCATCATCCTGAATTCTATCCCTTCTTTTTACTTGTTCACCAGGTCGAGCTGCATCTCTAGATTGGTACTCCTTCGCAGAAGCTTTGTGCTCATCTTGAGCCCTAACATGGCCAACCCATGATTTTTCTTCAGCACCCCGTCCACTTCTTACAGAACTCCTTCCCTCTTCTCTTTCACGCTTTGATGGATGTTCTTGATGGGATTGTTTTGCCCTATGCCATTCCTCCTTATCTCTCTGCCTATCAGATCTCTCCTTCAGCAGCAATCCATCACCCTTCTCCCTAGAGGCATAATGATCATCTAAGCTATCTCTACTTCTTTGAGGATCACTTCTCTTTTCTGGATCCAACACTACAATTCTCTCTCTCTCTCTCCTCCTGCGCCCATAGGCAACGTCCCTTGAGCCACGAAAAATTTTTTCTTCTTCAATATACTCCCTCCTAAGATACTCCTCATCCTTCCTCCTCTTGCTATGATAATCTTCCACAGTTTCATACCTACTTTTCAAACCATCATCTTTTTCCCAGTATCCTGAGTCTCTTAACCCCATATGCTTGTCATAGGGAACCCTATAACTACCATTATCCAACTGTTTTCTGAAATTGGGACTATCATCTCTGTCAATTCTCTCATTCTCTCGAACCTTAACCCTATCCCTCTTCCGTGGTTCATCATTTCTTCCCCTTCTACTATAGGGATCATCATCTCTACGGGCCCAAGCAATGTCAGAGCTGTCCCTATCTTTCTGTCTACCAAATCCATCAGTGTTCATGTGCAATTGATGCACTGAGTTAGGATGCCACTCCTTGTAAGGATATGATTCCTCTCTGCCTTTAGGCAATAGGCGATCTCTTTCAGATTCTTGCCTTCCTTGGTGCTCTCTTCGATGGAGATCATGTTCCATTTCATCAAAATGCCTTTTTCTTGCACCCAGACGCGCTGACTGTGCATCCTGAGCCAATTCCTCCTCATAATAATCCAACCGCTTCTGATAGCCCCTGCTCCTTACTGAACTTGCTTTGCTGTTATCACTACTTCTTGCTCCTTTCGAGTTTTCCCAATCATCAACCTCATCAAGCAAAGGTTCCTCATCTTGAGATGTGGATCTCTGTCTCTTCCCATCACTACTCCTAAGGGTATCTTTTGTGTCTATTGTGCTTGCCTCCTTTTCCAATTTGGAACTTTCACCAGCTGTTCCAAGCTCGTCAAGATCAGCTTCCTTATCCCCAACACTAGACTCTCTTGCATTCTTAATGCTAGGAGATGACAAGTGTGCATTATCTCTCTTTTCCATGCTTTCATCTGAATTTTCCTTTTTGTCATCATTAATTTCTCGACCAGGAGATCTTTGAGAACTTGTCTGCCCTTGCATTTGCCTATCAATAGAAAAACTCAGTTGGCATATATATGTGCATGGAAAACACCCAATCTCTTAAAATTGAACATCAAACTCTAACAAGAGATACCAGAATGTGCAAAAAAAAAAGATGTCCTCAGTTTAGAGAAATGTTTAGAGAACACATATTATGCTCTTACAATTGAAAAGACACTTCTTTCACAGGAAAAAAATCCCCCACATCTAAAGTGGGACTATCCCCTTTAATCTTGAACTCTATGATCCTAGATTCATCATGCTCTAGATATGTTCACAAGATCATTCATCTATGCACAGAATGCAACTTGAAGTAAATTTGATGAAATGAGAATTACATGCAAAGAAATGAACACCTAACCTATTTTTATCAATAAACACATTGCCCCCACAATCAAGAAAATCTCATCTTAATCACTACAGACTTTCAACACAAATGAAATAGTTAATTGCATCCTTTCTGGGTGGTAAATCATCTAGTACCCAATACTACTAACTTGACAAAATTCAAGCCTATTAGAAAACAACTGGGTGGAGGATCTCCCAACATGGATTACTTCTCTCTAATTGCAGTGTTGTGCCTTAGAGCTAACTCATGCAATGCAACTCAAAACACAATCATATACATCAATAATGCACAATCCTAAAGGAAAATAATCAAGACTTCTTCATACCTTTCCTCACCAGAGGAGACAAAATTACTGCCACTGGGTCTGGAGGTTTGATCCCCAGTACTAGTGTTATTATCTAGCTCTTCCTGAGATAAAGGCAAAGTCTCATCTCCTTCAGCCACATCAGCAGATGGGGACTTCGTGAATGTCATTCTTTTACCAGCCAGGTCCCTCTTTCTACCATTATAATCTTGTGGGAGTCCATCGAAATACTCCCGTTCTACATTAGCTTCATCAACATCATCCTCTTCAGAATCATCTCTACGTGGCTCTACCCCCTCCTCGTATTGATCTTGCAGGGCATTCCCTGCAGAAAAATCATCGTCGCCAGAATCCTGCAAAACAATCTGTGCACACATATTTTCAGTGATGGGTGTACATGGCATACATGCATCATAAATATAATCATCAATATTTTTTACCAATATACTTATCCGATTGCATTATACACTAAAGCATTGATTACCTCAATAACTGTATCTGAATCACGAATTCGTGCGGGTCGACTGTCAATGGAAGGAACACGTTCACCGCAGCCACCTTCCACCTGTATTGCTCTCCCAGGGGGCTGGGGAGGAAAAAAACTAACATATAAGATCCAGAAACTAAATAGGAAATAACAGGGTAATAAATCCTTTCTTGGCTTAATGAGAAACAAATCTGTGTATAATTTTATATTGATTAGCTACATGCATGCTGTTAGGGTGAATGAAGCCCCTAAAAGTTGCAAATATCTGACCTTCATGTAAGAGAGAAATCTGAAAAGGTATATTTCTTTTCAAGATAAAACATGTGAAAATGCAAAATGAATGTCAGAAGAAGACATACAAGTGGTGGCCTCACACGCCCAGAAACTTTTCCAATATCACTTTGTCCGATATCTGACTTTACAGAATTTGTATTTTCTGCACCAGCATCATGTATACCAGTAGCTGCTGCTAATTCAGGGGGCAAATCTGGGTCATACTCCTGCAATGACATCAACTCAGTGAACAAGATGTTTCTGAAAAAAAAAACAGAGAGAGAGAGAGAGACAGGGCGCAAAATGTTGCCACTTACCTGCTCCATTCGGCCACTTTCATATACCCGGATTTTGCTTTGCATTGTAGACTCCAGGCGTAGTTGTTCCTGGAAAGTCAACCATTGGGGGGAGGGGTCTCAGTCTACCCTTCTCATGAAATTTTTTGAATACAAAAATAAAATATTTTACCAGCTGCTTGCAGTAATCTTTCCAAGTCTCCTCATTCAAACCAAAGTTGAAAAAGTCTGATATATCCACACCAGGATATTTCCAAGGCTTTTCCTCAAAACCCTCAATATCAACATCAAATATAGTCCTGAAAGTCACAGGCAGGATAAGTGCTCATCAGGAACAGCTGAATTTTAGTTTTTCCTCAAACAGGAGGAATATAAAAATATTATATACTGAGATGAAATCACTGAAATATGCAAGGAATACTGGTTTCACACAATTTTGTAAAATTGTAGTTATTAGTGAGATATTTCTCAGAAAATTGGTCCATATAAATGCAAGCACACAGACACTGAAAAATTAGAAAAGTAAGACCTTGAAGCACACATGTACATCATTTGTAGAAGTGGTGAAGTGATGCGGAATGGCATATTAAAAGGGGAGGTAGAGGCCCAAGGGGGCGTAGACCAGCTGGTAAGAAAGGGGAAGGTAAGGCACCGCGTTCCCACCAGATCATGGGTTCGAACCCTTGGGAAGTCGTCACCTCCAAAATGGGGAATCCCGGCGGCGACTTCGGATTAGTCGATTCCCTGAATGGGGCTGGATACCGAAGGCTCTATGCAAAAAAAAACTGGGGAGGTAGAGGAGAGAGTGGAAGGAGGGAAGGAAAGAGCAAAAAAAGGACTAGACTAACAATTTCATTCAAATAATCTAACCTGAACGACTAGTGATGCCATAAGGTCACAAATACAGAAGCCCAAGACAAAATAATAAACAAAAAAATAGAAATAATAAAAAAGGCAAATAAACATGAGAAAATACATAAACATTCAAAAATTTCTACATTATCGTTTTTTAACTGAATTTTCTACATCATCTAGAATATTCAACACCTAAAGTGAGTTGTCTACAATTTTTTCTCCCTGAAGAGTATCTTCCTATTCTCCATCACAATCATAAAGCTCACCAACTCACAATATCAGCCTTTTGTGCTGATGGTAAGAATGATTTGAAAGTCAAACAAATGCATTCAGAAAACCAAAAGTCAAGGCCCAAAGACCATGACGTGATTGAGCTACTTGATTGCAGTACTACATCACCTGAAAATGCCTTCAAGATAGGAAAATCATTGGGTATATAACTACATCATAGATGGTCCATTCATACATGTTTAGAAAACACAATATTGAGTCAATTAAAATTTACTTGTGTGAGGGAAGAGTAAATTCCAGTCCACCACCGAAACCCCGCCCTGCTGCATTGTTACCCCAGGCAGGTAATCCAGGCCCTGCAAGAAAGCCTTTATGCAAAGCAGCAGGACCTTTTATTCCAGGAGGTCTCCAGTCCCCTCTTCCACGACCAGCCATAGGAACCATGTTAGCAGGTGGACGGATCTGCCCAGCAGATGCTCCAGGAGCAGTCGGTGCTCCAGGCATTGGCGCTGCACCAGGCCTGACATACTGCATTACGAAGATAAACAATTTGATCAATGATTTTGACAGTGTTCTGCATCAAAATATCAGGAAACACATACAAAGTGTGGAAGAAACAACTTGGAAGGTCCTTGGTGAAAGAACGATCAAAATGCCTGAGGAAAGAAACATGACTAAAATATTTCCCTCAAAGAATATGATTGAAATAAAATTATTTACAAAGCTCTACCACTACAGGTAGATGTCCGAAAATTTCAGAGATCCCACTTAGAGAAGGAATAGAGCTCTTTGTGGAATCGACTTTTTCACTTCACTAGGGCATATTAAGAGGTCACCCAAAAAGCACAAACCCCATAAAGAAACAAAAGGAACTAAAGTAATTTGGCAGTCAAGAACATGATTATCTTTCAAGAAATCAAACCCATCATGGAAGAAAAACACAATACAGAACAAATGAAAACATCCAATAGATGACCAGCTGATAAAACAAAACAATTAATATAAAGACAAATTTTGAACCAATTAACGCATAAGAGATATACTCATAATATAAAGTAGCAATATTTGCTTAACATCACAGACTTGAGCTGTAGGGAACATTTGAAAAGCACAAGATATGAGGAACATTTGCACATCAAGTCACTATTTTCTAAGCATTACAACTCATTTTAGTAACACCGGTGATTGAAAAAATTAAAAAACATTATTCTAAGTTCTTTTTCTCATCCTTTTGTAACTTTGTATGATAGTCAATTCCTATAAAGTAATCAAATTACAAAAGCCTCATGAAACAATGTTAAGTCAGTAAAATTTCTTCATACTCTGCAAAAGAGCATATATGCCAATAATTGACTGTAATACCTAACAACAAAGACTGCTGTTTAGTTTAATATTTAGTAGGGTAATCTGAAAATGACAAATCTTTGGGTGTAGTTAGCAGCTTTATTCATCCATCCAAGAACAGTAAACAAGAAGGTAAACTTTAACTTAGGATGCAAGTGAACAACGAACGCGGGTGAACTTAGGATTCCAAGTCTTAAGAAATTTCGGATGCAAGTGAACAACGAACAGGGGTGAAATTTAGTTTAACTTAGTGTAGAATTTAAACATGCAAAATGCAATTGAAGAATTACCCATGAAATAACCATGTTATCATGGCTAAGTAGTAAAATCTTTATCCTTCCCCTTGGAAAGCAACATGCGTGTATCCCATATAACATTTAGAAGAAGTCACACTATTCATGTGCCATAAATAAGCTTACTTTAGACTCCATCCAATACACAAACATAAAGACACAATCAAACTGATAAACATGCTAAATGCCTTCGGGGGCTTTCATGGCGAAAAGGATGATTGAGGTACTAGGAGTAATTACCCATGAAATATGACTCACTTGCACATGCCTATTGTACACGACAAATGTCAACAATAATTTGCACTGTTTGTCGGATCCTTAAACTCAAGTCGCAGCTAGGCAACTGCTATAGGCATTTTACTAAAGTGGGAAAACCAAGAGACATCACTTTGTTCATGGTTTCTAAATGATGTGCCCCCGACATTTTTATGTTTTACATTGACATACTGCTTCTTCTCCATGCTGCTCAATACAATTATGTTTTACGTTGATGAATTGATTCTATTTTTTTTGTCAGTAAGGAGAATGGTATTTGACTGTCCACGTGTGTAAGTCTCAAGAGTTACTTTGGCGACACAAGCAACTTCAGAAATGTTTTTCATTATGTAACAGACAGCAGTCTAAGGTTGCAGCAAGCATTCTCCTTTTATTTCCTTTTATTTACAAACCCCGTAAAGTTGAACTCATTGCCTTCCACAATTCTACTCCTCAATCCAGATCAAAGCTGTATCAGCTGCTTTTTGCAAGCCAAACAACTTTTTCTCAAAGAACGCGAATTAAAGAAATATAACATTGGCCACATCAAAATCATAAAACTTTATTTCACTAACAAATATGCAACACATCACATTGTACAATCCAAGTCTACACAATTGCAATCCATCTAACTCTTTCTAAACTACACAAGGGGGACAAAACTAGAACCCCCAAATACAAGCAATTGCCTTTCAAGCAACACAAGGCACTGACCTTAAACTGCGAATGAAACGGATGATACCCATGAACATGATTGCTATAACCAACTTTAGGCACAGCAGGCATTCCTCCCCCACTTGCTTTGGCTCCACCTTCTCCCACCTCCTTCCTCTCCCCATCACCACCCTGGCCCGAATTCTCCCCCCACTCCTGCACCTCCGCCGCGGGCCCCGGTTCGCCATCCGCCACAATAACAAGCCCACTATCCTCATCATCATCATCACCACCACCACCATCTCCCACCATCTCCATATGATTACTATCATTCAACACTATCTGCAAATCATCCTCACTATCATCACTATCCCAATCATCACCAAATCCACCACTACCAACACCACTTGATGGCAACAACCCTGGAATAATTGGGTCAGAACCCACCTCTCCAATCCCATCACCATCCTCCTCAATGTCAAATTTCACATCTTTATCCATAAAGTCCTCATCTTTCACGGAAATTCCACCACCAATGCCTAATTCCACACCCAATTTCACACCCTGCAACAAACCCTTGTCGCCGAATTCCGAATCTTCGCGCTTAACAACAGGCTCAGCTGATTCCTCTTGCTTCACAGGTCTAATCTCAATAAGGGCTTTTTGGGTAATGACCTTGGTGTGGTTTATTGATGATGGGGATTGATCGGAGGGCTGAGATTGATGGAGGATCTCTTGTTGTTGTTGTTGATGGGGTTGAAGGTTGAGATCGATGGAGGGAGAAGAAAAGGGTTTGAGGACGTCGGTGTATAAATCTCCGAACTCGTCGTCATCTTCCATTGAAGAAGAAAGGAGAGATTTTGAAGAAGAGAAAGTGGGATTTGAAGGAAGGAAGAAGAGAAGTGGGTTGAGGTTAAGGTTGAGGAGGGTTTTGTTTTGAGGTTTGGGTTTGGGAGTGAGAGATGATGACTTTGTTAAATGTTAATAACTCTTTTGAGTGTTGTTTGTTCATCACATTTAACATTCCAAGGCATAGAAAGTACCAACTGAAATAATCAACTGGAGGCCCAAACTATGAGTATGAGTTTCCTCTTTTGAACTTTGTGTCATTGCTTTGGATTTTGGGTTTTTTTTTTTAAGGATACTCTCTCTCTCTCTGTTTTTTTTAAGCTATGACCAAATGATATTATAGATGATATAAAATATTACATAAGTGTTAAAGATGTAGACATTGAAAATAAATTGGTTTAGCAACATACTTGCAACTTGCAGTGGTTGCAAAGAGTACATTAGAAAAGAAATTAAAGAAGATCTTGAACATCCTGCAAGATCACATTGAAACTAGGTGAATTCATGGATGATGAGCTGATAAAACTTTTGTTGATATTCTACACCATTAGAGAAGTCATATCCAGTCCTATAAATGAGATCTATTTCAATGCAGTTCGTGAAAGCAAGATATAGTTAACAATGATGTAGACTACTTAGATAATTTTAAGTAGTCTCTCATGTTTCTAGACTATAAGACATACTCCCTTTGTTCCTAAATACTTCATCTGATCCGTAATATAAGAGTCAACTGCAAAAAAAAACGATTTTTAAGAAAACATGTGAATGTTAGTTGGGTGTCTAGAATTAATGTTTCTTTTCCAATATTGCTCATATTCATTATGTTACTTTTAAGGCATACGCATTAATAAATATGAAAGAGAGTTATGGGCAAAGTAGGAAAAACTCATTAAATGAGGAGAGAATGTGATATGAGTTCTTATATTATGGACCAAAATCTTTCAAATTTTGAGCTCTTATATTAGAGAGCTGAAGGAGTATAAAATTATTTTCCCTAATTTGATTAAATTGAGGATGTTAGTTAATCTACCATAACCATTTAACCATATACCATTTTTTCCACTCTTCCTCCCTTGCTTGTTCATTATAGATAAGCATTATTAGGGTTTCTTTGGGAAAAATTTTGAAAAAATTAGGAAATGTCTTACATTTAGGAATACATTGAAATTTGAAAGTGGTCTTATATTTTTTTTTTTGATACATCGAAAAGAAAAAAATGATCTTATATTTAGTAATATAGGGAGCATTACTAATCTTGATTTTAAATGTAATTTTAATTTAATTTTTGTCAATTTATTTACAAATCACTTTTATTATTAGTACTCTTCAAACATGAATCAAGTAAGGAATTGAAGTTGGTAAAAAAGAAAAGTATTATGGATTTGAAGTTGGGGGAAAAGAAGATGAAAGGGGTGCTTTAGGAAAAAAAAAACAAAGCACACTAACATAACTAATAACACTAATTTACTAATGATGGTTCCATGCTTGCTATTTAATTGAAATAAAGTACCACAAAATCTCTAAATTAAGGTAAAATCATCAAGAACATGTTTATACACGTGTCAGTTATGAATATTAGGTTACTTTGATTATTTACTAGTTTATAAGTTTTTTTTTACCATAAACTAGTTTATAAGTTGAATAAATCAGACTTCAAGAAAAATATAACCATATACTCCCTCCGATCCCTAATATAAGAGCCAAAATTTGAATAGTTTTGGTCCCTAATATAAGAGCTCATCTCACATTCTCTCCTCATTTAATGTTTTTATCCTACTTTGCCTCTAACTCTCTTTCATATTTATTGATGCTTATGTATTTCTCTCTCTTAAAAGTATCATAATAAATATGAGTAATATTGGAAAAGAAACATTAACTTCAGACACCCAACTAACATTCACATGTTTTCGTAAGAAGCGTTTTTTTTGGCAGCTGGCTCTTATATTAGGGACCGGAGGGAGTACAATTTAATTCATAGTGATCAATCTTGCATACTTAAATGTAATTTAAAGGGCTAATTGACCGGAGGGAGTATTAATTACTAAAGTTAAAGGACTAATTTGCCCCCATTTGAACTTGTAGAAAACTGTGGGAGTTACAAAGTACAAAGTACAAACCAGAACGCAAAACTGTGTCAGCTCTTGTGTTCACTGTTAGAACTTCACCAGCCAACATAGTCTGAGGGTTTGTTTGGTTGTATGAAGAAAAGGAAAGTGGTATGAAAATAATTGAAAAGTTGAGGGTAATATGGTCATTTACATATATCCCGGGTCCCACAAGTTTTCTCTCTCTATCTCACACTTATCTTGGGGCCCACAAACTTTACTCTCTCATCATTACCCCTACTTTCCATCTTTTACCCTTTCCATTTCTAATTCTTAACTTTCTTTCACACAACCGCTCTTAACAATTAACATAAGGAAATAGAAACACACTTTATGTGAATGAATGCAAATAATAGTCAGTGTGAAGAAAGTCAATGCGGCTTTCAATTGGTGAGTTCTTCAAAGAGCTCCTCCATTATACCCAGTTGAAAAATCTCCATAAAGGTCAAGCTTTACATGCACAAATCATCAAAACTATTGCCCCTTCAAGTGTTTTCCTTGAAAACAACCTTGTCAACTTCTATGCCAAGTGTGGTCACCTTAATAAGGCCAAGCTTGTCTTTGACAACATCATAGAAAAAGATGTTGTCTCATGGAATTGCCTCATTAATGGGTACTCTCAAAAGGGTCCCTCTGGCTCTTCCTTTGTTATGGAACTCTTTAGGCTCATGATTGTAGAGAATACATATCCTAATGCTCACACTTTCTCTGGTGTACTCACTGCTGCTTCTAGTTTGTGTGATATTAATGGTGGCAGGCAAGCTCATACTGTTGCTATTAAAACTGCAAGCTTTTATGATGTGTTTGTTGGAAGTTCACTTCTTAATATGTATTGTAAAACGGGGTTGGTCGATGAGGCGCGTAAGGTGTTTGATAGAATGCCTGAGAGGAATTCAGTTTGTTGGGCTACAATGGTTTCTGGGTATGCTATGCAGGCTATGGCTGAAGAGGCTATGCATCTTTTTGAATCCATGCGTTGTGAAAATGAGGGAGGGAATGAGTTTGTGTTTACTGGTGTTTTGAGTGGTTTGACAATTCCTGAACTTGTTGACACAGGTAAGCAGGTTCATTCTCTTGCTGTTAAGAATGGGCTTTTGTCAATTACCTCTGTGGGAAATGCTCTTGTGACTATGTATGCTAAATGTGGGAGCTTGGATGATGCAGTGAAGACTTTTTACTCGTCTGGGAATAAAAATTCGATCACATGGTCGGCAATGATTACTGGTTATGCACAAAGTGGGGATTCAGATAAGGCCTTGAAGTTGTTTCATAACATGCATCTCTCTGGAATTGTGCCTAGTGAATTTACTCTTGTTGGGGTTATCAATGCTTGTAGTGACCTTGGTGCTCTTATTGAAGGAAAGCAGTTTCATAGTTATGCATTGAGGTCAGGTTATGAATCACACATGTATGTTTTGACAGCTATAGTGGACATGTATGCAAAATGTGGCAGCATAGATGATGCTCGCAAGGGTTTTGACTATCTAAGACAACCTGACATTGTTCTTTGGACTTCAATCATTACAGGTTATGCACAAAATGGGGATAGTGAAGGTGCTTTGAATCTGTACTGTAAAATGCAAATGGAAGGAATCATTCCCAATGCACTTACTATGGCAAGTGTCCTAAAAGCGTGTTCTAATCTAGCTGCTTTAGATCAAGGAATGCAAATTCATGGGCGGATTGTCAAGTATGGTTTCAATCTGGAAATCCCAATTGGAAGTGCTCTTTCTGCCATGTATGCAAAATGTGGAAGTATGGATGAAGGGTACCGTGTTTTTTGTAGGATGCCTACCAGGGATGTAATTTCATGGAATGCAATGATATCTGGACTTGCTCAAAATGGTTATGGCAATGAAGCTCTAGAGCTGTTTGAGGAGATGCGCTTGGAGGGTACAAAACCAGACCATGTCACATTCGTGAATCTTCTCTCTGCTTGCAGCCATATGGGATTAGTTGAGCAAGGTTGGAAATATTTCAAGATGATGTCTGATGAATTCAGCATTGTTCCCACAGTGGAGCATTATGCATGCATGGTTGATATCTTGAGCCGTGCTGGTAAACTGTATGAAGCAAAAGAGTTCATTGAATCGGCAAAAATTGATCATGGTTTGTGTTTGTGGCGCATATTATTAGGGGCCTGCAAGAACTATCGTAAGTATGATCTTGGTGCCTATGCTGGAGAAAAACTAATGGAGTTAGGCTCACCAGAATCTTCTGCATATGTTTTATTATCGAGTATTTATACAGCCCTGGGCAAGTGGGAAGAGGTAGAGCATGTAAGAAGAATGATGAAAGCCCGAGGTGTGACTAAAGAGCCAGGTTGTAGTTGGATTGAGTTAAAGAGTTTAGTTCATGTGTTTGTTGTGAAGGACCAGATGCACCCACAGATTGATGAGGTACGATTAGAGCTACAATCATTGACCAAATTGATGAAAGATGAAGGATATGAACCTTGTTTGGATCCATTGCCTGTCAGTGCTGGAGATGATTTGGAAGGTATAATTTGTTAGTGTTTCCATTGTTTGGTTCTTAACTTTTTTAATGATCAATGAAATATTTTTAATATGTTGGATGAAGCTCAGAAGCACATTCTCTTGAAGATTAGATGGTTTTATCAATGATAGAGAATAAATTCTTTTTATTCTAAGTACATCTGAAGTTATCCTATTAAGTGAGGCTATTCGTCTTTCTTCTTTGCTCAGTTGATTCTATTGCTTTATCTTTCTTTTACATGCATCAGACTTTGGGTTCATGCCACAGAAAATTGAACTTAACAATATGTTTTGTTTTGTTTCCTTTCCCCCCTTGTTTGGAAAATAAAGACCTTCTGAACCTACTTATTGATCTATGGTTCTGATTTTTCTGGAAATATATATTTACCTTTTGTACTCACTACTCACTAGCTTGTGGATTTTTCATGTAGATCAAGGCAGCCTAGACACAAGAATTGTAGGTTTCGGTGGCTAGTGATGTCAAAGCAAAAGAAGATATGCCCATGCTAAATGTAAGATTACTTTCCATGATCCTTTTTTATCAATTCATTGGTAATCATTATTTTTTTTATAGCAATTCATTGGTAATCATTATTGTGAGCAGATTGTTGTTCAAAATCCTTTTGATGAAGTTGATGTTTTTCGTATCAAAATTTTTTTTTTTATGCCATCTTCTTTTTTGATACATTTTATGCCATCTTTAGGATGTATACTACTGTTGAATGTGAGAAGAGAGGAGATTTTGGGAGAATGATTCCTTATTGATATATTATTATAAGAAGAAAAGTTACAATATATAGAATAAGAGAGGGGATCAGGGGAATGAAAGAGGAAATAATAATCAGCTTTTCAATCAAGGAATTAATGCTAGAAATCAAGGAATCGTTCACCCTAATCATGTAATAAATGCTCAGATTCTAACAACTACAATTGATTACTCTTCATAGATATCGAAATTATTTCCTTCACGTTACAGAGTGGATGTTAGTGTGTTACTATTGCTTCCTCCAACTGAACAATTTAGTGCTGATAAAAAAAAAACTGAACAATTTAGAAAGTAATTGTTTCTGTACCATTTTACATCATTCGGTAACTAAACATTTTCTTCTCATTTTGTGAATTACTCAACTTATGAACAATGTACTCTTTTTCAGGATCTTACCCTCTCACACTTGGTGCATCGGACTTCATTGTATTGAGGTTTTTGCTGGTTAATATTCCGCGAATGCAGAAGCTAACCAAATCAAGAAATTATTCAACATACAGAGTTTCTAAACAATTTGCGGATCAAAGTGCTTGTGGATGGAACACTAAGCATGTTAGAGAACGTGCACTTTTAATTGAGGCCATCTGTCTCATGCTTGCTTGTCTATTCATAACATTTTTGGGTCATTGACTCTTATAGATTGAGTCTAGTAAGAATTATTACACGTGCCAGCAACTAGTTTAGTCGTGAGATTGTTTACTAGGCATATAGATAGTGGCAAGAACAAGGTTAGGCAGAGGTAATTTATTACTTGGACAACCAGCTGCAATTGTATTATATTTGTCAGGATCCTGATATAAGTCTATATCGGTCTATGTTTTCAGCATTCATTTTTGTTAGTGTGAATATTGTATTTCAGAGAAAAATAAGGTGAAAAGAATGGGTGGATGTAATTTTGAGTCATGAAATGCATAATCATATTCATATCTTGTGATGTTATATATGAATTCATTAATGGTTGAATATGGGGATCTAATTTTTGTTCTGCATAGGACCACTTGCACTTTATGCTGTTTCTATTGCGAATATTTTATTTGGAGTGGTTATCGGTTTGTTTGTGCTGGCTAAGCTCTTAGTTTTTTTTTTCGTGTTATCTATGTCATTCATATCTGATCTTTTTTCTTCTTCCTCTCATTTATTATAATCTTTCTTCTCATCAATCTATCAAAATGAATTAATTTTGATTTTCTTTTTAAGGCATTTTACTAAATTTACATAGTTTTATTAAATATTTTGTTTCTTATGCATCTCTTAACCTTTGTTTATTGTTTGTTGAATATTGTGTTGTTCTGTTTTCATAGTATATTTATTAATTATTATTTTATTTTATTGTTGAATATTGTGGTTGTTCTGTTTTATTGTTTATTGTATATTGTTATTTATTTTATTATTTGTTTATGTATTATTTTATTTTATTTTTATGGTTTTATTGTATTGTGATTATTGTTTTATTGTTTATCGCTTTATTTATTTGTTATTATTTGTGCTAGTTTAATTATTATTAATGTTTAGTGTTTTTTTTATTGTATGTAATACTCTGCCTATAATGTAATCAAAAAAAAAAATACTCTGCCTATAATATAGCCGGTCCTAAGTCCGGATAAAAAAGAGTAGGTTGTGTTAGGCTTCGGCAGCCAACGTAAAATTTGTCTAATCTTAAAGCATGGACACACACAACCATTTTTGCAATATGTCATAGTCTAGCATTTTACAGAAGAAGGGATATATAAAGAAGCAAGTGAACGGGTGTAGGATTAGATTTAGTACGTGGAATATTAGAACCTTAAAAGGTAAAGCTTGAGAGATAATAGGTGTGATGAAGGATAGAAAGATAAACATTTTATATTTACAAGAGAATAAATGGGTAGGTGAAAAGGATAAGGATATTGATGGTTATAAATTTGGGTAAACTGGTAAAGTGAGTCATATGAATGGTGTAGGTTTAATTGTGGATGAAGTATGGAAGAAGAATGTGGTTGAAGTTTATAGAAGTGGTGACAGATTATTATAGATAAAAATGGTAATTGAGGAGGAAACAGTTAATGTAAACTGTGAATGATGGGCAGTTAAACAAAACAACAAGACATAAGATGGATGTGACAGAGATGAAAATGTTGAGAGTGATGAGTGATTATATATTAAAAGATAGGATTAATAATGATCACATTAGTGAAAGAGTTGGGGTAACATCAATTTCAGAGAAAATGAGAGATTATCGTTTAAGGTGGTATGAACATGTTCAAAGAAGAGAATTAGATGTGATAGTAAGAATAGTGGAGTAGATGGTAAGGGAGACGTATATAAGAAATAGAGGGAGACCAAAGAGAACTCTTGATGAAGTTATTCAAAAAGATATGTTAGTGACATGTTTATCTTAAGGAAAGAATAGGGACATAGCAATATGGCGTCGTGTGATCCATGTAGCCGACCCCACTTTGAGTGGGATAAGGTTTACGTTGATGATGATGATGATGATGAGGCTAAGCTCTTAGTTTAGTTTAACAAATGTATAAACTTTGCATAATATTTCATCAGAAAAACTTTGCATGATATTGGCAGTGTGACACATAGGTTATCGGGCACTTCTTGCTAATAAAATTGTTAACATAAGACTCTTCTACAATCTGTTTTTTGTTAAACACCACTCAATACTCTTGTGTTTATTGGCAACCGACTAATCCAGACTCGAGGATATCAGTGTTGCACACAATCTTTTAATAATTTATAAGTTGCAAATTTTCAAGTCATAAATAAATTGTTCCTCTCACTTTCAGATGTTGTGTGAAATCCGAGATTTATATTATACTTCAGTTGGGTAGAGACAAGCTTGCACAAAAATAATCAATAAACTAATTTGGATGTAAGATTGTCCTCTCTGCTAATGAGAACACTTCTCAGGATTCGAACATGTTCCCATCCTTATGCGGGTTGTAGTCCCCTTACTAGATTAACCAACTACTCGTTGATAACATTGTTTCTAAATCAAATGAAAAGTTGTGATACTATTTAAAATGATTGGACAAAATACAATGAAATGAGTTTCCAAGGAAGAACGTGTTCCTATCAATGAATGAGAAAATGAAAATGCTTCTTGAATTCGAAGAAATCTATTCTTGTACTTGTTTTATATGATACTTTATACATAATTACGATTTTTCACTTTTAAGTAGACCACCAAATATATCCATCAATTTATCTTAAACAATAAAAAGTATCTTAAAAAATTATTCATGTATTAATTTCCAATGATTATAACTAGATCATAAACAATTATTCATGTATTAATTTGGCCTATAAACATTAAATGGTATCGAATAGACCTGCAAATAATAAAAAAGTATCATATTGACCATATCCATCAATTTATCTATAACACTTTCAATCTTTGTTAAAAGGAAATTGATGATCTTGTTATTATGATATTTATTTTATTGTTTATTGGTTAATCTGATACCATTTACGCTAAATTGATACTAGCGTAATTATTTATTGGGCAAAATGGGTAAATTATATGGATATGTTTTGGTCTACATTAAATTAAATTTCCACCGCAAGACTGATCAATTCATTATTTGATTATTTAATTAAGGGTAAGGGACCTAATCTGCCCCCGAAGTAACCACCAAGGAGCGCTGAGCACCCTGAACTAACAACAGGCCCGTATCTGCACTCCAAGTAACCAAGGTGTTTAAAAACTATCCCGGTTTGACGGTCAATAACGTTTGACCGTTAGTATGCATATGTGGACGCCACGTGGAGACCTGTTTTGCCACCCGGCGCCTTGTCATCGCCACGTAGGATAAATTAATGTGGGTCCCACATTAAATAAAAAAAAAATTCTCCCTCCCTCCCCCTTCACCTCACCACCAGCCCCCCCCCCCCCGTCACCTCCCCCCCCACCCGCCCCAGCCCCCCCCCTCTCACTTCACCACCCGCCCCACCTCCCCCCACCACCAGCCCCACCCCCCCTTCACCTCCCCCTCACCACCCGCCCCACCCCCCCGTCACCTCCCTCCACCCCACCACCCGCCCCACCCCCCTTCACCTCCCTCCCCCTACCACCCGCCCCACCCCCCCTTCACCTCCCCCCCACCACCCGCCCCACCCCCCTTCTCCGTCACGTGCCTCACACGCCCGCCTGAGAGAATGGCCGATACACTCCACTGGGAGTGCCCTGACTGCTCCGATTTCTCCGCCGTCAACGTCGGCGAGGGCGCCGTTAACACTAACGGCTCCGGCGAACTCGTGGCGGCGATTCGCGCCATCGAAGCCGACGAGAGTCTGAACGACGAAGCGAAGGCCAAGAAAAGCCAGAGACTGTTGAGTGGAAAGGCTGTGAATGATGAAGAAGAGAGTTTTGAGAAGAAAGGGGGAGGTGAGGCGTGTGGTGGGGGGGAGGGAGGTGAAGGGGGGGTGGAGCGGGTGGTGGGGGGAGGGAGGTGAAGGGGGGGTGGGGCTGGTGGTGGGGGGAGGTGGGGCGGGTGGTGAAGTGAGAGGGGGGGTGGGGCGGGTGGGGGGGGAGGTGACGGGGGGTGGGGCTGGTGGTGAGGGGAAGGGGGAGGGAGGGAGAATTTTTTTTTATTTAATGTGGGACCCACATTAACTTATCCTACGTGGCGATGACAAGGCGCCGGGTGGCAAAACAGGTCTCCACGTGGCGTCCACATATGCATACTAACGGTCAAACATTGTTGACCGTCAAACCGGGCTAATTTTTAAACACCTTGGTTACTTGGAGTGCAGATACGGGCCTGTTGTTAGTTCAGGGTGCTCAGCGCTCCTTGGTGGTTAATTCGGGGGCAGATTAGGTCCCTTACCCTTTAATTAATTCTGTTCTGTACCTTTTTAGGCTGAAAATGCTAGAGTGAAGGCTGAAAATGCATTGAACACTAAAAATATAAACAGACTTGCTGAAAATTCTAGACTAAATGCTCAACTAATTGAAGTAAGGTAAGTCTCTCTATTTTTACCATATAATAATTCAATTTCATCATTTTAAATGTTATTCTTTTTCTCTCGCTATTTTTACCATATAATATAATTCAATTTCATCATTTTAAATGTTATTCTCCCCCTCTCTCTCTATTTTTACCATAGAAATAAGATTTGAATATGTGCGTATTATGATAAAAAAAAAGAATATGCTTGTGTAGAGTGTCTTAGAGAGTGTCAGATGGATGTCTTTTAAACATGCAAGTGTCTTCACTGTTTAATGTTTCATTGTTGTTGCACAGCTTGTCTAATAAACTATTTGTACGAAGGTTAGTCATTAGTGCTTTTAGGATTGACTAATAATCTGGGAAAGAAGCTTAGGTTGGAGTTCGAACAATGAACTAACTTTCAAACTTATACATTGTTATGAAAGGAATTGAGAATGACAAAGTAAATAAATAAAGATAGTGAGGCAATTGTGTAAACTACCCCTTTGAACCTTTACACTATGCGAGAGTGGGAAGAATTTTGGGTCCATGAACATGGACGAGTTTCTTAGTAGTATATGGAACGCAGGGGAGAGCCAAGCCATTAACTCCAATAACAACAACAACAACACAGGAGGAGGTTTGGCTATGCCTATGCTTATGAATGAAGCGTGTTGAAACTAGTGGATGGTGTATTCTTTGGTATGTTCAAAATTTTTTTTCCCCTCACGGTAAATACTTCCTCTCTCCCCTACGGTTACGGTTGACGCCAACCAGGTATGTAAAATTTATATGTGGCTTCGAAAAAGTGTTGGTAATCGTCTCTTCCAATCTAGTATTACTTTTATTTCTTTTCATTGTTTATACTTTTAGCTTTTCATTTGGTAGCCTCTTTCATGCTAATCGTCTCTTACATTGTATGTATATTATGATTTATGCATTCATTCATTATTTAGTTTTATTTTCAATGTTATATTAAGTTTTAATATCCTTTTATCAGCTAATATTGTTTAATTACTATCAACCCACCTCTGTTAATTGATCCGTCTCTTTATCTCTCTTTGTTAATTACACTTCTTCAAAAGTGGGTGAGTTTCCTTGAATTTTATTTCCTGTGTTTCTGCAATTTTCTACCTTCTCTCCACCATGTTTTCTGTTATCAAAACTCATCAAACATTTCTTCTATTAGTATAACAACTTCTAATCTGGAAATCAAGAATTCATGGCGATTATGGTCTTTTTTCTGCGTGGCGGAAATTACGCTTTGGTGCCCGGCAGTTATGCGAAAATTCTGTTTTTGACTAAGTTTTTTTTAAAAAAAATCCAAAAATATATATTACTTGTTTTTGTTTTTTTTTATTATTATTATTTTTAGAAAAAAAAATTCCAAAAATATATATTACTTGTTTTTGTTTATTTATTATTATTATTATTATTATTAAATTCTTATATTAATTTTTGTTTAGTTCCAGAAAGATGTATATGACTAAAATTTTGACTTTATGATTGATTTAGTTAATTTATGTCAAGGATTTTAGCATGTTTAGTTTTTTATCATCATTCTTTAATTGTTTATATTAAAGAAAAGTTAATCTTGACTATTAACATGTTTTTGTAACTTCGTGTCATGTTTGGTTATTTACCCTCGTGTGACTGTGTGTCCACTCTTGTTTCGTGACTTCATGTCACGTTTGGTTATTTACCCTCGTGTGACTGTGTGTCCACAGAATACACCGCCTATATTTATAGTCGGTCTCAAGCTCGAATAAAAGAGTAGAGTTGTGTTAGGCTTCGGCAGCCAACGTAAAAATATGTCGAATCTTTTGAGCATGGACACACGCATTGTTTATATCAATATGTCATTACTTGGTACTTCACAAGGGTTATCACACTATCATGGGAGAAGACATATAAAGAAACAAAAGTTCAAAGAAGAGAAATGGATAAGCAGTAAGAATAATTGATCAAAGGGTATGGAATCACTGCAAGAGAATGAGAGGAAGACCAAAAAGAACTCTTAACGAAGTTATTCATTGAGATCTTTTGATGAAAGGTTTACCTCCAAGTATGACTATTGATAGAGCACAATGACGTCGTGTGATCCATGTAACTGACCCTATGATAAGGTTTATGTTGATGATGATGATGAAGTAGACCACCAAATAATTAGAAAGTTCTAACAAAAAAAATAGAATGTGTTTAATCAATATTGACAATATTTTTTAGAGTAAATTTTTAATGTTGATATTTGATTAGCCGTGTGCACAAAGAAACTGTGACAAAGTAAGACTAACATACGCCTGAGGTGAGAGACCCAAATTACTCTCTACCTTTTCCGAGCACTAAAATAAAATTACCACCCCTTTTATATAAAAGTTTAATAAAACCCTGAAATAATAAAGGGAAAAGTACAAATAAAGCCCTCTGAATATATAAAAGGACAATCAAGGTCGTTAAATTTCCAAAAGGACAACCAAGGTCACAGACACTAAATTAACTAGTGCAGCATCCACATTAACAACATGCAGCATCCACATTAACAACATGCATATTTAACCATTGCATCATCCACATTAACAGTTAGAGCGTAAAATTAAGCATAACAACATTCTCATCAAACACAACACCATCCTCATTCCCATTAACCACTGGATTATTGTTAATTTGGTGTATGTGACATTGGTGGTCCTTTGGAAATTTAGCAATTTTATTGTTCTTTGGACTTTATTTATCTTTTTCACAATAACAAAACTTGTATATTTAGCTATCTGATTCTTTCTTTTTTTTGGACAAGAATTAGCTGTCTGGGTTGATTAATTAGAGAAATAAACAATTCATACACAGCCCAATCAGATAAAACTTCAGATTTGGGGCCCAAAACAAAGAATGAGAATGAAATGAAAAGAAGACGTTGAGGGTTACTTTAAGCGCCTCCCTGTTTCTTCGGTTTTTCTCTTCCTGGTAAGATTTCTAAGCTCCTTCCATTCCATTATTTCTGTTATATAACTTATCATAAATTAAATTACAGGCCCTTGTAATTTTTATTATTTACATTTCTTTATTTTATCTTCACATGATCCTGAACAAATTGTTTATGACATATAGTATGTGCGTGGCAGACAATTAAATCTATTAGTTTAGGGATCTTTTGTGTTGTTTCAATTTTATATCAATTGTTTAAATCTTCCTTTTATTTCTCATATTTTATGGGTTTTACAAATTCCTATCAATTTTGAAAACCAATTATAAGTTCTGATGAATTGTCAAAAGCTGGCAGAAAGTATATTTGAACCTTGAAGATATGTTAACATTATTTGAATTTGAATGAATGTTCAGCCTAGTGTAAGTTTCCTATGCATGTTATAGCATTAACAAAATTAGTTCTTAGTTGTGGCATCAAAATACTATCATAGTATCATAGTTTTTTAATCTGATTTCATTCCAGGTTGTTGGAGTGTCAGGATTTGTAAAACATTATGTTGTACAACAAGCCATATTGTTATCACTTGTAAAATATGGAAAACTCAGATGCAAAGGTGACAAATTCAATTCCATTACCACCAGTAGTAGTGAGTGAAGAGCCAGAGGCGAAAAAGCTTAAAATGTCTACCACCAATTCTGATGATGAAGAATGTGGTACGACTGCGGCGGGCATGAAGATAAGATACAAGCGCCGTAAAGTTGCGATCTTTTTTGCTTACTGTGGTGTTGGGTATCAAGGGATGCAGAAAAATCCGGGTGCCAAGACTATTGAAGGGGACATGGAAGAAGCCTTGTATGCGTCTAGAGCTGTCCCTGAACATGATCGTGGAAAGCCTAAACGCTATGACTGGGCTCGCTCTGCTCGAACTGATAAAGGTGTTAGTGCTGTTGGTCAGGTTGTCTCAGGACGTTTTTACATTGATCCGCCTGGTTTTGTTGACCGCCTGAATTCCAACCTTTCGCCTCAGATACGAATCTTTGGTTACAAGCGTGTGACGGCATCTTTTAATGCCAAGAAGTTCTGTGATCGGAGGCGGTATGTGTATCTCATTCCAGTGTTTGCTCTTGATCCATGTTCACATCGTGACCGAGAGAGTGTGATGGCTAGTGCGGGATCTGAAAATGAGCTTGTTAAATGTTTGCATTGTTCTGAGAGAGGTCGTAAGGTGCCTGGCTTGGTTGGTAAGAATAATGCAGGACTTAAAGTTACGGATGATTGCATTTCATCCAAAGAAGATGCTCCTGCTCTTCATTCTGCAGTCTCAGAGGATGGTGTTCCTGTGAACAAAAATGATGGTGAGATTCCAGTGGAGAGTTTGAATTCTGAACTTGAGTCTGCTGTTCCTTCTCATGATTCAAGCGTTGCTGAGAAAGAAAATGTTGATGAAGAGAAGGTGACTATAAAGGGAAGTGGATTTTGTTATGGTGAGAAGGAGAGGGAGAGGTTTAATAGGATTTTGAAGTATTATGTAGGGACGCATAATTTTCATAACTTGACCACAAGAACAAAGGCTGAGGACCCTGCTGCTAGACGTTTCATAATTTCATTCGATGCTAACACCACTGTGACAGTTGAGGGCATTGAGTTTGTGAAGTGTGAGGTTGTGGGGCAAAGCTTCATGCTTCATCAGATACGAAAGATGATAGGTCTTGCTGTTGCAATTATGAGAAATTGTGCGCCGGAGGCACTTATCGAGAAAGCTTTGCAGAAGTAATTTCCACTTTTGAAGTTTTTATTAGCTTCAATTTTCATAATGACGGACAACAACACTGATTCACATCGGATTTCATGTTTGTTTTTGCAGGGATGTTAACATTAATGTGCCTACTGCTCCAGAGGTTGGTTTATACTTGGATGAGTGCTTCTTTTCATCATATAACTCTAAATGGAAAGATAGTCATGAAGAAGTGTCTATGAAGGCATATGAGAAAGAGGCTCAAGATTTTAAAATGAAGTATATATATTCTCATATTGCTTCAACTGAGAAGAAGGATGGAGCCGTAGCCCTCTGGTTGCATTCTCTAAACCATAGGAATTATCCTGATCTGCGCATGGTCAATGAGGAAGACGATACCAATAAAAAGAGAGATGAAGTAGAAGTTACGGGCTAACAATAGCAAACCATTTCTTCAGAGTACCTTAAGAACTCTTGACTCGTTATTATTGATCTGTGCCTATTAATTTTTCCTCCTCATACCTCTTTGCAAGATAGGCTTATCTTAACTGTTTCTTTATTTATCATTCAGTTAGACACTCCTTTTTCACTCCATGTTGTATTCTTAATTTTCTTTTAATTAGCATGTAGGATTTTTGCTTGATCCACAAATTTCATGGTTATATTCAACTAAAAATGAAGCAAGTTGGTGTATAAATAATGATCAGGACTGGTTAACTTAATATGAGTACATATATGTTGGTTTTGGAAATTCTTTGCACTTTCTCATGCACTGGCCGAAGGGGTTAGAGAAGTTGGGATGTTGTTTCAAGTGGTGAATATAGCTATGATTTTTCTTATATTTTTATCCTTCTCTTACTTGTTATGTTAATGTCCTGATTTTCGGCCGAATAATGGCTTAATGGTCTTGAAGATTCTGTTCGAATGGGTGAATCTGAGTTGTACAGGGGGAAAACACTGATGTTATTAATTCTATGTTAAGTGAAAAAGGTGGTTTTAATTGTAAGATATATGAAGAATTAGTGATTATTCTTCGGTTGTCTTAGTCTCCTTGCTGCTTTTAGTTGTAATGCTTTAAACTATTTTGTAAAACTTAATTGTTACAATTTTCCTACATTTTCTAACTAACAAAGATGCTATGTTAATTATGTTACTTCATCTTTTTAGTAATTATATTGAAACTGAAAATAGTTCTGCCCAGACTAGTGTACTAGTGGTTCTGTGAAAAATGTAATCTTCTATTTGTCACCTTGTGAAGTTGGGAACTGATATTATAGATTTAAAAAGTATGCATCTTCATTAAAGTTAAAGTAGTAGTTGGACTGAGAAATGAAAGCATTGGTTGGAGGTTTTGAGATGCTGTTGTTGAGTGAATTCTTATAATTGATGAATGAACCACATAAGTGCTATAAATTGTTGAACTAGTTAATTATATTTAAAGGGAGGGTTATGCACTACATTTCATTTTCTTCGGTGAAGCAATTTCTTTGGTAGAGTAAAGTTGAGATTTAATAACTTTGATAATCTTAAAATCTTTGGTGAATCATGGTCTTTCTTTTGGATAGGTTTCTTGTTGCATATTGATTTTGAATCACGGTTATCTGAATTTTTACTTTAATGAACTTTTTATTATTATTTATTGACTGTTAGACATTTGAGTTCTTGATGATTGAAGAATGATTTCTCTTAAATGAATGACATTTCTTGGATTTCCTTTTTGGTTATTCTATTGAGATTTGAACTTTATTGAGATTTGAACTTGTTTCTTAATGTGAAGTAGGATGGAAGTGTGCTTCGTTTGATTCTAACTCGTTGTAGCTCCCATTTCACTAAGTCCTTCTACTGAAATTTCTTCTAGTTGCTGTCATATTCTGTATATATTGGCAGCTATTTTTTTCTGTCATTTCATGTATTTTGGTAGTAGAGTTTTGATGTTTGGTGCTGAAATTTATTGCTGCCCTATTTTCGCATAAATCTGAAACTAATTGATGTTCTCTAATATTGATATGATAAAGAAGCTTTATTTGTTTGTTGTTTGATTGGTAAATAATGACTTAGATTGATGGAAGTTATGATTACTGGGATATTAAGTTTTGTATGGTTGAAGGTGGGAATTGAATAAGCAATTGCAGACTCCCTTTATCTCCTTTTACCTTGGCTGACCTAAAGGCATGAAGGGGAAGGATGTGTGTGGTAATAAACTTCTAATTGAGGAATGTATATGCACCAATTTGAATTGGAATGAGTGTATTATGGATGTGGATTTCAAAATGTTATGAAATGTGGTTGGTAAAGATTCTTTGAATGAAGCAAGGATATAATATTTGACTAGTAAATTAAGAATCAAAATGACTTCTAGAAATAACCTGGCGGGTTGGCGTGAGTGGTAAGTACTCTCGTCCCTTAAACAAGTGGTTGGGGGTTCGATCCCCAACCCTTGTGAATGGAGCAAATTCACAGGCCAGCTGACTACCCCCCTACATGGGACTTCAAAACAGCGAAGGATTAGTCCCACTTGACACGCGGGTGGGATACCCTTGAGAAATAAAAAAAAAATGACTTCTTGAAATGGAAATATTAAGGAAGGGTTGAGTATATTATATACAAGAAACACTGGTTTATTAATAGTCATAAATTTTTATGAATTTAGAGTTTAGGTCTATGATGCGATTTTACATTATTTCTACAAGTTTACTTGAAGTCACTAGTTTGACAACTTTTATAGCTTTTCACGAAAATGAATATGTCAAAATTTTCTCAATGAAATTTCTTATGTGCTTTTATTCACTTTGATATTATTGATATTTCTGTTTTTCCATTCTTATATTCTTATATTTGCAGTTTCTTTATGTTTTAACCGTTTCCTTGTGATTTTCATGCATGTGAAACTTTAAATTAATTTCATTTCAATAATAGTAATTCTAGAGTTCAGAATAGTTGTGCATAAAAGCTTTCTTACCAAAAGAGGGAAACACAAAACTACGAGGAAGATAAATGAATTATCGTTGTGCTCTTCCCGAAATTTTATAACCTTCTTAAATTAATTCATGGACTGGATTGCTCTGCCTTTGTTACAAGTCGGTTCAATTACTGATGAATGAATAAGTTTGTTAATTCTGCCAAAGTAGAAATTAAAACGTGTTGAGTTGTTTTTTCCCAGTAAAAAACACTACAAAAACTTGCTACCAACGGAATCTTCTAATGTACTATAAAAGTAGAGGCCATCTTAGTACTACTGGCTGCAACTTGCAAGTAAGCCACCTAACTTCTCAACAATATATGTTATGTTTGACATGATAAAAAAAGTATATTATGAGGTGTAATTTAATTTTAATTGAAATTTTAAATTAATCAGATATAACAAAATAACAACGTAAACCTTATCCCATTTAAATGAGATCGGCTACATGGATCACACGACGCCATTTAGCTCGGTCCCTAGTCATTCCTGAAGATAAATTTTTCACTAACATATCTCTTTGAATAACTTCATCAAGAGTTCATTTTGGTCTCCCTCTATTTCTTATATACGCCTCCCTTTCCATCTGTTCCACTATTCTTACTGGCTCATCTAATTCTCTTCTTTGAACATGCTCATACCACCTTAAACGATATTCTCTCATTTTCTCTGAAGTTGGTGCTACCCCAACTCTTTCGCGAATGTGATCATTACGAATCCTATCTTTTAGTGTATACCCACTCATCCATCTCAACATTTTCATCTTTGTCACATTCATCTTATGTTCTTGTTGTTTTTTAATTGCCCAACATTCACTACCATATGACAATGTTGGTCTAATAGCTGTTCGATAGAATTCTCCTTTTACTCTAGTTTGAACCATGCGATCACAAATAACCCCAGAAGCTTTTCTCCATTTGCACCAACCAGCCTGAATTCTATTATTGACATCTCCATCTACCTCACAATCTTCTTGTATAATTGATCCTAAATACTTAAACTTATCCACCTGATGTATAACATGCTCTCCTAATTTAATTTCTATGTCCTCATTGTTTTGTCTACTGCCTACATATATTTTGTCTTACTCCTACTTATTCTAAAACCTTTAGACTCTAAAGTCATCATCCATAACTCTAATTTCCAATTAATTCCATCTTTTGAATCCCCTAATATTACTATATCATCCGCGAAAAGCATGCACTCAGGAATTTCTTCTTGTATACTCTCAGTTAAGGCATCCAATACAAGGTTAAATAAATACGGACTCAATGCCGAACCTTGATGCAACTCAATTCTTATTGGAAAATCAATTGTTTCACCTACCGGTGTTCTAACTCTAGTCATTACTCCTTCATACATATCTTGAATAGCACTAATATACTCAACTTGTACTTCTTTCTTTTCTAAAACTTTCCAAAGTAAATCTCTTGGCACTCTATCATATGCTTTTTTCAAATCAATAAAAATCATGTGCAAACCCTTTCTTATACTTCTATATCTTTCCATTAAGCCTCTAATTAGATATATTGGTTCTGCAGTTGACCTTCCCGGCATGAAACCAAATTGTTTTTTTGATATGCTAGTCTCAGTTCTTAACCTACGCTCAATTACTTTTTCCCACAACTTCATTGTATGACTCATAAGTTTTATTCCTCTATAATTTGCACAATTTCGAATATATCCTTTATTTTTATAAATAGGTACTAATGAAGATTGAGAAACCATAGAAAAGAGAATGGAGGGGATTAGTAGGCACATCTCGAGAGTGTATTTTCTGGGCATGAGAAACTTAACATGTGAAATTCCATATATAATTTTTCAAACTCGATAAATGGTAAACTGTTCAATCAAATCATTTGTGTAACTATCGTAACTCGACAATCAAGTACATAATCTCCAAAGAAGTTGCCTTCATAAGGCACAACTATTTTATGTAAGAGAAAAAGATTAAATCTACCCATGCTCATTTCTAAAATATTTGCCTAACACCATATTAAAAAATGTGGTTCAAATATGTACACACACTATGAAATAGTTCTTCAATGTCACGCACATTAAACCCTTCCAACAGTTGTTAAGCTTGAGTAGTAGGTCATACTCAAATGTGATAATTTACTTAATTCATATATTTTTGTTTGAGAAAAGGTCATCGTTGAGTTTTAAAACATTTTTTTGTCATTAAACACTTTAATTTTCTCCAATGTTGATATTTTTTTTCTTTGAGAGTAAAATTTAATTAACAAGTATATATATATATATATATATATATATATATATATATATATATATATATATATATATATATATGACCTTACTTAGGTCAAGTTCATCCATCCAGGTTCTCCATTTCTCCAATTACAGACCGTTAGATTGAATAGATGATTGTTATAAAAGGACATGTGTCACTCCTATAATAAAAGAACTTGAGAACCTGGAGAAATGAACTTGAGGTAAGTTTTTCCCATATATATATATATATATATATATATATATATATATATATATATAGGTAATGGACATAATCTACCCTCCAAGTAACCACCCAAGAGCACTGGGCGCCTTAAACTAACAACAAGCCCTTATTTATACTCGAAGTAACCAAAGTGATTAGAAAAACCCCGAGTGGACGGTTAATCACGTTTGACCGTTAATCTGCCCATGTGGCCGCCACGTGGGTTAAATTTTTGCCACGTAGGATAAGAGTAATGCACCTAATCTACCCTCCAAGTAACCACCTAAGAGCATTGGGCACCCTAAACTAACAACAGGCCCATATTTGCAATCGAAGTAACCAAAATGGTTAAAAAATACCCTCAGCGAATGGTCAATCACGTTTGACCATTAATTTGCTCATGTGGCCGCCACGTGAGTTAAATTTTTGTCACGTAGGATATGTCATGTGTAACATCCTAATTTTTTTAAAGAAAATATATTTAATTATTATGAAACCCCTTTATTTTGAAATCTATTTTAAACACTTGTAAAAAAAAATAAAATAGAAGAAGATGGGTTGAAACCCCTACATGAATTAAGTGTTATTAAATAGTGTTAGGAAAAAAATGTAATTAAAATTGAATAAATAAAATTATAGATCTTCTAATGGTCCATTGAGAAAAGACCCCATTATTTGAAGCCCAATTGTAAAAGTGAAAAACCCTTAATCTCTTACACCATCATCACTGCGCCGCACCTTCACTCATTTTCTCATTGTTTACTCCTTCCTTTCCTTGCTTTCTTTACTCACGTGCAGTGACAAGTTTTGTCTTCATGCTAGGTAACTTTTCATAACACTATCATAATAGAATCCCTTCATTCTTTTCATACTACTATTATATATATAATCTACAAATATTTCTTCACACGTTTTTTTCTCTTGTGCAATTATTTTCAAGTTTTATTCTATTTTGTCTCCATCATCAAATCTATATTGTAGAACAATTTCCTTTATTTTATTTAACCTTTCAAACCCTTAGCCACTGTTATAAAAGAACACATATTTATATTTATTAGAAATTCTCATTCAAATGGTTTTGTTCTCTCTAAATATAGTTCATCTATTTATTTTCATGATGAAATCCTCCTGTCACAAATTCAATTTTTAGTCTTTTTCATTTTCTACTTTATTACTTTATGACAGGGACGTAGCTATTTATTTATAATTCCATAAAATAAACATAAAGATAATTCATACAATGTTTTAAACGTTTCTTGCCATTTTACTATATATTAGACTTCAAAATGTGTAGTTCGTGGGTCACTATTATTTTTTATATTAGGATAGAAGCCAAACATATAGGCATAATGTATAGTTTTGGAAAAGTAATTTAGAGTGACATAGTAAATTTCAAGAAAATATTAATAAATAGTTGTATGGCCTTTGTAGATTTTTATAGAGCTTTGGAGTAATTTTTTGGTAAATTATCTTAAGTTGAGGAGTAACAGGTAACTCTGAATGATTCTTTCGTATGCTTGTAAGTTATGTATAATTATAATCTGACTGATTACTGATTGCCTCTTAATTTAAAAATGTGCGCTGTTACGATTAGTTTGTTCCTTTTCAAGCATGCTTGTTATTAAATTAGTATGTTCCTTTTCAAGTATGCTTGTTGTTAAATTAGTTTGTTCCTTTTCAAGCATGCTTGTTGTTAACTGTTTTGATATGTAATATGTGAATGATAAGTACTTTGAATCTTTTTAAACATGCTTGCTTATATGATGATATTATATTGTGTTAGAGAGTGTATTATGGTAATTGGTGAACGTATATATCTGTCATTGCATGAGCATCTGTTATGGGATACGGATTAGAGGAGGATTATGTGATGATGGATTTTTATACCACCACTCGGTGCACAGTGGTAGTGGTACTTGTCAGGGCCCTTTCTTCTATGTCTTCCCTTGCCAGGATTGCATGGAAGTTATGGGACATGTGACACCTCCTTATATTTGTTCTTTAAGGAGGGGAGTCATAGTCCATACTTGAGCTCTATACCTCGGCAGGGTATATCTCATGTACTGGTGAGCTTGGGATAATTTATTTGATTAGATTTATTTCTGTTTGGACTATATGTTAGCCTATGGCTCCTGTCAGCTGTATAAGGGTGGAAGTGATATAAGGGAGGCATACTGCATTTATGCATGAGTAAAATCTGAATGTAAAGGAACCGTTTTTGAATTAAGAGGTCAATCGATATGGATAAAGAGTTGATTTGTACGAACAATTATGTGAATGACCTTTGTATTATAATTATATGTAATTTGCTTGTGTATGTTAGGAGAGTTCAGTAGTTACTGAGATGTCGATCTCACCCCATTATTAACATTTTAGGTGATGGATCTAATAGCAAGCCGGGGAAGGCACTTGAGGTGTAAGCACGTTTTGAGTTATATTTACTTTGTCATTGACCTTAACCTTTAATGTTTTTGCTGGGTGTTACAATCATGGATATATTTTTAAGGGTGTTACATCATGTGGTGCCCACATATAAAAAAACAATTCCTTTTGGGGGTGGGGCGGTGGTTGTGTTGGGGGGATGGGGTGGGGCTGTTTGGAAGTGATGAAGAGAGAGAGGGAATTGTATTTTTATTATATGTGGGCCCTACATGACAAATCTTACATGGAAAAAATTTAACCCATGTGGCGGCCACATGGAAAGATTAACGGTCAAACGTGATTGATCGTCCACTCGGGTATTTTTTAAACACTTTGGTTACTTTGAGTATAAATATGAATCTGTTGTTAGTTCAGGGTACTCAATGCTCCTGGGTGGTTACTTGGAGGGTAAATTAGGTCCAACACCCTTACCCTACGTGGCAAAAATTTGTCCCATGTGGCGGCCACATGGGCAGATTAACGGTCAAACGTGATTGACCATCCACTCGGGGTATTTTTTAACTACTTTGGTTACTTCGAGTACAAATAAGGGCTTGTTGTTAGTTCAGGGTGCCCAGTGCTCCTAAGTGGTTACTTAGAGGGTAGATTAGGTCCATTACCATATATATATATAGGGTGAAGGGGCAAAACTAGCCACCGTAAATTTCCAAATGGACAACTTTGACACCCATAAATTGGATGGTGCAAAACTGTACATTATAAATCAAAATGGGACAAATTTAGCCACGCCGTTAAGTTTAAGCTAACAGACGTTTGTGTTGGCGTGGGGCCCACCTTCATTAAATCAAAATGTCTGTTAGCTTCAACTTAACGGCGTGGCTAAATTTGTCCCATTTTGATTTATAATGTACGGTTTTGCACCATCCAATTTACGGGTGTCAAAGTTGTCCAATTGGAAATTTACGGTGGCTAGTTTTGCACCTTTGCCCATATATATATATATATATATATATATATATATATATATATATATATATATATATATATATGTTTTGAATGTATATCTTAGATTTGTCTTTCGACTACAAATCTTATATATCTCTTGTGCGTTGCACGAAGGATTTTCGCTAAACATGAGCATTCTTGAATGACAAAATTATGCTAAACCTAGTATCTCCAAAATGCTAAATGACTCAAGACAAATCGTTCTAAAAAAGCATTACTTACAACAAAGGCCATCACACATTAAAAAAAAGCGGCCGGAGACTTGTGGGCTGTATTTTCTGGCGAGTATTTTTAGCTTCCAGGGAGGGAAAAGTTGGGGGCTTTGTTTGGCCGGAGAAATGGGTTTTTCCGGTGAGACTTTGCATCAGTTTGACATAGAAAATGTTGTCATACAGCTCCAAGAAGAGAATTAAAGTCTTAAGCAACACAATGAAAATATCTCATCAAGGTGGGATGCACTTGAGTTATCTGGTGGTGATGTCAACAATTAACTCAGACATTAAAATTAATCATGACACATCTTAAAATATGATGGTTACTAATTAGGATACTTGACTATATTATGGTTTTGTTGCTTGTTTGATGTATTTTGAATTCAGCATTTTAGTTATTTTTTTTGGTAGTTAATTTGTTGATGATAAATTGGTTATTCATAACTCCTAAAATTTTTATAAATTAGCTTTATACTATTATTATTATTATTATTATTATTATTATTATTATTATTATTATTATTATTATTATTATTATAACATGTCCTTCATTTAATTTTATTTTAAGTCGTTGACTTATAAAGATTATTTTACAAAAATGTGTAATTTAAATATAATAAATTAGTGACGGAAATGTTGTCACACATTTGTGCAGAAGGTGCATCACAAATATTTTTCATCTCAATTTTTTGATAAAATAGAGATGATATTGTCTGTCACTAATCGTGACAAAACAACTTATTCCTATAACTAGTTGTCACCGCTTTGTCTCAAATACATGTTGAGTTATCTCAACTCTTAGCGATAGAATTCATAATTGGGGACAGATTTTTCGTAAAAAAGTTGGGACGTAACAACTATCGCTAATCCGTAACAAGACTCTTATATTTTGTCATAAACAAAAAACAGTGACAAGGTTGTTGGAAACAAAACAATTTCTTTCACTAGTTTGTCTCAAACATGTTTGTGACGGGATTGGTGATGGAATTTCCGTCGATAATATGTTTAGTGGTAGAAATTCCATTGCAAAGTTCCATTGCTAATATCATAGTCTTTTTTTTGTAGTGGATGCTCCTAAATGATGCAATGTCTTTTTAAGGGAATTGATTTAGGGTCCCATAGAGTAGACTTAATATTAGAAAAATTCCAATGAATGCCTGAATCTTGGGTCACAAGGACCATTTTTATATTATGTTCTAAAGTCAAATGACAATCTTACCCCTTTAAAGACATTAAAAATCTCTTAACGTACGGTGCTCAAGAACTTGTTATGTATGGTCCGAAATTTGTTACCCAGGTTCTAAATATTGTTAGTAATCAAAATTCAAAACCTTGTGAACAATTGTTAGAAAGTTGTTTTCATAATCCAAAAGTTGTGACAAAGACACTTATGTTCTATTATAGTTGGACTTAAACACATTAATAAAATTAAAATACTTGTGACAGGTTTTTCAATAACTAGAGGGTTAAGCTGGTATAATTAAAACATTAATCAATATATAAATATGGGTAGTCAGCATAATTCATTAAAGATGAACATTTCAAAGTTTCTGTAGAGGGGAAAAAGAACTTAATTACACTACTTGAAAGAAAATATTATTCTCCAGTCCATAGAATAAATTAACCAAGAGCAACAACAATCAAATATATTGAACATATGGAAATAAAACAGCATTTAGAATGACCAACTTAAGTATATTAAAATTTCTTCTACATAATTTCTAAAATTGAGTGAAGGGCAAGTTAGTGATTTGGAAGAGACAACAATATTAGAAAAAAAGCGGCACACATACATTTTAGGAAAAGGAAAAAAAAAGTGAGATGCTTCAACCTCTCTCTTGATCTGACGGGTAACTGCTTCTGGGAAAATTCAACCACTTTCTATCAGGTTGACCCATCATTATTCATACTCCTCCTCTCCATCGACCCATTATAGAATAAAAGCACGTTCATGGATGAGCTTTGGTAGGTATCTCTTACTAATGAAAATAAAATTAGTTTCTTTAAATTTATTTGTCTAATATCAACAGAGTCTTCTACTGGATAAAAATATTGCAACTTGCATTACAAGTAAGCCTCCTTATTTATATAAGTTCTTCTTTGTCTCACTTCGAGTAATCCTCATTATTTATATAAGTTCTTCTTTGTCTCACTTCACTTAACAATGACATATGCTAAAGTTGCCCTGCAAGTGCTCCCACGACACAAGTGTGGAAGAATGTAGCTGAGAGTCTTTCTTTTCCCCCTCCCATAGAGGCGACGGAGGAGCAATCAAGAAAATGAAGCATTCGTTTAAAAATGTGGTTCTGGGCACATTATTTTGGGGTGAAAAGTATGATAGGTGTCATGGTTAAGATGGATTTGATTACGGAAATTTTAAGAAGAAAGTCGAGTCGGTCACGTTAATTCAAGTTTATGTTACATTCTTCAGTCACCAGGGCGATGATATAGTCGTTCCTCTTTTTGGGGTGAAAAGTCGAGTTATTTCTGTTTTTCTGTTCTAATATTATGTATATTCTATATGACTAAAAATTAATTCCCTTTTGTTTGATACCATATAAATTATATGTGTTCCCCTTTTAGTATCAGAACTTATAATGGTGTTACACCTTGGCGTCTCTTGAATCATATTAGCTCTTCAGTAAAATTTATTTAATTAATAAAAAGTAAATATGAAAACAAAACTTTTTATCTCATTGTTACGACAAACTTCTTAAATGCCCGAGAGTTTTGTAGTAAAAATGAGAGCTTTTTTATCATATTTACTTTTTATTAATCAAATAAAATTATTTTTTAATGATATTGTAATGCTTATCCTTTTGTTTCTACTTTTGTCAAAAATGACATTGTATCTTTTATAATGAAAAATTTATATCAACAAAACTAATTTTAATTATAGACATGATAAGTATTTTATTCATCTTTTTTCACGATACAATATTATTTATATAAACTTAGATTACTTAAGAAATAAACTATATTATAAAAATTTATTTTTTCTTCATATTTTATTTTTGGGGGTGAAATTGCACCAAAAAAATACTTCATGGGTGGATTTGCATCTTTTGGAAACTTCTGGGGGTGTATTTCCACATTTGCCTAGCCATGTGTCACTTATTGGCGGGTCCACAGTCCACATCATCTGCCACGTGGACGCTAGGAGACGACATTAATCAACAGGCCTAACGGAAAGGGGACCTTGCACAAAAATTTTTCTTAGAGTAGAATTACACCTAAAAATATATTAGGGGATCTGCACTTTTTGATATACATCCGTGAGATTTGCACATTTGCTTAGCCATGTGTCGCTTTTTGGCGGGCCCATAATCCATGTCATCTGCCACATGGACGCTAGGAGACGACATTAATCAACAGTCCTAACGGAAGGGGGACTTTGCACAAAAGTTTTACTTAGAGTAGAATCTAATATATATCTTAAAATCTCCTATTTGAACTACTTTGCTTTCACACATAAACCTGATTTGCATGTGGTTTTGATTATTATTAATTATTACTAAAAAGTTAAAAATGAAAAAGTATACAATGCTGTTATTACCAAAAAAGTTGATATTTCCAATAACAATAAACCATGAGACCCCAATTCCCAAATCAAACACCCTAAAACCCTAAAACTAATTTCATGTCCTGCTACCTCTTTCCAACAACTCACCATCTACGATCTCTCCTCCTCTTCATATTCTTCCCTCACGGCCTCACTTTTACCTCTGTCCTCTCCTCTCATCTCCTCTCCTCTCCTCTCCCAGTTACAGTCTTCCTTTCTCTGTTCCTTCACATCCCACCTTGAAGCACGCTGAAAGCGAGGTCGAGGACAGGCAAAGGGTGAAGACAATGGCGGTGGACGTCAGATACTCTGTGACGACGCCGTGTCCCATCCCTTCTCCATCTTCGCCATCTCCTTCTTCGATCTGTGATGGGAAGCTTTGGTTGTGACAAAAAAAGTTGATCTGTGGCGATGGTGGACGGCGAACGGCGGCGGCGGCGACTGGCAGATCACCTTGAAAACATTAAAGGTATAATATTTGATTTTCTTTTCACTCTCTTTATCTGTTCTATTTCTTCTACTTCATAGACCACCAACATTTTTCTCTTACATTTGCCCTCTAGCACTCAGATCTTGACCCCATCTTCATATTTTTCCCTTGCCCATTGTGTTGGGGATTTAATACTGTTTAATGAACTTTTTCGGTACTCAAGTTTCATCTTCTGCTTCCGTGCTCTCGGATTTATCATGTGTTTGGACCTCTTGCATGTTAAACGAAGAGGGTTTAAAGGCATTATTTTGGTACTCGACGACGGCAAGTCCTTTGAATCTTCTTCATTCTTCTTACATTTCTGCAATTTGAATCATACAAATATTGAGCTCCATTGTCATTGAATTTCCACTATTACCAGCCTAATTAAATTTCATTTTAAACATAGTCATGATTATGTATAACCATTCTCAATTTTTTTGATTAAAAGACAATTTCATTAAAATTAAAATGATTACAAACTAAGACTCTCTTATAGAGCTATATAAGAGAGTTAGTTATTAAAGTACATGCTGAAACACAAAAGGAGAGAAAGTTAGACAATAGGCAAGCATAATAAAATTGGAACCAGAAACAACTAGCGCTAACCAACTCCATTTGAGGTAGAGCATTCTGCAGTAGATGGTAGAATCGATTGAAGAGGTGACGACCAAAAGAGAGAGTTAAAGCAGACTCATAATCTGCAAGGAGTTCCATAAAAGATACGCCACTACGAAGTATAAAACTATACTTCACGACGTTGTCACCCACAAGAGGGTGATAGAAGGAAACGGAGAGACAATCTCCGCAAGAGTCTTTGACGACACTAACAACCATTTCAGCCAAAAAATGCAAAGGAACCTGATGGAGTATGATCATCATAGCTGTCTCACATATGAAAATTTGGCAACCAACCCAAGTATGCCTCAGAGAAACACATTTTACTCGACCAAATAACCAAACAAAGAAACAAGTAAGAAAATAACACCAACAACCCGGGAGCAGCATTACATGATGGACCTCTAAGTGGCTGCTGATGAACTTAGAGGTCCTCATCGTGATCATCCACTCACGCGGAGCTTTTTGGCACAAGCTCCGCTGAAACCCAGACTTTGAACATGAGGGATATCGTTCCATGGACGTTTCCTTAAAGAGCAGAAGAGTGACACGTTGCGGTGAACATGAGAAACATCAACCGCCGATGTTTCCTTCTGTGAAAGATGGTGATAATGAAGGTCGACTCTCTTTTTCTCCAAGCTAGTGCGCTCTCGATTCTTAAAAGGAAGGTTTTTCACTTGAATCACATGTCTCTTCTTAAAAGGAGGAGGATAAACAATTATTTCTCCCCAAAATCTCTTTCGTTTCATTCTCACAGATGGATATTGCTTGGGGTTGGCCACCTTGCTTGATAAAGATTTACCAGCAACAGGAATTTCACAAGCAATAATAATGTTGGAAGAAGACTCCTGCCTTTTAAGAATGGATGCAGAAAGACTTAGCTGATAATCAGACCTTGGAGAACTATTAAGACAAGGACGTTTGTTGACACAACTTTCCTTTTCCAAATTTTCCCATTTTCTTTTACAAGGGTTTCTATCCAGAATAGGAACAAGTTTAATCCTTGTCTCTTGGAAGTTGAACCAATAACACCCAGAAAATCTATCATATTCAACACCTACTGATTTGTTGCCAACAACGGAAATCATCCCTTTAGCGTGGAATGTAGTAGAAGCTTTACAGTACCTATCGACATGGCCAATGCTGAGACAATGTGGACAAAGTCTTCCAACCTGTTCCAGAACAATGTGAACTCCTTTGATATGATCATGAAAGAAACTTAGGCTTTCCAAATTGAAAGAAGACTTCCTTTCAGAAAGTTGAATACAAACACGCAGACATTTTCCTTTGCAAAGACTTGTATTATCATAGCAAATGAACTTCCCTAAACTATCCCCAAAGAACTTTGCTGCCTTCTCATTAAGGTTATCTAGAGGTAAGCCATAGATCTGAATCCAAATTAAGAGACAAGCTTAGGGGCGATCGGCGGTGCACGGCGGTGGTCGGCGATGGTCAGCTTAGGGGTCAAGAAGGAAAGAGAGACAAGCTCTCCAGGTTTGATGGGCCTTCCATGAGCAAATTAAGAGATACTTGAGTGGAGTGGAAATGGTGTTCGGAGAGAAACTAGTCCTCCATGCACGGTGGGGGGTGGAGGAGTGTCCTAATGTATAACCATTCTCAATAATAGTGGTTCACATGGCAAACCTAACATAATACTTCATAATTCATGAGTATCTGCCACATAAACCATGACTCACCTAACATAATCATTATTCGTGAGTGTCTGCCACATAAACCTGGACAGAAAATTAATTGACATAATTGGGACCTATAACATTCATTGAGGGATCAAGTCTCCCCAATTCATTCTAGCGTGATTCTAGCCCACAATGGTCATGGTCATGATTATGTATGACCATGATTATAATAGTGGTTCACAGATGCACGCATAGCAAAACTTTAATTAGTGAGTATCTGCTAATAGTGGTGAACTTTGAAATCCTGCCAAGTAAGTGTAGAATTCCAGATATAAGCAAAAGGATTTTTGGACATATTGGGAGCATGTTCTTTAATTATGCTTAAATGTAATGATCATTCTTATATCTAACAATTTGTTCATATATGATTTAGGTGCTGATGTGTATTTGGAGTATCTTGGTCCTGATAAATATATCCTATAAAATTGAGCATTTAATTTCTTCCCTTGACAGTTCAAGCATCAAAGAACCTGAAATGGTATGTGATTAATGCTTACATGTTTCTCAAATTACTCAAATTGCTACTAATAAACACCTACAGTTTCTTCAGTTAAAAAATGTACAGTTTCAGTTATTGAAACGTAATGCAGACTATGTGATTGGACCATATTCTATGATGACTTTTATGTCAAGACAAAGTCATGTCTTTTTTATATGAACTGCTATGCACTTTTGTAGTACTAAATTGGTAGTATTTTCATGCAAGTATCTGTCTTTATGCTAGGAATGAACAAAAAAAGGCTTGAGTTTAACAAATGATTTTGTTAAAGTTTCCTTGGCAGACAAGTAGATGGTTAATGGGCTTTTTCCTATTGATGCCTTCTATTTGCAATTTTTGGCTCAAATTTTACCCCCAAGAAATGAAAATCAACTTGCTTTTGGGATAATATTTTTTTGTTTTTGGTAAAATGTTCTTGGTATAAACTTCACATTGAGTATTCTGATTTTAAGATTTAAGTCATGAGAAAGAAGCATGTGTAGTTGTTGCAGCATTGATTGCTCCATCTAGCACCTATGTGATAATATCAGAGGGCATATTTCATTCTCAGGTGTGCAATGATGATGAATCTTGGGAGTGATGATGTGTATTTGTCAAAGCGTACTAATTGATAGCAAGCAATTTGTTAATATAATAGTGTTGGCAGGTAAAAAAAAGCATGAGGCTGTTTAACGGGCTGAGCAATTATGAATGAAGTAATGACTCTTATTGGTAATAGATGCAAGGGGTGCATAACCGATGTGTCAAAATGATGTGCCTTTTTTGGAAAATGGAAAGTATTCATTAATGAAAGGAGTGATTAGTTGGCTGTTTACACCGGTTAGAAATAACATCGTATGCACCTTATTTTGTGCAGAATGAATCCTCACATTTTATATGACCGAGTTTATAAGTGAATTTGGTAATTGTTTACCATAGTTTTTGCAGGTTATGCTAACCATGATTGGGCATGGAATGGGTTACAAAAATAATGAACCTTAATTTCAATTGGGCAAGTGATTGTTTATTATTTATGACTGAGAATATAACTTAGTGAATTTGTGGTAATTGGTTTTGGGTAGTTTATACTTTATACTGCTAACCGATGAGTCAATTAAAACACATTATAACTCCATTGTAAATTGTAAAATGCATTTATAGCAGGTGGTCCCCAGTTGAAAAGATTCAAAGGTCCATTAATACACATTTCATTTTTTGCCATTACATTAATACACGGTTGAAAAGCATGTGTATGTAGGAGATTAATTTACATTTTATATGGTTATATTTGAGAGAAGATGAGGTTTAAATAACACGCTTATTGGTTTGTAATAAGTGAATGATTCTATTCTATTTTATTTTTCATAAGTTTAATTCTACTTCTATTTCTGTATAGGAGATCCCATATCCCTGCTGCACCAGAAAAGCTAAGATCAACCATGGAGACAGGTCCCATAAGCATTATGAAGTCGTCACAATAGAACAGCCGTCAAGAGCACTATTTCAATTTTAGCTCAGAACTTGCATATCAGTGTGAAGCCTCCAATGAGAGCAGCAGCAGAAATAGTGTGTTTAAATCAGCTGTAGAAGTTATTTTTTCTATTGTGAATTTGTGATGCAAATATTTTTTGAAGTGAAATTGTGATGCAAATATAATAATAGATATATTGTGTTAAATGTGTATATCAGAATATGATGCTCTTCAATATTCTGGTCACTCCCTAAACCAAGTGAGGAAGTTAAGAAGTTAATGATTTTGTACTCGGTTGTTCCAATAAACGAGGAGGAGTATATTTCGTGTAAGCCATGGAATTACTCCCTTGACCTATGATACTTTTACCCAGAAAGAAGAATAAGATTTTTTTTTGAAATAGAAGAACTTATAGGATTGGTACGTGACTCTTGGAAATATATTCAACATTTTGCTAATCAAAAGATTTGTTATTTTTTTTCTGTTTTTCCTAATCATACATGCAAATCCTTTTTTCCTTAATTAAATGTGCTTATTCCAAAAAATATTTTGTCCAAGTGAAGGTTGAGATGAAATTTGACTCTTCTTTTATTTTTATACATGAGCAGTTTGATTCTTGACCAAAGTTAAAAATATATTACATTAAGTTTAAATTAAAAGTAGGGCGAAGGGGCAAAAATAGCCACCGTAATTTTCAAAATGGACAACTTTGACACCCGTAATTTCGATGGTGCAAAACCGGACATTATAAACCAAAATGAGACAAATCTAGCACTCTTAAACATAGGTGTTAAGTTTGACCGTTAGTTGATTGGGAATGATGATATGACATAATGACGTGGCACATGTGGTATTATGTGTCACCCCCATGCTGATATGTATATGACATGGCAAAAATGAAAAAACTTAATCTGATATGTATAATCTAATATGTATATCCAGTCGTACTTATAATCTGACTGGATATTTAACTAATAAAAAAAACTAAACTAAATTCTCAAATCAATTCAAAGACTGTCTTCTTCTCTGAGTCAGAGGCTTCGATGGTGATGGGCTTCTAGGTCGTCGAACTTCCAAGAGCCTTTGACGGCGGCAGACTACAGGAGCGGGTAAAAAAGAAACTGAAGAAGAAAAGCGAGAGAGATAGAAACTGAAAAAAAGGAAACGAATCTGAAAATGAAAAGTGGAAAAACATATTCGGTTATAACCAAATTTGTAAGTTGAGCTGGAGAGCTTCTTCTCCGATTTTCAGTATTGAAACTCACGTTTTGCTTCCCTCAGTCTTCATCACCAGTCCATCTTCTTTTTTCTGCCCAAATTTCATCTTCTTCCATTTAGTTGCTACAATGGAGGCTTTGATGAGAGTGATGAATAAAATTTTGAGAAGTACAGAGATTATGGGATGAAATATGAGAGAGGAAGGATGATTATGGGAACTGGGAAGTTGCAGGGGGGCACTGAAGCAAGAAAGACGAAGAGGGGTTGAGATTTTTCTTATTTTTCATTTTATTAATTTAATATACAATCAGATTATAAGTTGGGCGAATGAGCAATGTCATTTTTTTCATTTTTGTCATGTCATATACATATCATCATTCCACGTCATTATACCATATCATCATTCCCAGTCAACTAATGGTCAAACTTAACACCTATGTTTAAGAGTAGTAGATTTGTCCCATTTTGGTTTATAATGTCCGGTTTTGCACCATCGAAATTACGGGTGCCAAAATTGTCCATTTTGAAAATTACGGTGGCTATTTTTGCCCCTTCGCCCTTAAAAATATTTAGAAATATCAACTACAAAAAAATTTGAACAATTCGAACTTTAGATGGAGGAGTTGTTCGAGGGAAATTTGTTTTATTTTGGGGGGAGGGTTGGATAAGGGAGGTTGGAGATGAAGTTTGACTTTTCTTTTGTTTTTACACAACAACGAGTCTAATTTCTAGCCAAGTTAAAAAATAGTACATGTAAATCTAATTTGAAATTATTTGAAAAAATCAACTGACTAAAACATATAGACCAAATGAACTTTTAGATTGGGAGGTGTACAAGGGAAATTTGGTTTAGTTTGGCGTTTAGATTAAGAGTTGAGATGAAGTTTGACTCTTCTTTTAATTCTTGGTAAAATTTTAAAAGGTTAAAGTATACTTTTTGTACCTTATGTTTGCATCGAGTTTCAATTTAGTCATTTATGTTTGAAAAGTACACTTTTAGTCTTTTTTTATTAACACTGTTAGTTTAACTTAACGGAAAATTCGAACTTAACAATTTTAAATAATTATTAAATATTTTAAAAAATGTTCGGGATTAAAATATTTGAGTGTAATTATTCTTATATTTTCAAAATTTATCATTTTTGGTACAATTTAATTATAAAATAATCATTTAAAATTGTTAAGTTAACATTTTCCGTTAAATTAAACTAACGGTGTTAGCAAAAAAAAGACTAAAAGTGTATTTTCTAAACAGGGCAAAGGTGCAAAACTAGCCACCGTAAATTTAAAAATGAGCAACTATAACTCTGGTAAATTGAAGGGGGCAAAACTGTACACTGTAAATTAAAATGGGGCAAAACCATACATTGTAAACCAAAATGAGGCAAAAGTAACCTCTCTGTTAGGCAGAGTTCAACATACATTTTCCAGACGTGGGCTCCACCATCAGTAAATGACATGTCAATTCCAAAAGCTAAAATGCATCCAGTTGAACCTAAATCACTAAAAACGAACTCTAAACCCTCAAATCATTTCGATAAGAAACCAAATAGAACCCAAAATCATGTGAAATTCACCTTACTTCTACGTAATTATCTGAAAAAATAAAGTCTCATAAAAAATTAAAGTTTCATCAACATATTGCACACTTAAATGTATGACACATCATTTACTGATGGTGGAGCCACGTCTGTAAAACGTACGTTTAAATTTACGATGATTATTTTTGCACATTTGCCCAATTTTGCCCCATTTTGATTTACAATGTATAGTTTTGCCCCCTTTAATTTACCAGAGTTATAGTTGCACATTTTTAAATTTACGATGGCTATTTTTGCATCTTTGCCCTTTCCAAACATAAAGGACTAAATTGAAACTCGATTCAAACATAAGGGACCAAAAGTATACTTTAGCTTTTAAAAATATTATATATTATCTATATTGAAACCATTTTGAAAGATTAGCTACAAAAAAAATTAGACCAAGTGAACTTTTTTTATAGGAAAGTGCACAGGAAATCTTTTTTTTGGGGGGGGGGGTTGAATGGGGAGATTGGTGATGGAGTTAAATTCTCTTTTTTGTTTTTATACACAAACGAGTGTGATTCTTTACCAAATTAAAAACAACTCATGTAATGTAAATTGAGATTATTTTGAAAGATTAGCTGCCCAAAAAAATTACACCAAGTGAACTTTCACATGCAGAAATTTGCTCTGGGGAAATTTGTTAATTGGGGGGGGGGGGTTGAGATCACGACATTGGGGATGAAATTTGACTATTATATTGTTTTTATAAATGATCTAAGTTGATTGAGGTGACGATGAAGTTATTTTCTTTTTCTTTGTTTTTATACACAAGTTAAAAACAATTCATGTAATATAAAATAAAATTATTTTGAAAGAATGACTTCCCAAAAAAATTATATTGAGTGAACTTTCAGATGCAACAATTATCTATAAAAATTATTCCTTTAGCATGAACGGCTGCCCGAAAACAACTCATGTGATTTCAAGCCTTACTTTAATACACCTGTAATGTTTGTATTTACATGATAAGTAAATAATGACCTCCCGTGCAACGCACGGGGTAAAATACTTGTTGCATCTAAAATGTATTAGTTGATCTGCACTTTTTGATATACATCTGTGGGATTTGCACATTTGCCTAGCCATGTGTCACTTATTGGAGGGTCCACAATCCACGTCATATGCCACGTGGACGCTAGGAGACGACATCAATCAATAGGTCTAACGGAAGGGGGACATTGCACAAAAATTTTACTTATAGTAGATTTGCACCTAAAAATATATTAGGGGATTTGCACTTTTTGATATACATTCGTGGGATTTGCACATTAACCTTATTAAATAAGAATAATTGGTGTGTTCGTTAAAATAAATTGTGTTGGCTAGAGAAATAAAAGTAACCTTAGAAAGAGCATTAAAAATATAAGTGTGAAGGGTAAATAAAATGTGTGCTTTTCCCAAAACATCCTTTTAGCACTAGATGTTTTTTAAGTACATATAAGTTCTTCTATGAGAAAATTAATTACAGATCCCTTGTAAGAAACATAATTAATGTGAGGTCCCACGAGTTGTTATGTGAGGTCAATAAGTTGTTATTATTAGCTCTAGGAGTGGTAATTGCAACTTGTTATGGGACCTCACATTAATTATGTTTCTTACAGGGGACATGTAATTAATTTTCCTTTCTTATATTAGGTTTAGAAGTCACGTAATCCTTTAAAAGTAAACAATGTCATTAACCTTTTATATTGGGTTCAATAGTCACATAACTTCTTAAAAGTACATAACACTGTTAGAGAAATCAAAAACAACAAGTTAACATCATAATGTGCTTTTAATGGATTATGTAACTTTTAAACTCAATACAAAATCTTATATGTATTTTTCGGTTCAAAAAATATTTGATGTTAGATGATCTTTTAGGAGAAGCACATATATTTCTTTTTAGCATGAACTCAAATAAAATAAGCCTTATAAGGTCATCATGGAAAAATAGCTTTGTCTATCCAACTAAGTAGTTTAAAACAACTTAGTTGTTTTAAAACAACTTTGTCTATCCCCCTAGAGCCCGCCCCCCCACCCCTACCCTCCTCCCTCCACGCCCCTGGAGGGGTGGGGGGCGGCTGGAGGGGAGGGGGGAGGGTGGGGGGTTGGCTGGAGGGGAGGGGGAAGGTGGGGGGCGGCTGGAGGGGAGGGGGGAGGGTGGGGGGCGGCTGGAGGGGAGGGGGTGCATGAGGGAGGAGGAGGGGGTGGGTGAGGGAGGTAAATTTTTTTTAAGGCTAGGGGCAAAACTGTCTTTTCACTTTTCAAATATATTAATGTGAGGTCCCTTGGGACCCTACATTAATATTTTCAACTTTTGGGACTTTTCCAGTATTAACTCCCTTGTGAGGGACCTCTAATTAATTATCCCAAAACGAAACTATCCAATGAACCCGAATTGGGAAATTTATCGATGTCAAATTTGTATTCACCCATTATTTTTATGTCTAGAAATCACACTCCAAAAATGAAAACTAAGACAATCATCAAATACAAAAACAACCATTTCCTCCACCCATCGTCTGTGGGTTCAGTGGCGAAATGATTAAACAATGAGCGCCAGGTTGTCCACATAGTCGCGAGTTCGACTCCTGGGGAGTGACATTTTGGTGTGTCTCCATCGCGACACTTGCGGACACATCTCCGTAGCTTAATGAAGCTGGGAGTAACCTACATGTGTGTACAGTCAGAATGGGCTTGTTGGTCATGCCCCAGAGCCCACAGCGACAGACCCTAGGTGCCCTGCCCTTGGATTGGGTTGAGCCCAAACCCCTTCCTAAAATTCAGTTATAAAAAAAAGTAACCATTGCCTCCAAAAATGACAATCGTTGGGCTTTGACCATTATAGTGAAACATGGATTGAATGTGGGCTTGGGTTAGCAAAATGCTAGTGATGGTGCGGATTGTGTGGGCACCCTAATGCAAGAGAAAGTCTTCGAAGTCTTCCAATAAAAAAATTGCTATAGGAGATGATAGGCACAAAATTCATAGCCTTAAATTAGACAAGTATACAGGGCATATCAGAATATTGGCGTTCAATTTCCCATGTAATTTAAATGAAACTAATTTTGAAACTGAATCTAATGTTTAGATGATTTTCAACGGAGAAACTGACTTAAGAGAAACCAATCCATTTTCTCTTAATAGAACAAGCAATTT